>CM037877.1:192412278-193659646 GCA_021292165.1 Shinisaurus crocodilurus
AATTAGCACCACTAAACAATCAACCATTTTGTAACAGAATGCAATTACGGATTGTGAAGCAAGGAGATCTTTTGCTTTGATGGACTTTGGTGTAATTTTAACTACAACCTATTAAAATTCATTATAGAAAATATGAACGACCTTAGACTGAGTCAGATCAATGGACCATCTAGTCCAGTACTGTCCACCTTTGGCTAGTGGTGAGGCCCCAGGATCTCACCCAGAAAGATCTTCCCAGCCCAACTATCTAAGAAGAATGGAGGTGCTGAGGACTGGACCTGGGATCTTCTACATTTAAAGGACCACCGAGCCATGAATCTTTCCCCATAATTCTCAGCAATTATTTTCCCATTGGCTGTTAAATGCTGTTCTCTTCTTTTGAGAAGAGCTGTAGTGATTTTTCTTCTTTAAAAAAACATGATCTGAGCCACATACATGGATAAGTTTTACTAGTTTATTTAGTCAAGGTTTTATACTTTCTACATCAATATTTATATCTTGTGTTGTCTTGGTTTTTCTGCCTATGAAATGTAAATATTAAAATTGCACAGATTTTGGAACTGACAGCAATTATTTGTGACACAAAAAACTCGTATAGATGAAAGTAATTTCTGCAAAAAGTAATAGTAAATTGTTAGGTATTCTCATTCATAGTTCTTTGGTATTTTTTCCTGCTTGGATTTGTCTCAATGGCTTTACCACCCAAAGAGCTTCATCACTTTTTTTTTTTTTTTCATTTTGTCATCTGCATGTGATCCAGAGCATTTTAGTCTCTCTCCTTCAGTGGCAATGTTGCGGTGCTTAAAAAACAGTTGAGCCTAAATTCACATGACCAAATTGGTTTGGGGTGCAATCCTATGCATGTTTAGATAGTTGTTCCCCCCCCCCCAGTCTAAACATGCATAGGACTGTACCCTTATTGCAAATGTGGTTTGAGTTTCACATATTTATTCAACTCGATTTATTATGCCATCCTTCAACCCATATATCTGATTCACCATGTGCTGCTCTCTCTATGGGTACACTGAACTTTCATTCTCAATATGCCATCCAAAATTGCTTCAGCACAATCTGGGCTTTTCTTGGTAATGCCCTCTATCACCCAGTTAAAGAAACCTAAGGGTGCAATCCTATGCATCTTTAAACAGAAAAAAGCCCTACAACTCCCAGCATTGCTAGATGGGGAATACTGGGAGTTGTAGGACATTTGTCTGTTCAAATATGCATAGGATCGCACCCTAAATTGATCAGTTGTATGTGTTTCAAATTATATGAGTTTCAAATCTACTTATATTTTCATATTAATAAAACAAAAGATTGAAGAGAAAGGCATATGTGGTATTTAGATCATGCGTGTGTGTGTGGGGGGGGGCTTCAGACCTCATCTTAGAAGAGGTGTTCCCTCCTGTGTGAGAAAAGGCAGAATGCCTCTTCTAAGATATGCTTCCTGCCATCTACATATATATATATATATATATATATATATATATATATATATTTAATGTGGTGCCCAATTAATTTGGGACACCTTTTTAGGCAACCAAAAGATTTTTCAGCTGATTAACCAATTCATCAGTTGAAAACCCTTTTTGACTGCCTAAAAAGTCAGTTCCCCCCTCCAATTAATCAGGCAGCACATTTTTTTTTAAAGAAACACACACCAATTAATCAGCTCACTGTTGCAGCTTTAATTTCCCAAGGCTGCACTCCTATACACACTTACCTGAGAGAGTAAGTCCTATTGAACTCAATGGCCTGGTTCACATGACATGACAGCCCACTGTGGCTTAATTTACCTCAAACAATCCCTGCTACCTGGGTTCAAACAACATGACAAGCCATGGCAAGACAGGCATCCATGGGCACCCACCCGGCACAATGCAATGACAACCCCCGTGTGTAAATTAAGCCAAGTTGGGCTGTCATGTCATGTGAACCAGATCAAAGTGACTTACTTCTGACCCAACATGCTTAGGATTGCATTGTATACTTCCCACACCAGGTTAAAGGCAAGGAGTCTTTACAGTCTGACTTATAAAGCGACTGGGTTTTATATTTGAACTCCAGTAGACTGAAGATGGCTTTGCACAGGAAGCACTAACAAAGGAAGCATGGGAGATTCATGTATTCCTTTTTCATGCTTCCAGTATAATGCAAAAGAGGAACTTCTGCATAATCTTCTCAGTGAGCTGCACACATATCTAATAGCAGGAAAAACACATAACTTCACCATCACACATTGGACCAGGAATGCAAAAAGAGAATGCACATCACTGACGCTGATGCTTCTGGGTAAATAACTGAAGCTGCTCTCAAGTTCAATGCTTTGGGTACAACATTCACATACATCCACATTGTAGGGAAGCTGTATCTAGTATCATGATCAGAAATAGATCTGATTTTTCTTTTACAGGAATATATCTGTCACTGCTATTAACAAAAATAAATAAATAAATTCCAGTTCTGAATTTAAGCTGGCATTTGCTAAGTAAACCAGGGAATGGAAAGAATAGAGCTGTAATGTCTCCTACAGTTTGTGGTTTTTTAAGGCTGTTTTCTTTAACTATAGCAGGGGATTTAGGAATTGATTGGATCTGTTCCTTCCAGTTAGCAAACTTGGTTAAATAGGTAGAAAACAGACTTCAAGCCTTCAAGGGATAAGGAGAGCTAATTAAATTAGCAATTAAAAAGCAGAGAAAGTCTCCCAAGATAAGTAGGAGCGTGTATTATGATGATGCAAATCCCTTGTTATAATTATGTCTTCCACATTCCAATATTAATTATCTTGAATGGGTGCCTCATGTTTTTCACAGGCTGAAGTACATTTACCCATCTAAGTTATGTTTTCAATGCCAGTGTAGTTGTTTACTGGCTTTTAAAGACCTTTTGGCAGGGCTGAGATCATTCTGTTCTGGTGAAAGGACAGTTTAGCTTTTCATACTAAGGTGGATTTGATGAAGTTCATACTAGTGTCATTTAAAAGTCCACATTCATGGCCAAAATAACAATACTGCTAAGAGAATAACTGTGATGGCACTTCTTTGTGTTGCCTGCTAATTAGTTAGCTTCATCTTTCCCTGGTAAATAGTAAATAACTATTCTAGAGAGTTATGTGAGTTGATTCCATTTGTGGTATTTAGGACATGTACATTGTATAACTCTTCAGGGGTAGGCAACCTTCTGGGGCCTGTGGGCACATTTGACATTTTGAAATAGTGCCTGGGAACTACCACAAGTTGCCACTGAGGTCAAAATGTTGGGAGAATCCCCCTTCTCTGGATTCTCACTTTTCTTCCCCCCCCCCAAGCCTTTTTTGGCAGGACACTTTTGTCCCCACTTCAATTAAACTCAATGGAATGATATCACTTCATTAACTTTAATAGAGCTGGCCAGAAGTGTGCCTCACAGGCACACTGAGGGGCATTGGTGGGCACCAGTGTGCCCATGGGAGCAGAGAGCTCTGCTTTCTATAACTCATATAGCTCAGGGGTGGGGAACCTCTTTCAATTTTGGAGAATCTCTCAGGGACCACCTTCCAGTGATGGGCATGGCTGAAGGCAAAAAGGGTGTTGCGGAAGGCAAAAGCAGTGCAGCCAAAAATACAAAATTACCAGCATAATGTAGCTTAAAGCTCTTCTTCCTACCAGTAACTAAGCCTTGGAAGAGGCATTTCAACCTTTTAGACTGGTGCAAAAGTCAAGAAACCACCAAACAATCAGTGGTCAGGGGAAAGGGGGTGGGGCCAGGGAAGGGGATGTGGTCATCTGGAGAACCTCAAAGGGCCAGATTTGGCCCCCAGGCATGAGGTTGCCCACCCCTAGTAAAACTGTTCTGTGCTATCCTGGAAGAGAGAAAGAAGGTGGGCCCTTCCTGTGACAGGACAGTTTATATTCCAAAATGGCTGCTCATCTTTCTCTCACACTATAAGGAGTCTGTAGTTCCTTTGATGGGAAACCAGGGAGGGCCATATTTTCCTAGCTATGACATGTGACAATTTGAGTAACTGACTGCGAAAATGTACTATGATTCCCCCACCCTGAAGTACTACCTTGAAAGGGGATACCTTGTAACAACTGGGTAGCAACTAAGTGTTTTATAGGGCAAAAAACAAGGGTCTGCAAATGCCATAGGGCTGCAATCTTAAACAAAACTACAGTATTAGGAAGTAAACCTCATTGACCTCGGTGAAACTAGCCTTGGAGTAAATATATTTATAATCAGGGTGTAAGTAATTCTTCTCTTGGAGGATAGACAAATGGATCTTGTCTGCTGTCTGCATGATTAGGGTCTCCCTGGAATATTACATTCTGGAAGAAAGCTGGTGGTGCTGAGGATTTTTTGTTTTCTTCCCCTAGAAGTGTGCAAGTTGTGCAACACAGTTTAATTCTTGAGTTGTGTGGGTGTGTTCTACAGAATCCTGTCCTGGTCCAACGCAGGTACCTTGTTTTCGAACTCTCTGACACATCATAAAGTAGATCATCACAATCCAGATGTAATCTTATTGGAAACTATTAGACCTGGGTGTCTTTGGATGAGAACAATTCTGACTCATTATAAACAAGTTAGATTACAGGACATCCTGGTTTTTCCACCCCTACAGTTCTAAGAGCCTGTTCATCAATGCCAATAGAGAAAAATGAAAAGCTCTTTTACAAAACATTTTTTCTTCCCCTTAGTACAGACATGCCTGAATTGTCAAGACAATTGACACTGTCCTTAACTCAAATTTTTTTCCTCCTAAATTGCATTGAACTAGTACAGGAATATTGACTGGAAACCATTTTCCCTCCTCATATTCTATGCCTTCCTACTGACTTCATTTATGAGACTTTGATGCTGATAAGATCATTTTGCTTTATCATCAACTACAGAAATTAGGGTGCCATTAGCTCCTGTCTATAGTTTTGACAGAAATGCTTTGATGTACAAGGAAAAGTTGGCATTTAGATGTTGAGCAAGTAAGCTTCTGTTTGAAGAACTGGTAAAGTTCTGACTTGATGTGCATGTCTAAAAATCTTATAAAAAACCAACCACCCTCTTTGCATTTAAATATCAACAACAGTGTGAGGAGGGTGTATGACAGTTTTTGCATGCTCTCCTTTCTCTCCCGTTTTCTATGGGGCTTCTGGGTGGCAAGGGTTAGAACACAGACCTTTTAATTCAATAACACCAGCTTTTATACATCTCATTGTGATGCACAACCATTCCCTGGCCAAGTACAGATTGCACAAATTGTCCCAGAGATCACACGATTCATACATATTTTCCTTTTCTGTCCTCGTTTTCAGCTGTGTTGAGAATGCCGGTAACACATTCCATTTTTACCTCCTACATTTATTGCTGGATCTCTGGATTCAGGCTTGTTGTGTACTGCCCTTACTGGCACTGTGTACAAGAAAAAGCTCTTCAGACTTCTTCCCGAAGTACTGCTCACTCGTTTGGTTTTATCTTCAGTCTGTTCAGGATCACTGTGTTTCTATTTCAAGCAGAGAGGTAGTGGGATCTTGTCCTTTAGGGCTTTTAAAAAACAAATGCAGGATAGATACATCTGGGCTGGATTAGGCCCGCGAGGCCTCCCAACCTGGCCTAATGAGGCCTCTCCCGCTTCCTGAAGCCCCATCTCCTCCCCAAAAAGGATCCGTGCCCCCCTTGCCTTTCCTTGCTGGGAAAGATGAGGGATGTGCAGAGCAGGCTTCATCAGGAGCAACTGCTTCAAGTTGCCTGAAGTGCTGGCCCCCAACACTGCTGGCCCCCAGGGCCGGTGCTACCATTAGGCCAACTAGGCAGCTGCCTAGGCCGCAGGGCTAAAGGGGGTGCCAGAAATAGGGAGGGAGGGCTCAAGTGGGAAGGGGGGGCGCTAAATATCTGATCTTGCCTAGGGCACCAAACTGCCTTGCACCGGCCCTGCTGGCCCCCAACACTGCTGGCCCCTCATACCCCTTGCCTTCAGGAAAAGCCTGGCCTGCCTTGAAGAGGCGGTTCCTGAAGAACTAGCTAATTCTTCGCAGCTGCTGCATTGGTGGAGCTTCTTCGCCTCTGTTTGTATGTATGTGCCTGTGTTTATGGGGTGTGTGTGTGTGTGTGTGAGAGAGAGAGAGAGAGAGGGATAGCCATGGCCACTTTGAGCTCTGGCCATTCCCACTGCTGGCTTGCGGCCCCTGGGAGATTTCCCAGCTGACAATCCAGCCCTCGCACAGAACTTTTCTACACGAGGCTGTTAATCCGCTGTACCTACTTTTGGTTTTGTCGCAGAATTGAGATTTGAGCTCTGCACAAAGAGCTTTTCCTTTCCTGCTTTCCCACCATATAACCTCTAGGTGGTGCTGTGCTATAGTGCAACTGCACAAGTAGGTAAATACATTTTCTTTCACTTTCAGAAATAATACTCAATTTTCCCCACTGTAAAAAACCCGGGTAAAGTGCTCTTAAAAACAGAAGTGAAACTGGAGTCATTGATGTCATCTAAAGAACCCATAAACAACCGTGAGGAACAATGAGCACACGATAAATGCCTCATGTAGAAAACCTCCTAGTCAGTTTAGTACCATCCCATACCACCTTTGTCCATACATCTTCTTTAAATAAAAGAGTGCAACTGTCACTCTCTCTGGTGACTTGCAAGTGTATTAGAAGAAAATGCACTATTGCATTGCTGGGGAGTACCACATGGAGGGGTGGGGGAAACACTCTGGCATATGCCAAAATGCAGCAGAATACTGTTATCATACATTCTGTTAAATTGTTCATTTGACCCATTGAATCATCATAGCTTTTGAAAAACTTACATTTATTTATGTCATCTCTGAATCTTGTATTTCCATGATGCAATTGCTTTGAGCATTAATTGCCTTCTGACTTCATCATGCTTGAATAATAAATACTGTTAATTTATATAGCAAACTTAAAACCAGTGCTACCACATGCAAATAAAGGATGAGCATCAGATAGCAATGTTTTGTGCTGATAGTCTTTTGGATACACAATACAAATACAGTAATACCTTGGATTACAAGTAACTTGGTTTGAGAACGTTTTGCAAGACAAGCAAATTTTTAAATATTTATTTAATTTTTTTTTACTTGATATACAAGCAATGTCTTGCAATACAAGTACTGTAGTACAGCTTAAATTAAAAATCTCTGTACAAATTTTTTTGGGGGGATTTCATTTTGATATAAGAGTGTTTTGGATTACAAGCACGTTTCCGGAACGAATTATGCTCTCAATCCAAGGCATGACTGTAAAGGTTACTTCAGGCTAGCATAAGATTACTTTTGTTGCATGCGTGTTTACGCTGCAATCGACAACATGTTATCTCATGAAACAGCTTAAAGTAAGTGGGGTTTTTTCCTGGAGTTAAACTGGTAATTGGTGGCACTAAGCATTATTTCCACATTGCTCTACTTTTAACATGCTTTATTAAGATAGCAATATGGAAATGTTTCTAATGTCACAACCAGGCTAAAATAACAAGTATGACTGTCATTTTGAGCATGCCACAAAATAAAATTGGACTAAATATGCTCAACATAGCCATTCTCTGAACTGGTTTTTGAGTGATTATGTGTCTGTGTACATGTGTGCACACGTCTGAATATTGTTTCTCATTGATAAAATGCAGTGGCTATATGATTAGCATTTAGAAGATACCGTACAGATCCCCCCCCCCAAGATTGTAGGGGACAAGTCCATATTTACTAAAGCAAAAAGAATTAGATTGCAGGATGTTTCTCTTGTTTTCAGGAATGCATGACTTGACTTGATTTGTCTGATCCAATGATCACAATCCATAACGTTATGGCTCGCTTTAGTCCCTATCTTCAACAGGGATCACAGGATATGTGACTCACTCTAGTCAGAGCAGAGTTTGAGGCTCTGGGTGGGGCATATGCGATCTACCTGTGTGTGGTGGCGGTGGGGGTGCGGGGACAAAAGCTGCTACTGCTGCCTAGAAAAATTGGAATATTTTTTAAAACCGGCGTATCTCTAAGGAGAGATTTGACTCTTTATCCTCCCAATTTAAAAGTGGATGATAAATGTTTTCACTGTGATTTCAAGGTAATCAATACTGTAGTTGCTGGCACAAGAGCTTAAAGACTGACAGAATTTCAGTGCAAATCTAAGAAAATCAGCTAGGGAAGAATTTGGTCCTTTTGTTAAGACTTGCTTTCAGAATGGGAGATATTGCTACCTGCGCAGGCGAGAAACCAAGAATAATCACACCCAATTAGTGCAGAGCTGCTCCTATCAGCTCTAGCTAAGAGAGAGAGAGAGAGAGAGATAACAAAACAAAACCCAATCCTCTGAACCTGTCTAAAGGCACAATCCTATGCATGTTTAGACAGAAAAAAGGCCTACAATTGGCTGGGGCATGCTGGGAGTTGTAGGCCTTTTTTCTGTCTAAACATGCAAAGGACTGCACCCTAAGTCAGTGTGTGGGCACAGCAGTGAAACGACACTTTAAATTCTGCTCAGTCATTCCCAGGAGAAGGAAATGAGGAGGAAAAAATGTGGCTAAAACTTTCCCCCTCCGCTGCAGCTAATAACATCAGGCAAAGGATTAGACCTCCCTTTGTAGGCTGCTCCAAGCCTCCCCATCTGCAGCCTCCCCCTTCCCCCCCCCGCTCCTCCTCCTTCTTTTAAAGAATATATTAACTTCTTCATATAAAAAGGAAAGCAAATACAATCCACCATCCCTGACAAAAATACAAGCCACATTAACAACTTTCAATCAAGATACAGGTAAAGTACAACCTACTTAAATTGAAACAGAAGCACAGAAGTACCTGAAGTCAGAATGTAAGATGACCTGGGCGTTTAAATAATAAAAAAGTGTAATGTGTAGTTTGACCCCAAAATTGCATCCTATCATTGTTTTGAAAGGGCGATGACTCAGCCCTGAAGGCTTTACAACCAATCCACCCGGTAGGCCCGCCGGCCTCGTGGAAAAACAGAGCGTGAGATGGAAGATTTAAGATTCTGTTCCTGTGTGTAGCTGCCCATAAATCCACACACAGAAATCCAGACCTCTGTCTCCGCCATCAGCAGCATTCCAAGCGTCTCGGATTTCAGCCAGCCCGCAGCCTCCTCCTGCAGCTCTCAGTAATAAGGAAATAACTCTGTAGACTCCACAGGTTTAATTGCTACCAGTTTATTACTACATCAGAGTATACATCCCTTAGTTACATATGCAGATTACAATGCATGGCAAGCATTAGTCCAGTGGAGCAAGTCCACCTCAGCACAGACATTACATGTTTGCATAAGTCAGCAAGCAATAGTCAGAGCAACAGAGAGAAAAAGAAACAATCCATCTCTCTACTAAAAAGGTTACAGAACGAAAGCTAACAAAATCAATTCTACGTCACCAGAACATACAAACCATGTGACCAGCTCATATTTCTTTCACACCTACTTTTCCCATGAGAACAGGACAGAAAGTAGCAGACATAACATGACTTGTTTTTTCCAGCCATTCTGTTCCTTTCCAAATATAAACAATGTGTTCACAGCTGTTGTTTTGTTACATGTCACAACATGTTTGTGGCATTGCAAGGGATCCGGGGCAAACTGTGCTGGGATCCTGCCGTGCCATCACTTGGGGCAGCAAAAACACATTAGATTATGTCTACTGGGATCCCACACACACATATATATACCCTCCACTGGAAATTCCATTCTTTTTGGAGATGTTCTATGATACCATACTTTAACTTGGATGGGATATTTTGTGTGATACTTTTGACATTTTTATAACATATCTGTTTCCCTTCTCCCCCCTCACCCTTGCAATGAGAATTGTAATCGGACTGAAATGATAATTTGATTTGGTTCTTTAGACTCTAGTAGCAGAGCAATCCTATATGTGTGCACGCGGGGGGGGGGAGCTCCATGGTGCAGGAACCACCACGGCTCTGCCCACCTCCTGCATACAGGGTGAGAAGTGGCATGGGGCTTCCCCCCACACCCCTCTGTTTGTTTTTAAGTTCCCTCCCATTGACACCAGCTTCAGGGGCCCTACTGATGGCGGGAATACCACTGATGGTACTTCTACACCCATGGCGCTTTCTGTGGGGTCAGTGGGGCTGGAAGTGCCATCCTTCAGGTGAAGCTCCTCTCCACAGCTGGATCAGCACTTCTGCCGTGTCCGACTCCTCAGCCAGCCTTCAGCAGGGGTTCAGATTGCTCTGCCCAATTTTTTTTTAATTCAAATGTGTAATGGTAAAATTACATATATTATAAGAAACAGAGAGGCAGCAAGCTGTAGGATTTCATTAAAAATGAGTGACATTTTTAGTCTTCATGGTTGTGCAATTTTTTAAAAAAAAATAAAATCTTGAAAACAGATCTTGTGCGTTGCCTGAGATTCTTTGTCAGCATTTAATATGTCTCTTGGAAAAGACATTTATTTTCAAAAGCTGTTACTGGAAAAAATCTATCAGCAGAACATATCAAGTAAAGTCATGTGGAAAATTAGTTCTTTTATAGATAGATAGTACAATGCCAAGCCACTGTAATTTTTTCCAGGGGTAGGGGTTGCTCTTTTGCTAAAAAATATAATCATTTCCTAGAAGCAGAATTCCTACTCTTCAAAATAATGGGCTTTTCTACATGAGGCATTTATTGTGTGCTGGTGATTCCTCCTCATGGTAGTTTGCACTGCAGGTGCTTTACATGACGTCGTCATCCTCCAGTCCAGGGCCTCTCCTGTGCTTTCCAAGCATCTCTGCGGCTTTTTTAAAAGCAAGGGATGAGCAGTATTATCTGGAAATGGCAGAATGAACTGGAATGAGAAGCTTGCATATTTTCGCAATTCTGCTATACCGCAGTGCCATCTTGTGGTTGTGTAATGGAGCATATAGAAAGGCAGAGAAAGAAAGAAAAAACTGAAAAGAAAAAAAAAACGTGTAAAGGTGCAGATCTTAATCCCTCAAAGAATCTGGAAGCATTGATAAAGTGGCAGGTTACAAGCCTCATTTAGAGAAGCCCAACGTGAGCTTTGAAGCAGAGTAGAAATTAAGTATATTGAAGCTTCTGTTTGCCTTCTTTGTATAAAGAACTAGCCATATGTCCATTAAAAAACACCCATTGCCCTGTCAAAACTCCATTTTAAAAGGGACCCTGAGTTTTGACAGCTAGCTGTCAAAGCTCCTTTCTCCCCAAAATGGGGTGGGATGCACTTTTGCACTTTTCTGAGCACCTAGCGTCTCAGAGAAACGTACAAAATGTGCAGTACCCTGAGGACAGTAAGGAGGAAAAAAGAAAAGTTGAGGATCTGACCATGAAGGGGATGTAAATCTCATGACCCTCTTTTCATGAGCAAAGATCCTTCAAGCCTTTGCTTTCCCTTGACAGCTCTCCTTTTGACAGCTGTCAAAAAGCTGTCCTTTTAAAAGCAAAGCAAAGCAAAAACCTATTGGAGCCTCTTTGGGTCAATGTCCAGGGTTGGTACCTGGTGCACTTTGACAGCAGGTACCCCCCATGACATTGCCCAGCTGAGGCCCCCTATTTCCACACTGGCGGAACTGCACACCTCCACTGTTGCACAAGTGTAGTTAATTTGTTTTTTTTTAAGATCACAAAAATATTTGCGCATTTGTGGGTGCAATTTGTTTAAAAATCAGTTCCATCCACTAACAGCCCCTCCAATATGCCACTTGGGCACTTTGAAGGGGCTGTCACTGGCTCTCAAAACGGAGATCACGAAAACTGGCTGTCAGGCCAAAGATTGCGATCTCCATGGGAAAAAAAAGGTTAAGGGGGGGGGGAAGCCATGGTGAGTGAAAAAGGACTTGGCGGGGGGGAGCAGCCAAGTCGGTCCTGCTGCAGAGACTTCTGGGATACCTGAGAGGACTGAGGGGGAAGGAGAGGGAGGGAGTGTGCAAACAACCCTTGGTGAACCCAATCATCTGTCGGGGGCACCGTGGGTTGTTGCGAGGGTGGGGTGTTGTAACATGAGAACTTGCCCAGCATAAAAGCATTCACATCCCAAAGCATTTTCATTTGGTGGCCTTCATTTGTAATATGTGGTTTGAGTCATTCGAGCTACTGAGAACAGGTTGACTAAGGATAACAACATAGGCTGTAGAATTCCTTCCATGATTTTGAGCATCACAGTATAAAAGCATTCACACCCAAAATGTAGCTGTGATGAAATGCCAAGCAATAATATCTGACAGCAATCTTACTTTCTTCCCATGTTTTTTTTAAATCTTTCTCACTTACAGATTGGCCTCAAACTTACCCAAAGTCTTAGCTTGTATTTATTTTACTCCGAAGAACTGTGAAATGAAATGTTGCACAAAACAATGCCTTTTGTTGATGTTAACGAAGAGTGAACAGACAAAGCTTCTCAGTACTCCTGACATTTGCCCTATCTGTGCCTTCCCTAAAGTACTCCCCCCACACACACACACTGCCTCAAAGAAACGTCTTAATTTACAGCAGCCTTACCTAACCTAGTGTCCTTCAGATGTGTTGGACTACAACTCCCACCATCCATAGCCAACATGGCTCCTGGCCATGGGTGTTGTAGTCCAATACATCTGGAAGGCACCAGGTTGGGGAAAGATGATTTATAGTCTTCTCTCAGCCTCATCTGCAATGAAACAAGAGGTGCATGCTAGCTCGCTCTTTTGGTAAACAGTCACAGGAAAGAGTACAGGTTAGGGAAGATACTTCAATGTATTGGGAACTATAGGCCAGTCAGTCTGACATCAATCCCCGGAAGATTTTGAGGGCAGATTATAAAGAAGTCAGATCTGCAAGCACCATTGAAACAATGCAGTGAATTACTAGAAGCCATGCATGGATTGTTCAAGACAAATCCTGTCAGACTAATCTGATCTCATTTTTTAGATCGTGGTAAAAACCTCCCTTGTGGACTGTGGAATGCGGTGGACATTATAGATCTGGACTTCAGCGAAAGCTTCGACAAGTGCCCTCATGATATCCTGATTAGTAAGCTAGCTAAGAGTGGGCTAGATGGAACAACTATCAGGTGGATCCACAATTGGCTACAGAATCGGACTCAAAGAGTGCTTATCAATGGTTCCTTCTCAAACTGGGGAGAGGTAACGAGCGGGGTACCACAGGGCTCGGTCCTGGGCCCGGTGCTCTTCAACATTTTTATTAATGACTTAGATGAAGAGGTGCAGGGAATGCTTATCAAATTTGCAGATGACACAAAGTTGGGTGGAACAGCTAATACTCTGGAAGAAAGAAACAAAATTCAAAGCGATCTCGACAGACTGGAGCGCTGGGCCGAAAACAACAGAATGAAATTTAATAGGGATAAATGCCAAGTGCTGCACCTAGGGAATGGAAACCAAATGCAGAGTTACAGAATGGGGGGACACTTGGCTCAACAATACTACAAGTGAGAAGGATCTTGGAATTGTGGTAGATCACAAACTGAATATGAGCCAGCAATGCGATGTGGCTGCAAAGAAGGCAAATGCAATTTTGGGCTGTATTAATAGAAGTATAGCTTCCAAATCGCGGGAAGTGATAATTCCCCTTTACTCGGCACTGGTTAGGCCTCATCTTGAGTACTGCGTCCAGTTCTGGGCACCACACTTTCAGAAGGATGTAGACAAACTGGAGAGGGTTCAGAGGAGGGCAACAAAGATGATAAAGGGACTGGAAACAAGGCCCTATGAGGAGAGACTGAAAGAACTGGGCATGTTTAGCCTTCAGAAGAGGAGACTGAGGGGAGATATGATCGCACTCTTCCAGTATTTGAAGGGATGTCACACAGAGGAGGGCAAAGATCTCTTCTCGATCATCCCAGTTTGCAGGACACGGAATAATGGGCTCAAGTTACAGGAACCTAGATTCCACCTAAACATCAGGAAAAATTTCCTGACTGTCAGAGCAATAAGACAATGGAATCAACTACCTAGGGAGGTTGTGGGCTCTCCCACTCTGGAGGCATTCAAGGTGCAGCTGGACAGCCATCTGTCAGGGATGCTTTGACCTAGATTCCTGCATTGAGCAGGGGGTTGGACTCGATGGCCTTGTAGGCCCCTTCCAACTCTACTTTTCTATGATTCTATGATTCTATTTTGGAACTGTTCTGATTAATCATTAAAGAACTGAGAAGTTATTCTGCATAGCTCCCATTCATTTATATGGGGACTGCACAGGAAAGCTTCCTGGTAGGAAGTTTGCCGTGTTTGGGGCTGCAAATCTGGGATTTCCCCGCTTGGAAAAACTGGCTTGTGTGATCCTGGAATTTTTGGTGGCCTTCCTTAGAGCTACTGAGATTGTGGTCAACCAAGGATAACAATACAGGCTGTAGGATCTCTTCCATGATTTTGTTTTTGTTCAGGGCTTTCTGTTGTTCAGAAAATTGATTTAGAATAGGCAAGTGTCTGCAGCAAAACCAGTTTACTTTTGTGTGATCATCATAAGACCTTGATCTCTAGAAACTGTCAAATATGAAAAGAAAAATATGTTGAATCAAGGTATTTATTACTTAGGATCTTAACTTTAAAATTACAAGCATCACCTGGATTAATTCCTATCCTGCTTGGTTCATAGCAGTTATTTCTGGAAGTGATCCAGACACATAAATCCTGCTGGAAGACACACTGACTTTCCCTGGATGAGGGCAGTCTTTAGTTGTATTCCATGAATGATACAAGTGTGCTTGTTTCAGACAAGGACTGGAAGAAGAGGAAATCTAAAGCAATTGGGGTTATTACACAGAGAACAAGCTTGGAGACACAGAACACCAGTTTGTTTTCGAAGTCAAAGCAGTAGGGAGCTTATTCATATATTCTCTATTGGAATACAAATCAAGCTAAGTCTGCCAAAGCTAAATGTTTGCCATTTTCTGGGATCATCTGAGGCAGCCTTCCCCAACCTGGTGCCCTCCAGATGTTTTGGACTGCAACACCCATCAGCCACAGCCAGTATGACCAATGGACTGGGATGATGGGAGTTCTAGTCCAAAGCATCTGGAGGACACAAGGTTAGGGAAGACTGACCCGAGGCATCTGAAGGTCTTGGTATAGATGGCTATTCCTTTCCTAGGTGCTCTGGAGAAGTTGACACAGCAAGCCAGTTGCTCCAGGTCTTTAGGATGCCAGCTCTTCCCAAAGAGCTTCCAGCTACGGTGTCATTTTATATTACTTCTTTAAGGCTGCAATCCTATGCATGCTTAGACAGAAAAAAGTCCTACAACTCCCAGCATTCCCCAGCCAGCATACTTTTTTCCTGTCTAAACATGCCCTAACTGAAGTTGAAAGTCCCTGTGATGTAGCTGATACGGTCTTAAAGCATATCTTTCTCTTTCACTGGGACGAGATGAGAGTGTAGAGAATGAGTGTTTTGTGGCCACAGGTGTTGGGAAAAGAGGGGAGCAGGTTATAACAAGGATGGAATTGTGGAGGATTCAGGATTGCAATCTTTCCTTTCAAGATATTCATCCTCGCACCATCTAAAGCAACCTTCCCCAATCTGCTTCCCTCCGTATGTGTTGGACTTCAACACTCATAATTCCTAGCCAGTGTGGCCATTGGACAACGCTAGGTTCCACAAATCCCCTAGCTTCAAATCAGAAGAGGGCTAGAGTGGCCTACAGTCATAGGGCTTGTCAAATCTGAAACAAACAAAGGCCACATGAGCCTTAATTTACCTAAGGTCCCATCTGTGTCTTGATGCCAACTTTTAGCCATGGTTGCTTATCTCCTCTCAAGTTCTTGGTTGGGTCAGGCTTATGTGCTGCTCTCACTACTAGCTAATGGCCACCAGAGACAAAGTGGATAGACCTGTAGTAGTAACTTTATGTATTAATTTGCTACCTAGATGTGTTGGACTACAACTCGCATCACCTCCCATTCTGGCTAGCAATGATGGGAGTTGTAGTCCAACACATATTGGAGGGCACCAGGTTGGAGAAAGCTGCTATAAACTGAAGACAACATTTCATGAAGGGAAAAAAAAACACTGACAATTTTCATTTGCATTATCTGCTGCTAGGGTCCCGAAATACTGCAGCCCTTTGCTGATTTCACTTGCAAATCTCTAAGAAATCGATGTCTTACATAATACACCAAGCTTGACTAAGTGAAACAAGAGAAAGCAATCAGGAAGGAGAAGGAAATTACAAAATGTAAGCTGTCAGCGATAGCAAAACTAGATATTGCCCAGGGGTATGAACAGGACCGGTGCAAGGCAGTTTGGTGCCCTAGGCAAGATCAGATATTTAGCGCCCCCCCTTCCCACTTGAGAGCGCTGTATTTTTTTTCAAGGCGTTTCTGGCGCCCCCTTTAGCCCTGCGCCCTAGGCAGCTGCCTAGATGGCCTAATGGTAGCACCAGCCCTGGGTATGAATATAGCACATATTGATTTTTGGACAAATTAAGGTTAGCAGGAACAGGTTATGATCACCAGCTTCCAAGAGTGGGGCTATGGACATGAAAACTCCCTGCATTGCCTTGCAGTTCTCATCCCACCCAGAATGGACACCATTCCACATTCAGTGTAATTGCAGCAGACATTTGGCTCAAAATTTTGCTTTGCTCTCTATTTTTCTCTGTAAAAGGTTAACCTTTACTGAGCTCATAGCTTGTTTAGGATACAATTCACAGACCATTTACACTAACATTCTTAGCCCCACTCTAGATGGACAAATACATTGGTTTATGTGGTCTCCGTGTCACCCTATTAACTCTGCATGGGTGGTTTTTAAGACAGACCTGGTTCGCATGACCATGGCAGGGGAAATAAGCCATAGTGGCTTATTTCTCCCATCGTGCTTGCCAGGGGGATTTGCATAATTACCCTCACTGCTGGCAGGGCTTGTCCTGTGAACCTGGCAAGGGTGGCTTGTTGCCATGGTTAACAAGCCACCCAAAACCCATGGCATGGGCTGTTTTAGGGCTCTGGGGTGGCCACTGTCTTTGAGCCAATACATAACTGCCCCAAAGGGTGCCTGTCACTGTATCACTGCATCACAGTTGAGAACTGGAACAGCATTGAGAGGTCCAGATAGGGAAAATTAGTCTTGATGAATAATACCTTGACTATGGGTGTCCAGCAATATGGTTGCTCTTTCTCCATGGTTAAAAACATCCCACACTACACAGGTATTATCTGATAGACAGAATCAGATGGGATGGATGGGGCTGAAGTAGGAACTTCATAAGTAAGAGAAGGATTTCCCTGTCCCATATGATTCCATCCTTCGGTCATTTACTGTTGCAACGTTGGATCCAGCTACAGGGAGGGAAGCAGCAATCATGCTGCACTGATCATGCATGAGTTGATTAAAAAATAATAATAGTGCACTATTATTATTAAAAGAGGAGGGCCAGGATCTCTTCTCGATCATCCCAGTTTGCAGGACATGGAATAATGGGCTCAGGTTACAGGAACCCAGATTCCATCAGGAAAAATTTCCGGACTGTCAGAGCAATAAGACAATGGAATCAACTACCTAGGGAGGTGGTGGGCTCTCCCAATCTGGAGGCATTCAAGGTGCAGCTGGACAGCCATCTGCCAGGGATGCTCTGACCTGGATTCCTGCATTGAGCAGGGGGTTGGACTCGATGGCCTGGTAGGCCCCTTCCAACTCTACTTTTCCATGATTCTATGATTCACTCCTTTAAAAATAAGCTATTGGCAGTCAACACATGTACAGGGCTACCAGTGTAATGTACTCCCAGTGACCCACCACATGACAGGGATACTGTGACTAAAGCCTCCAAATAGTCTTCAAGGACTATTGAAGTCCTACATAGTAATCTGAGTTTACAAAGGCACAGATAAACATTTGCTAGGCCTAAATCCAGCATTGTATTGAATATTTCACAATTTTTGAAAAAAAGTTTGTAAAGTAGTATTTTAGGTAGCACTTCTCATTTTATCAGAACCTTCCCTTATCCAAGAAAAGAGCAGATCCATCTCAAATGTAACAAATGATCCTCACTGTATTGTAGACTGTGAGGATCAGCAAATTGCTCAGCTAAAGAACATCACAGTTTCTATGTGCTCTTTTCAAAATGAGTCATTTTGATTTTGTCGCCTTGCCACTTGCATGCCTCATCACTTGGATGTCTCTGGCATAAATATTTCAAGAGATTGGTAAACAAACAAACACCATTATTTGTACAGCAAGGGTTTTAGTGCCTATACTTATGAGCCAAAATTTTATTGGTAATAAAAACACAAAAATGTATACAAGAACTAAACTAATACAGGCTACCTTTAAATTCCTAGTATGATCTTAAATTACTGTGGTCATGACGATCTAGCCAAAGTTAGGCACTAAACTTTGTAAAATCTGTAAATATTTAACTTTTGATAGATTAAACTCTATGTTCCTTTTAAAGATTGCTATGAAGTTATCCTACTTCCACGGAGTACTGTAGCAAAAAAGGAGTAGCGAGAAGTATTTCATATCAGAAAACACATGAATGTATGCACACAATTACATCGCTGTACACCTTCTGATTGTATAGTAATAATCATGCATTTGCGTAAGAATTCCCACTTGATCTCCAGAGGGGTAGCAGTGTTAAGTCTGTTGCAGCAAAAACGACCAAGAGCACAATCTTATACAGACCTACTCAGAAGTCCCATTAAGTTCAACAGGATTTACTCACAGGTATTATAAGATTACAGCCCAAGAGTCTTGTAGCAGCTTAAAGCATGTGTGGGCAACTTGTGGCTCTCCAGACCTTTTGGTTTACAACTCCCATCAGCCCTAGCCAGCATAGCCAACGGTGAGGGATGATGGCTGTTCTAGGCCCAAACGCCTGGAAGGCCACACAAGTTGCAGACCCCTTGTTAAAGACTAACAAATGTATTAGGCATATACTTTCGTGGACATGATCTGCAAACATGCACTGAAAAGGTCAGCGGGAAAAGCTATGGTTTTATCACTCTAAGCACACCGATTGCGTGTATAACAGGGTGGTTAAAAGGGTGCCTAATCCAGATTAGATCGCTTTGCGTTTTGCATGCATGTGGTCATCCCCGCTTTATGCCTATCCCCTCTAAACTTGGACAAGGGTGCCACGGTGGGACTGACCCACCACAACTTCCGTTCCTACAGCGTGCACCTGCGGATACCCTTCTGCTCTCTTAACCCAACATATTGCACCGTCCGCTTTCACCACACTTCTTCCCTTCCATCCGGAATTGGAGGAGAAGGCAGACGCAAAAGCAGCGCTTCTCTTCTCTCTCTCTCTCTCTCTCTCTCTCTCTCCCCCCTCCCCCTTTCTCCCCTCGCCTGGCTACTTTAGTGCGCTTTGCGCCTGTGTGCACAAACTTGGCACTAAGCCGGCTTTCCTCCCTGGTCCTAGTACGCCTGCGCTGTTTCCATTGCATTCCTTGAGCATGCGCTAGTCTTCCCCTTTTAAAAGCCTTGCGGGGAGGAGCTCGCCGATGATGCCATCCCTCGAGGCCCCTCCCTCCCTCAGTGGAGAGCGTGTCCGCCTGTGGCTGGGCAGGAGCCGCGCCTGAGGCGGGGCGAGGCGAGGCGGCGAGGCGAGGGACGCGGCCTGGCAACCACGGAGGTGGGTGAAGCGGGGAGACGCGCTTGGAAGGAGCCGGCGTAGCTCGGGTTGGTGGCCGGCATGGCGCCGAGGGGCAGCCCTCCTGCCCTGGGAGGCAGCGGGGCAAGGGCGAGAGCAGCGAGTGGGTGGGGCTTCCTAGCCGGTTCTGGGATGAAGAGCGGCTGGCGGGGTGAGTGAGGAGAAGAGGGCGCCGTGTCTGGTACTTCAAAGAGCGGAGGCTATATCGGAGCTCACCTCGACGCTGGCTCTCCAAAGCTGTGCTTGTTGCGCTTACTTGGTGGTGAAGGGAGGGAACTTTGCACGTGTTCAGAGGCACTCTTTAGTATTCATATTTCGAATGTTCCTGACAGGCTGCGCCTCAGCCTTGGCACTTTTCTTCCACCCCACCCCGACATACTTTAGTCTAATACTTTAAATGGAGTCCCACCTCCAGAACCCATGATAGATCAGCTATTTGTGATATTATGATGCAGTCCATCTAATACTTTAAATTCGTCTTCAGTGAGTCTCAGTGGCAGCTTGTCAGTGCCTCTTATGAGAGATTAATTTTAGTAGCTTGTAGATTAAAGCAAAGATAGCCGATGGCAGGCTCTTTTAAAATAGCACATGTTTTCTTGTGAAATGACTTGCACATCCTGTGCTTCCCAAAGAAATGGTATTCAGAACTCTGAGGATCTCAGATGTATTATGGCTGTTTTAAGGTTCAGGGATAATTCTGCTGCTTTCATCCTTTCCAGATGTCTAATGTGATGAGGCATAATAACATTTCAGAACTGAAGAGCTTCCCTTGTTCCATTAAGGTAAAATATGAAGAATGCCCTATTACTTCTTTGTCTTCATGACCTGCTCAGTATTCTTCATTTAGGTGTCTTGATACATTGATGTCCCAAGTTTGTTTGTTTATAAACATACAGCTGTAATTTTGGCTTTGGGAGAAGGTTGCTTTGTCTCAATAAACAGTTGCTGCTAACTCTTACCTTTCAGAAATGAAATTTTGAGAGAGTTCCAGAGTTGGAAGAGGCCTCATGGGTCATTAAGGTTTAGAAACAGGGCTCCTATCCAAGGCTGTTTTTTCCAAAGGACTGTGAGCTGACATCTCCATTGATAGAGCCCTCCTTAGGAAGTCACTGCTGCTCAGTGCTCCTGCCCTGAAGATTGAATCCCCTTAGGCCAATCTAACAAAATCTGTATGGAACCTGGTTTAAAAAACCACTAGGGAACTCCAGCATAAATTTTTTAATACTGTTTTTTTGTTTTTAAGGGAGATGGCTAAAAGATGGTCTATAAATACAGTAATACCTTGGATTGCAAGTAACTTGGTTTGAGAGCATTTTGCAAGACAAGCAAATTTTTAAATATTTAATTTTTTTTTACTTGATATACAAACGACGTCTTGCAATACAAGTACTGTAGTATGGCTTAAATTAAAGATCTCTGTACAAATTTTTTGAGGGGGATTTCGTTTTGATATAAGAGTGTTTTGGATTACAAGCACGTTTCCGGAACGAATTATGCTCTCAATCCAAGGCATGACTGTATGTAGTACCTTGCAGAAGTATTCACCCCCCTTTGACTTTTTCACATTTTGTTGTGTTACAACCTGGAATTGAAATGGATTCAACTGGCATTGTTACCACTTGATGCACACAAGATACTCAACACTGTGAAGGTGCAAAATATTTTCATTGTGGCACAAAAGTGAAGTAAACAAAAACAAACTGGCACTTGTTAGTTGCATAAGTATTCACACACACACACCCCGAGACAATACTTGGTAGAAGCACCTTTGGCAGCAATGACAGCTGCGAGTCTTCTTGGGTAAGTCTCTGTCAGCTTTGGGCCTCTGCATCCTGCAATGTTTTCCCATTCTTCCTGGCAAAATTGCTCCAGCTCTTTCAGGTTGGATGGGGACCCATGGTGAACAGCAACTTTCAAGTCTTGCCACAGATTCTCAATCGGAGTGAGGTCCGGGCTTTGACTGGGCCATTCTAAGACTTTCAGGTTCCTGTTTTCAAAACTACTCCAGTGTTACTTTGGCTGTGAGTTTAGGGTCATTGGCAAGCTGGAGGGTGAACCTCCACCCCAGTCCCGGGTCCCTTGCAGACTGAAACAGGTTTTTTTTGAGAATTGCCCTTTATTTGGCTCCATCTTGCCCTCAATCCTGACCAGTTTCCCAGTCTCTGCCAAGGGAAAGCATCCCCACATCATGATGCTGTCACCATGATGCTTCACCATAGGGATGGTGCTCTCAGGGCAATGAGCACTTCTGGCTGTGCACATGGTATTTTGTGTGACAAGGCCAAACAGTTCCATTTTGTTCTTATTAGGCCAGAGAACCTTTTCCCACATGTTTGCTGTGTCTCTCACATGGCTTTTTGCAAACTCCAAATGGGCTTTGATACAGGTTTGTTTCAACAATGGCTTTCTTCTCGCCACTCTTTCATACAGCCCAGCTTTGTGGAGCATCCAGGTGATAGTTGTCTTGTGGACGGTTTCTCCCACCTCAGCGGCAGATCTCTCCAGCTCCTTCAGAGTTACCATTGGCCTCTTGGTTGCTTCTCTGGCTAATAGATTTAATGATGCTCCAGGGGATGTTCATAGTTTGGGATATTTTTTTTATAACTTAGCCCTAGATTTCATAGATCATAGAGTTGGAAGGAGCCTGCAAGGCTATCGAGTCCAACCCCCTGCTCAATGCAGGAAACTAGAGGAGGGGTCTCCCATCCAAGTAATAACCAGGCTTGACCCTGCTTAGCTTTCCACTGCTCAGACAAGCTGAGCCAGCGTGAGCCACCCTCATTGGTGTTTCTGCACAACTTTATCCCAGAGTTGTTTTGATGCTGTTTGTTTAGATATGCTCTCCAACAAACTCTGGGGGTTTTCCAGAAACAGGTATATTTAATCTGAGATTATGTGGTACTGGAATTGCACACAGGTAGACTCCATTCAACTACTTACTGTACAGTATGTAACTTCTGGAGGCAGTGGGTTGCACCAGAGCTTATTTAGGCGTGTCACAGGAAAGAGGTTGAATACTTATGCAACCAGCAAGTGCCAGTTTGTTTTTGTTTACTTAACTTTTGTGCCACAGTAAGAATGTTTTGCACCTTCACAATGTTGAGTATCTTGTGTATATCAAGTGGTAACAATGCCAATTAAATCCATTTCAGTTCCAGGTTGTAACAGAACAAAATGCGAAAATACCAAAGGGTGTGTGTGTGAATACTACTTCTGCAAGGCACTGTAGTAAATAAGATAAGCGATTGCAGTGCTCCAACTTCATTACTTTTAAAGTTCCTAAGGTTCTGCATAATTTTTGGCAGCATTTTGGCTTCATTATTTCTTGTCCTCTGCTTTAAATAATAAAAACTGATCCCTGTGCTCCTCAAGGCAAACATGTTTCAGAAGAACGTTATCAAGTCCTCACTTAGCTGTATTTTCTTCGAGTTACACAAACTCAACTTCCTCAGTCTTTCTTAATGTCTCATTTGTCAGAGCTCTTTTCATGTTTGTTGTTTGTTCCAGCTGCTTCATCTCTGTTTTAAGTATGGTGACAGAACTGAATGTACTATTCCAGCAGAGGCCTTGCCAATGCCACGTGAAGTGGGAGAAGTAAATCCTGTATCTCATTTGTATAATATTCCTATCAGTGCAACATACTGAGGCATTGGCTTTCTTTGCAATGGCGTTACACTGCTGGTTCATATTTAACTTGTCCTATCAGTGCAACATACTGTGGCATTGGCTTTCTTTGCAATGGCGTTACACTGCTGGTTCATATTTAACTTGTCATCAACTATAAATCCCAATTCTTTCTGATAGGATTACTGGTTTCTTGGAACATGCCATTTTTGCCATACAGTGCAACACAATTGTCAATGCAACCTGCTTGTATCCTCCATAGATCTTATAACAGCGCAGAAATTTACACACACTCTGTCCAGATTGCCAGACAATCTGGAGAAACCTGATGACCGATTCCTTGCAGTATAAAGTAGTTGCAGAGAAAGTGACTTTGTGTTTTAACGGACACTCCAAGAATCATTCAGTGCACTCTTAGAGGTAAGGGCGGAAAGCCCTGGTACCATTGTGCAAAAGATACAGTAGTGTCAGTAAACAGAGTGAACTTGCCCTTCACCAGTTGACTGTGACTCAAAAATTCCCAGGAGAAGTCTGAGTTTCAGGAAGGAGAGCTTTATTCTTCTCAGAAGGTAGGCAAGTAGACATAAAGGTTTTTGGTTGCAGTAGGAAGAAATGCCCTACCATGCCACCCCCCCCCCTCCCATCCCTCCAGCTCTAGAGTACACATCTCCCATTTATTAAATAAAGGAATGAAGGAAAGTATAATAAGCAATCTCCACACCCCAGCTTGATTATGCCGCTGTGAGAATAACTTTCCCTTGCCCGATTTATGTATTAAATAAATAAATAAACTTACAGCCACATCTCAAATCCTTGCTGAGCTTCTTGTCCTCTTCAAAACTTCAGCGCTCCCAAGATTCAGAGTGCGCCTTTCAGAATTGCTTTCCTCTGATCTTTCTGCCCACCTCTACTGGTCTTCCACCAGTCAGCATTGCAGCAAGAAACAGCGTGGGTAGAATGATTGTAGAAGAGGGACTTCTTCAAGAAGCAAGCTGGTTAATGAAGGGGGGAGGAGTAGTGCTGCCAAAGGGTAGGAGAGCCCCATTGGCTTGTGGATTATTATTATTGCACTTCAGTGCAAAAGTGGGGGAGGGTTATTGTAGAAAAAATATGTAAATGTGTATGTATGAGGGAGAAACAGAAATGGTAGAGATGTGCTGCATGAGAGCAGGATAGTGTTGCTAGTGTTCCCCAGTGGTGGTTTTAGGCTATAATTAGTGGAGAGACCTGCAAAAAAAAAAAAAAAGGAACTTTAGTAACTTCCCTTTTCTTACTCCCTCTTCTCCACCCCACTCTTCCACCCTCTTTTCCTGTGAATTGGCCATCTCTTCCTCCTCCCCTTCTTTCTCCCCCAACTGCTGCTAAAGAATAGTTTCTTTTTTTTTTTTTTTATACATTTTTTTTATTAAATTTTAAAACAATACAAAGAAAATAACACACACACATAACTAATATTGTGCTCCCATCACCATGGGACCAAACAATCCAATAACTCTATAATTGTTCATTATTCCAAAAATACAACATATCTTGACAGGGTAAACTCCCTTTCCCCCTTTTAAACACATATTCCAAAAATAAACCCCAAATATCCTTAAAATTATTTTTCTTTAATTGACCCCTTTTGCATTTAATATTACAAGTCAACATATCATTCAAAGCCATATCCCATACTTCCTTATACCATTCAGTAATAGTGAAAACTTGCTGGATTTTCCATTTCCTTGCTATCATTAGTCTACCTGCCGTTAACAAATTTATGATTAATTCTTTAACATTTTGAGAACCGATCACCTTTTCCGTTATTGTTAGCAAAGCTAGTTTAGGGCATACCTCTAAATCAGCTCCAACAATTTCTGATATTTCCTCAAAAATCATTTTCCAAAAATCCATTATATTTTTACAACTCCACCACATATGAGCATATGTACCCAATTCCTGACATCCTCGCCAACACATTGGAGAACATTTATTGTCTATTCTATTTAATCTCACTGGAGTCAAATACCATCTCCACATTAGCTTATAAAAATTCTCTTTAATTCTTATAGACATATTTTTCAATATTCGCCTATCCCAAATCTTATTCCACTCATCCTTTGATATTTCCTCTTCAAACTCTGTATCCCAAACTATTTTAAGATTTTCTGTTTGCTCTACTGATTTCTGCAACATTTTATATAACATCTTTGTAAGACCCCTAGCTGATGCATTTCCTTCTACGAGTTCTCTAGACATAACCCCCTGCTCAAATGCAGTGAAATCCCTTTCATGCTCCTGTCTCCTCTTCCATTTCTTACCCCATTGTACTAATTGAATTAAATTTAACCAAGAAATTCTTCCTGCCCCAACCCTATCAATTATTTGCTGTCTTGTCTCCATTTTTTCCAGCCAATCCATTAAAGTTATCACCTTTTTCTCTCTAAAAATTCGTTCTAAATGTCTAACATTCTCGGGAAAATCTTCCATAACCACCACTGGAGTAAGCGGGGATATACCTGGTAAAAATATTTCCTTATTTCTACCCCAAATTTCTAACATTTTTTAAAAAGGGATTTTCTAATCTTTTTGTCATAATATGTCCTTGTTTTGTAAATAAGAATTTATCCACCCTATTACCCAATTCAAATGCTTCTATTTCCCACCACATAAAATCTTTTCTAACAATAATATCCATAATATATCTAAGTTGATTAGCTATATAATACCATTTTAAATTAGGGAGACCAAGTCCCCCTACTTTTTGAGCTTTATACCATCTATTCTTAGTAATCCTTGATTTTTCCCCCCCATTACAATAGCTATTTAACATTACTTGCCACTCTTTAATTTCTTTCTCTGATATCTTATATGGTATCATTCTAAATAAAAAATTAAACTTCGGTAAAATCTTCATTTTAATCAAAGCTATCCTACCAAACCACGATAATCCCAATTTTTTATAATCCTCTATTTGATTTTTAACTTCATCTTTTAGTTTTTTAAAATTACATTCCCCTATTTTATCCATATCTTTTAATATATCAATACCTAAATATTTAATTATGTTTTTTATCTTTATATCCACTTTCCTTTGTTTAAATCCCCTTTCCTCCTCTTTACTATAATTAAATGTCATTATCTCCGATTTATCCCAATTAATTTTTAACCCTGTTACTTCTCTAAATTCATCTAAATGTTTCTCTATCCAATCCCAATTTTCTATAGGCCTTTCTAATGTTAACAAGATATCATCTGCAAAAAGGTTTATCTTACATTTGGTCTCTATTCCTATCCCCAGTAATTTCTTCTCCTGTCTTATCGAATTCGCTAACAATTCCATAACTAACACAAATAATACTGGGGAAAGGGGACAACCCTGTCTAGTTCCCCGGCCTAGGCTAATAGTTTCTGTTATTCCATCATTTACAATTACCGACGTGACATTATGAGTATATAATTGGTTAGTAATACCTATAAATTTTTCTCCAAACCCCATAGTTTTTATTAACATCTTTAATGCAGGCCATTCCACACAATCAAAGGCTTTAAAAATATCCAATGCAAGAACCCCCGCTTTCAAATTATTTTTCTTTATTAAATAAATTATATTCAGAACCCTTCTTGTTAAATCTGCCATTTGTCTTCCTTGTATAAAACCACATTGATCTATCCCTATATACTTATTTAGAAAACTATTCATTCTTCTAGCTAAAATTGCTGTCAATAGTTTAGCATCTTGATTAATTAATGATATTGGTCTATAAGAACCTGGTTCTGCTAAATCCTTCCTTGGTTTCGGGATTAAAATAGTCAAGGACTGTTTCCATGACGGGGGGATCTCTCCCCCCTGTAAAATATCATTAAACAACCGTTTTAACTTTGGAATTAACATTTTTTTAAAGACTTTATAATATTCCGCCCCCAGACCATCCAGTCCTGGCGTTTTCCCCTGTTTTAATTTCTTTATAGCACTTTCTATTTCAATTTCTGTGAATGGTTGCTCCATTTTCTCTCTATCTTCATCCTGGATTTTTATTTTTAAATTTTTCTCGATATATTTTCTACTCTCAGCTTCCGACCATTTTCCTGCCTTATATAACTCCGTATAATATTCATGAAAAATTTTCAATTTATCCTTTACTAGATTATATTCTAGTAAATTATTGATTATATTCAATCGATGGGTCAACTGGAAGAAGAAGGAGCCAGCGGAGGAATTGTATAAGAGGTCGTTTCAACACGAGAAGAAAAAAGAAATAGAAAATGTTTTATAAAGAAGTTATCTGGGAGGGAATGAGGGGCTGCTGTTCGGGCTGGTGATGGGTCCTTCCCCCCCCCTGGGATAGGTGGGTAGGTTTAGGGTGGGGCAAGTTGCCCTGGCTTAGCAGGGGGGATAGTTTAGATGAATGTGGGGGTGGGTTAAGGGGTATGTTATTGTGTATTATTTTCACTTTTGGGGACCAAAAAAGAAAAAATGATGTTAATAGATGGATTATAAGTTAAGAATTTCAACTTTAAATGTTAAGGGGCTAGGTTCAGTTACTAAGAGGAGGCGAATAGAAGCACTTCTTAAGAAGGATAAGGCAGATATTATATTCTTGCAAGAAACGCACCAGGCAAGGAAAGGAGTCAATGAATTGAAATTGAGGTGGTCTAGAATATATGAGATAGCATGTGGATCATCTAAATCACGAGGAGTAGCAATTATAATTTCAAAGAATTGTGGTTTTAATGTTTTAAAGGTGAAAAAGGATGATACAGGTAGATATATTATAATGTATGGGACCTTGGGAGGGGAAGAATATGTTATTGTTAATGTTTATGCTCCCAATCAAAATCAAGGAGAATTTTATCAACATGTGTTTAAAGAAATGGGTAATTTTCAAAATCAAAGGGTTATTATGGCTGGGGACTTTAACATGGTATTGGATAGAAGAAAAGACAAATCCAATCCGACGAGAGAAGATCAGAGAAATAATCTAACGATCTTGAATAAGTTAATTAGTAAGGAAGGGTTGCTAGATGTTTGGAGAGGGGTCAAGGGGAATGAGGAAAGATATACATTTTACTCATCAGCAAATAAGAATTATTCGAGGATAGATTTTATTTTTGTGTCCAGGACACTGTTTTCAAGGGTCCTGGGCACAGAAATAGGAGTGATAAAAGTTACAGATCATGCTTTGGTTAACATGGATTTGAAGATATATAAGGATTATAGAGAAGCGAAAAGATGGAGATTGAATTGTAATATTTTTCGTTTTAAACATTTAACAGAAAAAATAGAGAAGGAATTGAGGGAAATTTGGGAATTTAATCAAACAGAAGAATGTACTGAAGCGATAATATGGGATACAATGAAGAGTGTAATGAGAGGAATAGGATTGAGAGAGGCAATAAATTTGAGGAAACAACAAGAAGTTTTTTATCAAAAGCTAGAGGGGGAGATTAGGGATTTGGAAAAGAAGTATTTAGAGAAGAGGGATAAAAAGATTTTTGCAGAATTACAGGGTAAAAGGAAAGAATTGGAGAATAAAGAACTGGATAGGGTACAAAGGAATTTGATTTATACAAAAAGGGAGTATTTTGAGAATAGTAATAAAAATTCTAAAATGTTGGCTAGATTAGCACAAAAAAAAAAAAGCTTAGTGGGGGTGATTAAAGATAAGAGGGGTAAAGAATAGTTTCTAAGCTTCAAAAATTATGGTGTAAAAAAGAAAAGATTACAGATGTTTGAAAAGAAACAGATAATATAGATATTATCTTTTCCGTCCTTCCTGCCAGTGGGCTAGGGAGTGTCAGCAGTGTGACTTGAAAAACTATTTCTGACTAAGGCAGCAATCCTATACTCACTGGGTACTAGCGTACTGGGAGTAAGTCTCATTGAACTCAATGGGAGTTGCTTCTGAGAAGACATGCATAGGATTGTACTGTAAGTGAAGGGGCGAGGGAGTCTTTAAGGTGCCACAGGATAACTCGTTCTTGAAAAACTTCTCGTTCTTTCAATTTTTCAGTAAAATGTATAGGACGGGGAATTAAAAAGTGGGCAAATGACTGGCCCAAATACATTTCTCCCCTATTTTGATGGGTTTTTAAAAAATATATATTTACTTTTCAAAACAAAATATAACAAAATACAAGAATAACACAAAAATATAACATACCGGTAAACAACATACAGTAAATCATAAAGTGCACCCCCCCACCCTCCAAGGGACCAATTTATATACCGTACTTCCATCCCCTTGATCAAATGAATTCCAAATTCCAAAAATATAACACATCCTGACAAGGCATGCTCCCCTTCCCCTTTATTAATACATAGATTTCATAGATCATAGAGTTGGAAGGAGCCTACAAGGCTATCGAGTCCAACCCCCTGCTCAATGCAGGAAACTAGAGGAGGGGTCTCTCATTCAAGTAACAACCAGGCTTGACCCTGCTTAGCTTTCCACGCTCAGACAGGCTGAGCCAGCGTAAGCCACAGGCCTGTACATAGTCTTAACAATTGATTCCATATATCCATAAAATTCTTCTTCTTTAACTGTCCTTTTTTGCATTTGATACTACAAGTTAGTTTATTATTTAGGGCTATATCCCAAACTTCCTTATACCAGTCAGTTATTAGGAAAACATGTTGTACTTTCCATTTCCTCGCTATCATTAGCCTAGCCGCAGTTAACAAGTTTACAGTTAATTCCTTCGTATTTTGGTCGCAAATAAGTTTCTCCATTATTGATACCAATGCTAGTTTTGGACAGACCTCTAAATTAATACCAATAATTTCCGATATTTCTGTAAAACCTCTCGCCAAAAAACCAGTACATTTTTACAACTCCACCACATATGAGCATACCGGTATGTCCCTTTTTCCTGACATCCTCTCCAACAAAATGCAGAACAATTATTATCTATTCTATTTAATGTTACTGGAGTTAAGTACATCTCCAAATTAGTTTATAGAAATTCTCCTTTATCCTAGTTGACATCACCTTCACAATCCGTCTATCCCATATATTGTTCCAACCCACCTTTGAGGTCACCTCTTCTAATTCATTATCCCATACTGCCTTTAGCTGGTCCTCTTATTCTTCTGCTTTTTGAATCAATCTATATAAATCCCTTGTTATACCTCTTGTTGATGCGCTACCTTGTAGACAATCTCTAGACGTAACAATCTTTTCAAATTTAGTTAAATCTCTCTCATACTCAGTTTTCCTTTTCCACTTCTTCGACCACTGTTCTAACTGTAATAAATTTAACCACAACACTCTTCTTCTCCCAATAGTTTCCATTATTTGGTCTCTAGTCCCCATCTTTTCCACCCAATCGGATAATCTAATAACCTTTTCTTCTCTTAGTTTACCCTCCAAATCCAATCTTAAATAGTGGTGGGACCGAGCCTTCAGGAGGCTCGTGGCTCGCTCTGGGCTCGGGGCCCTCCGAGGCGCCCGATCTCGCTCTTCAGAGCGGTGTGGAGCATTCACGCTGCTCGAGCCGTTGCTGCCACCGCCGCAGGACCCCCCCCGTAGCCTACCTTGTCTTGCGCACCGCCTCTGCTGCCGCCGGAGCCACTGCTCCGTCGCGCTGGACCCCCGCCCGTGCTCTGTTTTGGCGGGGGGACCAGGGCAACAGGGCTTTAACAGCCCTGTTGCCCTGGTTTCCCCTGCCAAAAACAGAGCGCTGGGGTCCAGCGCGACGGAGCATGGTCCCGACTGTCACGTCACTTCCTCCGTGCTGGAAGTGACGCGACGGGACCAGCGGGCGGGGAGGCAGGCTCTCCGCAGAGCTGGAGAGCCTGCAGGTAAGCCCGTGGGAGTGGCAGAGAGCCCGCGTGGACACGAGCAGGCCCAGTTCGGGCCTCACTCGTGTCTGTCGGGCTACTTGGCTACATCCCTAAAATTTTCGGGGAAATCATTTAGAGCCACCACCGGAGTTAATGGAGAAATCAGCATAGTTTCTGATAGCGGGCTAAATGGGGAACATTTTGGTATATGTTATGCAGTAGAAGGACCAAGCCTTGGGGCTCCAGGTGCTATTTTTTCCTTAAGCAAAACCTGAAAAACAAGATTTATTTAATGCTTATTACATACATTTTGTGACATGTATTCTCCATCTTTTCCATACTACTCCCACAAATTATTTAAGTACATTGCGTATCTCTTCTAGTCTTACTAAACCCCCAGAGGTGCAAAGTGGGCAAAAAGTGTGAAAATTATAGCCCCACATTCTTACACTGACAGGGTACAAAATGCTATTTCAGGGCTGTTCCTTTAGATGTGTCCTCCCAAAAATCTTCAGGAAACTGCAGAGAATCCCACTTGTGGAACACAGCATAGTTGGGTAATGTAGATGCTGATGAATAGTACAGGACTTTAAGGAATCGAGAAGGAGAGAAGTGAAAAGGTATACTTCTTAAGAACATTTTGCCTGCCTAACCAAGATCGAATAGTTACTTTTAATTTCTATCTTTGGGATACCTGGAGCACCCACCACCACCAATATTGTCCACCCCTTGCCCTTATGAATGCATAGTCTTCACCACATAAAAGTTATCCTCTCATGGAATACTAGGAGTTTGTCTTTTCATCTAATGAACCTCCCTTTATTCAGTCTTCCCCTCTTTCTAAAAGGGTGCTGCTTTAGTGAATGTGGCTCTAGAAATTGTTTATAGGGAACTGTGTCTCAGAGGGGGTCAATTGTCTTGCTCTATTTTATTATTTTTATATACAGTGTTATAGTATTTGGTGCCATATCTAGAGTTTTATAGGCAGGTACTTCCTCCCAAGAAACTTACAGCCCAAGACAGACAATGGGGAAAGCAACAGAGGGAAGGTGGCTGTGTTGTGATGTGAGCCTGCTTAGTTTGTGTGTGTGTGTGTGTGTGTGTGTGTGTTAACTCCACAGCTGCAAAGAAGGGATACACTTTCTTTGTGTGCATTAATAAATAAATGGTCAGGGTTTGCCTTTTGTTCTATCTCCCTGTATAGGGCACAGTAAGCATTTTCTGGGTGCTACCTTTCCAAACTAAATAGGTTTTTGTTTTTTTAAAACTTTCAGCCACAAAGCAATCTTTCATTGAGTCCATTTGTGAGTGAAACATGTTCCCAGGCGACACCAGCCCTCTTTTCAGTGAAGTCAGCCCACCATAAATCAGGTATCTGCTTTGAATATTAAACTGTTATGCTTGCATCTATTTCTTTAGTGCACTTGTCCTTTAAAATATTTAGGAGGACAAGATTGCCCATGGTTTCCTGCCCAGCAGATGGGTGGCACTGCTATGATCACCATAGAATCCTTATCCCTATGGGTAAGGCTATATACTAACTGTATAGTGCTGGCTTATTTGTTAAGCATTGGCTGTTAAGCAATACTTCACTGAATTTCCAACTTCATATTTTGATATCCCAACCTTTGGTCTCCCCCCGGTAGGCATTTCTTTTCTAGACATCTGCACTCTTAATTGCTCAGGTTTTTAAATCAATGTATTAATTGTAGATATTGCTAAGCTTCAAAGACACCTTTTTGACATTCTTAAATGAAAAGAACCGCTTCCTATGAGGATATAATTTTAGCATTTTAATAAATCTATCACTCAACACATGGAAAGGCTATCTCTTAATATTTATTTTCTCATCAAATTACAAGATACCAGAACTAAAATGGCTTTAAAAATGAACAGGTCCTGAGGCCGTCAGGGTTGTGGAAAGCCCAGATTTAAAAGGCATGTTACCATTGCTTTCTACTGCACACTGTTGTCTGCTACTGCCTGTGGTTCTTATTGTTAAAGGAGAAGCTATAGTAGTTTTGCCATGAATTACGTAATAGACATCTGCTAACTTTTAGAACAAACTAGAAGAGAGACGTCATCTTGAAGCTTTTAAAAATCAAATTTTCGCCCAAAGAAAAGGGAAGTGGTACATTATTGACCAGCCAATCAAGACTTCCGAGTCTCTGCTTAATGTCAGTTCTACCAATTAAAAGTCACTTTCCTTCTTCTCTTTTCCACCCCCAAGCTTTCATGACTTGCACTACTTGATCAATCAATATACACAGATAAACATTACCAAAAGCATCTGTTCAAACCGAATATCCAAATGTGATTGAACAAGAAGTCTATTTTTAAAAGAAAGATATCTGTGTCTCTGTCACGGAAATTGGCTTGTAATCTCTACAATGTCTCATCAAATCATTCCACAAAGCTGAATGTTCATCCATTCTTATTCTTTTTTACAAATATATAATTTACTCCTTGATTATTTAACAAAGAATACTTTGTTAAGAAGGTGAGAGACCCTGACAATCTAGGGCAGTGTTCTCCAACCTTGGGTCCCCAGATGTTTTTGGCCTACAACACTGGCTGGGGCATGCTGGGAGTTGTAGGCCAAAATCTGGGGACCCAAGGTTGGAGAACACTGATCTAGGGTCTCGTGCCCTCCAGATGTTTTGCACTACAACTCCTATCATTCCTGATGATTGGCCAGGATGGTTGGGACTGATGGGAGCTGAAGGACCAGGTTGCGGAAGGTTGACCTAACATAGTAAGATGATGTAACTTGTTAGTAAAATAAGGGAACAGAGCTTAATAGCTTTAACTGTAACTGGTTTACTAAAGTAGATTCTAATCTAGGCAATGCAAATTTATTCCATAAGTATTAGTCCTTAAGGTGCCACAAGATTTTTTTGTTGCAACAGACTAACATGGCCATGCCTCTCGAAATAGTTTATTGGTATTTTGGCAGTATAAGATATTGAAACTAGTCTTAACAGAGTTGCATCCAAGCTTGGAGCATTATGTTATGTAAATTATACTTTAGGATAATGGGGGTGGGGGCAGGAGACCCTGGAACAATTGCCTTGTTAGATAAGGCTTATTTGGAAGCACTTGATTGCCATAGCGCGTGCGTGCGTGCACACACACACACAAAGCGGGGAGGGAGTGTTTAGTTGATGGTAGCAGAACATGTTTCCTTAAAGTTACAGGTCACACAAGGATATATCTTGAATTTCTGATTACAGGCTACAGGCAGAATAAACAGCTGAAATAACACCTCTGGTATGTCTGCCTAAGCACAAGTTGGAGATGTCAATGAGTGAAGTTATTTTCTGGTGTGAAAGAAAACTCTTAATCTCTGGTGTGTCAGACATGGAAGAATCCGATAGAATTCTAGTTTGAGCAGTTCTCCAGGCAATGGATATCATATACTGGTTGACCCAGTGCGGGTAGAGAGAAGAAAAAATTCTTTGAACTGAGGTTGTGCAGGATATGTTAAGTTAATTTTCTAGGTTGAATAAAATCTTAATTTGCTGCTATTGACATAAGGATCAGAAAGCAATGGGGCGAGTTATTACACACTTTGGTTTGGTTAATGAAAGATAATTTCATTTAAATGGTTTAATTCACTCTAAGAAAGCTTCTCCTTTTCTGAAAATAAAACCTTTAAACTCTGGCACAGCCTCTACAACACAATAAGCTTTCTAATGACTAGTTCAGAAGGCTGTTAACAGGGATAACATTTATTTTTTGAAATAGAAATGTTCTAGCCGTTGTAAAGGCTGGGTTTATTTGTAAGTCTAGCCAAAAACAGAGAGGCTAGCTTCAGACTGAAGTTGTTGCTTCTGGATCACATAGTCCTTTTTCTAGTTTATGATAAACTTACTTGTACTTGCTGGTGCAATTTTTTTGAGCATTTTTAAATTGCTTTAAACAAACAATAATTCCTCTATTTTTCTACAAAAACATGAAAACCAAATAGTCTGGAGAAACTGTATTTGTAGGGATGATGGAAGATAATGCTTAAATCTGTGCATTAGCGGGTTGTTTTTTTCCTGAGCAGTATTTATGATATAAGGAGGAAAGCTTTCTGTTAATTCCTTGTAGTACGGTAGGTCCATAAGTATGAATAATGGAACTAATTAGTTGATTAAAGCTTTAATCACAAATCAAAAGGCATATTAACTAATAATGCAAGCCACTAGTCTAGTACAACAGATTGCTTTTTTGCTTTAAAAGTACCCTTGGTAGAGCATAAGGCTACAGTGCTCACTGCTCAGACTAAAACCTGTGTATCCTAGGTACATCAGTGTTTTTAAGAAAAATTCAGCCTTGCTGATAATGTGAATAAGCAATGCACATGCTTGACTCTGTCAGTATTAACAACCTGATGGTTGGATCCAGAGTGTCCCTTCTGTGAATGGAAGGGCTCCTTCCATTTGTAGAAGGGACTGAGATCTAGCAGAAATTCCCCATATGTAGGGAAGTGATTTTTGCCAATTCTACCTGCGGTCCCCTGTGCCACCTCCCACATTGTTCAAGAGGGTCTCCCAACCCTTTGAGTAGCTTTGCAGGGGAAGGAGGGATCGGCAAAAAGCACCTTCTCATCACTTCCTTGAGCAGGAGCATCCCATGAGTCCAATCCAACCCGATGTGTTCAAAATCATTGTGGCTGAAGAATACCTGATGACTAAGGTAATATAACAATTTCATTTGTCTCAAATGACCAGTTACACTTCATAAACGTAAGAGGACCAGAATATGATCAGCTTCTTGTATCTGATCTGCATAATAAAGATGGCTTTTCTTTTTCTAAAGATTAAGTTGTAGGTTGTATTTATTGTTTTAAAGGCCAGGTTCAGATGTAATGCTGCTTATTCATGAGCAGAGATTAGGAGAGGGTTTGTGAGCACTCTCTCTACCCTGGATGGATTTGCTTTCCTCCTCCCCCACATTGGCTTTAACTATAGTTAAAAGCAGGTTTTGAAATAGAAACTGCCTTACACTGAGCCTACCTCAGTATTGCCTACACTGACTGGCAGAGGGTCTCCAGCATTTCAGGCAGGGATGTTTTCTCAGCCCTACCTGAAGCTGCTAGGGATGGCACCTGGGACCTATTGTATGCAAAGCATGTGCTCTATCCCTGAGCTACAAGGAAACTTATTTATTGTTAACTATTGTAAGCATCACTGCAACTGTTATTTTAAACCATGGTTAAAGCTAAAAATGGAAGGAAGGTGGAATTCGTGCTATAGAGGACAGTGAGTGTGTGACCTGCAATCGCTTCCTGATTCTTTTGTGTGACTCACAGACAGCCTCTGCTTGTTCAAGGGTGCATGCCAATGCAAGTTTAGACAGAAAAAAGTCCTACATCTCCTAGCATGCCCCAGCCAAGGCGTACTGGGAGTTGTAGGATTTTTTTCTGTCTAAACATGCACCCTAACTGTAATGAAGAGAGTGGAAATGCTGCCTTTGTTGCACCAGGCCAAACTTTACCCTTCCTTCAGGATCTTCAAAAGGCACCTTAATGGGTCATTCCATGTCAAGTGGTCTAGGGCTCCCCATGCGACCACAAACACTTGTAAACTTAATTAAACTTAGTAATTAGTTAAAACTAAAGCCATATGGTTGATGAAAGATTTTCAATTGAGAGAGATAAAGATAGTTATACATTCTATATCTAAATCATTTTCTTGGGTGAAGGGGAGGCAAAGTTTGCATTTCTTGTATTGAAAGGCTATCTTATTACATAGTTACCAAAGAAATAATCATCAAAAGAGGTTAGAAGGGCTACAGTAATATGTGATATGGCCTAGCAAGGTAATTTCATGTTAATAGATTTGGCCTGCATTCTGTGACCTCCCTGCCTTGTTCTACCCCAGTGATGGCGAACCTTTTTGAGCCCGAGTGCCCAAACTGCAACACAAAACCAACTTATTTATTTCAAAGTGCCAACACTGCAATTAAACCTGAATACCGAGGTTTTAGTTTTAGAAAAACAACTCATACAGTTGTCCGAACTAATTAACATCTTTTGTCTTAAAAGAAAAACGCAATAACAGAGCTATCAAATACAAACAGTTTTTTGTTGAAAAAAAAATCAACTCAAAAAATTATTATAGTACTACATTGTACACATAGCCTGAAGGGAATTTATACAAACTTTTTAAATAATTAGGCACATGTATTTTTGGATAAGGGATTCTCAACTTGTAATATGATTATATGCCAGACTGAAATTGTATGGGGCAAGCTTTACCCCGTGTCCTTTCCCTGCTTCTACAGGTGTCGAATTTTAAACACTTTATGTCTTGGACTGCAAACACTGCATTAGGTAAAAGTTTGCATTGGGCATGCTTTTGCACAATTAATGTGATTTTTGCTATTGCATGCATGCTGATAATTTATCAAACCTTGGCTTCTACTCCGTTAGTTGGAGAGCAACACATGCAGCACTCAGGTCAACTGTTAGGGCTTTACATCCAAGCCATGCTCTGTGCATCATTCTTCAAAATCTTTTAAATGTGATAACAATGTAGAAAAGAATTCTGTAACAGGAATTCTAGAATAAAATCATTCTGTTCCACACTGTGAGAAAAAACAAAATCATTAGTGTTTTGCAGAAGGGGACAGATCTTTTCGTGATCTGGTGACCAATGGCTCGAGTGCCCACAGAGAGGTCCCTGCGTGCCAGCTGTGGCACCCATGCCATAGGTTCGCCATCACTGTTCTACCCTATTGCATTATTCTCTCCACCTTATTACTTTGCTCTGTCTGAACAAATACGATCTTGTTTTAATGTTGACAATTGACATGGTGAAGAAGTAATACAACTTCTGTTACACACAGGCCAGCAATCTACTGCATGGAATACCTGCCTTTTGGCAAGTGAGGCACACTGGAGGCTCTCAAAACAGCATCGGTAGTCCTGCTAGGCCAGCTTGATACATAAAGTAATTGCCATAGTAGCAAGAGACAGAGCTACTTTTCTGAGTAGATTCATTATAATTGCTTCCTCTTCATTGCTTTTTCCTGCAAGAAGAAAACAGCATTGTTCCTTTAGTGAAATTGAAAAATGCTGTTTTCTTTTTAGTGTAGCTTCTGAACATTAGAAAATTTAAGAATATAAAGACATACTATTTTGCCCCCCCCCATGTAGTAAATGTAATGGTAGTTTACTATACTCTTTCTCGTTTGTAGAGATGGTCAGCAGCCAGCCTCTTCCCATATCAGACAATGGCAAAAGGAAAAAGAAAAAAAGGACCAGAGCGACAGACCATTTTCCTGGAAGGTTTGAAGGTTTGCTTCACATTTTAATTGTTTTCTTTTGTTGAGCCTCACAGTTTAAGCAGTTGCAACAATGTTAGTTTGGTTTATAGTGAAACTGTTTTGACCAATGTCTTTTATAGCCACCCTTTTTGGGTTGCGTCATGCTTTGTGTATTGTGTAGGTTCTGTTTTGGCCTCTGCTTTCTTTCAAAGTAGCAGAATATCAAGATTGCTGGTGTCCTTATTGTATCATTTAGAGAGCAGTCCTACGGCCCCTAGACAGCGTCTGGGGTGCCATAGGATGCTGCAGTTCCCCTCCTCTATGCCCGTGGACAGATCTACGAACATGGAGAAGGAGATCCAATCATAGATCTTCCCTTCGGCACCCCCTCCCAGCTGCTGAAAACTTATCTGATGAGGTCACAACTGAGACCGCAAAAGAGAAACCAGAGAAGGGAGAAAAGGGGGCCTGCTGGTGGGTGGGAAGGGGAAGGGAGAAGCTGGGATACACAGTGTCCTATGCCTCTCCAGTCCCCTCCCTACCCACCAAATGGTGAGTCAGCTAGATGGGCTCAGAGGCCTGTCTAGTGCTTTTTGTATTTGTAAATAGAGGGAACAGAGGCAAAATCGCCTCCTTTCTCCTCTCGCCCTGCCTGGCTCTGAGCTCTCTGTTTATCAGGAGTGCATCCAATAGGTTTGTGCTCCAAATGAGTCCCACTTCTACTTCACTGGGATTATTTCAGAATAATTTGAGAGAAAGAGCAGTTAGTATTTCAGGCTGCAATCATATGTATATTTACTTGAACGTAAGCTATATTTTCATTTTGGGAGGCTTATTTCTGAGTAAGTATGCATTGGGTTAGGCTGCACTCAACACACTGAATTCAGTGGGACTTCACTATCTGTGGATTGTGCCCCATGTACTAAGCTTGTTCGTGTGAGTTTTGTTTCCTTGGTGGAGACTTTTCTAGCTATAGATATTTTAAGATGAAACTGTGCTGTTGTCACAGATTCCCCCTGGATAATAAAGCGCAGTAAGCTTGAAATATTTTGTCTTATAACCATTAAGTTGACTTATAACATAAAATAGATAGGACCACAGCCTTTCTGGAGTTAATATTTTTATGTGGGAGAGGTTTTAACTTCACTCCCATGCTTTTGACTTATTGATTTGAGCAGATTGATCATAAAACTGAAGCTGCTGTTTCAAATCTCTTAGCAAGGGAGCTCTTACTCCTATCTTATTATTGGGGATAGTCATTAGCTCAGTAGCTTATCTTAGCAGTTCACTGAAGTGTTTTCTAATGATTTCTGTTTGTGTGCTGGATTTCTTTGGCAGATTTGTACAAACTCACTGCAGAGTTGCTTGGTGAGGGATCATATGCCAAGGTACAGGGAGCAGTTAGCTTGCAAAATGGGAAGGAATATGCAGTTAAAGTAAGTAATGTAACCCAAAGTTCTTGTTGGTCATTTTAAGGTCTTCAGTGCCTGAAAGTGTCATGGTTACACACCCTTGCTGCTATTCCTAAAATTTCCTGTGTGGAGTGATGAGAAATGTAGATCATAGATAATTTCATGGAATTCTCAAATGTGGCACCCACCCTCTGGAACTCCCTCCCCTGTGCGGTTTGGGAGGCAGAAAATGTATTGAGTTTTAAATGCCTCCTGAAAATGTACCTGTTTACACAAGCTTTCCCTGGCTTGTAATTGATTATCATGATGCTGCTCCATTTGATTGTTTTCTGTTGTTGTTGTTGTTTTTTATTTTAATTGTTTCTGTTACATATTTATCTTTGTAGTTGTAATTGTTTATTAATTTAGTATTTTACTAGTGATTTTTAATACTTTGGCATCTAAACTGCTTAGATACCTTGTTATATCAAGCAGTATACAAGTATTATTAATAAAATAAATCAATAAAATAAACATTTCTGACACTTGAAACCATGGTCTAGGATTGGGAATGAGTCCTGTGTTCATGTGCTACCCCCTTCTGCCATAGCTTGCTTGTTTGGCTTGGCTTAATTAGTTATGTCCTGGTTTGATCAAACCATAGTTTGCTGTTATGTCAGAGCTAGCAAACTAAGATTTGGTCAAAGGCAGGAAGCTTGTTGTGGTGGTGGTGGTGGTTATTATTATTACATTTATATCCTGCCTTTTTCCCAAGGTAGTTTACATAGCCCTCCTCCATTTTTCCAAACAGCAACCCTGTGAGGTAGGTTAGGCTGCACAGGGCTCATTCCTGAACCCCCAGATCATGGTTTGGAAAAGTCTGAACAATCCCAGTAATTTTTAAGAGGTGAAAGTGGTTTCAGGGAAACATCATTTCCATTGTGAACTCACATTTCTTTCGTCCCACCTCTGGCGAAACAAGTTTATCCAAACAATGCAAAAACTTGTTTAGCAAAGGTAAAACTGAAAGCATGAATGCTGCTGATAGTGTGTACATTCATCCCAAACTACCTACAATTCTTTGAAAAAAACACACCACATTGTTAATTTCCAGCCTTAGATACAATTACCTTCCCATCCTATGTTAATCAACATTAAATAATCAATCAGTTCAACTTTATTCAGAAAGCCTCATCGCAAACATTTGTACAGGTGTGCATGCAGAGCTTTTAATCTGCAGCCATGTATAATCACATGGATCCACACATTTTGGCTGGCCCTCATAGCCAGCTGCAAAGTTGTGGTTGCCAGGACCTTGCCCCTCCTCTTGTCTCCCATGTTCCTTGTGCTGTGCCACTCTAGGAGATCAGGAACAATCCTCTACTCCTCTCCCTAGCTCTATGTTTGATTTTGGGGCTTTTTTTTTTTCGTATTTAGTAACCTGTTCGAAATAACCTTAACAACCTTAATGTCACTAATAATTTTACTGCTCTTACACTCCTATGAAAACTTCTGTTCAAAGTTTAAAAATGCTGTGAATAACCGCTCAGCAGGAGGTTTCTCTTTTGTAATAAAATTGACTTTCTATTTTTGTAACAGATAATTGAAAAAAATGTGGGTCATAGTCGAAGTAGGGTGTTCCGAGAAGTGGAGACATTGTATCAGTGTCAGGGTAACAAGTAAGTAATTGTTACAGCATTTAAGAATGCAGTCAAGACTTGTTAAAGTATTTATTAATGTTTCCTCCACCACACACACAATTGGAGCTAATAATTTATTTTTGGTATATGTATCGGAAACCAAAGCTAAAATATTCTTACTTTGCAGACTGTGTTCTTTAAGCATGTGGAAGAACTGGAAAAAAAACTGCTTCTAACTTAATCTCCTTGGCATCCTCTTGGTTCCCTGTTTATTAATTTTTTTTAGCAGGCTCTAATAAAGAAATATTACACACTTCAGTTGGAGCAAGGCAAATGGGGTATTTGTGAAGGTGCTACTCCCTGTCCAATTAATTTTAAAGAGTTTTTAAGATACTTTTAAAGATTTTAAAGAATATTTTAATAATATTTGCTGTGTTTTTAACTACATGTATTTTATGTTATGGTTTTTCCCCGCCTGAGTGGAGAGGCGGGTAAGAAATATATATATATATATATATATATATATTAATAATAATAATTAATATTATTATTTTGAGAGATGTGTGCTTAAATCCAAATTCTAAAATTCCTCATGCCCAAATCAGGATGAGTAAAATATTTAACTGGTTTTAGTGCAGGAAGTTAACTTTTTTGAGCTTTATGGCTGGGATATAAGGGCATCATTGCCCTTATATGCTAATTTGGATTGGTGTGTGCTAGGATCTCTAAATACATGTCTGGGGTTTGGCTGATCTGTAGGCACAGATCGAATTCCCATTTCCCTAAGGCAGAAAAAAAGATGAATAGCTGTTTGAAGTCTTTCCATAATAAATTATGAGTCTGGGATGCTGCAGGATATATTACATTGAGGGAAAGTAGATCAGACGCTGGTAGTATTTTTTTAAAGGCGTTTAAACATATCTGTTAAGATTCTAAATTATATGACAGAAAAGGGTAAGACATCTGTGCCGTCCTAGTAGATATGTGGAGGCTTGCCCCCTGTAAGTTTCCTCTCCTACCACCTTTCTTAAAAAGTATTAGTTGTAGTTTAATTTTTCAATTGATAGCTTGGCAATTGGTCCCTGGAAACTGTGAGCAAATCAGCCTATACAGTATACAGTCTCACAGTGTCAATTTCCATGTATGTTACCTATTCCACTTTGCTGCTCCCTTTGATAGTTGAAATGTGCAAGGAAATTGACCAAGAAAGACCACATATTACACTTGCAAAGACTGACCCAAAAAAAGAATAAATACAAACACATTTGCTCAAATTTCTGGGGCTAAAAAGATTTTAAAAAAATACATTTGGGCATTTTTGAGGCTCTGAAATTTTTTAAAAAGTGAATGAAAAGGTGGGGAAGGGAAGACAAGGTGGGTTCTGCCACAAAGGACACAGGGATACTGGCTGGAGACCCGGGTGGGGAGGGGGGAGAACAAGCTATGGTGAGCCCAATTGTCTCTCAGGCGCACCATGAGTTGTTCTGTGAAAAAAACCACACTGCATAGCTTATTTGCAGGGTGGCTTAGCATGTCATGTGAACTTGCCCACTGTCATCCCCTTGAAACTACAGTCATGCCTTGGATTGAGAGCATAATTCGTTCCGGAAACATGCTTGTAATCCAAAACACTCATATCAAAACGAAATCCCCCCCCCAAAAATTGTACAGAGATTTTTAATTTAAGCCGTACTACAGTAGTTGTATTGCAAGACGTCGCTTGTATATCAAGTTAAATTTTTTAAAATAAATATTTAAAAAATTGCTTGTCTTGCAAAACGCTCTCAAACCAAGTTACTTGCAATCCAAGTATTACTGTATAAGCAGCAGTGACAGTTTAACTGTCACTTGGCAGATTGCCAGCCTAACCTTAATACTTTGTATTTCTTCTCTGGCTCTATTTCATCCCACAGTTAACCATTCACATAACAGTTCCTGTCTATAATATCACACATTAAGTTAACTTTTACTTCAGGTAAATGCAGTTTCCTTGCAAAGTCATTCATTGAGGTTCAAGAAAAGTGTGTTTTCACATTAATTACAGATTTTAGAAGTTTGGTATTCATTCAGTTTAATTTTAATTAAAGTAAGCTAGTAAACCAAAGTATATTTTCAGTTTTGGAACTGAAACAGTGGGGTCCACTTAATGAAGGTTGGACATGTAACAGTTAAAATGTATTCATATTGATTTTTGCTTTGACTAAACCAAGTGGTAAGTGGTATCCTTGTTTAGGAGATTTGTATAGTGTTTCCTGCAAATAATAACTTTTTTGTTGCGTACTTCGGAAATGGTGTGCTTTTTTATATAAAGGAAAACATTTAACATAACAATCTTTTTTTTTTTTAAAGGAACATTCTGGAATTAATAGAATTTTTTGAAGATAATGTAAGATACTACCTTGTCTTTGAAAAACTGCATGGAGGTACATATCTACATCACTTTGTACACTTCTTTGTAATTAGTTTGGTACTGCATTAGTTTAAAACCTCAGCTCTCTGAGAGAAAGGAGCATGGTGAAACAGAATAACCGAATTATTTTCTTGATATGCTAAGAAATAAGCTGGGATATAAGTAATTTCAATCAACACTTCTTCAGAGGTAATGACACTTTGAGACTAGATAAAGTCTACAAAGAATTACTTCCATTAAGTTGTGGCGGAGTTGTGCCACATAATCTTGGGTAGAGGAGTTATTTTAAGGTGGAAAAAATGAGCGCTTTGACTCTCTTCGCACGGCACAACAACCTATTATGGGTTGCTACCCACAAAGAGTTGCCATGTTGTGCAAACCCGAACTGATCCGTGAGGGGATGGCTTGTTTGAGGGCAAAAGCCAGCCTGGCAATCCATGGGTTGTTCTGGGGGTTGTTGTACCCACAATGGGTTGTCGTGTCATCCGAACCCAGGCGACCAACCCCATTATGGGTAGCGGGGATTGGCTATGGAGCTGCTTGGCAAGAGCATCAAAATCCCTTGCCACTCTTGCCAAGCAGCTCCCAGGCAACCACCATTGCTAGCCACCCCGAAAGTGCCCAAGCGGATAAACAATCAAGCTATTATTATTATTATTATTACTACTACTACGACTACTACTACTATTATTATTATTATTATTATTAATCCCCTCCCTACTGCGATTGCGAGTCATTTTGGACTTGCTGCGGCTTTTTTCCCCTTTAACCTTTTTTCTCTTGAGATTGCAAAAGCCAGCACTCCCCCCCCACATTGCCTACCTGAGGCTCCCCATTCCTGCATCCATGCAACTACAAATGTAGTTGCAAAAGTGTGGGTAAAAAATTAAAAAAAAATTTTTTTTGCAAATATTTGTGAAAATGAGGGGGGGGGTGAAGTAAAATTTTTTTTGCAACCACGGGCAGCCCCTCCAAGGTGCTGCTGTGGAACTTTGAAGGAACTGTCTGTAGCTGTCAAAATGGGGATTGCGAAAGCTGACTTGACAGCCAGCTTTCGTGATCTCAAGAAAAAAAAAAGTTTAAAGGGGGGAAAAAGGAGCGGTGAGCCTGAAACAGCTCGCGATCATGGTGGGGAGGTGGGACACACCTTGGTCCTCCCGCGGTGTCCACTGGGATACACGCAGGAGGACCAAAAGGGCACCAACAACCGATGGTGAGCCCGATCATCTGTTAGGCACAATGTGGGTTGTTTTGCCAACAACCAACCCACGGTGGCTTATTGCCAGGATGGGGTGGCGTGATGTGCAAACGCGCCCATAGACTTAGTATTTCTTGCTTGCTGTGATATAATCTGCAGCCTGAAAAACAAAACTTGCAATGGAAAGTACATGTAAATGGCTCTAGAATTCTAATTGTGATATACATTGATTTACATTTTAAAGATCACAGTGAAGTGTATTAATCTGTTTTTAAGAAATGTGTTTTTTTCTATATTTAAACTTCAGCAAATATTCAAAGCTCTACTCATTAAAAAAAATAATTTTTAATGCCCAAACATTTAATTGCAAGTCATTAGAGACTTCTCTGTGGATAAACAATTAAGCAATAATAATAATAATAATAATAATAATAATAATAATAATAATAATGATGCTATACCGCCCAGTAGCCAAAGCTCTCTGGGTGGCTTACAACAATCAGTTAAAAAAATACAATACAATATAAAATACACAATAAAAACTTTAAAATAAAAATTTTAAAACCAGATTTAAAATATAGGGAAAAATCTGATAATTTGGTACTAAAACATGGCTTAACTTACGGCCTCCCTAAAGAGGCTTAACTTGACTTTCCTGACATACTGAGAAACTGTCTATAAAAGTCTATGGGAATGACATGCTCTGTTCCAGGAGGTTTCAAATGTTTGTTGGAGGATCTAGAACTGAGACAGGAAAAGTGTGCTCACAACTCATCATGGGATTTCTAATATGTACCCAGTTTTAAGAACTTATTTGGGTTGTATCCCAAGGCGAAAATATTACTCTTGAACACTAGTGCACGTTGTCATACTAAACATTAAAATAGATCAAATAGTGACCCATTATGTCTTCCTGCAAATGGATAGAGTCCATAAAATCTCATTGGTCTGACAGTCAATTCTTAGATTCTTTTGATGGTGGCTCCAGCTGCTGGTTTCACACAGGATATTTGCTACATCACATGAGAAATGGGCTTGCTGTGCTAATGAATAGCAGTTGGCATTTTGCCAGTCTTTTATTAATTCTGGTGGGATGTTAAGTGCACAGATGTGGGTGGGACTAATGGAGAGACTATCAGAAATCTTGACACAATACTTTCTGATCAGATGCATGTTTACTGGGGTGGTGGAAAGGCTGGCTTTCAGAATCACAGTAAGAAAAATGACCTCTTAGGCTCAGGCTTCTCCAAAGTCAGCATGCTCCAAAAAGTCACTGGTCCGTTGTGCATCGCTATAAAAAAGTATTACAGTAATACCTTGGATTGCAAGCATAATTCGTTCTGGAAACGTGCTTGTAATCCAAAACACTCTTATATCAAAGCGAGTCTTTGCTGGGCGTGAGCGGAGCCGATTTTGGCCCGCTACGCCTGCTCGAGGCGAGCGGTTACATCCCTACGACTTGTCTTGCAAGACCTTGCTCATTTATCAAGTCAAAATTTTAAAAATTTTTTTGCTTGTCTTGCAAAACGCTCTCAGACCAAGTTACTTGCAATCCAAGGTATTACTGTACTTTACTAGTACTAAAAACTATAACTAGATATGCTGCTTCGATCACTAGCTTAAATGCCACTTGAGTTCTCTTAATTTCCCCTGTCCTATCCAACAATAGGTACTAAACATTTCAGAAAGCATATTTAGAATGCTGATTATGTTTGTTTAGAATATGTAGACCATGATTTTCTAGTTTCAGCCACCAAACAATGTACAATGTAACATTATCTATAAGATCACATTAACAATATAAAAAGTGGTCGAGGTTGGTATATAATGTATCCCTCTTCCTCAGCATGGCCGCTTAGCTCTTTTGTTTGCTCTTTTATACCGTGGAATAAATTGGGATAATAAAAACTAGACAAATATGCCTTATTTGCATAATTTCTATTAGTATAGAACAGTATCTACCTTCATCCATGTGTATTTAATAAAGTTAGCCTAGTCAAAGTTGGCCACGGTAAGCATCATGTTTCCCATAAATCAGTGTTTCCAAGAGTAGGGGCAGAATCTTGCTCCCTTCCCACCCACTTGGCAGCTTATGGGGCTAGTCAAAACCAGGAATAAATGGAGGCTTTCCATATTTGGTAGTGAAAAGGAGAAAGGAAAAGGTAGTTAAAAACATTTGTTGAAGGAATCATGTTTTCCTTTTTTTTTTTTGTCAAGAACTTTATTTTCCTCTTGTGTTTAAGTGCCATGTAAAGCCTCATTTCCTTTAGAATTCAATTTTACCTTTTAATTTCATAACTCTGCCTTGGGATTTTCAATCATTGTCGGCTTCAAAGATTGTTGTGGTGCGGATGTACCAGATATGATACCCAGATAATGTTGCTGATTTGCTGGCTTCTAATTTACTACCTGGCTAAATTTAAGGTTTTGGTATTAACCTATAAGGCCCCAAACAACTTGGTGCTGGGATACCTGAGAGGATGTCTTCTCTTTTATAAACCTGCCTGGCCACTGCAATCATCCAGAGGCACTCCTGGCTGTGTCATATCCTGCAGATGTCCATCTGGCAACAACCAGGAAGGGGGCCTTTTTTGTGGTGGCACCCACCCTCTGGAATACTCTCACCCCAGAAATAAAACATGCGCCAACTCTGTTGCAGTTCAGGCACATGCTGATTTTTAAAAAATTAATCTTGGCTTTTGATGATTTGTAATCCCTGTCATTTGTTTTTGTTTGTTTTATGATGGCCACTAGTTATGTTTTACTATATTTTAGTTACATTGTGTATATATATTTGTGCCCTGCCTGAATATGATTTCCGTGACAGGTGGTATAGAAATATTTAAGAATCAATTAAAATATTGGTGTTCTTAGAGTTTAAGGCAGCTTTCTCCAGCCTGATGCCCTCCAGATGTGCTGGGCTACAATTTCCATTATGGCCATACTGGCTGGGGATGATGGGGATTGTAGTCCAATACATCTGAAGGGCACCTGGCTGATTTAAGGTGTTCTGACAGCCAGAACAAATGCTTGGTTTGGGAGATTGGCAGAGATATATAGGCAGCAGGTTAGGAAAAATTTCTGCATGCCATCTGTGCTGTGAGATGGAGTCATAAACAATTTCACATTAAGTGATCTGGAGTATGCAACTGCTGCATGAGAGGGCTTGTACAGAATCAGTCTCTGAAAGGGTACCAAAAAGGTTTGGACATTTCTGATTAAACTTTTGATTTTTCTTCCATCCAAGATTAAGTCAGTAATCTTGTATATACATTTGGATTAAGCCTGGTTGAATTTAGAACTTGTGTCTCAGTGGTAGAACACATGCTTTGCATGCAGAATGCCCCAGGTTCAATCCCCAGCATCTCCAGGTAGGGCTGGAAAAACTGCTGCCTGAAACCCTGGAGAGCTGCTGCCAGTCAGTGTAAAAAAAAAACAAAAAAACTTGGCTAGATGGACCAATTGTCTAACCCAGCATAAGGCAGTTTCCTATGCTCCTATGACTTGGTTCTGAATAAACATGCATAGATCAGTCCGCACATACTCTAATCTATTACTGAGCTGTGAAATTGTTGGCTGTTAAGCAGTTTCTCTACAATAATTACCATTGACCTTATAGGTTGAGATAAGAGCTGTGCTATTCAATTTGATTCTAACACATCTGTTCACACCACAGTTTCTGTTGGATGTTTGGTGTCTAGAATTGTTTGCTTTCAAGTAGCTCTGTCTTTTTAAAAAGCACCTGCTTGCCCTTTTTCTCCACAGGCTCTATCCTGGCTCACATACAAAAGCAAAAGCACTTTAATGAGAGAGAAGCTAGCAGAGTGGTGAGAGATATTGCCTGTGCTCTGGATTTCCTGCACACAAAAGGTGAAAATCCACATCCTCCCATTTTACCAGCTCATTAGCCAACAGCCTTCAGACCAGACAAAGTCTCTTAGTATAAATGAGAGATCAGTATGAAACTTGGGGTGTTTTTGCATTTAATCATGTTAGATCCCCCCCCCCCCCCCCGGAGATATAACTAGCACAGTGGCTTTGGTGCTACAGTTGCTGGCTTTGTGCCGCAGGGGTTGTGATTAGTAAAGGGATGAGCATGGTCCCTGTGTGAGTTACTGGACTCAGACACGATGATTCAGTGTAAGCCCAATGGTATTTGGAGAAAATAATAGTATTCATACTACTGACTTCATACTTTAAGATGGCCATTGTGCCTGAAAGTCAAATGAATTTTGGTGTATGGAAAAGGGTGGACAATTTGAACAAGCTTCTCTGTTAGGGGCTGGTGTGTGTCAAATTCTTTAAGATAGAGAATGTCTTATCCAACCTAATATCTTACAAACAATAAGCTTTTAAAAGTTTAAGGTTCCAGTCCATTGCTACAAAGGTTCTTGAGACCAGATATCGGGGGTTTAGTTATAAATGTAGGCCATGTCTGTGTGGCTCTGGGGAGGCGAAGGAATTGCCACATTATTTTTTATGTTGCTCTATTTAAATATGTGTAAGACCAAAATAACTTCTGTCAGCTTTGGGAAATATAGATGCATTTCTGCAGTATCCCCCAAGCAGCATATATTTCAGTTGGTAAGTACCGCGCTCTCACAAGGTGGGTGGCAGCTTTTTTACCTGTACAAAATAAGGGCCAAGAGAGTTGCTGCCGGAGTCGCAAAGCAAATATATTTCCCTATATTTTTAGGTATGGCTTTGAGGATTTTTGTATTATATTAGTTGGTGATGACTGCTTGTTTTTGCTGTATGTATTTTATTTGATTGTACCTTTTATCTAGCCAATACGTTATGCATAATCTTAAAAAAACACCAAAAAAACACCACCTGAAATTCCACAAATCAGCAGCAGCTGATTCCAAGGTGAGCAGCTTTACGCTGTGGGGAAACTAGCTTGAGAAACCATTTCCAGAAGCCATTGTTGCCACACATGGGCATCTTGCTCTTTCAGTTCCAGCAGCTTCTTCTTTGATGCTTACCTACTTAAGTAAGTACAAGTTGGAGGAAAGATCCTATGTTGGAAAGATCCTATGAGGAAAGATCCTATATTTAACGAGAAAAAACTTGATCGATAAAAGCTGACATGTTTCTACTTTGTCTGGTATTCTCTGGTACCACTGTAGCAACTACTCTCTAGTGTGCAGCAAAGTTTATTGTTCCATTTGAGGGCATAGATATGGAGGGTCCCAGATGGCTAGTCTGCTAGAGATATTGATTTGTGGAAATATCATTGCTAAGTTGAACAGCTTGGCTTGTGATGGGGAGAGTGTTTAGAAAACAAATACTGAAGCAGAGAAGCTTTGTTTAGTGTGGGCTGCAGCTTACAATGAAGGACAACCTGGGCAGACTAAAGGGGAAAATAGCAGATGATGCTATAAAATATAAGGTGCATTGAAGAACGTGTGGTATTGACATATTGAGGAGCAGCAGGGCTATGGGGGGTGTTTATTTCTTGAAGTAATGGGAGGGGGATGTCTGCCTGACTTACGCTGAAAAGGAGTAAGCTGCTGAGAGAGGTCATCTGGAGTTTTAGGGGATGGTGCCATTGGAATACTGATGACATCCAGCTATATCTCTCATGAAACTCAATCCAGATAAGAGAGAAGTACTGATAGTAGTAATAGGAGCCAATCTGGGAAGAAGTGTTCAACATGTTCTAGATGGGGTTGCACTCCCCTAAAGAAGCAGGCACACAGTTTGTGGGTGCTCCTGGGTTCTCCTTTGTTCCCAGTAAACAGGTGGTGGTTGTGGCCAGGGACACTTCTGCCCAGTTTCTGACGTGCCCTGGTTACTTCTAGATTAGACTACTGTAACATGTTCTTTGGGGGGCTGCCAGACACTTCAGCTAAAGCAATACCAGGAGCCTAGTCATAGAACAGTATTGCCCTGGATCCCAGTTTGTTTGCAGGCTTATTACGCTGCTAGTTCTTGCCTTTTAAAGCCCTAAATGGTTTGGGACCTGAAGGATTATGAACTTTCCCACACACCGAGGTAATCAAGAGATCCTCTACACATCCCTCCACCCTGTGAGGTGTTGAGAATGCATGATCGGATCTTCTCAATAGCAGCATTTGGCTTATAGAATTCACTGCCCCAAGATGTTCAGCTCTGTGCCTCTTTGAGTACAGATGTCGGGTTAAAAAGGCTCTGTCTGCACGTATGTTTTAAGTTACTGTTTGATGTCAGGTTGTCCTGCTGTTTCTCTGTGGTTGCGTGTGCGTGTGTGTATTTTGCACTGATGATGACTGACAATTGTTTTTATTGTCTTGTTATGCTCTTAAATTGTCAGCCATTCTATGGATCTGATTTGAGTGGAAGGTGGGGGAGATATACGTATTTTATAAACAAATACATCGTGAACTCAAATAATATAAATACGAGTTGGTTTGAAATTCTGTAGTTTGCTTATTTTTAAACTCTTCATGGAGTGCACTCTATTCTGCTTGCTCATTTAAAGAAATGACAAAAGCACTGATACCCCAAAGATTTTGCAAGCAGCTGCTAAAATTATGTTTTGGGAAAGAAGCTACTGCAGCAGGAAAAAATGCTTTTAGAATAATCTTCTGTAATATCTCGGACTTTCTCATTTAGTTTGTGGTTCCACTGTGTAGCATTAACTTCTTTATTAAACAATGATGCTCACAATATTAAACAAGAAGCTGAAGCATTTATTTTGGTTGACGCTTAGGCATTTTGCTGTTTAAGATTATAGACTTCCCAGAAGGGATGAAAGAATTGCTAATACTGTTTCAGCTAGCATCATTTCATGTTGCTTTTGTAACACATGACTCTGCACCACACAACTTGTTGGAGATACCTTAATAATGCATAGCATACTGAAAGAAATCAGTTATGTTCTGTTGTTTCCAAGCAGCCGTTAAACAGATATTTGAAACTTGCTTTATTTGCACAACACTTGACCTTAACAATGGTGCTCAGTTGTTTTAAATGTCATATTCATATAAAAAGAATGTTTGCCTTGAAATCCAACAGGTTCTTCCTGTGTAGGCGGTGGGGAAGAAAAGATATAAGGGGGTTATTTTCTTACTTGGATTGAGCTTAGTGGATAGCCTCTTGATTAAATCTAGTGAAGAAGGCCTATGCAATCCAGAGGGCACTGGGATTGTGCTGCTGGTTCCACCTTAAGGTCATGTGCCTTCTTCCTGTCCATGTGTTGAGTGTTGGTGTGTGCAGAGAGAAGCCTATGCCTTTGTGCATAGGCTTCCATGTGAACTGGGACCCCAATCATGCAGGTTTCCAGTTCCCATGGAACACATGTAGATGGGGGAGGGCAAAGAAGCCACATGGTCTTGGATAGCCCCGCTGCCCCTTTAATCATGTGAGCCCCTTCCTGCAATTACTGTGTGAAAGGGGTTAGTGTTTGGCTTATCCAAATGATGGCAGAAATTTAAATGTTAGAATAAAGACAATTTTATAAGAGTAAAAAAAAAAAAAGTCCCAGTGTTTCACACACAAATGCTCCTTATCTGGATATAACAAGAATATAATTTAGTCACTCAGATAGAAAATACTATAGTGTTATATACTTGTGACCCTTCTGCTAACATTATTGTTTAAATTGTGTTTTGTATGCACTTCTTAAATGTCTGGATGAGAATTCCCCATGGAGGGTTAAAACTTCCCACTGAAGTCCTTTTTCATGTTGCCACTAATGTCATGAGGGCTGCTACAGAATGACTCCTTTCTTAGCTGCTTCAAAACATCAGAAGCCCTTGTCTAGGTGCCATCACTCCATCCCACATTGGCATCACCCTTTCCAAAAAAATATGATCTGCAGTGGCAAAGTAAGGAGCCATGATGATTGAGGACTATACCCCCATATGGCTGTGCTCATTTAGGCTTATTGAGAACCATTCAGCACTGTACACCTACCTGGTGTACAGTGAAGTTGGTGAGCAGCTTGATTAAAACTTCAGTCTGCTTGTAAACACCAAAAATAAAATATTGTTACCGAGGGTTTTTTTCACCCTATGTTTGACATGTCTCTACTAGGCCTGATGCATTCCTCCCCTTGTGTTTTCTTAGGTATTGCTCATCGAGACCTAAAACCTGAAAACATATTGTGTGAATCTCCCAATAAGGTAACCGTGCTTTGTAATCCTTTTTCCCCATTAGGTGGTCTTCAGGGTTGATTATTTTTGTGATGAGCAGAATGGATAAAAATCAATGATTTTTTTAAAAAATGGAGTTTTAAAAATGTAAATTGGATTTTTAAATTTAAATTAATTATAAAAAATCATAAATAAATTACTAAATTTCTCTCTAAGTTAAATAACAGGTACAATTTAATAATAACTGTTATTTTTTAATTATATCATAAACATGCTAACCCTAACTTACAGACTCATAACAATGAAGTTACCTACCAAGCAAACATGGGCATTAATTTCAGTTTTCATCATATGAAAATAGCTCTGTCTAGCCTAACTGACAGCTCTTGCTTATTGAAAGTTCTGGGCTTTCAGTTTCTCTGACTAAAGTCACATGTGCCAAGACATAGGCTGGATAGGATTGTTGTTATGTGCTTATATGATGGTGGAGTTGGGCCAAGCAAGGCAGAGGAGTTAAGAAAATATAGCAGGGTGGATCAAATTAATGATTAGAATAAAGTTTAAAAATGGATTTTAAAAAATTAAAATTTTATTTTTTTCAGTCCAGTAACTATCAAACCTTGCTTCACCTGTCAGTCATGGGCATTTCATTTTTGTTTGCTACTTTGTTTCTTTGTGAGGGCAAGGCTGGGCCAGGACAGGGTGAAGCTAAATGGAGCAACACTAGAAAGAAAAAGAGAAGACAAAATTGTTCAGTGTACATCTTCCTGTATTCTCATACTAAGGCTGCAATCCTATACCTACTTACCTGGGAGTAAGCTCCATTAAACTCAGTGGAACTTATTTCTGAGGAGACATTTATAGGATTGTGCTGTTAACCTCAAACTGTCATGGGTGTTAGTCATAAGAAAGACCCTCTATGGCAGTATTGTAAAGACATGCTTTAGGTAAAAAGGATAGCATGCTAAATATATACAGTGATACAAAGAGATGCAGAGACTGTTAGTATGAATGAAAGTGTAAATAATATGTTATTTAATTGAAAATTAATATTGCTGAGTGATCAGACCTGCACTATTGTTCAGGAAGTATATGAAAAAGTTTCAGAAGGAAACTTAATTTAAATCAGTTATTTAAATCAACCTTTTTCCCCTTGCTGATTTAAATCAGTGATTTCAATTGCCTTCATTTAAATTAATCCTCCTGGTGATGTGTGTTGCACTTTTGGTTTCGTTTTCCTTCCTCCTTCCCCCCCCCCCCCATTTAAGGTGTCACCAGTGAGAATTTGTGACTTTGATCTTGGAAGTGGGGTAAAGCTTAACAGTGCATGTACTCCGATCACTACTCCTGAGTTGACTACTCCAGTACGTAGACCTTTACATTCTTCTGGTGTTAGCTATGCTGTAGGAATGCAGGGGGAAAAGATGGGTACCTTATCAGAAAAATGTAATATTTTGTGCCCCAGAGTTGTGCAGATGTGCATAATGGTCATATTGTAGTTCCGTAGCATTGCAAAAGAGAAGAATGGGAGTTGCTTACTCCCATTTATTGCATATTTCCAATGGCTTGTGCCTTGATAACTGCTCATTCTTATTCTTATTCTTATTATTTTAAAGATTATATCTGAGTACTCAAAGTAAACTGACATTTTGCAGGGATCCAATCCATTTAGCAGACCTCATCCACCTTCAACACTGTATGTGTTGGAAATTGTAATATTGCCTGCTTAAATCAATGAGATAATGTAACCACTAGTTACAATGGGAGGAAAGGCTTAATTGAACAATCCCCTCCTCCCTCCTTCCTGCCTCTCTGTAGCCTGCTCTCTCTCTCTCTCTCTCTCTCTCTCTCTCTCTCTCTCTCTCTCTCTCCCCCCAACATGATGGACACACGCATATCGATAAAGGGCCTGTAAGTAAAACTAATAAATGTCTTTATTAGTTTTAAACCTTGTATGGACAATCCATTTCCTTTGAAGAGCCTTTTTAGCAATGCCCCTCCTAAGACTTAGTTACTGCCAGTAAGAGCTTTAAGCTAAAATATGCTGGTATTTGGGGGATTTGGGCCCCGCCCCTTTTGCCTTTGACCCCGCCCCTTTTGCCTTTGACCCCGCCCCTTTGCCTTTGGCCTCACCCACCACTGGAATGCAGCCCCTGAGAGCTTTTCCAAAATGAAATTCAGCCCTTGGGCTGAAAGAGGCTCTGCACTCTTGATTTACGTAATTAGTAGATTATAGGCATATGGGGAGTTTGAGCTACAGCATGATACTGTTCTACAGGCGTTAACCAATAATTAATATTATCAATAAAGTTTTACAATACATTTAGGGAAATATTGATTTTAAGGCTTTTTAAAAGCTGGCTGCAAAATTAATGTACTTTCTCTGAAAGCATTAAATCCATTAGTATTAATATATGTATTAATATAGTACCATCAATGTGCTGGGCAGTTGAAAGCAACAAGAAGAAAGGCCTGAAGAGTGTGCAATAAAAAATTTGATACACTAGATAGTGGGGGGAAGGCCGAAAGCTGGAGGCAAGGATTAACAGGGTGTGTGCTGGACGTGCGTTCAAGTACACATACTTCAGCTTATTCTCCATACAGGATAAGGATCGAGGGGTTGTTTCAAAGGCTTCACAGAAACAGTGGGATTTGATAGAACAGAGAGGTGTCATGAAGCTGTTCTGGGATGCAGTTCCAGACAATAAGGGGCAGCAAAGCAGAATGGAGCCATTTAAAGGAGCAGGAGACCTGGGCATGGTTGAAAATGGTAGAGCAGCCAAGAGCAAAAGTACACACACTGCAAGTCTTTGCAAGGAATTGCAAAAAGTAAGTGGACTGGCCAATCTTGCTCTGAACCTTGCTCTTCCTTTCCCTTTGGTCTTTTCTTTCTCCCAAGTGTACCTGGTGGTGGCAATAATAAGAAATCTCTCTCCTGCCCCCCTTCCCTCCCTCTCTTCAGTGGCTAGAATTTTCAACACCAGTCCTGCAGATGCAAGGGCCCCTGGGAAAATGCAGCGGTCTGTTTCCCAGGGGTCCTTGCACCTGGCATGATATTGTGATGCAGCGTTCTAAGAGCCTGAAAGATGGAGCCTTGGTGATGGGGGGGGGGCAAACCCCAATGTGAGGCAGTACTAGCCCAGGCCCAAATTTCAAAGGGACCATTTCATATTGGGGCAAGGCATTTCAAATAGAAACCAGAGTTTGAAGGGGTTTTAACTATTTGTTGATAGAGCCCTGAACATTATCTGGCCCAGTCTTGTGTGGAATTTTCAGCCACTAAAGTTTGACTCTTGGAGACATGAACTAGTAATGCTGTCTGTATGTTAAAAATGTATACGGTAAGACTGGGTGGTATCACCATAGTCTATAAATGTATGCCTTTCAAGTACTGTGGATCAAAAGGCGTACGAATTAAAATTCTTTATGATTTCATTTGCTTCTACATAATTCTTCCTGTTGCTCAGCAACTGTATAGTAGTTTATTGCCAGAGTTATGGGAGGAAAATCAGCAATCTCATGCTTATTTGCATGGAGTGAAATTTGCCATGAGTGAAAACGCTTGTCTTTAAATGTGTTGAATTTGTATTGTATTATGAATGTGAATTGATGTATGCTACAGATTTGTCTCTGTTCCTGGTATTTTGGAATCTCTGTCTGCTTGCCTTAGAGTGAATGATTTGCAGTAGGTTGAAATTCCAGTGTTAACTGCCTTCTGTGAGAAAGTAGATGGTAGTTGGTAACACAGTAACTCTAGGCAAACTGGTATTGAATAGTTAGATCCCTCCTGGCCGCTACCCCAGCATCTGCCTACTACCTGGCCACTACCTTGCCTTGGATTTCATTTTTAAAAGTATCAGCAGGAGAATTCCATTTGTTGGGTTTATATTCTGTCAGCTTTGTGTGAAAACGATAGGTATCATAGAGCCATGAGGTTTTGGCAGTATAATGATAAATGATAATTTGAATTGGTAAACTTGAAAAGATCCATTAAAATTGCCTTAAACTGCCTTTGTCTCCAGAAGCAAGCATGGAAATGTGTACTGTGTACACATTTTTGCTGTGGTTTTAGTTGCACCTTTGAAAACAAAGACCTGGGGTATTTATCACAAATTTCTCTTTTCATTTTCAGTCAACCTTGAATGTCTTGTTTCCTTTCTGAAAACTTTCTAATATGAGTTTTGTGCCTCAACTAGTGTGGTTCTGCAGAGTACATGGCCCCTGAGGTGGTGGAAGTCTTCACGGAGGAAGCCACATTCTACGACAAGCGCTGTGATCTCTGGAGCTTGGGCGTGATTTTGTACATCATGCTAAGTGGATATCCACCTTTTGTGGGGAACTGTGGCACAGATTGCGGCTGGGATAGGGGAGAAGTCTGCAAAATTTGCCAGGTAAGCAGATAAGCATATTGAGCATGTATGTAGGAAGGTTATGGGACTACTGTAGTGCACGTGGCTGACCAAGCTGGTTTTGTGTTGAGTTCCTTCTGTTCCTCTGATACATGCTACTGACTCAAAAAGTGAGGGTGATGGTAGAGCTGTGGCTTAGTGCAGCCTTCTCCCACCTGATGTCCTCCAGTTACTTTGGCCTACAGCTCCCAGCATTCCTAACCATTGCCATACTGGGTGGGGCTGATGGGAGTTGAAGTCCAAAACATCTGGAGGGCACCAGGTTGGGGAAGGCTGGTCTAGTACATGTTCTGACCTAGATCCCCATTTCATTCCTCTTAGAACCGTAGCATCTCACTTCCTTTTATGTGGTAGACTCCATTCCTAGCATGTATCATTATACAGGCAGTCCCCAGGTTACGAACGAGTTCCGTTCTTAAGAATGTCTTTAAGTCGAATTTGTATGTAAGTCAGAACAGCATAGCATTCTATATGTTAAAATTGGCATTTACGATTGCCGATGGGTTGTCTGTAAGTCGGACATTCTTAACTTGGGGACTACCTGTACTATTTTATCCTGATTTGTAATGTGTACTAGTGAGGGTGGGGATATTTCAAACTAGCAAATTATTTTCACAGTTGCACTTGAATTGTGCAAGTTCATGATGATTGTGAAGCTTTGCTATTCTTAGACCATGGTCCATCTTCAAAAATAGTTTGATTGGAGATAGGATGTATGTTGTTCCCCTCAAGATCTGAGGAATTTCCATCAAAAGATATATTAGCAATATTACTAACATTCCCACAGCAAAATGTGCAGAGATAAGGCTGTGAGGATTTTAAGATGACTAGGGCCATTTTGTCAAAGGTGAGAAGTGAAAACTTTAACTCTGAGTTAACCTCTAAACCAAACAACTGCATATTTGTTGTTGCTAGAACAAGCTCTTCGAGAGTATCCAGGAAGGCAAGTATGAGTTTCCTGATAAGGACTGGTCTCCTATCTCCAGTGATGCCAAAGATCTTATCTCAAAGTTGCTAGTCCGTGATGCCAAAAAGAGGCTTAGTGCTGCTCAGGTTCTACAGCATCCCTGGGTACAAGGTGTAAGTAGTTTCTTTGAAAGCCATTATACTTATTTATATGGCACTATCAGTTTGCGTGGCATTTTATAAAATAACATAAATAGAAAACAGAGGTCCCTCTACAGATGTTATCAAACCAATTTGTGCAGAGTTGGGACGCCCTGGGCTGTAAATATGAATAGCATTCAAGCCTTGTGTCGTCTGGCTCAACATTTTAATTAGGTAATGTAGCTACTTGTGAAGGCCTCAGCTGAAGGTCTAAATTGTACCCTAATACAGAGATGCCCAATCTTTCTTATTCTGACTAGGTGTGGCACAGGGACCTGATGCTGGTTCCCTTCCTTCAAAGCATTTTTGCATACTCAGTACCTAAACTATGGCCTATAGCTTTTTCCTATTAATCAGCAAGGCTATTTCTAATTAATGTTCAATATAGGAAGAATCAAATTCCCTCTATGTTAATATGTCTAGAATGCAGAGTGTTAATGCATATTTTTTTGTTTGATGCACATTTCTATAAATATCATAATTGCCTATATCTGTCCATCTAATTCACTTGAAATATAACCTATTCATAAATGGCTGTTCAAAACAGTTCTCTCTAAGACTTAAGGACAATTGCTTATCCTTTGGATAAGTAAAGCTTTTCTCTCACAATCCTCAACTTACCTTGCATTATTTCTGTCATGTGCAGCATGCTTCTGAAAGAGGACTGCCTACACCACAAGTTCTTCAAAGGTAACCATTTCTGAGTACCTATTATAACTAGTTGAAAGAGTTAGTTGGAGGGTGGATACCATCAGATCAGGAGTTTGAGGAGTAAGCAGTCAGCTGCCTTCACTTTGCTTGATAACATCATGTCTTGTGTTTGGCGGACAACAGTTTATTGCTATTATTTCTTAGTTGGGTATTAATCACATAATTTAACTTGGTTATTTATAAGAGGTAATGAAGAGACAACTTATGCATTTTACTCTCCCTGGTATATACTGATTTTCTCTTCTCCCCACCTCTGCCCCCCTCCCCCAGGAACAGCAGCACAAAAGAGCTGACTCTCTTTGCAGCTGAGGCTATTGCTCTAAACCGCCAGCTCTCCCAGCATGAGAGTCATCTTAGTGAAGAGCAAGAGATGATCACTCAGGCCATGTGCTCCATGAAGCTTTCTCCCCCCTCCAAATCCCGCCTTGCCAAACGCAGAGCCATGGCTCAGGCCACAAAAAGCAGTGATTTCCAGCCAGCTCCTCATGCGGCCCTTTGATGCACATTTCCCAGTTGTTAGAGTCAGCTTTTGTATACTTGTTTTAAAGGACATGTGGGTATATTAATGTTTGAAAAGAACAAAGCTTGTGATGAAGTGATTTAAAGGACAAATTTCCTTGGCAATGCCTTTTTAGAAAGTTGATATATGTGGTGAATTATAGGAAGTTCTTAGGTGACATTGCTGCTGTGTTAATGATGCAACAAACCACTTAGGCTATGTTTGCACACAATCCTCTGTGACCAGAGGATAAATCTCTACCACCAGCCTTTTGACTAGTGGAAATATGGCTCTGCGTTCACAGGTTCTTGAAGGAGCTTGCAATACTTACACAACTCCAGGTCTCTACCTGCAGCCACAGAATAATTATGGTGGCCATCCTCCAGGAAGCTTCGCTCATGTGCATTTCTGTGAATAATTTTTTCCCCCCAACTGCAAAATATGTCAAAATCTTTCATCTTTATCTTGAGTCACCTCTTATGTTACCTTTTACTGATTTGGGGCCTTGCCTGAGCACCTGAAGATGTGGCTTCAGAATGCTAGAGGTGTATCTATCTCAGTGCTAAGGTGATCTCATCTGAAGTGGCTCACATCTCCTCTCCCCCCACCCCTAAAAGTCATGTTTTGTCACTGCTACAGAGCACATCTTAAACATTTTGTTGGCAAATAGCAATTTTGGAATCAGCCCTCAGCATGCAGAGTTTTCCTATGCTTAGTAAGGCCTCCCTTTTTGCTGCATTTTCCAAGTGAACTACTTGGGGAATTCTGCTTCTAATTGCTTGAAGTGTTTGGCCCAATGTTATATACAGCATTTCTCTAAGGATTGGACCTCACTAAGACCTACAGAGAGATGATCAAAACATTACTTCCCCTAAGTGAGCACCACTGGAAAACTCTTCTCTGTGGTGGTATATACAGAAATGGGAATGCCTGAAAACTTTTTATTGTGTGCATCCACAGAATGTGCAGTGCTAGTGTGGGATGCTGCTTGTGTTCAAACAGCTGAATGCAGTAAAGAGCAGCGATGTCAAAGCTTCTATTTAGAGTGCCACCATAGGAAAGAGCTTCTTGGTGGTGTTTGCATCCAGTAATTTGTACTAGTCCTGACTTGGGAAGTGATAAGGTATTCCCCCAGTCCTTCGTTTAGATACTTTCCCCTGGTTTGGTATGCTAACCCCATAACAGATTGTTTAAAATAAGGATTGTGTTGTATTACGCAAAAAGTTTAAACACAGTCGTCTTGCAAATTTGCAGAATTACCTTTATCATCTCTCTAAATAGTCTCAGGAGCACCTAGTAGTTTTGACTGCAGTTCTTCAGGTTAAATGTGAAATTTCTGTGTACATGCCAAGAACAATATTTTCTATTCCAATAAACAAAAAGATATGCCACAGAGCTGGGTAAACCAACATAGGGCTGCCTTTGGCTTGGATCAGCTTTGGACTGGTTGTCTTTGCTGTTGAGACATGCATTCCATAGTCTGCCTAATGTAAGGACATAAAGTTGAAGGTGGAGAAAGGAAGACCACGGTATCTGTGTATAACATTTTTATAGCCTCATGTAAATGCATTTTCTCATGCTCAGATGCAACTGCTTGCTGTGATGTTGCTATTTCCTCTGTCCCTCCCCATATTCCCACACACAAGAGAATTAGATTGGAGTAGGCTTATATCTCAAGGCTTGTGTATTTTTGGGTTGGTTATGGCAAGACAAGTGATGGGAGTAGCATCAGATTGCTTTTTAACTGTAACATACCCATGTATGTAACTTCTCTTGAAGTGTGGTGGCTTGAGAACCACTCCTGGTTGTACAATGGTTATTTTAAAACCAAACCAGTGAGTTCATCTTGAGCATCCTAGGAAGCCTTTCTTTATTAAAGGTGCTAACCCTGTTCACCTCTGGAAATTTGTCCCTTTTTAATCAAGATGAGTATTTAAATTTGGTAACTTTGAAGATCAGTATTGATGTTGAAGGAGCAGGATATAGAACAAATCCAACCAGCTAGAAGAATCTGAATTGAGGTTATTCTAACTCTGCCTGCCAGAATAGCTTCACCTTTTGCCTTTAAATGCAACATGTGTATTTATATAATTTTAAAAATTATTACTGGATACTGGTGATGAATATGAAGAATGGCCGCTACACTTCAGGTCTTTTATAGATTGTACCATTGGTGAAGGTTATTTATTATACTTCTGTTTTTAAGCATAATTTAAGATGTTACCGTTGCATTTACTCCTTAGTTAACAGTTTTTAAAAGCATTGGAAAACTCAGGAAGTAGCATCCCTATCTATGTGATGCATTTATTAATATTGTATACTAAAAATTAAACTTACATCATTTCTAAACTGTTTTGTTTCTTTGTTGATCTGTTGAGTAACACAAATATCCCCGTTTCTCAAGCTGGCATTCATAATGGAGCACTGACCTTACTTCACCCTGCATAATATGTGTCATAGAAAAAATATTCCAGCAGCTCTAGCTGGTGTCTTATGCTAGAGCTGTTCTAATATTAAGGTTGTAAGTGAAACAGTGGTGTCTTTTTAAAATTTTCAGTCATGTGGTATTAAATCTGGACAGTGCTAATCCTATAGTCTAGTCATCATTCTGAACAAGAAACATAAATAAAACTGAGGCTGCAATCATGCTCTCTTACTTCTGAGTAGATATGTATAGGATTGCCCTAGGAGATATAAACATAATCCAAGTATAATCCAAGAATTATACACAATTTTAAGAAAATGTTTAAAGTACTGGATTCTATACTTAAAGGTGGCCTAAAAATCATTTAAAATAAAAATAATTATATAAAACAAACATACCAGGCACTATAATAAATGCAGTGTATATCTCCAAGACAAAACCAAATGGAAGAAAAGATTTATGCATATCTAGTTCCAAATTGTATCCTATTTCCATAAAACAAATATAAAGTTACTAGGTGTCATGACACTATTTTGTCTTGGACTTATTAACATTGTGGTACACTCATCTGTACACTTTGTTGTTGGGTGTGTTGTTTTTCTTCTGACACAAATCTCCACCTTGGAGTAAAAACAAAACCAAACCAGGCTCCAAACACATTATGCTGCTTTATAAAACAATACACCACAAGATGGTCAAACTATTATTCCAGCTCCAGTGGTTGCAGGATTAGACGTAGAATGTAGAAATTCAAATCTCGGTGGTATTCCGATGGATAGTTTTGTGCTGTCGTTAATGAGGTGGAAATCTCTAGAGAATTGGCTTCAGTAATTAGGTGGCTGTGGCCATGTTTCAGAGAGTGGTTGATCAGGGTAAGTCACAAGTGTGAATGAGGCCCTTGGAATATATTGTAGAATCATGTTAAAAAGGGAATTGGAGCAGCAGCACATAACCTTGTACAGAAAAAAACTGGCTAACTAGGAACAGTAAGAAGATGAAGATGAATATCCAAACTCTGCAACAGCTATTATATCAAAGAGAATTAAAAATGCATATTAACCTGGCTACCAGATTGCTGTGTTTAAACCCACATGGACCGAATTCTTTGCAGAGACGTCCGAACACAGTAAGGGCACAATCCTATGCGTGTTTAGACAGAAAAAGACGTACAATTCCCAGGATGCCCCAGTCAGCCCAGTGGCTGACTGGGGCATGTTGGGAGTTATAGGACTTTTTCTGTCTAAATGTGCATAGGATTGTGCCCCAAGACATTCCTTCTGAATGCTAGCATAGGTAATAAATTACAGTGGCAGCTTTTGGTAATGAGAGATCTAGAGTTCATAATATTTGGAATGGTTATGCATCCTTCCCCTAATGTGTTCTTGATTTGTAGCAGCCTTTCATTCTATATTTGTTCCAGATTACTTGGAGCTGACTTGGGCTGCAATCCTTTATGTACTTCTACCATAGTAAGTCCCATTGAACACTGGGAATTAATTCTGGGTAGACATGCATAGGGTTGCTCTGTTCATCTGAGAAATACAAACCTGGCTAGTGGAAATAGAGCGGATTGCTTACAAAAGATTACCAGAATTACAAATACTTGGAAAAAAATTGGAATCAATTTTTTTTAAAATGTTTTGATTAAATACTTGATTGGTGGTATACTTGAATCAGGCACAAGGACTCTCTCCTCCTTTTTCTGGCTCCCCTGTTCCCACATGTTTGCATATCTGTATCACTTCCTTTAACAAATACACAAACTATGCTGATTATGCTGCTATAAGAAAAAGTTGAAAATAAATGAACTGGACATAAACACTGTAAATGTACTTTTATATATTTTTTAAAAAATAGGTGGTTAATTTTTGTAATAGGACAAGAGGGAGGGCTGTTATTGACTATCATTTTTGCTTATTTTGATATTGTTATTTTTATATCCGAACTCAAAAAGGAAAAATAGCAAATTCAGATGACTGAGTACTGACAGGGTTGGTACCAGAATGGGCCACTGAAAATAGGGAGGTGTCGGCATGCTCAGGTGAACCCAGGGATGCAGAAGTAAAAATATTTTAAAAAAACACACCAACAAACAAAATGGGGTAGCCCATTTTGCAGCCCAATGAACACAGACCATGCACATTTACCTGGAATCACAGGAATCACAGTCATTTGGGTGGGGGGTAAAGCTGGGTTGGGGAGAGTGAATTTGCCTGTTCAAGTTCCTTGCAGCTTACAGTATCCTGGAGGAAGGGCTGGCTGGAACAAGCCAGTAAGTACTCTTGTTCGGGTACGAGAATGCATTACAACATGGTTGCAGGTCCCACTTGTGTCTTGACTAATTTCAGCCATGCAGTTGAAATGTTTATTTCACTTTCTTCTGGTTTAGCACACCTAGTAAACCGTTTCTTGTGCTCTCTCTTTTTCTGAGTGGAATGGAGCGAGAGCACACAAATAATGCAGCAAATAAACATTGGAGCTTGTACTCTTGCAGTGCAAGTATTCTGCAGTGTGTCCCTGCATGCATTTCTTTTTTTAAACTATCTGTATCCTTAAAGTGGCTAAGTCATCCTTCCAGAGTGGCCAATTTGTGTCCCTCCAGATTTTTGGCTCACAGTTCCCATCTGCCCTAGCCAGCATAGCCAATGATGAGGGATTATGGGAGTTGTAGGCCAAAACATCTGGAGGGCCACATGTTGCCCTCCCCTGGAACAAAGCTCTAGGAAACTCTTCCTTGCCCCTGTGTTACCAGAATGAAAAAGATCTATGTATCTTAGACTCATGTGGGCATGATTTACCTTAATTAATACTAATGTTATGTAGTGTCTACGTTGCAAATTAGGAGGGGGTGGATTTTGCTTGTTTAATTCTCGAGGCGAATGCTTTTCTTTTAGACAATTCCAGTGCTAAGGCACAAACCTCTAATTTGGTTTCTTTAGGAACATGCTACCATGGCAACTGAAGGCTTGACAATCCTGAAGAAGCATATGTTGGTGCCTGCTCCCAAAGCTTCTCCTTCATGTCTTGTGATGTCATTTATTTCTTACTGTTTGCTACCAATTTGTACAATAATGGATTCATTGCAGTAATTTTTGGCTGTGTGATTAAGGAAAAGGCTCAGTCTTTAAAAAATTGTAGCCTTTTTCTCTGAAGAGGCACTTGAAGGGCATTATCTCCTCTGCCAATAGGAACACAATACAATAACAAATTGTTCATAGTGACGGTAGATTGCCTACTGCAGATGGCACAACTTAATTGATGTGGGCTAGGAGGGCTTGGCTCTGAATGGGAAGCATTAATTTCCTTGTACGTTTGCTAACGAGGTGTTTTTTTATTATTGTTTCCTCCACAGTTTTCATCCCAGAATATTATGTAGGGTCTTCTAGTGTTTATTAGCTCAACTTCTGTTAAAGAGAATAGGATACCTTGGAATTGATTGAATGATTCCAAGGATTCATGTTAGCCTGCTGCCTTCATGTGTAATGGAGGATGCTGTCCCATTGTCAATGTTGAAGATGGATTCATTTGCCAATCCAGATGGCTTTTGTGCTTGGAATGGGCAAGGTGCCATCTTCTTCACCTCAGGCAGCAAAATGTCTTGGGCCGCCCCGGGTTTTAGTGTTTGTTTTTTTCTGCTTGTAAAAAGTTCTTGAACTTTGTCATATCAATCCTCTCTCTTTTTCTCAAAATTCCACCCACCCTCCCACCATGCAGTAGTATAATAGTACTTTGCATGTCTATGGTATCCAAGCCTTCAATAGCTAAGGGTTACTTACTTCACACTAGGGGTGTGCACAGTAGGCAAGCTTTAGTTTGAGCCGCAATATGGAAGGGTTCCTGATTCAGCTCGGACTGATTCAGAGGCCACCCGCTTCAACTCTGGCCCAAATCAGAACCTCACTTCAGAAATCCAAAGTTTTGTATTTCTCCCCATTGTCTCTAATGAGGAAATCAACTTCTATAACTTCTTTATTTTTTGGTAGAATTGGCTGAAATTTGCAGGCATAGTTGCCCCTTCTGAGGGGATCAAGCCAGCCAAATTTCAGACAGACAGATGTGTGCAGGAGATTTTATGCAAGAGGAGTCTTTAAAGTCTGGGTTCTAAAAAAAGGATTCACTTATCACACCTACTGTGTTTTTGTGGGAAGTTTGTCTGAAAATGACACGCATCATAGAGTGCCCTGCAAAATTTCAGAAGGATAGGTGCAGGGGGGTTGTGCAAAGGGAATCTTTAAAGTTTGTGGGGAATGGATTTGCTTCCCCCTTTCCCCCATGTGATTGTTTCATTGGGGGGAGGGTTGTTCAATTCATATGAAAATGGCATACCTCATAGAGGTGAGAAACCTGCAAAAATTTCAAAAGTGTAGGTACAGGGGTTAGGGAGTTATGCCTGAAAAACCATCACCTTTAGCAGGATCGTGGTGTCCTGCCCTCCACGTACTGGCAGCCCGAGAGGAAGTGCTGGGGGAGCTAGGCTCAGTGGAGCTCCACATACCTGCTTGGGGAAGTGATGTCAGCAGCCGCCACCCGCTGAAAAGGGGGCAGTGGGTACAGGCATTTCCCAGGTAGTGCTACTGCTGACTCTCAAGGCCCTGAGCACTGATGCCGCCTCTGCTGCTACAGGCAGACACACAGTGCAGGGAAAACACAGGAGGAGCCTCTGATAAGTTCCTTCTACATTCCTCCCAAAAGCACTGCAGTTGGAAGGAAAAAAGGGGGGGGCTTTTGGAAGTTAGAGTTGTCAGTCGCAAAACTATACTCCCTCACCCTCTCCTCACTCTGGTGTTTTTCCCCTTATATGCAGAGCTTTGGGGGTGGGCGGGGGTGGGCAGGATGCATCACTTTTTACAGATGTGCTGTCCGTGTTTCCCCCAAATCTCTGAATCATTCACAAAGCTTTGAAAGGAGTCAGATAGGGAGGACACCCCACTCTGCTTCAGGCGAATCCCAAATCTCTCCGGATCAACCCAGTCCTGTTCAGGATTTGGGAGTTCATCTGAAGTGAATGCACACCCCTACTTCACACCAACCGATCTTGTTTGTTTTTTCTCCACATGATCGTGTACACAGGTACGTGACTACAGGGTGAAATACTTCTGTGTGAACTAGGCTGTGTACACAGAAACAGTCGCAGCCATTTCTCTGTGTGGCTAGACCTTTTCTCTAAAAGCTGCCAAAGTAACGGGACTGTGGGTGAAAAAGCAGTTTCAGTTCTATTAAACTGAAAATGGATGGAGGGGAAAGGAGGTCAGGGGACTATTACACTTGCTGTGTAAAATCTAGCTTGGGTCTGAGGCTTTACTTCACTAGTTCTTCAGAGAATAATATATGACCAAATACAGAATGTAAGTGCACTTCTGTCTATTGTGAAGAATGCATGCATGTTTGTTCACCTGACCGCCACAAATGACACCTTCATTTCCACCCATTCCAATCTGGAGGGCCAAGGAAGTTGCAAAAAACTATATTCTTTTATTCAGCTAAGCCTGCCCCTAGATCCCTGTGGGGATCAGATGAGAGATCACTACGATGTGAAATTGGTAGATAAATGTGTTTTTAAAATATGCAACGATATTCTGAAATCATGAATAAGAATAGTGGATATTTTTGAGGAAGGTACCAGACCACTTTCTTTCAAAAACACTGGAGGCAATTTGCCAGTTCTCTTGATGACATGTGAGTGTGCTGTCATATGTGTGTGCATTTTTCTCCCAGAAACATGGAGGGCTCAGGTTTTTTTCCCTTGAGGACCTTGGGAGAAAGCAATGTGTGACATATCTATCATGTTCCTAATCAGTTCACATAGCCTAATCAGGAAAAGGCTGGAGGCTATGCTAAAATAACCATAAATTCTCCAGAAGAAAGTCACTATGCATTTCATGCATGTTGGAATTTATTCTGAGGCATTTCTCACATTAAGGGTGCAATCCTATGCATGTTTAGACAGGAAAAAGTCCTACAACTCCAAGCATTCCCTAGCCAGCATGGTTGGATGGGAGATGCTGGGAGTTGTAGGAGTTTTTTCTGTCTAAACATGCATAGGATTGCTCCCTAAGCAGCAATTTCCTTCCCTGTGCTCCCACACCCTTGCTTATCTCTGTTGAAGTATCTCTTTTAACTACTGCTACATTAAAGCAGCCAAAAGGGAAAGATTGTAATATATGCAGAAACCTCAATGGAGTAGAGGTACAGCTAGAAGTACCATTGGAATTGTGTCTGGTGGGACTTTGGGAGGTCCGAAGCTTGGCCACTCCCAAGCTCTGGACCTCCCTGCCGTGATGGGTAGGTTGGCTTCCTCTCAGCTGTTCTTCTGCCAGCAGGTAAAGAGGTTTTTATTCAGGCCTTTGGCAGGTAAGCTAGTCTGTTGCTGAAGGTTGGGTGCGTTGGATGCTGTCTGTTTCTTTTGTTGTTTTTAATTGAGTTTTTATGGTTCTGTTTTTATGTTTTGTTTCAACTTAGATTTTTGTTTTTAATCTGCATTTTATTAGTGTTAACCACCTTGAGCTCCATTTTTGGTGGAAAGGCAGGATGTGAAAATTAAATAAATAATTATTAAAAAATAATTATTTGTGTAACTAATTTCTCATCATCATCATCATCATCATCTAGAAATATTCATTTCACATGCTAGGTGACAGACAGCAAGCATTACACACCCATGTAGAAGTGATGGAATAATCTGAAGTAATCTTGCCTGACTTGCTGTATGTAACCTAAGACTGGCAGGAACGTTGCTTTGAGTCATGGCAACCTATTTTTAGAAGCAGTTGCCTGAAGACTTGTTGTATGACTTCATTAAAGACTTGATTAAAGAAATAGTCTAGTTTGTAGGAGCATAGTTTATTCTTGGATGAAGGAGCTTAGAATTTTGGGTACTATGAGAGACACTTTTACTCAGCACCTCTACTCATTAATGGGAGTAATCTAGCTGCTCTTTACTCAAGAGGTAAAACTTGCACGTGTGCTATGCGTTCCCCCATGCTTGAAACAACCTTGTCCTTTCTGTTAGCAGGGGGGAAAGCAGCTTCTCTCCTCTCCCTCCCTGGCTCACTTCAAAGCCTTTTTTTTTTAATCCCCCAAGAGGCCAAAGATGAAATGGGACAGCTTTATTCGTTCACTGGTCCCCCCTTTATGTGTGAATGGGGCCACCGAGAGTCTAATTTTTAAACATCAAAAGAGATATACAGGTGAGGAGAGCTGAACCCTTCCCCATCCTAGGGTGGCCATGTGTCCTCTTTTGCAGAGGACAGTCCTATAATTAAGGGGCTGCCAAAGGACTGCCCCCTATCTTGAAGGTGTGTTTGCTATTTGAAGGGCTGTCCAGTTCAAGTCTGATTCAAATATAAAAAACCATCAGGAGGAAGATCTGGGACTTGAAGTTGCCCATCGACAGCAGCTGGAGAACTGGACGGAGCAGCCACACAGCAGGCCACCTGGTCACAGTCTTCCACTCTATGGTGAAATGTACTGTATTTCTACTTAAATTATAGTAATTTTCTAAATTTGCCACTCAACATATAAATTAGCGTATGAAATTTTATGCAAACCAGTGTCCTCTTTTGTCTTCTTTTTTCCTCTTTTTTCTTTTCTTTTTTGGCAATTGTGTGAGAATTTTTCAGGAACCGTTCAGCAAGAGCAAACTCGCCTTGTCCAGCTCACGCAAGTCTGTTCGCGAACATTCTCCTTTTTAGCTCTGTTCGCGCACCGTTTGCGAACGCAAAAAAAAAACAAATCGGTACAACTTGTCCACCCTACTTACATCCCCACAGTCTGCTCCAGGCAACAGACTGTTAATGCTGCTCCTTGGCTTGACTAGTTTAGCAGTGTTTTTAAGGGGAAGGCCTCTGCGAAAGTCTCACGCACTAGGTGCAGCCATACATGCACTGCTGATGGTGAGGTTCCACTGCCATAAGCACACTAGTGACTGAGGTGGGGAGCAGGAAGCTCACTCACTGGCTTCACCCTTTCTCCCACCCTCTTGTCAGCTGCTGGTTCACTGGTAGTAAAAAGGGGCCATACAGATTTTATTTCTGTGCATGGACGTGTGCACTCACGCACACACACCCCAGGCCATTCAGTGTGGCGGCTCCATTTCTGTGGCACTCCCTGCCTCTGGATGTCAGGCCAGCTCTGACATTGTACTGCTTTCGGCGCCTGCTGGAGACCTCCTTGTTCCAGGAAGTCTGCTCTGCCATCCAACCACCTTTTTAATGATACCTTGTTTTCAAGGTATTGTTTTTGTTTCTTTTATCTGTCCTCACCTTTTTATTGTTCACCGCTCTGGAATCTACTTAGATATGGAATGGTATAAGAATAGTGTAAATAAATAAATTAAAAAATAAATCATGGTTCCTTCTTCCAAGAAGGAGCCCTCTATGTATAAGACCCAGTGAGAGCCAGTGTGGTGTAGTGGTGAGAGTGTTGGACTGGGACTCGGGAGATCCGGGTTCTAGTCCCCACTTGGCCATGAAACTCACTGGGTGACTTTGGGCAAGTCACTGACTCTCAGCCTCACCTACCTTGCAGGGTTGTTGTGAGGATAACATGGAGAGGAGGAGGAGGATGATTATGTAAGCCTCCTTGGGTTCCTTGCAGGGAAAAAGGCGGGGTATAAATATAATAAATAAATAAATAAAATTTTACACTACTGCTGAATATGTATCCACCAGAGGGCATGCCCAGAGAGCGCATAGCAACACTGGGGGCATGGCTAGCAAGCATGATCCTGCTTCCCCCCCTCACATGTTTGTGTGCGTGTATAAAATATGGGGAAGGGTTGTCAATAGGGATGTTACCTGGTTAGCTTCTGGTCCTGGAGCCAGACTGGCGGGTGTGTATGGGCAGGGGCAGGGCCGATTAAGAGCATTATGGGCCTGGTGCTGAGGATTTTGGTGGGCCTTTTTATGGAAATAAATAAAATGAAGACGCAATTTTATATTAAAACAAATTAAATATTTTAATTACCATTAAAGTGCCAAAACTCAAAAACTCCTGCAGCTCATCAGTAAGGGGCTTCCCAATTTCCCCCAAATTTATTTATTAAAAAAGAAAAAGCAGCCAGCCAGGAAGCTTTGCTTGAACAAGAATAATTGTGGTGTTCTTGTTGCTTTGTTTCGTTTTCGTTTTCGTTTTTTTGTTAAACTAGCATTTGAACAATTGAGCTGCAAATCAGAAAGATCTTTTGCTCGAGGCTGGAGAGAGAGGTCCCTTCTAAATCTGAATATTACAGACCCTAGCAAGCCCCCATGTGCTTCAAAGAAACGTAGTAACAGTGATTGAAATGCAAAAACCTACCATGCTAATTTGAGAACAACAGTTCTTGCTAGGTCTTGCCTCAAGCCTGTAATGCAGATGTGCTTAGAACACCTTTCTAATCTTGAAAAAATCATTAATTATGCTGAATGATAACGATCAGAGCTAACTCAAATCGTGCTGCGTGTCCCTATATTGTGGGCCTATTGTCTGCTTTGGGCCTGGAGCGGTCTCTCCAATCGCCCCTATGTTAATCCGGCCCTGGGCAGGGGTGGTGGTGGTGGTGGAACTCAGGTGACAAACTGCAGGGAAGGCTTAGCTCCCCTCCACTATGACATAAACTTCAGGCTCCCATCTTTTCAGTAATACATGAACCGGCCTGACATGAGAAAAACGAATGTAACTACTCACATCAACCTTGGTCCTAAACCTCACTTGAACACGCTTTTCTAGTATCCCCTTACTTTCTCCCTCCTCCTCCGCAAATATGTTGGCTGGCATCTAGACTAATTGTCAGCTCTCTCTGGAGGAGCCTCATCGCTTTTCTGTTCTTCTGTACAGCTAAATGTTAAATCACAGTAATAGCCACAGAGGGACAGGGTACGGAAGCAGGAGGATCCAGACAGTGCTGTGTGTGCATAAATGAAACAAAACAAAAGAAAAACTAAATTCTATAACACATTTTGTCAATCTGCATATACTGGGTCATCTTTTATAACTTCAGCTGTGTCTGCATTTACACATGCAGCGTAATGAGGTGCAAGAAAGGAATGAACTACTTTGGACTAAAGGTGAGGGATACACTCTTTGAATGCCCACCCATCAAAAAATAAATAAATCTGATACCTCCCTGCAAATAGAAACCCAGTGGGAGAGGGTCTATTCTAGGTTTTTCTATTTGGGGCATGTTTATAAAGTATGGGAGCATTTTTTAAAAATGTGATGTCCTTCCTGCAGTGCAAAAATGATACAGTCAGTTCTTGGACCTCAGCAGGCTACCACCTCATTCTGCTGCATGTGTAGCCTAAGCATTACTTTACTGCATTTGGAAAGGGGGAACTATGCAGGATACTAGGTCCCAGGCTGTTTCCAGCCAGGTGACTCCTAACACTACAAGCTAATCTTGACCTTTTTGGCACTTTGTAGCTGCTATGGATGCCATTTAAACTGTTCTAATTGCATTAAAAATAATAATAAATGGTGCCCATGGGGCAGTGGGGGATGCGGCTTGTAGGGGGGCATGTGAGTGAGTGAAAATGCCCCCTTGACCTCCCACATTTGCCCACCCCTGATCTATGTGTACATCCCACTATGTTCCATCTACACCAGTAGGTGTGATACAGCTTCTGTGGGTGGGGCCGTTTGAAGCTTAGTGGACATTCACTATAATCATTGTAGTGCAGGGCTGCCGAATCTCTTTCAGCCCAAGGGTCGAACTCCATTTCAGAGAAGCTGGGCAGGTCTGAAGAAAAAAGGGGCAGGGTAAAAAAACCCAAAAGTAGCATATATTTTAACTTTAGCCCTTACTGCTAGTAAATGACGATGATGATGATGATTTTATATCCCACCTTTTCCCTGTTGCTGGGACTCAAGGTGGCTTTACAACATTAAAACCTGTACAGTTAAAACATAAATAGAAATGTACAAAAGTTAAAAATATAATTAAATCAGCTATAATATTAAAATTATATAAATTATCAAAGTTAAAACAGTGATAACAATATAAACAGTGCAAATCTATCACATTCTCACAGGTCCAGACTATTCCCAAAGGCCTGTTGGAACAAAAAAAGTTTTTGCCTACCCTCGGAAACATACCAAGGAGGGAGCCATTCTAGCCTCCCTGGGAAGGAGAGTGTTGGGGCAGCCACGGAGAAAGCCCTCTGCTGCCTTCCTGCCAGGCATGCCTGAGAGGGTGGCGGAACTAAGAGAAGGGCCACCACTGAAGATCTCAAAGTACAAGCAGGCTCATAGGGGAGAATACGGTCTTTCAGATAACCTGGACCCGAGCTGTATAGGGCTTTATAGGTCATAACCAGCACTTTGAATTGTGCCCAGAAACAGACTGGGAGCCAGTGAAGCTGTTGTAACAAAGGAGTTGTGTGCTCCCTGTAGCCAGCCCCAGTCAACAGTCTGGCGGCAGCTCTTTGAACACTCTTCAGAGGCAGCCCCACACAGACAGAGCACACGTTACTGTAATCCATCCAAATGGGATGTAACTAAGGCATGTGTCACTGTGGCCAAATCAGACATCTCCAGGAATGGGCGCAGCTGGCTCACTGACTTTAACTCTGCAAATGCACTCCTGGCCACCACCTGGGCATCCAGGCTCAGGGCTGAATCCAGAAGTGCACCCAAGCTGTGAACCTGTGTCTTCAGCGGGAGTGTAACCCCATCCAACACAAGCTGACTCAATTCGCACAAATTTGTGGAGCAGAGGCCTGAATTTTGTGCAAATTTCCCCAGCTTAAAAAAATAAATAAATAAAAATTACAGAAATCGCAGCACGTTTTAAAAACAGAAGTCCGCATGCTGGGCCGACTTGCATCAGATCAAGTTGGTGCCAGCAAAGGGTTGACGGAACAGAATCTGCAGGGCTGAGTCAAGGAAATCCATCGGATTTTTACACCCCTATAATGGATTTCTCACACATCCCTATCTTCAGGAACACTGCTAGTGTAGAAATGCTATGTAGAAAACAGGTATGCTTAAAGCAAGGAATTGGCTATGAAATTATATGAAGGAAAGATTTTCAGCTGTGCGTATGAGGGAGACAGCAACACTTGAAGTGATCCTGCCCAAGTTCAAGCTCAGTCCAAATGTGACAGTACACCTTTATTTATGGATTTGATGTATATGGCACAGTATAACAAGAAGTTCTCAGAGTAGCTCACACAATAAAACAGGTTAAAAACAACAAATACAATAAAAAAAATTAAAAATCACTTACCGGTACTTATGAGGACACTTGTAATTGGCAAATGCATACTCTGTTCCTTGAAAGTTTAGACACCAGCTCAGACTTTGGAGGATGAGGGGGTAGGATTATCTTTACTTGAAATAGCTAACATTCCCCCCCCTTCTAAACTAGTTTCTTAATTTTGTTCTAGCATCAATTATTTGCCCCTTTGTGTACCTTTCCTCTGTTCAATTTTTTTTTTTTTACTTTGAGTGAAAACACAAATCTGTGTAGTTATTTGTAAACTCTGACAATCTACCTTGTATGAATTGTTGAGGGTCTTCTGGTTCCAGAGCCAATGGCTGTAATAATAGTTAATCCTGGAATGAAGACAAAATATTTTCAAGCAATGCCACTGTTGTGTGATTCCCCCCCCCCTTCCTTCATGATGCCTCCCACTTTTCTGTTCTGCCCTGCCAATGAATTTGCCTCATGTTAGGTGCATCATTAAGACATTCATGAGCAAGGAGGCTTAACGAGGGAAATTGTTTGCCAGCTCCCATTTCTGCAGGCACTTGAATGCCAATGAGCATCATTAAGACTTCACTCTGGAGTGAAGTTGGGTGCTTGCACAAAATCCTAGGATCCCTGTAGGAGGGAGAGGGCTGTTTAATGTTCTTGCTTTCCAGAATAGCTGGTTAAAACATATTCAGTATGGGGTCAAGTTTTTCAGGGTATTTTCATACTTCTGCTGCCTGCAATTTGGGTGTGGAGAGGGCTTGGGTATAAAATGTCTGTCCCTGTAAGAATCCCAGTGTGGCTTAACAAGCCTAGCCTCCATTTCAGAGCAGTTTTCTGTCATGAACAGATGCTTCCCTTAATAGTTTCTGTCTACCTGGAAGACAAGACATGGGAAATCTCTGCAACTTCACACTTACTTATAGAGATTTCCACTTCCAACCCTTCCTGGGTCGGAGAAGCATTAATAGCCCAACTTCACACGTACTAGTCCCTGCCTACTTGCTGGGGCTGGGCTGTGGTGCCTCCCATGGTCACACCTGACGGGGCCATTCCCTCTCTTGTTCCTAAAATATGCCCCCCTCCATTGACCCCCATGGACTTTGTCATCCTCCACTGAACAGCAACATGGTTGATCCATGCATATCATGTGTAAGTTTGAAACTCTTTCTTTAAGACTGTCTAGTATGGGTATTAGGAAGTAACTTGAGTATGTGTTCCTGGTTGTAGATTGGTCCTCTAACCACAACACTGCAAATGTTCTGAAAATTGGTTAGATAAGTCTATTATAATTTTTGATAGTTCAAAAAGATGCCTCCAGTTAACATTAAAAAAATAAAATAATAAGTACTTACAAATCCATGGATGAAAGTTCCCTTCTTGGAAGAGATATTCCTTCACTCAAACACAAGAGATAAAGCACATTGTAAACAAAGATTCTTCCCCAGAATGATTGTTTAATTCAAATAAGCAAATGCATGCAAATTTTATTCATAAAAGTCATTGGCTCAGACTTCTGTAACTGAGTTTACAGCCCTAGTGATCACACCGACTGAATATGGGACACTCCTCCATCAAACAGGCCCTGCTGATTTCTTGTGGACTTGAACTATAGCACTGCTCACCTCTTACTGTCATGTCAAAATTGTAGTGGACGCTGATTTTCGTAGCTGTCGTTTGGTACTGCAATACTTTTTGCTGATCATCAGATGTGGCTCTTCCTTGGTCTGGCATGCTCTGGCAGGCCGGCCCTGTGCAGTTTGCTGGCACCAAGAAGAGGGTCAGCAGAAATGAAAGGATTTAACCGGAGCCCCCAGTGTTGCCGAGCTATCCTGGTGGAAGGTTGTGAGAATGAAGACATTTCCCTGCCGCTGCCGCCGCCGCTGCTGCTGCAGCCTCTGGGGAGCCAGATTCTAGTACTGCAAATGGCAACAGACAACCTCTGACAGTGAGTGCTTAAGATCAATGAGAATAATTCCTTTCATATTTCTATTGGTACAGTCATTTCATTGGGGTTAATCTCATACCAAATTGCAGTTCAGCACTTGTCACCCTCATTTTTGTCATCATCAAATAATCTTCCCAATCTAAAGGATCTCTGCCTTCCCCAACCTGGTGCCCTCCAGCTGTGCTAGACTACAACTTCCATCATTGGCCCCACTGGCTGGGAATGATGGGAGTTGCAGTCCAAGACATCTGGGGGGCACCAGGTTGGGGAAAGCTGCTTTAAGGGGGTTTCTAACCCCCAAATTACGTGTTATGTTACGTGAGTAGTTTGGTGATCCGAGCTTGCTTTCTCCTACTTTAAAAAACACCCATGCGGTAGGGTGGGGAAAATCAGGATTGGGACCATGATGTGTGGGAAACTTTTTAAAACTGTTTCCTCCAATGCAGGGGTCAAGACAAAAATCTCCCCCTTCCAAAAGCTGCTACTTGGCAGCAATAGCAGCTTCCCTTCTGCACCAAAGAGCAGTTTTGGGGTGGCGTATTTTCATTGGGACCATGGCTTGTGTGGAAAGGGTCAAACTCCTCTTTCTCTATACCCCCGCCCCCAATACTGTGATCCCGACCAGGCCTGCTTTGGCTGCTATTTAAAATGAGGGGGAACGAGCATGCATCACCAAACAACGTGCTTGACATAACACGCAGTTTGGCCCTAAATGTGTATTTTGAACGGCCTCAGCTTGCTTCTTTATTTTAACTTTTTTTTAAAAAAGCAGCGTACCACTGCTTGCAAAGTGGTGGTGGTGGTGGTGGTGGTGGTGGAACAGTACTTTGGAAAAAGACTCCCCTAGAAGACTTTAAAGAGACACAAAAACATACGTGCAGACTATATGTGCACTCTTGCTTGACTGCCTGCATAGAACTGTGTATGCTGGGAGTGGTCACAAGGCTTGTTCACCACCCTGCAAGCGCCAATAGTGTGCCAGCTGATTTGCATAATTACCCTCGCCAGGTGCAGCTTCTCCTGTCCTCGGAACCTGGCGAGGGTGGCTTGTTGGGCTGGTTAACCCATGGCCTGTTGCGGGGTTGTGGGGTGGCTTATTAACCACCCCAACAAGCCACCCTTGCTGGGTTCAAATGACACAAGAAGCCACGACAGGGGCTTGACTTGGCGACCCGGTGTCCATGGGTGCCATAACCCACTGTGGCTAATAAGCCGCAGTGGGCTGCGTTGATCCTGCAAACCAAGTCTGTGTGCAATGCTGAAGGAGAACTTCAGGTGCAATGCTATACACACACACACACACACACACACACCTGGAAATAAGTTGCATTGAACTCAATGGGGCTTACTTCTGAGTAGGCATGCATAGGATTGCGCTGTCAGTTTTCATTTCAAGACCCGGGGAGCTGAACTGGCATTTTCTCCTTTGCTGTTAAATGATCTGGGGGAGTGTTTGGGAGAGTGGCAGGGAGAGCCAGAGCACAATGTATATGTTGTCAGCCACAAGCATATATTTAGTTTAAAATGGAGAATGATAACAATTCCTACCATTGAGGAGCAAGAGAATGAAGTGTGCAAGTTGCCGTTGATTGAGAGCCAGTGTGGCGTAGTGGTGAGAGTGCTGGACTGGGACTCGGGAGATCCGGGTTCTAGTCCCCGCTCGGCCATGAAGCTCACTGGGTGACTTTGGGCCAGTCACTGACTCTCAGCCTAACCTACCTCACAGGGTGGTTGTGAGGAATAAATGGAGAGGAGGAGGAGGACCATGTAAGCTGCCTTGGGTTCCTTGGCTTGCAGGAGGAAAAAAGGCGGGATATAAATAATAAATAAATCAACCAACCAACCAACCAACCAACTAATAACATGAGGTTAAGTGAAAGAAAACAAAGACAAATTGAATTTTTGCCGGGATGAAAACCTTATATTGAATGTTGGCAGGGCAGCACATAAACTCCTACAGATATGACACATTTATTTAATTTGTTATCATGCATTGATCAGTTATGGTTGTTTAATTATTGTTTGTATAATTGTTCTGTATAATTATGATGACGGGTGGTTGAAATTAAAATTAAAACCCCGCCTCAATACTTTTACGGATTATGACCAAAATCTTGAAGTGTGATAACCAGACACCAATGCACAATTTTGAAACACTGGTATAGTATGCTTGCAGCATAGTCCCACCACCCTCTGTCAGGAATAGGAATGTTGAAGTAATGGCCCTGATGCCCAGAATTATAATTGTCTGTATGTGCTTTTCTCTTTGCCCTTTGTTCCCTTGTGTTTCCCGTCTGAGATGAAATAACATGTATGCCAAGTTATGAAAGAGGCACATGTATACTTTAATCAGCGGAGATGGATTTCTGGAAGAGAGGCAGAAAACATGGTTCTAATGAGAGAGCTATTTCTTTTATTTATTGAAGTATTTGAGTCTATAAACTAAATTAAAATTGGATTAGATCTGTTGCCACAGCAACACTGACCCCTGCATTGCATGGTACACAGACTTCTCTTTAAGAGGTTGCACCCACAGTACTTACAATTTGATTTCAAGGAACAGTGGGGTGGAAGAACAAAACAACATAAGGACACAGCTGGAAGCTGGATCAGGCCAAAGGTCCATCTAATCCAACATCCTATTTCCAACAGAGGGCGGCCAGATACCTGTCAATGCTTGCAAGCAGGGCATGAAGGAAAGAAAACCACTTTCTCACTGTCTCTCGCATGTGGAGACATCCTGCCTTTTAACACTGAAATTCTAATAACAGCTAATAGCTGCTGAGAGTTACCCTCTATCAATTTGTCTAATCCTTCAGAACAGGGGTGGGCAACCTGGGGCCCTCCAGATGTTGTTGTACTGCAACTTCCACCAGCCCTAGTCAGCTTAGCCAGTGGTTTAAAATGGCATCTAGGCCAGTGACCATCACTGTCTTGTGGCACTGAATTCCATGTCAACACATGCATTCCTTTGCCTGTGCTAAATATACCGCCCACCCATCACTCAAGTTCAATCAGGTGATCCTGAGTTCTAGGCTCAATTCAGAATTGTTCCAATGTGTGAGTGGAAAGCAGCGCCACCCCCCACCCCGCTGTCCATGTGTGGGGAAAGTGGGGATGGGCCAACTATCCTCATGCCCCCTGGCATCCACATGTGTTCAGTGTGAACATCTGCAGGAAGGGAACCGTGAAGGTTTCCATGCAACCTGGCATCCTGCGTGACCAGGCCTCCAGTTTGCACGGCAGCTTTTTCATGCATAGCTGTACAGGAGAAGGCTCTGTCCCTCCACTGGTCAGCACACGCAACATCAGGGGTGGGGAAAGTTGGCGCAGCCCTGCTTCCTGCTCACACGTTTGTTCGACACACAAGGGCTGTTTCTGAATAGGACTCTTGTGTTACATGGAAGAGTTAAATCACTCTCCCCAAACCAATCATAATCTTATAAGACTATGTCATGGCCTGGCCCTTACTTCGTGGCTCTCCTTAGCCATCTGAAAACTAAAAAGCCCCAGGCCTCCATCTCTCTCGTAGATACATTGCTACAACTCCTTCCTTGTTTTGGTTGTGCTTTTCCGTACCTGTTCCAACTCCTCATGGGATAGCTCCTCTGAACGCTGAATCCAATGGACGTGAGTGCCCGTCCTTGTTATGCCATAAGCAGAAACATTTTCCTGATCCTTAAAGCAGCTTCAGAGAGATTGGATGCTATTTCACACATTATCAATTGCCTTGGCACGAAGCATTTAAATGTATCCTACACGAATTGGACCTGCAAGCTGTCAGGATCCTAACTGACCATGCTGTTACAGGTGTGAGCAGGTCAATTCCATCTCTCTGGTTTCAGGTTTTCCATCCCCCACCCCCTTAAACTGGCACCCTGATTTTCCATAGACTTAGGGTGCAAGCTTGTCTGAGCGTGGAAAGCTAAGCAGGGTCAGGCCTGGTTATTACTTGGATGGGAGAACCCTCCTCTAGTTTCCTGCATTGAGCAGGGGGTTGGACTCGATAGACTTGTAGGCCCCTTCCAACTCTATGATCCTATGATCCCAATGCTATGCATGCTGTAGAGAAACATGGAGAAATCCAGTATTTCAACGCCCCTTTGCAGATGACCCACTGAACATGTGGATGTTGGGGATGGGGCCCGTCCCACTTCCTCTTCCACATGTTACATCTGCACACAGTGGGAATGTCTGAATGAGTCTATAGTGGCTGTTTGATCGAATGTCCCCCCAGCACTATTTAAAGACTTTTCTCTTTCAGCAAGCTTTGGACTATTTTACTGTGGTTATTTGTTGATTTCTGTGTTTCCCCTTCCCTTATGTTTGGAGTTATTGTTGCATTACTTACGATTTAAATGATGTGGATTATTGCCATTTTAATTCTGATGGTTGGATTGTGTTATCTGCTTTGAGTGCCTCCGTGAGGAGGGGGAAAGCAGGATAATTTTGAAAAAAATATAAATTACATAAATCCATGCTGAACTGGTTATCTCACATACTGAGAGAATAAACTTCACCTTACCAGTACTCAGGCCTGGCCCAAGAGATTTTGCTGCCTGGGGCAGAGCAGCAAATGGCACACACACATCCCCAGGTCAAGGTACATAGTACCCAAGGCAGGTCAAGTTACTTTTGTACCTGAGGCAGAAAATCCTACAAGTGCCTATCCCACTCCCTTGTAATAAAACTATAATCATAAGAAATTAAGCAGCTTGCAACTTGCTGCCTATTCGTGGCACCCAAAGTCAGCTGCCTGTGGTGGTAGGCCTGACCCTGTGGTGTAGTGAACCTTGATGTGTGATGAAGCAATAATCAGGTACCCGCTTCCATCGGAGTTCCATGCAAGTATTCACTGCCATTTGTTACTGCTACCAAATCCTGTCATCTTGCTTTCCAACATTAGGGAGGGGGCAGGAGATCGGAGGAGTGGAAGTGCTTAGAAAACCCATAATCCAGAATACTTATGTAAACTGATCTGCTTGAATTGACAGTCATATCAAAACCCTGCATTAAGGCCTGCGGCAGCTAAAGTGAGCTGGTCTGCCTATTTTTGTTTCGAACACTGCCAAAACTTGCCTGAGTTTGACATCTGCAGTGTTGAGGGCAAGATTAATTCACTCTTGAGCAGATTTCAAGTTGTGGGTGGCTTATTATTTAAATTATTCTTTTGTCTTCTCTGCTACCTCCAGAGTACGAATCCTTTTCAGAAGCTCCCCTGTGGAACTGGTTTGCAGATTCTATTGTTATCAGCTAGAGTTCTGTGTTCTCCTGCTCTGTACTTCCTCTGCTTTGCTTCCCAAAGTGTTTTCTTTCAAAAAAAAATATAAAAAAATTATTGGCCAATTTCCAATAGTGAATGTCATTGCTTGTAGATATGCTCCAGGAAGAAGGCAAATTGGTGTCTTGTAAATGCTGCGCTTCCTCCATGAGAGATTAGGTTGCTTTCTCAGGGCACAGTTTCACCCAACTGTGCTGATGTCATTCCGGCCCATGTCATTTATGGTGCTTTGATGTTGCAAGTGAATGAGTAAGAATGACCATGCCACTTTGTAAAAGTGATGTGTGTCCGTTGTGTTTGCTTTCTGGGTGTTCAGGAATAAGGATATGTGGAACTGGACTGTTGACCAGCCTCCCATCAGGCATCTAGAATTGTTTTGCAGGGTTTTTTTTCCAGGGCTTTGCACAGAAGCATTTATATGTGTGATACTGGTGTCTATCTCAGCAACTAGAAAAAAATCATTTACGGCAGGTGGGCACATCCTCAAGCTCAGGGGTCAGACTTGGCTCTCTGGGGGTCCCAATCCAGCCCTCTGGGGGTCCCCAGAAAGCTACACCCCCTTCCCCTGGCCCTACCCTCTTTCCCCAGCCACCAATCCTTTGGTGCTTTCCCCACTTTTGTGCAGTTTCTTCCCCATTCTAAAAGGTTGAAATGCCTCTGCTAAGGCTTACTTACTGGCAGTAAGAACTTCATGCTAACATACGCTGGCATTTTTGGTTCTGCTCCTTTTGCCCTGCCCACCACTGGAACACGGCCCACGAGAGCATCTCCAAAATGAAATCTGGCCCTCGGGCTGAAAGAGATTCTGCACCCCTGATTTACGGCAACCTCTTCTATGTTTGCAGGACCAGTGCTGCATGGATGGGGCTCTTTGTGAGGGGTCTTCCCACCAGGATGGCCACTTATACGTCACCAAAAGAAGAGGACAAAAGAGGACATAGATTTGCATAAAATCTGAATGTTCTAGTTCGTAGGAATAGATGCAAATTTAGAAATAATTGCTACAATTTAAATTTAACAATACATCCCGCCATAGTGGAGAAGACTGTGACCAGCCGACCCGTGTGCCTTGCTCAGTCTGCTATCCAGGTGCTAAATGTTACTGGGCAACTTCAGGGCCTCTGTTCGGACTTCATATATGGTTCTTTATCTTTAAGCCAGACAGCCCTTCAAACAGAGGACTGCCCCTGCAAGCCCTTCACATAGAGGACTGCCCTCTGTAAAGTAGGACACGTAGCTACCCTACTTCCCACGTGGCATCAGACTTCATGGCAGCCCCATGGAATGAAGCCATGAACAGCTCCTACCCTGCTTGCTGCCGTAATGTACGATAATGCATTTATATTCACAGCAGAAGAATATGATTTAACCCTTTGTGGTGCTTCATTAATTCTGTAATCAATAGTGTTTTGTATCAGAACTGGAAGCTTCATGTGTTCACCAGATTTTGCTCATGAGTCGTCTCCACATTTTCCCTGGTGTGGTTGGTTTCCCAGGTGTCGCTTTAACCCAGCCTTCCTCAGCCTGGTACCCTCCAGATGTCTTGGCCTATAACTCCCTTAATCCCTGACCATGATAGTTGTGGCTGATGGGAGTTGTAGTCCAAAACATCAGGAAGGCATCAGGTTGGGGAAGGTTGCTTTAACCCATTCCTTAAATCAATTTAAAAAAAAATCACAGGAAGAGGAAAATGTGTATCTTCTTAAACAGTAGAATGAAATAGTTTTACAGGGACTAGAATCTAAATTAAAAATGGCTGTTTCAACTAGCACAAGAGCATCCTGACATTGCTAAAGTAGAATTTCTTAAACATTTGGCACACCAACCCCCATCTAAATTTACTCTTCCACCTGCCCAACTCCAAAAGAACATCTATTTGTGCCAAACATTTGAGAAATGCTACCTTAGCAGTTTCAGTCTGGCCATTCAGAAATCCTTTACCACAGGAGTGCGTATATACACATAGATGCATATGCAACTGCATCTAAGGATTTGTGGATGGGGGTGAAGAAGTTTCTGAAGGTCAGGCAGGCTCCGACATTGTGCTGCTTTCGGCGCCTGCTGAAGACCTCCTTGTTCCAGGAAGCCTTCTCTGCTCTCCAACCACCACTAATTGTAATAATTGTCACTTTGTTTTCAATGTGTTGTTTTTGTTTCTTTAATCTGTTTTTGTCTTTTTATTGTTCACCGCTCCAGAATCTGCTTGATGTGGAGCGGTATATAAATACTGTAAATAATAATAATAATAATAATAATGAGGGGGGAGGAGGAGGAGGAGGAGGAGGAGGAGGAGGAGGAGGAGGAGGAGGAGGGCGGCCATCATCTTCATTCTCTTATTCAGCTCTGCTCTCGCTCACTCACAACTATGGAGGAAGCTGCCCGTGCCTGGAACTTATGCCAAGTTAGGATAGTATTACAGCTGCAGGAGCAGTGGGGAAAAAAAATCTTATTCTAGTACTAATTCTGTTAATTACACTTGTACTCACTGTGCTAATAACAGCAGTAAAGAAACACTGGGTTCAATAATGAATGTTCTGTCCAGGGCTTTTTTTCTGGTGGAACTCACCGGAACTGAGTTCCAGCACCTTTTCTTCTATTAATTGCATTACAATTTAATCGCCATCTACTCCCGAGGAAATGTAATCCAAGAGTTCCGGTGCCTTTTTCTCCAGAAAAAAAGCACTGGTTCTGTCCAAGAAAATGGTTGTCTCTAGTTTTTTGTGCAACATTTTGGTAATTTATCTCTTCTGAAATTTCAGGCTGGGTCCGCCTCAACAGAACAAAGCAAAGCAAATGTGTAGTTGTGTTCCATTGTTATAACTGGGGTGAATCCAGAGTAAGTTCATTTATGTCTTATGGGACTTAAGTTAGTCATGACTAACTTAGTCTGGATCCAACCCATTCTCTCTGCTGCATAGTTCTGTTCTTTGCCTTTTTCAATGATCTTGCGGTCATCTTGCGGTCATCTTTTACCTAAAGATTTGTGGGTGGGTGTCCTTTCTCTGATACATCAGAGGTAATTGCAACAACAACGTATTACTTATTTGTCATTGGTAATTAAGCTCTGAAAGTGCTACATTTTCAGGAACTCTGCTAGTTGGTCATAGTATTGCTTGTTGGAAAAAAGATCCAGTTTGTCTGCTGTCTCTGGAAGATGCCCTTGCATGGTATGTGTGGCACCAATTGCTTCTCTTACGGATTTTCTACAAGAGGCATTTATCGTGTGATCATCATTCCCTACTCACAGTTGTCTATGAGTTCTTTAGATCAGTGTTCTCCAACCTTGGGTCCCCAGATGTTTTTGGCCTACAACTCCCAGCATGCCCCCGCCAGCATAGCTGGGTGGGGCATGCTGGGAGTTGTAGGTCAAAAACATCTGGGGACCCAAGGTTGGAGAACACTGCTTTAGATGATGTCATGACTCTTCAGTTTCACTTCTGTATCTAACCAGCACTTTGGGTGAGGTTTTTTTTAGAGCATGGAAAATGCAGCATTTAATAGTGAAAGTGAAAGAAAGCATGATTCCTCCTGGGTATTTGTGCTATTCTGCTCTACCACCTCCCTGGAGTGCCAAACCAGCACTCTGGTGTCCCCAAGGTGGCCCTGACCCCTTTTCTCCAACCACTGTTCGTTTGGTGGTTTCTGGGCTTTTGTGCAGTTTCTCCCCCTCATTCTAAAAGGTTGAAATGCTTCTTTTTAGGCTTAGTTACTAGTTGTAAGAGCTTTAAGCTAAAATATGCTGGCATTTGGGGGATTTTGGCCCTGCTCCTTTTGGCTTCATCCACTACTGGAATATAACCCCCCCAAGCACTTCTCTGAAACTGAATTTGGCCCTTGGAGATTCAACACTCCTGCTATTTTTGATCTCTACGTCTGACTAAGAACAAACACTTGTGTATCAAGCATTAAGAGTGAGTGAAGACACAATGGAAGATGTTCTTAATGGCTGCTGTTAAGGTGTGGAAGTCCCTTCCTTTAGTGGTTCATCACAACATGAAGCAGGACATCTCTTGGAAGAGATATTCAGCTTCATTTAGGGAAACTAAATGAGAGAGCCAGTGTGGCATAGTGGTGAGAGTGTTGGACTGGGACTCAGGAGATCCGGGTTCTAGTCCCTGCTCGGCCAAGAAACTCACTGGGTGACTTTGGGCCAATCACTGACTCTCAGCCTAACCTACCTCACAGGGTTGTTGTGAGGATAAAATGGGGAGGATGATGATTATGTAAGCCGCCTTGGGTTCCTTGCAGGAAAAAAGGCGGGGTATAAATATAATAAATCAATAATAAATAAATGAATAAATAAATAAAACTTTTCCAGGTGGCTTTGCATGTGCCTTTTGCATGTCTGAGATGGCGGTTTTCTGTATCCATGGGGCAGCAGAGAGGCATCTCTGGGCTGCATGCTTTGAGGTCCTTCAAGCAACACACTTTTTGATGACATAATGTTAGAGAAAAATAGGCCCAAGGCATGTACAGAAAGCTCCTGCCTTTCACGTGTAAACAGGCCCAAGACGAAATCACAAGCCTTATTTTAAAAACAGGCAGCAAGACACACACACACACACACACACACACACACACACACACACACATACCTCATGCCTCTTGCCTACAGAAGTGTTATCAGTTAGCCTGGCCATATGCCCAGAATATGGGCATTCTTAAGACTTCTTAAGAATGTCTGGTCTGTGTAAAGCAACCCTGAAGAAGATACTTTAACAATAGAATCTTGTTAGCGAAATTCCTTTGCTGGAAGCATAGGAGCTGCCTCCAGAGAAAAGGGCAGAATGAGCCATAATAATAATAATAATAATAATAATAATAATAATAATAATAATAATAGATGGTAATAATGACCCAATCAAGCCAGAACACTTAAGAGACCCCAAGAGAGAAAGGCATTGCCCATTCACATAGGCCACACATGAAACTCAGTGACAAGGCACCTGCCTTGCACATCAGGGTTCCCAGATTCACTTGCCTCACAGAAGAAAGGGTCCCAGCTTCAAGTTAACCCCAAAAGACCAGTGTGACTTAGCATGACAGAAGTCTGAGTTAGAAACCTGCACAGAAGGCCAAACATACGATCCGGAATCGTATGTTTGGCCGCCATGTTTTCGCCTTAAGTTGTTATCTAGTCCCAAAAGCCTATTCCTGGGTGCCAAATCCCAGAATACAGGCGAGAGAAGGGTCCATATGAGTGATAAGATGTACCAAGAGTAGCAGGCCTAATATCTTAGGTGACCTAAGAGGTCATGAGAAACCACGTCTTTAGCCAAGAAAATGGCCAGGTGGCCCTCTATCTAACTAGAGATTAAAACTTGCCATGTTCAGAGAAACGTATCCGATTGGTTGTTGTCATACACGGGGCATTGTATCTGACTGGTTGGCACGGTTTAATGATTGTATCTGATTCGCTGAAAGTAGATCCACCCATGGTTGTAAAATGTATAAAAATGCTTGCCTACCCCACTGATCCTTGTCCAGCTTTGATTTGGGCATGCGCCCCAGCTGGTCCTTTTTGCGCAGAAATAAAACTTTGAAAAACTCACTGCTGGTGTGTGCTGCCTCCCTTTCTCTGAGCAATTGAGTTCTTTAGGGAAAGGACTCACAGCATTTTTGCAACAATAACAATGGGCTCCATCCTCAGTAACATGTTACTGAACCGCATGTTGCCAGAAATACCCAGAACCAGGCAGTGTGAACATGTATCTGTATGCATAGTTCTGAGCACCGCATGTACAGAGAAGTCCAGATTCCAACATGATGAAGACACATAGGAGGCCACTCATAGGGCACAATCAGTCGAAAATTGTTTAAGCCCCATTGATTGCAATGGGGGACACATCACTATGTGCATTACTCTCCCATTGACATCAGTGCAACTTAAAATGTTCAATTTCGGCTAGATTGGGCCCTTAGCATCTAGGGTTAGGTATAGGGATATTTTCATTTGTATATTTAGCTAATTTTTATATATTCTGTTCCAAAGTGTGAGCATCCCCATTTAGATAGATGAGTACATAGCCAATTATGATATATTGATGGAGCCTCTCTCCACATGCATAGTTAGGCCGTCTGTAGCTCTGCTCACTTCCCTGTTGCCCTGTAGAGAGATTCATAGATCATAGAGTTGGAAGGGGCCTACAAGGCCATCAAGTCCAACCCCCTGCTCAATGCAGGAAACTAGAGGAGGGGTCTCCCATCCAAGTAATAACCAGGCCTGACCCTGCTTAGCTTTCCACACTCAGACAAGCTGAGCCAGCGTGAGCCACAGGCCTGATGGGGAATATATAAAGACCCAAGTCTCTGACAACTCATTTCATGAATAAATGTTTGGCGTTGGCGAAAATATGGCCCTTGGTATTGCAAACAAAGTGTCAGGCAGTTTAATGCAATGTACCTCTCAACTGTGAATTGTGTTTACTGGAACCTATGCTCTTACTTTTTGATGTCTGCTGGCAACCTGACCGTTTATCCTACTTTTTTTTTTTTAATTAACCAGCTTTCCATTGCAGCTGCGTCTCTCCATCTTCGGTTATGTTTGTCTAGATCTTTCATATTAAGCCCAACTGTCTCAAGTTGTTCTATTAGCAGCAAGTTCAAACTGATGACTCCATTTTTTAAAAATACAGCAATGCGACAATATCATTCTGTCATTCTGCCTCTATAAAGAGCAGGCAGTGCCGGTGAGCCCCATGGCAATGTATTTAGTCGAACTAGCACTTTATGTCCAACTCATAAAAGCTCTTGTGTAGCATTTACTGAAAACTGTCATTTTGTGCCAGGTCATTAATTTGTGACTGTCCTTCTTGGGTTGGCTAAGCACTAGAAAAAAAACGCCCTATGCATATTTTTATCTTTCTCTCTTTTCCTGCCCAACTGTCAATGTCTGCTCACACTGGGCTTTATATTGTTACCATCATCATCATCAGGCGATCTTACACTCACCCCTAGAGATGTGAAATTTTGGAGCCATGGGGGGGGACCCCTTTTTTATCTGGGGGAAAAACATGGAAATTTTGGGGAAAATAGAAAAATAAGTAATACTTATTTTTTTTTAGCACTCTTTACAGATCTAAAGTCACTTTGTTGCTTTAGGACAGCCTTCCCAAATCTGGTGCCCTCCATATATTTTGGACTTCAGGTCCCATCAGCCTCAGGCAGCATGCCCATTGGTCAGGAATCCTAGGCATTGTGGTCTAAAAAAAAAACATCTGGCGCCAGGTTGGGGAAGGGCTGCTTTAGGAACAGAAATCAGCTTTTATGTTCCTAAAGTTATGTTATGTATAACTTGGTTTGCTCATAAAATTATCATATTTTAAAACTTTTAAAGGTAAATTTGTAATTATTGTCTGAATAAACTATACTTTTAAATTTAATATACCAAACATGAGAATTTTATGAGCAAACCAAGTTATACATAACATATTTTAGGTTCCTATTTTATGTCTGACCAGAGAGAACTTCAGCAAGTAGTCCTTGAAACATATGAATCATCCTAGAAACCAGAAGAAGCAGGAAGAACTGGAGGCAGAAGAAGACTGGTGTGGAGCATCTGTTCCTGTTTGTGAGGAAGTGTAGGGAACATCCTAAACCTATTCCTGTTTATTCTGGTGCCAGCAGTTAATGGTTTTTTATGGCTGAGACAGCATTTCTTAGTAGTGAGGTTTAATTGAGAACTTTATTACTAACTATGGCAGTGAGTTCCATAGATCCAAGTTTCAAAGATGATGATGATGATGATTTAAAAAAAAGAAACATAGGTGGGATAGCCTACATGCTGTTCCATTGCATCTGGTGACAATGGTGGGATAAACTATGTTTTTTCCCATGTGGGTTTTATATCAGAACTACATTAATTGACTGCTACAAGCCCAGAAACACAGGACTCTGTAGAACAAAACCCAAACTGTCAAAGATGCACATTCTTTCACATTTTGGGCGGGTTCGCATGACACCCTAAACCCCTTGAGAATTTTAGCCACGCGCTGTGGCTAATATTCCCAAGGAGCTCCCCTGTGCCCCATAGACCTGAGCAGCGCCTCCGCTGGGCAAAGAGGGGGCATGATGAGCCACCACACACCCCCACTCCAACTAGCGAGAAGGGGGAAATGGGGTGGGGTGGGGATGACCCGCTCTGCTTGCCTTACTCCCTGGGAGTAAGGCAAGAAGAGTGGGTCGTTCCAAATCACTGCCGCTGCAGCAGCCACTCTTCTTACTAGTGACCTTCTTGCTAGTGTGTGTGTGTGTGTGTGTGTGATTCTACTTGTCAACACTACACACGCAGCGGCAACAGGTCGGATCCAGCCGCTCACTTCGCTTCGAGGAAATGCAGCCAAGCGGCTGGTTTCCCCAACATGCGCTGCCTCCCCAAGCCCAAACAGGGGTGAGCGGGCAGCTCGGGCCTCCCCCTGTGCTGCTGCCAATGCTGGGAGAGCTGGATTGCTCCCAAGCAATCCTGCTCCCTTGGCATCAGCAGGAGCACGGGGAGGGGGAGCCGATGACAGCCCCCAGAAGTGCCACTTTGGCAGCTGGCATTGGCCAGAGCCCCTTGGCTAGAGCGGCAACCCTTTTTAGCTGTTCTGGCTAAGGGGCTCTGTAGCTGTTTGGCTTGACCGTGGCTAAATGTGTTGTCCGGGTTTGGGCGGCATGCTTAGCCGCAGAGGGTTTTCTAAACCCTAGAACAAACCATGGCTACTTGTGGTGGCTTATAAACCACCCTGCAGGAAGCAGGCCAGGTTCAGATGACACGCTAAGCCACCGTGGCTTTGTGTGTCATGTGAACCCAGCCATTATGATATAATCATTCCACTCATGTATTGCAAAACTGAGCATGACTTGGAGGATCCTTAAATGTCTATAAGTAAAACATACATTAGTTCAATAATGTTAATAAGGAATGGAAGAAATAACTATGCTGGCAATCCCAGAGAGATGATTTTTTTAAAAAAAATCCCCCCCTCCCCCACGGCTTCAGTATTTCCAGAAATTTTATCTCTAGTCTTTTTTATAAAAGTCTTCTTATTACATAGTTTTTAGAAATCATCTGTATGGAGTAAAGGCTGGGCCACTTAAACACTTTATCTTAAATTCTAAAAGAAAATATTTCATAATCCAAAGCTATTCAATTTTTTGGAAAAAAACAAAAATGGTTCTTGGGAAAAAAGGACCCCCCCGTTTCCTCCCCCAATTTTTCCAGTTTTTTTTCAAGGCCTTCACGTTTCTACTCCTCTTACTTCCCCAAGCAATGAGCAGTTTCTGGGGTGTAGCACTTACCCTGGTTTGGTTCTCTTTGAAAGGAAGTCACTGGAGGCTGATTGGCATGTTGTATATTTGTGTTTATTTACAAACATACAGGTCGAGTGTAGATGCACACCTTAAACACTCCAGGGAAAGTCCACTGTTCCCACCACAGATCTTAAGAGAGTTAGCCAGCACCCCAAAATGCTGTTAGGCATTTATTGTGCACTCGTGATTCCTCACTCACTGTAGTTAGCAGATGCTTTACATGATGTCATCATCCTCCAGGGCCTCTCCTGTGATTTGCAACCATTATAATGGGGGGAAGGTGGGTGTGGTTTTTAGCTTTTTAAAAAAATGTTCTCCCCCCCTGCCTCCCATGGCTGGTGTAGATGAGGACTGGGTTTTTTGGGGGGGGGGGTTGTGGGGGGATGTGCAGATTCTGGGCTGTATCTGACACACCTTAGCATCTGAATACATCAGATCCAGGGACAACCAAAGAACCATGTATTCCATATACCACAAAGAACTTAGGAGCAGCACTGTAAGCATGTGGAGAGTTTGCTCACTGCTGACTTAACTGGCCTCTTCCTGCTTCTGGTAGGCCACAAGCAACAGGACTGTAGAGAAGTCATGTAATTGTGACTTGAAAGCTTTTCTTCCTGAAGACGGATAGTCCTTCTTCTCTTGTCTTGAGAGGCACAGAATAGCCTTCTGTGGTAGGACAGATAGAAGGCCTATCTTTTAGCGCATGCACCAAAATTGCTTCAGTGAGTTGTTCCATTGACTGGAGGGATGTGCAACTGGGGATGAGGAAAGATGCTCTGTGTGTGTGTGTGTGTGTGTGTGTGTGTGTGTGTGTGTCCATCCGTCTATCTGTCCGTCCATCCTAGGGCAGGGGTGGGCAGAAGATAGCTCTCCGGATGTTTGAGACTTCAACTCTCAGAGGCCCTGCCAGCATTGTCGATGGTCACATTCCCTAATGGGCAATCTGTCGGAGGCTGTGTGTTGGTGATAGGCGGGGCCAACACAAGTAGTAAGGCCAGAGCCAAAAGTGGGTGGGTTTCCCTTTGACCCTTTCTCTCTTTCTGCTAACCCATTTTTCTCTCTCCCACACCCTCTTCCTTCCTGTTCAGTGGGCTGCCAGGGTGGGACAGATCATGCTTGCCCGAGGTCTGAACTTACTGCATGTGGAGGGCTTTTGAAATTAGGCTGAGGGCCACATGTGGCCCTAGGATCACTAGAGCATGCGTGGCACCCGGCTTATGATATGTAAAGACGTAAAGAGAATGTTTTTTGACCTAGAGCGAAGAGGGATCTTGAGAGAGCTGAAAACTTATACTTCCCAAGTGGTTCTTTGAGGGCAATATGTGGCTGGCTTTTCATTGCAATGATCAGTCTAGATCAGGGCTCTCCAACCTTGGGTCCCCAGATGTTGCTGGCCTACATCTCCCGGCATACGTAGCCAGCATGGCTAATGGCAAGGGATTCTGGGAGCTGTAGTCTAGCAACATCTGGGGACCCAAGGTTGGAGAACACTGACTGATAGAAGATTTCTGTCTTCTCAAAGCTCAGAAATTCTGTCACTGTATTTGATGGAATCTGTATAAAATCTTTAAGGGGGATTTTTCATTGGGGACCAGATTGGCTGCTGTGCTGATACCTTAAGAATATCATATTGGATATATGGCATCATCCCCCTTATCATAACAGTGACAATTTTGCATGACTTGCCAGGAAAGGAGTCCCTATGTTCTAGAATTATTTCCTTCATTTTGTAGACATTGGCAAACATTCTGTGGAGGGTAGCAGTGGAGTCTGAGGGGAGAGTTTTTGGCAGGGGGAGGAGAAATACTGTAGGTACTCTTGAGCTTGTGGATCTAGAGGAGCCTTGACCATTTATTTTACTTTTCACATTCTTATCAGTCACTTTTTACATCAGCTACCAAAATGCAAATTTTGCATGACTTGAATTTTTGAACAGCACAGATGTTCTTTTAGAACTGTACATATTGTGTCTGGTTGCACACTTCGAGAAGCCTTGAATGACCAATTTCCTCCCAATGCAAATGGCAACTTTAGAAAAAGGGATTTTGCACAGGAACATAGCAGGGGATGAAATGGTTACATCCCCCCTCTACCCCTCCTGCGATCCCAAGAATTATCAGCTCTCTCCTGCATCCTGGGTTTTTAAAATACTAAAACCCTGCATATTTAATAGAAAGTGGCATTTAATGTCATGTCTAGTTTGGTTGCCACATGAAACCTCTTCAGAAAGAACTAAGAGGGAATCAGACATATAAATTCCCCCCCCCCCTGTGATCCAGGGGGTCCCCTGAGTAGCCACATTCACACTGCATCTGGAGAACATGTTTCTCACAGGGAGGTCACAACTTGTGCAAAAGACTAATTTAAGACTGTGAGTGTGTGTGTGCACTTTGGAGCAGGGCTTGTTAAGATTATCTAGAAAGTGAATGGGCAATTTCTGCCCCACCAGATGTTTTGGCCTACAAGTCCTGGCCAATGGTGAGGGATCGTGGAGTTGTAGGCCAAAAACATCTGGAGTGCTACAAGTTGCCCACCCCTAGATCTAGAGGCATGTAGTACCATAGTTAGGTGAGGCTCCAGTCTGAATCTGAATGGAGTGGGGAGAGGGAGTGGGATAGAGGAAACAATTTAGGCAAGCCTTCCCCAACCTAGTGGCTGGCTGGGGGATCCTGGGAGTTGTAGTCCAACACATCTGGAGGACACCGGGTTGGGGAAGGCTGATCTAGGCATTTGTCTTTTGATTCCAGCACATTTTCTCTGCACTTCCGTGTGACCACATTGCAAGCTAGAGATCAGGGCCGGTGCTACCATTAGGCCAACTAGGCGGCTGCCTAGGGCGCCGGGCTAAAGGGGGCACCAGGAGCATAGGGCTGGAGGGAGGGAGGGCTCAAGTGGGAAGAGGGGGGCACTAAATATCTGATCTTGCCTAGGGCACCAAACTGCCTTGCACCAGCCCTGCTAGAGATAATGCATGCATTTCCGCCCTCTGCAAAAGGCAATTGCTCGCCCTAATTCTGTGTTTGTCTTCTGCAACTTAATTGGCAACCCTGGCCACCTATTATTATTATCAGATCATGCATCTGGTGAAGCTTAAATGAAGCATTGACACCTCTTGCAAAGGCTGAAGCCCCCACTGAGTTGCCTTTCCCTAAGGGGGGTTTATGTTAGTCTTTCAGGTTATCCTGCTCTCTACATTATGCAGAATGTGGAGCTCCCAGGGCATAAAATATTCATCTGTGTTTGAGAAGTGAGTGTTACAAAACAGCAATGAATTCATAAATCCTTCCGTAGCAGGACCAGAGAGTCCTCCTGGGGGGCATTGTGGGCTTTATTAGCATTATCTAGCAACTAGCGGGATTAAACTAAAGGGTATGTGTGTGATGTGACTGAAAATCAAGCAGCACTGAGAAGATCTTTATTATTTACACACACACACACACACACAGACACACACACCTCATCATCACCCAGCTCGCGCACACTCTAATTGGAGAGCTCAATCTAGGCTTAATTGGTGGTGGTGACCCTGTAGGATTTAAATTGACCCAGACCCGTCATAAACAGAGAGGGTATCGATAATGCCGTGTAGCAGAGCCATCTAGTACATGTGCAACAATAATCCTCCAGTATTCTTACAGACTGAAATATGCAGTGGATGTGCTCATCTCAGGGTTCGCTTCTACCACTAGTTTTGGTGTTGTAGTCGCTGTTTGTGCCGAATTTCTAACTTATGGCATTGCTCGCAGAGTCAATCATATGCTTATTAACAGTATGTGCAGCATTGTGTGCACATCAGGTTGTACTGAACCAAAGAATGATAGAGTTGGAAGGTATCTTAGAGGTCATTTAGTCCAACCCCCTGTTCAATGCAGGATCAAATCAAATCAAATCTTTATTATGGTCCAAGACCAGCATAAACAGTCAACAGACAATAGACACACAAAATTTGTACAATACCAAGTTTTAGGCTGTCCTTCAGTAAACCATATCAAGATGGCATACAATAAAAACAAGACATCAGTATAAAATCACAATTATATATGAGGAAGACAGAACAGGTTTTGGCCCTTTCTCATTGTTTCAGACAAGGCCTAAGAAGTTATAAGTGTATGGCGTGTTCTTGTAGCCAGAAAGCAAAATTTGGCAACTTTATAGGTTATAGAAGGGTCTCTGTCCGCTAGTAAATGCATGGTGTAAAATTCGTCAGCGTTACCTGGAAAATCATGTAACAAGGGATGGATCAAGTTTGACTGGGCATCTAAGTAGAACGAGCAGTATAAAAGGACATGTGTAATTGTCTCTGTCTCCCCTGAGTCACATGGGCACAGCCTCTGAGCGACTGGTATATTTTGGTATCTGCCTTCTAGAAACTTTGAGGGGAGAGCATTATAGCGAGCCCTAGTGAATACACATCTATATTTATAATAGGTAAGAGAACTTAAATAAGCCGCAGGCCCTCTATTCTGTATATCTCGAGGGGAGCGGTAAATATATATGCTTTGACTTAAGTCATTTTGAAGTTCTATATCCCAGATCCGTTGTTTAATAATATCTTTTGCTTTCTCCAAACCTAAATTTAGCAAATATTCAGGAAAGAGACCATATGAGTGCAATTTGTTATCTATGGTGTTCCACCATTTTGTTTGGTAATTATCTTGTAAAATTAGGGGGAGCAACCCAGTTGGAGCCAAATTAAGTCTAAGCCAAGAAAATAAGGTGGTTTGCCACACAATAGCTTCAATTCTGAGTAATCCACTCTCCATTCGCAAAACCCCATTTGGGATGCATCTGGGTGTCATAAATAGTGACCTTAGGAAGCCCGATTGTATTTTTTCGTACATAGCTAAATTTGAAAAAGAACCCAATTGTGCTCCATATAGCAGTTGTGCTCTCGGTTTTGCCAGAAACAATTTAATTGCAGCTGGAATGAAATTCCCTCCCCGCGACCGGAAAAACCTCAGGATTGCCGCTGTGCTTTTCTTGGCAAGTGTGGAAGCATATTTAACCTGTGCAGTTTTCCTTCTAGAAGCTTGGAAAATGACACCTAGATACTTGAAACAGGTGACTTGTTCTATATCATTGTTATCTATGCGCCACCTGTGGGTGCTCAACTGCAGGATCTATACAGGGTGCAATGATAGCATCCCTGACAGAAGATGGCTGTCCAGCTTCTGCTTAAAGACCACCACTGCAAGAGAGCCCCATCACCTCCTGAAGCAGTCTGTTTCACCGCTGAGCAGCTTTTACTGTTAGGAGGCTTCTCCTGTTGTTTATCAAAATTGGTTTCCCTTGTAGCCCTGCCCCCTGGAACAAGAGAAAACAAGTCTGTACAGAAGTTCCCACTTCTGTATGAAATGCTTCAGATATTTGGAGAGCACTATCATGTCTCCCCTTAATCTCTTCTCCAAGCTAAACATACCTAGCTCTTCCAACTGTTCCACATATGACTTCGCTCCCAGACTTCTCACCATCCTGGTTGTTCTCCTCTAGGCATGCTCCAGTTCAGCAACGTCCTTCCTAAAATGTATTTTTTTTTTTTAAAAAAAATTGCATTTATACCCTGCCCTCCTTCTGAGAACCTCAGGACATCACATACGGCCCTTCTTTCCCCCACCCATTTTATCCTCGCAACATACCTGTGAGGTTGGTTACTCTGAGAAATGGTGACTAGCCCATGGGTTATCCAGTGAACTTTGTATCTGAGTCAGAATTTGAACCTTGATCTCCCCAGTCCTAGTCCTGCACTCTAACCGCTACCCCACACTGACTAATTTTAGGATGCTGCTGCCAACAGCTTTCTAAGCAATTATAGCTGCATGCTGAGCTTAATTAGGAACTTCGGAAGCTGCCTTACACCGAGTCATACCATTGGTCCATCTAGTCCAGTATTGTCATCACTGACTGGCAGCAGCTCTTCCAGGGTTTCGGGCAGGAATTTTTCCAGCCCTACCTGGAGATACTAGGACTTGAACCTGGGACCTTCTGCATGCAAAGCCTGTGCTCTACCACTGAGCTATGGCCCTTCAATGTGTGTTCCAATTTTCTCAGGCTGTTGGTGCAATGAGTGCAGGTCGAACTGCCAGCTAAGTATTTGGAATAGCAATCACACCATCATTTCCCCCATAAACCAAGGCCTGCAGTGCACATACCCAGCAACTCCCATTTTGCATACACCAGTTTGGTCTAGTGATGCCACTGCAATGCAAAATCAGTCAGTTCATTCATCGAATCCAGTAGGTTTGTAATCCTTGAAAGTATAGCAAGCCCTGACTTCGATCCAGCAAACTATGATGTTTTTTAAATTAAAACTGAGATTGATTCTGGGTTGATTTACATTTTCTGCACCTGCACAGTGTATATGATTGGCATGATTAAACAGCCAAACTCCACCATCTTTGCACAATGCACATATGCCCAGTTGTTGCTGTAAGTAACCCTTTAGTTTCAAAATGCAATGGAAACAGGCAATTTGCAGTGTACATGGAATGATTTTACTGTAAACCTTTAGCTATGCTTTGCCATAGGAACCAATCAGTTTAAAAATTCAGAACTGAACCATGCAACAGCCAATCACATTTGAAGAAACAACCATGCTGATTTGTATCAAGCCCTTTTTCATCGTTTGGGCAGGCACATTCACAAAAATGCAGAGAGACTATGAAATCTTGTAATGACAGAGAATGTTTATCTGAGTTTATAATGCTGGATTCATGACTTGGTGGGCAAATTATGAATTCTTGCGGGGTCAGTTCACCCATTGCTATTTTAGCCATTTAAGCATGATGGTTTCTGTGTTTCCATTCCAAGATGCTGGTGCACAATTAGGTTTTAAAATGTTTGGAGTGGTGGATTTCATGGCATAACTTTTAGCTCTCTCCCCCTTTCCCTCCAAACAACACCCCCTTTGCTTATAGGCAGGGCCGGCGCTACCGCTAGGCAAACTAGGCTGTTGCCTAGGGCACGTAGCTGAAGAGGGCGCAGAAACGCTGCGCTCCTCTTCGCTGCAGGCGCGCTCCTGCCCCGCCCGCCTGCCTCGCTGACAAAGCCAGGTCAGTGCAGGGGATTGCGCCCAGAGGTAGTGGTGGGGCCGAGCCTGGGCGCCCCCCCGCCGCACCGCCTCCCCCCCGACACCTACCTTCTCCGCGCCGTTTCCGGAGCCCCGCCCACACTCTGTTTTGGCGGGAGGAACCAGGGCAACAGGGCTTAAACAGCGCGGGAGTCCCGTCGCGTCACTTCCTTTTCGGAGGAGGCGGGGGAAGGTAGGTGGGGGGGTGGCGGCGGGGGCGGCGGGCAGGCGGGGGGGTCCGGCAGGCGAGGGGGGCGGGGGGGTTTGCAGAGCAGGGCTGCTTTGCTCCGGAGCCCCCCCATGGCACGAGAGGGGGGGCGCTAAATATAATTTAGCCTAGGGCACCAAACTGCCCTGCACCGGTCCTGCTTATAGGTAAGGATGAGTAAGTGCCAGTTACTTCTATTCCTGCCTTCAGATTTGTAGGATGTTTCAGAGAATGGTGCCTTTGATTCTTATAAGGGAGTCACAATTAGAAGGTACTGAAACTTAGAAGTCTTCAACTTCCATACTCTGGGATGTAAGATGAGGAATGTGTTTGTTTAGCCTATTTGCTAGATGCCAGGAAGTCACAGCCCTGCTTGAGATTTTGGACATTTTATTATTACTGTATAGTTATTCTACCTAAATGCATCTCCCTCCTGCTCCCCCTCTTCCACCCACAAGATACTTTATCCATGGACCTGTGAGGGTTCTCTGCTTTGAGTGAATTAGTCAGGGATGTTGAAGAGTCCTTGGTCTCGAGTCACGAGTCGAGTCACGAGTCTTTAGACCCGAGTCTCGAGTCCGAGTCCGAGTCCTTGGTCCAAAATGGTGACTCACGAGTCACGAGTCACTCCCAAAGCTGACTCCACGAGTCCCTATTAAAATCAATGGGGTTTTCCCCAACAAAATAAGGCTACTTCAGATGTGTGGTTTAAATAAATTCTAGGCACAAGTGTGCCTTTTTATTTCAAAACTCTGCAACTGATTTTGGCAAGAACAGACCAGGCAGAAAAACCCAAAATAACCAGGCAGGCAGAGGAGGCAGGGAACCCCAAAGCAGGCAGGCAGAGGCCTTTGTCTTGGACAATTCAACTGTTGAACTGGTCAAGAAGAGAGCAGGCAGGCAGAGGAGGCTGGGAACCCCAGACAGGCAGGCAGAGGCAGCCAAACCCAAAATGTCTGAAAGGTTGCATTTTAGAAAAATGGTTTTAAAAAATAAACTTGCTGTACTTCCTAAAACTTATCCATGTTGCATTTGAGGAACATGATTTTTTCTAAATGTTTGGCCCCCATTCTGGAACGGTGAGATCTCATCACAATTCCACCCTCACTGAACACCCGCTCCACTGGTGATGAACTTGCTGGAACCAGAAACACACTCAGAGCAGCCACACAGAGTAATCTCAGGTCCTTCTTCTGCCTCTCCCAAGTACGCAACACATCAATCAAAATAAATCTTGACACACTGTTGGGGCTGCACTCCTGGTAGTCGCCCATAGTGGCTGAGCAGCGGCACACCTCGCTTCCATGCGCTCTTCGCCGGCAATCACGCTCCTCTCCACTCCTTCTGGCACAGCCCAGGGATGTTGAAGAGTCCTTGGTCTCGAGTCCCGAGTCGAGTCTCGAGTCCCATTAAAAATATTGGGACTCGAGTCCGAGTCGAGTCAGAGGGGGGACTCAGTCCGACTCACGAGTCGAGTCCTCGAGTCCGAGTCCCCATCCCTGGAATTAGTCCACAATGAAGCAGCAAAACATTTTCATACAACAGCTGTCAAGCTCTTTCCTGATTCAGGCCACGGACTGAGTATTTTGCGAACTTTGTCTCTCTGGGCCCAGAAAATTGCTGCAAATCAGTCATGACATTATTAGGTTATTTTGCTCTTGCCAGAGCCGCTATCTGCAGGGATAAATCTTCTCTCCCTGTAAAACCAAGCACATCTACCCTTTTGCTCCCCAGCTGCTGCTTCCTCTAAATAAAGATTGTTTTGCAGTTTCTTTCACACCTGGCCAATGTTCTGCCTTGCAGATAGGTGTGCAACAGGACATCAGGTGTAATTATAAGTACATTAAAAAATGCACATATTTGTCACATCCTTTGTACTGCCAGGTTTGCTGTCAGAACCACTCAGCATCTTTTAGGCAGCAACAATATGCTATTTGCTTACATTCTGACACCCCCCTCTCCATTGTTTACATTACAAAAACTGTTCACTACAAAGTAACTGTTGTCCACTTAGTTGTAAAACTAAGCAACTCAAAGGCATATGGGCTGGGTGTACCTAGTGCATGAAGCATTGCAGAAGCAAAGCTGGTGTGGACTTGACCTGTGCCTTGATGGGATCTGCACCTGTGCAGCCTGTGCAGGCAGTGTTATGTGTGTGGGTCACTGGGGACTATCAAAGGCATAGGTCTGGAGGATACTGAGAATCAGACACACTGAAACAGCTAGGCTGGACACAGATGTAATCATCTGCAGATGCAGTGCTTGTCGGGCGCATGTAAGGCAAGCTTGTTCTTCCTGGGACCAGAGTAACTGGAAAACAGCCTTTTCCAATCTGGTGCCTTCCAAATATTTTGGACTACAATTTCAGTGTTCCTGAACATTGGACTTGCTGGCTGGGGCTGATGGGAGTTGAAGTCCAAAACATCTTGCGGGCCCCAAGTTGGGGAAGGCTGAAGGACCACTAGTTCCCATTTGAACCTGCCCATTCTTTAAGATCTCCTCCAGGTACTTAGGAAGCTACCTTATAGAGAGTTCAACCATTGGTCCATCTAGACTGACAGGCAACTCCCAGCTCTACCTGGAGTTGCTAGGGATCAAACTTGGGATGTTTCACATGCAAGGTAAGTGCTACCACTGAGGTCCTCCTTCCCCCAGCAGATGCTAACTTCAGAGTTAAGACATGTGGCAGTTGAAGGGTAGGGCTTTTTCGATGATGGCATCCCAATTTTGGAATACTCTTCCCAGGGGCACATGACTGGTGCTGGCTTTATCTAAACTAGGGGATGGTGACCTGTGACCCATTACGAGGGTACGGGTGGCAGGTTAAGACTCTGTTATTTCATAGGACATTTGGGCCTGCAGGTCATTAGACATACCTGAAGGAATATCTGCTCCCATATCGATCTCCCCATGTACTGAGGTCATCTGGTGATGCTCTCATCCCAGTGTCCCCATCATAAGGGTTGAGATGGTAGGTGACAACTGGAGAGCAGGGTGTTTTCGATTGTGGTGCTCTGTCTATGGAACTTTTTGTCTGGCATCCATGTTACCTTCTTTTAGGCACCAGGCAACCCCCTTTGCCTGGTGCCTAAACCACCCCCAGTGTGGCGTAGTGTGTGGCATAGTGGTTAGAGTGTTGGACTGGGACTCAGGAGATACGGGTTCTAATCCCCGCTCGACCATGAAACTCACTGGGTGACTTTGGGCCAGTCACTGCCTCTCAGCCTAACCTACCTCACAGGGTTGTTGTGAGGATAACATGGAGAGGAGGAGGATGATTATGTAAGCCGCCTTGAGTTCCTTGCAGGAAAAAAGGCAGGGTATAAATGTAATAATAAATAAATAAATAAATAAATAAATAAATAAAATTCTCCCAGGCTTTTAAAGAAATGTTGTAAATGGGTTGATTTGATTATTCTGCTGCTTTTAATTGCTTTTTCTTATTCTTTGGAATCTCATGATTGAAGGGTGGTGTAGAAAATCTATCAGTAAAGAAACAAACATCTTAAGGACAAACTGCACAGGATTTGGGAGATCTCTGGCTAGATTTCCCAACATCTATTTTTAAAGCTTAAAATGAGCTCTGGAAGGAAAGCAAGGCCAGCCAGGTAGTTTGCTACCTGAGGCAAAGGACAAGAAGATGGTGCCTCCCCCCACCTCCCAATTTCATGTACAGAAGTTGACCAGACTGGTCTGGCAGCTGACTCTTTCACAGCACTGATGGCAGGGCCAACATCAAGGGTAGGCAGAGCTGGACACCTGCCAAGGGCCCACAGCCTGCAGGGGCCCACTGGCAAGAATCCCTTGGACTTGCTCCTCCTTTGCATCATTGCAACCTGCTTGTTCCCCTGCCTCTTGTTCTGACTCAGACAATGGAGGTGGTGAGAAGGAGAAATAGTAGATGCCACTGCCGACTTGCTCACTGGCTCTTTGCCTGTCAAGCAAGCAAGTAGTAGCAATGATGGGAAAGAGGGTGAGAGGAGCCATAGCCACTGGTGGCAATGCCGGTGAGAAGGTCGACCCACAGAGGGAAGGGGCCCACTGAGGATGCCTTGCCCAAGGGCCCTCAAAAACCTGGAACCACCACTGGGTGATGGGACAGCATGCTCCACCACACCTGAAGCCAGAAGTCCAGCTTAGGGGGTGCAGGGCAGGCTGATTGTGATACCCACAGCTCTGTTCTGCCACACCTTGCTGTCGCTCCCTGGCACCTGCTGTCCTAGGTGGCTGCTGTGCTCTGCCGAATGGTAGGGCTGGCCCTGAAGGGAGGGAAGGGTCTTCTCAAAGGTTCCCTCCAATCTGTTTTCTTGTCCTTTCCCAAAGCTGCCCCCATCAGCCCCCATGTGGGGAAACGGGCAAATCTAATGTCTTTTTCAGTCTTTCCCCCTTGTAATGGTGGTATTAATTTTGCATGTGTATGAGTGAGATTTTCAATCAGAAAATAGTGTGTGTGTGTGGGGGGGGAAGGGTTAAGCACCCCAGCACTGCTTTCAGAGCCACTTTTCCTTCTACCCCACCCCCACCCCAGGCTGCCTTTAAGCTTTAAGAAGATGTATGTTTGTTTATTACATTTCTAATCCCCCCAGTAACCAGTGTTCTCTGGGCAGATGTTGGGAGATCCAAAGTCTTAGTGTGAAGAAAGGACTGCCAACCGGTCCTTTATTCAAGACCAGAGATCAAAGGTGCAAAACTGCCAGCCTTAGCTCTGTTGTCTTGACACTGATTCTCTCAGGGCCTTGCCCTTGTCTATGCTCTGGATTTAGCGCTGAACCACAGAGGAACCACACACGCCGTGTGGGGTAAAACCAGGAAAGTTTATTTCAGGTAAACAGATTACAACAAAAGGTTGGGAAATGAGGGAAGGGGAAAAGGTGGGGAAGACACTTTGGTATACACAGTAGAGCTACAAAATAACAAAGCTAGTTCCTTCACTATATATCTACCCAGGCACTCTCTTTACCTGGGGGCTGGTGGTCCTCTTCAGGGTTGCCTTAGCAAAACCCTACTCTGTGCTCCTTCACGTGCAGACCACAACACAGGCTGGTGGTCCCCTTGAGGGCTTGCCTCAGCAACAGCCCTAATTCAGCTAGTTTCACCGAGAGCTACTCGGGGCTGGATCCTGAGGTCCTGCTATACAGCAGCAGTATAGATTCTTCCCACCCACCCCTCCTTTCAGTAGCTCAGTGTCTTTAGCCAATCAGGATGAACTTCATCTGGCTAGGCAGGGTGGTGGTCAGGGCCGGCGCTACCGCTAGGCAGACCCAGGCGGCTGCCTAGGGCGCGTGGCAGAAGAGGGCGCAGAATTTCTGCGCCCCTTCCTCGCCTCCGGCGCACTCCTGCCCTGCCTGCTGCCTCCGCCGCGCCTCCCCGCCCGCTTGCCAGGCCGCTGCCGCCGCCGCCGCCGCACCTCCCCCCTGCGCGCGCCCACCCGCGTGCCTGCCTGCCAACCACCTACCTACCTTCCCGTCGTAAAGCGCGGGGTCCCATCGCGTCGGAGGAGGCGGCGGCGGCAGCAGCAGCAGCCAGCAGCCAGCAGCGGGGGCGGGGGGAAGGTAGGTGGTGGTGGCGGCGGCGCGGGGGGGGGGTTGCAGAGCAGGGCTGCTTTGCTCCGGAGCCCCCCCCACGGCACGAGGGGGGGCGCTAAATACAATTTGGCCTAGGGCGCCAAACAGCCCTGCACCGTTCCTGGTGGTGGTGGTTCTTTCCTCATGACTGGGGGGCTTGAGAACATTTGCATATGAATATCTGAGGCACAGGGGCATCAAAGGGGCATCAAAGGGACAGGGGAGACTCTGTGGCTAGTGGCCCCATCAGATAACCTATGTACATTTGCATGACTTTCCCAGCCCCCAGCTGGGATTGTGTGCGTGCGTGCATGTGTGTGTGGTGCAGGAAACTCTGAGGCTTTTTCCTTCACACTTAGGAACACTACAGTAATACCTCGGATTGCAAGTAACTTGGTTTGAGAGCATTTTGCAAGACAAGCAAATTTTTAAATATTTATTTTAAAAAATTTGACTTGATATACAAGCGACGTCTTGTAAAACAAGTACTGTAGTATGGCTTAAATTAAAAATCTCTGTACAAATTTTTTTGGGGGAATTTCGTTTTGATATAAGAGTGTTTTGGATTACAAGCACGTTTCCGGAACGAATTATGCTCTCAATCCAAGGCATGACTGTATTCTTAAATTGCGATCCTATATACCAACCTTCCCTAATCTGGTGCCCTCTAGTTGTGTTGACTACAATCCCCATCATGCACAATATTGCACTGTTAAAGCCTCGGACTAGCCCAGCTCTGAAGCATTTACATTTCCTTGGAAGTAAACCCCATTGCCTTCAGTGGAACTTACCCCCAAGTAAACCCCAGGCAGTGCAGCCACATAAATGCGTCTTCACAGCCATGAACTCTAGAAAATCTCATCTCTGGTATTCCATTCAATTTGGTGGGGGCGGAATTGAAGGTGTCATTTCCCCCCCTCCCTGGTAAAAAGGTATCTGGTCTTATTTTCTTTTAAGACTATAAATAGCAATATATAGCTGTATTAGAAAACAAATAGATTACTGGGAATCGTGGGGACTTTGCACAAAAAGGAAAAGCACAAGTCCTTATCCATCACCAATTGCTATTTTATAGCATTGGCTGACACCTGCTGTGGGAATGGACAGAATGTTCATTACAAGTTGACAGTTTTCCATTGAAAGTTGCCTTTTCTATTAAATAATATTTCTTTTTTCTTTTGGTTCTAACATAGTTTAATGTTCTTTTATCCTCTAGCTGCATCCAACTGTTATAAATTAAAGAGCAACATTTCATATACAGTACCTGTTGTTTTTCGTTAGCTTTCTTGCCTTTTCCATGACATGGCAGCCTATTTCCTTCTCAGCTTCTGCTCCTCTTTAGGCTGCAATCCTAAGCATACTTATGAGGGTGTAAGCCCCATTACACACAGTGGCACTTACTACTGCCTCCAAATAACTATGCATGGCATTGCACTGTTAAAGTATTCACATTTCCTTGGGTGTCCATCTTCCATAAATGTCCTAGAGGAGAGGAAGGAGTCAGTCTACGCTTAACTCGTTTTTCATTCTGCTTGTCAAATGGTGTTGCTGCTGCTGCTGCTGCTGTTAGCCTAGATAGTTCATTGCACAGGTTAAAGTTAGGGAAGAAAACATAGATTTCATAGATCACAGAGTTGGAAGGAGCCTACAAGGCCATCGAGTCCAACCCCCTGCTCAGTGCAGGAAACTAGAGGAGGGGGTCTCCCATCCAAGTAATAACCAGGCCTGACCCTGCTTAGCTTCCCACACTCAGACTGTTGTGCCTCCAGTAGGCCAGACAGAGACCAGCCATGCTGGAGTGTGTTTGGGGTGGGGCCAGGCTAAGTGCAGCCTGACCCAGCTGGGCAGCCTTACCAATCAGCACCTGCTCAAAAGGCAGGTCCCAAACACACTCAGATGCTGGAAACAATTGTTTGCCAATACAGCCACAGCCAGACACTCCTGACATTCCCAACCTCAGACTTCTGTACCTTTGATCCTTGGAACGACCCTGACCACGACTTTGCCTGATCCCAAACTGGTTTACGTTTGCTCTGTTTTGGACTGATATATTTTGGCTTTGACACTCGGACTGTGATAACGACTATGGCTTATCTGGGAACTGGACGGATTTATGACACAGACAAGCTGAGCCAGCGTAAGCCACAGGCCTCAGTAGACACGTTGCTTCTAGCATGTCCACTATATCTATGTTCTCTTTTAGTACCAAGCACTTCAGCTTCCCCATCTCAGTGTGAAACTACATGCCAACTGAGTGTGTGTTTCCTTTTTCTTTTTAGCCCCAGTGCAGAGGGGGTTGCATTTAGGTGGGGGTTGGGGGGTGGGGGTGGGGGGAAGCAGCTGGGTGGGAAGGTTTAAACTTACCCTACCTGTGCATGTTGATCCTGATTTGGATCGGGGCCTCATATGCTTACTTGAAGGTAAAAAAGAAAGTTCGGATCATCTACACACTACGTATTTAATGTAGCATGTTGTTTAGCCCTCAGTCTGAGGGCTTCTAGCATGAGCCTTTAAACACCAACTATACATTGCATCCTTCTTCAAATGCATATCAGAAAAAGCCATACGTTTGAGCTCTATGAGCACAAGAAGAGCCCCAGCTGATGAGGCATCTCAACTCCAGTGACAAAATGTCAAGAAAATAGTTAAGTAAACTGACAGGTTAAGCCACTGTGTGAGTTGAACAACAGGGCAAGGAGGCCTCCCACTTTCTTTCTTACAAATATCAACTTCCCAACAGTGGCGTAGCGTGGGTTGTCACTTGTCAGCACCCGGGGCAAGGCAAGTAATTTGTGCCCCCTAACCCGTGGATATTAGCACTCGAGTCTCTTCCACTAGATTAGTTAAAGAAACCCTTACCCCCTAAGCACATGTATTGTTTGTTATGAAAATACTGATGTAATTAAAGTAAAATGCATCTAAATACAAGTTTATTTTCAAACACTTTATTGAGTGCGAACATGCATTACACATTCTCCACATTTTCAACCATCGCTGAGCCGGCTACGGAGGGGACGCTCTTCTGCGTGTCAAGAGGCGAGAGCAGCCCCAGCGCTGTCCCTCCAGCCCAGTGTCTTGCTCTCAAGAGGATCCCCGGGAAGCTCCCAAGCTACGGGGCGGGGGGGGGAGGCACGGCCTCCCCCTCCGGCTGGGGGTAAAGCCGAGAAGGTGTAAAAGCCCACCTCCCCCGCTGGACACTGACAGCCCGCCCCTCCCGGCCAAAAGTTTGGGATCTCGCTAGCAGGATAAGAGCCTGTTGCAGTGGGGCGGGGGCAGGCAGCTTCCCCCTTCGGGCGGCTGCCTCCCCTCCTCCGCTCCCATCTTGATGACAACCCCACTGGCCGGAAGATATTCTCCACCTGGCGGGGGTCCATGCTCCAGGGGAGATGGATGCCGGAGCGGGGGGGCGTTCTTTACCTCCAGGGCGCTTTGGCCGACTCATGGGGCGGGGGGGCAACACAAGCCCCTCCGCAGCCCCCCGCCCCCTCCGTCCGTTCGGCGCTTGGGATCGCGGACGGCTCCTCCGGGCCCCTTCCCGGGCGCAAAGGGCAGCCTGGGGAACGGCGACCCTCACCCAGCTTCTGGACGGCGGCGGCGAGGAACTTCTGCCCAGAGGATCTGGCGGCTTCCCGCAGGGGTCCGGGGATGCCGGCCGGCTGGCCGGCCGGGCCGAGGGGAGGGCGACGCGGGCGGCTCGCTCGGAGCTTGCCGGCATCGCGGGCGGCTCGCAGCCCCAGGCGCGCGAGCCTTCCCCGGGCGGCGGCGGCTCCTCCCTTCTCTCCTTCCCCCCCAGCAAAGCCCCTGACTGAGGGCGCGCCCGCGGGGTTCCCCTGCGGCCCCAGCAGCGGCAGCCGCGCTCGCGGGTCGGGAGCTTCCGACGCGCCGCGGCTGACACGTGTCCTCCCGTGAGCCCTCCCTGCTCACCTGGCCCGCGAGCGCGCCCCCCCAGATGTTGCGCCCGGTGCGGCCGGCCCCCCCTGCACCCCCCACGCTACGCCTCTGCTTCCCAAGTGGACAAGCTTAATAAACAAAAAAACTTGCAGAACTGGCCTCCCTCATCCCTGGCCTTCTCTCTCTCTCTCTCTCTCTCTCTCTCTCTCTCTCTCTCTCTCTCTCCCCCTTGCCCAGTGAACTGGAGAGTACTCCCCGATACATGGAAGGGGCTCTAGTGTAGATTAGCCCCTGGTTCTAATTTTCATTCCCCTGAGAACCTAGAGAGGCAGAGGTTTGTGGCTGAGGCTTTTGGGGACATGATTGCTGCCTCCCACTCCCAGGGTGACCTGTCCTCTGCTATCATGGAGAATGAAGGTCTCGGGGAAGGAGGGTGTCACTCTGAGATATACAGAAATGATCCCTTAAAAGGAACCCATTCCTCTTGGGGAAGCTTTGCTTTCATAGATTATAGATCATAGAGTTGGAAGGAGCCTACAAGGCTATCGAGTCCAACCCCCTGCTCAGTGCAGGAAACTAGAGGAGGGGTCTCCCATCCACGTAATAACCAGGCTTGACCCTGCTTAGCTTTCCACACTCGGACAAGCTGAGCCAGCGTGAAGCCGTCAGCCCCGTCAGCCCCAACCTGATGCACTCCAGATGTTTTGGATTGCAACACCCAGCATTCATGACCATTGCCCATGCTGGCTGGGGCTGATGGGAGTTGAAATCCAAAACATCTAGAGGGCTCCAAGTTGGGGAAGGCTGCCTTGGGGATATCCTCTGGGGATATGCCTCTGGGGGCTCATATTTGATCATTAAGAAGACAGAGAGATGGGTTTGTGACAGGTATGTAGACTGCCTGGTGACTTGCCTGCCTGGTGCAAAGCTAGTGGATGGATGTTGTGCTTTGTCTAGACAGCCTGGCAGGTGGTGCAAGGGAAGAGTCGGTGACTGCGGTGCAAATTGGCGCTAATGACGAGGGGAAATGTAGCTGTGTGGGCTTGAAAGCAGAATTTGCTAGGTAGGAAGTAGAAATCCAAAGCGGTTAGTAGAGCATGTAGTTTGGCCCTTACAATTCTTTGGGAGTATCAACATGCATGTGGATAGGAGTGCTCCATATGGAACGGGACCAGTGTGCACAACACTGCACCCCTACTCATGTGTTTACCTACCCTTAATGCCTGAACAGGGCTATTTATACCCCCACTTCTTAGGGAGGAGTCATTCTGAGTTTCTGATATTTAGCAGTAGCACTCTGGTTCCGTCATGGTTCAAGTGAAGCCTTTCTCCTCTTCTTCTTTTTTATAGACTCAGCTTGCTCTCAAATTTATGTTTGTGTCTTTGTTTTTTACCCTGCTCTTCAGCTGAATGGGCTCCCAGAGTGGGTAATGTAATCAACAGCAAACAAGACAGTCTCTGCCTGTAGTCTTTGAATCTGGGCACTAAGATAGACACGACATTTGTCCTGCAGTTTGCCCTTGCATAGTTGATTCCCTTAAATCTATTATGGTCTCACAGTATCATGAGGATAAGATTTTCCTCCCCCCTGCCTTTTTTTCCTTCTTTTTCTTTATGATAGGTCATATATAAGGTTTGGCAAATATAAATGTTTGAAGTTACTGTTTTGGCTGAGGCAATGTAATTCTATCAGTAACAAAAAAGCAAAAAAAGCAACCCATTGATTTTAATAGGTTGCTCTTGATTCAGTGATCTTTTAACAGATTGCAGTACAGGTCTGCTATCAACAGAATATCCACTTTGCAGTAAATATAAATTACCAAGGTCCAATACACACAGAACATTGTCATTAAAATCTAAACAGAGCAAATGAATGTTTGTTGTTTCCAGTTGATATAATTCCCATGAATTAGGATAATTGACAAAACAGATGAATAGACTGATCTTGTGATGGGATTGACTCAGAACTAATAGATTTCGGAATATTAAGAAATGTCACATGCACATTAATAGACCTTTTCTGCAACCTTATACCCTTATACCCAAACAACGGCTAAAGGAACTTAGTGAAACCATCCAGACCATCAGTCAGAGAAGCCTCTGGAGCAGCAATAGGCCAAAGCTGATCCCTTGATGCAGCCTAACCCGTATAAAAGTTTATCTAGCTTGTTTCCTTATGTGAAAAACAAGGAATAGTGCTGGTGGGTGGTCCATCTCCTGGTGGGTGGTCCATCTCCTGCTGTCTGTCTCACCACAACCTTAAATAAGAAGAGCCATGCTGACTCAGACCAAAGGCCTATGTAGTCCAGCATTCTGTTCACACAGTGGCCAACCTTGCCTTGCCCTCAAACTGTGGGCACTATCCAATGGGGCACTTACGCCCCTGCCGATTCCCTTCCTGCCCACTGATTCCCTTCCGCAACTGGTGGGTCCCGCCAATTCTGTTGCGCAAGCAGGTGCGAGGGGCCAATGGCAAAAGGGGAGCGGGGCTTATGCAACAGAGATTTAGCACTTCCTAGAGGAAGCCCCCAAATGAGCAGAAATGCTCATTTCTGGATCAGGACAAGTCAGTGGAGCTCCCTTATGTGAACTCTGCTGACCTGCCCCCTTCCAGAAACTAGCATTTCCTCTTGTTTTGGGTTGTCCCCGGAAACACTAAATTGCTGTTGTGCAAGTAGTGGGCACCACTTATGGAAGGGAATTGGCGGGGCGCAAAAGGATTGGTGGGGGCCTACGCACCCCGTTGGATACTGCCCTGAGTGTCCTCAACTTGATGGGAGTTGTGTTCCACTTCAGAGAGGAGCAGAAGACTAGGTCTTCCTGATTCCAGGGGCTACTAAATAGTTCAGTGGACATCACATGTGGAGCAATTGCAGGCTAGACCAGGAAGAGGAAGCGCAGTGCAGGTGGTGTACCACCAATTGCTCCTGCTGTGCCAGCACTGCGGTTGTGTGATTGGTGCAACAAAAGTGTAATCCCCTTGTACCTGTGGGTAGGACTCTTTACACGCCAGTACTTGAGCTGTTGCTGCAGCACCAGAGTGCTGGGGCATACAGGTGTCATGTGACACAGAAACGAGTGGAGTGGAGCTGAGCAATGGCAGAAGCAAGACAGAGATCGTACTGGAGAAGACCCAGCTGTGTGCCACACTCAGAGACAGCAGTATCGTATCGCTGCATCTCCGTACACTCAAGATATTGTAGTACAGTACATTGTTGTACCGAGATTGCAACTTGCAAGCAGCATAATAGGACACCACGGCCCCTGTTTGCCTCACCTGGCGCCACAAGCCACGGTGTGCATGCAGCTCGTCACTTGGTGCTCTCAGTTCAACCTTAAAAGAACAAAAATATTTATTTATTTATTATATTTATACCCTGCCTTTTTTCCTGCAAGGAACCCAAGGCGGCTTACACAGTCCTCCTCCTCCTCTCCATGTTATCCTCACAACAACCCTGTGAGGTAGGTTAGGCTGAGAGGCAGTGACTGGTCCAAAGTCACCCAGTGAGTTTCATGGCCGAGCGGGGACTAGAACCCGGATCTCCCGAGTCCCATTCCAACACTCTCACTACTACGCCACACTGGCTTATGTGCCTATTTCAGGACCAAACTACAGACGTGATAGTTTTCTTGGCTCTTCTGTAAGTGCACACGGTCCCAATTCAGATCAGGACCACACGTTCCAGGAGGGAAAAGTTAAGTTTCCCCCCCACCTGGTTCCCTTCCCCTGCCCCAAATTACACATGCTGGGGGGGGGGAGTTAAACAAAAAGGTCTCCTTTGGAGTCATTGGAACTTACACTAGAGTAAAGAAAACTATGCATAGCTATGTGATTAGCCTAATGTGTGGTTTCGCTTTCAGCACCACCACCAGGAAGAAAGAAGATGTAGACCAGGGTATTAAACCTCTTTCAGCCCAAGGGCCAGATTCCATTTTGGAGAAGCTCTTGGGTGTTGGGGGGACTGCATTCCAGGGGTGCGAGGGGGCCAATGGCAAAAGGGGAGCGGGGCCAAAATACCAACAGGTTTTATCTCAAAGTTGTTACTGCCAGTAGCCTTCGGAGAGGCATTTCAGCCTTTTAGAAAAGGTGGGGGGAACTGCACAAACCCTGGGGAACCGCCGAGTGATTGAGGGAAAGGAGGTGGGTGGGGCCAGAGGATGAAGGCAGGGAGGGCCTTCTGGAGAGCCGCATCCCTGATGTAGACTGTCTTCAACAGCTTGTATTTGGATACAGGAAAATCATAGAAGCAGGAATAAGGACGGAAGGGACCTGATGTTATCAGTGGGTGCAAATTAACTAATCTTAAATAGTCATTAAAACAAATATAGGGGAAGGGGACTCCCCTAACACCATGGTAGAAGCGTGTCAAGAACCACACTTAATTAGCAATTTAAGGCGCAATCCTACGCAAGTTTAGACAGAAAAAAGGCCTACAACTCCCAGCATGCCCCAGCCAGCAAAGCAAAGCTGGCTGGGGCATGCTGGGAGTTGTAGGCCTTTTTTTCTGTCTAAACTTGCGTAGGATTGCTCCCTTCGCTACACATAATTTGCATGAATGTGGCAGATAAAAAGCCAGAATGGTAGACATCCTGTGATATTCTTATATGATCTTATTATGTGATCCCCTTTACACTGCCATTATTAGCGCAAAGTGTGGATACTTGGTGTCAGCCCATTAGAAATCCTGTAATGGTCTTAGAACTAATGAATTTTTAAAAATCAGAATGAATTTAAAGTTTTTAAACTAACCTTTTGGTTTCAGAAGTTTTCACTTCTATGGTCATTACAATCTTGTGGAGGGAAGTGTGGGGTAACTGGTTCATCAAGTATTTGGAAGCACTTTTTTGACCATTCAAACTGGTTCATATATATGTTAGCTCAAGTGATCTTGAGCGCCACCTTCTAAGGTATATCAGTATTATTGAACAAACAGGGGGATAGAAACCATGGGCTGGATCCAGATTTATGCTGGATTGACTGCTGATAGAAGTGGGCTTCCCCACCCCCTCCTTCCCACAGCAGCCCCTCCAGCCCCCAGAAATGCTACAGTTAGGAGACCCTGCTGAATGAAGTGTGGGATCTTCAAACAGGAGGAGGAGCCCTTCCTCTGGTGGAAGGCAGATCCTGGATCCAACCTCTAGTCAGCAGTATATGTTCATCTCTTCAACCAACACGAGTGCAACCTGGTGCCCTCCAGATGCTTTGGACTACAACTGCCAGCATTTCTAACCATTGGCCATGCTGGCTGGGGCTGATGGGAATTGACATGCAAAACATCAGGAGGGCACCAGGTTGGGGGGCTCCCCTCCAAGCACTGACCACCAGACCCAGAACGGCTTAGCTTCAGCAAGGTAGCTGCCTCTTGTGTCTTCAGACCATGCCCTGTAGTGGTTTATTTTGTCTTTTCTCTAGCCAGACATCGGTCAGTGCTAAAATAAAATAGTGGCAATCATTAGCTAACTAATCCAAACAGTTTGGGGAACATCTCTCTCAAGGGAATGGTTGAATAACCAGAAGTCAGAACTTCAAATTTAGCTCCTCTGCTAATTGGTTTCCAAATGTGAATGTCTGAGACTTAAACACTGTTGGCAGAGAACTCGCAGCAAGTTAATTAAAAAATTTGCTTCTTGCTGATGAACAACCCAGCAACATTCCCTTCTTGAAGACAGCTTCACGATTCATGTCTTTCCTTTTCCCCCTCCCTTGCAGGGAGACTGACAGCAAAAAGGATTGGGAGAAGGGGGATATCTGGGCAGCGGTACACAAACCAAAGACATTCTAAAAGTTCATCAGCTGCCCCTTCTGCTCCCAAAGCATATATAGGCCTGTGGCTCATGCTGGCTCAGCTTGTCTGAGCATGGAAAGCTAAGCAGGGTCAGGGCTGGTTATTACTTGGATGGGAGACCCTCTCCTCTAGTTTCCTGCACTGAGCAGGGGGTTGAACTCAATGGCCTTGTAGGCCCCTTCCAACTCTGATCTATGAATCTAGTGCTGATTTTTTCAACCATGGTAGTCTGATGACACCAACAAACTGGTGTCAGTGAGGTTTTTAGCAGATTTGAAGGGCTTCTCTTCACAGAGGGATGTCATGAGAACCCAGAAGGGAATCCACAAAGACCTACCTTGTTTGGCATCTGATGATATCATGACTCTGAAAGCAAGTTCATTCTTTGTGGCCAGTCTTAACAACCAGGGGGACATAATGCAGAATTTGGTATTCTTTTCATATTTCTGGTGAGCTCCGAAACTAAAAACAGCGCTCAGCTTGAATCCAGGAACCATGAAGAGATCTACGAAAGACTCAGTGATAGTGATACATCAAGCTGCCTGGACAATTAAAAAAAAAGGGGGGGGTTTTATGTGGTGGAAACATCTAAATTGGAAGGCCATGAAACTACGGACCTCACCACACACTAGATGTGAGTGTAGTATGGTCTATGTGTGGGAGGCCAGGAGACCAAGTGATTTCAGTGGAAGATGTCTGCCTTGGATGGTCAAGACTTCAGCGGTTTATGCAGTGAAGTGGGGCCAGCTGGAGGTACCGGAACTAAGTGGGCCATGCAGAAAAGTGGGACTGGCTGGAGTCAGTGGAACACTGAGGGCTTGAAGCCCAGGGTTCTTAGTACAGGGTTCAGACAAAGACTACAAAGGGACAAAAGTCCTTCTCAGTCCGGTCATGACTATGAAAGAAAAAGGGAGGAGATGACCTTCAGGCAGAGTCAACAGTGGTTTTGGACTACCAAGAGAAGGCTGAGAAGTCTTGTCACTAAAGCAATCAAGGATCCTGACAGGGCTGGGTCAGGATGGGCACAATTAATCAAGGCAGTGTTGAGCCTCAAAATTGTGATGCTCAAAAACTGGGAAATTCCCTGTCAGTGATTGGATCACACTTGGGGAAAATCACTCGGTGCCTGAGATGTGCATAGATATCTACAATAGAATTAATATGTGCAACCTAATCATGGGGCATTTAATCGAGTACTGTTTTGACTGAGTGGTGCTGCGAAATCTAGACCTGAGTCTGTGACTAATATGGCTGCTTCTATGGCAAGCAAGACTGCTTGCTCAATTGTCCTGACATGACTCCAAGCCTTGACTTGCTCTGCTCTAGGCTGAGATTCTTAAAGTGAATACACCAGATGTTGCCAGATACTGAGGAGGCTGTCTGTGGCTGTGCAGGGGTGGTACTAGGTACTGAAAAGATCCGGGGCTCAGGCCATAGGACTAAAAAAAAAAAAGAACAAATTTGCATATGTTAATTTAGTTATGCTCTAAAGTCTGTGTGTGTGTCCTTAAAGGACCCTGTCTCCTAAGGACACCCCTATTTGTAAAAAGGATGCATGGACAGGGGAGAGAGCATTTGATTTCAGGAGAAAAAAAAACCTCCGGCAGAAAGATTCAGGGGGAGATGAAGCACATGTGGGCAAAAAGCCAGGTAGTCCAGCGGGATCAGATGCAACAGAGATCATCAGGGCCACTGTACCTTTAGTTCAGCAAGTGCCCATGGACAGCAGGGTGGTGGGGCAGATGGCCTCCCAGAGATTCAGGGCTACAATGAAAGATTCGGGGCTCCAGCTCTAGTGGGCCACCCTATAACACCACCTCTGTGTCTGTGCATGCTGCAGTGCCAAGCAGCTTGCTAACACTGCCCAGTTTCTCTATGTATGTGGGCAAATTGAACTACTAGACTTTTAAAAAGGGATCAGTTGCTCGCTGACTTAAAACATCTTTTCTATGGTGAAATGTAAACAGCCTTCTGGGAAGACTGTATTTGCATGCCTTACCTATAAATGAGCTAATTCCTCCTAAGGAATGTGAAATACTGGTAATAAAAGGCACTGTTGCAGTACTAACCGATCTGGTGGCAGTGTAAAACATTCTACAGTTTAGAGCGCTGTGGTGATTTACTTGAGTTGAATATAAATCCTTCATTTAAAAAGACTGACACTTCTGTTTATTGGAGGAATCTGAATTTGATTTTGGCTGCAGTATTCTGTCAGCTTTATACTGCTGCATTTCCACAGAAATTGTTAATAAAGATAAATGTATTGTTGATATGAGTCATTATTGCATAATCAAGGCAGATGAAAAAGAGCCAGTCTGAACAGAATGGCTGATAAATGATTTACCCAAAGATGTGGTCAATTGTCTGCATCTAGATGCAAAAATCAAGTTTGTAATCCTATTACACTCGTAACTCCAGTTTCCCTGAAATGAAAGCTAATTCAGATGCTTTAGAAAAGAGGCCAAACTGATAGATTTTATTCTGAATCAAAAATGAGAAAGGAAGCTATTACAAAATAATGTTTTGATGGCATTTCAGTTCCATGGAAATATCTATCATGTCTCTGATAAATTGTGGAGATGCATTTTAGAAAAACAATGAACAGGTTTTATTTATCGTTAGTGGAACTACAGGAAGACATCCTACAATGATTAACAACAATTCAAGGCACGACAGGAAACATTTTATCCTACAAACCTCTGAAAATTAAGCTCTTTAAGATATAAGAAATCCAATATGAAATTGCTTGTAAATATATGGGCCATGGTAAAAATGGAAGGGGTATATGTTGGGAAAGTTCCAAAGTGCCAACAACAGATGTGTTGGCTGAAGGGCGCCAGGCTGGGGAAGGCTGCTCTATACACTTACGTGGGAGCAAGTCTCATCGAAGTCAATGGGACTTATTATTGAGAAGACATGCATCTCCTTTCTGATAGGTGATATCGTCAAGCAATTATTCTTTTGTAACAAAAGTCTGTCATATCAGTAAAGGAGTTCTACAGTAAGATCCTAGCTTTGCAATAGAAAGGAAAAGGCAAGTATATATGCTCTTCTTTCATTATTTTTTCTTGAGTACGTGGCCGGTTCATTGACCTACATTACATTCCTTTCCATTTAAGTGGGTCCCAGAGTATATTTCCTTTCTAAAGAACACTGTTGATGAGTAAGCTGGCAAAGTACATGACTCAGATTAACTACCAACCTTCCTTAAATGATGCTACTAGCAGCATATCTTTTATTGTAAAGATCAGACCAAGAAAATCATGTGGTGTTGAAGAAAGCTCAGTATCGAATAGTCTTTCCAAAGATCTGCCAGGAGATAACCAGGAGGGAGAGTACCAAATGGCAGCAGTTAGTATATCACTGAAAAGACAACGTTTACGTTAGAACTGTAGGTAAATATGCAGGTGTACATTTCCGGGACAGAAATGGGCACAATCTATTTCTGTTGGGCTATCTGCAGTTGTTTCATTAGGGCCTATTTAATGAATGGAGGTCATGTAGTAGCAAAGCTTGGTGAATTGTTCCATTTTGTTGCAATGCTCAGTCCACTTGGGGCTTGACCAAAGGGTCGGTGCAAAGTGTGCTCCTGCCATGTTCGAGCCTTTGTGAAATACTCCCCGAGGATGCAATCCTATGCCTCTCCGACTTTGTCATAGAGGGGTATAGAAATTCCCATACACGGCACGGTGCCCTTGCAAATCCCTTACGAGGGCACAGCGCCTTGGAGTGCTGCCCTCCACACCTCGTAGCAGCAGTGTGGTTTCTCCCGCGTCAGAGGGAAACCGAGCACGGAAGTCCATGCTCAGTGTCCTGGGAGGGGGGGCATTCATGGGAGTGGGCAGGGGAGGGGCGAGGCTCTGCTGGATTATGAAGAATCCAGGCAGCACCTCAGCCTTTCTTTCTCAGGAGGAGGGAGGAAACATTTAGACAGCCGAAATTGGCTGCCTAGATGTTTTCCAGGGTGAGGGGAGTGCGGGGGATATCCTATCCTCCGCGCTGCTCCCACCCTGGATAGGATGCCCACAATCCTCTGAGTTCAGAGGGCTGTGGGCAGCCTCATTGGATTGCGCTGTAAAAGACTTAATTCAAAGGCTACAGTACAATATGCAGCCCACCTTTCTGCGGGGAACACAGTTAAGTTCCCTCTTTGTGCCTTCTCTGATCCAGTTAATTATTACTGCCCTGCACCCAACCGATGCATACTGCAATTTTTAAAATAATGCTTGTTAAATCCAAAGATGCATTTAACTTCATGTCTAGTTTGGCTGAGAAGCACTTTTTTGAGAAAAGATGTGTGACTCCTGAGCAATCGCTATGCATTTGATGTGCTACAAATTTATTAGCAGGAAAAACCCATCATCATCCAAGATAGCTTCCTTAAATCAAGTACTCTACTTCAGATAAGCTGATTTGAAGGTTGCACCATCTTAATGTACTCCGACCATATTGGTTTTGTGTCATTTGAAGCAGTAAGTGAGAGATAAAATACTTGGAAATCCATTCTTAATATTAATTTCCTTTGTCAAACATGAATTTGCTTTCAGATCTATAAAATTAACCAGCTGAAAACATGCACATTTATTTTTATGCTTATAGAATACCTTTTTAATCTAAAATTCTCTCTTGCTCCCTCCATAGCAATTCAGACAGCTTAGCCTGAATCAATTAATTTTGACACTCAACAGGGTGAAAGAATCCCAAGACATTTTCAACATCTCTTTTATTCACTATCTTAAGTCATCCTCAGGCAGGACCGGTGCAGGGCAGTTTGGCGCCCTAGGCTGGCTTATATTTAGCGCCCCCCCTCTCGTGCGGGGGGGGAGGGCTCCGGAGCAAAGCAGCCGGGAAATGCCTGCTTGCCCAGCACTCCCCCCGCCCGCCCGCCTCCTCCTCCAGCAGCCGCTTTCCCCGCTGCCAACCGGTCGCCGCCGCCGCCGCTGCCGCCGCGTGCACTCCTGATCCAGCCTAGCTCCGGGCGCAGAGGAAAGCCGAGCGCAACGGCGAGCCTGCCCGGCGCCCGCAATCCCCCCCCCGCACAGACCTGGTGGTTGCGGACCGGTGCTTTTGTTGGTGAGGCGGCCAGGCGGGGTAGGAGCGCGCCGGTGGCGAGGAAGGAGCGCAGCGTTTCTGCGCCCTCTTCCGCCACGCGCCCTAGGCAGCTGCCTGGGTCTGCCTAGCGGTAGCGCTGGCCCTGTCCTCAGGTCTTGCAGTAAATTCTGAGCTGGCAGCAGATTCTGAATTCCACTCACCTTTGTAAACCTGAGAAGATGGCAGTTCTGCTACATACATGATAACTTACTACCTCAACACAAACGAGAGAGAGATTGACCAGAAGTTCTTTCTGCGCGTATAAAAAAGTGTATTTCTCTGCTTTTTAAAAATCCTGAATAGTATGGGGGTTGGTCTGACACACATGTGCAGCAACAAGAATGCGTTGGTCTACAAATGTATTTATCTATTTCATTTATATATCGCCCAATAGTCAAGACTCTCTGGGAGGTTTACAACAATTCACAAAAACACTGGCTCCCCTGTGGACCTGCTTCCCCAGGGTAGGGGGGGCGGGGGGGCAGTCCAACTGGAGCAGGCCCTGATTTTGCCTTTGCCTGCTCCTGCCTCCTTCACTCCTTCTTCTTTCCCACAGGGCCATTGATGTCAGTGAGCCCTGGGGGGGGGGCAGTCCAACAGGAGCAGGCCCTGCCAGCAAGATGCAGAGGGGCAGTGTGTGGGCAAGCCCGGCATCAGTCAGCACCAGTCCCCCTCAGGCAGCTGCCTCCAGACCCACTGGCAATGAAGCTGCTATGGGCCCCTTCTACTTGGTGGTTCAATGGAATGCAGCACGATGAGGTGGCAGAATCCTGATGCTGAAGGTGAACTGTATCCAGGGTCTTTTTTAAGGGGGAGGGCAGAGGAGGCAATTGCTCTGGGCCTCGCATATGACAGGACCTCACACATGGACGGGGCCAGATCAGCATTAGCATTGCTGCATCCAACTCTTTTGTTTCAGAATCCCACTGACTTGAGCTCCATAAACCCTAATGGAAACAATCACATAACAAACTCTACTGATGGCGATGTCCTTTTGTCATGGCAGCATGAGTAAGATGGTTGCAGCCGCAGGCAGTGTTAGTAACACCAACCCAGCCCAGCCCTAGTCAAACATACACTATGGGGTCCTCAGTGCAGTGCCTACAGCTACCAGAGTGCCCTCTGGGCTCTCTGATCCCTTAATTGCACAATTAAAAATTATAATGGCCAACAGTTTCCCTTACCTCTCACTGACATAGTTTTCTCAGGCCCTCTTCTACCATTCTGATTGGCCAGCAGAATCAGAAAAAAAGGAGCCGAGAGAAGAAAAAGAACAGTTAGGACACTACCAGCAGTGAGAAAGACCAGGTAGAACGGTTCCCTCTCTTCTCCAATAAGAATTAGAACTAATTAGAACAGTTCTAATTGGATGGACCCAGCAGAGAGAAGAGAGGAAACAGCTCTAACGGGACACTATTAGCAGGTGTGCAGGTGGATTCCAAGGAGAGAAGGGACGAAGAGAGGAGTGGAGACAGCAAGGGGGCAGCTGCTGTCCCTGTGCCTCAGTGGAAAAAGGAAAGGTGGGTGCTGTCGGGGGGGGGAGAAAAAGTGGAGGGTCTAGGCCAGGGGCTGGAGAAGAATAACAAACGGAGGGCCCAGATCCTGTGAGGGAGGGAGAGGGTGTGCATGTGGGTATGGGTGGTGTATTTTACTTAGAGGTGATTTGGGGAAATGACTTGCCTTCTGTGAAATGGAGATTTCTGTGAAATCTCATCTCTGTCACCCTTCCATATATGGACTGAGATCCTACTAAATGGTGTTCAGAAATTACTGAAGAAATACAAAATTTCTGCATCAGCAAAGGGTCTGAATATTTTCAGAATATTAACGGAAAATCTGAAGCTTCAGCATGAGTGTATTCAAAATCAGTGCACTATCTGTCATCCTCCATATTTGTTGTGAGTATTAGAAAATGGGGAAAAACATCGTCAGAGAGGTGGCTGTTATACTCTGTCTGTATCAACAGGAAACATTTTCTGTTTTGCCTGCAAACCTTTTCACTCTGGATGAGTGATGAAAACTGCCTTTGTGGAGTGAGGTTTCTCAAATTGGAAAAAATGTGAAGAAAAAAATCAAAGACCATGAAAACAGTATTCCATACCAAAAACTGTATTATGGCCTGGATTTTAAGAAAGAACGCAGTGGAGGAACATTTTCACAGCCAGATGTGTGAAGGAACCAAATACTGGAAAGAAATACTGCTGCTGCAAATACATTGCTGCTGCTATTATCTTTCTTGCAGAAAGAGGACTTCCATGCTATGGTGGCAACCAGACTTTAGGATCACATCACAATGGAAATACCTTGGAACATTGGAACTTATTGCCAAGTTTGATCCTTTTCTTAAGCAGCACTTGGAGAAATCATGGAAATAAAGGAAAGAGTCATGTTTCATACATTTCCTTCACAGATATGTGGTAAACTGGTTGAGCTAATTGGGAATGAATTTCATATGAAAATCATTCAGGAGATTAAAGAGAAAAACTACTTTTCTCTTATTGTTACACCAGATATTTCTCATACTGATCAGCTATGCATTGTTTTTCGGTACTGCTTGAATGGAGAAGCGAAGGAGCTATTTTTGTGCTTTGTGCCAATTGACAGCCACACTGGAGAAAACAGTTATGTGAAACTGTCATCAGCATTCTTCAGAAGTATGAGATTGACATCAAGAATTGCCCGGGACAGACGTATGATGACGCAGGAAATATGAGTGGCCAATACCAGGATCTGCAAGCTCACATTAAAAGTATGAACAACCATGCTGTGCTTATGCCTTGTTCAGGTCATTCCCTGAGCCTAGTTGGGCAAAATAGTATGGATGGTAGCCATTATGCAGTGAATTTCTTGATGCTTTATATGATTTCTTTTCAGGATCTCCCCACAGATGGAAAATACTTCAAGACAATATTAATCACTGGTCCAAAAAGTGGAATACACCAAAGATTACCTTGAAAAAGTTGTCACAAGCAAGATGGTCCTGCAGAGAAGTTGCCACACAAACTCTTATCATCTATTATGACTGTATTTTGGAAGCCTTAATGAAGATTGCCAATGATTTCAAAGACAAAGTAGTGGTTATGTTAGAAGCAAAACCTTTGGTAAAACAAAACAAAACTGAAAACATTTGAAATATTTTTTATGGCAGTATTCTGGCATAAAGTCCTTCAGAGATTTGACTGTGCCAACAAAATCCTACCAAACCAAGGCCTTGATGTTATGTCAGGGGAAAAATGGCTTCTGCCATCACCTTTATCCATGACATGCGGAACAACTTTGAAGAAATTGAAGAAGAGGCAAAGAAATTGAGTAATCAAGTGGAATCCACATATTCAGACTGAAGATCAACTGCTCGGAGACACAAATTAATTTTCCCAGATGCAAACTAACTGGCAGAGGAAAGTTCAGGGTGGAAACATACTACAGTGTCTTAGATAAACTTCAAATGGAGCTGGAGAAGTGTTCCTGTGCTTATGCAGAAGTTGTGAATTTAGTTGGATTCCTGGCAAGACTGGACCATTCTTCCCCAAATCATGGTATACTGGAAAGGATGCAGAAGCTTTAGTGAGAGCTTGCCCAAATGATCTGCAAATTTCTGTCTTCTGAACTAAAACATTTTATTCATGTCTTGGAATACTGCAGAGGGATGTGATGGATCAGAGGCTACTGCACATAGATACAGGCCTGTGGCTCACGCTGGCTCAGCTTGTCTGAGCGTGCCGTGGAAAGCTAAGCAGGGTCAGGCCTGGTAATTACTTGGATGGGAGACCCCTCCTCTAGTTTCTTGCATTGAGCAGGGGGTTAGACTCGATGGCCTTGTAGGCTCCTTCCAACTCTATGATCTATGAATCTATAGCAGTTTGAAGATAATTTACAGTAAGGACCTGGTTGAAGATTTTCCAAATGTTACCGTAGCTCTCCGCCTTTATCTACGTAACTCTGCCAATTTTTAATTGTGAATGAGAAAAAACATTCTCCGAATTAGCCTTTATTTTTTTTAAAAAAGAAAGAAGTTATTGTTGGAATATGGCGTCTCATATTCTGGTTTGCCTTCGGGCAAGAAGCACATTACCACAGAACCGGCAGACATGATCAAGGTCATGCATGAGCTAATTGTCACCTTTGGCCCAGTGTAGTTGGGTGTACAGTTTTTTCACTGTCTTCAAGGTAATTTGGAGCAGGGGTCATGATAGATTGATTTCAGCTGGCATTACATCATTCTATGGGTGTGACCTGTACAGACATGTATATAAGGTGTGCAATGTCTCTGTGTTCTTGTTGGGGGGAAAGGAGTTATTTGTATTAAGGATTAATTGAGTAAAAGCATTCTGTGAGTATAGAGATAGTTTATGTATGTCTAGACTGTACTTGTTTTTGTCTGACATACTGTTCTCTTTCATTTTTGTAAAATAGCACTCTGTGTATGTTCTGTTCCTGTTTTGGAAGTCTTAGTCTTTTAGTAAACCTTTGTGTTTAAAGAAACAGACTTGTTTTTCTTTTCCACCCAATCCAACGGATTGGGTGAAAAAATTGAAGACTAGAGAACATATAATAGAAATAGTAGGAAGAGAGAGAATATCATGGTTAAATTCAATGCAATTGGAATTGTGGTTAAAGAAGTGGAGGACAAGAATGGACAGCGAAAGAGAACTAACCAATTTTGAAAAGATAGTTTTGACTAGAGAAGCTATAGAAGGTAATGTTTCAACAAGAGGCACAACAAAGGCTTTATATACGATGTTACAAAATGAAGAAGAGCATAAAGATTCTCTTAAAGTGTTATGGGATAATGAATTTGATGAGGAAATATCGAAACAAAGTTGGAAAAATATTTGGGATAGACGTATTGTAAGAGTTATGTCAACTAGGATAAAAGAGAACTTTTATAAAGTGGTATGGAGATGGTATTTAACTCCAGTAAGATTAAATCGGATAGATAAAAATTGCTCTGCATTGTGTTGGAGAGGATGTAATGTAAAAGGTACGTATGCCCACATGTGGTGGAGCTGTAAAAATGTTCTGGAATTTTGGCAGAAAGTATTTGCAGAAATATCAGAAATAATTGGAATGGAATTAGAAGTCTGCCCAAAATTAGCATTGTTAACAATTACAGAAAAGTTAGTTTGTTTAAAAAATACAAAAGAATTGATTGTGAATTTGTTAACAGCAGCAAAATTAATGATAGCTAGGAATTGGAAGGTTCAACATGTGTTTTCAATTAATGAATGGTATACAGAGGTATGGGATATCGCGTTAAATGATAAATTAACTTGTAATATTAAGTGTCAAAAAGGACAACTGGAGAAAGACACCTTTGTGAACATTTGGGGCAATTTTTTGGATTATGTGTTGGTAAAGGGGAAGGGGAACAAACCTTGTCAAGATTTGTTATATTTTTGGAATATAGAATAATAGCTTGTATATATACACATACACCAAAAAAAAAAAAAAAAAAAAAAATTGGGGTGAGAAATATAACTTGGTCCCAAGAGGTGGGGGGGGGGGGGTTGCACAATGTTTATGTTGTATTTTTTGTTGTTGTATTCATTAGTAGTTGTAAGATGTGAAAAATTAAAAATTTAATAAATAAATAAAAAAAGAAAGAAACAGACTTGTGTTTTGCTTTTTTGCCTACTGGCCTAGCATCAGCTACCCACGCCACAATCTCTCCGCTGCGGATTCTGCTGCTGCTGGGTACAAGGTTGTTTAACTTTGTCCCCCCCCCCCGGCGGCTCAGATTTCCAACAGTTATGTTCCACAATGCTATAGTCAAGACTGTCGTCATTATCTGTTCTATCCGTAGAATGGGATCTTCTGAGAGAAATATCTTTTGATAATCTCATCTCTGAATTTTCTGACAAGGAAAGTAGGAAAAAGATGAGCTAACTTTTAAAATATTCTGAATGTACCAGTAGTTTGTTATTGTGTGTAAATATTTTCTTTAACTTTAGTCATGAAACCTTAACATGATATCAAATATAGCTGTAGGGTTTTTTTAAAGTATCGAGTGCTGCCTGTCCACAAGTGGGGCCCACTGCCACTTCCATTCCATGAGCGGCCAGTCCTGCTGATTCCGGGGGTAACCCAAAATGAGTGGAAATGCTTGTTTCTGGTACGGGGCAGTTCAGCACAGTTCCCTTATGCAAGCTCCACCGACCTGCCCCATTCCTGAAATGAGCATTTCCACTCATTTTGAGTTGATCCCAGAAGTGCTAAATCTCCATTGCGCAAGTGGTGGGTTCCACTTGCAGAGTGGAATCAGCGGGGCTTGCAAGCGGTCACTGTTGGATACTGCACATTATATGCATACTTACTTCTTTTTTCCAGCTGAGGGGGAAAAATGACACTGACACCAGGTGCTGTGAGAAGGTGGGTGAGAGGGGCCTCAAATGAACATTCTGCCCTGGGCCTCTCCATGTCTTAAAAAACGCCCTGACTTCAGACTTCAGGCCGAATGCTACCCTCCATTTAAACCAGTGTCCTCCAACCTTGGGTCCCCAGATGTTTTTGGCCTACAACTTCCAGCATGCCCCAGCCAGCAAGGTTGGAGAACACTGATTTAAGCACACATGACCTCACTAGAAATAGGAACTAGTACGACAGGGAGTGTGCTAGGCTGCAATACTCATCCCTGTCCTGCTAAGTTTGGGTTTGTTTGTTTTTAAAACATGGAGTTTTAATGTGGGGGAACATTGAAAAAGAAGGCCAGCTCCATCAGGCTCCTCCCTCAACTGTCACCACCACCAGCCATTCCAGCAGGCTGCAGCAGAGGGAGAGGAGATGGGAAGGAGGACCATTCCATCAACTCTGTGGAGAGGCCACTTGCTTCCCCCCCTCTTCCCTCCTCATCCTTTCCCCCCTTTTGTGTTGTGTCTTTTTAGATTGTAAGCCTGGAGGCAGGGACTGTCTTGTTTAATTAATTATATGTAAGCTGCTCTTGGGAGCCTTTTTGGGTGAGGAACAAGATGAATATGCTTCAAATAAATTAAAAACTATATATGAAAAGGCACCTCCCACCTGAAGTCTGAAGTCTCACCCTGCACTCTACTACCTCATTCTGCTACATCTGTAGACCTAATCAGGCCAATGTGGCACACCATTAAGAAACAGGCAGGATCAGTGTCCTAAATAGAAAGAAAGGTGGTAGAACTGAGATCGTGTCAATCTAATGCTCCAACCCTGTTTGCTCAATTTCTCTTAGGCAATGGAAATACTTTATCTGATTCCCTCCTCCCCTCCCCCACACACTTTCTCCTGCTAATATCTCACTGCTGTCATTTCACTTTAATGTCTCTCTCTCCACCCCCCCCCCCGCCTTTAGAAAGATTCCAAGAAGCCTTTGAAAATAAATGAGGTGGGGGGGGGGATGTCTTCAGTGAATACCCCCTCGTTTCCATTCTTGCTTCTGGCACCTTCACATTGAATGAAAGAAGTGGGTCGTTGTGTGTAAGGGCGTGGGTGGGATTTAACTGCCTGCCGGGCGCGGGTGGGGTGGTGGTGGGGGAAACACTTTCATCAAGGAACAAAGAAAGGAGGAAGGGACAGATGGCAAGCAATAATCTCCATTCCCCTTCATTAGAGACGCAAGTTGGCGCAGGTCTATGCGAAGAGTCGAGCAGGCTGCATTTTTCAAACTTCTCCCCTGCTGTTTTCAAGGATCGTGGGTTCCCCCGTGGCTCTGCTGCCTTGTTAATAGAGCATTTCACTCGGCGGAAAAGGGGAGAGGAGGGGCGCGGGGGAAGAGAGGTTCGGTTGGTTGAAAAACCAGAGCCACACTGCCCCTGGCGTCGATCGTCTAAAAGGCAGCTCAATCGCGGAGGGGGAGTTTGCTATTTTCAGCACCATCGCTGTGAACAGCGTCAGGGAGCAACGGAAGGGAGTCCTCCTAGCCTAGGTTGGGTCGATGCAGGTGGTGATGGTTCCTGGTTCGGCAGCCCCTGAACTACTAGGTGGAGGGATGCCGTGAAATCCTCCTCGCTGTGCCATCGAGGTTTGGCTTCATCGTACGACCTGGCGATAGCCGAGCCTCCCTGCTGCGCTGTGTGAATGCAGTGGCTGGGGAGAGAGGGCAAACATGTTGCACGTGAATCTTTCTCTCCATAGGAGAAGACATGATCTCCTCCTGGGAGAGGTGGGAGGTGGCTCTCTGAAGCAACCCATTCCACCCAACCTTCAACCAGGACCAGTTGATGCTTCAGAATCAGAAGATCCATGCAGCCAGCATCAAGGAGGACTTCCTCCCTGGGAGTTCAAGACATCAAGGATGCCTCAGCTCAATCAAACTTTCCCATGGTTGTGATGGCCAGGTGAAGTTCCCACAGAACACAGGGCACCTTGTATATTTCTGGGTCTTGTGAGTTGCCTTTAACCCAAGCTTTCCTGAACCTTCTTCCGCTTTCCACCTGAGGCTTTTGTCATGGTTCCATGGGAAAAGAGAACTGCTTAAGGATACAGATCTTCTCCTGCCCTCTCTGAAGTGTGACTCAAGACAGGTAATTCCCTTCTATATTAAACTAAACCTATTTTAATGACGTTTTTGTAAGCTAGGTAATGGAGTTTAAATTACTTGAGAGATTGTCAGTAATACTTTGGAGGAAATCTTGCTTTATCAACATTTACCAGGGTAGAGTTTTGAAATTGTGGGGTCTGGGGACAGGGGCTTGCATATTATTCTCTGTAGAGTGCCTGGTATACTTTAGATGGTGTTGATGATAGTAAAGAAGAGGAGGAGGAAAGAGAGAGTTTATTGATCAGCCAGTTCTCTGAAAATGTAATGCACTTCTTTACACTGGATAAATCACCTTCAGAGATCTCTTCTAGTTATTGTTCACAGATATAGATGTCAATGAAGAACAGCTGATATTCTTCCTATTTAGACTAATATGAGGAAAATTTTCCCTTAGATATATAACTTCCTAAATGCTTGTTGCTGTGTATTGATTCAGTTCCTTTCCTTCAACCTCAAGAATGTTTGATGAATTCTGCCTTAGCTTGACCCTCCTTTAGCATCAGCGGATCTAGCAATGATACCTTGCTACTTGCATTGGGGTTTACTTCTGAATCCTTAAGCAGTGTTCTATTTGTTAGTTCTTTGTCAGACTCCATTTTTATATCCTTAAGTACCCCCTTCCAATATACTGCAGTTCTTCAATTTGCAATTGAATTGGTTTTCTGTAAACGTATGTCTGGGAATAAACCTACAAAGACAACACCAGTTATCTCTGAAATGTACTTCTCCTACATACACATCAGTAATATTTCTCTATAAAATGTGGGCTTCAAATTTTCTTTGATCTAAGATACACACACCCACACTCAGTGTTCCATCTTGATAAGATAATATTATAAACTTGAAATCTGGTATTCTGGAGATTTCAGCTCATTGATTCATCAGGGGCAAACTTGTATGCATGAGCCACATAACACATTGCATATCTATCCAATAGTGGATCCCATTTATAGTGGGCCATCCTTTGCTCAGAAATAATTACATGGCATTTGGCTGTAGGGATGGTACGTATGACCCTAACAGATCTTAAATCTGTACAATAGATCTTGATAAGTGTATTAGATTCCATAAACTAAACATAAGAAGATCCATGCTGGATCAGACGAAGGGTCCATCTAGTCCACCATTCTGTTCAACCAGCTGCCCATGGAAAATCCACAAATAGGGCATGAGTGCAACAGCACCCTCCCACCTAAGTTCTTCAGCAACTGGTGCACATAGGAATACTGCTTCTGATTCTGGAGGAAGCATATATCCATCAGGAGCCTTATCCTCCATGAATTTGTCTAATCTCCTTTTAAAGCCATCCAGTTGGTGGCTATCACTACATCCTGTGATAGCAAATTCTATAGTTTAACTATGTGCTGTGCACTGGAGACTACTAAGAACTATCAAACCAATATGAATCCCAGGTTCTGCTCTAAACCTTAGTAAAGTCAATGAAAGCACTGGACTGTATATAGACATACTTGAATGTGTACATTCTGAGTTTAAGCTGAACAAGTTAAACTGCTTTAATTGAAGACCTTTAATGTGTGTTGGCACAGAACGTGCTGATGTATGGGCAGCTATTCACAAGTTCATACAAGAAGTGAGAGAATCCTTAAATTCTGGTGAGATTCCCAAGGCCCTCCTCTGCCTGGCCCTGACTAATACTGAGTTGGCTGGTCCTTCAGGATCACATTTATACACAGTGCTGTATGCATTTAGACTACTCTCATAGCATGTTCAATTACAATGTTTTAACTGGCTTTAAAGACCTTTAATTAAAACCGATAACAGCACATGTTTTGTGCAATTAAAGTTCTAGATAAGCCATTTAAAGGTGTTTTTTCTTCTTCATTCCGCTTGCATGAATGGACCTTTCTGTGAACTATTGCAGGACAGCTTCGTATAGAAAGTCATAATCTATTCTGTAGTAGTTATTGCTCATCAATAAGGCCATGCCTTAGGGCCACATCACATGTGTTATTTCTCCTACAGGGACATAATCTCGGACTAGGAAAAAACACACACAAGTGCACACAGTTGTGAAATGTTGCACAAGTATTTAATTTTCTGAAAGCATATAGGCCAGGAATATGTAGTAAGCAGTAACATCTGGTCTTGTGTACTTCTGTCAAAATAAATCCTCATGCTACACTTGACAGGGATGAGTGTCCTTGGTTGTTCCTATGTGGAACAATCTCTCTTTGCGGAAAGAGAGAGAAAAAAATTATGTCTGAAGTGGCCACTCAGTTGTACATTGCTAAAATCCAACCCTATTAATAACTGTCAGTCTTACAGGGTATGTTTTGTTTAATTCAGGCACGAGATCCTCTGATGCCCAGTTCAGCATTATGCTTCTAAGAGTCTGAGAAACCAGGGCTGTGGCTCAGTGGTACTAGAGTACCTGCTTTGCATGCAGAAGGCCCCAGGTTCAATTCCTGCTTCTCCAGGCAGTGTTGGGGAAAAACTCCTGTCTGAAACCTTGGAGAGCTGCAGCCAGTCAATGTGGACAATATTGGACTAGATGGACTAATGATCTGACTCAGTACAAGGCAGCTTCCTATGATCTATGTTCCATGTTAATTATGCTCAACAAAGTCTCTCAATAGAATGATATGATGTGATAGAACAATATGATTAAATCCTCTGTGTGACTGTAATTTCACAGCATCTTGCTGGTGATGTACATCCTCCTACTGGATACCTGTTTTAAGACCCTTCCGTTTACCTTATTTATTTATTTATTTATTATATTTATTCTGCCTTTTTTCCTGCAAGAAACCCAAGGCAGCTTACATAATCCTCCTCCTCTCCATCTTATCCTCACAACAACCCTGTGAGGTAAGTTAAGCTGAGAGTCATTGACTGGCCCAAAGTCACCCAGTGAGCTTCATGGCTGAGTGGGGACTAGAACCCAGATCTCCTGAATCCCAGTCCAACACTCTAACCATTACGCTACACTGGCTTTCCCAACATATATAGCCCATGCAAATTGCTGCTTTGGCTATATATGCAGAAGGCTCATATTATCAGAGGAAAAGGCAATTCATCTGTTACACACAAGGACTGGCTTTGGCTTAGTTTGTTCATGTGACTTTTACCCATGACCCTAGAAATGTCAGACCGTGCCATATCAGCAGTCATTACATTTTAGAAAAGCTTATTGCAACCGGAAACTCACTGATTCAAATAAAGCTTACCTCCAAATAAGTGTATCTTATAAGATTTCAGCCTTAAACAAACTTTGAGATGTGAAATGAGATTAACCACACAATTCTATGTCTACTGAGGAGTAAGTCCCACTGTTGAGTTCAATGGAGATCACACCCAGGAGAATAGGTATAGGATTTCAGCCAAAATGAAAAAGAAGTTCAGGGAAGCTAGCAGCTTTGGAAAGCAGTGATACCTGAAGCACAGGTGCTGGTCATCCCCAGTTGGAGGTGAAATGGATAAATAATAAAGGAGACATTTTAATTATTTTATTAATAATAATTAATATTTTATTTTATTAATTAGCCCAAATTCTCAGGGTGGTTTACAACAACAGAATAAAATAACAACAGAAATGTAATATGTTAAAGACAGCAAGAAAAAATAATCAAGCAGAGATAAAACAACACTGATTAAGAAGCTTGGGGAAATAAAAAGTCCTTCACCTGGCATGTAAAAGATAACAGCACAGGTACCAGGTGAGCTCACTGTCATCCAATACATCATCATCATCATCATCGTCGTTATCGTCATCGTCATCATAATCTCTTTAAAGTATTTTTACCCCACTCCTCAGTCAAAAAGGCTCCTGGAGCAGCTTACATGCGATAACTAAAACAAGATCGTCCCTGCCCATAGGCTTACAATCTAAAAAGACATGACATACAAGGAAAAGGGGATGGAAAGGGAAGAGGAAAAGCATCAAGTCCTGTCTTTCAACAGGGCTGTTGGAATGCCCCCGCTTCCCCTCTCATCTCCTGTAGGAATGGCTGGTGGTAGTGACAACCGAGGGAGGATGGGGGTGGCCCAAGACATTTTGCTGCCTGAGGCAAAGGATGAGATGGCACCCCCACCCATTCATTCCATGTACAAAAGCCAACTGGATTGGCAGATGAATCTGTCTTCAACACGACAAAGGGACAGCCATCTCCACTTCACATGAAGGCAGCAGGCTAAGGAAGGCAGCATGGCACACAGCTCTCTCCTCCAGGGCCTTGCTGCCACCTCCCAACATCTGCCATCTGAGGCAACTGCTTTACTTTGCCTAATGGTAGGACCAGCCCTGAGGGAGGAGGATGCTTCATGAGGGTTGCTGGAATAGCCCTGCTTCCGCTCTCATCTCCCTCTGTGCACAAAGACACATTGCAAGCTCCCATGGTGTCTGTCAGTTGCAGCTGAGCCACCCAGGGTCAGGGCAAGAGGGAAGTGCTTTACCATCACCACAACAGTGTCCCAAATGTAATACTTTACTTCTTCACTGTAGGAATGAATGGTAGCTATTCATTTATATGGGAGAAAGTGGAGGTTGGGGACACTATTTGGCAGGGATGGGGACTTGGACTCGAGGACTCGACTCGTGAGTCGGACTGAGTCCCCCCTCTGACTCGAGTCAGACTCGAGTCCCAATATTTTTAATGGGACTTGAGACTTGACTCGGGACTCGAGAGACCAAGGACTTGTCAACATCCCTGCTTGATGCCACCTGCAGGGGCTGTCTGGACCTAGTTGCAGTAACAATCCAAGTTTATTTTTTAAAATCATTTTCCTAATGCAACCTTTCAGACATTTTGGGTTTGGCTGCCTCTGCCTGCCTGTTTGGGGTTCCCTGCCTCCTCTGCCTGCCTGGTCTCTTCTTAACCAGTTCCACAGTTTGAATTGTCCAAGACAAAGGCCTCTGCCTGCCTGCTTTGGGGTTCCCTGCCTCCTCTGCCTGCCTGGTTATTTTGGTCTGTTCTTGTCAAAATCAGTGGCAGAGTTTTGAGATAAAAAGGCACACTTGTGCCTAGAATTTATTTAAGCCACACATCTGAAGTAGCCTTATTTTGTTGGGAAAACCCCCCATTGATTTTAATAGGGACTTGTGGAGTCAGCTTTGGGAGTGACTCGTGACTCGTGAGTCACCATTTTGGACCAAGGACTTGGACTCGGACTCGAGACTCGGGTCCAAAGACTCGTGACTTGACTCGTGACTTGAGACCAAGGACTCTTCAACATCCCTGCTATTTGGTTGAAGGCTAAACCAGCTGCTTGCCTCTGATGATCTCAGCCACTGAGAAATTAATCAAGCCTGTTCTTATCTGCTTAACCCTGTCCTGGGTTCTGCTTGAGCATGACAGAAATGGGGGAGAGTATTGGGAATGGGCGTTCATAGATACTTCCGTGTATGCCCTTGGAAAAGCAATTAGTGTTCTGAGAAAGCTAACCTAGTTGTAGTCTGATGTGAGCACTGGGACACTGTTGACATGTCACTTTCTCTTTATTTGCGTATCTTCTGCATTTAAAATATGTGCCAAAAGAATCCTGATTCTTCACTGGGAAAAACTGAATTTTATGACTTGAATATATTATGGAAACTAGGCAGGCTTGCTAATTGCCTCTATTTGCTTCTTTCCATAATTTATTTTGCTTCTGCTAGTAATGGGGAAGTGAAATAAGTAATGCAGCACATGGTCATCCATCTCCTTGTCTACTGAAACCTTGTGTAGCTCTCCCCAGCCACCCATACCTATGTGGATTCTATCCTAGCTTCTTATCTTTAAGGCTAGAACCTTTATTTTGAGATTCTCAAGCTGTTTGGATTCTCTGTGCCTAATACCAGTTTCTGTGCTTGTGTGGTTCAGCAGTGAACTCCACACATTCTGACCTTGACTGAGCATGACTAATTTGGGTCAGCCAACCCACAGGAAACAGGACAGCCACCTGGAACTCTGTGTAAATGGTTTCCCTCATGAGACAGCTCTGAGAGGGTTACCTTGCTTCAGGACGCAGCTGCTTCCTCAAGGCCTGCCTCTCCCCATTTGAACCTATCCAGTTCCTGAGGTCAGCTTTCCTATCTGCCCCCTCTGAGAGTAGCTTGTGGGGTGGCAATTTGGGGTTGGGCCTTTTCTGTGACAGCCCTGGAATGCTCTCCCCAAGGAAGCTTTCCTGGTGTCATCTTTTTGTTGCTGGGCAAGTACTTATTTCCCTAGGCATTTGGACATTAGTTACAGCCCGACTGTTGTGGGCTGCTTTTTGTGGTGTTCATTCTAAGCTGGAGGCTGGGGGAAGATTTGTGTATTGTGGGTGAACATGCTTGATACTGTACTGTTTTTAGATGATGCTTTTACAATGTTTATTATTTGTATTACTGTGCTATTGTGGTTTATATGGATTTTGTTTTTATCTGTTATATTAATTATGGATTTCTGTATTTGTGTGTATGTGTGTAAGTTGCTTTGATATTTTTTGTGGTGAGAAGCAACACAAATTTAATTAGTAACAACAGCAACAACAACAACAAATGTGAATATGTGCCAAGAACTCATCCTGTCTAAGCCTAGGCATTTGTACCAAATTCAAATAAATAAATAAATAAATAAATAATCATTCTGGCCTCTCTTGTAGGGTAGTTGTAAGAATTACTGAGATAATCCTCAGCGCTTTAGAGGTTTGAATTCTCAGATTAAGAGGTTTGAATGCTTAAGGGCACAGTCCTATGGGGATGCCTGTAAGCCCCCAAACTTGGAGGCTTATATGGGCACACACTGCAGAGCGGGAGGAGCTGGCACAGGTGATCTTCTTCGCCTCCCTGTCTTCCCGCTCTGCATTTTCACTAGACGGACTTTTTTGCCCGTCTAGCTGGGGTGCTTTGGTGAGGGAGGAAAGGAGGCTGGTGCAGCTGCAGGATACATCTTATCCATGGCCTCCCCAGTCTCCTCCTCTCTCCCCCCCCAACTGCCCCCATTTCCCCCTCTCCAAGGTTGCTTTCCTGACCTTGGAGAGCAGCCGGTGTGGTTCTTTCCATGCTGACTGCAAGGGGGTGGAGGAGCGGGAGCGGAGGAGCTCCAATTCCCAGCTCCGAGGTCGGAGTGCGGCCTCCAACCTCGCAGCTGGGAATCTGAACTATCCTATGGCCCCCTCAGACAACGTCTAGGGGCCATAGGCTCACTCCCTAAAATGTGTGATATAAATGCCAAGTATGAATATACTAAACATATGTGCACGATAACGTAATAGCATACTATATATGCCAAATTCATTTTAAAAAAAAGATTTATAGAGAATGTCAGAGCTTCAGTTTAGCTCCATGCCAATATGGCATTTGTTCATTTTGAATATGACTGCAAATAGACAATTTGGCTGTAATTCAGGTGACTTTTGTGGAATGTAGTCTAAGTCAATGTTTGGGGGAAGCAATAGCCTGCCAGAGAGGAGTGGAGTTTGTTTATTGGCTGATTTTGGTTAGACAATTGCAATGATATTGCAATTACTCTTGGCTCTGATAGATGATGCCTGTGCTGTACCCATGTTGGAGAAGTCCGTACTGGATGAAATCGGATTTCTATGAATCTGACCTACAGATTCTGCAGAGGGACTGGCTTTTCCCAAGCTCTGCAGATTCTGCAGACTTGCAAACCGGTTTAAAAAAAAACAAAAAAACAACTTTTGGGTGGAATTTCTGCAAATTTGCACTTGTATATCACTAATATGCATTTGCAGAAGTGGAACAAAATTTTGGGTGAAATTTCTGCAAATTTTGGATGGAATTTCTGCAAATTCGCACTTGTATATCACTAATATGCATTTGCAGAAGTGGAACAAAATTCTCGTACATCCCCTAAAAAAAATAAAAAAATAAAAAATCTGATTCTGTCAATGAGCAGACAATGGAATGAAAGATGCCTGATGATCTGCAAAACACAGATGGAACAGTTTTTATCAAAACTGTACCTCCCACTAGCTGTACTGCATTTGGCACTGTTTGCCTTCTACCCCCAAATCTCCCCTGCGGGAAACTGACATTTGGAAAACACTTTTCCAGGAATTCACTCCTAGGCCACATGCTTCCTCCTCCTCCTCCTCGATAGTGGCATGTTTTAGATGCCACTTAAGGCGCAATCCTATGCCTGTTTCAACTGGCCTTGTTGGACAGGACAGCCCTCCAAATAGAGGACGCTTCCAAAATAGAGGGCAGGCCTTTGGCAGCCTTTCAAATAGAGGCCACGAGCATGGCCACGGGCAGCTGCTCATCCCCGTGTTGGCCCGGTCCCTTTCTCAATGCCTCCCCCAGCAAGGAGAAAGGCTAAAATGGATGGGAGGGGAATGATGACAGTGGGTGTGGCGACACCCAGCAATGTCGTATGGCCTACAGAGGACTTGGTGGAGGGCAATCTGGGCCCCCAGCAGTCAGCACAATATCCTTCTCTACTGCTGCTGTACCTACTCCGTCAAACCCCCCAAATTGTATCCTATGTGGATGAAAGAATATGTGGTATCAACATTTCATGCAAATATCTGGTGTGATGTGAGTGAAATTTAAGAAGGAGATTCCAAACATTCAGCCATCATGGTTACTGTTTGGATATCCTCTCCAAATGACTTCCAGAATAGCATCTTTCTCCCTGACCCACTTCAATCAATCATGCTTCTTTAATGAAGAGGCTGCTTTACTGGATGGCAGTGACAAGAAAGGGGAAAGAGTGGGGTGGGATCTTTAAACTGGAGGAAGATGATTTTCCATCACTTTGAGATGGGGTTTTACTTTTGTGGTATTACATACCATCCAACCACTAGGTAATGCTGCTACCCACTTTGGCCTTTCTTGACTCTGTATCTAATGCACCAGCTAACTTTATGCATATTGGTGCCCTCCTTTTTGGTGAGGCATTTCCTCTTTTTCGGCAATGTGCCAGCGATCACTGGTCACACTAGTAGGAGAGCAGCCATTTTGCTGTGAACCATTATAGCAGTCAGTACACGCATGCAGTTTTAGTTCTCAGACTGATCAGAAATGGAATGTGAGAACTTACTCAAATAGCATGCAAAATAGCAAATTTAACCCAGTGGCACCCTGATACCTTTATAACACCATTTCCCCTCCCCTTGCACCTCAATACAGCCTTGCTAATGATTTTTCAGCCTGACACTGCCCTTGAGGCTTCCGTTCTCTTAGTGCTGCAGCATTTCCTTTAAAGAGCTATTGCCTGGTTTACACATGACAACTCAGAGTATGGGTTGTTGTTGAATCATGGATTGTTGTTACATGTGAACTCCTCACTATGGTTTAACTATGGGTTGGTAACTATGAACAACCCAGGAAGAGAACCCATGGTTTGTCATTGGGTTGTGCACTCCGGGTTGATTTTGGTTAACTCACGATTCAACGGCAACCCATGTTCAACCTGTACTCTGGGTTGTTGCTACATGGTCAATGGCCTTTTAAACCAGGAAAAATAGGTGGGTGAGATGCACAATCTTTATAGTATTATGTTATGTCTCTCTGATTAGAAAAAAGAGCATGCAGCTTCAAGGCAGAAGCCTTGTCTTTAAAATGATGAGGCGGGCCCTGGATATAGGACTCCTGTAGCTTTAGGATGGAGAGGGAGAATGTGTGTTGCTAGTGGTGGATGACAAGGTAAGTACTCTTTGAAACATGACTGCTCATCCCAAGGCAAGTGGCACTGGTTGAGTGCTGGTTTCAGGGTTTTGGGAGCCTACGAGTATGGCACCCTCAGTGGCCCCTCCAACCTTGAAGAGGTGGGACATCATTGGCTGCATCTGATGTTTTTCGATATCCTTCACAAAGTGGAAATGGTAGCACTGTTAAAGTGGTGGGCCCTCTGCTGGTCTTGGGGCCCTGGCAAGTGCCCAACCTTGCCACTTTCTGGAGCTGGTCCTGATGCAAATGGCAATGTGTACAGGTGGAGAAATGTGTTTATCCACCTTGAATCTTTGTAAATAGCATAGGTCAAATGTCTGAATGAATTAATGTGTTTACTTACATGCCTTTCTCACCTTTTCTTCTTTTACAGAAATTCAGAACAGCAGACATCTTGTGGGCACCATGTATGTTCATTAACGGCCAGGGTCACTTTTGAGACACCAGCCAACATGTTCATTGAAAAGAGCAGCACTCCATTGTCCCAGAAACCAAGCAAGAAAAAGACCAGGCCACAGGGGCTGCCTTCCCCAGCTCTTTGCTGCGCCTGTGGGCTGTGCATCATGCTAGCAGGTATTAACATCACTCTGGTGGGAGCATTTGCTTTTGGGACATTCCTACCGGTCAACAACCCGCCCATTGTCATTGGCCCCATTCTTTTGGTTGTGGCGTTCACTTTCTTTGGGGCATGTTGCATCTGCAGCAGAAGGCCGCCTGCTCATGGCACAAGAAAATCCAAACCAGGGGCCAATATTGGGCTCATCAAACCTGGGAACACAGCCTTTGAAATTGAAACCAGTGAGCATACAGTGCAAGACACCACTGCTGTGCAGCTGAGCCCAACCAACTCTCCAATGTCCTCCAAGAAATCCACACCGATTCATGAGAATTCTAAGACCTGCAAACTTTTCACAATGGATAGCAATGGGCCAGCAGCAAAATACACAGCAGGTGGAGAATCAATACAGCTGAATTTGCCCAGAGACGTTGCCATGTCATAAACCAAACTGGAGAATATTTATGAGTTGCTGGGCAGCAGGCACTTCAACAACATGCGACCAGATGGTTGGATGAGTTTCCAACGCGGCAAGCATCTGGAATGCAATTTAGAGTTGGCCAGCACATGCATTAGAATATGTTGAGAAATTTAAGGAAAAGGCATAAATGTGGCAATTTAGAAATCAATATGCAGCTGTGGTTGGAAATGCCAGACACTTGTGTGGAAGGACTGAATTTTGAGCAACAAAATTAAAATGAAAGATGGCATATATAAACCAATAGCATGCTGCTACTGAAAGCAGCATATCTGTTGGATTTAATTCATCAATGGGTTTGTGAATGATAACGTGGCGATCAGGAGCTGATGATGCAGAACAGTGGGAAATCACAGATTTTGGGTTTATTTTAAAAGGAACGGTGGCTCGTAATGGACAATGGTAACCATGGAAAGAGAATTGGTATTCAGATTTTATGGGGCTGGTTTACCTGCTTATCTTGAGGCCAATTAAAGCACTACTTTAATGCAATTAAAAATCCATCTTGCCTCTTTTGATTTGCCCCGACCTCCTCACCATCTCCCCCTTATCTGGTTGCTGCAGGCAACACACATCAAATAATACCTTCTGTATATCCTTCCTTCATCCTCCGGTTTTCAGATTCCGGTGTTAGATGTGTAGTTGGCAGCAGGCAGACTCACCTGTGTTGTTGAGTTGCATACGAATACTCTTTGCATATCATGGGAAGCTACGTAAGGTGTGCAGAATGGGGAGGTCACAGAGAAAATGCGAGAAGAAATGATGGAAGGACTTAAGGCACAAAACAATATTTTACAACTAGTTTGAGAACAGCAGGTTACTCTGAGCATCCATCCATTGGGGAGAAAAATGCCTTGACCTAAATTTGACCTCTGAAACTCGGATACATGCTATGTGAGGCATGCACAAAGACATATATGTATATACTACATGGAGAGGAAAATCCCTGCACATAATGGAAATGCTGACCTATCTACATCCTAGCAAGAACCTTTAATTCAGGCAAAATGATAACTCAAAGCCCTTCTCATGCAACCAGTCATGTGGTCCAGGTATTATTTGTGAAAGAAAAGAATGAAATGAACATATTCTCCTCTATTTGTATCAAGCTATACTACATCTCTTTGACTTCAGTGTGAGATAATGCCTGTTTGCAAAGAAAAAAACAGATGCCCTCACATTCAGCTGACTGGATTGGCAGCTGAATTTAACTGGTCATGGGACATCTTTCTCCATCATACCTGAAGGCAGTAGACTAGCTTAGGGGACATAGGGTGGACCCTGTGGCATACACAGCTCTGTCCTCCAACGCCTCACCATTGCTCCCCACCCTCCAGCATATGCTGCCTGAGGTGGCCACCTCTCTTTGTCTAATGGTAGGGCCGGCCCTATTTCTTGTGGTGATTAGGACTGACAATGGTAAGATTAGACAGGCTGGAAAAGTTCCTTAGTAATCACTTCAGAAAAATACATTGTGTGTTGCTTGTCCAATCAAAGACCTCCATCTAACTCCAGTTGGTCATTAAAAAATCATTTTTTACTACCAGATATTCTTTGTCCTTTATTTTATTTTTCCTTTTCTTGGAATGGAAACATCTTCCTGGCATTACTGTGAGGAGATGAGAGATGTAAATTAGACATAGGGATGCTAATAAAAATCCTTACTGTCTCAATTTCTCAACAAATGTTGGTGTTCCAAACTTTGTGGAGTGACACCAGATGCATCAGTAAGTCTTCCATTATTTTATTTTATTTTTAAAATTGGGCCTTTTTCATATTGCAGCACATGCACAATTTACTAGTTTTCACCTTCTTTTTTCCTTCCATGTTACCAGTCCACAAGAACACACATGCACATTGATTTTAAAAACTGTGCCAAAATGGTTAAAAACACTGTGTAATGCCAACTTCTGTAAGGCTATGTGGAATGCAAGGTGGGTCAAGGGAGGGGCAAAGCATGTGAAGGGAAAGTCAAGGGGAGGTGGAAGCAAGTTGGTGGAAGTCAGTTGGTGACAGTAGTGGCAAAGGAGCAGGAGAAAGAAGAGCAGGCAGGAGTATGAGAGAAGAAGGACAAAAGCAGAAGGAAGAAGAGGAAGAGCAGGAACTAAAAGACTAAAACAAACTTTTCTTCACAGAGACTATTAAAATCCAGCTAATGAGGGATATTTGATGTCATTGTTATGTCATCAGAAGTTGCTTGGTATATTGGGCTCATTTGCATGTTGTTTATAGTTATTGTTTATTTGTTTACTGTGTTAATTCATATTATAAAGGGATATTGTTTAAGTGTCCATCATCGAGAGATTGATTACCACAGTCTCACGCAGCTCATATCTACCATTGAGATGGTATGCATTACAACACCAAGGAATCTTGAGGCAATCAATATACACATGTGTGGGTGCACACTGGTAATTGGGGGTGGGGTGGGGGGTGGGGGAGAGATAGAACAAAAAAACAAACAAACCCCAAAACAAACTGCAGCAAGCCTGAAACTGATATTAGAAGTTCTCCAAGATAAGCTGCTAGCCTGGCAGAATGAAATGGAACGAACAATGACAAATTGAATGGGGCGTACCAGTTTGTCCCTAATACAAGTGATGTTCAGATGACCTCCCCCCCCCGGTGTAAAGGGGGCTGTGGGGCTATGCGCAGGGCCACCTTCTCATGGACACTGTGAGAACATGGGGCCAGTGGGCTGTGTTGTCAGTGGGCACATCTGTGCCAGGGCTAGCCTGCACAGTCCCCACTCCCATGTCCCTCATGCATGCTTTTAATGTGCAGTGGGGTTCATCTGAACCACCCAACAGGAATGAGAAGTCCTGAATCAATTCACATTTGGAAAAGGATTAATCAAAGATAACTCTCCAAGAATAAGAGCATTGCTGATTCTGGACATAGCACTAACAAAGAGTAGTGCTCCCTACGAGTGCAGTCCTTCAAGCCAAGTTAGTTTACATTGTAATAGGGTCCAGTACTAATTCCTTTTTTTTATCACATAGGATTGTAATTGTTACAGAGCTCTGACATCGTAAATGCACTCTGAGATTAACTCAAACTGCAGCAAAGAAAAGAGCCCTGGCCAGATGTATGTGGCAATGTATATTTTTTTAGTGAGCAAGCCCATGCTTGAGATATTAATTCTTCACAGTCATCAGGACCGGCAAATTTGAATCAATGCATCATAAGAAATATGATATTCAGCTGGTTTGGATGACATGACAGCCCACCATGGGTTAATTAACCCCTGAGGCACCATTGGCGCATGCTATTGCCATTATAAATATACAAGCCCTGGTCGGGGTTTCCTGCGGCTTGTTGTGCCATCCGAACCCGGGCAGGAGGGGTTATTTGAGGGTTAAACAACCCACGCATAACCCATGGTCTCTTTTAGGATTATGCAATGGTTGTTTAACCCTTAAATAACCCCTGCTGCCCAGGTTTGGATGATAAGACCAATCACGACAACCCCCTAGTCGGGGCCTGCATATTCATAATGGCAACTGGCATGTGCTGCAGCTCCTCACAGGTAAATTAACCCACGATGGGCTGCCACGTTGTGCGAACTGGCCCATGGTCTATTTTAGGGAGGCCCACGTTTAGGGTCCAGCATATCACCAATTTGTACAGAAAAATGGTTTCTTCTGGGGTAGGGGGGGGGAAAGAGCTTTTAATCATTTAAAAGCAGGTAAATATATGTTATTTTTCAATTTTAGTTTCTGTCTTCTAAAGGTGAATGTTTTGGGGAGCAGGGACATTTTGCACACATTTTTTTAAAAAAAATTACAGCTGCTTGAAGAAATTCTTATAGGGTGTTTTGGGGAGGGGAGGGGAATCTTTTTGTTCCAGTTTGGAAACATGTTGAATCATGTCAATTTCATTGTTTAAAATGCTTGTGTGGCCAGTTCTGTACAGAAGCACAGTCTTTGGAGTTTAACATGTGGTCATGCTCTGGTATCAGTTTCCATGTTTACAAAGCAAGTGACTGTTTAGCACATGTTCGGTGCTGCCCTTTGGACTCTCCGTGTGTTTAATAAAATATATTCAGATATTTCGTTAGTCTTCTGCAGCCAGACGGGCAGACTCATTCTTATCAATGCATCATGCTGTTACCTTGGGGAAACAAGATATACATTGGATGCTGTGGGGGGGGGGAGGGTCAACATCTTCTCAATGGCTTATGGGTAACCAAAGAACAGGAGATGTGAACAATAATCTGCACTCACAGACCTTTTGTCTAAAAATTACAGTCCCATCAAAACTATTTACACCATGATCCTGGTTGGCCCACAGTCTGTTTCTCTTCTGACTCACCATTAAATCAATTAGTCACTGGAAAATGTGAGAGTTACTCAGAAACTGCTCAAACAAGCTCCTAAAGAAGGAGGTGGCTGAAATTATGAAGTCAAGAAACCTTTTAGACCTGCAGGATAATTTGATGTCTCTGTTAAGACTTATGCGCTTTATTTCTGATCTGGCACTTTGAGACACTTGCCTTTTAAAGTAACATAACACTTCTGCCTGACTAATGGCTTTGATTTTCAGACCTATCATGGATGTGAGGAACATGGATGAAAACAGTGTGTCAGCTTGACACCACAGAAGCCAAGTAGATGATGCAAGTGGAAAGGAGATTGACCATAATGGCTTCCCCAATGCATATCCTGGCCAAAGCAAGCCTAATCCCTCTACAGCACAGATTTTTGAAAGCTGAAGCTTGTGGGTCCTGAAGCCAAAGAGGCAGGGCCAGCTCTTCCAGCAGAGTGAGGCAGTTGCCTCAGGCAGCAGGTGCCAGAGGAGAGAGCCATGGGCCATGTGGCTTGCCCTGTGTCCCCTAAGCTAGCCTGATGCCTTCAGGTGTGGGGGAGGGTGCTGCCCCATTGCCAGTGTTGAAGAAAGATTCAACTGCCAGTCCATTCAACTTTTGCACATGGAATGGGAGGGGGCACCAACTTGTCCTCCTCAGGCAGCCAAATGTCCTGGGCTGGCCCTGCAAAGAGGCTACTATGAGGAAGAAGGAGAAAGGAAGCTTCTAAGGGGACATAGTGGAAGTACGTCGCTGGGACTAACAGTGATGATATATGTTTAATAGCTGCTCTGGGAATAGAAGCATCTGTTTACCTACCACGATGTCACATATTTTCCAGAGTAACCTTTTGAAGTTTCATTCATGTGGCAAGTGGTTGTGTGAGCAATCTGTGCCAACATTGCTTTCCACAGGCATACATATGTGCACATGCTTTCCTTGCAACTTGCAGATCTCTCTTAGATCAATATCCTTGGCATGACAGCAAAATGAACAAACAAAAGCCAACTCTGTCCGTTGAAGCCCAGTGCTCCTCCTGGATGACTGAGCTCGCCGAAATGCACTGCAATGCTGCAGGGGAGGCTGGTGACTCCTATTCCGGTGGGGGTCCTTTTCCATTGCAGGCTTTGCAGCTTTTATTTGGAGCTTCATGGTGCTATCCATGGTGCTCCATGGTGGTGAACCTATTTTGGGAATGGAGTTCAGCACCATGCATGGATATCTTCCATGAAGCTCCAAATAAAAGCTGTAAAGCCCAGGTATTAGTCTAGAGGTCTGTCCTAAACTTGCTTTTTTAAAAATCAATAACCGATAAAGTCACTTGTGCCCCAAATACAAAGGAACTAATTGTAAACTTGTTAACTGCGGCTAGGTTAATGATAACGAGGAAATGGAAAGTACATGTTTTTCTAATAACTGACTGGTATAAGGAAGTTTGGGATATAGCCCTAAATGATAAACTAACTTGTAGTATCAAATGCAAAAAGGGACAGTTAAAGAAGAAGAATTTTATGGATATATGGAATCGATTATTAGACTATGTATTAATAAAGGGGAAGGGGAGTATGCCTTGTTAGGATATGTTATATTTTTGGAATGTGGAATTTAAGGGGATGGATGTATATTAGTTGGTCCCTAGGCGGGTGGGGGGGGTGCACCTTATGATTTATTTTAGTTGTATGTGTGTGTTTTATAGTTTTGTATGTAGCTTATAATAACTAGTAAATAAAATTTATTTTTTTAAAAAAAAAGCTGCAAAGCCTGCAATGGAAAAGGCCCCCCCACTGAAATAGGGGTCAGCAGCCTCCCCGGCAGAATATAGCAATAATCATGTGTGGAGGCAGATCACTTTGGAGTCACAGATGCTTGACATGACTGATGTTCAGAAAGATTTCTGCCATGGAGGTACATAAGTTTAGCATATACAAAAGTGGTGTGTATCAGCTTATGCTGAACCGTGCCTTGGTGTGACATTTCTTGTCTTTGAGAACCAAAACAAACAAAGCTTAAGCAAATCTTGTCTCTCTTTAAAAAGCAAAACAAAAAAACCCAACATTTGCTCAACTTTAAATTGTACCCAGCTTCATTAATTTATACCACATTTAGGGATCAGGTTGGGTTACCATGGAAAGGTATACATCCAGGTAAAAACAGCCCAAACTGAAGTATTCTAAAACTTCAGGCCAGGACTGGTTCCACGATGGAGAGGGCCTCAGGCAAGGCCATCCACTCCATTGGAAGGCCGTGACTGGGCTTACCTAATGGTGGCAGGAAACATCAAGCAGCACCAAGCAGCTGGAGCTAACGGCCATTTTACTTTCCCACAATGCTCCAGACTGACATTACATAGGGGCATTGTGGGAAGTTAAAATGGTGTTTAGATCCAGATATCTGGTGCTGCTTAGAGGTCTGGGCCAGAAAAAATAAAAGTTCAACGGGGTAGCCATCAGTGGTGGGCCCAGTCTGGGAGCTGGGGCCTGGCCTCAGGCCCTTGGCTTAATCCTGGCCAGCAAAAGCCACCTCAGATAAAAAGGTCTTGTTCAGGCTTTGGTCAGCCTGCATGGGAAGGGGGGTTCATGACTATAGGGCAGCCACCAAGAACATGTATCTCTGTCTTTTTCCTCTCTGAACCCGACACACAGATGTAATAACAGGATATTCTTGAATGATTCTAAAAGATTACAATAGGTCACAGAAGGGGGGAAGGGGAGGGGCTGTCGCTCAGTGGTAGAGCACATGTTATACATGCAGAAGGTCCTAGGTTCAATGCCCGGCTTCTCCAGGAAGTGCTAGGAAAGAATCCTGCCTGAAATCCTGGGGAGCCACTGCCAGTCAGTGTTGACAGTATTGGGCAGATGGACCAAGGGTCTGGCTCAGAATATGGTAGCTTCCTTTGTTCCTATGAAATGCTTGAGTGTCAGACACCCCTCTTGTGACTCCCTTTGTGCATGTTATTCTGAGCAGGGACTGGAGTTCTCTTATTCTATTTCCCCAACCATGCTGGCTCTGATGCCTTGCATTTCCCAGCCAAAGAATCAGCATCTCTTCCCATCTGTTCTGTCTCCTCTCGATCTGCTTGGTGGGCACAGGCCATGGCAAATTGCAACCGTTGATGTAGGGTGGCCATGTACCCTACTTTACAAAGGGCAGCCCTCTATTTGAAGGGCTGTCAGAGGATAGTCCTCTGTCTGAAGGCCTCCCCTGTTTGACAGACTGTCTAGTCCAGTGTTCTCCAACCTTGGGTCCCCAGATGTTTTTTGCCTACAACTCCCAGCATGCCCTAGTCAGCGGTCTAGTCTAAATTTGGTTTAAAGGTGATTAACCCCAAGGAGGGAGAGCCAGCAGGGCCTGGAAACTGCACATTAGCAGTTAGCCCCTGATCCTGGACAGCAGACTGAGCAGGCACGCAAGTCACTTCCCCACAGTCTTCCCCAATCCCCACGATGGTGAAATGCGTTGTATTTCTATTTAAATAATAGCCATTATTTCTAAATGTGCATCTATACATATAAATGATCATATGCAGATTTCATGCAAATCTGTCCTCTTTGGTCCCCCCTTTTGATGATGCAGGTCCTCTTTTTTTTTTTGACAATGCATAAATGACCACCCTACTGATGGGATGGCTACATGGGTCTGTTCAAACTTAGAGCTGTAGGCAAATGGCCTCTTGAAATTCTCCACCCTATTTGTGGACAGAGGAATGGGGGTGGGAATTTCATCAAATTCCTCCAGGGAGAGGAGAAATTCTCCAACAGTTTCTCACAGATAGGGCTCACCATTGTCGGGTTGTAGCCAGCCCTGTAGCTAGGGTGGGACAAATGGATGCACCGACCCTCCTAGAGCTGTGCTTCACCCACACTAGGATTTTTTTTTTTTAAGTATGGTAGTCTTTTTAATTTGTGACATGACAGACAATGACAGCCTCCATTTAAAGAACGGCAGCTTGTTTTAAGAACAGGATCAATTTAAGAATAGGACCCTCTGAAAAATCCAGCGAAGGCAGGGCGAGCGCACAACAAAAGCCTCACCTGGAAGAGCCCCCAAAAGTCTGCTCCCTCAAGACTTTCCCTGACTGAGGGTGGATTTTTCATGATCACAATCACCCTATAATTACTTAAGTGATCCTGAAAAAGCAGCATGTATAGGAACATGGCCCTTGAAGAGTTAAATATTAGAACTTTGTATTATTAGCTAGCTCGACTCCACCCCTTGGACTTTCCTTTGCTCTACTTTTCAGTTTCAGTTTCAGTTGTGTTCTACACAGCCAGCAACAAAGAAGCATGTTTGTTTGCCTGCAGTAAGAAGCAAGAGTTTGTTTATTCTTCAGTTATTATGATGAGTAGAGCAGGATTGGGTGCTTATTGCTAAGGGGTGAAAGAAAGAGATAACCGAAGGTGATCTGGGGGAAAAAAAACCTACCCTAAGTTACCCTTTCATCTTTTAAAGCACTCACTACTATACTCACAATCATAGTGGCTATTTTTCTTCTTTGAATACTTGATGGCAAAGGAAAACAGCCCTAGAGGAATAGAAACAGTGCTGTGCACACTACAGTTACCTGGCTTGCCGACCACCTAAGCTATAACTCAGGCCTAATGTCTGATTTTCCCAGTGTGTGCACTGAGCATGAGGCCTTTTCAGGCTTTCTGGGCAGAAAAATCAACCCAGCAACCAGTAAAAAAAACATAAACACTTGCTTTCCACAACTAGTTTCCAATTTCTTAGTTAGTCCTATACATAGCAACCACCAGTTTAAAAGTTTTCCCTTGATTGTCCAAGAGGAAGGAAAATCTAAAGGTCAGGAACAAGACTAGAAGGAGGAACGCTCAGGGAAGAGTGTGGGTGGAGGGGATTGGCTGGCGTGATGTACTCCCCCCCCCCTGCAAAATGCCCCACCTAGAAATGTGGCTGCCCCACCTAACACGGAAGGCTGGCTATAGGGCTGGCTGTAGCACAGCCTCTTTGTTTTCTGAGCTTACTAATAATCACTGCAAGGTTGCAGTGAGGGTGCTCCGTGTGTGTTTTCTTTCTATTGCACATCTCTCTGTTGCCCTGCAGCCTCCCAGGCTGCCTGTACAGCATAATCTGAAAATATAAAACCTTGTGGGAGGATCTACCACCTGATGTCTTCCCCCTGATCTTGAACTGAAGTACGGGAAGGCTACAGGCTGAGGAGGCTACAGGCTGCTGGAGAGATGATTGTACAACGAAAGACGAGACACTCGTGCACACTCCTCGGCCGCCTCATAAGCAAGGTAAGCGCAAGAACCCCAAATCCAACCCATGAGAATTTCTCCCAGATGTTCTTCTCCTTTGAATTTCTTTTCTAAAGCAATTTATTTTCTATCAAATTGAACGAGAATGGTCGAAAAAATGGGAGATAAATTTTTGGCACAGCACTAGTTCAGACGGTGGCAAACCTAGCCCCATGGCAGGCAAAGGGTGGGCAGGTAAAGAGTAAAACAAGAGGTCTTGGGCCATAATCCTAAATACATTTACTAGAGAGTAAACCCCACTGAGCACAGAGATTTTGGGTTGGGGCTGGGCAATGTTATTTCAAGTAATGTATTTTTTAACAGCAGGTGTCTTGTGGTGCTTTTAACAGTTGCCATGCCAGCCAAGCTCAGTAGCTGAAGCTTTTCCCATCCCTGCATCGCCATGCCAGGAAAAGCTTTACTTCTTAAAAGTCTATGTGACACGCCACTGTTCTTAGCACAGAGATCCTGCCCAGGGGGGAAGTTGGCAACTCTAGTTTTAAATGCTCCAGTACATTAGTCTCTATCCTCATCAAATAACTCAATTTTCCACAGCAAAATGAAGACCCACCTCCCATTATTAAAATGGCATTTTGCTTGTCTGCTGGAAGAATTAATTTCCAGAGAAGACTCCCCTCCCGGCTATCACTACAGTTGTCTTTGATTTCATGGCTGAGGTGATTAGTCTGGTCTGACATCCAAGAGTAATGAGATTAAGGCGTCTGTGGCAAAAAGAAGAAGAAGAAAGGAGAATTTTACTCAAGATTAAAATGTAAGAGTAACTCAAAGGCTTGATTATTCAAAGCACAGGCTACTAAATGGTACTGGGAAATATTTAGGCTTGAAACAAGCTCAGCTACAGGACATGTTGTGCTAATTGGTATCCACAGAGAGGTGAAGATGTAACCTGGCGTGCCCTCTAGCATACGGAGGATGGAAATAAGCACACAGCCAGGTTGTTGCATGAAGCTGCACACTGTAGCTTTTCTAATTCCACAGAAGGGAGATTTTTGTACCTGGTGTGACTTTTCCTACCAAGTGCTGCACTGATGGGAGAAGCCGTGCCTGCTGGAATTCCCACTTCTATTTAACTATTAAGGGCTCCAGGGTGTTTCAGGGACTGTTCACATCAGTCCTGTTCATGGCTATGTCCCATCAGCCAGAGCAGCCAGGCTGGTGGGGACTAGGAAGAGGGCCTTTTCTGTGGCAGCCCCCAAGTTATGGAACTCCCTCCCCAGTGACCTTCGCCATGCCCCCTCCTTGATGAACTTCCGCTGGGCTCATGGCTTTTCGGGCAGGAATATGGGGTGGGTTAGCATTTTTAAAAATGTTTTAATTGTGTTTTATCCTGATTGTACATCGCCCAGGGTGGCTGGGTGACCGGCCAGACGGTGATTTAAAAATATAATAAATAAATAAATAAATAAATAAATAGAAAAACCAGGGGAGGGCACAGATGGCTGCTGGCAGAATCCCACGGCTGGTTTATACATGCAAGCCAGACACCTTTAAAAAATGTATCTCTCCTAATAATGTTCCCAGGCAAAGATAGCATAGAGAGATGTAATGCATGAACCAGAAGCGAACTAGAGCCAAATGGATGCATTCTGTTGCCATTTTTATGATTGGAGCAGGTCCACAAGTGCAACCGCAGAAAGTGCAGTTTGGTACCGTACGTAGTAGTGGTTCACCACTGATTTGCTGTAACAGATCCAACCTTCTCTCATCCACATCCCCACCCCCACCTTTCTAGAAATATATTTGACCAAAGAACATGCCAGGCCTGGTCAGTCTGTGATAGACCCCAAGTCTGCATTTATATACACGTTCCAGGGTGACTCCGCATTATGCACTGCAGAAATTACCTGGAGGATGCATCATCAGGCCCTCCCAGGCTATTGACTGGTCAGTTTGAATGTCCCTCTCTGCCCAGCCCCCCCCCCCCGAAATGCTGCCAATTGGGAAATTTTTTCTTTGAGTCTGACTGGCTGGCAAAGAGTGAAGTCATGATCAAGCCAGGCTCGAAGCCCAGGTGTGGGCTTCCTTCATCCCCAGCCGCTTTGGTGAGTTACTCTTAAGATCCTGATAAGGAAGGTTTAGTGTACTAGTTTGATGTTTCATTTTCACTTAAAAGCAACTGGCTGTTTCTGAACGTCTCTCTGCTTGGCTGTTTATATATTGAACTGGAAAATGTAGCTGCTTTGATTCGCTTGCCTAATCTGAAGGGTGGCCTTATCTGTGCACTGGGCTGCTTGGCAAACACACTAACCTGGTTGTTAATGAATTTAAAGGAGGCTCTGAAATGGGGGTCTTATCCATCTCCATATATAAAAGCTGTAAGCCTGGATTCCCAGATATCCAGGGTATTAAATATTATTATTTAATATTATTCAATATGAATATACCAGAAGAATTAATAATACGTGGGTGGTGGTGGTGGCCTACCTCAGAGGAACATAGGACAACCCATTCTACTTTGCAGGGTTGGGGGTGCAGACATACGGGTTTGTCACATTTGCCCATTACATTTCTCCTTGAAATCCAGTACCCAGAGAGAGATAAGAATAGTTAGTGCAGAGGAACAAAGTAGGCAGTTTTGCATGTATATGGACTCCAGCCTGGTCTTTGTTTACCATAGTTGATCTTGAATGCTTATCCCACTCCTCTGTGCACACATCTGGTCCCTGGATAGCCATGTCCCTTGAGACCACAGCTGGCATAGCTGTGTATGCTTCATGGCATGCCCTCTCCACCGGTCCATACTCTTCTTTCTTTTCCCTATCACTTCCATTCTGGCTGGATATTTCCCCCCTCGACCCTACCACCCAATACATTTGTGCAATCATATTAAATTATTAGAAGCATACAATAATATATTAAAACATTATATGATAGTGCTATCAATATACCTATTATGGATTGTCCAATGAGAATAAAAGACATACATAAAAACAATTTTTCCATAACCTAAGCAATTTGAGTTTTGTTTCCTGGTCACAACATTTGGAGTTCCTAAATCACAAAACCCCTAGTCCCTCACAGGTAACCATAGTGAGAATATATGTGCAGTATTTTATTTATTTTTTTATTTATTATATTTATACCCCGCCTTTTTTCCTGCAAGGAACCCAAGGCGGCTTACATAATCCTGCTCCTCCTCTCCAATTTATCCTCACAACAACCCTGTGAGGTAGGTTAGTCTGAGAGTCAGTGACTGGCCCAAAGTCACCCAGTGAGTTTCATGTCCGAGCGGGGACTAGAACCCGGATCTCCCAAGTCCCAGTCCAACACTTTCACCACTACGCCACACTGGCGTAGTAGACTGGTGCAATTTAGAATACTGCAATGCTAAGCATCACTACTAGGAAGCAAGTCTCATTAAACACAGGATTGGACTTTGGACGCCACTGGATTTGGTAGGCATATCCATAGGCCTGTTTATGCAAGATAATCCACAGGGTGGCTCACGTCACGCTGAGCCACCCTACGAATAAGCTTCACAGTGTGGGTTATTTGCAGAACAACCTATGGTGCACCTGACAGATAATTGAAGTCATCGTGGCTTGTTCTCCTGCTCCTTCCCCCTTGGTCCTCCAGCTGGTATCCCAGTGTCCTTCATGGCAGAACACATCTTGTCTCCCCTTCCCTGCTCTGATCACTACCCCTTTTCATTCGCCGCTGTGTTGTTGTTGTTTGGAGCCTCAAAAATGTACAATTGGGGTCATTTTAAAAAGAAATCAGCCCCAGAAAATTGCACATTAATATATATATATATATATATATATATAGAGAGAGAGAGAGAGAGAGAGAGAGAGAGAGAGAGAGTCGGTCTTTCGCAAGTGCACTCTTATGGCTATCTGATATGTGCAGTCTTCCCATGTCAATTTCCTTGTACATTTCAGCTGCTAAAGGGAGCTGAAGAGGAGTAGGTAACATGCATGGAAATTGACAAGGTGAGACTGCATACAGGCTAAATTGCGCAAGGTTGCCAGAGAATCCAATTGCCAAGTTGTCAATTGAGAAGCACTGGAAAAGGTGGGAGGAGCAGCAAAAGAAGGTGCACCAAAAGGCGGGGAACAATATTTCCCCTTTCTGGAGCAGCTGGAGATTGAGAATTTCGAAAGGGGGGGTTCAAGCAGATGAACGCACCCCGTTCGTCTTATTGAACCCGCCTGCAAACCACCTCTCCCCCCCATGTGCCCGCAAGTGCCCACTGCGAACCCCCACCTTCCGTCTGCCCCCACCTACCTTCGCTCCCGTCCAGCAACCCAGGAATTCCCGGGTCCAGCACTGACGTGGCAGAGCTCCTGTCGCGTCACTTCCTGGTCCTGGCGCTGCACTTGTAACATCCCTAGAAGTGTTGAAAAGGTGGAGGGCACTGTGAAGTGTCAGTTCAACACTTAAAAGTGAGAGGATTGCATTGCTAAGTGGAAGATATTGTCCCCCTCCTTTTGGTGCACCTTCTGTTGCCGCTTCCCTTTACTGGTGCTTTTCAGTGGCATGGCAAATTGGCATAGCATTTTATAGCTGTCACGTACACTTGTAAAGCACTGGGGAAAGGTCAGATCAGCTGGTGAGGAACTGGAGAATGAGTGTAGTGAAACTTAACAAATGGCCATGAGCAGGCCAGTATGTCCCTGCCTAACCTGCATTATGAGGTTGCTGTGGTATTTAAGCCTCACCTTTCCATGGCTGAAAGGTGAGCTACAACTCTAAAAAAAAAACAGAGAGAAAGAAATTCTCCCATGTATTCAGAATTTAGTCAAAACATAACATTTGGGAGATTTGTGTGTGTGGAAAATTTGGTATTTGTATATTATGCCACTTGTTCTCCTCCAAAAGAGAACCAAGATCTACCATGGGAGAAAAGAGAGAGAGAGAGGGAGGGAGAGATCTGTATCATTGCCTTTATCTTCCAATTATAGGCATGGCTTCTGCAATATTAAGTGAGCTATGGTGGGATGGCTTGCAGATACTCGCACAAACCTCCTAATGTAATCAACAGTCACACTTATTAAATTATCCCATTACAGTGAAGAGTCAAGCAATACTTCTTGCACGTAGTGGCACAGAGCAGGAAGAAGGGATTCATAGATTCATAGATCATAGAGTTGAAAGGGGCCTACAAGGCCATGGAGTCCAACCCCCTGGTCAATGCAGGAAACTAGAGGAGGGGTCTCCCATCCAAGTAATAACCAGGCCTGACGCTGCTTAGCTTTCCACACAATCTTCCAAGCAGTTTTACAATTGCATCCTGAATATATCAACTCAGAAATAAGTGTCACTGACCGGAATGGAATTTGCCTTCCCATGTATTCTAAGTATTGCAGCCTTGGGGAAGGCCTCTGCAGCACCTTCCAACTGGAAATGTAGGAAGCATCTCCTGGAAAAAGCAGTTACTTTCCCCATGCCCAGGGATAATGCCCTGAATGGTGGAGTGGGGTACAAGCTCCTTAGTGATCCCCCCCCCCAGCCTTACCTTAGTTTCAGTGGATTGGCTAACACGATAAAAAACAAACAAAAACAAAACACATCTCTGTGTGAAGTGTTTTTGACCACCTCGGAGAAGCCATTCACTTAAAGAATGTAAAGAATAAAGTGGCCTGTCTATGAATACTGCCATAGTAACAGCACAAGGGTTTGCGTCATTATGTTCGCAACTGGTAAAAGTATTGTCGTGATTGCAGCAAACACAGCTGTATCCCTGTGGCTGTATCTATGAGGTAGGCCAGTCTGCTCGTTATATTCTCCAGGCAACTTAGATGGGCAGAGGACTACAGACAGGTTGAGATAAATCTCAGGGAGATTATGCTCACTGTGTGAACCAACCCTCAGGGTATGAGTACTGAGTGAGTAGGGAGGCCATGTGTCCTCTTGTACAGAGGGCAGTCCTCTATTTGAAGGGCTGCCAGAGGTCTGCCCTCTATTTTGGAGGTGTCCAAGTCAGTTTTCAAGATTAAGAACCATCAGATGGAAGAGCTGGGCCCTGAGATTGCCCATCAACAGCACCTGGACAGCAGACTAACCAAGGCGCACAGGTCACCTGGTCACAGACTTCCATACTGTAGTGAGATGTACTGTGTTTCTACTTAAATTATAATAATAATTTCTAAATGTGCAGCTATAGATATAAATTAGCAAATGCCATTTTTTATGCAAATCAGTGTCCTCTTTTGTCCTCTTTTTTTGGGTGATATTTCCCCCCCTTTTTTGGTTGTTCAGAAGTGGCCACCCTAGGAACTTCCGGGTGAACATGGAGCTTTGAAAGCCGCACAGAAATTCTGTGGGCAGCTGGTACAGCGTTTCCTGGCCAGAGAATGTCTCAGGCTGGGGGATCTACTTCTCATTAGAGAAGCGAAGATCTGAGGTTACCCCCAAATTATCTCATAGGGTCATAAATTGCTTTTTGTCTGCCTTATGACGGATAAAGGCGGCTGGTGACCTGAGGGTGGGGGAAAACGGCGCTGCATCCAGAGACCGGTTTTACCGATCATCAGAAGTATGCATGTTCGCTTCCAAAATAAAGGAGTACATCTGGAGTGACTAATTTGGAATCTTTCTGCAGCAGAGTGGGATATATAATTAACTGTAAGTAGACTATGTTTATCTGGGAGGCGAAAAAGATAAGAGAGGAAACCTGAAAGGAGGTCTATAAATCTTACATGTTTGGAAGCGTCTTGGAAATATCTATACGCAAGGCAAGATGTTTGCAGTTGCAGCATTCTTAAACCTGTGGAACGAAATGGAGAGAGAAATTCTAAGTGGATCAATCAGAAGAACAACGTAAGATGGATTTCTTTACAGGACCGGCAGAGAAGAAGACAGAAGAAGTAAATAAGGACTTGGGAAACTTACCAGAAATTCACAGAGACTTTGAAGTTTTAATTGGATTGAATTGGCACGAGAAGACAGTTCAGCAAGAAGTTGTGACGCACTTTTTAAAATCTAAGATGGCGGAGCCGGAGACCGGTATGCAGGAGTCCACAAAACAACAGAACAAGCTGATTTCATTCTTGGTTCAAAACCTGGAACTTAATTATTATCCCTTTGACAGAGGAAAGCAATGAAAGAGACTATCTTCATGGTCTTTTATTGGCAAAAGATAAAGGGTTGATACATACTGAACTACATGTCTAGTTGGAATATAAATAATCTTTTGATTTTAAATATTAATGGCAAAGGTAAAGGAATTGCTTATATGACTTATTTGAATTTTAAATATTAATGGTGATGTAAGAGAAATTATTATAATTAAGGTATAATTATATTTGGTCTGTTTGGAAATATTTATTTTAAAAAAATAATTCTTTTTTGTTGTTGTTGGGGGTGTTGTTTTGTGTGGAGGCTTTGAAGTATTAAAGGGGAAGGTCTTTTGTTTTTTGTTCTATAAGTAGCATGATGGCTTATGTGCTTCTGCTGTTTTGTCAGATGTCACTTATTTCTTAATTTTTAGACTTATCTTTCTTTTCTTTTCTTTAAAAAAAATATCTTGGAGATTAAAAGTGAAGGAATTTCTGCTTAGATAGAAAGAAATAATGAGTGATTGTAATAATACAAATGTGTTGATTCAATGGTTAGGTACTAGAGAGTGCGGTGGGGTGGAAATACAAAATGCTTTTGTCATGTGGTCATTTGCTAATTAGTTTATAGTTACTTTCTACTTTTGGGATTCTTAATATACTGTATTTTGGAATTGAAAACACTATTTAATGAAACTATAGGTTTTCTTTTTTGGTGTATCCATAAATGTTGAATTTAATAGATTAAATAGTTGATGTATATTGGGGGAGGGTGGAGACCTCTGGTGTTTGTTCCTTTTAGGGTTCTTTTTTGCCATAACTGGAAGTGATTTTTCGTTAACAGAAAAGATTTTAAGAATAATTGTGGTTGATTAAGCTGTGGAGAAGATTGGAAGTCCATTATTGTGTTTGTGTTTGTTTGTTTGTTTGTTTTTTATGAATAAAAATTAAAAGTTTAAAAAAAAGAAGAAGAAGAAGTGGCCACCCTATGAGTGAGCCAAGATCCACTTCTTTTTTGTAGGCCGTTTGCTTCTGTTGACCATTCCTTCCTAAATCGTACAGCAGCTTGAAGAAACTGGTTCCTGTTGCCCTATTTTCTTTCTGTCCACATTCCTGACCATTGGCTATGAAGGCTGGGGCTGATGGGAGTTGAAGTCCAAAACATCTGGGAGGCACCAGCTTGGGGATGGCTGTCCTCCTTAGTCTGATGAGGCTTCCCCCTCACTGAAGGATTGTAACCCTAGTTTTTTTTGTTTCCTGAAGTAATTATTAAATTCAGGAAAGTTAAAGAATCCCCAACAGAAGTTGTCTAGAAAAGAAACTTCACCTTTCTTGAAAATCACAGTGACAATGCCCTCTGGTGGACAGAAATACCCCATATTTTGCATATTGAAAAAATGGCCAACTCAGAATTAGTGTACAAAACTTTCCTTTCTCCTCTACTGCCCTCTATGCTGCTGAGGCATTTAACAGCTCCAAATAGTACACGGGGTGGTGGTTATATGTCACCTTTATTTTAACCAGCCTGCTTTTTATAATCTTGTCTTAGCTATTTAAGTAATTTTAAAATTGTTTTTAAAATGTCTAATGAAATTTTTCCCGATGTTTTTATTGTTTGTATTTTTATATTGTATTTTATTGTGTTTTATAATTGTTGTAAGCTGCCCAGAGAGCTTTGGCTATTGGGCACTATAGAAATTCATCATTATCATCATCATCATCATCATCATCATCATCATCATCATCATCATCGGAACAATTTATTAATGGGAATATGGGCTTTTCAGGCGGGAATATGGGGTGGGTTAGGTTTTTTTAAAAAACTTATATTTTTAATTGTGTTTTAATTATGTTTTAATGTAGTTTTAATTGTGTTTTGTTGTATTTTATTGTATTTTAATTATTGTACATCACCCAGGGTGGCCGGGTGACCGGCCAGATGGGCAATTTAAAAATATAATAAATAAATAAATAAATAAATATACTACAACCCTGGACTCAAAATGTCAAACACTAGAGATGTTTCCTAGCTCAGGCCTAATTGCCACACCTGTCATTCCCCCATTGGAGGACTCTTCAAAGGAGGAGCTAGAGCTCCTGGAGACAAACCACATCAAGGAGCAGCCCATGCCAGAGGACCAGGAGGAGCCTGGACCCTCAGGGGAGAGTGCCATGGGTCCATCCTCACACAAGAGGAAGGAAACGTCATCTCTCAGACAGTGTCTGAGTAATACCCTAGCCCCCATGCGGAGCAGCATCTCAAGAGGCATGCCAGAGAAGAACTCCTGTGAGAAGGAATGCCCATTTGCAAAGGAAGAGTCCTCATGAAGAAAGGACTCCTCATGAGTAGGGCCCTCTTCATGAGGAGGACTTCTTCCAGGAGCCTCTGATATGCTGCAGATGAGTCCTGGGTGGGGCTCTGGAAGCTCCAGTTTATAAGCTCTCAGTTGAGACCTCTTGCTTGATGGAGCAACACCTTCATTTTAGCTACCAGTACCTACCAGTTTTCCTGACCTTGCTTATTTGGAATGATCTCTTGTGCTGCTGACCTCTGGATAAGACCCTGTTTCTTGAATTGTGTTTGCATTGGACTGTTTGCCTGTGGTTCCAACAACCTCTGCCTGCCTTTTGACCTTTGAGATGGATTTCCCCATAGGTTGCCTCATAAGTGAGTTTGGACCAGCCACGGTAGTACAACACCAGGACCTGGCTTGTACTTAATGACAAGCTATGGTTTAATTAACCATGGTTTGTTGAATCATGGGTCATTGTTATGTGTGAACCTGGAGCTATGGGTTGTTAACCACAATCAACCCATGAAGAGAACCATTGGTTTGTTTTTTAGTTGTGAACTGTGGGTTGTTTAAACTATGGGTGATTGTTACATGTGAACCTAGAATCATGGGTTGTTTCATCAAGCTTCAGAGGCAGTGGGTAAGAGCAGTAAGAAAAACCCTGCTTCTTTACATGCCTGTACTGCAGTGCTGCAAAGGCAGTTGGGATCCAGGGAGGTAGCCGGCAAAGGAGGAGGGAAACAAACCACCCAGGAACTAAGAAAATAAACCATGGTTTGTTCAATAGCTGCCAGACAAAACCCTAGGTAGGGCAGCAAACCATGGGGTTTTTAAACCATAGGTTAATGTTACATGTGAACCAGGCCCAGGTGCACTTCCACATGAAGATTTTATTGTACAATTGGCCTACCTCATTCATGTAATTTTACAGGGGGTCCAGTCATTACCTTCCATTTGTAAATGTCCCCCGATTTATCACTACTTCTATCTCCCCCTGTGCACACACAAGTTCATTAAGGAGGAAAAGATGGAATGGCTGCACAATGTGTTTTGATCGGTAGTACTAGGAATGCTTATTCCTTCCCTGGAGATGGATTCCAGAAGAAGAGCTGTGTTTTGCACATTGCACCACAAATGGCAAGCTATACAGTGGCACTTTAAAGCTCAACCATGTCCTCAGCATTTGTATGGCTACTACAACCCACTTCAACAGATGCAGGAACTGGAGTGGGGGGAAATTGGTACGTTTATATACAATGGAGGAAAATGTGGCCCTCCAGATATTGTTGGACTGTAACTCCCATCACCCCTGACCATTGGCCATGCTGGCTGGGGCTGATGGGAGTTGCAGGCCCACAGCATCTGGAGGGCCACCCCTGCTGTAAATGATGCAATTTTCACTTCCCTGTTGTTGCAATCCTTCAAAGCTTTTATTCCTACAAGACATTATGCTCTGGCCCAATTTATTAAAAAGTAGGGGCAGGGGACTCCAATTACACCAAAGTGCAATTTGCAGCATAAACCTGCTGTGCAAGCATCATCACAACTTTGCACACTTACCCAAATGAGTAACTAAACTATTTGTACAGCAGTGTGTGTGTTGAGGGGGGGGGGAATTAAAGCTTAGTGATGGCACGTATACCTGGTGTGGTATACGTGCCATCACAGCAATAGCTGTGCACAACATGGCATGATCACTTTTATGGAAGCAGGACTTCTGAGTTGGTTGATCTATAGGTTTTTGATTTGGTTAATGTATTTACAGACTTGTATTATTCACTATAGTAGAGCTTTGTTGAAACACAAAAAGGCTAGTTCATAGGATCATAGAGCTCTAAAGCAAAGCTCCTTGTCTCGATGAGGCAAGATATTTTCTACTTAAAGCCTGCTTGATAGCTGTCTATCCAGTTTTTCATTGAGAATCTTCCAGAATGAAGATCGCACCATCTTCTTTCACTTATTTCAGTGCTGAACTACCCAATCATTGCTTCCCTAGTGAAGCTATAACACTGGCTGGATCTTACAGTAGTAACTGACAACCAGTTTATGAGCAGTCAGCCAAAACAATACATACTCTTTCCTAATGTTTAAGCAAAGTGACAATCTGCTGCTTGTCTTGCCATCAGTGAACATACTTTGTAGCATTAAATGCCTCACTTTCTCCCAAGTAGGTTAGAGCTGTGTGCATGGCATTCCCAGGGTCCCCCATCCAAGTACTGGCCAGGATTTGGAGTTGGAAGCATAGCTCATTTCCTCGAGTCATCTGGAGCTCTTTGCTCCATCTGTCTTTCTGTGGTGGACTTGCTCTCTGATCCTGGCATGATGCAATAGCATGTGTTGCATCAGTGGATCTTTAGGACTGAGGTGGGCAGATGATCATTTACAAAGGCAGATGAAGATGTTTTCTGGATGGCTGCTAAAGTTACAAAACTCCTGATACAGTAATACCTTGGATTGCAAGTAACTTGGTTTGAGAGCGTTTTGCAAGACAAGCAAATTTTAAAATATTTATTATTATTTTTTACTTGATATACAACTTGCAAGCGACGTCTTGCAATACAAGTACTGTAGTACAGCTTAAATTAAAAATCTCTGTACAATTTTTTTGGGGGACGGCTTAAATTAAAAATCTCTGTACAATTTTTTTGGGGGGGATTTCGTTTTGATATACAAGTGTTTTGGATTACAAGCACGTTTCCGGAACAAATTATGCTCTCAATCCAAGGCATGACTGTACTAGGATTCCATATAGACCAGTTTCAGTTTCAGTTTTCTTTCATGTTGCTAATAGAGATGTTGTCAGCAGAGGGAGCTGCTTCACATGAAATGGAATTTCCCTGCATGATAAGCAGAGACACATCCTCACTTCCACTAGATGTCACCAATGATGAAATAGAACAGCATCTACTGCAGTTTAAGGCATGGTGTTTTCTTCTTTCATAATTAGAAATTATGCACAGTTGGACAGAAATTGACAGTTTTATTTAGAAAGCGCAACACACTAATCACTTAGCAATATACAGGTTCCCAAATTTATTTTGCTTCACCTGCTTCAGAAGAACAAGAGAAGAACATGTAATAATATTCTACAATCCAGGTGTGGACCACATACCCTGGCCTTGCACACCAGCAGTGATCAAAGTATAACAGCTTGGCAACCAGTTTTTTAGATTGGGACTGGCCAACGGATAACCCATGGATTAGTTCTTTCCAGTGCTTTTTTTCTGGACAAAAGGGTACCGGAACTCTTGGATTACATTTCCTCGGGAGTAGATGGCGATTAAATTGTAATGCAATTAATAGAAGAAAAGGTGCTGGAACTCAGTTCCGGTGAGTTCCACCAGAAAAAAAGCCCTGGTTCTTTCTCCAAAGCAGCTTCCTCTGTCCTGCCACATGTAAAATGGCCAACAGATGTCACCAACAATAGTTTGTGTGAATCATCCCATACTCACTTCATACTTGTCATCAGATTAATTAAGATCAATCCAAAAACCTTGTCACAAAGCTCCACAAAATGGTTGGCCCCAAGACCATAATCATAGGTATCGTCATCATACACCTACGATTTCTATGTATTTTATTTAGTATATGTATATCCTGCCTTCCCCTACAAATAGTGGGGACTGTTAAGCTGTTACGGCAGCTAACAACAATAAAATATGAAATAAAAGGCAGGTTTGAAATCCAAACATAAAAGAAAATCAGTTAAAACACATTGATAAAAAAAAAGAAAGAAAGAAATAGCACACACTAGTTAAAATATTCTTCAGCATCAGTTTAATAACCTAAAGCATGTCTGCATAGAAAGTATTTTCCTGCCAGCAGAATGAGAACAAAGATGGGGCTAGCCTGGCTGGCATCTCTTAGCAGGAGGTTCTGGAGCTTGGGAGCAACCATTGCAAAGGCTCTCTCTTACATTCCTGCTAAATGCACTTCTGATGGTGGTGGAATGGAGTGAGAGGCCTCTCCTTGCTGCATCCTTGAGAAGGGGTGGGTGGGATGACTGAATTCCTTGGGAGAAAATCTGTGTTTTTATATTGCAGTACATCAAACAATCACTAGGTGGCAATGCTGTTATTTAACTTAATTATGAAAGTCATAAATAAAAATCTGCAGAATGTTCAGGTAACATATGCCTGGATCTTCTTTTTTCTACATAGCCCAGTCAGAAGGTTTTCTTCCTTGAGATATTGTAGTTTTGTCTTTCTGAAACACTGAGTTTGTGTCAGTGCTAAAAACAAGTTGTAAGTCAATTGCCCATTGGCTAAGTAACCAACCCGCACTATCTGCCCAGACAAGCAGTGAGACAGGAGCAGTGATTTGAACCTGGGTCTCCAATTCGAAAAATTCATGAAGGCAAATTAATGCAATTCACAAAAGATTTCGAGTTTTTAAACAAATCTTATATTCTGCTCTAAAGCAGTCTTATTTATTTGTTTGTTTGGAATTCTAGCCTGCCCTGTCCCTAAGGTTTCAGGCAAGTGCCTATATGAAAATAGTTTAAAGTGCATGAGGGATTAATTTTGATGAGGCACATGTCAAATAGTCGGGGAAATAAACATTCTCAAGCATCAAACATCATAGCACAAACTAATTTAACGGAAAGCGGGATGTTGTGCCACTTGGGGGATCAAAGAATCACTTTTTAGAAGCGCTGAGCAGGAGGCAAAAAGAAACTCTGCAAAAGTAGTTCTACATCAAGTAGGCCGCTCAACAAGATCCGCCACGGATGGCCTTCTCCTTATCCCATCAGCCAGAGCAGCCAGGCTGGAGGGGACTAGGAAGAGGGCCTTTTCTGTGGCGGCCCCCAAACTGTGAAACTCTCTCCCCATGCCCCCTCTTTGATGAGCTTCTGCCGTTCATTAAAAACATGGCTTTTCAGGCAGGAATATGGGGTGGGTTAGGATTTTAACATTTTATACGGTTTTAAGTGAATGAATGAATGAATGAATGAATATATTTATGAATGAATATATTTATTACGGTCAACGACCAGCTCCCAATAATAAAACAGTATCAAATATACAAACATATAACGTACAAAGCACCATTATAACAATAATACATTCCAAGGTGTATAAAATTTATATCAGATTTAAAAACAACAAACAAACAAACAAAACCATAACCAGGATAAAGGATCACTATCTTAACAAGGAAGTGCGGCAAGCTATGGCAGCTGTACAAAATTTGGCCACTTTATTAGTAATAGAGGGGATCTGGTCAGAAAGTAGCAGCAGTATGTAATGATCTTCTGATCTACTTGGGAATTTACACAAAATAGGTAAAATAAGTTCTCTGCGAATGTCCCGATAAAAGGAACAGTATAAAAGAACATGACCCAGTGTATTTTAATCTGTTTTGTTTTATTGTATGCTGTACATTGCCCAGAGTGGCCGGGTACCGGCTAGATGGGAGATTTTAAAATACAAAAAAAGACAATAAATTAATAATAATAATAATAATAATAATGATGATAATAATTCTTACCCGCCTCTCCGTCTAGATCGAGGCGGGGAACAGCAAAAAATATAAAATACATAGACTAAACAAAACACAATACATACTATTAAAACATCTTAATACATGTTCAGGAGAGTGTTGGTCATGTTTCTTGAACCGAACCGGCTTTCCAATCCCCACTGAACATGCACGCGAGTCCTTATGGATTACCTAAGCAGTTATTTGAACCCGGCCACTGGGCCTAAGGTCACATAGGCTGCAATCCTATACCCGTTTACCTGGACACACGCTCCGTTGAACTCAGTGCGGCTTTCTTCTGAGTAGACATATGGGATTGCATTGTTATTATAGGCATGCAGTTAGTTAGTGCGTTCACTGTATTTTTGTGGGGAGATGCATGGATGTGTTTCATACAGGAATGTACGAATTTAGTAGACAAAACAGCAAGTATTTGACCAAAGGAATAGAAACCGGGTATGTTTCGTTTCATATTTCCACACCAGGCATATGTGCAAATGACCTATTTGTAGTATACGCTGCACCTGCTATTTACTTGCTAAAAGATGGGTGAGGTGTATGATGTGTGTGTGTGTGTCTGTGTGTGACAGAGAGAGGGAGAGAAGGAGGTCTAAGGCTGATGGCTACAGGTGAGGGTTGACCATTTTGATGCTAATGGGTGGAAGTGAGTGAATTTCAAACACAATGTGGAAGGTGCAGGGATGCCCAGGGCAGTGGTGCCACCAGCACATGACTTTGGGGCAGAAATACAGGGACCACTCAGCAGAAGGAGCGAGAGGGCCCCCAAAGACAGGAGACCCGATTATGACATGTTGAAGCAACTATACAATTACCATGTACAGAGCCCACCCATAAGACCATCAAGTCTAGAGTCTAAAATTATCTAATGATACATGTCATGTTCCCAATGTAAACAATTTGAAACCTACCTAGCTATCCTATCAGGAAACGTAAGGCTACAATTCTGTGCCCACGTACGTGGGAGTAAGTCCTATTGAACTCAGTGGGACTTATTTTCAAGTAAGCATGTACAGGATCAGGCTGCGCTAATAATTGATTTAAGGTTAATTATCTGGGCAGTGGATTGAAAAAAATTTTTTTTTAAAGACAAGTGCTTCTACAAACTGCAGATGGAAAGCATCATCTTCAAAGAGGCATTCTCCCCTCCCCCTTTCTCTCTTACATAGGAGGGAATGCCTCTTCTGAGATTATGTTTGCTTTATTTAAAAACAAAGGAACAAATGCTGCTTTTTACTTCTGAACTATTGTTTGTATTCATATGTAAATTTAATCATTCAACTAAATCCCCTGAGATGAACCCACTACTACTGCTATGATTTCCTTAATCAGGTGCCGGCCCTACTTGTCAACCACGGATCTGAGTGCCTGAGAGGGGGGGGGGGTGAACCTTCGTACATTTCGTGTGTTCAGTGTAACAGGCTAGTTTATTTATATTTATTTATTTAATACATTTTTATACTTTTAAGAGTTAAGGCTCTTCCCCATTTCTTGTTGCATTGCCTTTTGGCTTGCTCTTCGTCCTGGTCCAAACTCTAGTTAAGAAAAAGTATTTACTTTATGTATCATTTATATTTTTATACATATTTTTATATAGCCCTTCAGTATACATTCCCAGGGAGGTTTTATTCTCATGCTAGCTCTAAAAACTCCCACCTAAAATGCTTCTCTGCGATGGGAAATGGGGGACGGGAAAGGATACAAGATACTCAGTACTTCCTAGAAAGTGATACAGGATTTCTCTTTGACATGACCTGGGTGCCCTGTTGTGGCACTGGCTTCTGGTGCCTCTGGGATACTTGAAGTTCCCTCCCAGTGTAGTGAAGTGAAAGTCCCATGACATCAGCAGCTGGTACCTAGGGCAGCAGCAAGCTCCTTGCAGCCCTGGCAAAACACACACTGTAGATTTACCTCGGGTGCAAAAAATGTGGGCTGTAGGTAGCCTCCCAAGCCTTGTCTGTCAACCCCCAGTCTGCTGCTGCTAAAAAAAGGGGGTAATTTTAAAAAGTGTAGGCTCTGTGGTTCCTGTCATAGACACTTCATTCCTAGAGTGTCCCTGGATGGTCTTAGGAAGAAGTGCTTGAAGTATGTGTGTGTGTGTGTGTGTGTGTGTGTGTGTGTGTGCGCGCGCGCACATGTGCACATTTATGCTCACATGTGCAGCCCCCGCCACCCAGTGCAGCCCTTGGGTCCAAAGGTTGTGCACCCTGATCTACCTGATGGAGGATGCCCATTTTTATTTCCCACAATGTGCCTGATATAGCATTTTTCTGGTGGCATTGTCGGAAATTTAAATAGAGGTGGGACCAACCAGAGGATTCCGTTTGCTGAGGATTCCCTGAAATCTGAAACTAGCACTGGTGAAGATGGTTCACCCATTCAACTCTGACTGGAATCGTCTCCCCCGCTCCCCCCAGCTTTAAATCACACTTTAATATCTAGGAGACATAGGAAGCAAATGTACCTTGAAAATTGTTTCTCATGCCCATGTTTGTTGGCAGAAGTCTTGCACTCTTTAATATACTGGACATTTTAAGAAGCCATCTCTATTTTATTTCCAGGTAAACTTATTAGAATTTTAACTTGAAATAAGTATTATTTTAGTGGGAAAGTAGGATGTAAATTTAATAAATAAATACAATATAATTCATTTATGTGAAGAGTAATTGCTAGACTAGGGGACTAAAGGCATGAGGATAATTTAGTATTTTTCTCAAATGGCATTTTAACCTAGAATCAGTCTTTGGTGGTACTTCTCAGCAATGATTCAACATTATTTAATTAAAGGTTACTGGCACTGATGGCAATAATTTCATACTAAGCATTGGCATAAGGAAACATAACAAAATTGTAAAAATATTCACTTATCAACCTTGAAAAGACATTGTACAATCTTACAGGCGAGAAAGTTTGGCCAGGAACATGTTTAGATTTAAACAGATTTCACTTTATGTGCATGCAGCAGGACTAAGTCAGGGTAAATTGTCCAAACTGGACTGTGTGGAACATAGTAATCTATATTAAGAATTGATTTGTCAAGGAATTAAAATTATGAACGTGCCTTGATAACATGGGTTGAAATATTTGTTCACATTAAAAATCAATTGTTTCTGTTACTCACTAGCATTTCTATCATACTTTGTAAGTTCTGAAAGCCTTTTTTTTAAAAAAAATCTCTTGACTTCAATTCTTATAATGTGTTCCAATGTATGCAGGTGATTTTATCAGTCATAAAGCAGAAATTGCAAGAGGGACTTAAAAGCAAACAAGTTTATAGGGGAATTCAGTTATCATATGCTTTAAGAAACAAAAGATATGGAACATGAGCCAAAGAGCATGTGTGTCCCATGTACTGCCCTTCGTGATTTCCATGGGACCCATGCACCCTGGGGTGGGTGGGATGGGGATGCCATACAAGGGAGCCAGGCAAGACCCCAATCTTTATGATCTTTAAAAAAAAAATCATTTCATTTATATCCTGCCTTTTTTCCTGGAAGGAACCCAAGGCAGCTCCTCCTCCACATTTTATCCTCACAACAACCCTGCGAGGTAGGTTAGGCTGAGAATCAGTGACTGGCCCAAAGTCACCCAGTGAATTTTATGACTGAGTGGGGACTAGAACCTGGATCTCCCAAGTCCCAGGCAGTCCAACACTCTAACCAGTACACCACACTGGCTCTCTTCCCACCCTGGAAAAGAGTTTCCTTTTCTGAAGGTGCTTCCACAGAAGTCCCAAACTGCTCTTTAAACAGTGACATATGAAATTTATAAAATAAATATTTGGGGCACTTCCGTGCAGCTTAAAGGGTGTGTGTCATTTTCCACAAAGCTTCTCTATTTTTAAATATATATATTATTGGGTCCAGTCCCCAAACTACTTTTTTAAACTGGAGGAAGCTTTGAGGCCTGTTCTGTGGGGCTGGTTTCTGAAAATGAAAATACCCACCAGACACAAATGAAAATGAGTGAGTCTGTGCATACACATATCAGACTTCCCCATGTCATCTTCAAATTATGATACTTTATACAGAAAACTGCACCTTGACCAGTTTTGGTTCCCTCCCTTGCATTTTCTTTCTGTAGTGTGAGGTAAGTCAGTGTTCTTTCTGGGTTTCTTCTTCTTTTTAAAACATCTTTAATGTACACATTTGCCAATGGAACTTTTAAACTGAAAAGTACTCATTCTCTTATACCCCAGATTCTTATGGGGAAATGTGTACAAATTCCAATAGCCAGGTAGGAAGAAAGATTACCTAGGTTGACTGCATTTCCTTCTTTTCTTGTGAAGCAGACAATGCCAGTTTTTTGGGGGGAAACTGGCAGATAGGGAATCTGTTCTGTTCTATCACACAAAGAAAACATGTATGGTTATAAAGGAATTCAGACCCTCCATACATAAAAAAGACTTTGTCTTGTCAAAACAATCCCAACTGGTTTTTATACGACAAGAATCTACTTTTTTTTTTTTTAAGCCACAAATGACAGAAGCTTCCTACTGTATGATGAATGGGAGAACAGACACCCAAATGTTGGGGCATACATTTTTAATGGCCCAATTGCTCAATTAATTCCCACCTAGCTCTTTCCCCACCACCACCACCACTTTTTCACACTTTTAATGTGAAAATCGTCATAATTCCTCACAGATTAGTATAGATAGAGGCCGACGGACTTTTCTGCTCAAGGTATTTGCGGGACATAATTCATTCATAAAGCTGTAATGCACTCATCTATCATCTGAATTTCCCCCCCCCCTTTCCTCTCTCCGCTCGCCCTTTCTGTTTCTGCTCCGGGCTCTCCAGAAGTCTCTGGGCGCTGATGTATTAGCCCGCATATGCAAGCTATGAATTATCAACTGAAAGAAGTCAATTATCCACTCCAAAAATGAGTGTCTGGGCACCAATAGCCCGAGGGGCCTCTTTTGTATTTACGAAATGATTTCATGGCAAGTAGAAGTAGCGCAGGGGTGGGGGCGGTAAGGTGTATATGTGTGTGTGTCGGGGGGGGCTGGGGGGGGAGAGAGACCTTTTCCAGTCTGGTTCCCCCTCCTCTTTCATCCACATCTTACCTTAACCAGAGCAAAGCAAGTTGGGAAGCGGGGAGATGGGGAATGGATGAGAGCCAGAGAGGAAGGAACCATTTTAAACTTTTAATACAATAATCCATTTTTATATACACCTCCTTTTATGACTGATTTCGGCTAGCTATAAAGCAGGCTTGTTTAGCAGCCATACCGCCTCAGCCTCTCTCTCCCCCCCGCCCCCCGTCTATCTGGTCTCTGCCCAGCCTTCAATCAAAACTTAGAGCCTAGGCTGACTGGGGTAGCTAATAGACTGGATAGGAAATGGTATATTGGATTGTTTTCTAGGTCCCCAGCTACTGGCCTTATGCCTTGTCATCTCCACAGACATTGATTTCCCCCCTCTCTCACACACAAATATATATATATATATATATATATATATAATGCTAAGGAACTACGGTCTACTGAGAGGCCCACACCAAATCAGTAAAACGTCCACTGAGTGGCACAGGTTATGCTTAGGGAAATGAGGTCATTAGACAGTATTACAGCAGGTTTTTGATAGCTCAGTAAAAGGGGTTTAATGATAGAATTTAACATAGCCCCCTCTCCACTGGGGAAAAGTTTGATATCGGTATAGACAGGACACTTAATAAACTTCCCGCCTGCATGTGGAAACCTGGAATCTCACAAGGTTTTTCAAGCATCGGCATGTTGAGTGAGATATATATTCCATCGTCATGGAGCTGATTCAAATCATGGAGCTGGTCAGGCCTGACTCTTTTTCCTCCCCCCCCCCAACTGTCTTACAGTGGTTGATCTATTTGAAATGGGTTCTTCTCATTAAAAACAAAATTGAGTTCTGATATGATTTCTACACAGCTTTCCCCCTTGGTTGCAGATATTTATTGTAATCATCATGGAGCCAAAGGACATTTCATTCAAATGCAAGGTAAATTGTTTGGAAGGGGTAAGAGCTTAGCCCTTCTTTAAAGTGTTGGCTAGTGACAGGTAAATTGCAGGTTAAGTGCAAAAGCAGCATTAGCAGAGAAGTGCCTGGCTTCCGCAAATCCACCTTGGCCTTTAATCTGAATACAAAAGCAGGGAAGGAATTAAATTTGACCCCTGAATACACCGCCTGTTCAATCCCAGACTTATTTAGCAAACTCTTTTAAAGATGCTTTTGTGTTTGGTCTGTGATCACCTCAAGCAGGTACAAGAATGCCCACAATAGCAAACCCTTTATGCATCATTCAATGAGTCTTAGAACTGGGGGCCTTGCTTTTCACATTCCAACAATACGGAGGTTCTAGAGATTGTTGAGAGAGCAGTTAATTTAATTTGTTCTGCAAGAAAAGGCTATTATGCCATGATATAACATCTTCTCAAAAAAACACCCTCTTGCATTACTGGATAAATAAAAATAATCTGTTGTATTGCTTCTTGTATGAAAAAGGTTATGACCTCTTTCAGAATTCCTATTTTCAAATAGGCAGATACATCGATGAAATTCAGTGAACTGGCAGAGATTCCTGCTTTCAGTGAAGAGTTTTACCGAGGATGTTTAAGATGTAAAATGGATTTGCACCAGGAGCGCAGTTCCTGGAGCCAAGGCTGGATTATACTTTATGTTGAAGATGCTGCAGACCACCAGGCCCTCTATAAAATATCTGCAAACTTCTCAGTGTTGATAGTGAGGCCAGGTGTAGCAGCTAGGGTTTGAATTTGTGCTTCATCTCCACATAGGAATCTATCTTGTTATTAGTGATTGTCACCAAAGTTCATAATTTCCATCCTTGGAATACAAACTCCAGGCAGGGGCTCATAATGTTCATCCTCAGTCTGAGTTGCACATCATGGATACAAGAATTCTGTGCTGGCTCAGAGTGTAATTGTAATATGAACCCAAGAACCCCTCCCTGTTTCCTTCTCCCAAACGTACCTGGTAGCAGGTCACAGTCATCAGTGATGTCCTCTCCGGAGGCCTTTTCTTCCTTCTTTCTACTGGTGCCTAAAATGCTGCAACAGCTGTGTCCCAGGCACAAAAAGTCCTGGGAAATGTAGTTCTCCATGGTGTCATTTTCCAGGGTCTATAGTAGATGCATGGAGAATCAATGATGTTTCTCAAGGCTCCTTGCACTTGGAACTTTGCTGTTGCACCATTCTAGATACTGGAGAGGAGAGCAAGAGGGAGGCAAAGACCAAAGACCTTTCTATTGAAGGTCCCTGCAGTGTCCAGGTTATTTGAGGGAAGGGACAAGCAAGGCAAGTTGTAAGGGTTCACAGGGCAGTTGGAAGGAGAGGATCAGAAACCACATCATGCCCCTGATGATATATTTGGGAGTGTGATGGGTTTCCAAATTCAGAATGGGGCTCAGCAAAAACTAAGCTAGTTCCCGACTTTCTAGCTTTCTGAGAAAATAACTGGGCCAAATTCCAAATCAAGCCTGAGGGAGTTTTCCCATCCACTAATCTTAAGGGATTTGGTGGTCGTGGTGGTGATGATTAATAAATTCATATGGCATCAACTGGTTAAATGCTCTAATGTCACAGAGTGGTAGGACAGGCAGAAGGATCTTAAGCTGCTACTGACTGTTGCTTAGATCCTACAAAAGGTCAAAGCAGGCAGAAGGGTCTTGGGAAAGAGAAGCAGAAAATGCAAGCGCCTAAGGAAGTTATTTCAACACTGGCAATGGCCAACATCTTCCACTGTATCTGAGGGCAGTAGAATCACTTATGGGGTGCAGAGAAAGCCATGTGGCACACACAGCTTTTTCTGCTCTGTCTCTCAGCATCTGATACTTGAGGTGGGTGCCTCTGTATGACTAATGTTAGGGCTGACCATGTTCACAAATTGTGGGAAAACAAAGAATATTGCTTGGGTAGCAATGAGAAGCAAAATGCTGACTGTACTAGAAACTGCTTCAGGAACTTGTGAGTGTCATTCATGGTGGAGATGAAAGAAAAGAGATGAGTGGGAACCCAGAATATGCTTCAACAGAAGGCCCCAGTATATATATTAATCCCTGTGTGTTTGCAGCCTTAGCCCTTCTCTCTCCATTCCATTTGCCATGATCAAAGAATAAAAAATGCCAAATCTTAGCTTCTATATCTTTTGAATATAAGGATTGAGACTAAAAGCACCATTAGGTTGACTCAATACATGGTCATTCTATTCTTAATTGATGATGGGTCCCAGCATGCTGCCTGAAACTCAAAACTTGAGATGCCAACTGAAGTGGGGTGTCTTCCATCCATTTCATAACAGGTATGAATTCTGCATTAAGGAGGCTTCTTGTGAACAGAGACAGTCTGCCAGAAAACTGTATTAGTTGTTTTTGTGCTTTGAGAACATATTTCTTGTTTTTGATAGTGTTTATTTCATCACTCAGTTGCTCACTTTGTAGTGATGGGTGGGTACTATTTATTTATTAATTATAGTTTTAATCCACCCCATTAAAAAAAGTTTTCAGGGTGGATTACAAAGTAAAAGAATAAAAACACAATACAAACAACAGCAAACACCAGAGAGAGAGAAATGTGATGTAAAATATATACAAACAACAATTAAATCTCAAATGTAAAATCTAAAATGCCTGTGAGAAGAGAAATGTCTTCATCTGGTGTTGAAAAGATAACAATGTAGGTGCCAGGTGAGCCTCTTTGGGGAGGCAGTTCCATAGACAGGATGCTACAAGTGAGAAGGCCCTCCCTCCTAGCTTTCTTCAGCTGGGACTCCCGGAGGAGGGTCTCCAGAGATGACCTAAGGTTCTGGGTAGATACATATGGGATACAAGTACATAGATATTCTGGCCCCGTGAAGTTTAGGACTTCAAAAGTTCATACCTTTAATAATAGGAGAATGTGAAAGTAATCATTGCTCTTTTACCCCATAAAGAACTTCAGTTGATTTCTGCGATCTCTGTGGCAGATTCTGGAACTCAAATGACTTCTTAGTTTAAGCAATCCATACCTTGGAAAATTGCATGAAATACGCAAAGGGAAACTATTTTGATTATCCAATACTTGAAGGTATTTTTGTTGGTGCCATTTGTGAAAATGACCCGTCTTCTGGCTCCTAACCTCCTTGAGTCTTTAGTTAAAAGCTTTAGTTCTGTATTACTTTCATGCCCTGTGTACTTCTTCCTCCTTGAAGACCATTTTGCTGAGGTTTCCTGAAACAAAAAAGGTTCGTGTTAAAAATAATGGCAATGGATAGCCCTGCAACACAGGAACTATCGTCTGACTGAAGTTCCACAATGGCTGCAGAATTGCCTTGCTTGAAAATTAAAAAACAAACAAACTACCTCTTAAGAATTTTTGGTGGAGGATAGCCGATCTTGAGGCATGCATTGGACCAGACAATTTAGTGATATTTCCCTGTTCTATGATTCTTGATACTTTTACTACTGCTGCTGCTACTATTCAATACTATTTAATGCCAATAGTCTATCTGGTACTGATAGTTTGGTATTTTTCATAGTTGCAGGTTGTATTCTAACCAGAGTGGAACCCAGAGAATATGGTTCAACATAAGGCTCCAGTATTATTATTTTTTAATCCTCTGGTGGTTTTGCCAATATTACACCAAAATAAACTAAGTTTGACAAAACTAAGGAAAAGCAAAGAAAGAAAGAAAAAACAACCAGTGGGAGGCATCAGTTTTTTGTGGTATGTGAATGTTATGTGTGAGTACTATGTGCGTGCGGTGGAGGCTGGTGGCTCCGATGTCAGTGGGCCGGGATGTCCACTCTGGGCTTTAGTCAGAAGTTTAAAGGAGCTCTCCATGGTGCTGAACCCCAACCCCAAAATAGCTTCAGCACCATGGATAGCTCCTTAAAAGATCAGGCTGCAACACAGAGTGGATTCACTGCCCCACTGACATTGGAGGCACCAGCCACCACTGATGTATGTGTGTATGTGAATGGGAGAATGTGTGAGAGTGAAGAGGTAATGGACACAGACCAGAGTGTAGGGTCTGTGGAGGAAACTCCAAAATGCAGAGCTGTAGATTTATTCAGCTCTCTACTTGCCTTTCCTTAGGAGAGGATGCTACAAGGCCTACTCTGAGGCACAGCTTGGTTGCTGGCTTGTTCGTTCGTTCATTCATTCATTCATTTTTTCATGGCAATATTTGTATCTCACTTGATCAGGTTAGCAATAGGCTCAGACCTGGAACAAACGAAGAGCTTAAAAAGTGAGGGCCTCTACACATGAGCCAAGTGCATTTTCCACATTACTGAGGGACAAGCTGGACATGATGCCATTTACACAATTAGCAGTTGTGTAATTGACCTTTTAGAATTAAACTGCAGTCGGACGGATAATCCAGATTGGGACTTTGCCATGGGAGTGGGTGGGGTGAGGGGTCTTAATCCTTTTCTGCATGGTCATTCCTTCACATCTGCAGTTTGCACTGGGGGAAAAGCTTTCCATTGGAACCACATCTGCTTCCACCCATTTAAAATTAGGAAGCAGCATTTATTGGACTAAAGGTGTGACTTTGAAGCAGGTAAGCCTAAATGCTGGCACTTTTCTTTTTGGAAATCAAGACTTGGAAAATACAGATCCCCCCCCCCCACACACACACACACGCTTCCCAAGGCAAAGAAGAATCCTCTTCTTTCTGTGATCCTTCTACCAGCTGCAGTTAACAGGTTGTGATCAAGTTTTGCACTGATTCCCATCTTACAGTTCTTGCGAAGAAAACAAAAGCAGTAAGTGATCAGTCTTTTTCATGCAGCCAGGGCCTATGCCTGTCCTATGTTCAGATACCGAAGGGGTCATGAGAATTGGAGTCTTTCCTCAAGCAAAACCCGCAGCCAGGAAATTTTCACACTCTACCCCCATGTCTGTTGCATTTAGCTCTTAGTTGTTCTTCATGCAGTCAAGGCAGCTGAAACATGATAGCTGTTCTCCCCTGTAGTTTTGCAAACTGTCATAAATGATTTGCCAGCTCAAACGATATTAGCGCCTCCCGTAAGCTACATGTGATGCTAAAAGCCTGTCTGTTTAATTTGCAAATCCCTGATGAAGCTAGGTAACGAGCTCGCAACAAAGAAGAAACTGCCGCTTTTTAGGGAAAAGCCCGCTGATTTACAAAGGGCATCCTTCAATTATTTAAGGAGCAGTCAGCAGTGCCATAACTTTAAGTATGAATCAAGTGGCATGACTGAAAAATTTGTCACAGTGTGTTAGATCAATGGTAATTACCTCACTGACACGAGTACTATTATTATTTTACAGGGCTGCAAACAGGATCATGGACGCAAGGAAACACAAACTGCAGTCTGATCAATACTCTCTGAAATATGACTCTCCACGGTCCAAAATGGAGTTTTCAAGCCAGGCAAGCCATTATAGGCCGGTCTTTTCTTTCTGCTTGAGATGGATACCCTGAAGTAAAACATAGCAGCAATTGGTCAACTTGTTTCTGGCTTTAAACAGGGCCATGGTCACTTATTATTTTTAAGGACTTGTGTGGACCCATTAAAAAGTCTGTAGCAGCCAAACTCCCAAAGAAACAGAGAATGAACTTTCTGGTGTTATTTTTCTTTAAGAAGTTTGAAGGACAACGTTGTGCCATTAATGTGCTAATTTTGTTAGGCAGCAACAATTCAATCTGCTCTGTTGTCCTAGGAAATCCCTACCCCTTCTCTTACTGCCAGCATTCAGGGGCTTCCAGGCTTTCCCAACCTGGATGACTACTCCAATCCACCCTGGCTGTTGACCCTGCTGGTGTGAGCTGATGGGAGGCAGAGTTCAAAACACTAGGAAGGCACCAGGTTGGGAACGGCTGCAAGGCAGGAGGTGACCCTTCTCCCCTCCATCTCTGCCAAAGGCATGTGCTGTTTCAGGATCCTAGTGTGGTGTCTCCTTTTTTAACTGAAGAGTCTTAACTGTCTGAAATGACCTTCCATCTTGCCTGCCCTAAAGCCAGGAGGCAGCAGGAGTCAGGATAACTTCAAGAACCTTCTTTATTCAAGAACTTCAAGAACCTTCTTTATTCAAAAATAATATTTCATCGCTTGGGCTTGCTATACAGATAGACTAATACACCCCCCAAAAAACCCAATTCTAGCTGGATCATGAACCACATCCACCCGAGGGGAAGAGGAGCTAGCTGCTGTTGCAATTCAGACCTGCCTCTTAATGAGTCATGTAATACATACTGCACCTGGTAAAGTCCTTGTGCTTGCTCAAGGGGCAAGTTATCTTGAGAGCTAGTGTCATGAACCAGAAAGTCCCCTGTTCAAATTACAGCTCAAACGTGGTGTCACGGGCAAGTTTCAGCCCTCCGTTGGCAATCTGTGCTGAGAAGTGCTTTGAACACTCAAAAAATGTGATATAAATAATGATGATGATGATACTCTGAAGTCCTGGTGCTTACTTAAGAAAAATCTGCTATTTCTCTAAGCAATGCCAACCATTGTTTGGGGATTTCCTCATTATAATGCAAACCTTGAGGGTGACATCTTTTGCATTGTATTTAATAGATACAATGGCACATGGAGGCCAGTTTTGCCTCAGGGTACTTAGAGCAACTCCTGCAGTTTAAATCAAGAGGGGTACTATACAAATTGTCTTGAGTTTCCATGCACACTTCATTTCCAAGGTGAGGTTTTGGTATAACAAATGTGATGAGCACTATCTTCAGCACAACAGCTCATAGGGTCAATCAGGTTGTAACTTGCCTTCCCATTGCAAGACATTGTTCACAAATCAGCCATTTTAGCAGGATCACTCTTAATTCCACATTTTTACTATGACTTTATTTGAAGATTTTTTCAGTTACAAAAGAGCAAATACATTAACCAACATTATATTAACAAGCCATTTCAAACATAACCGTGAATTTCCAGTTACGTATTTTCTTTTCAGATCCACCAGATTTGGTGCTTCCAGACAAAGCTTTTATTATGCCATTGATCTGTTTCATGCATGAAATTTTATGGGGGGGTCCAGATGACGATGTCTGTCACTAGTTACCCTCCCGTGTTTTCCCACTGCTTTTTCCATCTTCTTTTTTTCTTTTTCTTTTTCTGGGGAAAATAATCCATTAAGGAGAAAAAGACTGAATAGCTGCACAATTCTATCTAACAGTTAGTGCTAAGAGCTCTCCATCTGGAAGCACCCATTAATTTACCCCTTTATTCTAGATTAATTAATATTGCACAAATCCAGGGCACATTGTCTAGTTCTTGATTATCTTGTGTGTTTAGCAGCAGATCGCAACAATGTGAAAATAGGGATGGGGGAATAATTAGTTCAGTCCATACCTAATTTTGCACTTTTGAACCCATACACAAACTGAAACTCAGTTATCCTTTGAAATTCACACTTGCATGAATTTTGGAGTCGAGTTCTCCCATCAAAAAATGGGTAAAAAATTGCACATATTAAGGAAAAGTGTAGAGAAAAATGTGTATATTAATGAAAAGAACATGCATTATAGTAGGAAAATTCAGGGCAAAAAAAGTGTCTATTAGACAAATTGACAAATACAAATACATGCACAGGCAGTCCCCGGGTTATGAGTGTCCCAACTTACGGACAACTCATACTTAAGAACGGACCGCCATATATGTAAAGATCTGAGTTAAATACATACAGTGGTTTGTACTTAGGAATGCACGCCTTATACTTTGCGACACTTTGCAACACTTTGAAAACATTGCGGGGCTTCTGTTCCGACTTACGTACACATTCGACTTAAAGACAGACTTACGAACGGATCTCGTTCGTAACCCGGGGACTGCCTGTATTAGGAAAAATGTACACAAAACTGTGTACAAATTTTCATTCTGAAAGTCTGAGATAAACCGAATAATGGTTTGCTGACACCACTACATTGTTTGGATGACTTCAGTATTGTAGGATAGCATAGGGTAGGGAGTACATAAGAAGAGCCCTGCAGGATCAGACCAAGGGTCCATCCAGTCCAGCATTCTGTTCACACAGTGGCCAACCAGCTGCCCACAGGAAGCCCACAAGCAGGACATGAGTGCAACAGCACCCTCCCACCCATGATCCCCAGCAACTGGAGTACATAGGCATACTGCCTCTGATACTGGAAATATCTGTATACTGTAGCTTGCGGTCAGTAGCTTGTACCTCTGTATACTGGCTTTGTTGAAAAGAGTAAAAAAAGCTGGTGAAGGCAAAGAGGAAATTAAGTGGATCAGCAAGCAATGACTATCTAACACAGGGGTTCTCAACCAGGGGGAGAATTTTAGGGTTTCAGGAGGGGGGATGGGGACCACAGACTCAAACTGTTGGGAATACTGATCTTTCTACAAATTACAATTCTACAGATTGTACATAATCTACGGGGCATCATACTTTATTGTATGGCACAGATTAGATTAAGTCAGACAATCTTGGAAAGGGGGGAATGACATTCTGACATATGGTGAAAGGGGTGCATAGGGCAAAAAAGGTTGAGAACCTCTGCTCTAACACAATTAGCTCCAGTTGTGTTGATTTAAATTTCTTTAAAGCAGGACTCCTTGGTCAAAGGACTCCAGGACAACTGGCCTCTTCAGTGATTGAAGCATTGCCCTGAACTGAGCAGAAAAGGTTCAGGACTTGCTGCCACTTGAAAATCAGAGGCTGATTTGCTGAGCCAGTGAACCATCATTATTCCGTAATTATATCCCCTGTCGTGGTTGGTACATCAGAGGCAATTGAGTTGTACTGTATGGTAGCCTTGGGGGCCAATGCATTGTGGTGTAGCCTTGGGGGCCAATGTGTTAAACTTGTAATCAATACAACTGAGTTCTCCCTTCTCCCTTTTGTGATTTGGATTTCTTTTCCTGAGCACAACCCTGGCAAACCCTTTCACTGACCAGTCAGTGCTTATACTTGCAATCATCAATGTTATTTATTTATCTGAAGTATTTTTATGCTGCTCCTCAGCCAAAATAAAATGGCTCCCCGAGCAGCATACATATAATCAATTAAACAAGACAGTCCCTGCCCACAGGCTTAGTGTCTAAATAGACACAACACACAAAGAAAAAAGGATGGGGCAGGAAGAGGAGAGGGAAAATGAATTATTTTATCAGGGCTGGGGGAAGGGCCCTGCTCTCCCTCTTATCTCCCGCAGCTCAGCCTGCTGGAATGACTGCTGGTGGTGACAGTGGAAGGAGGAGGAGCCTTCATGAGGGAGGTCTTCAGCAGGGCTGGTGGAATGGCCCTGCTCTCCCTTTCATCTCCCTCCATACAGCCACATTGATTATAATCAAGGATAGATGCACACATGCATTAAAAAAAACAAACCAGTTGTTAGATCTCTGCAGAAAAGCAGCAGGATCACACAGAAAATTACTCTCTTCGCAGGCAAGGGGTTTGGATCCATATTTACAGTTGATATTTACTGGATCAACTGTACTGGTGGAAGTGGACTTCCCTGTGCCCTCCTTCCCATGGCAGCTTCTCCTGCCCACTGAAAATGTGACACAGAGCAGAGCATCAGTAGACCCTGCTGAATGTGGGGAGCTGTGTCGGGGATCCCTCAAAATTAGGCAGAGGGACCTTTTCCACCCCACCACTCTCTTTATTGGTGAATGGGGCAGACATATGAATGATGGCCTTCTTACATTTAGTTTGGCCCTAAAATCCTAAATGCTACCTGTTGTCACTGGGAATAAAAAAGGGGCCCTTTTTCCTCCGGAGGCCTTCCAGATACCCAGTGGATTATTTTTGTGTGTGTGCCTATTCTGGAATAGCCTTATGAAGGTATGTTGGGTAATGCTTATTTTATTTATTTATTTATTACATTTTTATACCGCCCAATAGCCGAAACTCTCTGAGCAGTTTACAACAGTTAAAACCATAAAATACAATATAATATAACTATAAAATTTTAAACCATAGATTAAAACAAACAGCAAGGCTAGCAGCAGTTCAAATTACAGCAACAGTTAAAAACTACCAGATAAAAATGATTAAGATGATTTAAATGATTAAAAAAATTAAAATGCCTGGGAGAATAAAAAGGTCTTCACCTGGCGCCGGAAAGAGTACAATGTGGGCACCAGGCGAGCCTCTATGGGGAGCTCATTCCACAACCGGGGTGCCACAGCAGAAAAGGCCCTCCTCCTCCTGGTAGCCACCTGCCTCCCCTGCTTATGATGAGATAGGATGAAGCATGCCTTTAATTTGGCTATTTCATCTTGTTTTCCTCTTTTGTATATGTCACAATTTGCAATGTCCCAATGCAGGCCAAAGAAAGCAGAATGCAGCAAAGGCAGGTGGGACTAAAAGGAACAGTAAGTTCACTTGGGCAGTTTGCACTGGGCTAGCTGGCTTCCTGGGGACTTCTATACTATCATTGACCCTTGTGGGTTCTTCTCAACATGCTCATTAGGGCAGGGAGCAGATATATCACCTGGTCACATGGCATTTGCAGTGCTTAGGTTACCTACACCCACACCTACACTCTCTCACTTGGGGATATTAGAACACTGGTTTGGAGCAACCTTGCATTATTCAAGAGATGCAATTAAATGCACTGCAGTTCCTTTTAAATAAAAGGCACAGTGTCCTCCTCAAACACCATTGATGTGTGTGGTTTTTGACTGCCCAAGCCTGGGGGCAATAGTCAAAAATGTGATTTTTGTAGGGGCACCATAAATGAAGAGTGATGTTATATAGTACATGCATGCATACATACAGAGGCGTAGCGTGGGGGGTGCAGGGGGGGCCGGCCGCACCGGGCGCAACATCTGGGGGGGCGCGCTTGCAGTGGCGTAGCGTGGGTTGTCTGCCCAGACCTGTCCCCGCCGCCGCCGCCCCAGTGCGCGCGCTCCTGCCCCGCCCCGGTGGTCAGAGTGCGGCCGGCGAGCGAGCGAGCGACCAACCAGCCCCGCCGGAGCTCCCTCGTGCGCTCCTTCCTACCTTGCCCATGACAGGACTGCGGCAGCGCCCGCCCCCGTGGCCACCTACCCCCGCCTCGCCCATTGGCTCGCCTCCCCTCGGCCCCGCCTCTCTCATTGGCTGCCGGGGATGTCCTGCATGCCTGCCCGCCCACCCACCCAGCCCCTCGGAAGGTGGTCCTGCCGGGCGGCCGCCGCGAGCCGAGGAGGAACCGGGCGGGCGGGCGCAGGGTGAGAATGAACGCGCCGGAGCGGGAGGGCTGGAGCGCCGGGGAGCCCACAAGGGGGAAAGTTTAAGAAGAAATGCGTTGTATTATTATCATTATTATTATTATTAAGCATATTACTAATGGTTTATTTCCGTTATCCAATTTATTTTCTCCATTTTTTTTTATTACTAATAAGTAATTGAAGAAATTGCAATAAATGTGAAAGCCACTGGAGGAAGTGTTGAATGTATATTATTATTGCAAATTATTAAAAATGATGAAAAAACTACAAATTGGTAGGGCTGTTACCCTCCAATTACTCAAAATCTGAGTTGATTAATAGTATGGTTTTAGTCAATTGATTAAGTCGGAAGATATTTGCATATGAGGAAAGCAATTGCAAGTGAGAGAGAGAGAGAAAAGAAACATGCCTCAAAGATGAAGAAAAATAACTTTACAAATAAGTAGGGCAATTACCCAACTAAAGAAATTGGAATCTATTAATCACAGATTTTAGTTGGTTTAAGTGACCAGTTCATTGATTAAGTTGGAATAAACCTGCATATTTATTTATTCTAAGCATTTTTACCCCACCCTTCAGCAACAACAAGAAAAATACAGTCCCTGCCTGCCCACGGGCTTACAATTTAAAAGACACGACACAAAAGGAAAAAGGGACGAGGAGGGAAGAGCCAGTGTGGCGTAGTGGTGAGAGTGAAAATAAACTTGTATTTAGATGCATTTTACTTTAATTACATCAGTATTTTCATAACAAACAATACATGTGCTTAGGGGGTAAGGGTTTCTTTAACTAATCTAGTGGAAGAGACTTGAGTGGTAAAATCCACGGGTTAGGGGGCGCAAATTACTTGCCTTGCCCCGGGTGCTGACAACCCACGCTACGCCACTGCATACATAGATATATACATACATCTCATTCTCCCAGGGTTCATCCCTTTATGGATCATTAACATCACAGCAAGAATTCAGGAAAAGAAAGCATGTTTAAAATATTGTGATGCCAACTCCTTTAGCTGCCATTTTTATCAGTGATCCTGAGAAAGAAGAAGAAATTGTGGGTTAATGTTAGGAAAAGCCATAAAATAGCTCCTCTGGGTGTCTGACATAGCGAACTAGGTACAAAAGTTGACCATTTTCTAGATGCCATTACAGAATTATATATAAACAATCAATTGGGACTCATTAGTTCTAGTATCTTATATTCTGCACTGGAGATGGCAGTGGAAAGAGGGTGCCCATGAACCTGGAGTCAGGAGATCATCTGGTTTGGAGAATAAAAGAAGTTGGAGAATGACAAATGCCGGAGGAGGAGGTGAATAGTTCAGAAGTGACCATGTATTATTTTGGAAGGGGTCACAAATTAGGTATAAAATCATGTTACACATTTAAGTTGTGATCTCATAATAAAAATGATAAATAGTCAATGGTGTATAACAGGATTCATAAGAGAAATTTATTGGCCACTCTTGTGGTATAAATATATTGATACCAGGCCAGTGGGAAATAAAAAAACATCAGTAAATCATATTACATCTACAACCGTACTAATAGCATGAGCCGCTGTAAGGTATAACCAATATTTTTATACCTGCAGAAGCCCCTCTGGCAAGGTACAATCAGAAAGTATGAAAGGGGCATAAGGCTCGCTATTTTCATCAGCTGGAGATGGCTGTACATATCCCATTGGTGGGCTGTGCAGACAGGCCTTCCTAATGACTTGCGTTCCTTTCCCTCTCTGTTTATGAATTGATACTGAGTAGTGTATAATCAGTCTTGTCTAAAATGGTCACACATACCAGTAAGTGGAGGGAAAAATCAACTCCCTCATGTTCAGACTCAGACAGAAATTCCGGTCATTGAGATTTGAGTATGTAGGTCGAGTGGGTCCGTATATAGTTTGGAATGTGGTGATATGGTCATGTGACTTCATCATATGGCCAGCGTGCCCTTCAATTTCACTTCATAATCTTTGAGGTGGCCTCAGGATGGTATGGTGCCAATGTTCATGTTTATATAGCACAACAACAGATAATGGTCTGAGGGTATATATGATATTATCACATTGTTCGTTCGGTTGGTGGTAACATAGGTCAGAGTCTTTTCAAGTGTGGCACCCAGATTGTGGAATTCCCTCCCCCAGGAAGCCTGATTTGCTTCCTTTGTGACAGTTTTTGGAAAATTGTAAAGGCTTTTTTTTTTGGCCATGCTTTTGGGTTGATTTAATGCACTACCACCACACCACCACTATGAGTACACTTTTTGTTGGCTCTAACTTTGTAGCTCTTGGTTAATATATTTTGTTTTGATACTGATCTTATTGCAGTTATTCTGCTTTCCACCAATTTGCCTAGGACAGACATTAGTTAGACTATGGTCCTGGATCCCTTTATTTAAAAAGAGTGTTACATTTGCCATCTTCCAGTCCTCTGGTAAAGGACATTGATTTTATTCACATTGTACATTGTTATACATCTGAGTTCATTAAGAACTCTTGGTTGTATGCTGTTCTGGTTTGTTCATTTTTAATTTGTCAGCCTAAAAGTTTATCACCTGTAATCTCTATTTGATTTGGTGGCTTCCATATCTGGGCCCTTTAATATTGCTGAGGGCTGAGGCATTAGATAGAAGCAGAATTAAAACTGTGGTTCGTGACACTTGATGTAGCACTATATTATCCAGAAATGCTCATTCCCATGCCAAGATCTTTCTATAGTGATTACTCAGAAGTAGGCCCCATTTAGTAATGGTCTCCTACAATTTTAATTAATAGCTTCCTCATTGCAGCTTCTGTCGCTGCTGCAGATTTCCTGTTTAGAATGGTAGTAGCATTGCTGATGAATAGCCTCTTAATTAGGTTTTAATTACTGTTCTCATTTTTTCTTTTCACTTTAAAATGCAAAAGAGCATTAAATGAGAGAGAACAAATGAGAGGAAAACAATAATTAAATCCCCACCCACCCATCAGGAATTGGCTATTTCAGGAGCAATTAAGAAGCTATTAATCAGTAATGCTGCTGACACACTAAACAGGGAGAAATAATGGCCAGAAGCTGCAAAGAAGCAGCTACCAAGTAAAGGCACAGTAGCTCTAAAAAAACCTCACTACAAATGGCTGGCAGTACATTAAAAAAATAAAAATGCCACAACTCAGATGTGGAAAAAAGACTGGAGGACAACACAGAAAGCACTGAATGCAATGGGTTGTTGGTGACTTCATCCAGACTGTCTGTAAAATGTGAGCAAATAAAGGAAGCAATTCCCTAAACTGCTAGTATGGAAACAACCTTAGATCTTCAGATGCCACCTAAAAAACCAGTTCAGCCATCGGTATCTTTTCATCATCTTCCACAGTGAAAATGGATGTAATTCATTCAGCCTCTTTTGCAATCTTCCTATCTTTCTTTAGCAATTATTTCACTCCTTTATTATCTAATGGCCCAGAGCAAATCCCTAGCTGATTTCCTACTACTGATTGATTAAAAGGATTTTAAAAATTGTTTGCTTTAATGTTTGTAGTAATATACCCATCATATCCCACACACACCCCGTTGCCTTATTGTCAACTTTCATTTGTTATGTGCCTTTTCATTCTCTTCATTTGGGTGAGATTCCTACATTTGCTTCCTTAACTCTGCTCATTAGCTATGCTGGGATCCTTGGATTATTTCCGAAGGTTCTTTCTGTAGGAACCTCAGATTCAAGCTTTGGACTCCAGATCTTGGGCACCTACAGAATGCACTGCTCTATAAACCCATGTTGTCTGCTAAGTTTTGAGCACAGGTGGAATAATTTCAAATGATATTCTCAGGAGATTTAAGAGCTCATGATGGGACATAGGGGGAAAGGCAACTGCTGATGGCCCAGACCCCAGCAGAGGCGCACTGGCAAGAGTCCCCTTCTCTTCCTCTTCACCATTGCAACCTGCTTGTTCACTTGCCTCTCCCTCTGGCCCAGACAATGGTGGCGGTGAGAAGGAGGAGTAGAGGCCACTGCTTACTTGTTCACTGGCTCCCTGCCTGTCAAGCAAGCATGTGGTAGCAATGATGGGAAGGAGGGTGAGGATCAATAGCGGCTAGTAGTGGTGAAAAGGTGGTGCTGGTGCTGGTGGGAAGATAGACTCACTGAGGGAGGGGACCCACTGAGGATTTCTTGCCAAGGGCCTCTGTGGTAGAGGAGGGTTTTTTTTAACCCCCCTCTCCCCATGCTGTGCTCCCAGTCTAGATTGGTTCCATGCCTGCTATTTGCATCAGGAGGAAAGCTCCCATTGGCAGCCTCTATTTACTCTATAAAAATATTCTCACAACTGCTAATTGCGTGCATGGTGTCTCATGTGTAGTTTGGCCCTAAAGTAAGCAGGGCACACACAGGCCAATTAGATTCTAAAGCAGGGGTGGTGGTAAAGTTTTTGCCTAAAAGACTATTGCTCATGTTTGATCCAGTGCCAGCAGGAGGTTTCGAAGCACATATGCTTGCCACAACTCTCACCGGGGCTAAATTCCATTTAAATAAAATAAAATAAATCCCAGCCGGCATTTATCTCTGTTTTTTAGCCACTATAAACTTGTAGAAATACTTTGATTTATTCTTGCTGCTATGCGGTGAGTTAAGGGTACACTGCGTTTGAAAAGGAGAAATGAAAGGCGGGGGTGGGGGAGAGAAGAGAGAACATAGTCCAAATTGTTGGTTTCCTGCAATATTTTGGTGTCATTATTCAAACACTACCTTGCTTGACTTCATAGAGAAAAAAAGAGCCTCTTCCCCACAAGGAAAGGATAGTAAATTGTTTTTCTGTTTTACATATTTTCAGCTAAGCTAAAACCTTTTTATTAAAATAAATAAATAAAGCCATCGTAGTTGTGAATTTGCTTCCCAGATGCATTTTTCGTCACGCCTTTTATCATTATTGTTCCAGGCTTTTTCTTTTTTCTTTTTAAGGGAGGGGTGGAAAAGAATAACTCATTACTGTGTCAGAATAGGAGGTGGAAAACCACAAGGGAGTCTTTGTTAAAATGTTTAAGTATTAATTTATTTCATGATGAATTTTCAACTGTCATTTTCTTAATATCATGCACATGAAATAATCATGTCTTAAAACGCTCAGTAATCGAAGGACATTTTCATTTCATGATCACCCTGGGAATTCAGTTCGAACCTTTTTTTTTTAAATGATGCTGTGATGTAAGTACTGAGTTCCCCCACCACATACACACTTCCTCATTCCAGTCATTCACTCTTGCTGACTCTTACGCGTATAAGTCTTTAATTATTGGTCCTCTGCAAAGACAGGATGATGGTTTACATTACATATTTAGGTCTTTTCAAGTTAGATGATACCATGATTTCTGGGATAATTCTGGACCCATTCTCTAGTGTTATGGGAGCAGGAAATCTGAATTCTAATTTAATAAACAAACAAATAAATAAAGTTTTGGTTTATAGCCCATTATGCCTTGGAAATTAAGTCTGTTCCTAACACTTCATTATCTTGTTCATCCTTTCACTTTCAACAACATTGCAAGATAGGCCATTCCTCACTATTATTATTTCCATTTCAGGGAATAATAGGAGGTAAAGGAAGCTGAGAGATTGCTACCCACAATTGGTTCTCGTGTCATGTGAACCCAGACCGATTCCTGACGGGGTGGCTTGTTCATGGGCAACAAGCCACCCTAACAACCCATGGGCTGTTCTAGAGGTTGTTGTACCCACGATGGGTTGTTGTGTTGTCTGACTGATGCCATCATGGGTGCCGGGAATTGGCTACCGAGCTGCTTGACAAGAGCTGCAAAACCCCTTTGCTGCTCCTGCCAGGCATGCCTAGTGACCCTCCAGTGGCAGGCACCCCACAAGTGTCCACGTGGCACTTGAGGGAGGCTGGCACTGGCTTGCTACTCTTCCTGCTGCGATTGTGAGCTGTTTTTGGCCTGCCGTGGCTTCCCCCCCCTTTCCCCCTTTCATTTTTTCTGAGATTGTGATACCTGTTTTGAAAGCCACTGACAGCCCCTTCAGAGTGCCCAAACAGCACCTTGGAGGGGCTGGTAGTGGCTGGCAGACCGATTTAAAACAAATTTTTGCACACCCAATGTGCACAAATAGGTTCGTTCTTTTAAAATTATTATTTTTAGCCACACTTGCGCAACTGTGAAGGTTCACAGTTGCACGAGTGTGGAAATTTGAAGCCTCAGCTGGGGCAGTGTCCTGGGGGGCGGTACCTGCTGCCAAGCTGCAGCCGGTAGCAACCCTGGACATTGCCCCAAAGAGGCTCCAAATACATCCCCCCCCTGTCAAAAAGTGAGCTTTCAAGGGAAAGCAAAGGCACGAGTGATCTTTGCTTGCAAAAATGGGGTGGTGTGATTTCCACCCCCTTTGAGGTGAGATCCGCCATATGTCCCAGTCGGAAAACCCACCCACCCCACATTGCCCTGTCAAAAAACCCTTTTAAAGGGAACCCAGAGTTTTGAAAGTCAGCAGCTAGAGTCTCAGAAAAAAGTGCAAAGTGTGCATCAGCCTGACCACCGTCAGGGGGAAAAAAAGAAAAGAGGATCTCACTACAAAGAGGCTGTAAATCATACCACACCCTTTTAACAAGCAAAGCTCATTCGCAGCTTTGGTTTCCCTTGACAGCTCATCTTTTGAAAGCTGTCAAGAGAAAGCCAACGGGGGGAAACCTATTTGGAGCCTCTTTGGGGCAATGTCCAGGGTTGGTGGTATCTGCTGCATCTTGGCAGCAGGTGCCCCTCCAGGACATTGCCCCAGCCGAGGCTTCAAATTTCTGCACCCACACAACTGCGAACCTCTTTTTTGTTTTTTAAACAAACATTGGTCTGCCAGCCACTGACAGCCCCTCCAATGTGCCGCTTGGGCACTTTGAAGGGGTTGTCAGTGGCTGTCCAAATGGGGATAATGAAAGCCAGCTGTCAAGCCAGCTTTCATGATCTCAGAAAAAAAAGGGGGGGAAGCCGTGGTGAGCCAAAAACGGCTTGCGATCATGGCGGGGGGGAGACAGGTCGGTCCTGCCACAGTGTCCCCTGGGATTCCCACAGGCAGACCAAGGGGGAAGGAGGGAGCAAACAGCCCACGGTGAGCCCGGTCGTGTTGGGCGCACTGTGGGTTGTTTGCAGAACAACTAAGCCACCGTGGCTTATTGCCAGGGTGGGTTGGCATGATGTGCGAACGCACCCAATGACTTCCTTACAACTATCCAATAAGTCTGCAGATGAGTTGATCTATGAATCTGTATTTGCAATGTCCAGCACTGCTCACTGAGGGCCAAACTAGACATGATGTGGAGGCTGCAGCATGATTAGGATTTCGTGTGTGTGTGTGTGTGTTCAAAATAGCACACATGCAGTTGGCTCGGAACCACAGCACTGATGTGTGTGTGTGTGTGTGTGTGTGTAAGGGTTAATACCCCCACCAGTGCCATGGCCCTGCACCAATTTATTGTCCCTCACCCCACTCCACCCCTTGCTGCTTTTTCTGAGACTTCCCATGTCCACATGTTTCCCATGTCCTGTATTCCCAGTTTAAAGGATCCTTTCCAGTGTGGGGGGGCGGGGCGGAGGGAGAAGAAAAGTATTTCTGCTCCCATTTTCCTTCCCATTGCCTCCTGCGACTGCACCTGCCTGCCTTTATTTCGGTGGTGGTCCAGCTGAGAACTCCAGTCACATAACATACCGGTAATGAAGAATAAAAGTACTGATTCTTTGGCACAACCCATGCATGTACGTGTTGTTCCCGACTCATGTACTGCATCAGTCCCTCGGATCCTCATTCATTTCCACTTAATTGCCACTGACGCAAGCAATGGTCCTTCATCCGGGAAACAAACAAAGGCAAGCATTTCATGATGAGATACACATACCCTTAGCCTTTGGAGGGCTGAATAATGAACAGAACTGAGACCTTGTTTGGATGTATTGGTAATAGAAATGTCCTTTTTAATGCAGCTTTTCTGTTGTGGTGGTGGTTTTACAATTTCTGCCTGAAGATGTACACGTGGTTCACTTTGTTGGCCAGCCCACTGTACCCCTGCATTAGACAGTTGTTCTTCTTGACATGAGAATGTTTTTAATTGTACTGGCCTAAATATCTCACATTTCGCTCCCTTGCTACCTTCCCTTGAATTTACATTGTCTTTCTTTGCAGCCTGACTTCTGGCTTTGAAGGCAGCGTAAGTTGCCTGAGAACATGCTGGATGGGAGTTGAGGAGGCATCTGGTTTCAGGCAGTTACTTTTGCCAATCACGTAGCCTTGCAGGGCATTTCTATATGATTTTTTGCACATCCAATGCACTTTTATTTCTCGTTTGTTGTATCGAGTCTGCATATCCTCCCAAAAGCTCTGTCTGGGCACTCCAAATCATGAGGTCACTATCACTGTGGTGTGGGAGAGCAGGACTACAACTGCTGGCCCTGTCTCCATAGTTGCCTCCCATTGGCCTTGTCCCGCGCCTGCCATCCATGTGCTAGGGAGAGGGACTGAGGGGGAAGCCTGGCCTACATGCATACGCTGACCTGTGATTGAGAATTTCTCAAGTGTTTCCTTCATGTGTCACTCATGGTGAATAGTGCAACATGTGATTATGGGAGGGGGGAAAGCAAGGCTGTGCTCCTGGCCACATGTACCAGGAGGTTTGTCTATCAGACAAACTTCTGGCATCTGCAGTGAAGAAGTCTACGCATGAGCAGCTGCTTGCGCATAGGCTACCATGTGCTCAGGACACTCAGTTGTGGCAGTCTCCCAATCATGTTGAAGCCTATTTGAATTTTGAAACCAGCTGATGATGTGTAGTAGGCATCTTCACTCAGTTGACCACGCTAATGTGTGGATGTCTGGAGGCAGCTCCAGAAACAGGACCAATCTGGGGGTGGGGGCAGCTAATGGTAAGATCTGCTTGACAATTGAATACACTGCCTCAGGAGGTGGTGGATTCCCCTTCTCTAAGCAGAGCCTCGGCGGCCATCTGTCTGAGATGCAGTAGCTGCATCCTACATTGCAAAGCTTGCATTGAGCAGGGGCTGGACAGATGACTCCCAGGATCCATTCCAACTCTTTGATTCTGTGATTTCAAGAAGAGAGATTTCATAGATTTCATAGATCATAGAGTTGGAAGGAGCCTACAAGGCTATCGAGTCCAACCCCCTGCTCAATGCAGGAAACTAGAGGAGGGGTCTCCCATCCAAGTAATAACCAGGCCTGACCCTGCTTAGCTTTCCACACTCAGACAAGCTGAGCCAGCATAAGCCACAGGCCGATTCATGATGAAACCTGCTGACTTTACTTATGGCATGGGGCTGTCTCTCACTGACACACACCATGTATCTGTTATGATGATTGAACACTCTGCACTTCCCTGAGCTGTGAGAAGTCCAGAGGCAGCACCAAAGAAGTTTAGTTTCCTTTGGATGAGGAGCACTCAGCGACTTAGAGTGCAATCATATGCATATTTAGACTTTAGAACACGCCATCTCCTAAAAACAAAACTTCTGGTACTGCATCGTATTCCCCAAAGCAACAGTGTGGACCTCTGCAGACTCCAAGGCTGCTTCCAGTCCAGCTACTTGTAGCTAAAAACTCTCAGCTCCATTTCTATCCAAATTCAAACTTGCATAGCTGTTTCTCTAGCAACAGGAAAAGGGAATCACCTTCTAAAGGCTGAAGAGAGATTCCAGAACATTGCTGCCACACCATAGAATGAAGACACTCAAGGCAGTAAATGGGTTTAAAGAGCTGAAACTTTAATTTATATGGATCAGCAATGAGCAGCAACTATAACTTTATTCAACCATGTAGAACTTCCTGCTATTATTGTTAGTTGGGTGACACCACCACACCAGAGCCAGCCCTACCATCAAGCAGAGTGATGCAGTTGCGTCAGGCGGCAGATACTTGGAAGCAGCAGCAAGGTGTTATGCAAGAGAGCTGTGGGCCTGCCCTGTACACCTCCTAAGCTAGTTTGCTGCTTTCAGGTGTGGGAAAGGATGCTGCACCATTGCGAGTTTTGAAGAAAGATTCAACCGCCAATCCAGTCAGCTTTTGTACATGGAATGGGAGGGGGCACCATCTTCTTCAGCAAAATGTCTGAGGCCAGCCCTGGACACCACCCAGGCTCCATGCACCAAATCAGTCTCAGTCTATTAACTAATCCCTGCCCTTTTTCACCTGCTCGCCTTAAAGGTGAGCCAAGGAGGCCCTGACCACTTCACCCCACCCCAGCTGGACAGCCTTCAATGCAATGAAGCCACCAGAGTCCAAGGGCCACTCCTTTCCTATATCCGTTTGAACCAGGTGGCAGTGAGAGGTAGTTTGGTGAAGCAACCCTTCACTAAGAAGATGCTTCAGAGAGTGCTCACCAGGGCAGCTGATCTTCACGTGGCTCTCTGTCTGTATGAGCCTGCCAGTCGTAATCATGGTGTATGCTTGAACATCCAACGAGACAGAATTATATCACCTTTTCCCTTTTTCAGTATGGAGTAAATACAGGGGGAGGGGAGGTGTTCCTAGATGCCAATTGTGTGAGTCAAGCAAAACAATAAAAAAAATAAACATCCAACTCAGTTCCTACATGGGCGACTGGCTAATCCCACACTGCTGCGTTTAGGGTGGGTGAGGCTGCTGCAGTAAATCCCGAGAGGCCAGTAGACAGGTTGGCATTCTCTTCGAAGGTGAGCCACCAGCCCTCCTGACTGGGCAGCTGCTCAGCACTGTGATGCTGGCACCATGCTTGCGTGCTTCATCCCAGCACATGGGGGTGGGGCAAAATCACCTCCGGAAGGAGCTCCCCGGTTGAGTGCCATTAAGAAACAAATTCTGAGTTATTATCTCCCATTAAGGAAATATCAACTGCTTATCTCTGACTATTAGGAAGCAATCAGCTTAACCAAAGATGGTCAGCCTAGCAGTTGTAACAGGATGTAATTCTTGGCTTCCTGCATTGCTGATTTTCCAACGCCTGATAAGGACCAGCAACAGAAACGTCATGGAATTTGCTATGTGTGGCCAAACAAACATATAGTTTCAAAACATCCCATTGGACCAGGTCAGTTCAGAGGCCATTTTGCTTGACTTCTAATAAGTTTGCACAACCAGGGCTATAACGTGATAAGTAAAAACAATATGCAAAATTTAGCAAAGTCCTATGCTTCTCCATGCATGAGACTTACTCCTAGGTAAGTGTGTATATGATTGCATCCTGAATTGCTTTTATACAACCCTTCCTGCCCTGCTTCAAGATAATATACACACATCCATTTAAAAAATGTTAAAAAAAAAAAGTTACAAAGGGCCTGGTTATTACTTGGATGGGAGACCCCTCCTCTAGTTTCCTGCATTGAGCAGGGGGTTGGACTCGATGGCCATGTGTAGGCCCCTTCCAACTCTATTATCTATGAATCTATAGCCAAAGGCTATGGGTTGGATCCAGGATCTGCCTTCAGCAAGAGGAAAGGCCCTCCACAAGAGGAAGAGCTCCGCTTGTGGGTGATCCTTCTACCTGGTTTTTGGCAATCTCCCACACGCCACAGCTCACCCTGTTCAGCAAGGTCTCCTGACTCTCTGTATAGCATTTCCAGGGTGCTGGAGGGGCTGCTGTGGGTAGGAGGGGTGGGGAAGTCCACTTCTGTCAGTTCATTGAAGCAGCTTAAATCTAGGTCCAACCCTATATTTTTATGATATACTTGTAAAATATGAGACTTCACTCCTGGGCTAAGAAAGGGACAAATTGCATTTTCTAAGTTATCTTGTACAAGCATATTATTTTGGCTGTTTGTCTGGGTCAAGAGTACATATGTGTGAATTGCTCATTGTTGGCATGCATCCCAGTTGGCATGGCACACAGGAGGAAAATGTCAATCTAATATCTTGTGATTTCTCCATAATAGAGAATGCCTTCAGCCAAATATGGCTATAATTGACTCAGATGGTGAATTTGGGAACTGGACCACATTACGACAGATTTTCAAACTTTTATCCTCTCCACTTGAATCCCTCCAAAGTCTTGTGGGGCTTCACTGGGGTTAAAATAGGGGTTAAATAATAACGTTTTTTAATTTAAAATTTGATTTTTATTATTGGCAGCTGCCTTGAGTGCCATCTCCTTGGGAGAAAAACAAGGTATAGATCAAATACCGGTAAATAACTAACTTTTACATGGCGACTTACTGTATTTGAGGGGCATTACTTTAACCTGCCTATGGTGGGAACCTCAGCACTCCATGTGTCAATCCCTTGGCCCGCTCACATTGCTTCCTTCCAACTGCCAGCCCTGCCCCAGGTTCTTTTTCCTACTCCACGCTTCTTCCAAGCCCTTCATGCCCCCACCCACCCCAGATCCTCTCCGTATCCTCCATCCCAAATGTCCAAGTCCCTCAGAACATGATGATTCCCATTTTTTTATTTTTATTTTTTTTACCACTGTGAACACTGGTGAGGAGAAGGAAAGACAGGAGAAATGACTGATTGCCACTAAGAAAAGAAAGATTTATTAGTGTTTATCTAGAAATACTGGCTAGCCTGCTGCTGAGCCAACTGAGCCCAGCAGGCTGTAGATTGGGGATTTGCACCAGCTCCATTCCATGCAAACACATTTATCAAATGTGCAAGAGAGAGAGAGAGAGAGTGAAAGAGCAGGAGGGAGAGTGTAGGCCAGCAGTGTGTGCGGGCCTGAAACATGATGAGGGAGCTCAGCAGTCGCTCAGGCTCAGATCAGTACACAGTTAGCATCCTTAGCCCAGCCTTTCCTCCTACCACCCCTGGCTCCATCTCCCCATGCACACGCAATGCCGTGCGTGCCTCTCCGGTCCGTGCTATGCAATCATTTTTCTCTCTTGGGTTCGCTGAAGCAAGCAAGACATGTCAGTGCCTGATGAAACCCCATTTTCACTGATTAGCTCCCTTAAAAATATTTCATTTATCAGTGCCAAGATTTAAGTACTTCCCACTTGCAGGCAGCCAAGTGTGTCCTGTTGACTATGTAGCACGTCAATTTACATTGGCGGTGACAATGTTATAACAGGCACTAATGTCATCTCTTTCTTTCAAGTCCCGTTTGCCTCCTTCTCCTCTTCTCCCTCCCTCCCCCTGATAGCTTGAGACCGGAAAAAGCTTAGTTCTATTTTCCTTCAACACTACCCTCTTCTCATCGGTTCAAAGAGAGAGTGCAAGGAAGCCCTGATGGGGGTGTACATATGTCTGTTATTCATTTGCAAAGTCATAAATTTCAATTTCGTTGGACTCTCTTCCATTATCACCTGGGTCTTCATTTATTCCCAAATAGAAATGTAATTTCCTCCAATGTTTTGCAAATGATACCTGGATAGAATCCCATTTAGATTTTGCCAAAAGAATAATTTCTTCTTCTTCTTCTTCTTTTTTTAAAAAAGCACCTCTCTTTTTTCATATCTGTTTCTTCATTGGATATATTAGTGAACTCATGCAAAGGAGACACTTGGCTTTATTCTCCTATGTCTCCACTAAGGGCTTTTAAACATATTTCAGAGGGTGTTTCCCCCCCTTTAAATGACAAAGAGGGGATTTTGGGGAGGTGGGGTGAAGGAGGGTCAGCGGGCACAGGGCTGTCAGATTTGTGAGCGTACAAAGACAGAGTGGCAACATTAAGACTGTGCCAGATTGCATTGCCTGAAATGAAATGAATAGACTGAATTTACAGGGTGCCAAGAAACACTGTCTGAAATAAATAGAAGTGAATTAGAATCCATTTTTCAAGCTTGCTGACAAAGTGCATTAAATAAAAAGAGGATGCCTAGACTCTATCCGGAGTGAGCTTTTGGGTGAGGACTTTGCTTAACTGTTTATAACTTGAACCTGCTCCTTTCTGGATTTTACTAACAAGGAAAGTACACAGTCTGCGGGTGGGTGGGGGAAATATTTTTTTTCAAGGAGCCCAACTCCCAGTGAAGCACCTTCCTATTCCTGGGTGTTGGACCAGAACCAGCTGAGCTAACTTTCTTCCCATCTACCCAGGGAATTCCTATCCCTGCTGAAACAGTCCTATGGTCCATACAAGGGAACAGAAAGGAACTCTTCCTCCTCCATCTCATGCTAGCCATGAGTCCAGAGTGGTTAAAAATGTACTACAGCTGAGCAGGTGAAACCACTGCAGGGATCAGTCATTTGAATGGGCTGACAGGCACATGGTAAGAATGCAGCCTACTACACCCCAGAAATTTGAGACCCAGGAGTTGCTGAGTTAAACACGTTCCACAATTCTATGGAGAATCCATGGTAGTATACTGAAAAGGCCAGTTTCTAGACCACAGAAAGCCACCTTTGCCGCTCTGAATATACATACCTTGCCAATTTTACCAGATGCCCTGTTCATATTGACTCTTATGCATTTTGCCAAGCTGGCAGTACTTTTATCATTTCAGGGATTCAGTGGTGTTTTTGTTTTATTTTGTTTTGCGTGTTCTGCTGCGGTAATCTTTATCCAGTCCTCTAACTGTGTGACAATCATCAGCCCAGGCTGGAAGAAAGAGTGTTGACAGGAGCTACCACTGACAAAAATCCATTAAATTTTGAAGAAGCGGTGAGAGAAGGACTGATACATTTTATGTATGTTCTGTGCTTTTTTGCGTTTATGCCCCCAGACTATAATTCTGCATGAGAAATGGACAGTTGCAATTTACTTGTTGTGGGGAATTCCTCAAGGAAGCACTTCTGCTGAGGAGAAATCACATTCTCCCAACATGGAAAATGCAATGTTTTACACCCGGGAAAACTTGCTTTCTTTTCTTATCTAGCATGCATATTGTATCACTTCAGTAGTGTAGTTGTTGCACAAGTGCCATAATTGGCACTTACTGGTTAGTGCCAATGCCTATGTCATTTTATGATATTTTAATTTCAGCTACTTCTGGAGAGGCTTGCATCGTGGAAGCATGACAGAATTAATGAAGCCCTTTAAAAAGAAAATGTGCAGAGGATAACTCTGGAAGCATTAAAGGATTAAAGTCTTGGACAGCCTATTGACAGCAACATTGATAGTGACAGTGTAAAAAGGGAAGGCTGTGGATGGGTAGGAAAATTAGATTTATGGGAATATCCAGAAAGAGTTATCAGAGAAGCAGGTAGAATTAGATAAAATAATGATAAAAGAGTTGTGTATGATCAAACTGTTGGATTAAATAGATGAACTTGAAAATAGGCCGATGATGATGATGATGATGATGATGATGATGATGATGATGTCTTATATGGAGCCCCTGGTGGCACAGAAGGCAAAAGGCTTCTCAGTTTCATTGCTTTAGATAGCACCAATTCAACTAAGATGCTCCTAAAAATATATATCTGGTTTGCAAAACTAACTGACTGCAATATTTAGATTTTCTTAGTATTCAAAATATTTCTTTAAGGAAGGTAAAGAGCAAGAAAAGTGACAAAGCACTCCTAGAACGCTGGAAGGTCATGCCTAGATCCTTCTAAAATTTCTAGAAGTACTGAGCATATATTTTCAATTTGTTTTTTCTTCATATGGCTTTAAAAGTTGATTATTTTAAAAAGCACACCTTAAAAAAATATCCTTAAAAATGCAATTTTGATATTCTGAACAAGATTACATTTTTGTTTGTTTTTGCACTGGGAACATGTTGTGGGTGCTTGATAGAACAACAAAGTCTGGAATATAGACTAGTACAAATTTTGCAACTGTAAGATTGTGGGACTGAATTCAGAATGGAAATCAGTCACACAATTCTTGAATGACTCTATAGAATAAGTTTAGTTTACTTTGAATGTATGTTAAATTATTATTATTTTTAAATGGTCTCCCTATGAATGAGTTTCCTCATCAATTTTGGAAAGTGAGTGAGAATTTAGTGCTGTCTAAAGAAGCTTTAGTAGAGATTGGGTTTTGGAACATGAACACCAAGTCTTTGCCTAACAACCTATTTTCTTCTTGCAGAAGGAGAAAGGCTGTGTCCCTACTCAAGTAGGGACAAGTGTGGCATAGTGGTTAGAGTGTTGGACTGGGACTCGGGAGATCTGGGTTCTACTCCTCACTTGGCTATGGCGCTCACTGGGTGACTTTGGGCCAGTCACTAACTCTCAGCCTAACCTACCTCACAGGGTTGTTGTGAGGATAAAATGGAGAGGAGGAAAAGGACTATGTAAGCTGCCTTGGCTTCCTTGCAAGAAAAAAGTTGGGATATAAATATAATAATAAAAAATTTAAAAGGCTGATGTGTACTCAAATATTGTTTCCTGACAAAGATTGTCTACTCAGTGAATAGGGGGGAGGAGTCAATACACTGATTAAAAAAAAACCCATTTCCACTGATTAACTCTGTTACAAATATTTCATTTACCAGTGCCAAGATTTAAGAACATCCCAGTTGTGGGCAGCCAAGTGTAATCTGTTGGCTATGTACCACATCAATTTACATTGGCTGTTACAAGGTTATAACGGGCACTAATACCATCTCTTTCTTTTGAATCCCAGTGCCTCCTTCTCCTCTTCTCCCTCCCCCTGATGTCTTGAGACTGGAAAAGGCTTAGTTCTATTTTCCTGGCATAGCCAGGAAAGTATTTTCTTCCATTTTCTACTAACCACAGTTTGACATTATTTCTGAATTGGTAAAAAAACACACACACAACTATGACTAGGTTTAACTGTGGTTAGTTTAACTAGTTTTCACTTGTTTGAAGAAGCCAACTCCAAACCATGGTTTATAATCCTGGCTTGTTTGGATAAACCATAGTTAAAAGTAACCGTAGTTCCCAATTCAACTGGTTAGTTGAAAACAGAAGCAAATGCTTCCAATCTACTCCTTGTGGCTGTGGTAGAGGAGGAGAGGGAAGGGTGGAACAGTCTTGTTTCAACCAAACTATGGTTTAGCCTTTCTCTCTGAACTAGGCTAATGTGACCACCTAGGAAGGTAAAAAGGCCCTAACGATAAAGGTGGTACCAGAGTTAACTCCATATCAGTCCTGAGCCCAGTCATTGTGTGGTGCAATTTGCCCACACACAAGAATAGTGGATATTTTAGCCACCAAAACAGTGGAGACTTCTCCCCATGGAGGCTATAACATGGATCCACTGTGTCACATGAAGATTCTCTGCACCTGCATTAGCTACAGCCAGGAATATGTGTGACTAGGACTGGGCAAAGTGTCCCCCCACACACACACCTTTGGCAGACTTCCCCCACCCCCATGAAGTTTGAGGAAGGGACCCTTTCCCCTTGTTGCTGCACTGTGTTTAGGTGTTTGGCATCTCTGAGCATGGCGGTCACACACTCTTTGTTTTGCAGCTTAACAGGTTCTGTGAGAACAGAGATCATTTGCTTTGGATTACAAGGCGTAATCTTACCTTTGCTTGTTCCTGTGCAAGTCAGGTAATTGTTCTTGTTGCTGCTGATGCTAATAAATACTTGCTAAATCCTATAAAGTAAAGACATATCCAAATGAGTCTGCAGTTTGCACCCACAGCTTTCCTCACCTGCGAATATTGTAGGCTATGGACCAGGGGAGATTCCCCTGGACTTGTTCATTGGGCTGTTGCTGACATTAGTGCCAGGAATGCCACATCCTTTCATAAAAGCGTGTTCACGGCAGCACAGCAGGGGAGTGAAAACCAATATAGTCTTATGGCTTTGAGCATGTTGTGAAGGAGATGGAGTCAGCCTGTTCTTTAATACAGGATAATAATCTGCTCCTACGTAAGAGGAAGGCTGTGATTAACACAGCACTGACTTATATACTGTATACAGCCTCTCCTGGATCCTGTTTATACAAACACACATACAAGCAGAAGTTAAGGAAGTGTATGGTGGTATATATATATATTTCTCTTGATGGTGATGTGAATGTTCACAGAATACTTTTCATCAGTGGTTGATAAGGACCCTGGAGGTACAGGAGTTAATGATGCTAATTAAACACCATTCATTGTGTAATTATGTACCATGGAAGGTATGTGAGCAAGGTTGATCTGGACAAAGCCCAGATGGAATGTATTGGATTGGTTCCTGGTTTCCCTACTGATTAGCTGTCTCTCACCTCAGTGTATCTCTCCACTCTTTGTCTCAGTGCTGCTGGCCTCCCTCTTTTTCCTTGCCAGCTGTGCGGTTAGCTACACTTAGCCACTCCAGTGGATCAGAAACAATGTCATGAAGATGAGGAAGTGCTAGGTGGGGGATACTTACCCCCATATTTGACCTGCAGTAATGGCAGGCAGGGGGAGGAAATTCCAATACAGACAGCTCTGGGACATGCCACGACTGCTGCAAGAATATGAAGGTGAAGCTGTCTTCCATGATTCACAGTGACTTTTACCCTGCCTGCTACTAGGGTGAACTCTCCATGCCCGTCCTGGCACCATATTTGGGGCTGTGCAGGGATTAATTGCTTAGGAAGACCACCATTTCTGCAATCACTGACATCTTTTTTCCTGCCTTCTGGCAGTGGACCATGCTTTTACTGCAGGCTGAATACCTCCTATTCCAGGCCAACACAACCACTGCCAAAATTTCCAAACTCTACAGTGTTTATTTTTAATGAAGGGCCAATTTGAGGAGGTGATTGAAGATGGCAGACCAGGGACCACCTTCTTTCCCCCAATTCGCTGCCAGCAAGTCTACACCCACCACTTCCTCCATAAATGCTCACTTGCCTCTAAATTGGCAACTGGGGGGCGCTTGGGGAACCACCAGTTGCTGTTCCCTACTTGTAATATTACACCACACTATTCTGCAGCAAACAGGACACATAGTAGTAGCCACCTGTCCAATACAAAAAATGATGGGCTTGGGGATGCAATCCTATATCCACTTACCTGAGAGTAAGGCTTACTTCTAAGAAGACATGCACAGGACTGCATTGTAAGTGGGGCTAGATGGTGGCCATTTTTGTAGCTTGAATTATGTCAAGAAAGTAAATATTTTAATTCATTTGTATAATATATTATTATCAGAAATTTCAGGGTTTTTTAAAAAAAAAATTCTGTCGGAAGGCTTAGGTTCCCATAAAGAACAACTATTTGATACTGGTTTTGCAGTGCTTCTAAAACGTCCTTAGGGCAACTGAATGAGACGTGGGAGCTCTGTAACTGGATTTCATGTCTCTAAATTTCTTTTAAAAGTGGCTCAGGAGCTCTGAACTGGATCGGAACTGCAGCACCGGAGTGTGTGTGTGTTATCTCATCCCCCAGTGCAATTTTTCATGATGTCAATTACACTCCAAAACTCCTATTGACATCATTAGGAAAAACATGTGTGTATCCTCACCAGTGATGCAGATTTACCAGAAGATTTTCCAATGACCAAAACTGATGGGTATCTGTTAATGTAGGGTGCAGTAAAATCTGATACATGTTTACTCAGGAGTCAAATGTGTTTGATTGACTTACAGTTAGTGAACAAAAAACTTTTAAAAGGATGCCGTGTCAATTTACAAACTGTAAAAAAATATTTCAAAAGGTGTTTGTTTTTTTCAATAGCCAAAATGATTTAAAATCAAACATTTGACTGGGGGCAGGGGCGGTCAATAAAGCATACTGCAATTCTCCCATGTTGCAATCCTGCGGTTGTATCTGACAAAGTCATTCCATTAGCGGGCAAAGCTCCTGCTCATGGAAGGATCCATCCACTCTTCAGAGATCCCCTGTCCCTCTCAGCCCCCGCCCCATGCCAAAAATCCGATTCCGTCAACAAGTGGATGATGGAATGAAAGATGCCTGATAATTTGCGAAAGACAGATGGAATGGATTTAACAAAATCCCTACATCCCTACTTGTAGCACAGCTTCTTTGTTTTTTGAACTTACCTAATCACTGCAAGGTAGCTGAGTGTGCTGTGTGTATTTTCTCTTTCTATTACACATCTCTCCACATCTCTCCCTTGCCCTGCATTCTCCCAGGCTGCCTGTGTGCCTCCTAATCTGGAAAAAACAAAAACAAAACCCTTATAGGAGGATTTACTACATGATGCCTTCCCCAGGGCTTTAACTGAAGTAGGGGAAGCTGAGGAGGCTGCGGGCTGCTGGAGGGATGGTTGCACAATGAAAGACAGGACACTCGCACACACACTCCTACGACTACCTCCTAAGTAAGGTAGGTACAAGAACCCCAAACCACAAGAATTTCTCCAAAATTTTCTTCTCCTTTGAACTTATTTTAGAAAGCAAATTCTTTTCTATCAAACTCCATGAGAATAGTAAAAAAAAAAAAAAAAAAAAGTGGAAGAAATTTTCAGCACAGCAGTAGTTTTTATACACAAGAAACCAAAGCTAAAAGGAAACTTCTTTGGTTCCACCTGGCTGCCAGGCAACATCCTCTTCCCCCCCCCCCGCCCCCTTTGTGATCTATGTTTGCATCCAGGCTCTCTGATGCATCCAGAGCTGTTAATTAGCTCTGCACCTTGAGTGCCCCTTGCTATATTGCACCTAATAGCAAATTAGCTTGCAACTTTTTGGGGGTGTGTGTGTGATCCCCTGACATTACTGTTCCAGCACCCGCCACACCATGGTCTCAGTCTCCTCACTCCACACCTCCCCCCTACACCAGTTATTTGAACAACAACAATGCAATGGTTATAGACATGAATAATGTCACATCTAGTTTGGCCCTGACTACAACAGCCTGAGATGGGAATTGAGGATTAGTGATGACTGACAGAAAGGTCAGTCAAACTTGCTGAGGCCATCAGATCCAGGGTGGCTCAGGACTTCATGGCTGCTGTGATAATCATGGGTTGTCCCAACATGTCGTTGGCCCAATGTATGTAGGATGACACACGCTTGATCTGGTTTCTCGACTGGGCAGGAGGATGGTGATGTGAAAGTGGGGGGATTCACATCCATCCCCTTGTCATGGTGGGATCACTTCCTACTGAGGTTTAGACTCTCAGCAGCCTTTCCCCTCTGCAAGGGTGGGGAGCCTATTAAAATGGTCCACCCTTGGAGGTTAATGGATTCTGATGGATTCCAGAGGGTTCTGGGGATGGATTAATTTTATTACAGTCACAGACCAATCAGAGTTGTGATACCAAAGAACAAATACAGGAATTAAAACAGTTAGATAAAACAGATTGGTTTTTTAAAAGATCCAATTATCCCCCCCTGTAATTTGCATTGCAATAAAAAGGACATTTGCAACGCTCTTGGTAATACGGGATAGATCATCCCTTAAACAGAACAGAACCATATCTTCAGAAGATTGCCCTGGGAGAGTTCTAAGTAGAGGGAGAATCAGCCTCTCTCTGCAGTCCCTGTACAAGTTACAGTATAGAAGGACATGAATGAGGTGGAAGAAGTCTTGTGCCAGCTCTGACTGAAGTCAGGTTAGTAGAGCTCATTATCGAGCCTACTCTGTGGTGGTGAGGGTGGGAAAGGGAATTATTTTCTACCACCACTGCATCTTCTCAGTGTCATCTAAGTCTAACAGAGCTTTTCCGAGTGGTTCGTGACCTTTTGCAATCTGGGCCAGGGAGAGAGATGGTCATTTGGGCTTCAGGCCTGGTTTTGGAACAGAAACTGCCTTGGTCACCCTGTGGGATCACTTTTGCCGGGAGAGGGACAGGAGTCGTCAACCCTGTTGATTCTCTTGGACCTCCCAGTGGCTTCTGATACCATAATCCATGGTATCCTTCTAGATAGGCTATCTGGGCTAGGAGCTGGAGGTACTGCACTGCAGTGGTTCTGCTCCTGCTTGGATGGCTGATTCCAGAAGGTGGTGCTAGGGGATTATTGCTCAGTCCATGGGCAGCTATGCTATGGGGTGCCACAGCACTCAAATTTTATCCCACATGCTGTTTAATATCTACATGAAACTGCTGGGGGAGGTTATCTGGAGTATGGACTGAGGTGTCACCAATATGTGGATGACACCCAGCTCTATCTCTCCTTTTCATCAAACCCAGGTGAGTATTCTGAACCAGTGCCTGGGTGTGGTAATGGACTGGATGAGGGCCAATAAACTGAGCCTCTACCCAGCTAAGTGATGTTCAACCTGTTCTGGAAGGGGTTGCACTCCCTCTAAAAAATCAGATTCACAGTTTGGAGGTGCTCTTGGATCCAGCATTGTCACTAGAGGCACAGGTGGACTCGGTGGCACAGATCACGTTTTATCAGCTTAGGCTGATATACCAACTATGTCCTTATCTGGACAGAGATAGCCAAGGTACAGTTATTCATGCTCTGATAACATCGTGTCTGGATTACTGCAATGCGTTATACATGAGGCTGCCTTTGAAAGTAGTCCAGAAACTTCAGCAGTGAGTTTTTAAACTAGGGCAGTGAGATTTTTAACAGGGACTGGCCAACGTACTTATATTATGATAGTACTTTTCCATTTGCACTGGCTGCCAGTCCATTTCTGGGCCTGCTATTAACATTCAAAACCCTAAATGGCTTGGGGTCAGGTCACTTGAAGGATCATCTCCTCCAATATACACCTGTCTGGACTCTAAGATCAACTTCAGCGGTCCTTCTCTGGCAGCCCCCACATAAGAAGGTGAGATGAGTGGCTACTAAGAAGAGGGCCTTTTCTGCTGTGACACCCCAGTTGTGGAATGAACTTCCCAGAGAGGCTCACCTGGCGCCTGCACTGTGCTCTTTTCAATGCCAGGTGAATACCTTTTTATTTCCCCAGGCTTTTTAGTTTTTCAGTTTCTGTTTTAAAGCCGGTATTGTATTTTAAATCTTTGCACTGTGGCTAGTTGCTATTTTGTTATCATTTTTATTTTCATACTGTGGATTTAAGATTTCAAATTTTTACACTGTATTTTATTGCCTTTGATTTTATGGTTTTAATTAATTGTGAACTGCCCAGAGTGCTTTGGCTATTGGGCACTACAGAAAAGTAATAAATAAAGAAATAAATAAAATAAACTTCTGTGGTCACTGGATAACACACAGGATATTCCAGAACATATCATGTCATACATGAATAATCATACATGTTGAGGTGTGTTCATATGTAGGGGTGTCCCTTTCACATTCCAGAATCAGCCCTTGTGTCTGGTAGCTAATAACATATCTCTATATTTGCACAATGTAAGCTGACTTTATTAGTACTGTATACCTATACATAAAAATGCATGTGCACCACCAAGGCACATTCACACAACCTTTGAATTAAATATCCTGTGTTTAAAGCATTTTATTTATCTTCATGCTGGTTTTAAATTGATTCTCCAGATTTTGCACATGTGTTTATTGTTCATCCAAGCATTCCACTTAAGCAAAATATCACTTAACATGCTGCATAAAGAAACTTTACCCAATTGGTTTGTGGTGCTGTTAATTTGCATCTCATTACCACTTTATTAGATTTATAGCTATGACAGAGTGGTCTCCCTTTACCCGGCATATCACTCTCACATATCCAAGCCCAGTTGCTCAGTGATCTCATTGCCATGAAACATCTTTGATGGTGAGTCCCCCTCCTCCTAAAAAAATGAATTTACAAAATAAAATTGGTGCAGAGAAGATAGAAAATCTTCTGAAACTAATAAATGTGTACTTTGTACAACCTGAACAAACCTTATGCTTAGAGCAGGAATTTCCCATCTTGTGAGAAATTCCAAAATACAAACAATTGTTACACCAAAATCACAATTTATTTTGGTAAATTAAAACTTTAATTTCAGGCACGTATTAAAATTACCTTTTCCACAAATTCCCAGCTTACTTTTTAATTTAAAAAAAAATATGTTTAACCATCACTATCAAACAAGTTTAATTTTCTCCCTTTGAAATAAATGGGATTTCACTTTAATCAATGGAAATTAACTTGCAATGCAATCCTATGCATGTCTGCTCAATTTGACTTACTTGTGGCCTTTATCCAAAATGTGACCACAGTTTGCATCTACTTATGCAGCAGCTAATAAACTGAATCTACTGTTCAGGACAGCAAGTCTCAAGACTGTTTCTCATGAGATATTCTGTATGATATATGTATTTTAATTACAAAGCACACACATCTTTTAAAGACACATTTTCCATTTAAAATATATAGAAGCCATGAAAAGGAAAGAACTAGCTCACCCCATTACCTCCCATCTCTGTGTTATCTTAGGCAGGCCACATTTGAAACAAGTATGTGCCCTTTGTAACTGATACTGTACACCTGACCTGTCTTTTGTACTCAGGTATCTGTGCAAAGTAGTGCCATGGTGAAACCCCACCTGCCCTTTTGCAAACTCTTTGTTTCCCTGCCAAAGAGGCAGTCGTTTTTCTGCCTCCTTCTCAAGGATGTTGAGAATTTTGGAGAAATTTCTCAGGGTGCACGGCTTCAGTGCTGGCCTTACTGCAAGGAGGTAGCCGAGGGTGGTAATGGTATGTCCACTCTGTATTTTACAGTCTTTACCCTGTTCTGTCCTTGCACAGCCTCTCCAGTTGCTTGAGCTTTCTGAAAGCTGCTAAAGGACTTACACAGGACTTCCTCCCTTGAGGCTTTCTGGTGCTGCTGCCTGCAGAGTGCCTGAAAGCTGAGAGAGGCATGTTTGGTTTTGTTGTTCTTAAAAGTCAGAAGAAGGAGGAGGAGGAGGAGGAGGAGGAGGAGGAGGAGGAAGAGAAGAAGAAGAAGAAGAAGAAGAAGAAGAAGAAGAAGAAGAAGAAGAAGAAGAAGTAGTAGTCTCTCAGCCTTCAGGCACTCAGCAGTAATAATACTTGGAAGCAGTGGAAAGCCCCAAGGAAGGGAGTCCTGCTTAAGTCCTCTGCAGGGTTTTCCAGGAAGCTCAAGCACCTGGACAGGTTGCAAGGACAGAAATGAATAAATATTGTAAAATCAAGAGCGCAACACACACACACACCCCACACACAAGCCACCTCCTTACAGTAAGGTAAGCACTGAAGCCCTGCACCCTGAGAAATTTCTCCAAAATTCTCACCCCTTCCCACAATTTTTGGGTGCAATGTCTTTTGGCCCCTCCTCTCAATGAAGGGTAGAAAAAACAACAATATTTGGCACAGTGCTAGTAGTACAAAACATCTCACAAGCAATAGCACTGAGTGAGGAATGGAGCTGGCCATAATGGAGTATCTGTCCAAAGTATTTCAGTATTTTAGCTTAACTGGTTTGCGGGAAGGACCGATACAGATAGCTTCATGAAGCAAACAGGTCCATGTGTTTAAATGACTATATTCAATTTATTCCTCTTTCTCTGGATGGCTGTTAATGATTCAGATGCCCCACCTTCTTGTCTCCCAAGCCTCTCTGGGGTTGCTTTATGAGGGTCATAATTCACATAGATCCATTATCTTGGCACTCATCCCCCCCATGAAGCAAATGTAATTATTATCCAATTAGTTGGGTTCTCTGTTGATTCTCAGTTTGTGGCTTTTACTATTAGCCTATTGTTATATAAAAATAATGTTGACAGGCCCTTTGGGCATAATTTTATATTGGCAATGCACGTCCATGAGATGATTATAAAGTTTTATAGATAGTCTTGGGTACTGAATCCCTTCTGAGCGACATTTACTTAAAAGGTGCTCAAAGGCTGAAAATAATGTAAATGGCTAAGTTTATTTATTTCATTTTTCATTTTTTCATTTTTTATCTTAGTTTATCTACAAGTTTATCTTAGCTTGTTTATTTGCTTAAATCACTATTTAAATTTTATATAGCCCTTTTGGGGTTTCAAAGAACATTTGATCAATTAAAAACAAAACAAAACAAAAGGTTGCACAAGAACTAGTACAACACAGAGGCTGAGAGAAGCTGTGAGTCAGGAAGTCCCCAGTTTGAATCTTACTTGAGCTGTCAACTCCCTAGATGGCCTTGGGGAAGCTATGATTTCTTTAGCCCTCCATTTGAGAATCATAATACTGTGCTACTTTACAGGGTTGTCGTAAGGGCTACAAGAGAATCTATGTGAAACACTTTGAACACTCAGGAGTGCTACATTGATGCCAAGTATTATTACAGAAACTGGATTTTAAGACTATATACTATATATGAAAATTACTTTTAGATTCAAATTAGCTCCCAGAAAAATCAGAAATACTATATTCAGGATGGCTCTTGGGGGGGGGGGGATATTCCAGCTTTGAAGAAGAGAAAAACGGTAGGTTCCCCACACCTCCAAATAAATGCAGCTAGCATGTTGCCAAATATGTACAGATTTGCTGCAAATAGAAGGAAGAACGTACTGGATATGATATGACCAACAGACAGGTAGCTCAGATTCCTATTTTTGAAAGGAACTATTTATTTAAAATATTTGTATTCCTCTGTTCTCCTAACAAGAGACCAAGCTACCTTAAAATATGTAAAGCAAAACAACAAAACAATGAGCAGAAATATTAAATTATGATCAGAATTAAATAATTAAAGCCCTTCAAATTACCTTCTATTAAGCTATTAATTCTGCAGTCTGATACCCATGTATTTGGGAGGTAACCCCAGTGCATGAAATGGGACTTACTTCTGAGTAGACAGAAATAGGATTGCACTGTAACAGGTGAAAGAGAAAAGCAATTCTAGATACTGGATATTTTATGGCATATTCTATTCCATAGAATACTTAAGAGCATCAAAGGAGTTTGTTCTCCATGTACCCTTGTTAGAGGAAAATTATCATGTGGTAACAAGAGAGAGAGCTTTCTCTGTGGTAGCACCTGCACTTTGAAATGCCTTTTCCATGGGAATATGACTGGCGCTGATGTTACAATCTTCTTGGCCCCAGCTCAAAACTTATATATTTACGCAGACATTTTAAAGTTAGGATATTGTTTGGTCTGTTTTGCTTCTTTTTAACAGCCTCTGAATTATTTTATGAAGATTATTCTATTGCTTTTAGGTAGACAGTCTCCAAATATTTTGGGCTGGTGTGGTGGGTACATTTGGGATATTAAGAAAATATTGCGGGCACCATCAGAAAATGGCCACCATGGGGGCATGCCTATTCAAAAAATGGCTACCACAGTGCGTGTGGCATGTCACAAAACATTCCAATTTTTGGAAGGTAAACTGTTGAGGCTAAAAGACAAATATGTTGAACATCCACCCCACAAAGAAAGAAACACCCACCCCACTTCGCTTTGAAATGACCCCAGCTGCTGGGAAGAGTTGTTTAAAATAACTAAACATTAGGAGGAGTAGGGTCCCTTCTTCTCGTGGAAGGCAGATCCTGGATTCAACCCCTCCTTCTCACCCAATGACTGGGTTCACATGACATGACAACCTATCATTCATAGGTGGCAAGTCACGGTGGGTTGTCGTGTCGTGCGAATCTGGACCGTTTCCCACAAGGTAGCAACCCTGACAATCCATGGGTTGTTCTAGGGATTGTTGTACCCATGATGGGTTGTCATGTCATCTGAACCTGGGCAACTGACCCTATCATAGGTACCGGGAACTGGCCAGCAACTCACTTGGCAAGAGTGACAAAAACCCTTTGCCAAGCTTGCCCAGGAACCCACCAGTGCCTGCCACCCCACAACTGCCCAAGTGGCATTTTGGGGTCACTGGCACTGGCTGGATGTTCCCTGCTGTGACTGTGAACCATTTCAGCTTGCTGCAGCTTTTTTGTCCCTTTAACTCCCCCCCCCCATATATCGCAAAAGCCAGCTTGACATTTTTTTGAAATGTTTGTGCCCACAATGTGTGCAAAATTTTTCTTCCTTCCTTCCTTCCTTCCTTCCTTCTTCTTCTTCTTCTTCTTCTTCTTCTTCTTTTTTTTTTGGGGGGGGGCGCACTTGCACAACAGCACAGGTTGGATTTACACCCCCTTTGTGCCAAGATCCTTTTCTTCTTCTTCTGTTTTTGCACTGGACTGTCCTAAGTGTTATCTCACTTTTCCAGTTGTTTCTGAGACTCTAGGCACTCGGGAACATGGAAAAGTGGGACCTAACCCATTTTAAAGGGTGCTGTCAGAACTCCGGCTCCTTTTAAAAGGGTGGGGTTTTTTTTGGCAGGGCTCCCCATGCTTTCTTGACAGGGACATATGCATTCATGCCTGCATATGTCCCTGTCAAGAAACCATGGTGAGCCCTATGAAAAAACACATTTTAAAGGGAATCGGAGTTTTGACAAAACAAAAGGGGGTGGCTCACACTTTTCCATGTTCCCAAGCACCTAGAGCCTTGGGAAAAACTGGAAAAGTGAGATCCCCCTTAGGACAATCTAGTGCAAAAAAAGAAAAAGAAAAAAAGGATCTTGCCACAAACGGGGTGTAAATCCTACCCCCTCCCTTTTCACAAGCAAAGATCATTCACAACTTTTCTTTCCCTTGTCAGCTCATCTTTTGACAACGGTCAAAAGAAGCCAAAGGGAAGAAAAAGCCTATTTGGAGCCTCTTTGGGTCAATGTCCAGGGTTGGTACCTGCTATGCTATGACAGCAGGTGCCTTCCAGGACATTGACACAGCTGAGGCTTTCAGTTGCTGCACTCGTGGAACTGCACACCTCCATAGTTGCACAAGTGCAGCAATTAAAAAAAAAACCACCAATGAAAAATATTGCACCCATTGTGGGTGCAAAAGGTTGCTTTAAAAAATTGTTTCCCAACCACTGACAGCCCCTCCAATGTGCTGCTTGGGCACTTTGAAGGGGCTGTCAGTGGCTTTCAAAATGGGGGACTGAGCGATCTCAGTTAAAGGGACAAAAAAGGCACAGCAAGCCAAAAATGGCTTCTGATCATGGCGGGGAAGCAGAGACAAGTCGGTCCTGCCATGGTGTCCCCTGGGATACCAGCAGGAGGACTGAGGGGGAAGGAGGGGGAGGAGGGGGCAAACAACCCACGGTGAGTCTGATCGTCTGTGGGCGCACTGTGGCTTGTTGGCAGAACAACCAACCCACCGTGGCTTATTGCCAGGGCGGGTTGTCATGATATGTGAACACATCCAATCTCATTGTCCCAAGGCTGCTCAGGTTTCCTGACACCTGCTATTTACGTAACAAAAGCATGTGCTTAAATTCATGCAATTAACATCACTGATATCTAGTTTGATGTTCAGGACAGGCTATCTACAGCTTTAACAGTGCATTTGTATACATCAGAGGTTGACTCAGAAGTAAGCCCTATTGAATTCAATGGGACTTCTAGGTAAGTGTGGATTGAGAGCATAATTCGTTCCGGAAACATGCTTGTAATCCAAAACACTCTTATATCAAAGCGAGTCTCTGGCGGGCATGAGCAGGGCCGATTTCGGCCCACTATGCCCGCTCGAGGCGAGCGGTTACATCCCTACACTACTTGTCTTGCAAGACCGTGCTCGTTTATCAAGTCAAAATTTAAATTTTTTTTTGCTTGCCTTGCAAAACGCTCTCAGACCAAGTTACTTGCAATCCAAGGTATTACTGTACTCTATAATCAGCACCTGAAAAGTGAAAGCTTGTGCAGTTGTCTCAAAATTAGTCTTATATGACTTATCCTGATGGAAGTTGGGCTACTGCACTTTGCATGAATAAAGATGTCAGATGCAGCCCCCCGCAGAGGTTGTTATAATAGTCATGGTTACATGGAAAGTCATATTCATAGTTACTTAGAAAGGGTGTTGTATACTGTAAGCTGTAGAGAAAATGAAGGGTTTTTTCCAGCTCCTGTTAGCCTGTGATCCAAATGTGTGATGGACCCTTTCCCACAATCAAGTCCCATGTAGATTCACCACGTGGTAGTTCAGAGTGGTAAAAATATATGTGCAGGACCAAGTATTTATAGGTTCCAGAGCAGTTCTAAGCCCCACTTCCCCTATCTTAATTTCAGAATTGACAACCATTTTTTATGGCATCTGGCCTTCCTGTGGTCGGCTTCCTTTTGGCTGTGTTTGGCATCCACAGTTGTCAACCTCTGGAACCCCATCTTCATCACCCTCAAGGTCAACATCCCCCCTCACCTTTCTCCTGTTGCCTCCTGCTCTTCCTATGGGCCTGAAAGACAGAAGTGGTCACTGTCCTCCAATTCTTGGCTCCTTCCTTCCTATGCGCTCAAAGATGGAGGTCGGGAGGGAGAGACTCCTCATGTCCAGTAGCTTGATGGAACTGGTGGGTACCAGGCCAACGATGCTGGTACCCACCAGCTTTTGATATCTGTGACGGTTCAGGAGTCGGGAAGATGTTCTGTTCCGATCCCAAGGAGTAGCCTATGGGGTTCAGTGCAGCAAGGCAGGCCAGATGCCACGCAGAACAGCTCCCAGTGAGCAATTTGCTCCAACAAGGTCTGAGACCAGGCTTAAACTTTTTCATGGCTGGACAGCCAGAGCCCCCTCTCAGACTCCACTGTTTCTTGCAAAGTGGACAGTCACCTCTGGCCTAGAGCCTAGCACTTCTTCGTCTCTCCAAGAGCTCATGCCAGATGCACAGCCTGCATTGGTGCACTGGGTCCATAGATTGTGGAGCTCTTGCAGGTGGGTGTGCTGGCCCATTGCTGGAACTGGGTTCAGGGGCTACTGTTTCTGGCCTAGGCTTGACGGTCTGAGGCTCGTAGGTATTTGCATCTTGGGAATTGCTGGTATCTCAGGCTGAGGGGTCTCAATTTCCCACTGGCACCACTGGTTCTTCAATATCTGTGTCTGGTCACTGCTGGACTCTGGGGTCATGATGACAGAAGAAACTACTCATGCCTGGTGGCCCATGGAGCTGGTGGGCCTGCCCCGGGCGGAGGCCTCTCTTCCACTGTGTTTGAAGCTCTTGGGACATGTTGGCTGGAGCATGGCAGAAACTTACTTCTCCCTTAACCAATTCTACCCCCACCCCCAGTGGGCTCAGATCCAGCACCTGCATGCCACCCTATGCTGCTGTGGGTATTCCTTGGCAGTATTTATTTATTATATATATTATTATCAGCAAATTTATAAGCCAGCCTACATTGAGAGATATCAGAATGGTGTACAATAAATTAAAAAGACAAAATATAAAATGTTACAGTAAAAGCAGATAGGTCAACGAAACTGTTGGGGGTGAGCAGTCAAAACCTCAAGCCATATATGGGTGCATGACGTAATTGGGACCACAGAGTCTCTGCATCCTAGAGCAGACACTCTGTGAATATTACCCAGACCTCCCCTGGTGCAGGATGTGGGCGTAGCCAGTGCCTTCTCTTCCTGCCCTGGGAAACAATCTGAGCCATGAACTTGTACGTGCAGCATGTTTGAAGATGTAGCTGGAGAAGCAGTTCTGAACTTAGATTTCATAGATCATAGAGTTGGAAGGAGCCTACAAGGCTATCGAGTCCAACCCCCTGCACAATGCAGGAAACTAGAGGAGGGGTCTCCCATCCAAGTAATAACCAGGCCTGACCCTGCTTAGCTTTCCACGCTCAGACAAGCTGAGCCAGCGTGACAAGTTCAGAACGCATCAGCTACCAGATGATTCCTGCACAACTGTAAATACTTTCTTAAGCCTGCCTGTATCCAGTCTGCAAGATCTGAGTGAGTAAACTCTGTTTTTAACCTCCAAAATACTGTTTGTCTTATTGGCAGTATAAAGGGGGAAACCAGGTAAAGATCCAGTCAGCCCAGAAGGGCAGCCTGTAATTGCCAAATGCTATTGCTGCTTTAACCAGCAGCTCCACACGCTCACATTTTTTCCGCTGTAGTTGCGGTAAGCTCTGCTGTACTTGCAAACGCAAGAGGGGAGAGACAATAACTTTTAATATCCTCTCCCAGCTCTTTTAGCAATCCCCAACAGAAACAGTGGCTGGAATTTACTCATCAGTCAGGAAGGATGACTAGATGCTTGCCTGAAAAGAAGTCTTCAGCAAACACTGAAAACAAAGGGATGTTCGTCAGGGATGCTTTGACTTGGATTCCTGCATTGAGCAGGGGGTTGGACTCCATTTATTTATTTATTTATTATATTTATACCCCACCTTTTTTCTTGAAAGGAACCCAAGGTGGCTTACATAATCCTCCTCCTCCTCTCCATTGTATCCTCACAACAACCCTGTGAGGTAGGTTAGGCTGAGAGTCAGTGACTGGCCCAAAGTCACCCAGTGAGTTTCATGGCCGAGCGGAGACTAGAACCCGGATCTCCCAAGTCCCAGTCCAACACTCACTACTATTCTATGATTCTATGAAAGCAATGTACAGATGCATGCCTGATCTCAATTGGAAGGGCATTCCATGGTGGAAGCCACCACACTAAAGGCCCTACTCCTGGTAGTCTCCAAGTGGATCTCTGACCATATGGGACCACCAGGAGTGTCTCTTCAGAAGACCTCAGTGATTGGGCAAGATGATAAGCATAATACCCTCCACAATTTGGGGGATTTGTGTAATAAGGGGTCATTCTGACATCCTCACTATTTGGAAGAAACTGCAGAGGGCCTGTTTTGCCCAGCTGTCTAGTTTGTAATCTTCTGCATCTGCCTGCAAACATTGAGGACAGACAGAAGATTTCACCCAATATGTGTGCTGCAGCATGTACCCAAGTCTTCCTGCAGGATCAGACCGAACTGGTTCATCAGTACCTCTGTAACATTGCTTGTGTGTGTGTGTGCGTGCGCGTGCGTGCGCGTGTGTGTGAAACATGGACTATCTATAAACGTCATTTCCACCTCCTTGAAAGATTTCATCAACGTTGCCTCCGGAAAATCCTGTGAATTACTTGGGAAGATAGGCGAACAAATGTACTGGAAGAAGCAAAGACTACTAGCGTTGAAAAAATGATCCTTCAACGCCAACTTCAATGGACCAGTCATGTTGTTCGAATGTCTGACTGCCGTCTCCCAAAGCAATTACTTTATTCCCATTCTCAAGGATGGAAAGCGGAATATTGGTGGTCACTATAAGAGGTTTAAAGATGTTCTTAAGGCTAATCTAAAAAAATGCAATATAAACATTGAGAACTGGGAAGCTCTGGCCCATGAATGATCTAACTGGAGGTTGGCCTTTCACAAAGGTTCTATGGACTTTGAAGAAGCCCGAGTGCAAGGTGAAAGGGAGAAACGTGCTAAGCGAAAAACACGTCAAACAAATCCTTCCATCTGGCAACCTGTGTCCTCACTGTGGGAAGCTGTGTGGATCTAGAATTGGCCTCCACAGTCAATTACGGACCCATCGCTAGAGTCTACACAATTTTTTTTACAATCTCCTCTTTTTATAATTTTCTTTTTGTAATTTTATCCTGGAAGACAATCTTACTCAGTCACGAGTGATCACCTACTATGTGTGTGTACACACACATATTTTAGAGTGATAGGGAATCTTCCACTGTTTTTGGTAACTGACACAGAAAGGACGGATTTCTCCTTCCCTTTTACAACCCAAAAGCTGCAGAAAAGAAAACAGAGGGAGGAAAAAAGAGCCCTTTAAAAAGTGACTGTTGGGGAAAGGAGGAGGATAAGGAGGAGGGGACAACCCGAGATAGCTCTGAGGTACATTTCAATCTGCATGGTTCAGGAAGGCAGGAATTTTCAATCTCCTCTCTATCATTTTCGATATCATTAATCCTAAACACTCCATTTTCCATGCTTGCCCGCCCAGGCCCTGAGAGTGAGCGACACACAAAGTGACACATATTCATCACTTGGCACTCGGTGCTATGAAGGCTGTAATATAATATTAGTGTTGGGTTATCACCGTGTCTTTCTCTGTAGCCTCAGCAGCGAGGACGGTAGATGACACAAATCGATCACCTGTGACATTTTTGATTTGGTGTCACTTTTCCCATTTCTGTCATTTGTTTTGGCAGTTAAAAGGTAATTGTGTGACATTAGCACGAAAAAGACTTACTTCCAGGCATATTTGATATAGATATAGATATAGATTTGGTTCCCCAAGCGGTGATAGAGGGATGTGTCTCTTTTGTCTTTATTTTATGGGCTAAGAGGTTCTTTGGGTGTGGGAGGGCGGGGAAGAGGGTGTCACATTTGCAGAAATCTCGCTACCTTTCTCAAAGTCTTCCGACCGCATCATCACCTTATCAAACAGGTCTTAGGAGAGAGGGAATGCGCACCACAATTGTGCATCTGCAGAAGTCAGCTAACCACCCACTAAGTAGTACTTTGAGTCCAAGTCTCCACCCCGCACTGCACAGCTATCCATGTGTGTGTATGGGGAGGGATTGATGTTTACAGCTGGCCTCTGAAGGAGGTGGCCATGCTAGGCCAACAGATGGATGCACACTGCATTTCAGTGCAGATGCCTGGTGGGCGGGGCAATCACAGATTATTTAAGATGGCCCCGCCTCCACTTTGTGCACTTTCTATTTTGTCATCACCCACCCTCCTGCCCTGGATTAGGATTCAGTGTGGCTGATGCTACTCACATAAGGACAAGCAGGAATTCTTTTGGCCAGACTTTCAGATGGGCTGAGGGAGTCTTGTTTTTCACCTACTCTGTTCCAAACCTCTAGGACCGACTGGCTTTAGCGGGAGATGCTGTTCAATAGGCAGGAATCGGTCACAACATTGATGGGCACTGCAGGTAAGGCTGAGTTACCAGTGAGCACCCGGAGGCACCTTCATGGTGAAAGGGGTTTTCCATTACTTGCCAGCCAAGGCTGTGGGACTCGCAGCAGGAAAAGGATCCCCTTTGGGGCCTGAATCGGCCACACACTTAGAGTTGTGGGGCTCAAGGGGATGTGATTCAGGAGGGTACCCTTCAGGACCTGAAGTTATGGCCAGAGGCTGGGGCAGCCATTGCACAGTTCCTAGGGTCACCCTTTCTAGCTAACTTTCATTCAATGAAAGATAATAACGGGGGCCTCACAGGCAGCTTTCACCATTGCAGATTTTCTTAACTTAATAATAAAGCTGTTGCCCTAGTTTCTCTTTTGTCTTGCCTCTTTATTTCTGGGTACAGTCGCAAAACTCAGGCCAATCAAAATTATTGGTTCAGACTGCAATTTAGCTGAAATGAACAAAACAGTTTTTTAAAATCGCTTTTTGTCCAGGGTGTCAAATGTCAGGCTCAGCTACTCTTTAAACATAAAGAATAGCTGATCTTTTTCCTCACCGATATTTGTGTTCTGATTTTGTGCTTTTTTCCTTTTCCGTTCCTTCCCCCCCCCCATTTTTGTTCTAATTTTGTGCTTAGTAAATTCAAATCCAGGAGCATTCAAATTTCAGCACTAAAACCGTTTGCCAAATAGCAGATGCTGATGGATTTACTACAGGTATATTTGCAAAGATACCAAATCCATTCTCTTTCCAAAGTTAGCTAACTATGATAGCTCATTGGAATATTTGTTATCCTAATAGCGAAGTCATTCTCCAAGAATGAATCCTTATGTAGCCCAAAAGGCACTACTCACACACAAGAGAAAGGTATCAGCAGGCCTGAAGGAACCCCAAGGTTTCCAGAAGTTTTTTTTTAAAAAAAAAGCTCTAGAAAAAAGATCAAAGACGACCCCCCCCCACCCTGAATTCTTGTCCAGTGGAGACTGAAAATGCTAAGTGGCCATGGAATGCTGGCTGACTGTTGGAGGGTGAGGGACAGAAAACCAGGGGACAGGGAATGGAATGGAGTAGCCTGGAAAAGTGCATGGCTGGCTGACTGGCTGGCTGGCTAGAAGTGTGAACAGGAACATTCCGCACTGCAACATTTTGATGCAGGTCCCACTTGTATCTTACTTGACTGTGGAACCTAGATCATCATCAGGCGATCACTCGTGACCGAGTAAGATTGTCTTCCGGGATAAAAGGAGGAGATTCTAAAGAAGATTGTGTAGACTCTAGCGATGGGTCCGTAAGTGACTGTGGAGGCCAATTCTAGATCCACACAGCTTCCCACAGTGAGGACACAGGTTACCAGATAGAATATGGTCCTGTAAAGGATTCATTTGACGTGCTTTTCGCTTAGCACGTTTCTCCCTTTCACCTTGCACTCGGGCTTCTTCAAAGTCCATGGAACCTTTGTGAAAGGCCAACCTCCAGTTAGATCGTTCATGGGCCAGAGCTTCCCAGTTTTCGATGTTTATATTGCATTTTTTTAGATTAGCCTTATGAACATCTTTAAACCTCTTATATTGACCACCGATATTCCGCTTTCCATCCTTGAGTTGGGAGTAAAGTAACTGCTTTGGGAGACGGCAGTCAGGCATTCGAACAACATGACCGGTCCACTGAAGTTGGCGTTGAAGGATCATTTTTTCAATGCTAGTAGTCTTTGCTTCTTCCAGTACACTGACATTTGTTCGCCTATCTTCCCAAGTAATTTGCAGGATTTTCCGGAGGCAACGTTGATGAAACCTTTCAAGGAGGTGGAAGTGACGTTTATAGATAGTCCATGTTTCGCAGGCATACAATAAAGTTGGTAATACAATGGCTTCATAAACCATGTTTTGGTCTTCTTACAAATATCCCGATCCTCGAACACTCTATGTTTCATTCGAGAAAATGTGGCACTTGCGGAGCTCAGACGATGCTGGATTTCACTGTCGATGTTAGCTGTAACAGAAATATAGCTGCCAAGATAGAGAAAATGATCGACATTTTCCAGTATTGTCCCGCCAAGCTGGATAGATGGCATCACCAAAGGATTGGCTTGCACTTGCTGATGAAGCACTTTGGTTTTTTTGATGTTAAGTGAGAGACCAAGTTTTTCGTATGCTTCTGCAAAAGCATTTAGGATAGTTTGGAGATCATCCTCTGAATGTGCGGAGACCACATTTTCATCAGCATACTGAAGTTCCACAACGGAGGTTGTAATTACCTTACTTTTGCTTTCAGCCTGCTGAGATTAAAAAGCTTTCCATCTGTTCGATATATAATTCCCACACCGGTGGGAAGTTTCCCTCGACAAGATGTAAAACCATGGCGATGAAAATGGCAAATAATGTTGGGGCGATAACACATCCCCTGTTTAACACCTGATCCCACTTTAAATGGAGCACCATGAGAGCCGTTGTTGTCCAAAACCGTTGCCGTCATGTTGTCATGGAGAAGTCGCAAGATATTCACAAATTTATTGGGGCATCCAATTTTCATAAGGATAGTCCAGAGAGCTGTACGGTCTACAGTATCAAAGTTACCAGGTACTAGATAGTTACCAGGAAAATGATTAATGGAATGGTGGATCACCAACCAACCTTCTGTTGCTGTACTGTAAGTTAGTAGTAATGGATAAAGTATTCATTCAATGAAAGATAATTTTGTTCAGTGCCAAATCAAAAACACTGTAAGGGATCTCTCAGTTAAACAGTGTTCGCAGAGAACACTCAGCATAGCCCATTCCATCTGATCTTAAGTAAAACCAACTGGACCTCATACCATCCATGATGGATATTTATGGCTTTTAGTTTATTAGGCATTTTTGTGTTTACATTTTAATTGTTCTATTCCTGTTGTAAATCACCTTGGGAATGAAGGCACAAAAAGCAAAGTAATAGGAAAACCTATGAACCGACCAGCAAAAAATCCTTAAAATTAACCCCTTTGCTGTTTTTAACATGGTTTCATTTTAAGTACCCAGGAAATGTTTGGTACCATCAACATGTAGGAATTTTAGTTATCTTATTTAGGGAGCAATCCTGTGACCCCCTAGACATTGTCAGGGGGGCAGTAGGATAGTGGAGATTCCCCCCTCCGAGGTCGGAGACAGCGCTTCTGCCTCGGAAGGGGGAGTCGGAGATCTGAGCCCCTCCCACACTTCCTTGTAGCGGGTGCAGAATGAACCCCACAGGCTGGCCTCCAAGGTTGGAAGATAGACCTCGGAGAGGGGGGAAAGGGGGCGTTCTGAAGGGCGGGGAGGGAGGTGACTGGAGAGACCAGGATATGAGCTATCCTGAGCTTCTTCCAGCCTCCTTCCCCCCCCCCCAAGCGCCGTCACTAGATGGGCAAAAAAGCCCATCTAGCAAAAAAAAAAAAGCCAGCGATTGTAGGATGGGGAGGCGAAGATCACCTCTGCCACTCCACCTGCCCTGCCAGCTTCAGCCTGGCAGAGCATTGGACACCGTGATCAAAATTATTCCAAAATTCTTATAACTTTATATTAATTACAACTTATATTCATAACAATAAACAATATGATCTAGTAAATACAATGTATATATTTTTTTCAAAAGTCCTGGCCACCCAGGATAAAGTCCTTCCTGTATCGTTGTTTTTCCTTCTGGAAGAAGAAACCATCTGGAAGAAAAAACAACGGTGGATACAGGAAGGACTTTATCCTGGGTGGCCAGGACTTTTGAAAAAAAATATATACATTGTATTTACTAGATCATATTATTCATTGTTTATGTTATGAATATAAGTTGTAATTAATATAAAGTTATAAGAATTTTGGAATAATTTTGATCACGGTGGCCTAGGCTTTCTTTAATCAGTAAGTAATTGCTGTGATTCTCCTTTGTTTTCGCATGGCAGAGCATTGGATACACAGAAGCCCCCAGGTTCGGAGGCTTCCATCTTGCGAGGGCGCAACCCATAGGACTGCACCCTTAAAGGTAAGGAAATTAGTTACCTTATTATAACTACATTATTAGTTACCTTCTTACAATCAGTGAGAATCTTCTCTTTTACTAAGAATGAAAAAAAAAATGCAATATGCAGACAAATCTCAGCCATTCAGCCTCCATATTCAGCCCCTCACCTTTTTCACAAGATAAAATAGTTTTAAGTGTTTATTTTCTATTCAGCCTTGCAGTTCTTGGTGCATACCAAAAAATAGATACAGATTTTAGCCAATTGTGGCAATTGTCTGTAAAATGAAAATGCACTCTAACATTTAAGTGGTTTTGTGAAGAAAGTAAGTCCTCATTCATCATTGTATTAAATGCCCGCTCATAGGAATGTGTTGGGTGAATTCACTTGAAAACAAATCTGCCACCCTTAGACAGTCCTTTTTATCACATCTGAAGGCAGTTCATAACCTCAAACAACAATAAAATACAATCCAAGCCGAATTTGAAAAATAACCATCCAATAAAACTAGGAGCAACAACAACAACAACAACACTTAATCCTTCAAATGCTTGCTGAAAGGAAAGTTTTCAGTTTCATCTAAAACATAACCCACCATGGGTGCTTCTCCTGGAGCCTCCTTTTAAAAATCAGCTGAGTTGTAGTGCCACCACAACATTTCCCAGAATGCCTCCCCAAAATTGTGTTGCTAACTCAAGAGTGCTGCTTCTGCTTGATACCAGGAATGCCCACAAGGCTCCGCCAAGATAGGGCCCACATCCACCAGAGGGAACTTTACTGAGGGCCCTCTCAAACCTGGAAAGGTTATTCCACAAATGGGGCGCCACAAAAGACAAGGCCCTGTCCCCAGTCACCTAACCTCTGAAGGCAGGTGTACTTGGATCAGAGCCTCAGAAGATGATCTTATATGTAGCTCATTGACTCATGGCTCTCACCTATGAAATGAAGTCTAGTGCTGTACGGAAGGGTATGCCAATTCAGAGGGTTTCATTGTGAGTGGACAGGTGGAGTGTGCAACATATGCTATGATGAGGTGGATGGATGCACACTCTGCACTCCCATCAACTCATTCGCTCATCAGATGCTCTATACCAAGTTGAACATGTTTAACCTAGTCAGGAGATAAATTGCTCCCCTTGTCAGTTTCCCATTTAAAATGCAAACGAGATTTGACAGAGTAAACTGAATAAAGATTTGGATCGGATAATCCAGTAAAAGCTAATTACTAAAACAAAATGAGACACTGAAGCACAGCCTCCCTTCTCCCTCCCTGCCTAACGAGGCTCTTTCATTTGATGAGTTCCCTGCCTCCAGTATCAGCGCTTTTTATCAAGGAACGCAAGCTATTAGCTCCCTTTAACAATTTATGACGCTCAATATACTGATTAGGGGCCTGTGTGATACATAATTTAAAACCGCTTGGATGTCCTGTGGCCGTTAAGGAGAAAAAAGCAATGAGTTTGAACAAACCTTGCTAATTAGAGGGCTTGATGACTTCTGATTAGGATTCCTAATTAGGTGTCCTAAGTAAATCTTTTTCTTGTTTTAAAATGTGTTGTCTTCAGGGCTTCAGCCTGCTTATTATCTGATCCTAAGAAAGTACAACAAAGCCTCAGTGGGGCCGCAGATAACAGATTCCCTGCCAAATATCGCTCTTTTGAAATAAGGTGTAGGCTTTGAGAGGCGAACTAGTGAACAGAAATAGGGTGTTCAGGTGTGAATATTAATGCCTGTGGAGGGTGGGGGGGGGAGATTTGTTGCCATCAACATTTTGGCTTATGCCCTGCTCAGCACGGAAGTTCTGTTTGCATTCTATGTTGTATTTCCTTAACCTTATCCCTCACGAGAGTGAAAAACACTACCAGAATTGCATACTTGGGGTTTTTGAGGTGTGTGTATAAGAGATGGGGGGCGGGGGCGGGAGAGAACTGATTTCAGGCACCATTAAGTCCCCAGATCAGAACTGGAGACCAGTTCTGCTAATAATCAGTTATTACTAACGTGGGGAAGATCCTCATTTGCAGCAGTATACACAGCCAGAACTGTGTGCAAATGGCCTCTCAAAATTCTCCACCCAATTTGTGGGCAAAGAAATTGGGGAGAGAGACCATCTCACTAAATTTCTCTAGGGCAGGAGAAAGCCTCTAACAATTTCTCAGTGGCGGCTCTCACCATGGGCAGTGGCAGTAGCACAACGTCATTCTTTTTCCCGAAGGTTTTTGTTTTTGTTTTTTTACTGCTGCTGTGTTGGCTGCTACCGAAAAAATAAAAATAAAAATAGTGGAGGATACTTGAACAAACTTCTGCAAAGTGGCCTTCTTGGTCAGGTGGGCAAGGGTGAGAGAAAGAAAAATCTCAGAAATTTTCTCAGAAAAAGATGTCTTCTGAAAATGTTTTGGCTCGACTCTAATACACAGCCATCTACTGCATGCAAGGATATTTGGATGAGACTATCATTTCATCTCCTCCATGTCTCTCATGTATGTCTATATTGGGGTGGGCAACTTGTGTTTGGCCTACAACTCACATCAGCCCTAGCAAGCATAACCTAAAGTGAGGGCTGATGGGAGTTGTCGGCTTAAATATCTGGAGGGCCACAAGTTGCCCACTCCTGTTCAATATGGCTCTGCAGTCACTGCATTCTGGTTGCAGTGCATGGGAGGAGAGGCCAGAGAACACATTTTTTAATATATATAATATGTAAAGGTATCAAGCTCAGTTTTCATTGAAAAGATCTCCAGTAGCAGAGCTTGGAAAAGATATTTTCTTGGGACCACGGAGAGCCGATGGAAGTACTCAAAGAGATGGACCACAGGCTGGCTCAGGATGACTAGCACTTTATATCAGGTGTCCCCAACGCGGTGTCTGTGGGTGCCATGGCGCCCGCAGGGACCTCCAATGGCACCTGTGAAGGCGCCAATCTTATTTCCATGTTACAAACAAAAAACATGGGTTATTATACCATACAGGCAGTATGTGTAGGAATGCAGAACTGCACTGAGATATATCAATATAGACAGCACTTCTCTCTCTCTCTCTCTCTCTCTCTCTCTCTCTCTCTCTCTGTGGGTGGGTGGGTGGGGGTGGGGGTGGTTTCCAATCGAGGAAATGGGATGGGGGAAAGAGTTAAACCACACTCTCTACCAGTATTCCTGCTGTGATCCAATTTGGAGCTACACAGATGCAGGTCCAGCCCTGCTACACAGCAGGGTAAAGCCCCTAAAAGAATCACACACTCCTGTTCCATGCCTCCCATTCATTCTGGGAGGCAAGGTCCACTGGCACCCACTGGCTCTGCAAATAGTAGGTGCCTTGGCAGGTACAATTCTGATTAGGACCATGGCAGGAGTAACAGGCCTCTTCTTCCCACACTGTGGTCTCAGTCCAAGTTGCAGTCCTCAAATGCTGGCTATTTGTTTGGGTTTAAAAAAATATATATCAGCAAAAGCATGGGCAAAGCTTGGCCCTAAGACAACCAAAACCTTTTTTGTTTGTTTAATCTTTTATTGTTCACCACTCCAAAATCTCCATACTGGAATATGGAGCAATATCTACATCTTGTAAATAAAATAAATAAAACCTTTGTGTGAGGAATCCTGTCCTGTCCAGCATGGCCACCTGCTCCATACGCATTCACATGACCAAACAAAAGCATGGAAAATGGGCACTGAGTGGCAGGAGACACCACTACAACCTTCAACTCATCTAGGGCTAATTCACGCAGCCACAATGGTATGTTATGGATATAGGCTGGGTGGCTTCATGCAGGGTTCAGTCAAGTGAATAAGCTTCCTGAATCGCCATCCTAAGACTGTGGAGCATCCACTACACTTGCAGCTATACACGATGTGTTTTTTCTCTGCCTTGTAAGCAAGAAAGGGATCATTTGGTGGTGAAGTGAATTATCCCCCCCTTTTTTTCCTTTTGTTTAACATTTATTCATTTTCTATCCTGCCTTTCTGCCAGGAAAAGGGTGCTCAAGGTGGCTAATAATAAAATCCAGAATAAAAACAAAACAATTAAAACATAGCATAAAAACAAATAAATTAAAAATACAATAAAAGAAATAAACAGCCCCAAACCAATTATGCTCCCCTTCAGCTTATATGCCAAAGGCCAGCCTGAATAAGAATGTATTTGTCATAGAATCATAGAATCATAGGTAGAGTTGGAAGGGGCCTACAAGGCCACCGAGTCCAACCCCCTGCTCAGTGCAGGAATCCAAGTCAAAGCATCCCTGACAGATGGCCGTCCAGCTTCACCTTGAATGCCTCCAGAGTGGGAGAGCCCACCACCTCCCTAGGTAATTGGTTCCATTGTCTTATTGCTCTAACAGTCGGGAAATTTTTCCTGATGTTCAGGTGGAATCTGGGTTCCTGTAACTTGAGCCCATTATTCCGTGTGCTCAGCTTGTCTGAGTGTGGAAAGCTAAGCAGGGTCAGGCCTGGTTATTACTTGGATGGGAGACCCCTCCTCTAGTTTCCTGCATTGAGCAGGGGGTTGGACTCGATAGCCTTGTAGGCTCCTTCCAACTCTATGATCTATGAATTCCTGCAAACTGGGATGATCGAGAAGAGAGCAGAAGGACAGCAGAGAGGGCACCAACATAGCAGGGAGTTCCAAAACCTGGGTGTGGCCCTCTCTGACTTCCCCACCAAACATGCCTCTGAAGGCATGAGAGAAAGGCATCCCCCAAAGCTCTTAAAACCCAGGCAGGCTCGTATGGGAGAAGGCAGTCTTTCAGGGAGCTTATTCCCATGCCGCATAGGGCTTTATATGTCATAACCAGCACTTTGAATTGCGCTCAGTAGCCAGTGAAGCTGTTGTTACAAGGTAGTCATGTGCTCCCTTTAAACAGCCCCAGTCAACAGTCTGACCAGCTGAACAGTTTGCAAAGGTAGCCCCATGCAAAGTTTGTTGCCGTAGTCCAAACAGGATGTAACTAGGGCATGTGTGACCGTGGCCAGATCAGACATCTCTAGGAATGGGTGCAAATTGGCGCACTAGCCTTGGCTGCCCAAACATAGAGGAAGAGTTTTGTGAAATTTGAAAAAAATAGCTCACTGCACTATGATTTTTAGTTTGTTTCCGTAAAGCAGTGTTCTCCAACCTTGGGTCCCCAGATGTTTTTGGCCTACAACTCCCAGCATGCCCCAGCCAGCAACGCTGGCTGGGGCATGCTGGGAGTTGTAGGCCAAAAACATCTGGGGACCCAAGGTTGGAGAACACTGCCGTGCCGTAAAGGCTTTATGTTCCTCTTTGGATTTGTTCATGTGATTATGTCACTGCACATCCAGTTCCCCAGTCAATCGGAATTTACTGTGCCACCAATTTATCTGATGTTGGCAGATCTCCAAATGGCATAGCAAAAAACTGAATGCATGCTGAAGGAATCCCATGGCTGCCTCACCACTTGCCCAACTTATCCCAGGCTCGCTCAGCTCACATTCTCAACATGCCAACTTTGCCATATGAACTGGCTTCCGGCGGAAATGGAATCATCATAACTGATTATTTTTGGCCAAGCCCCTGCATTAAACCGTATAGCACACACACACATGCCAGCCAAGTGGGATGTAAATACTCAGGCAGATAATCTTCAAATGGACCATGGATTGTGAACCCCAGTCCCTGATTGATGGGGTTCCAATGAGGTGCGGTTTTATGCCTGCCTCAAGCAAAAACTACATTTAGCCAAAAGGCAAAACATGATTTGATGTCTTAGTCAATACCAGCTCTCCTTTGGAGTTATAAATGGTACACTGGGATACCATGGGGAAGTAAAACAGACAGGTTGTTCTTTTAAAATATTGTATTCCATCCCACTTTCACTGCTTTAATTTAAAATGTCGTAATACAGTTGTATTTGCAATTAACTTCACTTTTCACTACATACCTAGGATGTGAAAGCACAGGTGTTATCTACTTGATGTCTTTTTAGAGACCAACTGGAGAAGGGGAAGTGAAGCAGAGAAAGAGGAAAGATTTAACCTCTGCCCCTCATTAATACCTAGTTGAGAGAGGCAAGCCATCCCCTTGAGATAGCTGCTCTGTTATTTATCATTCCAATCTGGGATTTATTGGAATTCAGACATGATTAAGCAAGCAAATATCTAAGTGGAGAATGTAACATTTATATAGTGAACTTACGTGCTCCTTTCCCGCCCTTTCTTATTCTTTTTTTTTTTTTTTTTTTTTTAGTAAACCAGGTTTTCCCTTTTTCTTATCTTCAGTCCAGTTAAGTTTGAACTAATTGGCCTTGAGGTGATGTAGGGCTCAGACCTGTGAGTCTTTGGGCTGCAGCATAGGATCGGGCTTAAGAGTCTCAGTATTCCCAGTGGTGTCCTGTCCCTGGTGCTGGATCAAGGTGAGCTCCAGTAATGGCACAGCAACCAAAACAGTTTTGAAGAACTGGCTGCTAGTGCTTTTTACGGGCAATGGTTTCACATGGCAATAATGTCACGGATGATTTGCCCTTGGCAAGCATATGAGCAACAGACTCAGGAAAGATAGGAACGTGAGTGCACACACACATACACAGATGGGGTGAACAAAGGGCATTAAAAATGGCACAGCAGTGTGGGAATGATGATAAGTACCATTCAATAATGGGGCCATAGCACACCCCACCCACTGTTCCTGTAGTGAGCATGGAGGATCATTATGTTCATTTGTCTCTCAGTCGCAGTTTCCCAGTAACTTCAAGACATGATGCTATTGTTTGGAATCAGTGATTTGGAGAAATGATCCATGTACAAAAGAGTGCCAGTTGCCCCAAATCTCAGCAACCACCAGTGGATCTGTTGGTGTGGAAATGGCCTGCTCTAAGTCTTCTTGAAGGTTAGCAATCACTTTGCACGTGGCCGACCATAAAGCAGAACTTTGGTTCACTTTCTCAGGCATCTTGTGCCTCCACTTGTCAGAGGGTTCCTACTCCACATTCATCAGATGCCTCAGTATGCTTGTAGTAGGATTCCCCCCCCCCCCATTCAAAGGCCAGGTTTTACAAGCCCAACATGTCTGTTGTGAGAAAACCAGATCTACTCTCACAGTCAACAGGTGAGTGACGTGGCTTTTGCTACCATCAGACAGTCATCCTTATGTAATGTTGTAAGCTTCTAGTCCCTCAACTCCATTCATAAATGAATCAATGGAACAGAACAGAATCTGTTCCCAAATCCAGCCTCTACACAGCTACAAACCCTGTAGGGTTTTGTTTGTTTATTTTTTTATTTTTTTCTCAGCTAAAATAACCGAGGGTGCAATCCCATGCCAGTTTAGACAGAAAAAAGGCCTACAACTCCCTGCATGCCCCAGCCAGGATGTTCCCATGCTGGGGGAGCTGTAGGACTTTTTTCTGTCTAAACTGGCATAGGATTGCACCTCTAGTCATGCTCACTGTGAAGTATTGGGAGAAAGGGCTGAACTATGCTTAACTGTTAAACCATTTTGGAAATAGCTACTTATTTCTGGTTCATTATCAGGATTAAGTCCATTCCAACCCCGTAATCCTATCATCTCTGCCTGTAAGATCTTCAGATTCAGTTGATGAAATGCTGTTTTATTTGAAGTGTGTGAACTTATAACTAGAATGTCACCTAGAACTCCAGTGGAGTAACCATTATCTGAACCATATCTATCCGTCATTCCTCGTTATACATACTCAAAGTGTATGGGTAGCAAATGTAATGAACGCACTCACATGTTCTGGGTGTTATTCAGGTCAATTAAGTAAACCAAATAGTACTGTTACCTGTAAAGGCTTTGGATTTTGTAAAACAACAACCCCAAAACAAAACAAGACCCCAAACCCTTGCTATACGTGTTTATTTATTTAATACATTTTTATACCACCCAATAGCCGAAGCTCTCTGGGCAGTTTACAATAGTTAAAATCATAAAATACAATATAAAATATAAAATTTAAAACCACAGATTAAAAACAAACAGCAGAGCTAGCAGCAGCAGTTACAATAACGGAATTAAAAACAATTACAAGATTAAAATGATTAAAATGATTAAAATATGTGTTGAATGGTATTGTCAGACCCATAGGAAGTTTCTTTATATGGCCAGTAATATCCAAGGTGGTTTTTCAAGCTGCTAACATTGGACTCTCATGCTGAAACAATAAACCAACTTAGGCTTTGGCTACACAAGAAGAAACTGGAAGGTGTATGTGCTTTGTTTCGTTAGCTACAAGTCTTTGCTTACTATCTCATTTCATTCTGGGCTTGCAAAGATCTTTGATACCTTTCCTTTGCATTGTTTTCATGTGAATGTACAAAGTGAAAAGGGAAGGGAAGGCCTGTAGCTCTATGGTAGAGCTTTGCATCATGCATATGATCTAAGATTCAATCTCTGACATCTCCAGCTGAAAGGATTAAGAAGCAGGTGATGGGAAATCTCTCTGCTAAAGAACCACTGCCAGTCAGAGTAAGCGATACTGGGAGAGATGGACCAATGGTCTGACCTAAGACAGCTTCCCATGTTCCTAAAGTATCCTTGAATATCAAGGGGCTCTTACTTTTAACTTGCATCTTCTCTAGATTAACCTTTTGATCAGGTAGAGTGGGGGGGGGGACCAGCCATGGGGGTGGGGCGCATGTGGCCCACATGTTGCCAACCCCTGAAGTAAACAAAACTGAAACAGAAGAAACTAAAGGAGTAGTTGTGTAAGTGATTGTATAAATAAACCCTACATCACAATACAAAGGGTCCTGTTGGTTCCAATTATGTAAGGGGAAATAATACCAGTGGATGCTTTTTATTCATACCAATGTGCATAGTTCAGCACTCAGCCAGGTTCATTTTTCATTTCAGGCAAGGCCTAAACAGTTTCAGTGTTGCCTAAGATGAATATTCAAGGCCTTGCTGCAATTTACATATCTGTAATCCGACAGGGAAAAGAAGAAAAGGTTGTCAGGCAAAATGAATTTGTGTCTCAAGGTCAGCCCGATTCTGAAACCGATAATGATGTTTAAGAGCCCCTTTGCTGTGATCAGCATTGCATTGCTCTAATTGACAAATTAGCCATCCATACGGGCTCAGAGGCTATAATACAGTCATAAATCCCAATAAATACAAACATAATCTGATATAAAATGGATCAGCCAAACAAGTTAAGGCAAGACTTAGCACATCAAATGATTAAGCATAAAGGAATCACTGTTTGACAAGTCCTCATGGAGCTCAAAAGGGTGCCATACAGTGAGAATGCAGGTTTTACGGATGTGGCGACACAATTGTCACTTTGGTTCTTCAGGGGAAAGTTGGGTTGTTAAATTGCCACTTCCTACCCCATGTTTGTCCCAGTTGGTTCTTGGTGACCCTCTCCTTGATGAGAGGGAAACAATGCTTTCAAGGAGATGGAAATGACGTTTATAGGTAGTCCATCTTTCAAGGAGATGGAAATGACGTTTATAGGTAGTCCATGTTTCGCAGGCATACAATAAAGTTGGTAATACAATTCATAATAGTTTCTCTATCATTGCCTGATGTATAACAGCCACCTGTGTTGCAGGCAGTGAGATATATGCAATCGACAACATTTCAAGTTAATAAGACAAATATTGAATTCAGGAACTTTGGCCCAATTTTTCAGCCCCTGGATTTGGGTTCTTAGGAACATCTACAGGAGTGTATTGCAGGTTTTGGAGCCCACCTGTGCTCCTATGCAACTGCCATTCATTTCAGTGTAGCTTGCTTGAGAACTTCCCAAAAAAATCCACACATTTTTCTCCGCTGCCCATTTTCTCCCTTAACACCTTATTCTAGTATCACCACTGCACTGAAGCTCAGCAGCATTATCAGTATTATTATTTTGTGATAACCTTAAACACTCTTATATCATTATAACAAAGGAGTTGTTGAATCTGCCTCTAGAAGACTTGATGAATGTAATCACATTTATTTATTTATTTTACAAATAAACACCGCCTTGAGAGGGTAAAATCCTCTCAAGGCAGCATACTGAATAAAAGCCATACAAAAATATACACATTGGCTGTAAATAGAAATAAAATACTATAAAAACAAATCACACCAATAAAAGCCCACAGATTATGGAAAAGCCATTGAAAACAGGTGGGTCTTCAGAGCCTTCCTGAAGACCTGCAAAAAAGGGGCCTGATGAACTGCTGATGGAATCTGATTCCAGAGGTACGGGGCCACCACTGAAAAGGCCCTCTCCCTTGTACTCACCAGCCTAATCACGCATGGCAGCAGTCAAATGTGGCGTAGTGAGAGCCAGTGTGGCGTAGTGGTGAGAGTGTTGGACTGGGACTCGGGAGATCCGGGTTCTAGTCCCCGCTTGGCCATGAAACTCACTGGGTGACTTTGGGCCAGTCACTGACTCTCAGCCTAACCTACCTCACAGGGTTGTTGTGAGGATCAAATGGAGAGGAGGATAATGTAAGCCGCCTTGGGTTCCTTTCAAGAAAAAAGGCGGGGTATAAATATAATAAATAAATAAATAAATGAGTAGGGCCTCTGTTGATGACCTCAAAGTGCAGGCAGACTGGTACAGGATAAGGCAGTCCTTCAAGTAACTTGGGCCCAAACCATTTAAGGCTTTAAAGGTTAAAGCCAGCACTTTAAGTTGTGCTCGGAAAGACACTGTGGCAACCAATGCAGCTAACTCAGTATCGGTGTCATATCTCTTCAAACTGGGTATTCTGGAGCTGAATCTGGTTTCTGTGCACAGTGGTTTCCATTTCTCTGTACAAAATGAGTTAATATTTCATGTTACAAACAATCATTGGATAGATCAGATTGTAACCACATAGGTGAGTTGATGTAGGTGACTGAGACCCTCTCTACACATTGCATTTGCAGTGTAGCTGCTAACTCTATACTACTTCAATGTAAATAGTTCCAGTCCCATCATGTGTAATCCCAGGTAGGTCACCTGGATCATACGGATACTTATCACACCAGCCTCAGCAGCCTCAGTGGAGGTGCAGTGCTAGAATGGGAAGTGCGGACACACTGTAGGTGGACCATATAATTGGCATTTTCACATTGTCAATGCATTCATTCTGGAGGCCAACTACAGGGACGTGGTTCTTTGGCAGCCAACACACCACAGAGGTGATGTGCCCATTGATATTCTAAAGCTACTGGTGTGGTTTCTGAAGAGATGAAGTTTCCACATTATGGCCTAAATCAGGGGAGCAGAACCTCTTTCAGCCCAAGGGCTGAAATCTGTTTCCCAGGGGAAGCTCTCAAGGGCTGCATTCCAGTGGTGGGAGCGGCTGAAAGCCAAAGGGGTGGTGTCAAAAAAATACCAGCATATTTTGCCCTAAAGCTCTTACTGCCAGTAACTAAGTCTTAACAGAAGCATTTCAACCTTTTAGAATGGGGAGAAAACTGCACAAATGCCAGGAAACCACCAAAGAATGGATGGTTGGGGAAAAGGGGTGAGGCCAGGGGAAAGAGAGGAAGCCAGGGGAAGGGGGCATGGCCTTCTGGGAAACCTCAGAGGGCCAGATTGGAACCACATTTGGCCCCCTGGGCCTAAGGTTCTGCATCCCTGACCTAAATCCAACACACTGTTCGCAGGAGAAATTGCTGCGCTAATGGAATTCTGCTGCCTTTTCCTATTGGGCAAGGAAGCACTAGCAAACCACTTTGTTAACCTAAGATCTGCAAGGGGTTGCACAACCAGTCATGCAGGTGGAACTTAAGTTGGAGTCTACCTTTGCACATAATTCATAGCTTGATTTCCGCTAGTGCAGCCTTCCCAAACCTGGTGCATTCCAGTTGTTTTGGACTACAATTCCCAGCATTCTTGAACATTGGCCATGCTGGCGGTGACTGGTGGGAGTTGAAGAGGGCACCAGGTTGGGGAAGGCTGCAGCTAGCACACCGCCATATGCGTTAATGGAATGGCACCCTTAAGGCACAATCCTATGCAACTTTAGATAGAAAAAATGCCTATAAGCTCGGGTCCCCTGTTAACTGGGCGGCCCTGTTTGCGCCATGGCGAGGGCGCCATGGCAGGAAAGAAGGAGGCTGGTACAGCTGGAGGCCGCGTGCTGGCAGCTCTGTGTGGGTGGGGGCGGGGCCCGGGTTGCACAGGTCTCAGGTCTCTCAGCCTAGTTAGTGGTGCTAGTTGGACTTGGGGGAGGGCTGGGCAGGGCCCCATGGAGTGGGCTGGGAGGTAGTTTCCCCTCCAGTCCAGCTCTGCGACTGTAAAGGGGCCCGCGGCCCGGGCTCCTCCTTCCCTGCGCACGGAGCCATTGCGATCTTGCTGGCTGGGGCACGCTGGGAGCGATAGGCCTTTTTTTCTATCTAAACTTGCATAGGATTGTACCCTTAGTCTCTTTGCTCCCCTGACAAATCTGGAGAAAGGCGAGCCCTGCTCAATCAGACCAAAAACCTACCAGGGGAGGCTGGTCACTCTGATGTCAGTGGAGCTCCTTATCCATTGCAGATTTTTTTTTTATTCTGAGCTTTATAGGAACTATCCATGGTGCTGAATTCCATCCCTCAAATAGGTTCACCACTATGGAACACCATGGATAGCTCCTATAAAGCTCAGATGAAAAAACCCTGCAAAGGATAAGGAGCCCCGCTGACATCGGTGTCACCAGCTTCCCCTGAAGCCTACCTAGTCCAGCATTCTGTTCTCACGGTGGCCAGCCAGATAACCATGGGATGGAAGCCCACAAGCAGGGCATGAGTGCGGCAGCACCTTCCCCTTGTGCTCTCCAGTAACTGACGGGTATACAGAGGCATACTGCTTCCAATGCTGGAGATAATGTAGCCACTGAGAGCCTTATTCTCAATGATAAGTATCAATCCTTGATACTCCCTTACTTATAAAGCCAATTCTCATATGAGGATATTTTCCATTTACAAAATACATATGTCCAATCTTACTAAGAAGTTAGCCGCTTCCTTTTCTTTTTTCTTTCTTTCTTTCTTTCTTTTTTTTGTCAGAGTAGAGAAGAATTGGTACCTTCTGAAAATCCTCCTCCATAGTAAGCAACTGTTAGTAAAGAGTAATCTGTTCAGTTCTGCTCCACACAAAAGGAAACATGATTTTCTTTGTTTCTTTTTTAAGTCCATTTTTCTGCTTTGGCTAAATTTCACTGATAACCCTGCATTAAAATGATCTCTTTTGTGATCAGGATTATACTATTTAGAGTACAGGCTTGAACCGGGGTGAGAGGATAAGATACCAACTAACTTAACCATCTGGCCTGCATTAACTCGTCTCCTCCTGACCTTGATGTAACCAGGCAAAGCTTTCAAAATCATTAGTTAAGTTGGACTGCTGTATTTTAAATCTCCGTAGGTGATCTCTTGTTAGACCAGAGTAATCCGGAGGTTTCCTCTCAAAGACGTAGCTCTGCATCATTCACAAATCATCTTTAGTCCACAGGCCTTATGTACGGGCTTATGCAGTCTGTTCTTTGTCTTTTCATTCTCTCTCTTCCACCCCCCCCCCCGCCATTGATTTAAAATAAAGATAATGGGTGGGTGGGGTATTTTCCCCTAGTGCATGAAGATGCAATAACTTTCCTAAGGAGATTGGTTGCAAGGGGCTTGTCTTTAGGGATCAGATGCATAGGGATCAGGGCACCTGAGCATTCCAGTCTGCAGTGCTTGGGAGAAAGGAACAATAGAACTTGGGACAGCATAGGCTCAGCTATCCACACTTCTCCAGAGTAAAATGTCAGCGCAGAGTTGTTCCGTGTTCTACCGTATCTGCTTTATCGAAGGTTTTCTCCCAACCGTTTGGCTCCATAAAGCACTTAATTGGAAGGGCAAGAAGCTTCCATGCAATGCAAGGGGCACTCACTGAAGTGCTTTTTCCTGACTGACTGAACATTTGCACTGCACAGTTTAAGTAGCTCCAATGTCATCCCCTCTCCCCACCCACCCCCGAGCTGAGTTTTAGTTAAAGGGGAAAGAATATATATGGGGCTGTGCTTGCATAATTTGTGTTAATCTGGAATATAATGCTACAGTGAAGGAACCCATATTTTGTCCCAAGGGGAAAAAAATGTAATTCTGCAACATATAAAGGATGCAAAGGTGCATTTTTGGCATGATGTACAGTGAACCAGCATATCCAAGATCCCACTTCCACCACCACACACAAAAAAGGATCCCTAGATATGCCTTTAGTATTGTAAATACTGCTAGTAAAAGGGGGCCTTTTGAGCCAAAATGAAGTGAACAAATAAATAAATACGTGAGACACATAGAAAGAATAGTTATTTTCTGCACGCAGAAATAGTCTGTATTTGTGTGAAAGATTGAAGTAAAGATGAAAAAGAAAATAAAAGATGCGGCTCTTAGACACACTTTTAAGGTAATGCCTGTTTTGGCCCATAGTTTGCGGGTGTATAAGAAATTTCTTGTGATTCATTTCCATTCATGTATTTGTTTATTATATGGAAACAAACTATATTACTCAGAGACTCCCATCTTCAACTTTTTGGGTGTCCAATAAAGAAGTAGAAAGTGTTATCCAATCACAGTCAGATTATGTAGTTTGCAGTCCTAATGATGTGGTGGATACAGTGGGCATCTCACTATTGGCTGAATACCATCAAGGGGACAGCTCCTTTTCCCTGCATACTCCAACATGCTTGTGTTACAATCTGACTCTTATTTTTCTTCCATTTCTAACTTGGGCCCAATCTTTGCATAGTTACTTGGAAGTAAATTCTACTGATTTACACTGGGTGGGACTTACACCCAGCTAAGTGTGCATAGAATTGCAGGATTTGAAGCTATTTTAAAATGGGGGGGGGGAGTCTTGAGAAATATATGGACTTTTAGAATTACCCTGGGGCACTTCCATGCAAACAGCAGGGTCTACAAATTAAGCTATATTCCTCAGTGCAAAATGTTACCCAGGATACATTTATGAGCACTGGCTTCCTTCGTGCTAAAATTTATTTACTGGTAGGAATCGTCTTGTAGCTTTTAAAGCCTGTTGGGGAATTGCTCCATTCGGTTCTTGGCCATCTGGGCTAATTAAGAAAGAGAGGATTAAAATCACAGATGGGCTCCTCTAATAACAGTGATCAAAACACAAGAAAATAATATAACAGGATTATCAGATGAAATTGCTCAAGGGAAGTATTAAAGTACGGTAACACCATGTGTGTTTGCATTTGGACAATCTAAACCTAAGGCTAGTTGGGCTGAAGCCTCCATCTTCATTTAACTGAGTCTTAACATTGCTCTACATTTCCCAATATTTTTCATATTTTATATCTTTATTTATTAATGATATTTCTATACCTTCCAATAACCAAAGCTTTATAGCTTCTGTATTATTTCTTATACACCCGCAAACTATGGGCCAAAACAGGCATTACCTTAAAAGTGTGTCTAAGAGCCGCATCTTTTATTTTCTTTTTCATCTTTACTCTAGGGTTCGTGCCAAGCCCCTAGAATTGGGGGGGAGGGCAGGAGGGAGGTAAGCTTTTAAGATCTGGATTGGGCCCCCTGCACCCACTCTAAAGTACAAGTGAAAAGTAGACATAGGGCAGTATCAAATGCCGCCTGTGTGCCAGTGGAACTCACTGCTAGTGCAATGGGAAGCTAGCAAGTGTTCTCCAACCTTGGGTCCCCAGATGTTTTTGGCCTACAACTCCCAGCTTGTCCCAGCCAGCATAGCTGGGAGTTGTAGGCCAAAAACATCTGGGGACCCAAGGTTGGAGAACACTGAGCTAGCAGTTCGTACAGGAATGGGGCAGGTCAGCAGAGCTCCTGGAAGGGATGTCTGCCGACCTATGTTGTCCTGGACAGGAGCCTTTTGGCTCATTTACAGGCTTGCTTAGGGAAGCATTAGCTTCCTGTTCTGCCTGCATTCGGTCCCTTGGGTGCAACAGAATGAGTGGAGGTGCTAGACACAAATTTAAAGGAATGTCTGTTTTGGCTCTATGCTGGATGAAATAGTTAGCAGCTCCCATCTTCTCACAACGCTTGCTGATTTGCACTGAGCTTGAATTCAAGTTTATGGAAGCTTGCCTGCCAGCTATACCTGGTTAGCTGCCCTTGTAATGCCTTCTTTACATGCAATCTGACATAGATCTCACAACTTTAGTAGTGCGTAAAAACTATGAAATGTTGAAAACGAGGTATGTTTTGAGATGTGGTATAACCATGTGAAAATCTGATCTCTGGAATGTTAGGTCCAATACCATGCATATTTTTAGGTTAACATCTCAAACCTTCTCAGGTGGCTCCATTTTCCAGTGCTGGAAAGACTGCTATTTACATCTTATTTCTGGAATTATACTGACCTAAGAGCATAAGCACACTCCCTCTTCCCAGCACTAAGAGAGAAGTGTGGGTATGGGGAGGCGGGGCATGAAGAAAACATGTGGATGCTTGTAGTGTCCATGTATTGGCCATTGGGATGGTGCAAGCAGCTATCTAAGGTGGTGCCATGTTTCCCCAGCCTCTCTTTGGTCCAGTGTCATGACACCCGCCCTCTTGCCCTAGGGATGGTGGTATAGGTAACACGGTTGCTTTCGTGTCATGTAGGAATTTTGTCTCCTTGTCCTGATTGGCCTTGGATAAGTGTGTGCGCGTGTGTGTGTGTGTGTGTACTCTATACTTGTCATGTCCCACCACTTTCCTGTCAGGATAGCCCTGGAACCTGAGGAGACCTCAGAAGAGGAGGATCCTGTTACCGGTTCTCTTGGTTGCGAAAGTCAGGGGAAGTCGGAGGATGCTGATAGCCTTTCTGAGACCACCAGCAGAAGCAGTGCCCCACTTGAGGACACTGTGGCATTGAGGAAGCCTAGGCCCCTGAACTGGTCCCATCTTCCTGCTTCAGGCCCACCAGGTTCACCCCCAGGAACAAAGGTGGGAGCAGGTCCAGACAGAAGCTCAGAGCTGGAGACACAGTGCCCATCTGGCAGCACCTCTGCTCTCTTTGAGCCCTACTTTTGAGGAGCAAGCATGCTCTGGATCGGGGCCCTATTGACAAACCAGGAGGGGGTGTGGCATCAGTATTCCCTATAGAGCTGTTAGTTGGAGCCTAGTCCTTGTGACGTGCAGCTGCTGTCCTCTCTCGCCACCTTTCCCTTTGTGCTCTCTGCTGGACAGCTCCCCTGCTAGTCTGGTCCTCCTGGTCTTTGAACTACAGAACTGTTTCTCTGGTAATGTTGGGAGCTGACCTTAGCAGGAATGGGACAGAACTGCACCACGAAGAGAAGTCAGGAAATTGGCCAGGGCGGTGTAGGTGGTTCATCACTGGCAGGGCTATGTGGGAAGGAAGAGCAGAAGAAGAGTTCTTAGCACAGGGATGAACATGTGGGGCTCCAGATGTTGCATCTCCCATTATCCCTCACCATTGGCTATGCTGACTTGGGCTGATGGGAGTTGTAGTCCAACAACATCTGGAGGCCCACATGTTCCCTGTCCCTGTCCTAGTGAGTACCCTGAGGCATCCATATGGGGATTGGGGATTCCCTAGACTGGCCCCTTAGGACTGTGGGCCCATGGGGCAGGGAAAGAAACCTCCTTGAGGTTTAACCAGATCACACACCTGAAGCTCTGGGGCTTGCGTGGTAGTGAGTTGGGAGGACCTCCTGCAATGCTTAAAGGTATGGCCAGCTGGCGTGGTGACAGGTAATATGCAGTCCAAGGCAGGGCTGGCCCGTCCAGTTAACTAGGGGGAGGGGAAGACCACCAGCTGGATTTCCCCATAGCCACCAGTACCTGCACAGCTTGAGTCGGGTGCTGCAGATCTCAGTTGTAATACAGTGGTGTGCCGAAAATTTTGAGCCTATCATTTTCAGCAATTTGTGGAGGAGTAAGGGCGAAATGAATAGCCCAGTGAAAGAAGCTAGGGAGGGGGAGAATTTCAAAGAATTCTCCTATTTCTGTTTTATTTTGTTTTTTACGTAAAACAACAACAACAACAACATTCCAGGTACTGTTTCCTGCTAAGAGCCCCACGATGCTGCGAGAGCTGACAGGGCTTTTAAACAATAATAAAGAAACAGAAAGAACACCCATTATTTATTTATGTATTTATTTTATTTCATTTCTATACAGCCTGATAGCTGAAGCTCTCTGGGCTACTGACCACCTACAATGCTTAACAGGTAAATGGACCCCCTGCCCCCCAGTCCAGCTAGAAAACTCTTCAAAATTCTCCCCCTCTCTGCGAAAGAAGCAGAAAAAACAATGCCTCTTCTGCAGGGAGGGAAGAACTTCAAGAAAGTAGCGGGCCGGGTTTGGCGCCACACTAAAGTTTTAACATTGTGCTGAATTTTTCCAATCTATTTTTAACCATTCATTTAGGTGGAGGGGCAAAAAGGAATTGCGCCTGAAAAATTGTGCTTCTGCCTGGTGAGTGCCTGAAAATTGAGTGAGGTCTTCCTCCTCCTCCTCCTCCTGACTTTTAACAGCAACAAAGCAAAAATGCCTCGCTCAGCTTTCAGGTACCCAGCAGGCAGCTGCACTGGAAAGCTGCAATGGAAGAAGTCCGGGGGGGGGGGGGAATCTACAATTGAGCCCCTTCCATGTATCAGGGTATTTCCATGTCATGGTATTCATGCAAAACACATGTACCACTGGGACGCATGCTAATGAATACAGCAGTTTCCACTGAGTTGAAAACGTGATCTTATGTCATACACAAATGCAATTGCAGGAGAAGTAGGAGGAGTTCGAAAGGTGATGTGTGCAGCGGAAATGGCCCTTTAAGTTTCCTCCTCCTCCTCCTCTTTTTTTTTTTTTTTTTTAACATCCATTAAGTTTATGTGCACATTCTCTGGTGTGAAGGAGTGAAGATTTAAAAAAAATCACAGCTCCTCCTGCCCCCCCACCACAAAAATTCATGGAGGAGGAGGAGGAGGAGGAGGAGGAGGAGGAGGAGGTGGAGGTGGGAAGAGAGGAGGGGGAGGCTGTGGTGGTGCTGCTGCCTGCTGCTGTATAATGTACAGGGAAATGTATAATGATCCAACTCTCCCATGGCACAGTGGACAATAGAATATTCTGTGGACATGGCATGAAACTTGTTTAATAGAATATGGCAGCCTCCCTGAACCTGCTGCCCTCCAGATGTTTGTGATTTCAACTCCTATCTGTCCCAGCCAGCATGGCCAATAGTCAGGAACTCTGGGAGTTGTAGTTCAAAACATCTGGGGGGGGGAGCACCAGGTTGGGGAAGGCTGGAATAATTGGCACAATCCTACTATCATCCAGGAGGGACCAATGTGGATCATGTCAAAGGTGTATATGATACAAGAATTAAATTTAAGTTGAGCAAACCCATTTCCAAGCAAGCACCCTCTGCTACATTAGCTAGTCATGGGACAGGGATGTAGCTCAGTGGTAGAGCAGATGTTTTGCATACAGAATCCCCAGCATCTCCAGGGAAACACCCATGTTTGAAAACCCTGGAAACCTGCAGATCGTTGGTGGAGATAATACTGATAAAACTAGATGGGCCAGTTATCTGACTTGGTGAGCTTCATATATGTGTTCCATACAGACTCAAGATGTAGAGTGAAGCTTACCAGAATCTTCATTTGCTGTTTGCCAAGTTGAGAGGGAACCTACTCAGTTGCTAAAACTGGGGGTGCAAATGCTCCATATTTTGGCACATTCAAACTACAAAAAACATAGAAGCAGGATTCTTGGAGCAGACGTATGAAGGACACCAGCGGCATCAGGCTTTGTTGTATAGAATCTCTTTTGTTCTCTGATGCGTGCCGATAGGCAAATGGACAGCAGAATATTGGGAGGCCCATCTGCTTTGGTCTTTGTTTATGACTGGGGTCATTTTAGTGCAGTGGCTTTCCACCACCCAGCAATTAACATGGGATTATTGAGAGCAGATTCCGTACACAAACACTTCCTTCCACTTGGCTAGCAACAGCCTTATAAAGCCCTAGATCTGTGTTTTAATTCCTCCAATTCTATTAAATCAGACTGTTCAGATTAGGCGATTAAGCTGTTTGTTTGTGGGTATTTGTAAAACACCAAGAGGGGGGGAAATCCACATCGGCAACAACAGACCCAGAAGATTATTACTGGGCACGTAGATGGGTGGTTAACAGTGATATGGTTGCTACCTAGAAACTTGTCGAATTGGTAGCAGCTTCCTGGGTTTCTTTTCCATGGTACTAATTCATGGTGGTGGTGGTGGTGGTTTAAAAACGTTCAAATGAATACATTAATGGTTAAAATAAATAGGAATAGGGTTTGTGTAAGAATTTTGATGAGCTCCAGAGGTGAGACAGAGATAAAAACAAAAGCCCATGTTTGTAATTTGATCCTCTCTTATTGCTAATTCTTAATTCCCTGTATGTTTTTCTCTGATAGATTAAAAACATTTTGCTTCTTCCCCAAACATCCTGGTTTTTATACATTTCAGGAAAGTAAGAGCTTTTTTGTTGTTGTTTTGGGTATGGGTGTGGACAGAATAAATGCACACTTAGTTCTTACTCATTATACAACACAGTCTGCATGTATTGGTTGTGCTTCTTCCCAGTGAAGTTAACACCTTCCCAGCACTCAATCAGCTATGTTTTCTTCCTGGCAAAATGTGATGCTTTCCCTGTCATTGCCATTGCGACTCCTGTGTGAAATGTGGTAGTAAGCCTGTCACAACAACAACAACTCCCTGCTGGTTATTGTTTTGTGATGGGTAGATAGTAGGGGTGTGCACAGGATTCAGTTGGGACCCCAATTCAGCAATTTGTAAAACAGCTGTATTCAGCTTGGACTGATTTGGAGGCTGCCCACTTTAACTTGGGACCGATTCTCAATTCCAATCTTCATGCCTCCCATTGATAATAATTGAAATCACAAACAACCATGACCTTTTTTCCTGTTGGTTGGATGAAATCTGCAGGCATAGTAGCCCCTTGTGAGGGGGTTATGTCTGCCAAATGTCAGACGAATAGGTTCAGGGAGCTTTGTGTCTTTATTTTTTTTAAAAAAATTATCTTAAGGGAACTGCTGATAAACTTTTTAAATTCCTTACAGAATTGGATGATAATTTTGGGATAATTGCCCCATCTGAGGGGATCAAGCCCTGCAAGTTTCAGATGAATAAATGTAGGGGGGTTTGTGCCAGAGCACCCTTTACAGTTTGGGGGTTTCCAGAAAAGGATGTGCTTATCCTCCTGTGTTTTTTTGTGGGCGATTGTTATGAAAATGACATACACTATAGAGATGGCCCTAGTTAAGAAACCTGCAAAATTTCAAAAGGATTTTTTTGCAGACATCCTTTCAGCAGTTTTTGTGGAAGGGGAGTGTTCCGATTTGGGGGGGGGGGTGATTCACTTCTCTTTACCTGCCCATTCATGGGTGGTAGGGGTTTGTTCCAGGGATGGGGACTCGGACTCCAGGACTCAACTCGTGAGTCGGACTGAGTCCCCCCTCTGACTCGACTCGGACTCGAGTCCCAATATTTTTAATGGGACTCGAGACTTGACTCGGGACTTGAGACCAAGGACTCAGCCACATCCCTGGGCTGTGCCAGAAGGAGTGGAGAGGAGTGCATAGTGCAATCGCCGGCAAAGAGTGAGGGTGAAATTGTGATGAGACCTCACCGTTCCAGAATGGGGGGCAAACATTTAGAAAAAATCAGGTTCCTCAAATGCAACATGGATAAGTTTTAGGAAGTACAGCAAGTTTATTTTTTAAAATCATTTCCCTAAAATGCAACCTTTCAGACATTTTGGGCTTGGCTGCCTCTGCCTGCCTGTTTGGGGTTCCCAGCCTCCTCTGCCTGCCTGGTCTCTTCTTGACCAGATTAACAGTTGAATTGTCCAAGACAAAGGCCCTGCTTTGGGGTTCCCTGCCTCCTCTGCCTGTCTGGTTATTTTGGGTTTGTCTGCCTGGTCTGTTCTTGCCAAAATCAGTTGCAGAGTTTTGAAATAAAAAGGCACACTTGTGCCTAGAATTTATTTAAGCCACACATCTGAAGTAGCCTTATTTTGTTGGGAAAACCCCCCAATGATTTTAATAGGGACTCGTGGAGTCAGCTTTGGGAGTGACTCGGGACTTGGGAGTCACCATTTTGGACCAAGGACTCGGACTCGAGACTCGGGTCCAAAGACTCGTGACTCGACTCGTGACTCGAAACCAAGGACTCTTCAACATCCCTGGTTTGTTCTGTTTTTTGGTTTTTTGTCTGGCAATTTGTATAAAAATGGCATATTTCAGAGAGGTGCAGGGACTAGGGATGTATGAAAAACAGTGTAAGATGTTTTTGTTTTCTGCTCAGTTGGCACCAAAGTAATCAAAAGTGCAATTTACTGATTTATTCTTTATTTCTTTACAGCATTTATTTATTTATTTAGTATATTTGTTCACCGCCCATCAGCCAAAAAGCTCCCTGGGCGGTTTACAAAGGGAAACAAGATAAAAACATTTATATACTGTCCGGTAGCCAAAAAGCTCCCAGAGCGACTTACAAAGTTAAGTAGCAATAGAACAAGGGTGGATGTGGCACATACAGTGGCAGAGTCAGAAAGACCTGAACATTCGGCATTTTCCAAGCAAGCACCCAAAATGCTACACCAGCCCACGTCCCCACAGACTCCACCAAACCTATTTTAGCATTCCTGCTCCTGGGAGAAAGAACTAGCAAAGAGCTGCAGCAGCATATTACTTCAAATAGGGGTGGGTGACCAGCCACAGCCTGACATGCCTCCGGCTCGGCGGATGCCGCTGCTGTGCCCACTGAGCTGGGCCGACTCTCTGTGCCAGGTTGCTTGGCGGACTTCTGGGTTCCCAGCAGGCCGCTTTTTATGTAGAAAATGCCATAAGATTTATCTTACGGCCCAGCTTATCTCAAGGAGCGCCTCCAGCAACATCAAGTAGGCCGCTCAACAAGGTCTGCCACGGACGGCCTTCTCCTTATCCCATCAGCCAGAGCAGCCAGGCTGGTGGGGACTAGGAAGAGGGCCTTCTCTGTGGCGGCCCCCACATTATGGAACTCCCTCCCTAGTGACCTTCGCCATGCCCCCTCCGTGATGAGCTTCCGCCGTGCATTAAAAACATAGCTGTTCAGGCGGGAATATGGGGTGGGTTAGGTTTTTAATGAGAATTTTTTATATTGTTTTAATTATTATGTTTTATTCTGTTTTATTGTATTTTAATTGTACATCGCCCAGGGTGGCCAGGTGGCCGGCCAGATGGGCGATTGATAAATATAATAAATAAATAAATAAATAAGATACCCCAAAAGTGGCTCCAATTTGCAAATTGGGGCCACTTTTGGCGTATCTTATGGGGTTTTCTACGTAAACAGTGGCCCACCGGGAACCTATCGCTATCCCAGCTTGACTTGGGAGACCGTGAGTTAAGCTGGGGAAGAAGGTAAGCGGGACGGAGTTCGGGGGGGGGGGGTCGAGCCTGGCCAGTTCGCCGGATTTCCACCACCACCTCGAACGAAATCCTCGTGCATCCCTACTTCAAGATCCCTCCCCCAGAGCACTGGGATTGGTGAGCTCTGGTAAAACCATTCTCTGTGATTAGAAGCTAGAGCTGCCAGTCAGAAAACTACACTGCATCCCCTCCTCTCCCTCCCTCCCTCCCTCCTCTCCCCACTCTAGTGTTTTCCTTATATGGAGAGCTTGGGGGAGAAATGTATCATTTTTTTGGAGACATACTGTCTGTGTCCCTCCAAATCCCAAATCTTCAGGAGGGTTCTGATTTGGATTTGGTCTGCAGTTCAGACATCTCCTGAATCAGCCCGGTTTGGTTTGGGATTTGTCTGAATCTGAAGCACACCCTAGACTAGGTGGGATTTCCACTCTGTTGCTGAGTACAAACTCTTCTCTTCATACATCTACTGAATGTGGCAGGCCTTCATGCATGCATAGTTTCTCAGCACATGCATGATGAAACTGAGCTCTTCCCACTTCTTGGTCCCTCCATTGTGAGAGAGGCTTGCAGTGCACTGCAATCCCCTCATGGTCCACCATTGTTGTAGGAAAGGTCTTAGATCTCTTTAGGTCCCTCAAGTCAGATCTTCACTCCCTTGCCCACAACTTTCCAAAGCACACAGTATGTTCAAGGCGGCACTACATAAGAGGACTTTTACCTCAGAAATGTACCTGTGAATTGGCCCTAAGCCAAAGTTTAATTTATCTCAGATGGAGATTTGGGGTTCACATGGTACAGAATTTAGTATATTCTGGTGTAGAGTACCACCAAGTTCATAGACAGCTTAGTTGATAGAATCGTAGAGTTGGAAGGGGCCTGTAAGGCCATCTGTGTATACCCTGTGTATTGCAAGGCATCATATTGAACAAGAAGAGGATAACCACCAGTAGTTCTTCCTTCCTTCCAGCTTCTTGAGGATGTAACTGGGCTAGATTTGGAGCTCAATGTATAATCAAGAGCAAAACTCCAAAGACATTTTTCCCTGATGATAATTAGCAAAAGCAATGGGACATTCAGGTTTCCCATCTCTCAAATGGATGACGTTTCTATTATTTACTCTAAAGTTTTAACAAAAAGCTTGAATTTCATGCTATTCGTTCTAAAAGGAAAGCTTTGGAAAGATTCTCTCCTCTCTCCCTCTCTCATCCTACAGGAAAGCAAAAGGAATGTGTTTATTTAGCTGAGATAAAATGATAACTCCTAAGAAATCATTGTGGATTATGGAGTGAAGCGATTAGAGAGAGACGGTTATATTTATGAATGCGTGCCTAGGCCTGCTGGTTAAGGGGAGATTAATCCCTCTTAGTCTGCAAAAGGACCCTCAGACTGCTCAAGCAAGCCACGCTTAGGCACCGCAAGCCTCCGAGAAAGTCCTAAATCTTCACATTAGCTCCCTGCGTTCCCTTCATCTCAGAGTCTAAGCCGTTTTTCTAAAGGATACTTCCATAAACAAGCCCCCACGGAATCAGCAAGGGTTTCGAAATCCGGATTGGTGGAAATTTTTTAAATCCAAGGTCCAAGTGGATAAGGGAAGATTAGGCTGCACTTTTAAGAGCTCCTTCTTAAAGCGACAGAGCTGTCCTCTATCATCTCGAGGGGTTAATTGGAGGGTGGGGGGAGCTGGAGGGAAAGAACAAAGGGAAATAAAACAAAAGGAAAACTACTGTTTTCCGTCTCAGGTTCCCTCAGTCACTCACTGCCACAAAATCTTATATATTGTTTCAGGGAAAGAGTATGCCTGCTCGTCAGCCAACAATTTATTTCTAGCCCTGTATTTCTGATTGTTCTCAGGAATGCAACTGGATCATTATCATTTGGAGAAGCTCTGAGGATCGATTAGGAAGGGAAATTGAAAGGAGAAAGTGAAGTTCTTAGACATAGAATAGAAAGCTAGAAGTAGAACCTTAATTGGGGGGGGGGCAGTAAATATGTGCCATGCCATGGTCTGGAGATGGCTTTGCCTATTTAATATGGAACAGTATATAATACTAGTTGTTGTTGCTGTGAAAGCTGCCCTAGAATTCATTTTTGATGATGGGCATTATATATATATATTTCCATCAGGGAACCAGTGGAGAATGGTGACTCCTATTTCAGTGGGGCTCCTAATCCATTTCAGCTTTTAGTCTGAGCTTTATAGAAGCTATCCATGGTGCTCCATGGTGGTGAACCTATTTTGGGGATGGAGTTCAGCACCATGGGACAGCTCCTATAAAGCTCATAACAAAACCTGCAACGGATTAGGAGCCCCACTGAAATAGGAGTCACTAGGAGATCCAGGTTCTAGTCCTCGCTCTGCCATGAAACTCACTGGGTGACTTTGGGCCAGTCACTGACTCTCAGCCTAACCTACCTCACAGGGTTGTTGTGAGGATAAAATGGAGAGGAGGAAGAAGAGGATTATGTAAGCCGCCTTGGGTTCCTTGCAGGAAAAAAGGCGGGGTATAAATATAATAAATAAATAAATAATACTCATATTGGGGAAAGGTGTGAAATGGAAGGTGGACTAGCCACTTTGGAGTCTCTTTTTCTTCTGGGTATATCCTTCATACACTGGGAAGCTGTAGCATGAATCAGGTTAGGGATATTTGCCCAGCAGCATTTCGGTGAATGCTGTGCCATTAAAAGAGGGAGTCGTACTTGTATCCTTGAGCTGCAGTAGAGGAAAATAACTGTTGCATCCCAGCCCTCCCAGCCCCATCTTTGGTCTGCTTCATATGGTCCATTTTAAACATGTGCCTGTATTATACATGTTCAGCATGCAACTCCTTTGCTGAACTTGGAACTGCACTGGCTGCCTATTCACTACTGGGTTCTGCTATTAGTGTACAAAGCCCTAAACAGCTTCGGACCAGGATATCTGAGTGAGCACCTTCTCCCTTACCGACCTGCCTGGTCACTGAGGTCATCGGAGGACATTCTCCTGGTGGTTCCACATGGACCTATGGCCTGACTGGAGTCCACCAGGAGCAGAGCCTTCAGTGTGGCGGTTCCACTTCTATGGAACTCCCTGCCTCTGGAGGTCAGGCAGGCTCAGACACTGTGTTGTTTTCAGCACCTGCTGAAGACATCTTTGTTCTGGGAAGCCTTCCTTGCTGACCAGCCACAGTTTTAATGATTATCCTGTTTTTAATGCACTGTTTTTATTATTTTATTTGTTTTATCTTTTTATTGTTCACCTTTCCAGAATCTGCCTAGATATGGAGTGGTATACAAATACTGTAAATAAATAAATACATAAATAAAATATATAGTGCTGGGCACAGCAACCTTAAGGTGGTGGTGGTGAGATCCAATGGCAGAGACACTGCCGCATCTACTGGCTCTTGCTGGCCAGGCAGAAAGTTGGGGGGAAATTTTCAATCCCCTTCCCCACTTTGGCTTTTTAAAAATTCTCCTCCCATTGACATGAATGGAAGGGGAAAGTATGCTCCAGGCCTGACCTGGGGCATGAGGGAGCTCTGGATCCAGAGGCTTCAAGGCCTCCCCAACGTGTCCCAAAAATGCCCCATTTGGGGAGCCCCCACACCTGCCAAGTATAAAATCTGTGGTAGATCCATTCCTTGAGCCAGGCCAGGATTTCTGGATGCCCTAAGCACAGGTAGATTTCATAGATTTATAGATTTCATAGATCATAGAGTTGGAAGGAGCCTACAAGGCTATCAAGTCCAACCCCCTGCTCAATGCAGGAAACTAGAGGAGGGGTCTCCCATCCAAGTAATAACCAGGCTTCACCCTGCTTAGCTTTCCACGCTCAGACAAGCTGAGCCAGCATGAGCCACAGGTACTCTGCCCCAGGTTTTAGAATAGACTGACAAGGCAAGGGAGGAACACTAAAATTACATCTACATCTCCTAAGCTTTGTAGGACTCTTTATTTCCAACAGTCCCAGACCCCTGGACACAACTCAGAGCATTGCAGGAGACAGAACAATGGCATCTAGGTTTTCAGCCTCAGCACAGGAGTGGATCTCCTTTTCCACCCATGAAGAGGAAGGTCAGCAGCATCCAAAGGCCTCTCACCTGTCCTCCCTGGGAGCTTAGGCATGCTGCCTTAATCACAGTATGTATTTGCTATAGCTGTATATTCCGAATTGGCGATGCCTTCTGGCAGGAGGTATACTATGGGTGTTGCACCTCTTTCAGCCCAAGGGCTGCATTAATTTTGGAGAAGCTCTTGGGGGCTGTCTTTCAGTGGTGGGCAGGGCCAAAGGCAAAATTGGGCAGAGCCAAAAAGAGCTGCATATTTTAGCTGAACTTTTAGCAATCACGTATTGCTATTAACTAAGCCTAGGGAGAGGCATTTCAGCCTTCCAGAATGGACAGGAGGAACTGCACAGAATCCGGGAAACCACCAAACTATCAGTAGTCAGGAGAAAGGGGGTGGGGCCACAGGAAGGGGGCATGGCCACCTTAGGAACCCCAGAGGGCTGGGCGGAACTCCAGCTGAGCCAGATTTGGCCCACTGGCCAAATCAACACCCCTGATGTATAAAATATCTATTTTATTTATTTATCATATTTATATCCCACCTTTTTTTCCTTTTGCAAGGAACCCAAGGTGGTTTACACAGGGCCGGATTAAGAGCATTATGGGCCTGGTGCTGAGGATTTTGGTGGGCCTTTTTATGGAAATAAATAAAATGAAGACGCAATTTTATATTAAAACAAATTAAATATTTTAATTACCATTAAAGTGCCAAAACAGAAACATATTGAAAATATTTCTTTTTTTGTAAACAATAAGCTTGTTAACTCAATAAAACCGTTCATCACATATCGTTGATGATAAGTACCTCCACGTTTTTTAACCTCTAGGGCAGTCTTCCCCAACCGGGGCCCTTCCAAATGTTTGGGGGCCCAGCTCCCATCTTCCCCAGCCACTGGCCATGCTGCCTGAGGCAAATGAGAACTGTAGTCCAAAATATCCAAGAGGGATATTTGGTGAACTCTGTTCTCTGGGGTTTTTCAAAATAAAACTTAAAATGCCACACAATTCCCCATGAAAGCGCACGTGCGCACACACACACACACACACACACACACACAGTATTAGCCAAGCACACACACACACACGTGCACACACACACACACACACACACACACACACAGAGAACTCTGTTCTCTGGGGTTTTTCAAAATAAAACTTAAAATGCCACACAATTCCCCATGAAAGCGCACGTGCACACACACACACACACACACAGTATTAGCCAAGCAGGTGACATTTTGCAGGCGGCAGGAGGATCAACACCCCCAAAAGGCAGACACATTCACATAAATAGAACATTCACAACAACCATTTTTAAATAAACATAAACCATCTTCCCCAGCCACTGGCCATGCTGCCTGAGGCAAATGAGAACTGTAGTCCAAAATGTCCAAGAGAGATATTTGGTGAACTCTGTTCTCTGGGGTTTTTCAAAATAAAACTTAAAATGCCACACAATTCCCCATGAAAGCGCACGTGCACACACACACACACACACACACACACAGTATTAGCCAAGCAGGTGACATTTTGCAGGCGGCAGGAGGATCAACACCCCCAAAAGGCAGACACCCACACCCACAAACACACAGCCCTTACGTTCAGTTTGGCTCACAAAAGAGGGAAAGCCCTTTTACAGAAAAGAAGGAGAAGGAGAACTTGCAGAATTTCCCCCAAATTATTTATTAAAAAAAAAAAAAAGCCACAACAAAAAGCCAGGAAGCTTTGCTTGACCAAGAATAATTGTGTTGTTCTTGTTGCTTTTTTTGTGTGTTGTTGTTAAACTAGCATTTGAACAATTGAGCTGCGAATCAGAAAGATCTTTTGCTCGAGGCTGGAGAGAGAGGTCCCTTCTAAATCTGAATATTACAGACCCTAGCAAGCCCCCCATGTGCTAGACGTTCTCACAAAGAAATGTAGTAACAGTGATTGAAATGCAAAGATACTGAAATGCTAATTTGAGAACAACAGTTCTTGCTAGGTCTTGCCTCAAGCCTGTAATGCAGATGTGCTTAGAACACCTTTCTAATCTTGAAAAAATCATTAATTATGCTGAATGATAACGATCAGAGCTAACTCCGAAGGGGGAAAAATCGCCTCGTGTCCCTATAATTGCGGGCCGATTGTCTGTTAAAGGCCTGGAGCGGCCGCTCCCACAGCCCCTATGTTAATCCGGCCATGGGTTTACATGGTCCTCCTCCTCTCCATTTTATCCTCACAACAACCCTGTGAGGTAGATTAGGCTGAGAGTCTGTGACTGACCCAAAGTCACTCAGTGAGCTTCATGGCTGAGTGGGGGCTAGAACCCAGATCTGCTGAGTCCCAGTCCAGCACTCTCACCACTATTCCACACTGGCTGTATGATCTATATCTGAGCAGAAAACAATAAACAAAAAGCCCTTTCTGGGACAGGCCACTTTATAAATGTAAATAAAGTGAATATACCATTTTTACAAGAATGAATCAAATTTAATTTTCTAGAAACAGATACACTATCTCTGCCAAAGGATGTCAGACTGATTTTCATTCTGAACCTGTGTGCCGAACGTCCCTTTGATTATTCCTGTCAATTAGACTTTTCCAGAACTGAATCATGAATGACCCCAATTTCTGAGGGAGGGGGGGATCCAAAATTCCAACCCTGGAGTCTTTACAGATTGCTACCTGGTCCAAATATCAGTTCTCAGACAAATGCTAATGAGATAATATGCAATTGACCAGAAACAAATAAATTATTCAAAATCCACTGCAAGTGTGAAAAGTATTTAAATGTTATTGATAAAATCATCTAGACAGCCTCATTAGCAATTCTCTCACACAGCACCTGTATCGATCAGAGAATTTAAACAACAAAAACAAAAGAGAAGCAGGGGAGGGACACAAGCAAAGCACCCAACAATGCCTTGCACGGCAGCACTAGCTACTTTAGGGGCAGGATGGGTGCTTGATTCATTTTATGAACTTGTAGCATAACTTTTCAAGCCTTGTTGTACGGACTTTAATTCATGCTCCAGATGGCTTGTTTATGTACTTTCTGAAGTGAGATCCCAAATCAAACAGCCTGTTCCAATATTTATTTTTCATTCTCGCGCATGCAAGCAAATTAGGAATGGAAAGTATCCTGAATTTGTGCACCCGCGGAATAATCAGAAGATTTGTGGCATGTCAGGGAGGCCTCCAGTGGCTCCCTCTTCATATCTTAAGTCGTGTCAGATTCACATAACCCCAAAATCTTGATGAAAGAATGTAGACGGAGGGCTTATATGCAAATTTAGGTTCAGTGTCGGGCAGCAGTGGTGCAATTGTTCCACCTCTCACTCAAGCCTTTTTGTCACTTCTACTGGACCAAGGCTGCAGTCCTTCACATCATAAGCTCTGCTTAACACAGTGGAACCTGCTTCTCAGTAAACATGCATAGGACTGCCCTGCAAGTCATCCAGTGGTGCCCAGCAATGGTACATAGGACTGCCTGAACCAAAAGAAAGGTTGGGCTGCTCAAACTCAGTCCACCTACCCTCAATTCACATTTCAATATTCTCTTTAGTCACCTTCAGATGGAAGGTTTTTGCAAGGGTCAGGGTGCCAAATCTACATGACTGCCCAAGCCGTTGTGTTGTGTTGTGTTGTGTTGGTCCCCCATGTGCTACTAGTAAAAACGAATGCAGGATCGGCATATGTAGCACAGTCCAAATGAATGACTATAAATCTCAACCTCTGTCCTCTTCCATTGAGGAACTTCCCCTGCACTCCTACACTGCTGCAGTGACTGGGGGATGCTGCTGTATTGATGAGTAGACAAGGAAGCTCAACAGACACAAAAAGAACATGGATCTTGGATACTGACCTAGTTCACACAATTGCTGGCACCCACCATGGCATGAATTAGCCAAGGTGGGTTGCGGCGCATGTTGGCCGCCATTGTGAATGAATATTCAAGCTGTGGCGGGTAATCACCGTGGCTTATCCTGAAGCAGGGTTGTCATGAGTAACAAGCCAGCCAAAACTCATGGGCTGTAGTAGGGGTTCTGGGGTGGCTTTTACCCACGGCAACAAGCCGCCCTGCCTGGGTTCACACATCATGATAAGCCACAGTGACCGTCTGCTGTGGCTTGAATATTCCCAGTGGTGGCCAGCACACCCCACAACCCACCGTGGGTGCCGGTGATCATGTGAACCAACCGAAAAGGTCCTAGAACAAGGGTGGGGATCCCCTTTCAGCTTTAGGGCTGCATTTTGTAGTGGGAAACTTTCTAGGGGACACATGCCAGAGGTGGGTGGGACTAGAGCCAAAAGTGGGCTAGGGCAGTATAATGGGCTACCCCCCACACACTATTTCTCTCCCTTACACACGCACACACACACACACACACACACACACACACTCCCCATCCATGCATTCAATTTTCTTTCCTCTTCCTTACCTTCTCTCCCACACTCTTTTCCTCCCCATTCTCTTCCTCTCTCAGTCTCTTTCTCCCCTTCTCTCTCTTTCTTGCTCTCTTTGCCTGCTTCCCCCCCCCACATTTTTCACCCTTCCTTCACCCTCCTGCTGCAACCCCCCTAAATCAAGCCCCATGTAGCACTTAGTCCTGTTTTAAGTGTATTTTATTCTGTTTTGTTTTATTTTATATTGTACATCACCCAGAGTAGCTGGGCTACCAGCTAGATGGGCAATCTAGAAATAAAATAAAATAATAAATAAATAAAAATAGTCTTTAAAAAGCCTCCGTTGGTACCAATGGACCAATTTTTTAAAGCATACTTGCTGCATGGGGGTGGGATTTAGGGGTGTTGCAGCACATGGGGGGGAGTTAGCCTTTCCCTCCCCTGCTGCAGCCTCCCAAATGTTACACACACACACACTGCAGTTAGACCTTTAAAGCCTCCATTGCCACCTTAAGGCTGTGAAGCCTTAAAAAAAAAAAAAAACCAATTTCTGGGTGGGATTTTGGGGGTGGGGGTCAGATTGTACAGGGAGGGGAAGATTAGTTCTTCCTGGATGGATATATCTGCTTTGCTTTCTCCCACATATGATTTGGTCTTAAATATCAAGTTCTTTTCAACCCGTGTATGAAGAATTGTACAAATTTTGCTAAGTTCTTATCAAAAGATGGACATAACAAAATTATCATCCATTCCCTAGCCCCTTTCTTCCCAGGTGCAAAACCCCTCCCCCTCCGCCATGTAGAATGAGAGGAAATGGGCACCAATGGAGGGTCTTTTAAAGCCTAATTGCTTTAAAATTAAGACTTTTTCAGCAAACAGAAGTTGATGTGGAGAGAGCTCTCTAAAGGTGCAAAGTTTGATAATCATTGCATTGGAGAACAGCATGTGCTGGAAGAGATAGCGAACAGAGAATCCTGGTTGTAGTACACAGAGAGAGAGAGAGAGAGAGAGAGAGAGAGATGGTGGGGCACACTGACTGAGAGTGCTTCCAGATGGCGGGCTCCTAGCACTAACCATTGGAAGGCACTGTGCAGTGTTCTCTCTTTTTATCCTTAACCAATTTTCTGCATTAAGGAAAAAGATAGAAGAACTGGTAAGAAAACAAGGGAGGGTCACGAATAGAAGACATCAGTGTCTTCTGGACCCCTATAAATGTGTGAATGAGGCAGGATGATGGCATAACAAAAGCCTTATCTGGAAGCGCCCAGTGAATGAGGCAACAGTTGAGGGTGAGCCAGAGAATGATGGCATCCAGCCAGCGGAGAAATGCTGGCTTATTACTTGTATTCCTTGAATATCATCATCACCATATTACCTTACTATCTGTAGAGAGCCAAAAATGGTCTCTGTCACTCAACTATCTTGAGGGTAAACTAACAGCAAGCTCCTCCCTGATGCCATTCTTCATTCAGCTGGAATAATAATTTGTGGTGAACAATAATTGCTCTAAGTGTACCTTCCTTGATACTTCAGAAGTGACATATCCTTTCCGTGAAACCCATTTGCATGCAGGGGATTCCAAGAATCTGCTATAGAGTTTAGCCCTCTTCAGTCGTTTTACTTACTGTGTTGTATGAGTGTGTGAAGAGAGGGGTGCTGTAGCCCCTCCCTCCTCCATCGTTGCATCTGTCGCCCTGCATGCATGGAGGGCAACAGTATGAACAAGAGAGACTCCTCTACTGGAGGTTTTCCATGCGATTAAGAACCCTGATTTCAAAAGCCCTCTGCAAGCTCTCAGTTCAGACCTCCAGCAAGACAAGAGTGATCTCCTGCAGAAGCCCACTGGACAGGGAAGAAGAGGTAGACAGGGGTGGTGGCAGAAAGAGAGGGGGCAGAGAGAAAGAAAAGGGGTGGCCCCACCCACCCCTGGCATTTTTTTTTACGCACCCTCGGCATGCGGCTCCTAACAGATCCCCCTGCCCAGAGAGTGCAGCCTTCTACACGAAAAAGGATCTCCACCCCGAAATTAAAGAAACAGGCTCATCATGCAATTCAGAGCCCCCATTGGTTTTCAGGTTTTCACTATCTGCTCTGTGGTGTGACAACGATAGGGTGGGAACCCGCCCAAGACAATGGGCTGTATCCAAATGCAATGCTACTGCTAATGTAAATTGCATTGTGTTAGTGTACATGACTTCAGCTATAGCGTTTGCTGGTGCAACGGCTTTCCCTGCAAAAGCACTATTGGCATTGCGCTAGAGATCATTTACAATAGTGCGACATAATTTATGTGAGCACTAGTGAGTGTCACATTGGATACTGCCCAGAGTCACAAATATGTGTAGACGGCATGCACACCTGTCCTGTCCTTCAAACCACCATGTGGAGGCGCCCCAACTGTCTGACATCTCAATTTCATGAAAGGAGCTTTTGTTTTGGCATCATCTGAGTCATTCCTGAAGACGTTTCTGCCTGGAATAGCATCCCATTCAGCGTCAGGCTTGGCAGTTGATATTTGTAACTGGTCCCTTGCCTCCCAAATCCCCCTTTAGGCTCCACCGTTTAGGCCAATGCACTGCTCCTGTTGGAGCTTTCCTGCTGTCACCAAGCAGTCTGAACCAGGGCAATTACCAAAACAAATCAATCTTCTCTTGACAGTTCATTTACACTGAATTAATTTGGAATTAGAAGCTATTATTGCAATTGGCAGCTCAAAATATTCCCAATACAACACAGCAGCATCTACAGGGAAAACAGCCCTGTGGCCCACTGGCACAATTACAAAGGATAGTTTGAACTGATTGAGATATTAAGCTGAACATTTGCTTTAAAAATAGTATATGAATTCCATTTATTCCATCCGTGAAGCTATCAGCAAATCTCTTATCTTCTTTGGGAGTTAAACTATCAGTAAAAGAGCTTATCATTCCCTGCTGAATTTTCCTTTTTGTTGTCAGCTGCATCTGGCAACCTGATCCTATGCATGTTCAGTTGAAAGTAAATCCCACCAATTTCAATAGAACATTTCCCCACGTAACTGTTCTTGAGATCATAGTCTGAAGAATTTTCTAAATAATGGCCTCAACAAAATAGAGAAAATAACCTTTGCAAGAGGTGAGTTACTGAAACAAGCCTAGATCAATAATCAGCATCCTGAAAACACATCCTGTACACAGAATCACATTTCATACACTCCTATGTATCTATCCTTTGTTTAATGTGGTTGAAAACTGGTTTTCATCATCGTCTTTCCAAGTTGTAGGGTAGAAATGTGTCCTGCTTCACAGAGGACAGTCCTCTATTTGAAGGCGTCATCTGCATGAAGGGCTGTCCCATCCAATTCTGATTTACAGATAGAGGAGCATAAGAAGGGAGAACAGGAATCTTGAAGTCACCCATCAACAGTTAGCATGTGGACAGCAGACTGAGCAGGCATGCAGCTCACTATGGTGATGTGCATTATACAGTCATGCCTTGGATTACAAGTAACTTGGTTTGCAAGCATTTTGCAAGGCAAGCAAATTTTAAAATATTTATTATTATTTTTTTACTTGATATAGAAGCGACGTCTTGCAATACAAGTACTGTAGTACGGCTTAAATTAAAAATCTCTGTACAATTTTTTTTGGGGGGAATTTCGTTTTGATATAAGAGTGTTTTGGATTACAAGCATGTTTCCGGAACGAATTATGCTCTCAATCCAAGGCATGACTATATATATATATATATATATATATTTGCATTATATAAAGTAATTCTTTCTAAATTTGCACCTTTACATATAAATTAGCATATGCAAAGTTTGTGCAAATCTGTATCCTCTTTTGACCCCCTATTTTAGTGATGCATTTCCTACCTTTTGGCAATGGGTAAGTGGCCGCCCTCCCCAGTTGCAGCTAAGTGAAAATGTTCAGAGTGTATTTCTGATTATTTTCAGAAGCAGGTTGGGAGCGGGGGTGGGTGGGTTGTTGCGAGTGTATGGGTGAGATAAAGAAGAGTCAGACACAGAGTATATGGTTTCAAATCAGGGCCACATTTATTGAATTGAAGATCTGTGAAGGGCGAAGTGCGGTACTAACGTAGCCCGGCCATTGGCCGGGAAAAAACCAATATTTGGGTGAATACATCCGAACTGCACCGGAGGCGGGTTGGTCCGCCCCCGGCCAGTTGCCCTCCATGTGGAGCTGGAGGGCTTTACCATCGTCGCCTTACTTTGACGCCTCCAGGCACCCAATGTAGGCGAGAAAGGCAAAACCCCAAAGACATCCCAATCTCCCTCCTGGCAAGCCTCAGGGCATTAGCGAGGGCAGCCTTGGGTAAACGTCAGTCACCTTGAAAGGTGCCACTGGATGATCACCATAAGCTTAAGCCATACTGCCTAATCCCGCACTTCCCGCCACAGAGAGAGACAACCTAGCTATCGCTTAGTCGAATCTCCCCCACCTGCCCGATAAACAAGCGAGCAGGGCCCTTCGCAGATCTCCAATATTATTCTCATTATCTACACCGGATAGGTGAACCCCATCCAGGCGAACCCCATCTGGGTGATACAGCTCCCTCCGGGCCAAGGATATTGTGGGATCATAGAATCATAGAAAAGTAGAGTTGGAAGGGGCCTACAAGGCCATCGAGTCCAACCCCCTGCTCAATGCAGGAATCTAGGTCAAAGCATCTCTGACAGATGTCTGTCCAGCTGCACCTTGAATGCCTCCAGAGTGGGAGAGCCCACAACCTCCCTAGGTAGTTGATTCCATTGTCTTATTGCTCTGACAGTCAGGAAATTTTTCCTGATGTTTAGGTGGAATCTAGGTTCCTGTAACTTGAGCCCATTATTCCGTGTCCTGCAAACTGGGATGATCGAGAAGAGATCCTGGCCCTCCTCTGTGTGAGAACCCTTCAAGTACTTGAAGAGTGCTAACATATCTCCCCTGAGTCTCCTCTTCTGAAGGCTAAACATGCCCAGTTCTTTCAGTCTCTCCTCACAGGGCCTTGTTTCCATTCCCTTGATCATCCTTGTTGCCCTCCTCTGAACCCTCTCCAGTTTGTCTATGTCCTTCTTAAAGTGAGGTGCCCAGAACTGGACGCAGTACTCAAGATGAGGCCTAACCAGTGCCGAGTAAAGGGGAATTATCACTTCCCGCGATTTGGAAGCTATACTTCTATTAATACAGCCCAAAATTGCATTTGCCTTCTTTGCAGCCACATCGCATTGCTGGCTCATATTCAGTTTGTGATCTACCACAATTCCAAGATCCTTCTCACTTGTAGTATTGTTGAGCCAAGTGTCCCCCATTCTGTAACTCTGCATTTGGTTTCCTCTCCCTAGGTGCAGCACTTGGCATTTATCCCTATTAAATTTCATTCTGTTGTTTTCGGCCCAGCGCTCCAGCCTATCGAGGTCACTTTGAATTTTGTTTCTGTCTTCCAGAGTATTAGCTGTTCCACCCAACTTTGTGTCATCTGCAAATTTGATAAGCATTCCCTGTACCTCCTGATCCAAGTCATTAATAAAAATGTTGAAGAGCACCGGGCCCAGGACCGAGCCCTGTGGTACCCCGCTCGTTACCTCTCCCCAGTTTGAGAAGGAACCATTGATAAGCACTCTTTGAGTCCGATTCTGTAGCCAATTGTGGATCCACCTGATAGTTGTTCCATCTAGCCCACTCTTAGCTAGCTTACTAATCAGGATATCATGAGGCACTTTGTCGAAAGCTTTGCTGAAGTCCAGATATATAATGTCCACAGCATTCCCACAGTCCACAAGGGAGGTTACCCGATCAAAAAATGAGATCAGATTAGTCTGACAGGATTTGTTCTTGACAAATCCATGCTGGCTTCTAGTAATCACTGCATTGTTTTCAAGGTGCTTGCAGACTGACTTCTTTATAATCTGCTCAAAAATCTTCCCGGGGATTGATGTCAGACTGACTGGCCTATAGTTCCCAGGTTCCTCCTTCTTGCCCTTTTTGAAGATGGGAACATTTGCCCTCCTCCAGTCGTCTGGCACTTCACCTGTCCTCCATGATTTCTCAAAGATAATAGACAGTGGTTCTGAGAGTTCTTCTGCCAGTTCCTTTATTACTCTAGGATGCAGCTCATCAGGCCCTGGAGATTTAAACTCGTTCAGAGTAATCAGGTGCTCCTTGACCATTTGCCTATCAATCTCAAGCTGCAATCCTGCCCCTTCAGTCTGCACTTCAGGTTTGCCAGGGGGGTCATAGACACTCTTTTGGGAGAAGACCGAGCTGAAGTAGGAATTGAACACTTCTGCCTTTTCTTTGTCTTCTGTTATCAATTTGCCATCCTCATTGCGTAGTTGAACCACCAGTTCTTTCTTCTGTCTTTTACTGTGCATGTATCTGAAGAAAGCTTTTTTGTTGCTTTTAGCATTCCTCGCTAACCTTAGCTCATTCTCAGCTTTAGCCTTCCTGACACTATTCCTGCAGTTCTGTGCTACCTGCCTGTACTCTTCACTTGTAGCCTGTCCTTCCTTCCACTTCCTATACGTGTCCTTTTTTGTTTTCAGGTCATCTTTGAGTTTATTGTGAAGCCACATTGGCTTCTTCTGTTGCCCTCTGCCTTTTTTCCTTTTGGGAATTGTTTGCAATTGTGCCTTTAAAATTTCCTTTTTTAAAAACTCCCACCCCTCCTGGGCTCCCTTTCTCGTGAGAGTCACTTGCCATGGGATCTTACTAATCATTGTTCTGAGTTTGTTAAAATTGGCGTTCCTAAAATCCAGGGTACGTGTTTGGCTACACTCATCTTTTGCTTCCGTTAGAATCAAGAACTCAAGTATAACATGGTCACTTTCCCCCAGAGTCCCCGAAACTGCCACTTTATCCACTAACTCGTCTCTGTTGGTTAGAATCAGGTCAAGGATAGCCGATCCTCTAGTTCCTTCCTCCACTTTCTGTAGGAGGAAGTTAGCAGCAGCACAGCTCAGGAATTTCTTGGAGGGGCCATGTTTGGCTGAATAAGTCTCCCAACAGATATCAGGGAAATTGAAGTCTCCCATTACTACCACATCGTGCCTCCTTGAAACAATGGCAATTTGTTTTTCAAAAGTTCCATCCTCGTCTTCTCCTTGATTGGGTGGTCGGTAGTAGACTCCAACCGCCATGTTCGTTTTATTCTTTGCCCCCTTTATTTTAACCCAGATGCTCTCAATGGGGCTGCCAAGCTCCTCTTCCTGTATCTCTGTGCAGAGATACGTATTTTTAACATACAGTGCAACTCCACCTCCCTTTCTGTTGCTTCTGTTCCTTTTGAACAAGTTATACCCTTCAATTGCTGTATTCCAGTCATGGGAGTCATCCCACCAGGTTTCAGTTATCCCTATCAAGTCGTACTTGCCCTCATGTATCAAAAATTCAAGTTCATCTTGTTTGTTGCCCATACTCTGGGCATTAGTATAGAGACATCGAAGACTATGTGCTTTATAGTCCGACTTTCCCCCTACATTTTGTGGTAGACTATCAATGGGCACTGCTGGAGCTGTTCTCTCCATTGTGGCATAGAGGCCTTCTTCCATTGGTACCCCCGAGTTTATGTCTCCCTCCCCTGTTGGATTCAGTTTAAAGCCCTCCTGATTAAGTTCCTCATGCTGTGGCCAAACACATTGGGGAATACAAAACCCAATCCCTCCTACGGCCCTACAAATCTCGCCGTTCACTTTTCTAACCGCTCTGTTCAAGGCCTTGGGCCAACTGAAACGCGGTATCATGAACGACCAAGGATCAGAACTCCCGGCCATCGTTGCCGTATGTATGCCATATCACATGACACCTGCAAAATCAGGGCCTTGCCTTTTGACAAGCCCAAATCATTCACCGCCAAATGGAGACCAGGACATCTGGGGGGAAGAACACTGGTCAGATCGTACCATTTGTTTGAGAGAGAGAAAAAAAAAACAGATGAGAGAGTAAAGTGCCTGATTTGCTAGGTCCATCCCACTTCAAACTTGAAAATTCATCCAAAATTGAAGAAACTTAGAAGGTACTTAATTCAGGATAATTGTACTGGCCCTACATATGGACATTTTTATAGGAGCAGAGTATCTCTTGCCTCTTACAGCTTCCATGACAAACAAATCCCTGATTGCAGCTCATACTTAAGAGTGCCATGTATGTTATGCTAAGGATGGGCAGATATGACAGTTTCGCTTTCTCCCAAATTCAAATTCTTTTAAATCCCAAGCTCTTTCTCTCTCGAATATGAAGAACCTCTTATCAAATTCTTGTCAGAAATGGACTGAAATGAAATTCTCACCCATCCCATGAACTATTCCGCTCTGTGAAGATCTTGGCCTCTGATGTGTACAGGCTATGCCATTACCTGCTGTAACTGGTGTAACTGGTAGCACCATCCAAGGAATTCTTTCATTATGGATGAAGTTCTCCATCTGTGGGGCAGGCAGGCCTCCTTGGGAGTATCTAAGGCATCTGAAGAGATGGGGCATAGCTTTCCAGGGAGAAATTCACCAGGTGGAACTTTCTCTCCTACCACAAGCTAAGACAGAGTGAACTGAATGCCCATCCCCACTGATACATCATGGATTTGTGGAGTGATTGCTCCTCAACTGATCTGACTTGGTAGGAAAGGAGCTCTGAAAAAAAACCCTGCTGCTTTATTCTAATGATGCTTCCCTGAATTTGGTTTTACCTGGTGATCAGAGACATCCTGCCCCCTTCCTCTTCTAATGGGGTATTCCAATTAATTCCATGGCCCACAGATCCTTGCACATATGCATGCCATGGTGCGCAAGGATCTCCACAAGCTCTGTTGCAGAACAGAGAATTGGTGCTGGATTTGGGGTGCTCCTAAGGTAGAGAAAATTTATAAAGAAGAGAGCTGATTCCAAGAAGTTTAAAGAACACTGCTTTATGGAGACATATGCCAGTCCACAGCCCATAATGGAAGAAGTGGGGAAGGGGACAGTGTAGATCTCACCGTCAGTCAAGAGGAGCTGTTCACACCGTTGACAAGAAATCCCCCTTACTTTCACTTTTCATGAGCCCCCAAACAGTAATGCCACCTCAATCGTTCCACAGGCCCCCAGAATTCCATCTCTTCTGGAGCCTGAGCAGCTGTGGCCACAGTCCCTCCAAGTCCTTTTTCTGCAGGAAATTAATTATTCTTACAGTTTTACCTTTGTGCCAATCCTAGCCTTGCATAAAATCCTGCTGTAGCAATCTTCCACTCAGCTCCCCATAGAAACTCTCAGCAGCAAATTGCTGTGGCTTACTCAGATTTGTTCTACTGCTTCCATCATACAAAATAAATGTGGCTCGGCTCCCTTCAAATGGCATAGTTTAGTGCTGTGACATACTTAATTTTAAGGGGAATTATATATATATTTATACACAGCAGTGTTAAGGTGGAATGGCTATGGCTCAGCAAGACCCACTGATTGTCTGAGCCCCTTTGAGAATAGGCACACCCACACCTACCCCTCTGCTCTGGGGCTAGCCTTATAGTTTACCTGCTAGGTGGAAAGAAACAGAGCACACTCTGGGCCCACAGGCCCACAGGTAACACACAGGTAAACATAACACACTCAGAGTGGAGCCATGGGTGAAACAAACTTCTCAATTGGAAGGCAGCCCACCTCCAAAACAGCACCCAACCTTCCCAGGTGGTCTCCCATTCAAATAGCAGCTGCTCATTGGCTTCCCCAATGGGCTGGGCTAGGCTGAGGCTCACTTGGGCCAGTATGTGTGCAGGCCTGTGAGAAAAGGGTCAGAGCAATGCCTGTACCTTCCACCCACTTTCTTTTCCCCTTCAAGTTCTTTCTCTCATTAGACACCATTTCTTTTTCTTTTTTCATATAATCATTTTATTTGCAACACATTAGTAATGGGGGGTGGAGAAAAAAGCATACAGTGAAACATATCAATATATAGTAATCATTACCTATAGAAAAAAGAACAAAAAAAAGAAAACGAGGAGGAGGAGGAGGAGGAAAAGGATTAACATTTCTATCATATGATCATATGATGTCTCAGCAGCACTCATCCAGCCACATAACTACCCTTGCATATCTATTGGGTAGGATGGGGTCTCAGTGCTAGTGCTAATGATGTTGCGCTAGCGTAAATCAACGCTAGTGCAACATCATTACTGCTTGCTAGTGCAAAGGGAAATAGTGGTGATTTGCCACTGAAATTCAGCACAGCGCCAAATGGCGTCAAATCACCACAATTTCCCTTCGCACTAGCAAGTGCTAATGACATTGCAGTAGTGTTGATTTATGTTAGTGCAACATTATTAGTGTTAGCACTGATACCATTGGATCCTACCCATTTGTTCTATGTTTGTTGGGTTCCAGCATGTTTCCAGTGTACAGGATGCAGCCAGCCAAGAGTTCAAGTCCCCACTGATCAGCCTTGATCTTACTGGAAGGCTTTGGGTTAGTCACTGTCTCTCATTTCCTATTCTCATCTCTGTTAGAAAGAAAATACAGTAATACCTTGGATTGCAAGCATAATTCATTCCGGAACCATGCTTGTAATCCAAAACACTCTTATATCAAAGCGAGTCTCTGGCGGGTGTGAGCGGGGCCGATTTCGGCCCGCTACACCCGCTTGAGGCGAGCGGTTACATCCCTACAAGTTGTATTGCAAGACCTTGCTCATTTATCAAGTCAAAATTTATTTTAAAAAATGCTTGTCTTGCAAAACGCTCTCAGACCAAGTTACTTGCAATCCAAGGTATTACTGTAAATGAATAAATAAGATACTAGTGTCGTGATCTTTCACAAGGGTACAGTAAAGATAAGTGGAAACTTCAGCTGGTTCAAAGAGCTGCTGCCAGACTGCTGACTGGGGCTGGCTACAGGGAGCATACAACTCCTCTGTTACAACAGCTTTACTGGCTCCCAGTCTGTTTCCGGGCACAATTCAAAGTGCTGGTTATGACCTATAAAGCCCTATACAGCTCAGGTCCAGGTTATCTGAAAGACCGTATTCTCCCCTATGAACCTGCTTGTACTTTGAGATCTTCTGAAGAGGCCCTTCCCTTAGTTCCGCCACCATCCCAGGCACGCCTGGCAGGAACTCGGCAGAGGACCTTCTCGGTGGTTGCTCCAACACTCTGGAACTCCCTTCCCAGGGAGGCTAGAATGGCACCCTCCTTGGTATGTTTTCGAAGGCAGGCAAAAACTTTCTTGTCCCAGCAGGCCTTTGGGAGATAAAAATTGGACCTGTAAGAAAGCGATGGATTTGCACTGTTCTTATAGTTATTGTTTTAGCTGTGATATTTTATATAATTTTAATACTATTTCTGATTTAATTATATTTTTAACTTTTCTATTTTTCTATTTATATGTTTTAACTGTACACATTTTAATGTTGTGAAGCTGCCTTGAGTCCCAATATTGGGGAAAAAGGCAGGTTATAAATAATAAAAATAAGAATAAGAATTGAGATCAGGGATGTTAGGGATTGTGTGGGATACAGACTAAATATTCTATGAATAGATGCAGCCTTTTGCCATGCATTGGCTTTGTTGGTCAAGCTAAGCACCGTGGAACAAATCTGGGAAGAACTGCAACCCAACTGTTACTATGTTGCACTTTCCCACTGTGGTCATCATTTGCTAGGTGGGTCCACCACTGCCTCATAGATTTCATAGATCATAGAGTTGGAAGGAGCCTACAAGGCTATGGAGTCCAACCCCCTGCTCAATGCAGGAAACTAGAGGAGGGGTCTCCCATCCAAGTAATAACCAGGCCTGACCCTGCTTAGCTTTCCATGCTCAGACAAGCTGAGCCAACGTAAGCCACAGGTCTGTCAAAGGCTCCTCATCAAAATGGAGGGAAGTATCAAGTGGGGTGCTGCAGGGCTCAGTCCTGGGCCTTGTACTCTTCAACATTTTTTATTAATGGCTTGGTGAAAGAAATGGCGAGGGATGCTTGAGGAAAGATTGAAGGAACTGGGTATGTTTATACCTCGAGAAGAGAAGATGGGTGGTGGTGGTGGTGGTGCTAAATATGACAGCACTTTTTAAGTACCTAAAGGGTTGTCACACAGAAGAGGGCCGCAGCCTGTTCTCTACCATCCAGTCATGTGAAATAATGGCAGCATGGGGGGATATGGTGAAGGCAACACAATATGGTTATGATGATGCTCACAAGGAGGCGGTGAGAGTTGGGAGCTGTACTAGGCACTAGCGTGTGCATGGAGACATGACTGGGGCAGCAGATGGGGCATAAGGTGGCAAGCTCTTCATAGCACATTTCAGCTATTCAAAAGCCTTTAGGTCAGCACTATTAGTATCATGTTGCAGATGAAGAGCAGAGGCTGGGAGCTGGGGGGAAATTAGATGTGACCTTTGCCTCATAGTTTGCCCTGGTGTGCTTGATTTCTTAAAAAAATAAAAAGCCCGTGTGGGGTGGGGGGGCAGATTGAGACTGTGGCATGGGTGGGAGGGGATTTAAACTTCCCCCACTCAGAATCATACCCCCCCATATCTATGGCGGGGGCAAAGGGTTAAAGCTCCCCTATCCACATCCCACGGTCCCAACCTGGCTTCCCTCCCCATGAGCTGGGGAGCACACCAGGGCAAACTACGGAACATGCATCACATCTAGTCTGGCCCATAACGGCTTGCTTATGACCAGCTAGTGAGTTCACGGCCCCAACGTGACTACAGAGTCCCTTGAATGCAAACTTCAAAACTGCAACAAACAGCAAAGCACCAATGATTGTCTGTTATAAGCAGCTGGCCATAATAAATAGTGGAGTACACTACACTCTAATTTAATTACAGTGGGCAAATATTTAATGGAGAATTTGAGCCAGCAATAACACTAACAGATGGCTGCAGAGAAGTTGCTTAATAGTAGTAGTAGTAGTAGAAGACTTCAGGGATGCCATAATTATCACCCTCTTTAAGAAGGGTGATAGAACAGACTGTGGAAACTATCGGGGCATTTCTCTCTTAGCAACCGCAGGTAAAATATTTGCTAGGATTCTCGCAAACCGTCTTCTATCTATTTCAGAAGAGATCCTCCCTGAAACTCAATATGGTTTCCGCCCCTCTAGAGGGACAGTAGACATGATTTTTACTGCACGTCAGCTCCAAGAAAAATGCCAGGAGCAAAATCAACCCCTTTATATGGCATTTATCGATTTGGCTAAGGCCTTTGATACTGTAGACCGTACAGCTCTCTGGACTATCCTTATGAAAATTGGATGCCCCAATAAATTTGTGAATATCTTGCGACTTCTCCATGACAACATGACGGCAACGGTTTTGGACAACAACGGCTCTCATGGTGCTTCATTTAAAGTGGGATCAGGTGTTAAACAGGGATGTGTTATCGCCCCAACATTATTTGCCATTTTCATCGCCATGGTTTTACATCTTGTCAAGGGGAAACTTCCCACCGGTGTGGGAATTATATATCGAACAGATGGAAAGCTTTTTAATCTCAGCAGGCTGAAAGCAAAAAGTAAGGTAATTACAACCTCCGTTGTGGAACTTCAGTATGCTGATGATAATGTGGTCTCCGCACATTCAGAGGATGATCTCCAAACTATCCTAAATGCTTTTGCAGAAGCATACGAAAAACTTGGTCTCTCACTTAACATCAAAAAAACCAAAGTGCTTCATCAGCAAGTGCAAGCCAATCCTTTGGTGATGCCATCTATCCAGCTTGGCGGGACAATACTGGAAAATGTCGATCATTTTCTCTATCTTGGCAGCTATGTTTCTGTTACAGCTAACATCGACAGTGAAATCCAGCATCGTCTGAGCTCCGCAAGTGCCGCATTTTCTCGAATGAAACATAGAGTGTTCGAGGATCGGGATATTTGTAAGAAGACCAAAACACTGGTTTATGAAGCCATTGTATTACCAACTTTATTGTATGCCTGCGAAACATGGACTATCTATAAACGTCACTTCCACCTCCTTGAAAGGTTTCATCAACGTTGCCTCCGGAAAATCCTGCGAATTACTTGGGAAGATAGGCGAACAAATGTCAGTGTACTGGAAGAAGCAAAGACTACTAGCATTGAAAAAATGATCCTTCAACGCCAACTTCAGTGGGCCGGTCATGTTGTTCGAATGCCTGACTGCCGTCTCCCAAAGCAGTTACTTTACTCCCAACTCAAGGATGGAAAGCGGAATATCGGTGGTCAATATAAGAGGTTTAAAGATGTTCATAAGGCTAATCTAAAAAAATGCAATATAAACATCGAAAACTGGGAAGCTCTGGCCCATGAACGATCTAACTGGAGGTTGGCCTTTCACAAAGGTTCCATGGACTTTGAAGAAGCCCGAGTGCAAGGTGAAAGGGAGAAACGTGCTAAGCGAAAAGCACGTCAAATGAATCCTTTACAGGACCATCTTCTATCTGGTAACCTGTGTCCTCACTGTGGGAAGCTGTGTGGATCTAGAATTGGCCTCCACAGTCACTTACGGACCCATCGCTAGAGTCTACACAATCTTCTTTAGAATTTCCTCCTTTTATCCCGGAAGACAATCTTACTCGGTCACGAGTGATCGCCTGATGATGATGAGTAGTAGTAGTAGTAGTAGTAGTAGTAGTAATAATAATAATAATAATAATAATAATAATAATAATAGCTAAGTTCAAACCAGCCACCAATTGTCATTTTTACTCAGCCTGCATATTCCCAGAACTATACAATTTATGGTTTTATCAAGAGCTCCTAAGCTTCGCTAGCCTGTGCTCCTGCATTTCATCCCCCTCCCATTCCTTTCCTTTAAATAAACCTGCTTCGTTTTCATAACTTTCCAAAGCAGATAAAAAATTCTTGAATTTCTGAAACATGCAAACTGATCACTGTGGCATTAAGAAACCTTAAGAAGACTTATTTTTAAGGGGTTTTATTAGGGAAATTCCTGCTCTTTAAGATATCGGTACGGTTGTCAAAAGCAGTCACTTTTGCAGATGTTGGGGCTTTTCTTACACTAATCTGCGAGGAAAGCCTGAGCCACAGAGATCACTTAGCAATTTTTAGATTTAAGGAGATGAGAGAAGAAAAGCAGGAGAGCCAGTCCCTCTAGGGTCAAGCCTTATTTGAATTCAGCGATCTCTTTCCAAACATGCAACAGTGTGGTTAAGACTAATTAATGCAAGACAGCTTAAGGAGATTTGATTGGGAGGGGGGATTGCAATCCAGAGAAGACAAAAAAAAAACAACCTCTCTTTCCTTTTCCCCATCACCCTCTTCCAGTTCTGAAACATCAGGGGCAACTACAATCCTGTTTTAATCACACAGCCAAAGTTATTTTGCACAGGCTTTTAGAAACCATTTTGAAAACAAACATTTACTGCACTCCCTTCTCCCTTGTCCAGAGTTGTTGTATCCATCCATCAATCACTCTAATACGGTGCCCTGGGGAGCTTGAGATGTAAAGGAATTAAGCACCCTCTCTTATTTATTAGTCTTGCTATTAACTCAGTATTTCTAATTCGGCAAGTCTTTAACACCTTTTTAAGCTTGAGAAGCACTAAGCCAGCTCTGTTCTTGACTAATCATATCAGCTTATTTCCGATATCTGGAATTTACAAGAAACACAATAAAAAATGACTGTAAATAGTCCGAAATTCTCAATAAATGGGAAAGCATCAAACAAGGAAAGAGAAACCTCTAAACATCTTCCACCTACCATTTACCATCCCTTAACCATGCTCACCATCTAATTGCACGTTACCTGAATTTGGGCTATGATAGAATGTAATTGGAAGGCTCCAAATCCAATTTGAGGGAGCACTACTTATGCTTAGAAGCACTGGTGTCCCATCTAAGTCAATCCTCAAACACAAATTCAGCTCTTTAGACTGACAGATATATTTTAACGCCCCATCCCATTTTAAGTAATACAGATTAAATATATAATTGTTAGTTTACACCCATTTGCTAATTTGCTGCAGTTCTGCAATGCAATGCATTCATTTTTTTTCTACACTCAATCAGGCGATGCACAGAAGTTGTATATTTAAAAAAATCCCTGACAGTATTCACATGTACATTTCCTTCTGACATGTTAGTCCTTTAATATCTGATTAATGTCTATTCTGCCCCCTTCCTTCTGAGTATTTTTCATGCACTGTGCTGTATAAATCTGCATACATTTTGGATCTGGTGGAAGGGCTGGATATATATATATATATATATATATGCGCCTATTTTGTTAATACGACTTGCTGGAATAAGCTATTTCAACTGCAAGCTAGTGTTAATTTCATATTGCGTCCAGTCTATATCTGGTGTTACGCTGAACTATATATTGTCTTTTTCTTGGATTATTAGATGCTATTGCATAATATGATGGTTGGCAGAATATATACTGTATGCTTCTTTTGGGTCCAATTGACAAGAAGGCTATCTGGAGTTTCTTCTGAGAGTCATGTAGAAATTGCATGAGAAGGCAGTTGGATGTAATTTGTCTACCAGTATCTGAAAATAGATACAGGCTTCCCCCACAGTTTACTCCTTTGGCTATTTAGCTAGCTTTAGTGCATATTCATTTCTCTGGACATACAGTATGCTGAGAATTGTATTGTACTGGACAAGATTCCCAGACAGTCTTCCTTCACTTTATATTCTCTGCCTTACTATGCACAACAAACCAGAATGCATTCACACTCCATAATGCCTGAATTTACCTGCAGCGGCTACCCTATTGCAGAGCTGTCCATTCCACTTGATATAGCAAGCACTGTAATATTTGCTACAGCAAACCTGTAAAATGATATCATGGGGAACTGAATTGTGGAACAAATGAACTTTTCTTAGGACTGTGCAATCCTTACAACAGCTGTTCTCAAAATGGCTGCTGCCCTAGATTTCAATTCTCTGTTAGTGTTGCTCAGAACTGCTTCCCTCCATGCACCCACCCACAGAATCTTTTGGTTCCTATTATCATAGGAACGCACAGAAATAGCTGCTGCACACACTCTTTACATTTGCTGGGAGGGTCCAAGGTTTTGTGTGCATTTATTGCTAAGACTCTGCTCCCACGCTTCTATCACAGGAAATGATGTTTCCTTAATGCCCAGAGTGTTCCAGGGGCTGCTCAGAACACTGAAGTAACATTGTCCCTTCAATTAGACCTGGATGCATGGAGAAGGAGAAGTGATCTATTTGACCAGTCTGTCATGCCTACAGATCAATGCTCATCAAGCAATTAGGTGAAAGGAAAAGTACTAATTTCATCGTCTGCTGAAAAGCAATCCAATAATGATTGCACCCTAGCAAGAATGTGACACAGGAACAAAGAGAGTCAACAGCAGAAGCATTCGAGCAGCAGGAGAGAAGAGAAGAGAAGGGAGATGGAAGAGGAGCTATACTCTGGCAGAAAGCCTTAAATATGACTTTGTCCCTATTTTTTATTTCCCATCCCACACAATGGGAAGGCTCAGTGGCAGGATAGATGCTTTGCATGCGGAACGTGCCAGGTCCAATCCATGGCATCTCCAGGTAGGGCAAGGAAAGCCTCTGTCAGTCAGTGTAGACCAGGAGTAGTCAACCTGGTGCCTGCCCTCCAGATGATTTGGACTACAACTCCCATAACCCCTGACCATTGGTCATGCTGGCTGAAGCTTATGGGAGTTGTAGTCCAATATATCTGGTGCCCTCAACTCCCATAACCCCTGATCATTTATTATGTTGGCTGGAGCTTATGGCAGTTGTAGTCCAAAATGTCTTGAGTGCTCCAGGTTGCCTACTCCTGGTGTAGACAGTACTGAGCTAAATGGACCAATGGTCTGGCTTAGTATGAGGGAGCTTCAGAGCATAGCTAGCTAGCTCCTCCGGACAGGCAGAGCCCGCTGCAGAACAGGCCTAGCCAGTCTTCTCGTCCAGTAAGGTCACATTAGGTGAAGTTTTAGTAAGCAGAAGAAGCACATAAGGTAAGGACAGGTTCCATAGAATGTAGCTTGACTGGATCAGATTCAGGTGGGTCTTTTCAGGAAAGCTCCCAGTTAAGTCAGGCGATTTCAGCCCTTGGCTAGGGACCAAATTGCATGTTCTTCTAATTGTGTCAGGGTAACTGAGCCTGATATTTTTCTTTACTCCAGTGTAACTGCACATGGTCCTGATTTGGGTCAGGACCAGAGCGCTCCAGAAACCTTCTCCCCACCTGTTTTATTCCTGAAATTTTCCCCATGGGCGGACAGCAGGTGAGGTGTTAAATAAAGAAAAAAGTCTCCATTGGAGTCCTACTACATTGGAATTTCATGGGGGAATGCAGACGAATGTTTAATCTTTCGCTCCAAGACTGTGCTGATCCTGATACAAATCAGGACCATGCACAGCTCCACTGGAGTAAAGAAAAATATGAGGCTCAGCCTACACCTATGGGATTAGCAGAATGTGTAGTTTGGCCCCGAGACAATACCCCATTGCCTGAAATAGGGGGAGACCTCCAAGCTAGAGAAGGGCACTGGGAGCTTTCCATGGCCCTGAAAAGACCCACCTGAATCTACTCCAATCTACATTATATGGAACCTGCCCTTACCTTATGTGGTTCATCTGCTTACTAAAACTTTACCTGATGTGACCTTACCGGATGAGACTTTATATCTGCATCATACACATCTCTTTCTCTACAGGCCACCTCCCATTCTATGTCTTTCCCCCTTGGCTGCAAACATGGGTAAAGTGAAAGTTCTGTTGGAGCGTGAGCAGAGTGTGTGCGGGTTGGGAGATTTATTATCCTGTCTGTGTGCTAGCAGACGCTTGAAATTCCACACACAGATCTTCCAGATCTCACCTCCCCCCTCGCGCAGCGTGCAGCGTGTTGTGCCAGTTTAACTAGCCCAGCTTCTCTGTTGCAGATTAATTCATGGAGTCAGGAAACACTCTGTAACACCACAGGTCTAATTCTACCTGTTTATTCACTTAGCAAGTAAAGTTCTACAGAGTATACATTTCCTAGTTACAGTCCATGTGCAGAGTATAAATGCATAGCAAGCATTACATCCAGTGGAGTAAGTTGAGCTTCACTCCACCTCAGCAAAGATGTTACATTGTTGCAGTAACAAAGTCTAGCAAGAAGAACAAGAAGAGAGAAAGCAGTCCAGCTTCTCTCTAAGATGGCTTCAGACAGAAAAACAAGTTAGCACGTCATCAGAACATACAAACCATGTGACTAGCTCATATTGTTTCCACAGTCTAGTTTCCCATGCGAAAACACGAGATTCCAGAAAGACATAACAAACCTGTTTACCTCGCCATTCTGTCCCTTCCATGTGTAAACAATGTGCTACAGCTGGTAAAGTGATACATATCACAACAAGTTCCACACTCCACCCATCTGTAATTTATGTATTATTTGTTATGTTTATATCCTGACTTTCCTCCAAGGCACTCCCCCACCATTTTATCCTCACAACAACCCTGTGAAGTAGGTTAGGAGAGACTTGAACCTCGGTCTCCCCAGTCCTAGCCAACATTCTAACCACTACATCACACACAGACTCACTAATACGTCACTCTTCACTCTGCAATACTCATCACACTCCTTGGCCCCTGTGCTGCTAATTTAGAGGGAACGGTGGCACAGGCTGATGCCGAAGCACGGAATATCAATTGCTAAGTCAGCCCCTTTGCCTGTCCTGTTATGCCAGGGCTTAGGCTGGCAGGGTGGATGGTGGGGTGGGGGGAGCTGTTTGGGAATGTTAGAGGATTTTGGAGGGAAAGAAACAGTATGTGAGGAGGGGGCTCAGATGGTGAGGAATCGGGAGCTGCAGGAGAGTTCTCAAGCACCAGTTATGTGTGTGTGGGAACGGACAAAGGGATTTTGGAAGGGAAGATGTGGAAGCAAAGCACACTGAACATGGATAATGAGGGATATTTTTTAGAGATTAACCATTGGTTATACCACTGTCTCGCAAAACTGGTGATTTGCTATGAAAAGATTACTATGGGCCGGTTCACACGACCCAAGCAGCCGGCGGGGGAGGAACCACGGGGCCGTCTGTGGGGTCCGGCGGGGCGCCGCACACGACCGGCACCCCACGCGCGTGGGCAGACCCCGCAGTCCCCGCACCGCAGTGCGGGCCTCCCAGCGCTAGGGGGCGGGGCCCCGGGATGCCCAGAGGGGCCGTTTGCCCCAACAGTCTGGAGCGGCAGCTTCTCCGGCCGATCTGGGCTGCCGTCTCTGTGGGGACCCCGCGGGACGGCCGCCCGCTGTTCGGACGGCACGGTGACCACACGCGATAGGGGCTTACCCCTCTACCGACCATGGTCACTTTGCGTGCGTCTTGCCCGCGGCTGTCCCGCGGGGGCACCCCTGGTCGGCGTGCACACGACACGGGAACCGCGGGGGACTTGCGGTTCCCGTGTCGTGCGAACAAGCCCTATGTGTGTAAAGGGATAACGGGGGGGGGGGGTTTCCCTAACTCCCAGTAATGTAGTAGGCAGGGACAAAAGGTTGCTTCAGGCTGAACACCAACCCAGCAAGGTAGGCTGCCACCACCCCTTCCTACTCAGCCTGGGCCAGGGGACTCTCAGACCTTACAGGACACCCCTAGGGCTTATGAAATGGGGAGGGGCAAGCTAGCATCCACTATTTCTAAGACTTAGACCTGAAATCTTAAAGAGTTGCATTAACCCAGAGGAAGACTCTGGATTTAGTACTAAGGCAATTTAGAATAAAGCACACAGACAACCAGCTCTAAAAGGTAGTGAGTTTATTGGGGAAGGGTAAAGGGAAATAAAAGACACATCAGAACCAGAGTAACGTTTGGAAACAATACTTCAAGGCAAAAATAACAAAGCTGCCTAAATCTGCCTAAACATACCTATGCACAGGTCTTGCAGTAGGACAGGGCCCAAATGGAGATACTTGGAGTCCAAAAAAAAGGCAAGCTGAAGACAGTGGGCAACTGTAACCCACCCATACCCCCGGTTAAAACTTAAGCCCCTGGCAACTCTAAGGTAACTCCTGTTAACCAATCACAGAGTGGCTAGAACAGTTTTCTCAGGCCCCTAAAGGGAGCTGAGGGGTCCCACACAGGACACAGCTGAGATCACTCACACCAGTTAACCAGGCCTTGTTCTGACCTTGGGGCTAGAGACATTACGAGATAACACACACGCAGGTGGCTGACCACTATGTTCAGCTTCAGCCTTGTGAAATGGAAATTTACAGACTGCTAGGACACACAAAGAAAATGGAGTTCTTGACGATGTGGTTACTGAAGATCTGCTGGGTGAGGAGTTTGGCCCTCCAGTCCTTTTGCATTTGATGCCCCTTCTCTAAAACCTCCAACATATTCTTCATAACAAAAAGAATAACAACATCCCCACATACAGAACCTTAACAAAGCAGTAAAAAAATAGTAGAGCAATGCCTATCGGTCAGAGGTACCACTTCTCTAATTATGCCTCTAACCAATAGCTGTATGCTATTTCTTTCCTGCTCTGTTAAATACCTTTCAGAGATTATCAGAAGTCAATAAAAAGCTTAAAAGTGAGTAATCAATAATGCATTTTTAGTAATGCATACATCACAAGAAGTGGCTTGCTTCACACCATTTAGGCCACAATCCTATGCATGTTTAGACAGAAAAATGTCTGATAAATAGGGTTAACAAGAACAACCAAGGATTTCAGAGCTCTGTGAAAAGAAAAGCTTTTTAAAGATCAGACACTTTATCCACCTGTTACATTTCCAATGTGGGTGTCAGTCCTTGTTCTAAACCTACCAAGCAGCCAACAGATGTAAAAAGATAAAATCAAAGGGAGAGAGAACACGCCTCTGACAGTGTCAGTCCATCTCCAAGACAGGATAAATATTAACATTATCAAAGTGGTGTGAAAAATTCCACAGGCGGATTAGACCCAGACATTTCAGAGTGGAAGATACGGAGATAAAGGTATGTGGGGGGGCTCTTTTTGAAAACACTCTAGGGCTAACACAGGCCACCCCATCTCTCACCACTCTGTCAGTAATTCTCAGAAAGTAAACACTCTTTTCGTTTTTATAACTTTTTCTCCCATATGATATACACTTCTCATATATGATGCACTTCTGAGAAAAGAGAGCCACACTTTTGAAGCGTCTTGTCAATAGGCCAGGATAGACTTCAACTAGCCATGATAAATCTGAAATCTGATAAGCCACCCTTGCTTTTTAATTTCCCCCAGTTTCCTCCTGCCCAGAATAGTACTGGATCTGGATTAAAGGACATGATGAGAGGGCCGGGCATGCCAAACTGTATTATGAGATCCCATTCCTCTTTGATCTCTAAAACACCCTTCTTGTCCTTGTGCTTACACAATAACACAGAGGTAGACATGGGGACACAACTTTTGTAATTTGTTAATCCCAAACAGTTTTGTGAATTGTTGTGAACCGCCCAGAGAGCTTCGGCTATTGGGCAGTATAGAAATAATAATAATAATAATAATAATAATAATAATAATAGGAGGAGGAGGAGGAGGAGGAGGAGGAGGAGGAGGAGGAGGAGGAGGAGGATGCAGCTGCTTCTATGGATCAGTCTAGTTCTGGTTCATGTAATAATAATAATAATAATAATAATAATAATTATTATTATTATTATTATTATTATTATTATTGCATGTGTCCATTCCTGAGTCTGTTCCATTCCATTTCTGCATCAGTACGTTTTTAAAAAAATCTGCACACTCAAAAATCACATTTAAATTCACACTTAAATAAGTGTTTAAATATGTACAAAATATGCATTTCTAAATGTATTTTCTCTCAAACTGTGTTTATCTAAATGTATTGTATCCTAAAATATTCATTTAGGGCACAATCCTATGCATGCTTAGACAGATAAAAGGCCTACAACTCTCAGCATTGGGGTATGCTGAGCATTGGGGTATGCTGACACAGGCATGCTTGGAATTGTAGGCCTTTTTTCTGTCTAAACATACATAGAATCGAGCCATTAAGCACTTTTTTAAAAAAAACTGAGAACTGCATTACAGAATTCAGAGAAGCATGAAATCTGAAGGTTACCTATGTTTTAATCTGCACGTTAGTGCGGAAGATGTGGTTTGGGTTTTTTCATATCAGAATTCCCAGAGATTGCATTCCTCAAGCATCCCAACTGGTTTCTCAAGAACATGGGTTGGCCATTGCTTTGGACATGTTAGTTCTCTCTCAGCCTGAGTTCTCCATCTGTAGAATGGAAATAATAATGGTCCACATAAAGATTGTACAGTACCTTTAAAGTTAAAAACACTCCCAAAACATATTAATGACTGGGAACAACATGGCCAGTCCTGTTTTGTCATGTGAGGAAAGACAACTACCACCATGTGCTGAAGTTATCATTATTGTAGTTTATTATATTGTAAGGAGATTGGGAGTTCGTCTGGATGATACCCCAGAGTTCTCTTCTAACCCTGTGATTCTTAACTCTAAGATTCTTGTGGGTAGCGCTATCCATGTGGGTTGCCCTGAGAGGCAATGCCTCTTAACACCTGAGGAAATACTGTGGATAACATTCAGGCGATGTATCTAAGGATGGGGAAGAAATTCGTTCAGTTCATGTTTTAACGCGAACTTACCTAATTTTGCACTGCCGAACCAGTATGCAAACCGAAACTCGGTTATCCTTCAAAATTCACACTTCTCTGAATTTTGCAATCAAACACTGCATATAAAAAAGTGCATATTAGGGATAAGAGGTCACAAAAATGCATATGTTAGTAAAAATAATGTTAAAATGCATTATATTAGGAAAACTACTTGGGGAAAAATGTGTGTCGGAGGCAAAATTGTGTACAAAAATGTATGTATTGGGAGAAATGCACACACATTTTCACACAAACTTTTTAAAAAAAAAATCTCAACATTCGGGATGAACCAAATTTAAGATTAGAAAAATGAGAGACTGACTGAGAGAAACCGAAACTGACAGATTCATCCACCCCTAGATGTATCTCCGTAGCAGCTCAGATGGCCCAGTGAAGCACAGGTGATGGGAAGAGATGACTCATACTTATACCACCCCCCACCCCACCCCACACACACTAGAGAAGGGTGGTGAGTCAGGTCTGTGGGTAAGCAAGAGAAAAAAGGGCAAGCCTGCAGTTTTTGGTTCTCTCCAAGAATCCCGTGGTCACGTGGTGCTGGTTCCTGCCCCCCCCAACCTAATGGGAGTGTTAATGCTGTGAGCTTCCACTTACGTTTAGGAATAGATTTTTTTTTTGAATAGATTTTTATTATAAATAAATCATACTACTAAAAATAATAATATTCTTTACAACCCGCCACGAAAACGCATTACAAATTCGCCACCCAAATTTCAAGATTTTCTAACTAATACAGTTACAGATCTACACTAACTTAAACTAATACATTGACATAATTCCTAATCTACTTATGTTTAGGCTGTATATATCTGTAAGTAAACCATATATAACCAAAATGCCATAAGCTTTCAGCAACCTCATTCCAAGAAAACCCTGGGTAACACTCATACTCCTGGAGTTTTCACTGCTCAGAGAATTGGGGTGCAAGGGCGTTAAAGTATTATATTTAGTTGTATTTTTATTACTGCTTTTCATCTCTTTGAGCCCCATTTGACAGAAAGGTGGGACACAAATTTCACAAACAAAATGAACAGGGGTGCCAAGCACAGAAATAAAGATTTGAAGATTTTCCTGAATTCTGGTGTCACTAGGAGAATTTATAAAATGAGTTGGAACATGCATAGTTTGCTGCAGTTTTCAGTTCATTTGCATGAAATTGCATCCTTTCCACTCTTGAAGTTACCAACACATGGGATGCATTGATAAAACATAAAAAGAATCATGATACAACAATATGTGCAATCATATCAAGTTGTTTTTTCTGAGGCATTTTATCAATGCACACAGTGAAACTCCACACAAAAAGGATTATGCATGAGGCAATCATGCATACTCATGTATCTATTTGAAGCATTATTTTACCCCACTCTTCTGCCAAAAATTCTCCCAGAGGAACTTAAGTAAGGTCAATAACAAGCAAGACAGTCCTTGCTCTCAGGCTTACTACCTAAAACAGCCTTCCCAAACCTGGTGCTCTCTGGAAATTTTGAACGACAGCTCCCAGCAACCCTGACCATTGGCCATGCTGGCTGGGGCTGATGGGATATGAAGTAAAAAAAAACCCAAAAACAACTTCTGGAGGACACCAGGTTGGAGAAGGCTGATCTAAAAGATGAGCCAGCAACACAAAAGGAAAAAGGGAAGGAGAAGAAAAGCAGTGGGAGCAAACTCTATATGCCCAGTTCTTAAAGTTACAAAGTTCTTATAATGATCCACCTGGTGCTCTCCAGATGTTGACAACATAATACTCCCCTTATACAAATCTATTGTGCAGCCACACTTTGAATATTGTGTACAGTTCTGGTCACCACACCTAAAAAGGGATATTGCAGAATTGGGAAAAGTGCAGAAAAAGGCAACTAAAATGATCAAAGGGCTAGAGCAACTCCTCTATGAGGAAAGGTTACAACAGCTGGGATTGTTTAGCTTAAGGAAAAGGCAAGTAAGAGGAGAGATGATAGAAGTGTACAAAATTATGCATGGTGTGGAGAATACAGGCCTGTGGCTCACGCTGGCTCAGCTTGTCTGAGCGTGGAAAGCTAAGCAGGGTCAGGCCTGGTTATTACTTGGATGGGAAAGCCCTCCTCTAGTTTCCTGCATTGAGCAGGGGGTTGGATGGCCTTGTAGGCCCCTTCCAACTCTAGAATCTATGAAATCTATGAAAACTGGACAAGGAGACATCTTTCTCCCTCTCTTATAAAACCTGGGATCATCCCATGAAGCTGACTGGTGAGAGATTCAGGACAGATAAAAGGAAGTACTTCTATGGAAATTGCTGTCACAAGATGGCCACCAGTTTGGATGCCTTTAAAAGGGGACTAGACAAATTCATGGAGGAGAAGGTTATCAGTGGCTTCTGGTCTTGATGGCTATATGCTTCCTCCATTATCAGAGGCAATATGCCTATGTACAGCAGTTGCTGGGAAACATGAGCAGGAGGGTGCTGTTTCACTTGCGTTCTGCTTCTGGGCCTTCCATGGGCAGCTGGTTGGCCACTGCGTGAATAGAATGCCAGACTAGATGGACCTTTGGTCTGATCTAGCATGGCTCTTCTTATGCTCTTAACTTGAATGGAAATAGTTTAAAGAGAGGAGGAGCCAAATGGAGCAGCAGGTTTCTCAGCGGAGCCGTTGGTGTGGGCCCTTCAGTCCCATGCCCATTTCTCCCCCTGCTGCAGCCAAGTGGATTGGCTGCTGACAGATGACAGTTGAGGGAGAGGAGGAGCCAAAGGTAGCTGGTTTCTCAGCAGAGCCGAAGGCATGGCCCCTGCTGTTACATCTCTCCTTCTGATGCAGCCAGATGGAAAGGCTGCTGATGGATATGATCACATCAAGATTGCCATGCACATTGGTAATGTGCATTACCAGAGGAGGGGGAAAGAGATAAATAAACAGAAGGAACGGAAAGCTACAGCAAGCTGCACATGCATAGTACTCTATGAAAAATTTGAAATGAAAAAGAAAATGGGCCAATGGATAATCCCTAATGCACTGGTTCCACTTTGGAAACAGGACCAAGTAATTTGGAACTCCAAAATGAAGGAAGATGTTTAGATGAGGATAATTTTGGAAGCATCCCAAAGAGGCCCATTTTCCACTCAGGCCTTCTTGGATAATTAAACTACAGCAGGGGCCCTCTTCTGTAGCACATGTAGCTTAATCCAGCCAGCTCCATCCTTAATCCTGGAACAAACATGCAATTCATTCTCATTGGGCTTACTTCCATTTCTCTGCTCAAAGACAGTTCCACAGTATTTAGGGTGAAGGTGTCAGATTCTGGCAAAGGCTTCATAATGGGATAAACAATAAAGACCGGTTTAACCTCTGAGTGATGTATATGAGGAATGTTCACACTGAGGGCATAGAATGGATGTATAAAATGGCTGTGATGTTATTCCTGAATAACACCTCAGTCAGATCAGGCAGCCTACTTTTCCTGAAAAGATCAGGACTCCTATGAATTTTGTGCAGTTCCATAGTCTCATGCACTCAGCAAAATCAAACATGAAACTCTTGCAGCAAGATTTGGATATTTATTTATTTATTACATTTCTATACTGCCCAATAGTCAGAGCTCTCTGGGTGGTTCACAAGAAATATTCATATAAACGTACATATGAAACGTGTAAGAGAAATAACAGGCTAATTATATATTGGCCTTTATCTTGCCCTTCCTCCAAGGAGCTCGCGGCGGTATAAATGGTTAACAACCCTCCAACATTTCACAGATGAAAATAGGGACACACATGTGAATTTGTAAGAGGTATGGTTAAGCAACATGAAGGTGTGATCAAGAGGGTGTGGCCAAGGGTATGGCCAGGCAACCAAAGGGCATGGTCAGGTACAAAAGTTATTAGAGGAAACACACAAAATCTTATATATTATAATTATTACATTATTATATTACGGTATATATTATTTTATAATATTTTATTAGTGGCTATTGTAATTGTAATTTTAATTGTTGCTATCTAGTGTTTTTCATGGGGGGGGTCAGTGCTTGCAGGGCAATCTCTTTTTGTTTTAAAATAGTCAGGATTGGTCACGGCTTTTTGGTCACGTTGGAGAAGGAGAAGAAAAGGAGATGTGGAGGAGGAGGAGCTTTTGGATGGGGGAAAATACAAAAAGACACATTGGGGTTTTGAGCCCCTTCAGCGTTTTGCTCCAACACCTCTACAGCTCTGGTTTTTAAGCACAAGGAGTAACTTTCAGGGCCTGAACAGCTTTGTCGTTGTTTGTTATTGTGGAAAGGCCCCAGTTTAAAGCACTTTTTGTGCTCTTCTCACACAATTCAGATTTAAAGAAACACTTAAACTGGAATAATCTTACAGAATTTAACTAACTTGAATTAAGTTAAAACAAACAGTGCAATCCTACGCCCAGTTACTTGGAAGCAGGGCTTTTTTTCTGGTGGAACTCACCAGAACTGAGTTCCAGCACCTTTTCTTCTATTAATTGCATTACAATTTAATCGCCATCTACTCCCGAGGAAATGTAATCCAAGAGTTCCGGTACCTTTTTCTCCAAAAAAAAAGCACTGCTTGGAAGTAAGTACAAATGTCTTCAATGGGTCTTACTTACCCCGGGGGCCTGGTCAGAGGCAGCAGGTAGAGCCACACATCCTCGGTCTCTTCCCTTCTTGCTTAAAGGGGCGACGGGCAAAATCACAGATAAGTTAAATAGCTTGTGGGAGGAGGCAGGGGGATTCATGAGTCTGCATAACAAATTGGGACTTTTGCATAACAAAGTAAGAAGTGTGATGGCTTAAGTGTTAGCGGGACTGTCCTGGCAAATTCGGGCAATTGGAGAGTACGTGGTTCTCCCCTCTGCTTATTTTATTGTCACAGCAAGATCCCACAGTGAACTGCATGCATGGTTAAGCACTTCAGGGATTTGAACCCAGGTTTCTCTGACTTAGGATGGCCATGTGTCCTCTCTTATACAGGGCAGTCCTGCATTAGAAGGGTTGCTGCAGGACTGCGCTCTATTTTGAAGCTGTCCTCCATTTGAAGGTCTTTCCAGTCGGAGTCCTGTTTAAAGATAAGGAACCACCAGAAGGAAGAGCTGGGCCTTGACATTGTCCATCAACAGCAACTGGAAAGCAGACTGAGCAAGGCACACAGCCTTCCACACTATGATGAGATGTACTGTATTTCTATTTCAATTATAGTATTTATATATAAGCTTGTATCCATACATGTGAATTAGCATATTCACATTTCATACAAATTGGTACCCTCTTTTGTCCTCTTTTTTTGGCAATACATTTCCTCTTTTTCTGGCAATTTATAAGTAGCTACCCTAATCTCCATAGGACTTTCTCTTGGCATTCAACTCTATCCTCCTCCATGATGGCAGCAATAGCTGAGCTTCACTAGGCCCAAGCCCTAACCTGAGCCCCCATGCCTAGAGGCTTCTGCACATGTACAGGCCTGATCTAGCCCCCAATCTGTGCACCAGCAGACAATCCAGACCCCGCCCCCCTGCCCAAGTTGAGCTCACACACTAAACTGTCAGAGTTGGCTCGGCGGAACCTTTTGAGGACCAGAACTAGCCAAACCAGCTCTAGTCGATATACTGCTTGTTCGTTCTCCTAATCTCACACCACACTTCCTCAACCTGAATGCCTTCAGATAGTCTACAGATGGTTTAAGCCTCAGCATAACTTGCAAGATGAGCCCTCCCTGCTTCTTTTAATGAAAATTAATTTAATATGGTCTTGGGAGTTGGGATTAATTTACCTCCTGAAAGGATAGCTTTAGCCCAGCTCTGATGCATGAGGGTGGCATAGGGGTCCAGAAGGCATATTAATAGCAATGTAAAGCTATATAGCCAAAGCATCTGCTAATTTAATAGAGGAATAGCAGTTACACACCTCTCTGAGATTCCTAAGAGAGGGCAGTCATAAACCAGGGGAAAGCAGTTCAGCATGGGGGTGGAGGGAAGTTATTGTTCCTAAAAGCTTTTACAGCAGCATATCCCTCTGATTATATGGCACTTGCCAAATAAGCTTGCAAACAAAATCCGACTGCGGCAAGATCTCTTGCTGTCTTGAAATGCAGAATGGACTGCTTATATTCTGCATCAGCCATTTTGCACACCCAAACTTTAGAAATAATAAATAGTCATTAATAAAAAATACATGGGTATAATCAATATAAATTCCAATATTGAGGAGGGGGATGAAAATATTTCAGTGAACTGGTTCAATAGGGTGAATCATAATAATTACAAGTGGGACCTTGTAAAAGGTTGCAACATGGAGTGCTACTTTTCAGGTTCCAGCCAGCCAGCCATGCCTTCTTTTGGGGTGCCCCATCCTAGTTACCTTCCCGCCTGGTTTTCTGATTCATTTCATTTCATTTATTTCATTTCTATACCACCCAACAGCCGAAGCTCTCTGGGCGGTTCACAATAGTTTGTACATAAAAACAACAATAAAAGCATACAAAATAGTTAAAAAGATTAAAAACCAAATTTAAAAACACAGTTTAAAATAACAATCCAAAAGTTAATAAAACTAAGCCTACAGGTGACAATTCCCCCCCTCCCTGTGCTATTTTTGAGCTCCTAACTATTAAATGCCTTGGCATAGAGGGAAGTCTTAACCTGGCGCCGAAAAGATAGTAAGGTTGGCGCCAGACAGGTCTCAGTGGGGAGCTTATTCCATAATTGGGGGACTACCACTGAGAAGGCCCTCCTCCTCATTGCCACCAACCGAGCCTCTCTTGGAGGTGGTAGTCGGAGGAGGGCCCCAGATGTTGAGCGTAGTGTCCGGGTGGATTGTGGTTGGGAGAGACGTTCCGTCAGGTATTGTGGTCTTAAGCAGTGTAGGGCTTTATAGGTTAAAACCAGCACCTTGAATTCGGCTCAGAAGCATATTGGCAGCCAGTGCAAACGGGCCAGAATGGGTGTAATGTGCTCAGACCTTCCGGTCCACGCAATAAGCCTGGCTGCCGCATTTTGCACAAGCTGCAGCTTCCGAACAGTCTTCAAAGGCAGCCCCATGTAGAGTGCATTGCAGTAGTCTAGTTTAGAGATCGCCAGAGCGTAGATTACTGAGACCAGGCTATCCCTATCCAGATAGAGGCGTAGCAGGGCCACCAGCCGAAGCTGGTAGAAGGCACTCCTTGCCACTGAAGCCACTTGAGCCTCAAGTGACAAAGATGGCTCCAGGAGCATCCCCAAGCTACGAACCTTCTCCTTCAGGGGGAGTCCAACCCCATACAGAACAGGTTGAACACCCTCCATCCGGTCAGAGGAACCACCCACTAACAGCATCTCAGTCTTGTCTGGATTGAGCCTCAGTTTGTTAGCCCTCATCCAGTCCATTGTTGCAGCCAGGCACCGGTTCAGCACATCCACAGCCTCACCTGCTGAAGATGAAAAGGAGAAATAGAGCTGCGTGTCATCAGCGTACTGATGGCAACGCACTCCAAAACTCTGGATGACCCCACTCAGTGGTTTCATGTAGATGTTAAATAGCATGGGGGATAAGACCGACCCCTGAGGAACCCCGTACTGGAGAGTCCATGGGGCCGAGCAACATTCCCCAAGCACCACCCTCTGGAGCCTGGCCATTCAAGTAGGAGCGGAACCACTGCAATGCAGTGCCCCCCACCCCTAACTCAGACAGCCTCTCCAGAAGGATACCATGGTCGATGGCATTGAAAGCCGCCGAGAGATCCAGGAGTATCAACAGTACTTGTACACAGTACAAAGTGATTTGATGGGAGGGGGGATGAGACAGAGAATGGCTGTGCACCCCCTGCCGATCTCCCTCCTCTCCCCCCACATACAGCAAGTTGCCCCCGGCCCCGGGGCTTTTGTGACCCGCTTTATAGGCTGCATCTCCATTCTGGAACAAGCAGTTGTTTCATGGAGAGATTTGCATTTTTCTTAACCTTTTTTCCCAGTACCCCGGAAACCCAGCTTGGAGTTCCTTTTTTGTGCAAAAACCTTAAGCTTCAGTTTGCAAACCTCCAGTGCTGAAAGTAGGTAAATCCAGACTTACAGTAATACCTTGGATTGCAAGTAACTTGGTTTGAGAGCGTTTTGCAAGACAAGCAAATTTTTAAATATTTATTTTTTAAAAAATGACTTGATATACAAGCGACGTCTTGCAATACAAGTACTGTAGTACGGCTTAAATTAAAAATCTCTGTACAAATTTTTTTGGGGGAATTTCGTTTTGATATAAGAGTGTTTTGGATTACAACCAAACGAATTTTGCTCTCAATCCAAGGCATGACTGTATTAATATTGTGGGATCATATATATTTTTTTAAATTGAAGCATCATCCTTAAGATCTTTAAAAGTTCTCACTTGGAGCACCACCACCCCTGCCGCTCGTCCCTCTGCCTGCTTCTCCAATGAGCATTTTAGTAAAGCCGGACTTCCTGGTTCTGCGGCACTGCTGCCTGGCTGCACAGCAGGTGAGTGGTGGGCGACCCCCCCGCCCGGTCCGTGGAAAATTTTATTCCACGGGACCAGTCCCTGGTCCCAAAAAGGTTGGGGACTGCTGGACTTGAGGGTGGCAAATGATGAAAATCCCATATCACACAAGTTCGTGTCCTTGCTCAGGATGGCCTTGATTTCCATCATTAGAAAAATTAATAAATCAAGTGCAGGCCAAGTACAAATATTCTTGACTTTTCTGCAACCTTTCCATTCGTGGATCACCAGTAGTCTGCAGACCACAGTTTGAGAGCCTCTGATCTAAATACTTACACTTACTATCTCTAACATTTCATTCTGGAAGTAGGTGGCCCACCTTCACCACTTTGCTCTCTAGCCTCAGACTATGGTGAAATATTGTATTTGAGGGACAGCAAGTGAGATGTTGAATGGGCTGAAGGAACAAATGAATTACATATTTCTCTTACTCCTGCTGTATCCCAGACCTTTGATCAACCTAAGGAATAAAGAACTGATTGGCAAAGAGAGGAGGAGGAGGATTATGTAAGCCGCCTTGGGTTCCTTGCAGGAAAAAAGGCAGGTTATAAATATAATAAATAAATCAATAAAATAAACTGACCCCATGATTAAAGACTAATTGAGACTTAGTTTGGATTAATTCCCATATTTAATAAGTCATACTTCAAACACCCAAGCATCTGTCAAGACCACAAAGAGACATATTTATGCTTCAGACTATCCCTTATTTATGGAAATGTTGACCTTCCAATCTAACTCAGAGTTGGGTTTAGCCTCTGGCAGGCATGATGCATGTAGATGGATACTCATACTCATAAGGAAACATGATGAAATCAAGGGCGAGAATTCAGTGGAAACTGTTATGAAAGAGCTGGTGGAGATCAGACTTGATGACCTCAGAGGACACATCTAAACTTGTAGTCTCAATGAATCTGTGAATTGACTAAGATCATACTGTGCATGACAGAGAGTGGGAAAGGCATCCCAAACAGAATAAAGGGGAAAGAAAGATATATTTGAAGTGTATTGGGAGAAAAGAACATGGTAAACCTCTTAGAGGAAATGAAATGAAATGATTTTTCTCAAATAACCAACATAAGGATTTGAAAATGAACATCTTTTAGTATTAATTTAATTAAAGCAGCATGCTGCCATCCTGTATAAAGCAAGAAGAATCAGTCTGTTTAATGGGTTCTCAAGCTAATCAAAAAATTAATTAAACGTTTAGTGGGGATTCCAAATCCCTGAATTGGATTTGAAGAAGGCTGTTTCCATGTCTCTTTTGAGCATTGCTTATTTTACTATAACAGAAGGTGTGGCTGACAAATCATTATCCACCTCTTTTCGGTGATCTGCCCAGGAACTCATTCTTTGTAAAGGAGATACCTGCTTCCTTTGAAGAAACAGAACAGATCATGTCAATATTCTTCTACAGATGCAAACTCAAACACACTTACTTTAGAATATAGCCACTAATGTCAAGTGGACTATTCTTTAGTAAGAGTTTGAAGCTACAAATATGTATCTTTCTGCATGCCTACAACTGGTTCTAATATTAATAGGGCCAGTTGTATTGGATCAATTTAGCATTGAATTTTCATACTCTCATCAGTCTCTTATTGCACATATGCTGGTATTGCAAGTACCAGCATACATCTGATAGCTGCTGTCTAATATTTTAAGTTTTATGGATATATCTTACTATTTAGAGAAGATTTTGTGATATTTTGCAATGTAGTAAGAACATAAGAGCCATGCTGGATCAGACCATGGTCCATCTAGTCCAGCATTCTGTTCACACATTGGCACAGTGGTAAAGTCAAAGCAATTAGCTGCTGCTAGTCCTCAGCCTACACTGATCACCAAATCTCTATGGCAATCTGTTTTAGCCAGCTGTATGCGAGCCTCTTACCTGTTTGCCTGAAGGTGAGATACCTACTTCATCCATTTTGAAGGTAAGTTGTGGCTTCAATTTGCTCTCCAAAAAGGTATGTTGACGGATCATTTTTAGGGAATAGATTTGCTTATTTATCACATCAAATCCTCCCAAGCCATGCACATACTGAGTAGACCCCACCTCCATCAGAAGAGATAACAGAAAGGCCAACATAGAGCTAATATCCATATAACACAATGTGCTATGTTGAGAAAAAAATTCTCCCATGATGCTACATCATACTTATTTGGCATGTATGCACGGAGGAATAGGAAGGCCACTTACACATCGCCAAAAAAAGAGGACAAAGGAAGACGGAGATATGCATAAAATTTGAATATGCTCATTTATCTGAATAGATGCAAATTTAGAAGTAATTACTATCATTTAAATAGAAGTACAATATAGCTTACCACAGTGGGAAAGACTATGACCTGTGTGCCTGCTCATTTTGCTGTCCAGAGATGCTAAGTGTTGATGGTCAACTTCAAGGCTCCTGCCTTCCCTTCATATGGTTCTTTATCTTTAAACCAGCATTGTACCACACAACATTTCAAATATAGGACCATCGTCTGCAAAGAAGGACACGTGGCCATCTAATGGAGGAATCCCCTTCCACTCTCCTTGTCTGACACCAAGGAGGAGCAGAAGAAATTTCCACATAGATTTTCCCTTAAGCATAGGATGCCAAATGCCTAGATGCTTGTTCAGATTTTCCTGGAAGGAAAGAGATGGCATAATCCAGTCTTCCCCAGCTTGGTGCCCTCCAGATGGTTTGGGCTACAACTCCCAGCATTCCTGACCATTGGCCATGCTGGCTGGGGATGATGAGAGTTGTAGTTCAAACCGTCTGGAGGCCACCAGGTTGGGGAAGGTTGGCATAATCTGTCCCAAGAGCTAGCTGTCAAGACACATGTTTGGCCCGTATTTTCATTCATACGCATCCCACCCATTCAAACTCATTTGAGCATCACAAGCAAATAGACTAGGGGCAGTGCTGTTCAAAGTTGATTTATATCAATGGGAGTCTTCCCAGTAATGCCAACACTTCTGATTCAGAGAATTGAAAGAGTAAGAAAGGGAAGGTGTTTTGGGGGGTTGCATTTCTGGTTCAAATCTGAATCTCAACGGCTGAGGGACAAAGTAGGAAGAAGGAATGTTTTCTATTGGAGCAGCTTCTGACCAAAGCAGTTACAAGGATGCACACTCCCAGTCCCCACCAATATATATTCATTCTTTAAAAAGAGCAAACTTGGGCTTAAAATCAGCAGCTGCGTATAATGACAGTGTTAAAAATATTTTGGTGACAATGTAGGGTTTATGTACGCATTGGGCTGGATTCAGACCAAATTAGTTGCACTTAGTTCCCATTGAAATCAATGGGACTTGACTAAATTTTCCTATTAATTTTGATGGGACCTAAATTTAACTAACCTGGTCCTGATCATCTGACTGGTTTGGAGCTCAGCCTTGGAGTTTGTGATGTAATAATAGACAGCAGAGTGCTGTGAACATGTGCATAGTGCTTTATTCACACCACAGAATATCTGCAACTTGCCCCAACATATCTAGGATTAAGGGGAAAGGCTGCCAGGTTGTATCACAACATGTGAGTTTCCCAGCATCTATTCAGCACCTATCATGTTAGAAATTAAAAGTAGATTACAATTACTTAGAGGGCAGTCCTATGCATGTTTAAACAAAAATAATTCCTACAATTCCCAGCATGCCCCAGTCAGCCATGTTGGCTGGGTCATGCTGGGAGTTGTAGGACTTTTTCTGTCTAAACATGCATAGGATGTTGCCCTAAGTAGATTTATCTGTAGCTCTAGTTGAGTTTCCTTTAACTTCTACTTGGAAAAAGAATACAGGTAAATGCAAGTTACCTCTTGGTATGGTGTTGAATAGGTACAAATGAAACAAACATGTTCACCAACTCCAAGACTATTGCTTAGGTAGCAGGTAAAATTTTGCACTTCAAAGGCATAAGAGGAATGATCTGTGTCACCCTTAATGTTTAATTCATTTTCTGGGATCTGAGGAGCAAAAACTGTCCACACAATTACATCTAGTAAAACTAAAGTACCTAGCGTGTTCTTTTAAACTTGGCAATATGCTATGCAGAATTTTTGCAACTCATGATGCCTGCTGGTGAAAACAGTGCACCATGTGCCCAGCTGTGAACCGACCTCTGTGAACAGATCTGCAAACCTCATATACTGAACAAAGGTAGAGCTGAGACAAGGTCCCAAGGGTTCTGTCAGGCAGAGCAATCCTATGGTCCCTAGACAGCATCTAGATCAGTGTTCTCCAACCTTGGGTCCCCAGATGTTTTTGGCCTACAACTCCCAGTATGCCCCAGCCAGCATAGCTGTGTGAACATCTGGGGACCCAAGGTTGGAGAACACTGATCTAGAGGGCCATAGGATTTTTCAGAGTCCCAGCTCCAAGGTCGGTACACAGAGCTGGGACTCCACACTCGGAGCACCCTCCCCACCTCGTAGCCCGTGTGGAAAGAACCAATACTCATGATTTGTATTTCTGCAGTCCATTGGTTTCAATGGGCTTAAGTGTACCTGACGCTGCCTAGGATATTGGGATGTTAATGTGCATTTCCAAAAAGACAGTTTACATATCCAAATATACATAATCACATAAGAACGTAAGAAGAGCCATACTGAATCAGACCAAAGGCCGATATAGTCCAGCATTCTGTTCATACAGTGGCCAGCCAGTTGCCTGTGGAAAGCTCCCTCCCACTCATGTTCCCTTGCAACTGGTATACAGGGCCATGCTGACCCTGATACTGGAAATAGCATATAGCCATCAGGAACAGTAGCCACTGATAGCCTTATCTTCCATGAATTTGTTTAATCCCCCTTTAAAGCCAAGTCGGTAGCCATCACTACATCTTGTGGTAGTGAATTCCATAGTTTTAATTATGCCCTGTGTGAAGTACTTTCTTGTATCTGTCCTGAATATCCCACAATTCAACTTCATGGGATAACCCTGGCTTCTAGTATTATGAGAGAGGGAGAAAAATGTCTCCCTATCCACTTCCTCCACACCATGCATAATTCTGTACACCTCTGTCATGTCTCACTGTACTCACCTTTTCTCCTAAGCTAAACAGCACCAGACATTGTAACCTTTCCTCATAGGGGAGTTACCCCAGCCCCTTTGTCATTTTGGTTGCCCTTTTCTTTTCCAACTCTACAATATCCTTTTTCAGGTGTGGTGAACAGAACTGTACACAATATTCCAGTTCCCAACATGGAATTTGCCTTTTTCACAGCAGCCACACACTTGGTCACCGTTTTCTTCAAGCTGTCCACCACAACCCCAAGATCTCTTGGTCAGTGAGCACTAGCTCAGATACCATTGGCATATACGTGAAGTTGGGATTTTTTGTGCCAATGTGCATCACTTTACACTTGCTTATATTGAACTTCATTTGCCATTTTAATGCCCATACTTCCAGTTTGGAAAGGATCTTTCCTTTTGGAGCTCTTTGCGGTCCATTTTTGTTTTAACCACCCTAAATAATTTGGTGTCATCAGCAAATTAGGCCACCTCACTGCTTACTCCTAATTCCAGATAATTTATGAACAAGTTAAACAACACTGGCCCTAATACAGATCCTTGTGGAATGCCACTGTTTACATTGTGAGAATTGACCATTTATCCATATTCTCTGCTTTCTGTTCTTTAAAGTATTACCAATCCATAAGAGGACCTCTCCTCTTATTCCACTGCTATGTTTGTTCAGTTTGATTTGGTTTGTTAAGTTTGGACTTTGTCAAAAGCCTTTTGGACATCCAAGTAATCGGCATCTACCAGAGCACCTGTCCCCATGTTTATTGACACTTTCAAAGAACTCTGAAAGGTTATTGAGACAGGACATAGCTTTGTGGAAGCCATGCTGATTCTTCTTCAGCAGGGCTTGTCCTTCTATATGCTTACTAATTTTATATTTAATCATGTTTTCCATCAATTTACCCAGAACAGATGTTGAGATAATCAGTCTGTAAATTACCCACATCCCTTTTTAAATGGTGTTATATTTGCCACTGGTACAGAGGCTGATCACACATGGCAATAATTTGTAGGGATGTAAACCTACCGGTTCGTCCGCATGCTGGACGCCCGTCAATCTCCCCTGCCACGATTGCTCCGGTGCTGCTCAGTGGCTGCCAGCTGATGCGGTCACTGAGCCACTCATGGCACTTCTAGGTCCCCGGCGCTACTCTTCTGGGTCCCCGGCACTATGTAATTTACGTGGAAAACAGGGGAAACCACCTTAAGTGCCGCTTACACAAATTGCAGCCACTTTAAGGTGGTTTTCCCCCGTTTCTACATAAAATGCGTAGCGCTGGGGACCTGGAAGAGTAGCGCTGGGTACCTGGAAGAGTAGGGCCGGGGACCAGGAACTTCCTTTCCCTGGTTCGTTTCGTGAGGAACATGAGCCGAGCCGGGCAAAGGTGTGTTCCGCGGGGGTCGAGTGGGGTGAGTTCGCCCCTGCTTGAACCCCTGAGCGATTTTTTCATACATCCCTATCCCAGTGCTGTATTTGAATTTTTCACAGATATGATCATTCCAATATCTAATTAGCTTCTACATCAGAAATGGGCAACCTGCAGCCCTCCAGATCTTGCTCGACTCCAATTCTCATCAACCCCAGCTGACATGTCCAATAGTCAGGTATGATAGGAGTTGGAGTTCAACAACATCCAGAGGGCCACTGGCTGGTTATACCTGCTCTACATGATCTTGGTCTTCTGAAGCAGGTATGATGGCATAACCCTAGGAATATACATGAGAGGTAGCAGTACAACCATGTGAGCAAGAGCCTGAACATACTATGTCTGAAAATGCATAGCATGCAATGGATGGAGTGATGAAGTTAGATCAGGGAGGTGAAAAAACTCATTTCATGGCCTGGAATAAGTAACATCTCATTTATCCATCTGTAAAATGGGAATAATAGTAATATACTGTATCTCATAAACTCATAACTGTGAGGGCAAGCAAGAGAAAGAGTGTAAAACACTTTATGATCCAGCATAACAACTTCTTTGCAATGTGGTATCCCTTTGTTTCCTAGACCACCACAACCTCAGATACTGATCTGGAAAGGCACTTGAGGATAATAATCCCATGGACATTATGACTGTGGAAGTGCTAGATATGATGTATCATTTGCATTCGGTAATCTCTCCTCTTTTTGTTCTTATTTTTGAATTCTGTAACTTTTTAAAAAGTAACAATAGATGTGATTTATTAATAGTAATAATATGAATGTGCCATTGTAGAGCCCTCTATTTATACACTGCTGCTTTCCACGAGGAAGAAACCACAGGGGATCACTGCTGAACTGGTGAGAGTCCAGGGGAAGTTTGGAAGTTACAGTAGGTTCTGAACCTAAGCTCCAGGTTGCCTATTCCATCACTCTCTACTCATTTCTTTCTAAGCAAAACTGCTCAGAGGGGAAAGGAAGGACTTGCCACATGGGAAGGCTGTGGGAAGATATGTGTCACTGGATCCTCAAGGGCTCCCCAAACCTCAAGGGGATTGGACAAATTCATGGAGGATAGGATAAAGCTATGAATGACTACTAGTCCTGATGGCTATATGCTACCTCCCCTCCAGTATCAGAGGCAGTATGCCTATGTACACCAGTTGCTGGAGAGTATGGGTGGGATGGTGTTGTTATTCTCATGTCCTGCTTGTGGGTTTCCCGTGGGCAGCTGGTTGGCCACTGTGTGAACAGAATGCTGGACTAGATGGACCTTGGTCTGATCCAGCATGGCTCTTCTTATGTTCTTACATGATAGGCCTTTGAAAGAAATGGTACTAGAGCCCTTGAGGGCATTAGGGGGCCCATGAGGATTGCCTTCCTCAGGATCTAGTACAGCCTTCCCCAACCTGATTCCCTCCGGGTGACGGACTACAGTTCCCATAGTCCCAAGCCAATTATGTTTGGGGATGATAGGAGTTGTAGTCCAATATGACCTCAAGGGCACTGAGTTGGGGGAAGGCTGGTGTAGCGTTTTTCATGAGAGGTAGGCACATCAGATACAACAGATAGCAGCAGAGTGCCCTCTCTGTCCTCCCCTTGCCCAGGCAGGGCCGGTGCAAGGCAGTTTGGTGCAGTTTGGTGCCCTAGGCAAGATCAGATATTTAGCGTGCTCCCTTCCCACTTGAGCCCTCCCTCCCTATTTCTGGCGCCCCCTTTAGCCCTGCACCCTAGGCAGCTGCCTAGTTGGCCTAATGGTAGCACCGGCCCTGTGCCCAGGAATGCCAGATTTTATATACTAATAGCAAACTCATTCTCAGTGTGAAGACTTGCCAAAAATGGTGCCATCCATGCACAAGAGGGAGCATCAGCAGATGTGGGGAAACCCCAATGTTTGCAGAAACACCAAAAAATATCTTAAGAGAAAAAACCTAAGTGAGGAGGACTCAGAATAGCCCTATGAGTTCTGAGCATGCTCAATGATCATGGAATGCTGACTGAATATTTTGGGGTGGGGCATGGAAGCCTGGGAGTGGGAAGGAAGAATGGAGTATCCTGGGAAAAGACCTGGCTGGAACACTGAACAATAGCAGTCCATGCTGCAAGGTTTTATCACAGGTCCCTCTTGTCTTCACCAAAACCCAATGTGCTTTGTTCAAGGTCACACAAGTTCCATTAAGTACTGAAGTTGTCAAATGTATTACTGGCCTAGTCTGCAATTCTAATCATTGTGAAGAAGAGCCTTCCCACTGGATGAGAGACACTGTGCCACGAAAAAGAACACTAGCAAAAGAACCGAAGGGGTTTTACTCTGCCAGTAGATGACAATTAAAATATCGGATTCTTAGCCTGATTTACTATTTTGAGTCAGCCCTGCTTGCTTTTCATCCTCAGAAAGCTTTTCCAGCTGCTCAGCATACTGACAATATAAATAAATGCATAGAAAGTGTGCTGGGGAAAGACGCAAAAACTTGCATGGGGTGTGGAGACAGAGTGGTGTGGCACAACTGAGTAATGCTGTGCCTACCTGAACTCCCCCCCCCCTTTTTTTAAAGACCACAACATCTTTGAAGTAGCAATCTGGCAAATACACTCAATCAATTATAAATGAAATAATCTTCTTAAAATATTAGAGATTTGGGTGCTAAGCAATACTGGAAGATTACGGAGAGAAAATCAGTTTTAGAGCTTCCTAAAGTGACAGAAAGAGAATAATCGGAAGAAATGGTGAGAATTTTAAAACGATTATGTAGATTTGTGTCAGTGGAAGTGTCCCAGCAATCCTGAGCTGATCTCTTGTACGCTGGAAATAGATTAAGACCAATCCTTTCTTAAAGGGGCAGGTTGCTTTCAAGTTTATCTTTTTTTTTTTTTAGACGACCTTAACATTATTTTAAAACTGAAATGGAATCTCAGACCCAAGGACATTATTCAGTTGCATTATATCCAAGTCAGGCTGAGAGTGAGAGGATTGGGTGGGAGGGGGCCTGGGATAGATTTTCAGACAAATTGCAAAGGGTATCAAGCCTCAGTGTGAAGACTTCTAGCCTGATCCTAAATGTATTTACCCAGGCCAGAAGTCAGTCCAAATTACTTCAGTGGGTCTTGTTTCATAGCAGGTATGTGTCAGATTGCAGGTTACGGAGGATGCAGGCTATCAGAGGGCATGCCACATTATTTAAAAGATGGCTCAGATATCTGATGTAGCTGAATAAATAGGTCTGCTTCAGGTGTGTTATACTGTGGGGTAAAACTGAATAATTCTTTGTCATTATAAAATGGCAAAGAGTGTTGTGGCTCCTTAGAGACAACATAACCTTTTGTGGACACTGTCCACTTCATCAGATGTAACTATCTACTTCATCAGAAGACTAACACAGCTACCCCTCTGGAAATAATTCTATAAGATAGCAGTTCTCAAACTTGTGTGTGTGTGTGTGTGTGTGTGTGTGTGTACCTACCACTTAAAAATTGCTGCAGGTCTCAGCAGACCATTTAATAAACTCTCTTTTTTTTTGTTCTACAGATCAAAGCACATACAATTCATATTTTAATAACATGTTTTTTCTTCATTGCCAGCGTCATCATCAAAACCAGCATCATGTTATGAAAGGCTCCTTTAAATGGTAAAATTTTGGTGTGTGTGTGTGTGGGGGGGGAATTGCACAAGCATTGTGTTATGAAAATCACAGGCCCAAGGCCAGGGCTTTCGTAGCCTGTTCAATAATTGAACAAGCTCTGGTCAAAACTGCCTCAGTCTTCATAATTAGAAGGAAAAAAAATAAGTCAACTATAGGGCCAAGTATGGACATTCTTATCAATTCTGCAACTATTCCACAGGCATTCAGCAACATGAATGGAGCTCATGGAGCACAGTTTGAGAGCTTCTGCTATAAAACTACTCATCACAACACTGGTGTCAGAAAACCCTGATGATGCAGCCAAAAGAAGCCAATTCCATCACTGCTGATAATAATAATGTACATACTTTGCCTTTGGAGGGCAAAGTGCTTTGTAGCCTGATCCTATTTGTTTTCTCAGCAGTTTAAGTAAGTCTCACTCAAGGGGACTTACTCCCTAGGAAGTGTGCATACAATTGTTGTGCTACAGTCCTTATCTCAGTTGGCCTCCAGATAGCTTTATGCACTTGTTTACTATTCTTCCCATTCTACAAATGGGGAACTGAAGCCCAGGAGCGTAGTTACTTGGCCAGGCTACCAAGTACATTCATACCTGAGGTTTGAACTCCCCTCCTCAGCCTAACACTAACACAGAAATGTTGGCTCACACTGGCTCTCTCCATTTTAAGTTACTGATTAGACCAGGCCTACGCTGGGTTTTCAAAATCCAGAGTAGAAAAATATTGTGCAACACTTCACAATAAAATGATAATATGTTATTCATATGAATGCATTATGGTTACTCACTACTAGCTTATTAATCAAATCAATACTCATACATGGTTGTTTCAGCAACACCCATGGTTTCTTTGTGCCAGGATGTATTTATTTTTATTTATTTATTGCATTTCTATACCACCCAATAGCCGAAGCTCTCTGGGCAGTTCACAATATGATGTACCAAGTTACAAGATCACTAGAGTTTGTTCTGAATTTACAGCAGGCAGAACAAGCTAAGAAAAGGTAGAAACCCTCTTGTGTAACGGGCAGCTGTAACAGGATCATGAATAGCTCAGAGTGAGCATTGCTGGATAGAGTTCTCGCCAACTAGAACCATAGGATGATGTTGTCTCAGCAACAAGTTAAAGTCATTTGAAGCCGTAGGTAGGCAGCCATGATCTATAGTGTGATCAGCATCTCTCCCTCTGGAGGAGCTGGCTGGACTGTTAGAGCCTTCCTCTGATAATGTAGTTTCAGGCTGGGGGGAATGGAGGTTCTGCCAAAGGTTCATCCCCTAATTAAAAGATTGATGGCAAAGATGTGTCTTCTGCCCAGTACTGACTGTCCCTCTCCTGGAAGAGCAGTCTGATCTTCATCTGCATCAGAGTCTTCTCCTGCACCCTGAAAAGTCTGAGGGTTGGGAGGCATGTCAGAGCCAAAGTGAGCAATGTTTGCAAAGTAGGTAGGGTTTGCAATGTGAGCTGAGGTCTGCATGAAACTAGGCCATGGTCCACATGTGGCCCTCAGGCTGTGGGTTCCCCCCACCCATTTTAAAGATTCAAATGTACCGGAACCACAGTAAAGGGGAAGGGAGGATTGTTTTATTTATTTTTTTAAGTGAAAAATTTCCAGAAATGGGGGGCAATGTCATAGCATTTTCCACAAAGGAGTAAGGCTGATGGGACAAAAATAACATGGGCATTTTCAAACTATCCTGTTATTCAGGTTCCAAAATCTGTGATTTCATGTACGTATATCTTTGAACAACCATATTAAGTAGTAATATTCTCTCCAATTCCCATAAGCATATTAATACAGAGGATAGGATGGCCACCTTTTTCTTCTCTTTTATAAATGGACACAAAGTACATTGCTAAGGGAGGCTCCTTAGTGTACACACTAATCTGTGAGTATGTCCTATTGCACCTAAGGGGACTTACTTCTGCATAGGATTGTGCTGTTAAAGTAGTATACAAGTGGTGAGATAAATATAGTAGAGTACAATGCTGACAGTTGCTCTATCAGCACTGCTATGAGTATACTATTAGCAAAGAAAAGTGTAATAGGAGGAGGAGGAGGAGGAGGAGGAGGGGTTATTGGTGGAACAGAGAAGGAAAGGACGTGTGGGGGCAGCACAGAGCAGCTGAACACGATACCTCCCACACATGGCTCCACTATTAGAGAAATGCAGTGTTTGTCCAGGGCATTTGTTTCCTGCAAAGTACAAAGCAAGAGAAGGTCTAGACAAGGAGCTATGGCCAAGGGGAAAGTATGAGGGAAAGAAGCAGGAAGAATGGAATTAAGAAGGACACCAGTAGGGGACTAGGAAGATTTGGAGTTTGTGTGAAGGGGGATGTGGTAGGAAAGGGAAGCAAGATACCTGGATGCTGTACTTGTTGCCTCCGTATGCTTAGGAATCATCCTGACCACTGCAACGACACCCCCATAAGTCATAAAACAAAAGTGAATAATTCTGGAGGTTCTTAATTTGAGAATAAATACTTTTAAAAATGTTAATCATGAGAAAGCAGTGCATGACTGTTGCTGTCATCACTGAAGCATGGTACTACCAAGCAACACTCTCTACCTGATTGCTAGAGAGACATTAAACTTGGGCAGGATGAACTGGATAATGTTTGCAAAGCTCTTCGCCAAGATAGGGGTGCTATCAGGTATTACTTGTCCTATATTGTGACTGGGTGATGCTTGATAGTCAGGCATGGAATCAATTTTTGAATAATGGATCTTAGAAATGTCAGCTATGACACTCAACCATAATGCATACAGCACACTGACTGCCTGGATATTGTTTCAAGCACTTAATATACAGTTGAAATGCTGTAATCACTCTATACTAATCCGCACACTTTATAATCCGCATACATACACATACAAACCCGGCTGGCTGTTCAACACCTCTGAGTAAAGGTTTAATAGCAGGAGCTATACTGAGTTGCCATAACACCTAGGCTTTTTTTGCTTAATAAATACTAGACAGGGATGAAGTAGTCTAATGCGTTTGTACCGATTGGCTCCTAAAGACAAGTCTAACCTATGCTTTAATATGCTCCCCACCTTTGCATATTGTTATGATAATGCAGTACTATATCAGCAATATGGATTAACCTGTCAACTAGAGTTGAAGCATATCTGAGCTATCAAATTGTCTAAATTTCAGCACCCAAGCTCAAAGTTTGATCCTATTAAAAGGTGAATTTTCACACAGATTTCAAGTTTGAAGAAAATTCTGTTTCAGTTCTTTTGTCAAGCTTTCTTTCATTTATTATGGCTTCCCACCCAGCTAGAGGTTATTGTGATGGGCAATAAATGCAACTTTTATGATGCTGTCCACTCACATTAAGTTTTCAGACTGTATTCCAAAGAACTCTGGGGTTCCTCAATTGCCTATTACCGCTCCTCCCCTGCAGTAGATTGGGATCTACTAGTAGATCTCTTGGTGATCTGCAGTAGTTTGGCAAGGGTTTCCATTCGATTCTCAATTGTTCAACAATAGCAGCAACACAAAGGCTCCTTCTTCACCCACCCCAAAAGTTAGGCTGCTAAAACTAAGAAAATTGGGGGCGTGGGAACAGGACTAGATTTGTGTGAAGATTGTAAGCTCAGTTTTGTAGTGAAAATAAATTCCTGGGCTGAACATGTGCTCAGAGGTGCCCAGTTCTTTAATTCTAGATCATGCCAACTCTCCTAAGCCATTAACTTGCACCTGGAGGATCTCAGGTTCTTTTTTTCCCTCTTTTTTTTTAAAGCAAAGTAGATCCCACAAGTCTGATGTCTGCCCACTTCTGTTCTGTGGCACCCTCTCAGTTCATACAAGAAGCCCAAGAGGCCTTCTGCTCCCAGGGCTGGCCAAGCCCCTTTCTCCATGCTGAGAGAGGCACAGAACTCCCAGCATGGAGAAAGGCAAAATGGTGTGATGACATCAGTGGCCGTGGTAGGGGGAAATTCAGCCCCACACTCAAAACTGGTTCTGCATCTCTGAACTAAGCACTGTAAAGGAGGCTTATCTTTTCCCATGGCCTTGGTCTTGTGGGCATTGTCACCCATCCTCACTGTCCTTATCTTCACCCAGCACCACTCCAGCCCACTCAAAGACTGCAGTTCCATCCAGGGAGTCCTCCTTCACTAGTTAACCCAACTCCCAGCTGGAAGCCCTCTTCTTCCCAGTTCCCACCCTTTGTGGGGATTGGCACACAAGGTGTGTGCTTTGTTTATGTATGGCCTGTTTTCTCCGATGCTCACTTGCATAAGGCTAGGCTTTCAAAAACACATGATAGCACCCAAACCATTTCTTTTTCTAGCTCTTTAAGTGGAGCAGACAATATTCTTGTGGCTGGTGTAAAGTCACAGATGGCATACATCAGACTGTCAATCAAATCCTTTGCCTCATGAATTCATGGTTAAGCTCTGGTTGCTGTTGTGATCTCAGGAATGATTGAGATGCATGAGAAACTGAGCTATTTCAAAATTAATAAGGGAAGACAGAACCGAACCAGAGCTTTTAAACATAAAAACAAATGTCAGTCCCTCTTCACAATGGAAGGCTCCACCGAGAAGGCTTTGGCAAGCTTTGGGTAACAACCATTGCTCATGACAGTTTGCTCTAGCTCAAGACCAGAAATATTGTTTTAAAAATTATTTTGACCTTAGCAAATTGAAGACCAATCATATTTCAGTGCATGTGCCCTCATGAACACACAGATGAGTTGCCTTGCAAGACTCAGGGGGCTTTTCTAAACCTTCCCCCCCCCCCCCCCCGAGTGTGGGTGGTGTTCATTTTTCCAATCATCTCACTGAAGCCTTCTACAATGCCGCTTAGCAAGACCAGACGGGATGCACAGCTGAAAGAGATCCACATCCACAAACTCAATTATTGCTTAACTTTCACAGTAAGTCTTAAAGTTAGAGCCTTGCTCTAAATCATTCCTCATTGATCCATTCCCATTATAAAGTTCCCCTCTCCCTGCCGAGCCTGCTGTTCCAGTGCAATTGAGCCCAAGACCCTAAAGATCAATACTAAAGCAACCTTGGGGTCAGAGGTCAATGAGGTCTTTAACAAACGTGTCAGGTGCTCTTGACTTTAGCAGGCTTCGGCCTACTTTGAAGCCCTCTCTGATCCATCATAGGTTTGTCTAAGTTGTCATAAAGCAAATTTGCCACCATTGATTCAGACAGAACGAAGGTAAGAATAAAAGGGAGGGGGCAATACCCCAAGAGAAAGAATGGAAATAGCTCATGGGCAATTTATGTCAGAGCAGGAAGAGAAGGCAAATTATGGAATTGCAAAATTGATAAAATAACAAAAAATACTTTTCTCCCCAAAGAGGCCAGGCCTTGGTCCTGAGAAAAATAAAATAAAAGGATAAAGTAGTAATTGTAAGAGGAGTAATATTAGCACCATTAAAAAAACAACAACAATTAGGTGACCTTAATATATTGGAGCAGCACAAATTACAACCCAAAAGCTACTTAAGGTTTAAACCATAATTAAAACTAAACTGGCATGTTCTCAGGTTCTGTGCCTGTAAAGCAGCATGCTGGAACTGAGGATCTGGCCCAGAGAAACTGAATTTTGAACAAAATAAGGATGGAAAATGGTTCCCCCCCCCCCCTAAGAAAAGATTCAGATGACAAATGGCCCTTCATTCTGCAAAATGTATTAACGAGACTTCACTATGCAACCAATTGCACAAAAGCCAATTTAATTTCATGTTTGGGTCATTTATCTCCCCAGCCTTTTGTTACCTATAATTTGGCTCCAGATCTTTTTCAAAACTCATTATGAAATATAATCAAAATTCACATTCCTTTACTGGGATGATGCTGAGTTTTATTTTAAAGGTACAGTGCCCAGAGGAAGATCCCCAGTCTTGGCTGTTAATGCCTCCAGGATTATTCTAGAAGCAAACTCACGCTTGGTTCACATCAACTGTACCAAATGTCCATTTCATAGGATAATAAATGTGCCCAGTTTAAAACCAGAAATTGTCTTATTTAGTTCTAGTCCAAAGATCTAGGAACACAGTAGTGCTTTTTTAAAAAAAAAAAATTTTAAAGTCGAAAGATATAGATTTGCATTAAATTTGAATGTGCTTATTTATATGTATAGATGCAAGTTTAGAAACAATTACTATAATTCAAATAGAGATACAATACATCTTGCTATAGTGGGGAAGACTGTGACCTGTGTGCCTGCTCAGTAAGTCTGTTGTCCACGTGCTACCTGCTGATGATGGGCAACTTCAAGGCTCCTGCTCGATGTTCTTAGGAGTCTTTGCCTTTAAACTGGACTTGGACTGGACAGCCCTTCAAACAGAGAACAGTCTTCTGTAAGTAGGGTACCTGGCCAACCTAGCAGGGAATGGCCTCCTATGTTCCCTGCAGCAGCCGCTTGCACATACATAGGGGCAATCTGCATGCAGAAATTTATTCTTGCGTGCAGTTTGCTAAAGAAGGGGAGAGAAAGCCCATCAGGGAGGAATGAAAGCTCTGGCAGAAGGAGGTTAAAATAGATAAGTAGGCCCTGATCAAAGACAAAATCCCCAAAGACTGTTCTACGGCCCTCTATGAGTCAAGCTGGCAATTCCTATGATTCATGGGACACCTATAGACACAGAATTCTAAGCACATCCAGGGGTGCAGTATACAAATAGCTTACCAACTGCCTTAAAAGTAATATTGGATAACAGATCTCTTTGTCACTTCAGCTGGGATCAAGAGAATTTATTGAAGGCACCATGCTGCTTCAGAGTTTTTCTTAGCATATAAAACAAATAGGTTCCACCCAGCAATGGACACTGCAGTTTTATCATTTTGTTGACAGGTAATTTTCTCCATTGAAAATATATATCCCAGACTATGAGGGCCCATTTTCTGTGGGTGAAATGAAGTTGTTTCACCAGTGGCTGCAAGGAACAGTCTTTGGGGATTTGTTCCAAAAGGCTCAGACCAATGAAAGTCCCATTGCTCATAATATTATATACCTATATATATCTATGTCTCTTACATAAGCAGGGTTCTGAGATCTAATGTGAGTATAAATTCTAAGAGATGGATGGATATAGTACTGATCTGAACCAAGTGGTGATATTTATTCTGGATATATTAATCTGGAATTAGAATAATGACACGACCTTTCAGGATTTCTAACTCTTCTCCCCACAGGTAGACAGGGAACCAAGAACATGGTGCCAGAACATATAACATGCTAGACAGGAACTCTGGTTCTTAAGTAAACGTTTAAGGTCACAATGAAGATTTGGCAATGGAATGACTTCACAAAGCTGATCGTATGGATAAATGCCTCTAGGTTTAGCATTACCTTCACTCTGAACAGGCAAACATTTTTGACCCCTTTCAAAGTGCCCTCTGAAGGGCAGGGGACTCAGTCCTAGATTTTGTTTTGTTTTTACATTATGAATTTTCCAGACAGTCTCTACATCAGGGCTCTCCAACCTTGGGTCCCCAGATGTCACTGGACTACAGCTCCCAGAATCCCTTGCCATTAGCCATGCTGGCTGGGTATGCTGGGAGCTGTAGGCCAGCAACATCTGGGGACCCAAGGTTGGAGAGCCCTGCTCTACATAAACTAGAGTCAGACCAAATTAACGAAATGAAAAAGCACTCATGCTCTTTTGTGACAAAAAAGCCAAGTCAACTGGATGTTTGCATTAAATATGAACTGTGATCATGAGATATGCGATATCCATATGAGATATGTGATATCCATAAGGCGATTTGCCAGATATCAAATAAATCAGGGCTCCTAAAACTCATAAGTTGGCCAAATCTAAAACCAAAGGTCAGAAGATTGTTCTGAAATATGATGTTGCTATGACTTAAAAATTCTATATGGATCTGAGATCTAATCTAAAATTAATCTTAATTACTCAGAGCATAAAGCCATTATCTAATCAAAGATTATGAAGAAACGTCGTAGTTGCTTCCAGACAGAGGGCTCCTAGTGCTACCAATCAGAAGAAATTGTGCAGCTATTCCACCTCTTTTCTTTAACAGATTTTCCACAGTAAGAAAAAAGACAGAAGGAGTGGTGCGAAAACACTGAAGGGCTACGATGGGAAGACATCAGTGTCTGGACCCCTGTAAAATCCCATGAATTTGGCAGGGCAATGGCATAATAAAAGCCTCATCTAGAAGCACCCTATCTATAGCTGAGTTATTCCAGTGATATTTAAATAGAGTCCTATTTAATAGAGATAAAATAGAGTCCTATTTTAGCATATTAAAAAGTAAGCAATGATTTTCATCCTCCTCTGTTTTAATATGTTATATATTGTTATTGCATTTCATAAATTGTACGCACAAATTGTCTCTTGCCATTCTAGGGATGTTTGAGGAATTCAATCTTTGCAAATGGGGTGCAGTTAGGTATGGATGCATTCAATATCCAATATAGAGGATGGATGCACCTATTTGGAACTAGAAGTTATGGGATCCCCAACTCTGTGTGTGTTAACTTTTGAATGTTAATACAGAGGCTGTTTTACATTGATTTTCCCCAGCTTCCAAATATGGAATTAAAACAGTTTAAAATTACTGGATGCATTTGAAAATTAGCGTTCTCCATGTTTTATCAGCTTCCTTTGACAATGATTTTAAGTTATTGTTGTTGCTGCTTTTAAATTCTTTTTCTTATGTATTTTATCGCTGGTATGATTGTATTGGTTTTTATTATGTATATTGCCCTGAGAGCTTTGGCTATAGAGCGACTCATAAATCGAATGAATGACTAAAACCAGCTGAAGAAAAAACATTGGTGGGTGACATTTGCAGGGGAGAATTAAGCACCATCACACACACACACACACACACACACCGGGCTGTTGATCCTCCCCTGTAAGTGTCCTGTCCCTTCACCGTTCCCATGATCTTGGCAAACCCAGGTCTAGGAACACATGTTTGCAGAGATGATAGGTTACACTTAGATGCAGACCTCTTTCCATACAGTGCCATCAATTCACGTGCTACTCTGCAGAGTTAAAATAAAAGACAGGTAGAGCTTGTCATGCTCTTCATTGTAACATTACATTTCTTACAGGAAGCAGGGCAAAATGCTGTAGGTGTGCTATTTAGGCAGGGAAGAAGAGGGAAGTCCCTCTTTCAGTTCACTATGTTTCAAGTAACACATGGTAAGGCTTCACTTCTCTAAGTAATAGATTCTCAGCTTGCTGCTTGAAATAATAGTTGTTGGTCAACCTGTTCAAAGGCAAATTTGCTTACAGGTAATCACTCCAGCTTGAAGAGGTAAGTGTTAAAAGCTCAGTGTTTGTTACACTATCAGACATACTGAATATTGTTGGAAAGTTAATGCCTCTTTAATGAAGTACTAACATTTCCAGTAATGCTCCCCCCCCCCTCAAAGTAATCAGAGACATTTCCCTGGCATGTTTGCCACCCTTTTCTGGCAAGGCTCCTTTGCTTTTTAACAGATAATACATGGCAGTTCAGCAGGTGACTTTTTCCAGCATAAAAATGAAATGGTGAGGATGGCTTTATGAGCTGAATTTTGCCTTTTGTGTACCAATTGAATCTTAGCAGGAAAAAGGTGGAGACTCTACACCTGAGACCAGATGCAAACTGCACTAGTTCTTCTTGGCATATCTTAGATATATGGGGGGGGGGGAATCTGGTGTCACTTTGAACCTTAGGATAGTCACTAGATTAAAATGTGAGGAGAAGGTTCATGCTAGTGCAAATCAGGGATAATTTTAGAGTGGATACATACATATGGTTAAAAACAACTTTCTGTAATAAACTTTGGAACAAAACCGGGGTAATATTAGAAGTTTAATAATGTACAACACAAGATTAGTCTTACAGGAGTCCTTTACTACAATAGCAATTACATACTTTAGGGTGTTTTTTTAAAGTATCACTAGAGTCCTATTTTAGCATATTAAAAAGTAAGCAATGATTTTCATCCTCCTCTGTTTTAATATGTTATATATTGTTATTGCATTTCATAAATTGTACACACAAATTGTCTCTTGCCATTCTAGGGATGTTTGAGGAATTCAATCTTTGCAAATTCTAATATGAGCAGTCCTGATCTGCAGTTCTCCAACAAATACGCAGATCGGAAATCATCTGTCCACCAGATTTTGCACTTAATGAATGTTCTGATGCAGTCCTCATCTATAATGCATTTAAAATGTGTATTTGAGAGAAAATACATTTAGAAATGATGATGTAAATATGTATTTCTGTGAATCTTCATGCTTTTTTAAATTGCAGATTAATGTGGAAATGGGACAAAGCGGACGAATGGGAGAACACAGGCAAAAGTGACCTTGGTCAAGTCATGATTCACCTGTTCTTAATTACATCTAATCTTAATTTGCTCTCATCCTAGATTGCTGTGTGCAAGATGAAGAAGCCCACTTCGAAGTCACTGCTTAGGGCCTTTTTTTAATTTGGTGACTGTTGAAGAGGCAGGGTGCTAGGGAGTCACTTCTGCATTGCACTGAGCAGGTAACTTACCTTAGGGAGAAGGTAATAAAAACTAATCATATGTTTTGCTGGCATGCTTAACTCTCTTCCTGGGCCATGAGACATTGCACAGAGTGCAGAACATCCAGAGGATGGCGGGGTGGGTGGGTGGGTGACTGCAAAAGTAGATTATCCTTGCAGCAGGACTGGCAACTTGGTTTTGTAGTGTCTCTAGTGGGACAGGCATAGAAGCACTTCTGTGGGAAGGACTCCTGTGTCCTTCTGTGTCCTGCCGGCTTTTCCGGCCAGGTAATAAGCAATCAGCTGATTGAAATGCTGCATCCCAACCAGCCAGCAGAATAAGCAGGCTTTCCATCAGGATTCTCCACAACAGAGCCCTCATTGTGATAAATGAAGTGAGGAGGAAGACAAATGAATATAACCTACCGCTGTGCATGGATTCATCAACTCAGAGAGAGCTTCTGACATAGCAAGAGGAGGGGGAGGCTGGAGGGGAGGGGAGTGAAGTGGTGGAGGAGGATTCTGCATGAAGAGCTTTGATAAGATGAGGTAGAGAGGAAGGTAACTCTTCGCTCATCAGAAACACATCTGAGTGGAAAGGATACCTTCAGGGTAGGTGACACCTTTTCCAAACAGCTCTGGACCAGATTTTCAGAGGTTCAGCTCCCAAAATCAGGGCAACAGTTGAAGGGGAGTTCAGGCCCTAAACCATGAGCTAGTTTTACAAAAGCACAGGCTGTCATCACAGGCAGGATTTCTTGTCCTCCATAAGATTTTCTCTGCAAACCCCCAGCACTGGAGAAAGGTTTTGAATCCAGAATGTTGGGCCATCCATGCAGACTTGCTAAGTTCATTCAGTATAAATGTCGCTATGAACACATGCAAGAAGTATGCCTAATCAAACATCTTAGAAAGAGAATGGTATTACAAATGGCATATGCTCACAGCCTTGCTTGGCAAAGCTGTCGCCATCTCAATGGTGAATGAGGCTCACTTCAGTAATAAATGACTTCAGTACCATCAGCAGGTACTTGATGCCGACATGGAGCAGAACAATTGTCCTCTACAGTCATGCCTTGGATTGAGAGCATAATTCGTTCCGGAAACGTGCTTGTAAGTTGTAATCCAAAACACTCTTCTATCAAAATGAAATCCCCCCCAAAAAAATTTGTACAGAGATTTTTAATTTAAGCCGTACTACAGTACTTGTATTGCAAGACGTCACTTGTATATCAAGTCAAAAAATTTTAAATATTTAAAAATTTGCTTGTCTTGCAAAACGCTCTCAAACCAAGTTACTTGCAATCCAAGGTATTCCTGTACCTTTCTTTTTGCCCATCATACTACCACAAATGATGGGCAAGAAAAATGGTAGAGGGCAATTGTTCCACTCCATGTCAGTGCTGCTAAGTACCTTCTGGTTGTCCTTTATTACAACTCAAGTGAGCCTCATTTGCCAATGAAATTGTGAAGAAATTCATTTTTCTTTGGGGATTTTTGCTGCTAACAAGAGGCCGTATTTCATGAGAAGGGGCTGAGCTGGCACACACTTGCAACCACCCGCGTGCCTTATCATGGCTTTTTGCTAGTCTCCAGGCCTTCAAGGTCAGAGCTGAACTTCAGCCAACAATTAGGCTGACTGATTTCAGCTGGACAGCAGTAAGGGGTTTTCAATTCCTCCTCCCCTCCTAGAAGCCAAGGAAGTCATCCAGCCGACTGTGATTGGCTATGGAGGCTCACCTCACACTGATCAAGGGCCTGGGGTGTTGTTGTTTTTTTATAAAGTTAGGAGGGTTAGAGCTGCTAGGCGTTCTTCATCCGGTCATCACAAGGAAGGCGTCCTGGTCTTTGGATTGCATTTGTGAGCCTGGAATCTTGATTAAGCCTTGTCCCATTGGAAGAACCTTACCTTAGGGTAATGTATAGGAGGGACTAGGTAGGGTTTATTGTTTTAGCCTGCAGCAGGGTTTCAAAGGATTTCTTCATTGTTTAATATTCTGGTTTTCTAACTTTTGTCTTTGCACACTGTTTTACCTTTTTGTCCCCCTTCCTTATTGTAAATAAAGTTCACTGTTTCCAGTCTGAGTGTGTTCTGTTCTGGATCTGGCCTCGGCACTAAATTCAGCACCTTCTGCTTTGGTTGGGCTACTGTTTAGGGTTTTAAGCTGGAGGGCTAGAAATAGAGGGTGATCAGGTGAACCCTTATTTCTGGGGGGCCAGGATATCCAGAAAAGTCCAAGTATCCCCTGGCTTGGACTGGGTGGATGAGAAGGGGTGGTGGCAGTCTACTAGGTGGTTTGTTTGCCCGCTGGCCATAGGGTAGGGAATTGAAAGTTCTGGGGGCAATCCCCTCCCCTCGACCTACCAGAAACCTTCACAGAAATGACCACAGCTTAACCAAGAAAGCCTGACTCGAGTCTACTGCCACAAATGATGGGCAAGAAAAATGGGGTGAGTTGAAGGAGAAAGAGGTAGGCTGAGGACAGATATTAGGCAACACTTCCAAACAGTAAATTTTGTTAGAATAATCATCCGCCTGAGGAACAATTATCTTTCCTGGACACTTTTAGCAGTAGCTGGATAAAAATCTGGGAGACATTTTATATATATATATATATATATATATATATAATATTTGTTTGTTGCTTTCTATTTTATTTGATTCTTTTGGCTTTTGTAATCTGCCCAGAAGATGTTTGTTATTGGGTGGATTAAAAATATAATTTGGGTGAAATCATATGCATATTTAGACAGAAAAAAAGTCCGACAATTCCCAGCATTCCCATGCTGGCTAGGGAATGCTGGGAGTTGTAGGACTTTTTTCTGTCTAAACATGCGTATGATCGCACCCTTAATAAATCAATCAAATTCTATGTCAGTACAGGAAATGGGATATGATTAGCTCAAAGAACCCAGTAAACACTATGGACATGATCCAGACAAAGCAGAATTTAAAGGGGGGGGGGTGATGATGATGATGACTTTTATTTGTACCCTGCCTTTCTACTAAAAAATGGCACTCAAAGCAGTTTACAGAAACAATTAAAATTGATTAAAACAATAAAACAATACATTAAAATACAATAAAAAACATAATTACAGAACAAAAATATTAAAAGCAGCATGCTAAAGGTCTTCCGAAATAAAGTAGTCTTTGCCTGCTGCTGGCAGAAGGAGAGCAGAGTGGGAGCAAACCCAGCCCCCTTGGGAGGGAGTTCCAACTTCCACAGCCCAGGAGTGGTCACCAAAAAGGCCCCTCTCACATCACCACCAAATGTGCCTCTGAAGACAGCAACAAGGGCCTCTCCAGAAGATCTTAAAAATGGGGCATGCTCGTATGGGAGAAGGCGGTCTTTCTGGTAGCCTGGTCCCAAGCCATATAAGGCTTTGTAGGTCATAACCAGCACTTTGAATTTTACCCGGAAACAGATTGGTAGCCAGTGAAGCTGCTGTAACAAGAGAGTCGTATGCGTCCTGTAACCAGCCCCGGTCAACAGTCTGGACCACCTGAAGTTTCTGAATAATTTTCAAAAGCAGCCCTATGAAGAGTGTGTTACAGTAGTCCAAATGGGATGTAACTAAAGCATTCAATTTCCCATTGAAACTGATAGGACTTTATACTTAACCTTGCCTGGAGGATCATGCCCTATAATGCTATGGCAAGTGTGTATGTGAGTGTGTGTGTGTGTGTGTATATATACATATATATATATATATATATATACACCCGCAGTGTGTGTGTGTGTGTGTGTGTATATATATATATATATACACATGATTCTTCATATGGAATGTTTGCGAGTTAAAGTAAGGACCTATTCACATAACGGGTGGGTGGTATCTGTGAGAAAAGTATTTGAAGCTTCTTCATCTGCCAGCTCCTAGGCAGTTGTGTGTGTCAGCCACTACATGCAATTGCCTTTGGCATGCCACTGCAAAGGTCATTTTGCAAGCTCTGTTCTGTGGGATTTTATAGCATGTTCCCACATCTATGCACAATTAATGCTGGGCAAAATGGTTAAGGGAATCTGTAAAGCAATTTAATTTTGACACGGTTAGGGCACAATCCTATGCATATTTAGACAGACAAAAATCCTACAACTTCCAGTATCCCCCAGCCAGCATGGCTGGCTGGGGCATGCTGGGAGTTGTAAGGCATTTGTTTCTCTAAGCATGTATAGGATCTCACCCTTAGAGATAGACAAATCTGTCAGTTTTGGTTTCTCTCATTTTCTCATTCTTCCCAGCTTAGTCTTGGTTTGCCCTGAACTTTGAGGATTTTTTTAAAAAATGCATTAAATATGTACACATTTTTGTGTGTATTTCTGCATGTGTTTTTATGTGCAATTTTGCCTAACATCCACATTTTTGCAAGCCATTTGCATGTGAACATTATTTTCAGTAACAAGCATTTTGTTTGCACTTTCTTCTAATAGTGAACGTATTGGTGCAAAGTGTGAAATTAGGCAAGTTTTTAGTTCTGAAATGTGGCTCAGAAATCCTTACAATAAATAAATAAAGAAATAAATGATGACTTTGTAAATTACAGAGCAATTGGTATAAAAGCAACAACAACAACAAATAACCTTCTCTTCTCTTCCTCACTGTAACCCTCTGCAGCCCTTTGACACTTCATCATGAGAGTCGAGCCATCTCCCATGAAACTTCTGGGTTATGAGACCACTGCTGTGAGGTTTACCCAGATTTTTACATGCCCAGTTGGTCTCAGCAAGAGACTATTAACTTATAGAAGTGGGGGGTGGGGGGGAAGCCCCATCTGGGGCTCTGAAAATACAAATCTGCCATTATCAATTGGCAGACTAGGGAAATATGTCTGAGCAGGAGGTGGGGGGTAGAGATGGTTTCATGAGGGAAAGAAGAGTCCGTTTTTGTCTAACCACGGTCCTAAGCACAATGGAGAAGCCAGTTACATTTATATCAGTGAGATTTATTTGGGGGATTTAGAACCGGGTTGGAAGCAGAAGTTATTCTGGTACAGCAGGTTCAGATAAAAACAAATCAGCAAAAGAAAACAAGTAAATATTTATATCCTGAAGTTTCCCTTGGGGTAGGTGCTTAATAAATAGGCTTGCGGAGCAAGGAGATGAAATGAATAATTTTCTACATAAACAAAGTAAGCCATGCAAATTTGTCCAAATGCACTCCAGGGCTTTTCCCAGCCACTGTGCTGTGGAGTCCCTGCTCCTTTTTAATGGAGATGAGAATAAGAGCAACATCAGACAGAAGATCTTGTGACCTAGGATCTCCTTGGTTGGAAGAGCACAGGGTGAGCTACCATTCTCTGAAACTAGATTAAAGTGCAATCCTATGCATGCTTAGACAGAAAAATGTCCTACGACTCCCAGCATGCCCCAGCCAGCCATGCTGGCTGGGGCATGCTGGAAGTTGTAGGCCTTTTTTCTGTCTAAACATGCATAGGATTGTGCCCTAACTTGAATACAGACATTTTCAACTCGACAAGATAATTCATATTGTGATGTCAGGGAAAACAATCTCTGAACCACGTTTTGAAGATCAAGACCATGTCATTGGCTTATACACTCCCTCCTCCCCCTCTACCTCCCTCTTCCCCTGTTGCGCACAGTGTCCCCTTTCTTTTCTGTGGTTTGCTATAACGATAGTTTGTCATGATGTAAAGCTTAGCACTATGATTAGCACTAGCCCACCCACATAACATGAATACACTGTATAGTTTGAAACCAAGGTTTGAAATGGGTTTTGCAAACCAAGGTTTGGAGGCAAGCCTTGTTAGTGCTAACTTTTGTCTGTCTGCTTCAGACATCATGGCAAACTGTAATTACCACAACCAACTGGGAAAGGGGGCAGAGGGGAGAAAGGAGCATGTGAGCATGTGGCAGTGCACATTCCTGTTCTCCAAATCATGTTTTGGAGGTCCATTTTGTGATGTCTTCATTAAACCGCTGCCTAGTTGCGTGGTTATGAATGTTGGCAACTGCTTTCCTGCTTACAAATAGTTAAAAAAATCCAATCTCTTTTTACTTTGTCTCTATACATCTCTACCATAATGACCCTAAAAAGCATGCACAAACAGGAACAAGTTCTCTTAGTTAGAACTGAGTCAACAAGCTTCTGACAGCAGGTGTGTTTTGTGCTTGGTTACTCAACTCACATGCTTTTCCTTGCATTCTACCTTTCTGAAGCACCTTTCGTAGGTGTAATGAACAACTCAGCATCAGTTGATATGTTTATAGAGAGAGAAGCACTAACAAGAGTGAATTGCAAAATCATCAGAGATTAGCTATTCCTTGTTTTAACCACTGCACCACTCTGCCTTTCCCTGCCATTAATAAAAGCACAGCATGGCCTTTCCTAATGCTCAGTGAAAGGGCTCCGGTTTACCAAGATGCCCATCTGCTCCTCAAAAGAGTCCACATGAAAACAGAGAAGCAGCTATAGAGATAAATGAAGAGATACATCCGGGTTCAAAAGAAGCTTAAGGGGATGGAATAATCAGCAGGATAAAATCCTGGAGAAAATGTCTGCAATGCTAAAGGATCCCAGGGACGCATGAGCTGCTGTTTTTACAAACTCCCCCATGGACTGCAGAAAGAGACCCGGGTTAGGTCAAAGGCCAAGAGAAGGGTCAGTTTCCTATTGAAAGTGAAAATTGCTCGTAATGTGCTTAACACCAGCTTTAGGAATATTAAAGAACAATCTGGGTTTTGTCAGTTAATAAACTGTAGCAAGCACTTCATGCATCAACAGTAGGCTATTATTTTATGTATGTATCTATTTAATAGCCCTATGGATTTCATATTGCCATTTTAAGTTCCGTGGCTATGATGTCTCACTTTTAAAAAGCAGCTATGGGAGACTATAGATATGATTCAGCCTAACTGATGTAACTATCAGGCTGAGAACTCTAGAGACTGCCATATCAATCGCCAATTACTCTTTGTGAAAGCTCCTGGCTTTATATGTTTCCAATAAATCAGAATCAATCAATTGCCAAAAAGATGACCCACTCAGTAGAATTACATGGCACAGCTCTGGAGACGGGGCCCTATTAAAGGAGAAGACTGTTAGGCTCTTTTAAAAGGAGGCAGGGGTGGAAATGTGAAATCAGGAGTTATAAAATTAGAAAATAAAATGATGCAACATGAAATAAAATACATCTGGAAATCAAATATGGAATTTGTTTGGCCAGATGTGAGCAGATGTCAACACACTCCTGATGATTGCATTGATGGGGAATTCTTTTTAAAACCCTGTTCATGCTTGTGACCATGACATTAATGTTTTAAGGCAGCTTTCCCATTTCTGGTGCCCTCCAGATGTGTTGGACTTCAACTCCCATCATTCCCAGCCAGCATGGGAGTTGCAGTCCAACACACCTGGAGGTCACCAGGTTAGGGAAAGCTGTTAAGGAAACACCAAGGCAAAAGAAGTAAAGCAACTTCAGCAAAAAGATGTGTTCTTGGAAACAAACAAATACTATGCCAAATAGTCACTTGGAGAGAGAAAAATGAAGCAGAAAACTAGGCATTTCAGCTTTAGTTTTCGATGCATTAACAGAGAAGGAGATTTCCACAAAGGTATTCAAATCCCATTTATTTGTTTATTTTTCTCTTCAGTGGCAGTTGGCTTTCTAAGAGTCTCTCCTAGTAGATGTCAAGGTGCTGCCACTCAGGACCTTGCAGGATCAAGTCTATAGTTTGCATTGCATTGTTCTCTTGTAACCTCTGGTTCCCCCCACCCACCCCCCTTGGCTGGGCATTTACTTTGAGCACTGTCTGGTTCATGAGATCATCTGAGATAAATCGGCAAAACATGATCGAATAGCCTATCCCTCCCACAGAGCCTATCCCTCCCCCTCTGTTGCATATCAATATGCATTTTAAGACCCATCCCTGGCCAGATTGGACTTTGCGGTCCACCGAATGGCCTTATTTGACACATATACAGGCACACATATTTGACCCTCTCCCCTCAAGTGAAAACCTGTAAATAAACCCTCCAGTTGCCAATCAATGGGCAATCTTTCTAAGCCTTGGAATTGTTCTGTTAGATTAAGCCCTCCTAATGAATTCCTCATTGAGCCACTGAACAGAAATGAAACCTTGTTAGCTCATTATCCCCCTAATTAACCCATTCTCAACTTGCTCCATCCTCCCAGGGAGGTAGCAGGCTTGTTTGGGTTTCACACTGAGGTATATCAATGCTTTCCCAAGAGCCCTTTGTATCAGTAACAGAGATTTATTTGCAATGACTCAGGAAGGCAGCCCGCAGCCCATTCTCTGCCAGATGAAGGCCTGGACATTTTGTTAACCCTCGGGCTACAATTTTCCCAAGGACAGGCCATGTGGACAGAGCACTGCACACCCTTTTTCTTTTGTGACAAATACCCTGTCCCGCTGCTCTTGTTTTCATGCTGATCACTGGGCTTGTTAAGCTGATGAAGAGGCCTGGGTAGATAACAGAGATTTTACACAGATGCACCCACAAAAAGTGCCTACCTATACATAGGGATACGGGGGGGGGGGGGGGGGGGAGATTAGTTCAGCTCACATTTTGATGCGAACTTGCTAAATTTTGCACTTTCAAACCACTATGTGAACTGAAACTCAGTTACCCTTTCAAATTCTCACGTCTCTGAATTTTGCAATGGAGTTCTCCAGTCAAAAAATGCATACAAAAATATGTATATGAGGGAAATATATACAATGCATTGTATTAGGAAAATGGATAGCTAAAAAATGGATTGCTAAAAATGTGTCTGTTAGGAAAAATGTGCACATTAGGAATGGATAAATTCTCAAAGTAAAATGAAATAAATAAATAACTTAAGATTGGGGAAAATGCGAAACTGAGAGAAACTGAAATTGACAGATTCATCCACCCCTACTTGTACATAGGACCTAAACGATTTCAATGGGCAGCAGAGCAGAACCCACCCCATTGCCTTGCTCTTATGACTTCAGAGAGGTTTGCTCAACCCATTTAAAGTAGTTTGTTTAAGAGGCTGATAATGCAGAGCAGCTGGGGAAGGCGACATTTCTTCCCACAAATAGCCAACGAGAGCATCTTCACAGGATCGAGCAGTTTCCATTGCCCCATGGCATTTGGCCCTGGAGCATTTTGGGATGTCATTCCTCCAGGGTGATGACTCACTGCCACATATCAGCTTGCCATGCTCTTGTTTTGGTGCTTATGTTATGGGCCAAACTGGAAACATAGGCAGTAAATAAGGCAAGTGCTTTTTAGGAAAAGGCTACCCCTTCTGGGGATGGGTCATAGCTTAACTCCCCCTGTCATAGTCTCCTCCACCTATGCTGGTCCTGCAGTCAGCATCATTTGCAATGGGCACTGGCAGAGGAAGGCTGCAGCTCCCACACATAAGCGATGGCCCATCCCCAGAAGTGGTACCCTAGCTCATGTGGACAGAAGGGTTAGACATGCTTTGGAGGCATAGCTGTCCCTTTTTAAAACCATTCATGTGCACGGCCTGTATTTTGCTCCCCCCTCCCCCCCGGTTGCATTCAAACATTTGAATGTGCTAGTTTAAGGTTGCGGTCTTATACACACTTAACTGGAAGCCCCATTGTATTCAGTGGGACTTGCTTGCTTCTGAGTAGACACGCATAGGATTGTGCTGGGAATCAGACAGAGCAACAGAAATTCTAGTCTACAACTCAAAAGAAGTTAAGGTCCAAACTAAGCGTGACATTTGTCATGTGCTTCACCCTTGTGCGGTTGATTGTTCTTTAACAAATAGCCAGCACCGAGGGGGGGGGGGAGGACAAGCTGGATCAGGACCATGGTTTGGGAGATGGGGGGGGCTTTGACCCTTTGCCCTACCACAGTCCCAATCAGAACTCCCCCCCCCCAACACACACCCTCGCCTGCTATTTGATGCCAATGGGAGCTTTCCTCCTATTGCCAATAGCAGGCATGGGGAAGATCCCTTGTGGCGGCAAAGGGTTAAAGAACACCTCCCCCCCCACACACACACCACAGCCCCTATCCGGCTTGGAGGGGCATGCTGGCTATTTGTCAAAAAGCAAAATCAACCAAGCAAGGGCAAGCTACATGACAAAACGTAGTGGACAGATCTGTGTTGTGATGGCAGTAGCTCTATCCAAGCAAATTTCAACTGGCATTTTCTAGGCATGGATAGAAGCATTAATGTCTTACAGCTAACAGAAGGGGGTGAAGGGAGGCATACCAGTAGCTGCTGCTACTCAGGAATTCACCTTCCCCATCGTTGCTTGCTCGGCTCTCCTCCCTCCATCTCACTCCCCTTCACAACCCCTACAGACAAGTCCAAAGGGGCTCTTTAAAACTCTATGAAAAACATAAGCAGCTGCTTTCAACTGTTAAGAGAGGCTGTTGATATCATAGTTCCAATAAAAGGGGGGGGGGGCTGAAAGCGATATGTGCTTTCTACAGCTTCCCTTCGAAAATAATTCATTTTTCTCTGCATTATATTTCATGGTAACCTAGAGACTCAATATGTTCTGGATTACTGCATCCATTTCTGCTCTGGTCCTAATGGCCCACAGGAGTGCAAACCTTCCAACCAGAGTCCTCTAAATCTGGCAACGGGGGAGCTGGTTGTACTTCCTTGTTTTCCACTTGATAACTAGCCCCTTCCAGCATTGCTTTTATGGCAGTAATCTTCCTAGGCTGGATGCGGATTGCTTGTCCTGCTTCCCCCGCCCCTTCCTTTCTTCCCTGCTTCTCCCTCCTAGCCCCTCACTAGTAGAACCATTGGTCACAGAAGACCATTCATCATTTTGTATTTTTGTGCCAGGCCTGAGTCCTTGAGCTCTGTTTACGCTACTTTCAGACTGTCCCTGTGAATGAAGCCGCACCAGCTTGTGTTGTGTCAAGAGTCTTGCCCCCAAGTTAGGGTGGTTGGAAGGAATGGAGCTGGGTCTATAGTCGGAATGGACAAAATCTGTCCATTTTGGTTTCTCTCTGTTTCTCATTTTTCCGATTTTAAGTTTGGTTTATCTCTCGAACTTTGAGAATTTCTCCAGGCTTAAGTTTAGTTCGTCCTGAACTTTGAGATGTATTTATTTTTATTAAATGTGCATGAAAATTCATAAACATTTCTGTAAATATTTCTCCTAATGCATGCATTTTTGTGTTCATCTTTGCCTATTGTGCACATTTTTGCAAGCAATTTTCTTAATGTAATAGATATATTAATGTTATTTCCCCTAACGTACACATTTTTGTATAAATGGACACTCAGATTAGCTTTGATCTTCATTATCCTCATTGCATCCCACTTTATGTTTTATTGATGATATCTGTGAACTAGGGATGTTTGAGGAATTCATTCCTTGCACATTCCTGTAAAAACTGACTTGATCTGTACCTCCTGGATTAATCTGTGGATTTGACTTTAATTATCCACTGGCATTTGCACTTCTTATATACCTTGGCTCAAAATACATTTTTACAATTCAGATTTTGAGGAAAATACCTTTGAGAGGAAATACGTTATCAGAGATGTATTTAAATGTGAATTTTCATACACACACACACAAAATTCACAGATTAACATGGCAACGGAATGGAATAAACTCGTGGGAGAACACATATGAAAGTGGCATGTACCAGAAATGTGGCATGGACTTTCCCTCCGTGGTCCAGTACAATTGTGCTAAAACACTACTCCCCCTTCACATATGTAAAACAGCAGAACTGGGAGTACTGTCCCTCTTTGTGGGAGACAACAAGCATCTATTGCATAAGGATTTACGAACATTTTTCTGGATTGTGGCAAGAATGGAAATCACATCACTCTGGAAATCTACAAGCAGACCATCAACTGAAAGCTGGGAAAGGAGATTTTGGGATATTGCCTTACTAGAAAAATTAACCAAAGAGCTAAGCGCCGTGTACAATAATGCAATTGACAATGACTTTTACATATGCTGGCAGCCCTGGATTTCTTTTAGCCAGCCAAAGCGATGGAGGGGTGTCAAGGTTCCGCTACTGCAGGGACCCCTTGATCTGCCTTTGGGAGATCTCTGCCTCTCCTCAAAGCCTCTCCCTCTCTAGGAGATCCAGTCCTTTGCCTGCTTCCTCCAGTAACGTGGGTGTAGGCTTTAGACGTGGTGAATAAGTCACTCCAAACTCTCAGGGTAAACAACAACACTTTACTTATAATATTAGGGTCTTTACTTAATAGAGTGGTTATAAATCAAAAGCAAGTATGAAAAACAAACAAACAAACAAACAATCCAATGTTCTCTAGATTAACTTCAGACTACCTATCTGCTGATGCAGCCAGTTTCTCTCTCTCTCTCTCTCTCTCTCTCTCTCTGCTGTTTCTCTGCTTCTGCTGCTAGCTCTCTCTCAGCACTAACTGCTAGCTGACCACACCCCACCCACACACATATATAGCCTTCCCAGGAATGGAAGGTTATAACCATGTGACTTTGAATAGGATATCTATTTCTTAACTTCTATTGGGTAACTTAAACTCTCAAACTCCCCCTCCCATCCAAGTGTTTGGGCCTTCAGGCTTCAACTAATCGAGGGAAGTGTTTGGGCCTTCAGGCTTCAACAAACTCAAGCCTGAGTAGGCCTCAATCCCTCACAAGGGGTTGAAACCTCCACAATCTCAAGTAACCATCTGGAAAGACCTGATGAATACTCCCTAGCCAAATTTAGATTGGTAGAGCCTCAATAGGAATTTTAGCCCAACAGTTTTATATATTTGTATTGATATATGCAGGTCATTGTTGATAGGTTATTTCATGCTTGGTGTCAGCTATGTTCTCATGTTGTATTGTTTGTTGATGAAATCATAATTTATTTATTTTTAAAAGTAAATTTATACCATTTATAGTTCATAACAAGGTGATGAGGTGTTTTGTTTGTCCTTCAATAATTATTGTACACTTTTGTAGCTCTGGAAGTTGGTCAGTTTTTATCCACGAATTGTTCTGTGCTTGTATTGTTGTTGTACATTTTTAGTAATGTTTTTTATAAACTATTTCTTTTCTTTTTGCCAAAACAAAACACTACCCCCCTTCAAACATTAATAATGTGAAAAGGGCTCCACATGATCAAGGGGCAGGTGATCCACTGGCCCTACCCCTGAGACAGCTTCATCACCCTTCCCCTGACACATTAACCATGGACCTCTGCAGGAGGGACATCTATGCACATAGTTCTCTACATAGGTAGGCTTCCATGCGTTCAGGAATCCAGACTACAAAGGCCTCCAGAACATGTAGAGACCTACACGTGTAGAGGCCTACATGCATAGGCTTCTAATGGCAGATGTCCATGCCTAACATGTAAATTTGGGGGCTGAGGTGAGGAAGCTGTATGAGCTTGGGGGTGGGGGGACAGTAGTGGGGCACCATTTGCATCTTGATGGTGTGGAGCCCCCTTCATGTGATTAACCCATGAAGGGGACCACTGTGTTCAGAGCCAGCACTTAATGAAGGTGATCCCCTCCCACTACTATAGAAAATCCAGTGAGAATGAAAGGTGGCTTTCGCACATGGTGTGGCTTTCCAGATAATCTTTTATGTACACTAGATGTGCCATTGCTACTCATTTATTATGCAGGAGGATCCAGATGTCCTCCCTCAAGGCATCTGAGGCCATCACATTTTGCAGCATTTCAACTGCTATACTTTTGCCAGTGGAAAAATGTTGTTCTTCCTAAGGCAGTAACCTCTGTCCACAGAAACAAGCCAGTTCAGCCATATCCCCTCGCTGGGTTATTCTTCATGGTTTGTCATGTGTCTCTGTGGAAAAATGGACTCTACTTATGAGAGATGACAGCCTTGCTCCTCTTCACATGTCTTTGAAATACCACATTCTTCCATATGAGCTTACGTGGCTTTTAAGATCTTTCAGAGAGGCCCTTCTTTCTGTTCTGCTATCACTGGAGGCATGTTTGTGGGAACGTGAGAGAGGTCTTTTTGGTGGCTGCTTCCAGGCTCTGGCACTCCCGGCTAAGGGAAGCTAGCCTAGCTCCATTGTTGATATCCTTCCGCCGATAGGCAAAGACAGTCTTATTCAGACAGGCTTTTGGCCTTTGAGCGGACTTGTTTGTTGCTGAAATAGGTTTTACTGGTGGGTGCTGTTTATTTTTTAGTTTGATACATTTTTAATTGATTAGCTTTTATGTTTTGCATATAATTTTGTATTTCATCTTGTATTTTATTGTCATTAAACATCTTGAGCACTGTTTGTAGTGGAAAGGTTAATAATAACAATAACAAACAAACAACTTATACCAGGATGAAAAAGAGGTAAAGATGACATCATGCCAATCATCATTGACTCTTCTAACTCACTTCAATCTCTGGTTTTCTCTTTCAATACGGATCCCAGATCATGTAAACAGGTTGTTAGCGTCAGAGTTTTATCCAATGGTGTCATTCCACTAGTGCACAGCTTCTACCACTTGCAGGAACCCTGTTTTCATCCTTGCACAAGTGTTACATCCAAGACTACAGTTCTACTACTCATGAAAAGTGTTGTGCAAGATGAGGCACGACTCATTATGACTTCATTAGGCTAGGTGTTGCTTATACTAGTTCTACTAGTGGTTGTGCAACTGCTAGCAGAAAACAGCAGCAACTCTTGTCATTTTTCCAATAGCTTAAGGTTTTATATACCGTAATCCTCTCTTCCACCCTATGACATGATAACACTAACAGTAATAATAATACTTGACATCTCACAATGCTTTTCTACAAACAAATGAGTACTAAATAAATGCCAAGCAATGATCATTAGCACACCAGAGGATGCTGCATTGGACTCTGATCTGTTAATTCTCTGGATTTTTCAGGGTAGACTTGATCATCCGCAATATGCATCGAGAAATTCTACCAGCTGCTATAAAGAACTATATGTTTAGAGGCCAGGACATTTTGCTAACATTACCTGTATGTGCTTGGAGCTTCTTGTGCCCGCTGCATGCTTACACGTGTAGCTGGGAACCTATTGTGTTGATTTTTTTTTTTTTTTTTAAAGCAACCTAATACGGCTGCTTGGCAAGCCTGGATGTCTGGGAAGCTCCTTTTTATCTGTCATCTATTGTGCCTATACAACATGAGAATAATCCCGTGCACCTCTAACACACTGATGGGCCTGTGTAGCATTCTAGCCCACCCCTGCCTATTCGACTGGAATGGGGAAAAGAAGAAAGAGATTTGTAAATATTTTAACCAGATTAACAACTGCAGTTGAGGTGTTTCTGGGATCAGCGTCTAGGGGAATCGCCATCATCAGCTTTGACAATAAAACAGGAGCAGATTAAAGGGGGAGAACCTGTCATCAACCATGCCAGCTAATTGGTTCACTGTGATCAGCTATGCGTGATGGCAGACAGCATTAGAGCCGAACAGAGGAGTAATACATAATGGATTTTATTTTAAAAAAATAAAAATAAAAATAGGTGGGTTAGCCAGATGGCTGTAAGAGATCACTTCTGGGCAAAAGCGCCTTTCCTTAAAGTCTACTGGAATAGTAACTAGATCCCCTGGTCAGCAACTTTGGGTTTTGTTTTGTTTTTAGTAGAGGCTATATTTGAGTTGAGTAGAGGGTTGTTGTGGGACTGAAGGACCAGCAGCAACAGTAGCTCTGCCTGCTGGTTCACTACTGTGGGAGCTGAGGAGCCACAACCAAAGGGCCCCCTTAACCCTCACCTTTCCCCAGAGAGATCAGCAATGGAAGCTTTAGCAGAATTCTCCCCTTATGTCCCCTGATTGCTGGCTCCCATGATGTGCATTGCCAAGTCACAACCAAATGGGAGTGAGTAGCTGAGGGTCATCATTGCCAATGTCTATTTTATTATTTGGGGAGAAGATGATTAAAGAGTGCTTTACCTGTATCTTGAACTTGCCAACTGAGGTCATACCCCCCTCCAACATTTCACATGACACACATGTGAATTTGTAAGAGGTATGGTTAAGCAACATGAAGGTGTGATCAAGAGGGCGTGGCCAGGCAACATGAGGGCGTGGCCAAGGGTATGGGCCAGGCAACCCAAGGGCATGGTCAGGTACAAAAGTTATTAGAGGAAACATACAAAATCTTATAATCATTACATTATTATATATTATTTTATAATATTTTATAAGTGGCTTTTGTAATTCCCCCCCTTACTTGAACCCTTACTTGAACCCTTGATTGTTGATATCTGATGTTTTTCATGGGGTGGTGGGTGTCAGTGCTTGCAGGGAAATCTCTTTCTTTTTGTTTTAAATTTGTCAGGATTGGTGCAAATTCAACAGGTGAAGCTTACCCACACACCCCACACCCCCAAACATGGCGCTTCAGAGAGAAGGGGAAGTTTCTTGCATTTCCTTCTGACACTGTAAACTTACCTGTTAGAGGCACAGAGTCAGCTCTGTTAGGAAATAACATCTTTGGCAATATAAAGATAGGAATCATGTGATAAATTCCCTCATTCACCTCTTCGTGGACCAGGCTTTCACCCAGCTAATCCCTTTCCCACAGCAGTGTGCAGCAGAGGTGACAGGTAGAGCATGCGTGCGTACACGTGCGCGCACACACGCATCCTCGCCTGGCCCTCCCAGCTTAGCAGTGTCTGTTCCCTCCCTGCTTACTGCAGCTGCTAGTGGTGTCACAACTGTTGCTCAGGTGTTTGTTTGTTAAATAACCCACTGCCCATCTCATGCCCTTCATATGTCAATAGAAAACACAGAGGACCAGAAGTGGAACACAAGTACCTATCCAGCGAAAGTTACAAAAAGGCAACCAGCGACTCCCACACAATTTGTCAATCTGGTGGGTGTGCAGGTCACCACTGCAGGTAGAGATGTCACATGCATTCAGAGAATGTTTAGCAAGAAAATGTTTGGCAGCAAAATCTGCAAAGAAGGGATGGGTAGGAGTTTTGTTTCAGTTCGTGTTTGTTTGTTTTATCAAAATTTACCAAAATTTGCAATTTTCTTCATATTTGTGACAGAAAGAACTTGAGATTCACCAATGATATATTTAAAACATTCCAATATGGCAGAAACCAAAAGTGATAGATTCATCCAACAAGGCCCAGGGCTTTGAATGCTTTCCTCTTGAAAGTCTGGCTTTGAATCCTTGTGTATTCAATCATGTTTGTGGTGCTGAATTAGGGTTGCCTTTGCTGACAGGCTTCTTATCTTCAACAGCTATATGGCAGGCAGGTATAACATGGCCCTCTCTATGTACCTATTGAATTTGGCCAGTGCAGATCGATGAGAATGTTGTTTCAATTCATTTTTTAAATCAGAATTTACCAGAATTTGCTTTCCCCCCCCCCCCATATTTGAGATGGAAAGAACTTAAGATTTTTTTAAAAATTCAGATGTGGGAGAAAGCAGATGTTTCTGACAGATCCATCCATCCCTACCACAAAGGGGACTGAGGGAACACATTCATTTCAGCTGTACTGCACATGACGTCTGCAGAAACTTTGCCACCACAAATCTTCCTCTCCCCCACCCCACCCCATTTCTAACACTATGGTGAAAACCAGCTCAGCTTACCAGTGAGCCACAGCACATGAACATCAGACACAACATGGAGGGAAATGGGGCAGCCTCCATGTGCCAGCTGTAATATTGATACCCACCCTAAATCAGAGACCAGAGAGACCTTCCCCAATCTGGAGCCACCCCCACCCCCCAAAGTGTGTTGGACTGCAACTCCCATCACCCTATGTCTGGAGATGATGAGATTCATAGTCCAACATATCTGGAGGGCACGAGGTTGGGGAAGACTGGGCTAGAGCAAAAAGGAGACTACAGCTTCTGACAGTGCAGTGAGAATAACATGGCAAAACTGGGGTGATGCTTTGCTCTCTCTCTCTCTCTCTCTCTCTCTCTCTCTCTCATGTTCTTTCTTAAGATGAGACCTTTTTAAAGCCATGTCCCAAGCAGAAAAAGCTACTGCTCATGGTAGTTTCCAGCAAACATGCATTTTCATTATTGTAGAAAGAAAGGATTTGGCTTTCAGCATACCACTGCTAATATCAAAATGATGAAACATTCTTTCATGTATATGAATGGAGTTTCCCCCTAAAATACATGATTGGAGAATAAGCAGCCCACTCAAGTGAAAGCACATGAATACATTTTACAAAGAATCTCCAGAGCAAATGTCTAATTGTGGTAGTGATAGTACAAGAAAAGAATTTCGGAGCTTTGACACATCTTGTCCGTGAACATCTGCACAACCTATTTTGGCCATGTTCAGTACTATGTAGTAACTGATTGCCAGATGAACATGAATACAAAATGTAGATTCATAAATCATAGAGTTGGAAGGGGCCTACAAGGCCACTGAGTCCAACCCTATGCTCAATGCAGGAAACTAGAGGAGGGGTCTCCCATCCAAGTAATAACCAGGCATGACCCTGCTTAGCTTTCCACACTCAGACAAGCTGAGCCGGCAGCGTGAGCCACAGACGTGTGTAATACTGCTTCAAAGAAACTCAACATGGTTTGACAGTTGTATTGATGAATCCAGGAGTCCCTTCCACTAGGAGCAGGGCTGGACAAAATCCCAGGCAACAGGGATTTTTCCTGTTCCCCACTAGATGCACCTAGGCAAAGCTGTCTTGGCTATTAGCTAGAAGGGCAGCCAAATCAGTCTGAATGAACTAACCAAGATCTCCTGACTTCCTGGTGCAGGTGCTGATGCTGAGACAATGAAGCATGATGGACCAAGAACCTAGTCGCCTTGAGTATCTTTGAATACATACATTAGCTTATAAATGTTACAAATATATACATACATACATGCATACATACATAGCAATGTGACCTGAAACCAGAGCTGAAAGAATATTCACAAATACTCAAAATTCACCCAAATTTCCAATTTCATTACTCAAAGGTTAAATGCAAAATTTTGCCAAAAAATTCAAATCTGCAATCTGATGCACCCTGTAGGCTGCACTCCCATGCACACTTTGCAGGAAGTAAGCCCCATTACATTCAGTGGGACATACTTTTGAGTAAATATGGTAGGGATTGCTTTGTACATGTGCTTTGGAGACAAGACTCCAAAACAAATTACAATATTAAAAATTTAAGATTGCAACCCTACACATGTCTACTCAGAAGTAAGTTTCATGGAGTTCAATCAGTGGCTGCAATCCTATACAGCCACTGACAGTTACCTGGCAGTAAGCCTCATAGAACTCAATGGGGCATACTTCAGAATACACATGTATGGGATTGCAGTATAAAACAATTCAGCTGAAATCTGGAATAAAATAAACAAGTAGCAGACAAAATTAGTAAAACAGCAGTCAATTTTTTAAAAATCCACTAAAATACATCAAAACAACCTACTAAGACATCAATGCACATTTACTTGGGGGATCAAATCCTACTGAAGTCAACGGAACTCATTTCTAGTAGATGTGTAAAGGATTGTACAGTTAAAAGGCTTGGTGAATATAATCTGTGTCTGGATGATAATGATTTAGGCACCTTGCAAATCTCTCTAGGGAGGTGATTCCAAAGGCAGGACATCACCACTGAGAAGGTCTTCAAGTTCTCCCAAGCACCACTTACCAATCTCCGAAGGGCCTCCAAAACAGATCTTATAGCAGGTTCATATGGGAGAAATGCAGTGTTTTAAGTACCCTGGCCCCAAGCTGTCTAGAGCTCTACAATACAACCCTACAGGATAACACAGGAGTAAGTCCTATTGTACTCAGTGCCTTCTGGTGAGTGTGTTTCAGATGGCACCCTTAAAGGTCAAAACCTGCAGTTTGAATTGTGCCTGCAAACAAATGAGTAGCGAGTGTAGATCTTTTTGTACTGGTGAGATATCTTCAAACTGACACATCCTTTTTAGCAATCTAGCTGCTATGTTCTGAGCCAGACAGTAGAAATTTCTGATCAGTCTTTGAAGGTACCCCCCCACACACACACACACAATGCATTAGAGTAATCTAACTTGGACATCACCATAGCATGCATAACTTTGGCCTGGCCACCTCAAGGAAAGATCACCAGCCTAAGCTGTTGAAAGCTGCCTTGTGCCTTGAACAATATGTGAGCATCCAAAGTATAGGACCCCAAGTTGTGAACCTGCTGTTTTAGGAGGCATGCAACCCTCAGTGGTTGAGCACCACCTTCCAAATCAATGAGCTGCCTACCAAGGGAACCTCTGTCTTGTCTGCATCAGAGATTAGAGTACTGCTGTACAAATTTTTGTTAGGCTCAAGTTTTGCTGAAAATATTGCCATTTAAGGAGATGAGAAAATGAAAGGAGGGGGGAATCCTACCATCCACACATTTGTGCATGTTTGTTTAGCATCTGTTCACAGCCATTGTTCCTCTGATCTGTTGCTGCTCTGGTGCCATTTTTTTTTAATTTGAAAGGGCTTTTTCAGTGCATGATCCCAGTCAATAATGGAATCTGTTTAGATGTGGAGTGGTATATAAATGTTGTAAGTAAATAAATAATATGTTGATGTTTGACAGCACTGTATGACCCAATAGATTTGGCTATGTGACAATGTCATACTAGGTAAACAAAACCCTTCTACTGCCCTCACTGTGGGGGGGGAAAGAAAGAATTGCCACATTGTCCTGGGCACTGGGTGAGTGATGCTCCCAGTCTGGTTGCTCTGCATTGGTGGTTTTATTGCCTTTCACTGCTGTGCAGCAGGACTGTGACTCCAACTCAGCCCTAGTCATGTGCACAACTAGTTTGGGCAGAATGTGCATGGGATGCACATTCAGATTCACATCTATATGTGTACCCCACTGAAAGCAATGTAGTGCATATTGACAAAATCAGGATTTGATGCACATCCAGATGCATTTGTATGCTGCCCTCAGTGCCTTAATTTCAGAGGGATGTGCATTCTGATGTGCATCCAAATGCACATTCCCATCCACATTCTTCCCCAGCCAATCAAATACGTGCAGCTGTCTTGAGGTGCTTCAGCAAGAGAGGCCAATTGCATCATCCCCCAACACCTGCTCCCTTGCAGTGTTCCATCTTTCCTTAAAGGGGTTTCAAAAATGGCCAAAATGGGGTGAAAATGTTCAAGAAATGCACCCTACTATATCAATTCAGCACTTCATTATAGTTTATTGGCATCTCTTCATTGTTTTGTAGATGTTAAGTATGTAATTTCATAATAGGTCAGCTGTCTAATGCTGAATAACATTGCATGTCACCCCTATCAAATAAAGGCTATCAAATACTAAATCCCATTACAAGTAAACTATGAACTATGGTGAAATATCAACGATCCCTGTGCCATCTCCACTTCCACATGAGTATCAGGGTGTTGTTGTTGTTGTTGTTGTTGTTATTGCTCTTTAAAAGAAATCTATGCATATTCAGCTGTCTTCACCATCAGAGACCTCTGTTCAACACCACACACATATTTTGCACTCCCTAACCCATCTGGCAAAAAAGTATATGTGTGGCTGTGTGCAAATATGGTTTAATTAAAAGAAAAAAGAAAAGAACAGCCCAGCTGTTTCTACAGGCACAAGCCCATAGTCGACACAAATACAGTACACAAGGATTGCAAGGCATGTGTAACAGTGGGCAGTATCCAATGGGATGCCCCCGCCGATTCCGTTGTGCCTCCGTCAATTCCATTCTGCAAGGGAGACCCACTGCTTGCCTAACAGAGATTCAGCACTTCCAGGAGCAACCAGAAATGAGTGGAAATGCTCGTTTCTGGAATGAGGCAGGTCAGTGGAGCTCATATAAGGCTGCTCTGCCAAACTGTCTGGATCCAGAAACAAGTGTTTCTGCTCATTTGGGGGCTTCCTATAGGAAGCATTAAATCTCCATTGTGTAAGCAGTGGGTCCCGCTTGCACATCGGAATCGGTGGGAAGGGTCACTTGTGCAACAACCCTGTTGGATCCTGCCCAGTGACAAGGGGAAATTAATTAATTACAAAGCCAGCCATTAAAGCTGGAATCCAAACTGCTGCTTTAAGCATGCTCAAGGGGTTTACACTAGCCTCGGCTGGTGTAAGCTCTAGCTCTCGGCTAGAGAGCTTTGGCTGTTGGACGGAATAATAATAATAATAATAATAATAATAATAATAATAATAGCAGCCTGGTTGAATTTTTTACTTTCTTTTTCTTTGAACAATTGTCCCCAGGCCATATCACATATTCCTTTTCTGTAACTTCTTCTAATTGCAAAAGCAGTTTGTTGCAATGTGGCATAGAGGAAAAACACATGGTTCTGTGAATCCTGACCTAAGGAAGTGCTGGAGACCCACAACCTCAATTGGAAAGGTCACAGAATGGATCCAAAGTACAGAATGCAGGGAATAGAGAGAGCTGAGTCCACAAGATGCTCACGGATTGGTTCGTCATATACATCCACCCCCCCACCCCCGGAATGTGCATGTACTGCTTGAAAAGCAGCTTATTATATGGGCACATAGTGGTCCAAATATATGAGACTGGGACACCTAGGGATTCTGAATCACTATGTTTCCCCCGCTATTTCAGTTGTCAATAACTGCATGGAACAAGTAACACCCAAAGTGGACCCGCAATTTGCAATGCAATCCTATGCATGTCTGTTCAGACGTAAGCCCCATTGGGTTATGTTAGTATGGGATTGCAGCCTTAATGTCTGAACAAAAATACAGCATGAGTTTTTGGAGCATTCCCTTCCCCTCCATAAGAACCTAGAATTTGATTAGACTGTGAACTAATGATTTGGGACTGATTGTGAACTAGTTTCAACCCTGCATATACTCACAGACACCCGCAGGGCAGTCTATTAATAAAGAATTATTCTTCATGTGCAATCAAATACTTCTTCAAATCCGAGGCGCTTTTAATATTCTACCTTTGCCATTTTGGTGTGTGTGTGTGTGTGTGTGTGTGTGTGCATGTTTTCCACAATACGGTCACTGTGTGTAATATAATCCTTGTTTATGATAATTGATTTTCCTTGTCTTGCTTTCCTGGGAATAATATGCACACATTTTACTCCCCTTTTAAAGATCAAATGACATTTAGGCCTGGGTGATTTGAATCTGAGTTGGTCAGAGAATTTAATACAATAAGAGTGAGCTTAAGGGGAAAGCAGTTAAACCCTAGATATATTTCTTATTATTGCATAGAAAACCTTGAATTGAGAGGGAAGTTTGCATCTATTTTCCCGTTGCCTATTTTAAAGGCTGTCAGACTTGGTTAGTCTCTCTCAAAATTAGTCCTTTGGATCATCTTCTTACTAAAAACAAAATCTGAGCTTGCTTTTTTTTTTTTTCTTGAAGCGATAGCGGATTAGGGCGAGAAGCTTTGTTTAGCTAAAGCGAGGGATTAAAAGAGATTTGCCCCCATAAAGTTGTGGTTTGATGGTGCTTTTATCCCTGGATGTTGCTAAAGCTGTGTTGCTTCAGGATTAGGAGCATACAAAGAGTTTCCTTGTGCTTTTTCGCAGCCAAGTGGGGGAAAGGAGGGGCTGGGGAAAGAAGCAGGGAGACAGGGGTGCAGAGGCAAAAGAACTGGGCTTCCTTGGTCTCACAAAGCCAAAGTTTAAATCCACTGACACAAACTTCAACGGACATGGTGTGAATATCAGATGTCCACCAAAAAAAGGGGAATGCTGGATGGCAGAGAGGAAGAGGATTGCATTTCACGAAGACAGTGAAGGACTGTAGCCTTCGCATACCTTCCTCGGTCCAAGAAGCAAATGTTTAGAAATTAGAATGTGAAGAATTGAAAATATAAGATTCAAAGCAACATCTTAGCATGGCTGATTATGGTGATGTGGTTAGTGCAGTTGTGTGCCTCTGCTCCCATTGTATCAGTGGTTGTCAGATGCTGTCATTGTATCAGTGGTTGTCACTGTTTGTTTTGTGAGCCTCTCCAGGCATCATGGGATGGAGCAGAGCAGAAGGCCACTGTGTACCGCCCTCATGCTACACCTTTCCTAATAGGGTTGGGACAAATCCTACCTCCAGTACATTTTTCACTGCAGAATTTACACAAAAGTAGGACTATAACATGGCCCTCCTAGGACAGGGGTGGGTAGAAGGTAGATCTGGATGTACTGGCAGATCTGTAGGTGATATACCAGATATTCATCTTTGTAAGCAATTCTGGGAGCCTTTCTTTGGCTGACGAGCGAGGTAAAAATGCTGTAAATAAATAAAGGATCTGCAAGGATTTGTGACTTACAATGGTTTGACAATAGTAGCAACAAAATGACCAAAAAATTGCACTCCTGAAATAAAGGAAGTTGGAGGTAAACAGGAGTGGATTTTTGTGAGCTCCATTCAGTTCTGGTACTCAAAAACAGATTCCTAGGCTTAAAATTCCTTAATTCTAAGTGTATGTCTTCTGCACGAGGCTCCGGCTGGGTTCTAGTAAAAAACAAAGTAGATTGCGCAGACTACACTGTTCTAGGACATTGTCACCTGCACAATAGTAAACAGTGTCTCCAAATTTCAGGCACTTATCATTTAGAGTTTTCTTTCTGTAAAAACAAAACACGCCCAGCACATAAAATGTCCCAAGAAGTCCTCCTCTTCCTCCTCTTCTTCTTCCTCCTGCCATTGGGGTCCTTTTTTGTTGTGCTTTTTTGTCCCAGTCAATGGAAAATATTGAGATAGAAAATGTCTCAACGCTTTTTGTTTTGTTTTTTCAGGTAAAAACTGATCCAGGGAAGCAGACACAAGTGCCCTTCTTCTGACAATACACACATGGATTTGTTCGGAGACATTTTTCTACTCTGAGATACACTGGGATTTAGTTTGGGGGAGTAAAATGACCCAAACATTGTTTATATAAGTTGTTGTTGTTGTTGTTCCTGTCAGTGAGATCTTAGCCTCTAAGATGTGATCACATAAAGACAGGGAGGTGCATACAGATGGCAGATTTGGGGTGGGAGTGGGGGGGAGGACCTTGTTGCTCCATGACCCCATCCACAGTTCCAGGGTCACAATGCAAAGGAGTCAGGGAAAAGCACACACCTCTGCCCTCACAACTGCCTGGGCTTCTGCCTGGGCAGAGTACAAGAATTTGGCTCTCTGACAGCTTTTTCACCTGTCGTTTCTGAGCATAACTGAATCATCTGAGCATGTTCAGTAAGAACTCCTGAAGCAACTGTCCTGTGCCCTCATTGCCAGACGTTGCACACCTGTGTGGGGCAAAATGTGCATGCAATAAGGTGGGGGGGCATAAAGGCAGTGTTTGGCTCCCAATTTGATAAGCAAGCCTCAAACTGATGCAAAATGGTTTAGAATGAGCAGGTTTGGTGGGTTGGGGGAATAAAATAGGGCAGGTTTGCGGCAATTACTTGAGAAAACTCAAGTAATTGAGGTATCAGACTGGGGGCATTCAGGGTCTGCAAAATCTTGTGGTGCCAAAAGAAAATGTCAGTTAAAAGGATGCAAAACACCAGCAGGAGTTGATGAACATTCTCATCCCTTGCAGGATGAGAGGGGTCCATGATAGAATGCTTGCAGTGCAGATAATGTAAGGATTGTATTAGGTAAATACCATTCTATGCAGCTTGCAATAACCAAATGTTGTTGTTTCCATTTTAATAAAATAAATATGATTAAGATAAATAAAACTGGAAGAATGTTACTAGCAAAGGTCAAATCCATTCAGACTAGGCTTATTCCTCTCCAAATTAAATCAACTTGAGCAAATTTAACTAGGATGTTCACTCTAATACAGGCACCTAGAAGCTGTTGCAGAGATTAGCTTCCACATGAATGAATCATACTGAAAAAAAGGCAGTGCTACATCCATTTTCATGTTACAAAATACATGTGGACCTGCCTGCCTGTGTGCTTGGAAATATAACATGAAGATATATCAAAAGGTAATATGAAGAAGCAGTGAGTACTCTTCATCTGAGATGTACCAGCTTCTGCACCAGTGTAATGTCACGCAAACCATCACTTAGACAGCCATTGCATGGAAGTTATGCTGCTGGTTCAGGCATAACGTATAGACCTGCAAAAGGAGTTATAGATGGTTAGCTAGCAGACCCCCATTCAGTTTGATTCAGGGGTTGAAACACTGGAACTCACACACATGTCTGTGTCATAAAGTGGTCATATAGTTCTACATTGTACTGCATTCCCTCAGTGGCAGCAAGTCTGTGGAACAAAAGGACAAGGTCAAATGTAACTCTCCACTGTTTTAATGTACACTATATATAAAAGAGTAATAATTTCTTTCCCAGAGAAGGGGACCAGAGAGCCATGAAATAGAGGACGAAGGCAGAAGACTCCAAGCCACGTTCTTGTAAAATAAAACAGCTCCTTCCTGTTTTTAAGGAAAGGATTGATGTGCACAACATTTATGCATTTGTAACTTCACAGAAAATGATGGCTGCTGCAGTGTAGATCGTTATTCTGCATAGCTTTTCTCAGGGATGGGGACTCGGACTCGAGGACTCGACTCGTGAGTCGGACTGAGTCCCCCCTCTGACTCGAGTCGGACTCGAGTCCCAATATTTTTAATGGGACTCGAGACTCGGGACTCGAGACCAAGGACTCGTCAACATCCCTGCTTGATGCCACCTGCAGGTGCTGTCTGGACCTAGTTGCAGTAACAATCCAAGTTTATTATTTAAAATCATTTTCCTAATGCAACCTTTCAGACATTTTGGGTTTGGCTGCCTCTGCCTGCCTGCCTGGGGTTCCCTGCCTCCTCTGCCTGCCTGGTCTCTTCTTAACCAGTTCCACATTTTGAATTATCCTAGACAAAGGCCTCTGCCTGCCTGCTTTGGGGTTCCCTGCCTGCCTGGTTATTTTGGGTTTGTCAGCCTGATCTGTTCTTGTCAAAATCAGTGGCAGAGTTTTGAGATAAAAAGGCACACTTGTGCGGTGCCTAGAATTTATTCAAGCCATACATCTGAAGTAGCCTTATTTTGTTGGGAAAAAAACCCCATTGATTTTAATAGGGACTCGTGGAGTCAGCTTTGGGAGTGTCTCGGGACTCGGGACTCGTAAGTCACCATTTTGGACCAAGGACTTGGACTCGGACTCGAGACTCGGGTCCAAAGACTCGTGACTCGACTCGTGACTCGAGACCAAGGACTCTTCAACATCCCTGGCTTTTCTTTTTGGCAGGGACTAGTAACTTGGTAAACCCAATTGTGGGTCCTACTTTGTCTGCAATCCAGTCCTCTTTAAGATTGTTTCGTTGAGGCACTCACACAAACAAAAGGGCTTTTTTGTTCCAGGAGATTCCCATTTCACATTTTTCTTTGCTCAGGTCCTAACCACACAGCATAACAGAAGCCCAGTGGCCACCCCACCCAAGAAAAGGTGCTTCAGGAGGTTTTAGTCTGAAGCAGATAAGTGGTTAGGGGGAGGGTGCTTAACTATTTCCACATCCACTGCTTCTCATCTCCAAATCCCCCCCCCCCCCAAGCCACCACTTTTCTGCCTGTGGGGTGAACATCTTCACAACTCCCTCAAGGTCAGACAGGTACAGACTTCAGAATTCATGTGTCCCAGGATGAAACCTTTAATGCAACAGCACCCCTTGGGTGTGATGTGATCCTTCAAACAAATGTGAAGCAAACTCACTTACCCTATATGGTGGGGAATCAGTGCTTACAACCCTGTGTTTTGGCTCTAGTTTCTTAATATTTCCCTGCCCAAGATCTTGGCTCCTCTAAATCTACCACCCTGGGTCAACCAAAGGTTTCTTGCTCCTTGAAGTTACTGTGTCCTGCCTGTGGAACTGCTTCCCTTCATGTGAAACTGATGCCTCCGCTCTCCTTTCCTTCAGATCTCTCCTCAAAACCCACCTTTTCTCTATGGCCTTTGGCATCCTCTTCATCCTTATTCTCAGCTATAACAAGTGTTAAAGTATATCATCATGATCATCATCACAGTTTTATTGTTTATAACCCTAAGTCATCACAATATAACAGAGAGAAAATATCTGGAATATTGCAAAAGTTTTAAAAATGGACAAATTACGGTAATCATAGATCAGAGAAAATGATTAATAATTCAGAACTAACAAACTTAAGTTGTCGATAAAATTCCATAATAATAATTTCCAATTTTTATAGAAATGTCTGTTAACCAAACCAAAAATAAAACACGCAAGGCTAAAATTAAATGCTTTAAGTGATCAGATTTCTCTGGTACAACCTTTTTCATCTGCCTTATTGAATCTGGCACGAACCTTAACTAATGCCATTCAGGAAGTGGCAACCCTTCTCAAAATCTTTATATTCTTATTGTAAAGCAAGATATCAGTCTTTTGGCAAACTGACCAGTTTGTTCCTATTAAAGTATACGTAATAGCATTTACCCACATCCTTTCCTCCCTACCTTTGTCTCCCCTCCCTCTGTTACTTGTTTCTCCCGATGTCTATTTTAGATTGTAAGCTCTTTGGGAGCACGGACCAGTTTTGCTGCTTAAGGTGCCATGCCCATGGGTGGGGCAGTATCTGTATTTCACAGATGAGAAAGGGGGGGCTGAAAGGGATGAGGCCACTCAATGAGTCCATGGCAGAGGTGGATTATGAATCCATGACTCCTAGATCCACCCCAGTCCTGCAATCCCCAAGCGGGACCCACATCAGTGCCAATTTGCAACGAATCAAAAAGCTGGAACAACCCCCTATAAGGAAAGGTTAGGGGCATTTTAGTTTAGGGGGGGAAAGCTGGGCAAGGGGGGACATGATAAAGATGGACACCAACTTGTATGGATTTAAAAGGGGATCCGACAAATTCATGGAGGATAAGGCTGTTAATGGCTTGGCTACTAGTCATGTTGGCTACATACTGGTTGGCCACTGTGAAAACCAGGATGCTGGACAAGACAGGCTTCTGTTCTGACCCAGCAGGGCCCAGCATAAGCTCAGCTAGGAGAAAACTGATTGTGGGAAAAGGTTATGGGAAGATAAGCAGGAAGGGTGGAGCACCAATACAGGGTGCAGGATTACATCAGTATAGGTGAGCTCGCCTTTAGGATCTGAAGAAGGAGCCACCGCCAGCCCTCCCTGGCCATGGTGATGGTCACTGTTCAGCCAGCACCGGATCTGGAGCCAGGGCCCAGCATCTGAACTGCACCCTCATTCTGGTATTGGTACTCCGGGACCCAATCTTATGAGCTGTAATGGCAGCTTACTTGTAGGATGAGCCCTTTAGTCTGGGGACAGATGATGATGATGATGATGATGATGATGATGATGATGATGATGATGATGATTTTGAGGGGACTTGAAGACAATGTGGAAGCATGACTGCGACTCACAGTGTGCCATCCCATCCCAATTTTGCCCCTAGTGGACAGGTTTTGCAAGGCTTTGTATTGTTTCAACATCACCACCCCTGCCTCCAGCTTGACCAGAAGTGGCAGCAGGTCCACATTTGGAAACATTTTTTGATATTTCCACCAGGATATAGTACCTGCTGTATATCATTGGGGGGTGGGGGGATTCCAATGAATTTACATCTAGTACAGCTCCTACCCAGTTTTTGCAGACATCATTCTGTTGTGTTTCTAATATAGCAATATTAAGTTCTCTTTCCCAGTTCTAATGAAAGCAATGCCTCTCTTTAACCACTTTCAAATCCTTTAAAAAATATTGTCTGTCTCTAGCCTAAGTTTCATTAATTAATTAATTAATTAATATTTATTAATCACTTTCTTGCCCAATAGGCCTCTCAATGCAATGCACAATGAGATAAAATCCAATAAAATCAAAACAGATTAAAAACCAAAAACACACATCCTTTAAAACAGGCAAAAACATTTTTACAAGTGAAAGGCCTACTGGAACAATGCAGTTTTCACTGCCTGTCTAAAATCCAGTAGGGCAGCCTTGCCCAACCTGGGGCCTTCTAGATGTGTTGGGCTACAGCTCCCAGCATGCCCCAGCCATGGCTGGGGCATGCTGGGAGCTGTAGCCCAACACATCTTGAGGGCCCCAGGTTGGGCAAGGCTGCAATAGGGAATGGAGTTGGGGTGTCTCATGCATCCACCAACCTAACGTCTCTTAGTGGTGTGACATACAACAGGGCCTCTGATGAAGAATGCAAAGTATGGGCAGGCTCATACAGGAGGAGGTGGCATGAGATATATGAGTTTTCACATAAAAAGAGGAAATCACACATGCAATGGTACACTGAAGCAGGACCTAAGAAGTTGCCACTTCACTGATATTGATTTGGGTGGTGGTGGTGGTGGTGAGGATGGATGGATGGATGGTTTGGAATAAATACGGTGGCTACTTAAGCATTGCCAAAGAAGAGGAAATGCATCACCAAAAAGAGACACCAATTTTCATATGCTGATCTGTATGTTTATACACAATTCTAGAAATAATTGCTATAATTTAAATAGAAATGCAATTTCACCGTATTAGGGAAGGCTTGACCAGGTGGCCTGTGTGCCTGCCTCTTCCGTCTGCTGGCCAGATGCTGCTAACTGTTGATGGGGAATTCGGCGGGTCCCCCAGCTCTCCCTTCTGATGGTTCTTTATCTTTAAACTGGACTTGGAGAGGGCAGCCCTTCCAACAGAGGATGCTTTCAAATAGAGGACTGTCCTCTGTGAAAGAGGACACATGGCCACCCTAGGTTTGGTGGGAATTTATGGTTATGCTTAGTTCTTTAAAAAGGGATATATGAAGGCTGCAGTCCTATACACACTTACCTGAGAGTCTCATTGAGCTTAATGGGACTTTCTTCTGAGGAGACATGTCTGGGATTCCACTGTTAAAGCAGCAGAATGGAGTCAACAGCTTGGTGTGTGTGTTTTTCCCTGCTAACAATGAATGTTGCCAAATGCCTGAAGCATTTTCAACTGACCTTTGCTTTTGCCTTTTGATTTTTCTTCCACAAAATACTCCATAATACATGTATTTTGTCTCTTTTAAGATTATCTCTGATTGATTAAGCTTTGTATCAACCCCAGCTATAGCAGAAAGACTTCTCAAATCCCAGAGAGTAGATTCGTTGTGATTTCAAAAGAGAATAGCTCTTTTATCCTGTATAAGTCTTTGTGGCATTTTAGATTTTGTATAGAAAGAAAGAAAGATGCAAGCAGGAGCTGTTTTATTTTTTAAAAAATAAATAAATAATCAGGAGACAAAAGCAAAAAGTATATGATGATAATATCCATAGGCATGGGAAAGTACAAAACAAAAGGGGGGGGGGGATTGATGCAAAATGTAAATAAGTGTATGTACACTCACAACCATTTTCATAGAAATTAACACAATGGCGGCAAATCAAATAAAAGTCCTCCAGATCCATTTAAATTCTACTGTTAAATTTCTTCACTACACAAGAGAGCATTTAATCAGGCACACATCAGTACAATCCTATACATGTCTACCCAGAAGTAAGCTCCATTGCGTTCAATGGGGTTTACTCCCAGGAAAGTGGATATTGGATTGCAGCCTTATGCTTCAAATGCAGGGATATGTGGCAGATTGCTCAGCAGTTTATTGGCAACAATAAACCAATGAAGAACAATCGAACCAGTGTGCTTTGAGCTTCCAAAGCACACCAGCACTTCAGTAGTAATTAAACAATACCTACCATACCAACCCGATGGATGTGATACTGCCAAGGTATTTACAAAAGCCACCAGGTAACTGACAACACCTTACAGATTGTGCACCATGTGCAGAAAATATATTTGCAACAGGAATGCCTCCTCTCCAGCAAAAAAAAAAAAAAAAATCCAGAGGGAAAGAACACACCAGTAAACAGACACTTTTGACTACATGAAGAATTCTGCTCTTCATGTGTGAATTCTTCATGTAGTGGCATATAGCTGACCAATCATTCACTTTTTCATAAAAGCAGCACATTTACACCAGTTGTGGACTAATATATAGTGATCATTTTCAGAAATGGGGGCATGCACAGCCAATGCACATATGCAACCAGTTCCTCACTGTATAATTATTTCATAGTTTTCAAATCTGAAAATGGTCACTATGTATTAGTCCACAAACTGTGTAAGTATGGTGATTTTAGGAAAAAGCATGAGACTGTTATTATTCACTGCATGTTATACCATGTTCAACTATTTCTGCATGCACATAGATGTGAAATATCACATGCTTCCATATCTGAAAATGATCTCTATATATTAGTCTATAAAAGGTGTGCATTTATTTTCTGAACAAGTGCAAGGTTTTTATGTGAGTCACTCTGTTTTTAAACCAAATTGGCTGCATGTGTGCATGCATGTGCAATATTACATGCCTCCACATGTATTACTCCACAACTGGTGTAAAGTTAGCCCTTTTCTGGAAAAAAAGTGCATGTTTTTTGTGCAAAACTGAATTATGCTGCCACACTCCAGCAAAAAAAAACAAGGACATTGACCCTGCTGCATGGTGGAGACCTGATTTATTTATTTTTATTTTTAAAGTGAACGCACAAAACACAAAAAGACATATTCCCAGTTGTACATGCTTAATCCTGCAAATGAGACTCGCACCTAGTATCTATGTCACCCAAGCAGTGTGGGAGCCATAACAGAGTTGTTCCCTCTTGCACCATCTGTGCCATCTGTGACAAGCGCACACTGCATGTGTTACAATTCCATACTGCAGCTTTTCTCCAGGCCACTTTCTTTCAGTTAATCACAGTGTATGATTCCACCCATGTAGACCTAGGCTTTCCTCATTATCCTGGCAGAATAAAAGGAACAAGTATTCCTGTGGCTCCCACTCTATTGCAGACAGAAGACAGAGGTCATCATAGACAAAAGGTGCTTGTGGAAAGCATTCGGAAATGACATCTGGACCAGAAAGTTGTCCACCTGGACTTGCCACACCATTTAAAATACCTGCGCATAAAGAACTTCAATGGCTTGTGGGCACAATTCACTTGGTTGGTGTGGATCTTTAAAGACCTAAAATGGTTTGGATTAGGATATCTAAAAGACTGCCTACTCCCATCTGAGCCTGCCAGTGTGTGGACATCTCAGAGTGCTTTTGCCGCCAGCTGGATGGCAACCATAGACAGGGCCTTCCTGTGGTGGCACCAAGACTTTGGAATATCTCTAGAGACGTCTCTGTTCCCCCTTCCCTCCTCTGTTGTACACAGCAAATGAAAACAACATTGTTTAGCTCTACTTTTGAAGGGGGAGGGGAATAAATGGCTTTAGGGGTTGCTGCTTTGTACATTGTAGTTTAACAGATATTTTGTTTTTGTTATTGTATATGTGTTAGGATTTAATTTTGTTAGATTTTACGTTTGTATGAAAATGGACTCAATGTGATCTTTCTGTCTATCTATCTATCTAGCAAGCAAACTATCTACTTTAAATGTTCCCCAATGTGCTTATGCAAGCTCAATGGGATTCTGGCTTCTTTTAAATCAGCCCCCCCCCCCCCAATCACAAATTGCTTTTGAAAGTTTCCTAAATTCCAAGATCACTTTGCCATATGTTCAAAAAACAACAACCCAGAAATCCAAAGACATGCTTGGCATGCCAAGGTAGCCATGTGAGATGTGACTCTCTGGATTGTGGCCAGCAGCTACTAGCTGGACAGCAGCTAATGCCCTTAAAACAAGTGTTTGCTCAAGAAAACACACACACAGGCAAAGGTATGCTAATTGCACATGGACATTGCTGTAAACATAGTTCAGGCTGGTAACACAAGCTTGCCAGCCAGCAGTTTATGCTTTTAAAAAAATTCAGCTATAGAAAAGACAAAGAACACGTTACTCCTTTTTACATATGCCCTGTTCTCTAAATGAAGCTAACTCTAGGGAAAGCAGAAGATGTGCATGTTTTGTAATAAATAAACATGCAAATAAATTTAAACGCTCCAAAGAAATGGAGTAAAACAAAACTTTCATAATATATTTGAATGTAGTTGGAGCCCACAAAAGAGTTTCTCAGTGGGATCACTGTGTGTTGTAGTGTTGACTAAATCAACACTAGAAATGCAATCCCACTCCTCAGCCAGGACTGGTCACTTGCAAAAGCCAAAAAAACTATGAAAGAACTAGCTGTCCAGCCAATGAGGAAGATGGGAGCCTCTCTCTCCATTGCACTAGCAGTGACATCATCTGAGTGAGAATGAAAGCCATGGAACATTTAACTGGTGACCCTCTTGGGAACTTTGCTATTGAGTGGAATAAGTGAGTGAGAGCCACTGTGGTGTAGCTATTGAGTGAGAGCCAGTGTGGTGTAGTGGTTAGAGTGTCAGACTGGGACTCAGGAGATCAGAGCTCTAGTCCCCACTCAGCCATGAAGCTCACTGGGTGACTTTGGGCCAGTCACTGACTCTCAGCCTAACCTCCCTCACAGGGTTGTTGTGAGGATAAAGTGGAGAGGAGGAGGATCATGTAAGCCACATTGGGTTCCTTGCAGGAGGAAAAAAGGTGGGATATAAATGTAATAAATAAAATAATAATAATAATAATAATAATAATAATAATAATAATAATTATTATTATTATTATTATTATTATTATTATTCCAGATGGATATTTGACAGGCTGCAATCCTATACAAACTTACATGGGAGTAAACCCCATTAAACTCAATGGGACTGACTTCTGAGATGTATAGAATTGTTCTATTCCCAGCACAGAGTGATGTATGTGGTGTTCTCAGGAGTCTTCTATCCAAGCAGTGACCAGGACTGGATGGCAAATGTTACATTATATAACAACATTTAAAATGAAATTTTGCAGCTCTTTCTTTCTTTCTTTTTCTCTTTTTCTCTTCCCAAATTTCTTTATTTCTTTCCTTTGATATTCCTTCAATTTCTTTATCACTTCCTTCAAAATTGTATTTCTTTATTTAATTCTGCCCTTCAAAATATTACAGTCTTTTGACAAGAGAACCCCATTAATAGATCCGCCTCTTAACTGCCATGATTCATAGATACACACGCCTCCCTTTCTGCTGTTGGGATCCTCATTCATTTCAGTAGAAGAAGCCCTTCCGTTGTGTACACAAGATGGATCAGTCCCCTGCCATGAAATGAATATGGAGAGACCATTCTCAAATGAGAAGCCCCTTGTGTGACTGGAGCTTTTGTGCCTTCTTGCAGTGCCTCAGAGTGAGCTCCACACATGTTTTAAATAACTCCCATTGATGCCAATGGAGCTTGTGCAGGAGAACTTCCAGGTGGATTGTGTCCATGGCCTTTATGGTGAATTGGAGTCAGTCTGCTTGCCACACATAGCCATTTATAGCATGTTGATTTCCCACCCCTTTAAAAAATGGAACAAGCTAAAAGAATTTTTGCCCCTACAATAATACAAAAACCAGCTAAGTGTGCACTAGACTGGGCCTGAAAATCCACACATATTTAATTCCATAAATAGCTTGGAAGCAGGGAGGGAGACTAAGCCAGAGCACCATAATTCTTCATCATAGCTTTGCAGGCTTAGCAGCAGCCCCACTACTGAAAAATGCCTCCAAAAACAAAATAAATGATCTTCTAGTTACAGATGTATTGATTTTGCCCATATCCAGTAATAAAGAGCAAGTCACCTGTAGGTAAAACTCTTGTAAAATATATTTGATACTCTATTAGTTCTAAAGATAGAGTTATATGCAGCTGGGAGAGAGAGGGAGAGTGAAAAAGATGACAAATATTTTCTGATCAGGTATTTGTTTCCAGGCACTTGTTGAATGATCTCAAGCTGTATTTTCTTCTTTCATTACTGGAAACTGTCCAAGCAGGTTGTGTGTGTTTTTTGGAGTGGGGAGTGGGGTAGCAGGGGCAATCAGTGCTCTAGATCTTGCTTTACAGAATGGCTGCAAAATAATATACCTACAGGGTCCTTATCCATGATATACTGAAGCCAGGGACTCCAAAAAGGCAGAAAGGTGAAGCAGAATCAGAGGCTTTCAGCCAACTATGGTACATGTCATAAATTGAGGATAACAACGTTTTTGCTGGTACACTTCAGGACAATTCCGACATACAATCTATATTATTTGTTGTATCTGGTTTCTTGCAATATTTAGAATCCACAAAGAAGACAGAGCAAAATCTGTGTTTGATTATATGGACACCTCATGTCCACTTCCTCTACCTTTGACATGGCCATGCAAAGGCAAGTTCATAAGCTATCCTGTTGGCATAAACCACATGGGCACTGAACCCTGAGAACAGCTGTTGATATGAAGAGTTGCCCCAAAGATATGTCACAGTAACCATGCAGTTGGCACTTTAGTGACAAACTAACATGACTGAAGGAATCATCTCATAAGGAAGGAACAAGGTGGCCTGAGAGAACCCTACACATTGACCGGGTTTAGACAACATGATAACCCACACTCAAGAGTTGAGTATGGGTTAATTGTGGGTTGTCATTGAACTGTGGGTTGTTGTTGAACTGTGGGTTATCGTGTCGTCTGAACCCAGACAAACTAGCAAACCATTCACAACCCAACAACAAACCATGGGTTCTCTTCATGGGCTGTTCATGGTTAACAAGCCATGGCTTAGCACAGCTGGGTCCAGACAACCCAATAACCCACATTTCAACAACTCACACTCAACCCATATTCAACCCTTGAGAGTGGGTTATCGTGTTGTCTGAACCCAGTCATTGTCCCTTAGGTTGAGTAGCCAATATTGCCCACTCTCTTACTTGCCTTTGGACATTGTCCCCATCTGCCATAGGTCCAGGATGGGCTTAACTCAGAATGCTTGTGACTTGTAGGCATCAGATGCACTAAATAAACACAAGAGCTCCCTGTGGTTTCTCCTCTTCTTCGCCATTGCAACTTGCTTGTCCATCTGCTTCTCACTCTTCCCTTACAACAGTGGTGGTAAGAAGGAGGAGCAGGAGATGCCACTGCTTACTTGCTCACTGGCTCCCTACCTGTTAAGCAAGAAAGCAGTAGCTATGAGGAAAAAGAGGATGAGGAGAAAGAGTGGCTGGTGACAATGGGGGTGAGAAAGGAGACTCGCAGAGGGAGGGGGCCCATTGGGGGTGTTTTGCCCAAGGGCCCTCAAAAAGCTGGAGACAGCACTGGCCCCATGCACATATGCCCTGACAACAACCCTATTTTCAGTTTAATATGGGTTTTCACAGTGCAACGTACTTCATGAGTATCTCTTTGTGGGTTCCAGCCTTCTAATTCCATATTAAGTACAGCCCCATTTTCAATTAACCAAGGTTATTATTGTGCTTAAATCAGTTTTGTTGGTTGGCCAGAAGGTACATTTATTTATTTATTTATTTATTATATTTATTAATTGCCCATCTGGCCGGTCACCCGGCCACCCTTCAGCTTTCTTTCCTACATTCAGCTTTCTTTCCCACATTCATGTGGGAAAGAGTGCTGTTGCACTCATGTCCTGCTTGTGGGTTTCCCCGTGGGCAGCTGGTTGGCCACTGTGTGAACAGAATGCTGGACCCTGGACTAGATGGACCCTTGGTCTCATCCAGCATGGCTCTTCTTATGTTCTTAAAATGCCCTAAAATCCTTGATGGGGCACCATAATCTAGTCAAATGGACTTTCTTGGTTTACATTGCAATCCTAAGCATGTCTACTCAGAAGTAACTCCACTTGAGTTCTTACTCGGTTGTGTGCTTCAAGAAGGACTAGTGTTTTCCTACAGTATGGTATGCATGTATAGGAGGAGGAGGAGGAGGAGGAGGAGGAGGAGGAGGAGGAGGAAAAAACATGATTTCCTCCCCCCCCAAATGTGGCTGAAATAAACAAATTAAATATTTACTCCGGATCTTCTGATCCTTTTGTTAAAATGGAAGAAGTGGGAAGGAGGAAGAAGAAGAGGATACAAAAAACCCAGAAGTACTGGAAGAACCAACACCCTCTCTGCCTCATGACCCTGGGATCACCTTGCATTGGAAATATAAATCATAAAACACATGACACAGCAGTCAAGGTGCCCACTTTCTGTTTAGAAAAGAGGGCGATCAGTTGCTCATGTCATGAATAAAGGAGTGAATCAGAGGAGGCGCAGAAGGAGCAAGTCAGAGAACAGGCTGCTGGCCCCTTTAAAGCAGGTACCTTCAAAGAAGGAGGGGGGGTCTTTAAGATGAAGTCTGTGCTAATAACATGTCCAGAAGATGGCTTCTGGCAAATTGCTTTGTTATTCTTGTCAAAAAAAAAAAAAAAGTCCCTTGGAAGCAGTCAATTTTAAACCATATATCAAAATGATTAATTGCCCTTAAATGAGCAGATGTTGAAGTACCCTTGAATAGAGGCAAAGAGGCTAAAGCCTTTTTGGATTGCAACCCTAATGTATTCATCGAGCTGGCAAAACATCATTAGGGCTATTAATTAGCTGTAAGCACCCAAGCTTTGGAGAGCCCAAGGTGTTCGTGTTAGGCTTTTCCTTTTCCTTCCTTCCTTCCTTCCTTCAGAGCTTAAGGGGAAATGGGCTTCCTGGGATCAGGTCAGCAGGTATGTTTGCCTGTGGAGAGAATGCCTGAATGATGTACAGGTTGCGTCTCTTTCCGTACATCGAAGCACAGCTTCGGCTTCGTCCTACAGGAAAGGGACAGGGAAGGCTCCCCCAGCCAGCAGCACTGCGATCCTAAGCACCGGCGCGAAGTTCCCCTGACCCGAGCGGGACTGACTTCCAAGGAAATGTCTTCAGTTCAGACAGACAGACTCGGCCGCCGATTGCTCTAAAGTTGGCTGACCTGGAGCGGATCAAGAAACTGCCCAGTTAGGGACGGCCAGCCCCCAAATTATAACGCCGAAAGGGGGCAGAGAGCCTGATCTTTAGTAAGCTTTAGAAGAAGAAGAAGAAGAAGAAGAAGAAGAAGAAGAAGAAGAAGAAGAAGAAGAAGAAGAAGAAGAAGAGAAGAAGAAGAAGAAGAAGAAGAAGAAGAAGACACCCCAAATCTGTCCAGGGAAAGCAAACGACACCCCCCCCCCGCTAAAACGGTGTGGTTTTGTAACATACCCGGGTGGGGGGGTCGCGGACGTTTGAAGAGAAATAAATCGCTGGGGCAAGAAAGGTTTGAGTACAAGAGTAACCCAAGAAAGAAAGAAAGAAAGAAAGCTCTCGCATCCACATTGGATTGTATCCGATGTTGTCTAACTTAAACCCCATTCATTTCAATGGGTCTACTCTAAGTAGGGCTAACAGTGGATTCAACCCGTAATTGCGAGTGTCATCACTGTTTTAACATGTATTCTGTCTCTTGAAGTTATAATAAAAGTGTGTGCGTGGTGCGTGTGTTAATAAATAAATACGGGAACGAAGAGGATGTATCCCTTGCTCTGCATCAAACTCAAGTCAGGATCATTCCCAACTTAAGTTTGGGACGAAAGCTGTCATCAGTGTCAGCAACATAAAAACACAACCAGCCCTCAGCCTTTGGGTCCAGGATCTGAAACTCTCCCTCAGTACAATTGTTGGGGGTGGGGGTGGGAGAAAAGAAAGAAAGATAGAGGAAGAACTTCCCAAGAGGAGTTTGAAGAGGGACCAGGGCTGCTGGGCGGGGGCGGGTCAAACCAAGAGCTACAGCAGCTAACACTTCAGACTTTGGGTATCAGAAAATCCTTAAAACTCGGCCTGCTCAGGTTTCTTTTGAAATACTGCATCAAATATGTTTTCAATGAATTCATGGAAAGTGGGTGGGTGGGTGGGAGACTTTTTAAATCTGTTTAAGTTTATAAACAAGATTAAAGAAACAATGTCAAGGGTCTTATGGAAATGGTGATACTGCCCCTTTAAATAACAGCAAGCGGAGATTTTCCATATCACTGTGCAGTTTAAATCTGTCTTGATGGACTGGACATTAGTCCTCCTTAAATCCTTCAGAAAGCAGCTTTAAGGAAAAAGGCTGAGAGGAATTTCTTCTCGCTTTAATTGCTTAAGAAACGGTTCCCACAATGAGCGGTGGCCTAGATTCGCCTCTCATTTAAGTTCTGATTTTTAAAAGTTCACAAGTTAATCCCCTTTCAGTCTCACACGAATGCAGTTGGCACAGGGGACAAAGTAATGGACAATGTGGGGGGGGGGATTTCAAACGAATTTAAAAAAAAAAAGATGCCCCCGCATAAGAAAAAAAGGGGGGGGACGAGATGGTATTGATTTGGTTAAGTAGTTATTTTAAGATGTTGTTATCATTAGAATATGAGGTGACTTTTTATACATCATGGTGAACTATCTGATACAGGCAAAGATACCCGATCTTCTTTTCTCCCTTTCCACTTTTACTGTCCATGCTGTGAGGATGAAGAGGTTATTTTGCAATAATTAAAAGAAATAAAAGAAATATTTGTCATCTAAGCCAGCAATATCTCACCTGCAGAAACGTTTATTGCGCCATTAATTAGGATGCCAGAAACTTCCAAAAGAAATGTGTGTGAGCGCATGAGAGGCTTCGAAGAAGAAGAAGAAGAAGAAGAAGAAGAAGAAGAAGAAGAAGAAGAAGAAGAAGAAGAAGACTGTTTAAAACTTAAACAGTAAGGGTCTTCTTCTTCATCACCACCATCTTTTAAAAACATCTTGGAGTTCTCAATCATCCAAAATAAAACACTGAAGCATGAAAAAGTCATTTATTTATTTATTTTTACCTAAGTGATACACCAGAAGGATTGTGGGAGGAAAGGAGAATAAAATGGGTCATTACACTTAAATCTTAAATTTGACGAAGAAATGTAATTTTGACTTGGAAATGAAAGAGCATAGTTTGATTCTCCACGTTATAACTCAAACCTGTGATAGTTTCTCGTTCACATACAGACGCTTCGAAATTTTAGTCAGGAATATGAAAGGTTTTGTTATATAGAAAGACCATCTAAAACTAGCGTGCTTTTTAAAAGAGCCAAACTCAAGGGGTTCATCCAAATATTAGGGTTAGAATAATGAAAACATGTGTGGTGCGTGTGTGTGTGTGTGTGTGTGTGTGTGATTTGATAAATGTATACCCAGTGGGTTTCCGCACAACAGGTAGTAAGATTAATTCAATGAAATTTGATTTTAAAACATTGACACATCGGAGGAAAAATGTTTCACGAGGAAATCTAAAAACCATGTATATTGACTTCCTCTTTTCTTTTGTTTGTACATTATTTCATGTTGTACATTATTTCAGGACACAGACGATGATGAAAAACAAACAAAGAAGTGAACAAAAATAATGATGTTAGTAAAAATCAGAAAGGGGAAAAGGTGTTAAACCAAATCCAGGATTTAAAAAAAAAAATATTTCCGTTTATCGCCTAGAATATATTTATAAAACCAAATCTTCCCCCTTTCTCCCAATGGAAGATAATATGCAGATGGGGAGCACGAGTCCACCCCATCTACATATTATAATCAGAATATATTCGTGACAGATTAATTGACAGGTTAAAACCAGGACGGGATAACCTAACCCATTATTATTATTATTATTATTATTATTATTAAAAAATTGAGGATCAGGATAATAAGGTTTCCCTTGTATTTATTCCATGTCTTCATTTTTTTAATTTTCAACCCCCAAACCACAATTCTTAAGAAGACTAGAGGAATTGTTTGGTCTGTGTGGAATCGCTACAGATACCACGGGTTTTCACCCTTGACTAGACCACAGCACGCACACGCACGCACATACCACTGAAGACAGAAGATGAGCTGTAAACAAAAGACGACAAGAAGTTTTAAGGGAACTTTTGAAAGGATTTCCCTCCCCGCAGCCCTTACTTCGCTTCTGCCCAATCAAAAGGAGAGCCGAGATTTATTTGTTTGCAAGTGCCCCGCACAAATCCACCAACCAATCACTGTCACATTTCAACTCCGAGTAGCTACAGGTTTGCGCGCAAGCAAACGGACGCCACGAAAAGGAGAGAGAGACCTGTCCGGAGGTCAGGAGAGGGGAGAAAAGGCGACGGCGTTGCGAGACATTTGGCAACCGATCGAAGTGGGCCCCTCCAAGTAAGAAAGGTCTCTAGTCTTTTCTCTCCCCCCCCCGCCCCGTTTTTAAACACGATCAACATTTACTGACTGACGTGACGTGAGGCCAAGGACACGGAAGGGTGAAGCAAAGCAGAGCACCGCTTGTCTTTTTCGCTCCCTTTCTGTCACCGTGCCTCTTTCTGTATCCCGATCAGACGCGTTCTATTCTGAATGACCCACTGCGTGGGGTGGGGGGCACGGTTGCCGTTCAAGTTTGCCAAAGAAGTTCCCACATGTCACTGCTTTTAGGGTGTTTGCACGGAACACGTGGGCGAGGAAAACGAAGGTGAAACTGACAAGTCACTTTCTACGCTTCCGACGCGACCTTTCTCAACCTCCCTCCCCCCCATTCCACTTCCCCCACCCCATGTTAGGAAAACATACTGAAGTATGAAGGTGAATATAAGAGGGCTAGGGAAATATATGGCTGCGCGCGACGCCTGAGTGCCAGGTGATAAAACTTTTCTGCAGTGGGCAGAAGAGAGGTGAGGAAGGGGAGACAAGAAGAATTGGTCTGCTTGTCTCCCCCTCCGGGTCACCCACCACTCCCTTTGGAGAATCATCCTTTCAGCTGAATATTCTTCTTTTCCCTCAGCCATTTTCTCCCTTTTACCCTTGTTTATTGAGTATGTTTAAACAGATTTGCACATCCGTGTGCCACCCACCCCCCCCCGGTTCTAAAATTCATATATAGAATGTTTTCTTTAAGTAGCTCAGCTGGTCATATATATATATATATATATATATATATATATGCTCTTAAATTAAAAGGTACCGCTTCTCTCTCTCTCTCTCCCCCCCCCCACACTTTCAGTCTTTCTTGTTCCCTTAATTCCTGCCTAAACGGTTTTGCTCTGGGAGAAGAAATCTTTTCTAGAGGAGGAAAGAAAAAACCCTCAAGAAGAGAAGGGTATTATTGTTTTAATCCTCTTATCCGCAGTCATTTTAAAACAGGGTGTTTTGGAACCTGAAATGGCGTCTTGTCCTCCCCAATCCCACCCTAAATCCTTCTGGGATGGGAGAGACTCTAAAGGCAAGAAGAACCCTGGCATCTATTAGCAATCCTGCAAAGGCTTTTCAACAACTGCCCTTTTCGGCTGCAAAGGCATGACAAAGCCGAAAAGCAAATAAAACCAACGCTGCAGTTAGTCAACTCTGCCAAAAAGCTAGCCCTCGGCTGCCTGGAGAGGGGGAGGAAGAAAGAGAGACCCGCAGGGTTTATTATGCAGAAGAATATGTGTGTGTGTGTGTGTGTGTGTGTGTATGAGAGGGGGGGGGGAGGGAGAGAGAGAGCGCACACTCACATATATTAAAGGAAATGATAAAAATGTCCTTTCCTTCCCGTTTTGTCACTCCTACTTTTTTCTCTCCTTTTTAATCCGTCAGATTATGTAGGAATCAAATCTTAATCCCACCCGCAGCCTTCACGCACACCGCGGCAAAGGGCGCCTTCTGACCACAAGCACTGCATCCGTGTGGCCCCTCAAATTCGGATACAGCATGCCTTGCCTAGAGTTCTTCTACCTTCAGATTCCTTTAAACGCGTTTATTTAGGGAAACTGCGAAATCCTAAACATGTCTATAATCAGAGGTAAACCCCACTGAGTTCAATGGGATTTACTCCCAAATAAGTGGGTATAGGATTCCAGCCTAAACTGATATGAAAATGTGTTGTTGGGGGGAGGGGGGAATAGGGGTAGGACTGGGATCATCATCATCATCATCATCATCATCATCATCATTCTTTTTTTTTTTTTTAAAGGAATCATAATCTACATTCGCCGACAAAGCGCGGAGTGTGCCTAGAACAAACTGGAGCCAAATGCTTAGAATGTCGTAATTGCGCAGTCCAAGGTCAAGGTCAAGTTCCAGCCGACGCGAGGTAATACAACCTGGAACTTTCTTGGTCTGTAAGACCTCCATTCTGCTGCGTTTTCAGAACTCGGATATATCTATATTTGAGGTATCCTGTCCATCCTTTTCGCCGAGCACAAACCAGTTGCACCGATCCAGGTGACGACGAGAGTAGTAGAGTTCCTCCTTGGGGGCCATGGGAAGAGGTGTACCTTTAATTAAGAAAGCCTTTGTGATCTTGAGCCAGAAAGGAGGATGTGGTGGGCGGCGGAGGGGGCGTGGGTGCTGGTGGATTTGATCAATATTTATTGGAAACCTATCCACGCTTCAGGTGCAGAGAGAAGGCTTCAATCTTGCAGACGCGACAGGTCCTAAGTATAAACTTTGAAACTTCCGGTGAGAACCTGACCTGGGCTTTGACCTCATCCGAAAGGAAATGCGTCATAAAATGTACACGCGTTCAAAGTAAAGCGGGACCAGATCAACCCTAAAAGAAGAAGGGGGCAGCCACGCTGGCAGTTGCGGGGTGGAAGAGAGAAGCCATTTAGGGGGTTGTATGAGTTGGAAGCTAGGCCCGTTCCTTTTAAATAAGGCAAATCATTTGAAATATAAAGACTAAAACGCGCCTTCGAAGACGCCTTCGGCCACCTTTGACTCCCTTTCTCAGACTCGGATCCATCACCCCGAACTACACAGCCAGGAACACAAAGCTCTTCTCCCCACCCCCTCTAATTCGACCACGCCAGCCTGGCTTGCTATTATGATCTGCCAGGGATTCAATTAGACTTTTACACCTGACTAGCTTTGGAGTAAATGACTGGAGAGCGAGCGAGCGAGCGAGCGAGCGAACGGGGAGGGGGGGCAGTAACACAAACACTCCCCTTAAGTTGTTATTAGAAAGGAAGGAGGAAGACTTGGCGGCGGCGGCGCGCGCGCGGAGGGGGGGGGGGAGAGATCAGCAAGCCTCCCTTTTGATTGACGTGGTGAAGGGCCATTGAAAATCTTGCAGGGGAGCTCCCAGGTCTGTGTGAAGCTCCTTTTAAAAATCCTTCCTGAATCCTCCTCCCCCAGTAGATGGCAGCTTTGCAGGACCCAGAGACAATTGGGAGCCCTACCAGCAGGCAGGAGGAGAGGAGAGACTGGAGTCAAGCGAGCGCTCCCCTTCCGCTCTCGACTCGAGGCACTTTCTGGACGCCCCAGAGCAAGCGCCTGCAGACCCCTCCCCAAGGCCGACGGCAGCCGAGCCAAGAAGAGACGCAAGCCCCCGCTGGAAAGGTACGCTACCTCCTCCCTCTGCTCGCTTTGGCAGCAAAGGCATCTCTTGCCCAGGGGTTACCCCTTTCGGAGGCGCGCGCCGGGGATTTCCGGGGCTTTGGCTAGCCAGAGAGGGAAGCAAGGCGCTCCCTCACCGGGCGAGACGGGTCGTTCTGGGGTCGGCGGGGTGCTTGACGGGAATGGCTTGTGTTGCTCCTCTCGAGAGGCGCGGGATCCTGACTGGATCTGTGGTCGTCGGGGCTCCTTTCTTCGCCCAAAGTTTCCAAAGTTGACGTTGGGAACTCGGTGGTGCCTTTCCTTTGGCAATCCGGCGCGCCAGCCCGCCTGGGAGGGACCGGCTCGCCCAGAGGCGTCCAATCTCCCACGGACGGTTTCCTCAAGTAGATCGTTTGCCAGATGGCTGGACTGCCGTCCATTCCGCCAACCCTTTCCCCCTTCCCTTTGAACGAGTCCGCTTTTCTTGTTTGTTCTGGCTTGGCTTCCTTTGGAATATATTAGTTTTGCCCTATAAATGTTTTTTCCCCCTCCCTCCCCCCTTTACTTTAATAGAGACAAATCTCGCGATTCAAGTGTAATGTTTAGCAGATGGTTCGATGAATAAAATTCAGGTGGACAGATTCGTTTGGTTAAAGGCTTTTTTTTGTTTGTTTGTTTTTTTGCTAGCAAGGAGGCGGCAAGGCGCGCCAGGAATGGTTTCAATACTCCGCTTCGAATCTTCAAACTTGTCAAGTCCCCCTTTGAACTTTCTCCCTTGCACATTCTTTTTCCTAGGGGAAAGTGAAGGAGGTCAAGGTTTTATCTTAGTTTTGTTTGTTTTCTATTTCTCCTCCCCCCCAACCCCTCCTCCTTTAAAAACTTTCTCGTCCAGCTCTTCTTTTCTGCTCTCCGCCTCGCCTCCTGTTCAGTTGCCAAAGGGCATATATATATAGTTAGAAACGCATTTCTTTATTTGTAGGCAGCGACGAAGTGATAAGGTGGTAAATTTCACCCCTATTTACATAATGATGTTTTAATAAGCTAAACAGCCCTAGTAAGGCCAAGGGGGAGAGAGAAACAGGGCGGCGGGGCGGGGGTGGGGGCGAGAAGCTGGAGGCAGAGAGATGAGACTCAAGGCAAAAGAGGTGAAGCGAGGACTGGTGGAAGAATGCAAGTTGGGGCGGCGGCGGCGGGGGGGTTGGATTGGATTTTGTTTTGCAGCTGGATGATAACGGGTAAAGAGAATTAAAAATTGCCGGGCGTGAGAAACGCAGTCTCAGCGCAGGGGGGTAGACTAGATGGCCCCGAGGGGCCCGCCCAACCGTTCCTAGTCATAGGAATCCACTTTAAACTCTGGCAAACGGCTTGAAGTTCAAGACACTTTGGATTCCTGGCTTGTTATTATTATAAAGGCACATGAAGTCGCCGGAATCTATGCCAATGTACACTCTGAACTTCAGCCAGTCAGCTTGGGACTTTCTCCCAAGTAAGTGTGCGCAAGGTTGCAGACTCAGTGGGACTTGAAGCGTGCAGAACCGCGCGCCGGGCTACATGATTTCAGCCACAGCTTTTAAGGGAACTTCAGGTAGAAGGAAATCAACACCATCACCCCCTCCAAAGTCGCCTTCACGTTATGGATCGTCTTCATTGAATTATGGATCGCGCCGCTCTTGATGGTTGTTTCCCTGACCGGACTAGCCAGTCCCACTCAGTCACCCTCTCTCCCCCTCCTCTCAACCCCCATCCCCGTTAAAGTTCTGCCTGAACTCACGGGGTGAGAAGATCTGCATCGGCAGAGCCCCGTCGATCAATCGAACCTGTTTGCGTTCCCGATGCGCTGCGAAACCAAACGGAGATCCGGCTGCCGCATATTTCAGAGCCAGACCCTTCATATGTCTCTCAGCCAGTGTCTTCCCACGGGACCCAGGATAACGGACAGGCGGGGATGGGCGAAGGATGAGCGGGGGGGGGGGCGCCAAGAAAAGTTGATGTTTAGCTAAGGAACATTCCCTCCCCCGCCCCACCAGGTAATCAGGCCATTCATAGAAAAAAAAAGCAGCCCTTCAATCGCCCAAGGTCCGAGGTGTGGGGGGTGTTTGTACTAAATCTGCGTGTCTGGCTTGGATCCAGGCAGATGTACATTTGCATAGGGGCGAGGGGGGAGAGGGAGTTCCAGAAACTGAGGTAACAGGCTGTCTTTGCTGCCCGTCGGAACCTGCATGCCCCGTTTAGACTGAGGTCGGTTGAACTTGGGGGAGACGTGCGCAGGATCGGGTCGCACACCTTTCACCTTTCCACTTAACAGCTCCCTCTAATTGTTTCCAGGGGTGCCACGAGACTCTTTGTCGTTCATACTTAGAAGTTTATCCTGTTGTTAACGATGGAATTTACTTCCCAGTAAGAAAGCCTCAGCACCCTTACTGCGAAGTCAGGCCCATTCTCCTCCATTGAATTCCTGAGTAAGGCTAGAATCCTAAAATTACTTACTTGGGAGTAAGCTCCATTGAAGTCAATAGGACTTACTTCCAGGTAAACATCGGATCGCCCTGCTTATCTCAGGATCCGACTGCACCGGGTTCTAAGGGGCCACTTAAGATCAGGGCGTTTTTGTTTTGTTTTGTTTATTCTCTAAGACGTTAAGGTAGGGTGAGTAGAAATTGTGCGACCGTTTCCGAAAGGCTTAACAAAAAGAAAGAAAGAAATAGTTTTAAAATACAGGTCCGCTGGGGGGGGGGGGGTTCTGATCAACGCCAATCGCACAAAAAGTAGCTTTGTGTTGGTTTGTTTCCCTCTCCCTTTTAAAGTAATGCTCTGGAGCGGGTGGGTTAGGGGAACCTAGAAAAAAGTTTGGGAAATAGTTTTCATTAACTGATACTGAGGGGAAGCGGAAAGACGGAAACAATCCAGCCGAAGGAGAAGGGGAAACATTCCGATGTTAAAACACATTTACCTGAAAGTATATCTGGGCGATTTCAATATAAGGGTGGATCAGCGTGTTGGGCTGCTCTCCTTTAGGTAGACGTTCCCTGGAAACCAGCGGGATTTATGAACCTCGCTACTAGGTGTGGAAGGTGTTTGCCTTCGGGTCTCTTAAGCAGAGAAATCCCGAGATCCCGCCTCCTTGACAAACCCCATCCCGGAACGAGGTCAATTCAGGTCCGCCGGCCTCCCGCGCTTCGATTCAAGGCGCATTTCGCCGGGAGTAAGTCCTTGGCTTGCAGTGGGACTGAGTTAATTTCCACGAAACCGACCTCAAAATCTCAGGCTGTCTTTTCGAGCAAACCAACCCTAAATTAGAAGCAAGTCCCGCGGACTTTCGCAGACCTTTGTTCGCGATCGCGGCCCGAGTTGGAATGCGGAGGCTTCTCCCTTTAAAGGGCGAATTGGTGTGTGTGTGTGTGTGTGTGTGTGTGTGAAAAAGGCTCCTTGAAAGAACAGACGTACAAAAGAGTTGTTGTCGCTGTTTCTTTCCAGGGATCCCTTCTCTTCTTACGAATGAATCGATCCGTCAAGAACTGGACTCGAGAAATTGCACTTCTAAACTCTGATCCTGTTAATTTTACATCCACACAATCGTGAAAAGACACGTCTGAGATTCTTCATCAGCAACATATCGCAGACACATGCTGTGCTATGTTGCCTGGGTCCAGTAAAGAGTTATCCCCAGCTGCGTTAAGCTGAAGTACTTGGATGTAAGCCGCTTGGATGCCACACTGACGTACAAAACAGGCTCCGGTCCAAGGACCGAGGTTTTAGGGGACTGGTGATCAGGCTGGTCTAGTAGTCTTGTGCAACTATTAAGCAGAGAGTAACCCTGACTCTGAATGCGGTTTGGAGTTAAGGACAGCCGCTTCCGGGACTCCAAAACGAATCTAATTGGCGATATGGGCGGATATTCGTTTGTACAAACAGATCGTGTACACAGAGGTTACCCACACGGGCGTGAACCTTACGATGTCTCCGCTTAACTTTTCTCATCCGTCTTCTCCACAATCTTAGTACAACCGCCACCCGCCACCGCCACACACCCCCACACCCCCCGCTCCGGTTCTTTCTGTTTGTTTAGACCTGGATGAAAAGTAGATCCTCCCTTCTCAACCTCTACCTTTGTCTCAGAATAAAAGAACTCCAAGGCTGCAAATCACTCTTCTCTCCATCGCTGGCCGTGTTAGCCCGGAGGTTTCGTTTCTACTAGCCGTGTTATATAATGTTGCCCAGTATTCTAGGAAGGGACTATTTTTTGCCGCTGGCGTAACATTTTTATTTATTTAGGAAACGCCGGGCCGTTTTTGAAAGAGGCAGGTACAAAATTTGAGTTGCTTTCTCTTACTGAGGGTCTTTTGGAAGCTGTGCTGATCTAGGGCCACAGGGACCATTTTGGAAAACAGGATCGTTTCCTAAAGTCCTGGTGTTCACTCATCCTCCCTATTACTAACTCGGAAGTAAATCCCATTCATTTCCATTAGGACCCTCTTTTCCAACCCACAGCGCAATCCTGTGCAGGTCGCTTGCTCCGAAGTGACTTCCGTGGGACTTACTCCTAGGTATAAGGACTGCAGCTTAAATTTTTTAAGCCTTAAGTGGTTTTGGATTGCAGGCTGAAGGGAGGGGCGGGGGAGGGAATAGACTTTTGAACAAGATTTTTTTTAAAAAAGTGAGACGTGCCTTGTAGTAGAATAACGAAGGTCCGTCCCCGTCCCGTCCCCGTTCCCCGCATCAAACACACGACACGTTACTGGGGTGGAAGCAGCAATTTTGCAACACCTGGGTCAAGAGTGAACGGAACACCCGCGCTTTTCTTCCGCTTTAAAATCTCTGAGATCTATTTTGTTCACGGAACTTCGCGCCGGGCCTGTCACTTCACGCCAGCTGCTAGTAGGATAACAGCAGCAAGACGTGGTCCTCAGGTCCTATTATATATATATCCGACCGACCCATCCCCCACCCCGCCCGCACCGCCTTCCCTTTCGGTTCCACTTGATTCACTCTTCAAATTTTCCATGTAAATGACAGTAATAAATATCTAATCATGTCCCGCAGCTATATACGGCTCTCTGAGCAGCTCTCATTAATGAAACATCAAGGCAAGGGGTGGGGTGAGGGAGATATAGATAGATAGATAGATAGATAGATATAGATATATTCCAGGAATTATAGAGAAAATGGTTGGCAAAGTACCCACGGTTCACAAGAGATCGTGTCAATTCAGTGTCTTCCGTTTGTTTTAAAAATAACCAAAAATATGTACACTTTTTCATGGCTAGCTTTATATCCTGTACTACAGCCCATGATTGTATAAATGGAGCGGGATGGGCGGAATAATGGCCTGAATAAATGGAAATCGTCATTTAAACAGACTTGGTGGTGGTGGGAGGACGATCCAGGAAGAGATTCTCCTGCGCAAGTCCCTTTCAATTGAATGGGAGCCAAGAGAGGATCGCTCTTGCGCACCCTTCGTTCGTTTCAGCGGGCTTTGCGCAGGACAGCTTCCCTGCGGGTTCTGCCACTTCCCTTCCACAAGAGCGCGAGTAAGAATCTTAAGATAAGTCGTTTACAAGTATTCAGGAAGAGCTTCCAAAATTAAAACAATTTTCAACACACACACACCAGTAAAAAAGCAACAATAAAAAGCCCCGCAGTTTCGGTGCTCTCTATTAAACGGTCTGTTCTGGGTGGAGGGAAGAAGAAAACTATCCGCATCTGTTATTGGGTCAACCCTCAGTGGATGTAAAACGATGCAAGCTTTGGTGTTACTCAGAACTCTTCATTCATCAGTCAGGCTTCCATAATCCCTCACCTACAGAAAGGATCCACGCTACATCAATGGCAGGAGTGTGTGTGTGTGGGGGGGAGGGGATTATTTACTGACAGAAGAAAACGTAAGAAGTTAGGAGCGAGGAAAATGAAAGATGTCATGGGTGTAAAGCTGAGAGCAAACATTGAAAAGAGAAAGAGACAAAAACCGAAAGCAAGATCCATCACAAGATCAGCAATGAAAGGTCAACGAACTACTCCTTCTGAATCTGAACCAACAAAAATCTCGCCCTGCTTCACTTGTCATGCAGAAATACAGTAACTAGACACTTCAGAGAAATATTTGAAAGAAAGCTGTTTATCTAATCATGATGGGGAAACCGTCTCCCACGGGATTGTTGATTCCTTCCCGAGCAAACTGACATATGCCCATCCGTGGCGTGACTCCCAAACAATTAACTGGACCCGCAAAGCGCTCTTAATGCCAACTGGGAGGGGAGCTGAGATAAGTCTGAAATTAAAGCGTACGAGTTTGATATTGTTCTCCTAAAGCTAAACAAATGGAGTGATTACATTCTCTCCAAACGCATCAGTCACACTACATTAAGCAGCAGAGAGCTAATTATCCCAATTAGGAGGCTGATTTATAATTAATGGCTTGGACCAAGTGATAATTGGATGTTAATGGATAACAGTTTTGTCTGGAAGTAGCCCCAAGCTTCCCCAAAGGCAAGCGTGCCTTTCCTTCCTTTTCCTTTCCCCTTGGCTCACAGCAAACGGTTCCTTGAATCAGTGAGAAGAGCAAAGGCTTGGAAGGTGATTTTAGTCAGTTTGGGCAGCGTTAAGGGGAATCAGTGGAAGTCTAAGACTGGAAATGAATGGTTTCAATCCTAGGGCTGAAAGGGATGATAAATTATTTGTTTGACTATCCCTTCCAATCATACCTATTCAAACTCTTTCTTTCTCCCTTTTCATTATGTGTATAATGCTATCTCCACTTACCTGGGAGTAAATCCCATTGAACTTTATGTATTTATTTATATTTACTTACTCCAACCTAGAGGCCACTATTCAAATAACAATTCTTCCAAAGCAGCTCACAGAATAAAACTAGAAATATTAGAATACAGTAACAGTAGCACAAAACATTAACATTTAAAACAAGCCAATTCACAAATGAAAAGTTGAAAGCCAGCCAGGGAAGTAAATGAGGCCACCCGACAGCACTGCTGAAATTTTCTGAAGCTGCAAATCCTATATTGAGTTTCCTGGGAGTGAGCACCACTGAACTCAGTGGGACTTGCTTTTGAGGGCACATGTACAGGATTGCACTGTGAATATGTCTAATCCAAAGCTTGCCTGCCTGCCCACCTGCCCATTCTTTGCTACTGCATAATTGGATTTCACTGTCTTGTTAAAGCGATTGAAATTTAGAATGCTTTAGTATTGGGCAGGGGGAGGAAATAACATGCAGTGCACCACTCAAAAGAGGTGTATACATAGAAAACAAAAGAGGAAAAAACATTCCAGCATGTAGAAAAATGAAGTGAATATTTGTGAATATTTCTAAATAATGTAAATGGTTCAAGGACAGAACCAGGACCTTTGGGGTTGCCCACTACAGTACTATGTCATGTTCAGCATTTTGTTCAGGGCTACTGGGTGAAGTGACCTGCTTCAGCTGGCGCCATGGGAGAGCAAAAATAGATGAAGGTAGGAATTTGTCCCTGAATGGCGCAGCAAGCAAGGCCTTTTAAAGTGTTGACCTTTGCTGGGCACCATTTAGGCTCTGCTTCAGGCCAGAAAATGTTTGCTGGCACTGATCATGTTCATTTAATATAAAACAACGAACGTCCCCACTTTCTTCTGTGACATGTTGGGGAGAATGTTATGACTCCCTGCTCCGAGAAAGTTTGTTCCAAAAATACATTTGCCAGTTCAAAGTGTGCTACTACAAAACAGGGGGGAAGCACCAAAACAAAACAACGGGGAACAGACGGGAAACTGACAAGTTCTCTCCTCCAACTTTGTGTTGGACTGCAATTCTCAGCCTCCCCAGACAGCATGGCCATTGGAGTTGGAGTCGAACACATTTGGAGGGCACCAGGTTGGGGAAGGCTTAGATCCCAAGGGTATCAGTCATTGACACTGGAAATATGTACCTTTGCCATGCAAATCATAACAATTGCCATTGGCATCAGCAAATGCCTTTGGATATCTTTTTGGCTACACAACCTTGAGTGGCAGAAGATATCTACAAAGTCATGTCTTGATGCAGAATACCATATTCTGGTCCGGATTAGTGTTGATGCTAACACTGCATTTTTTGCGGGAACACATATTTGTGTATAAGAATGTGTGTATACTGTGTGTGTACCATGGGAATGCAGAGCACAGCAGATGGAAAAGCTCACCCCTGATGGTTCCAAATGCAGGTGTCCATTCTCAAGCTTTGTGCACAGGTGCAGAGCTGGATGTACAAAAATATAACATGTGACTCTGCTTTGACACTTGTATAAATCACTGGTAATCTCTGGTCACCCCAGATTAATGAACACTGTCTGCCCCTCGCATAATATCAGAGATGGCAGGTATTTCTGGGCAGGCAGGGCACCAAACACCCAACTGTGGTTGAGTTCCCCCTCCCCTCTGTTTAGAACTTATGCTCTAGTTGGCTCCACCTACTGCAACTCCTTGGCTCCGCCTATGTTTACTGCTCTGCCCCACCAGCCCCAATGGGCACTAGCCACCACTGTATAACATCCTCCTGAAAAATCTGACCTCCATGATGCCATCCGTTTAATCCTGGGCCTCATCTATATGGCCATTTATGAATGTACTCACCTAACACGTGCAGTATCACTTAGGAATGTGTATCAACCGTAGATCTAGTTAGCATGATGCTGTTGTCTAACAGAGCACACTCCAATGAACAGAGTTCTATCTGTCCACTTTGCAGACTGTGGTACCTGTCACAGCATAATGCCTATTAGCTGTGCCTTCAAGGGACAATATCAGAGACTACTGGAAAAGGCTCCTTCTGGATCAAAAGGAATGGACAAAGGCAGGAGAGGCCAAGAACATTTTTTTTTAACACAGCATTGGTCTCTGTAGCCTGTGGATAACTGTAATGGGTTTTGTCCCTGGAGTCATCAATCTCCTAAACACCAAACACATCAAAACAAAAGCCAGAGAAACAAATTCAGCAGTGTCCAAACCAAGATGAAGACTTCTGGCTATAGCAGCTCAGCACGTTGTGTGAGGGTCAGGATCAAATTGATCAAAGCCAAACAAGCCAGCACATCTGCATGAACATTACTGCAGGGAAACAAACTTCCAGATGAGTTGCCTAAAGTTAGGTACCTAAAGCTGTGCTAAGATACCTAAGCACCAGTAGCAAAGATTTTGAGGTTTATCACTTACTGTATTTGGTTGTTCTTTCTCTTGCTTACATTAGGATTTGCAAGCAACTGATGTTGTCGTCGTTTTTTACTGCATGGAACATGTAGATAAAAAATGTATGAGTGCAAAGGAGCCAAAATATTATTAATGACAATTAATAATATTCCTTCTGGCAATGGACCTAGTTTTCAAAGAAGTCTGCTGAATTTCAGTTGCTAGCAAACCTTCACATCCCTGTGGCTTTTTGTTAAAAAGTCAGATCTCACAGTTTTGTAATTTTAAGCTTCTAGATTTCATGGCACTAGTGTCAATAAAAATAAATTGTAAGGTAATGGCCTGGTTTGCTCATAATACTAATCCCAGGGTTAATTCAACCCTGGTTTGTTGCCCTACCTAGGGTTTGTCTGGCAGAAGATCAAGCAAACCATGGCTTGTTTTTTCAGTCCCTGGGTTATTTGTTTCCCTCTTCCTTCGCCTGCTCCCTCCCTGTATCCGAACTACCTTTGTGGCACTGCAGTACTGGCATGTAAAGAGGCTGGGTTTAAAAAAAAACAAAAACCCACTTTTGCTTGCGTGCTGCATCTTTAGTATGGTGAAACAACCCATGAACAACCCACCATTCTGGGGTCTCACATAACAACAACTTATGATTTAAACTGCCCACAGTTCACAACCCAACAACAAACCATGGGTTCTCTTCATGGGTTGTTTGTAATTAACAACCCATAGTTAACCCACAGTTCTGGTTTCACACGTAATGACAACCCACAATTCAACAAACTAGTTTGTTTGCTTAAGATTGTTTTCCCATATCAATTTAAATCCAAGAAACTTAACTTGATTGGTGTTGTGACCAGGATATAAAAAGCAGAGCCAGTCTTTATGACAGATCCAAATGAAAAGCATTAACACTGATTCTGTCCGTGTAAACCATCTCCCCAGCAGGTCCTAGGATAGCATGCTTATAACAACGTATCTCTGGAAATGTATAGTCACAACGTGTGAAAAAGAACTGCCATCGTTCAGAAGAACTAACTTAAGTCTCATTTATTTCAATGGATCTACTCTAAGAATGACTAAGTCTGAATCTAACCAAGTGTCTTTGGTGTAAAGTATAAAGATTAATAACCACAAGGAAGCAGTCACTTTAAAATGGAACTGTGCAAAATTATTTTTGAAATTATATAGCAAACAAGCCTATACTGGCAAAGAAGATTATCTTTTTCATCTCAAGTTCCTGCAGTGCTGATGAGTATATTGGATATAAGCATAAGGAGAATGTATTGTTTGCGTCTGCGTAGCACACAGGCCATAGAGCAGTCTCACCCTGCTTACAGCAAACTTATTTTACAGTTTTCAGTTCCTCACTGCTGGATATTACTTTTTTTTTTACCTAGGCTAACTGGTCATTTCTTCATTTAATTCTTCATTGGAGAAACTGCTATATGGAGCAAACTACGCTCTGATCCTTAAACATATTGGGTTGGATCCAGACTTTGTCAAAGTAGATCCATTGAAATTAATGGGTCTACTCTGAATATGACTATGTTTGGATACAACTCTTTATGTGGAAATACATATCAATGGTAATTGATGATTACACTCAAGTAAAGTGTCTAGAATGTCTCTTGAATTTAAGTTTTACGTTACTGTACTACACAATTTTCCTGAAATATTAGCCTTGTTAATCGGCACAAACATAATTATGAAAGCACAAGACCACAAATCTCAGTTATTTATGCATTCATCATGCCTGAATGAAGCAGTCTTTATGCATTTACAAGGGAAGACCCTAATATTATTGAACATTAAGAAAGGAAGCAAGTAAAGCTCAGGCAAAAAACATTTTTCTCTCTATGAAAAAGTCCTAACTGGGAGTTCCAAATTTGTCTTTCAGTCAAATGGCAGCATTCAGCAGAAATGCTCCAAAAGCATAATTATATTTTATGCAAGCCATTATAATCTACAGGCCAGAGAGGGAAATGGATTGAAGAACATGAAGAACACTGGCCCCTGTGCCCCATACATTTAATTTTCTCCCCATTTATTATATATATATATATATATATATATATATATTCTGTTATACAAGCCAAGTTTGCACTCCCCCATTTAAATCTGTGTGTGCACTAATTAATTACCCTTATTATGTAAAGAAATAACATCTCAGATATGACTTGGTGCCGGTAGGCATGCCTGCCTGCTATTCCAGCAATCTCCTTTCAGGTAATTAGAGATGTTGTGCTTGCAACAACACATAACCATGTTGTATTTTATGGTTTTAATTGTTGTGAACCACCCAGAGAGCTTTGGCTATCAGGTGGTATAGAAATGTAGTAAATAAATAGATAACCACTTAGGAAAGTAGAGATCCTACTCTCCTCGAGGAACCCTTTCCACATTGATTCATCAGCTGTAGAACTTCTGCACAGTACAGCGGTTTCTAGGACACATTCTAGAAACCCTCTCCTTTTGTGATAGCATTGGGAAGGCTTCTTAGGCACTCACTATTGCTCCTTGTGGAATGAGAATAGCATCTGTTTTCCCCGGCCCATTGCCCCCCAGATGTGCTGAACTACAGCTGCCATCATCCCCCCAGCCATGCAGGGCACCAGTTTGGAGGAGGCCGTTCTAAAACATGTACAACAATGCTTTGCCCTGTGACTTGATGCTGCAGGAGAAGATTGGCGATAGCGTACAAATGGTCTGGGCAACTTTGTCTGCCATTGCAGATCTCACTGGTGCACCCTTGATAGAGAACCCTGTTCGAAATCCACCATCCTATGGAATCCCCCTTGCCCACAGAAAGCAAGAGCAGATTCACGTTCAAAGAGCCGAGGCTTTTGATGTTCAATACAGAAACCCGGGCCACATGTTGCTCATGGGTAACAAAGGAACCACACATGAATTTCCAGAGCAGACACACACACACACACATACATATACATATACATGTGTGTGTGTGTCAGGTTACCTGACAGGTACGCTGTCAGGTACCCAGATGATTTTGAAAGAGGACCCTTTTTGAGTATTTTCTCTCCCCCCCCCCACTGTTTTTTCTTCTTTTCTTTTAAGGGGCAGTGTTGGAACGGTGATCAGGTAACAAGTAAAAATTTGGAGCCCTGCCATCGCTCTCTTGTGACAATGCAGTGTGCTTTTTCAGAGATCACATGGCATTTCATTCAACTAGGGCTCCACCCACCCACCCAAAACTGACATATGAACATGGCCAAAGCATGTACATGCATGTCTGTCTCCGAATACAAGGGGGAAATGCAATAACTGATCACTGTTGGGTTTTTGTTTTTGGTTTTTTGTTTTTTTAAAGATATACAAAATGAATAGCTAGGATAAACATTTTTAATGATAGTTCATGCATACTGATTTGAGAGTGTCCAGTACTTCAGTATCAAGTAGCAATGGGAGAAGAATCAGCAAAGCCTGATCTCATTGAGTTTCACTGACTTTCGTCTCGAAGCTTCGTTCACCTTTCCATTCCTGATTGCAAGTTTTTGTTGCTGTTTGAATGAGGAAAGTGTGCATTTGGATGCACATTTTTAAAAAGTATGCACCCAAGTGCGCACTTCCCCTCATTGATTAAAGCATGAAAATGTGAATTTCCCCCCAAATGTGAATTTTTTAAGCTGTTCATTTTTCTAATGTATGCAATTTTTCAAATGTGAATGCGAGTTTGGGAATATGTGAGCATTTCCTGAAAAATGCACTTGCATTCATGTTCGAGGGTGTGAATGGGGCAAATTCAGATTCAAAATGAAATTCCCATACATCTCTTGTATCAAGTAAAGAATTACAAATTTGCTGGATTGTTGATGTTTTTATTTGGTTGTTAGTTTTGTTTTTGCTGAAGGCCTTTCTAAATGATCCACTTGTAACACACACAACCAAAGTGACTTCTGAGTTGCAATGTGTAGGATTGCACTGTATGGCTGCAATCTTACACACACACATACACACACACACACACACACACACACACACGGGGGGGGGAGTAAGCTCACTGAGCTGAGCAGGACTTGCTTCTGAGTAGACAAGATATCCATAGGATTCTGCTCTAAAACACTGGCAACTGTCAGTGTTTTTATATGCCAGTCTAACCAGAGAATGCCACTCTAACAGGAGCCCTTGTGGGGTTTTGCAAGCATTCACACTGGCCCAAGCAGAAATGTTCAAAATGCAGACTATACATTAGATCTGAAAAATGACACTTCGGCAAAAGAACAGTAGTAATCAATCCTTGCTGCCTCAGAAGTTGTCAAATTGTAATGACAGTCATATGAAATACTTTTTTAAAAAAAAAAGGGGGGGGGGAGAAAAAGCTGTCCTAAAAAAATTCAGCATTAATACCACATAAGCAAAGCCATTGTAATACAATATCAGCAAAGATTAGGATGCAATGTCAACAAAATGTGTACATAAATATACATCTGTCTAGGTCCCATTCACAGCTCATTTATGCTGGAGAGAAATTAGAATTCAACTCTACTAAAAGCAAAAGGACAAACAAATAAAGACATACTGAGGTTTAAAACTGTTGCAGGTTAACCAGCCTTGGTCTTGTTTTCCATTGCAACTTTCCTTAGATATTTTAAAGGAAATCTTTTGAGCCCTGATTTATTGCTCATATAGAGTCAACAGTTTTTTGGATGAATCTGAGAGCAAAGTTGCAGTATTTATTTATATCCCCATCAATTATAAAATAGGGAATGTTTCCATAGACATCAAGTGTCCTCTCAGGACCAACAGCATTGATTTAGGGCTCAGAATTCATTTATTTTATGGGAATTTGGGGGCCTTTGGACCTGAAAGATTCAAGAAATATTGGCAGGAAATAGGAGAAAACATCTTGCAGAAATCATTTATTTAGAAAGCCCTCCCAGATATGTAAGGAACTGTCACCACATGCATATAAACTACAGATGTCCCTGGATGGAATATGTTTTTCACTTATAGGTGAATGGAAGAATACACTGAGAATGAAAGAGAATGTTTATCTTGTATAACAGGGGTGGGCTAACTCTTTTGTTGAGGGCTGGATTCCCTCAGGGGTGATTTGTCAGGGGCCATGTGCTGGCAGTGGGTGGGGCTGAAGCCAGCCGTGGGTGGGGGCAGTGCCAGCTCCAGTTTTCTGAGAGCTCTTGGGCAAGATACCCACAATTGCCCCCCTCCTTCAGTGACTCTACCTTCTCACTGCCATTGTCACCAACTGTTGTTGCTCCACATCCTCTTTCTCATCACTGCGATCACTTGCTTGCTTGATAGGCAGAGAGCCAGTGAGCAAGTCAAGTCGGCAGTGGCCTCTACTGCTCCTTCTCACCATCACCATTGTCTGGGCTGGAGTGAGAGGCAGGTGAACAAGCAAGTTGCAGTGGTGAAGAGGAGGAGTAACTCCATGGGGTTTGGGCCCAATCATGCCTACCCTTGATGCTGGCCCTGGGTGGAGTGTCCAAACTGGGCAGGGCAATCCCCTTCTTCTCTCTCTCTCTTTTTTTTTACACCCTTTTCCCTTCTCTTTCTTTCTTTCTTTCTTTCTTTCCTTCCATCTTCCTTCCCATCCAGTGGGCTTCCAGAGAAGGACAGATCAGTTTTGCCAGAAGCCTGAACTGGTCAGCTGCAGAGGGTGTTTGAAATAAGTCTATGTGGCCTTAGGGGCCTAAGCTTGTCCCTGGGTGATAATATGAAGGATTAGGAAGGAACCTGAAGGTAATCTCGTTCTATGTTTTTCAGTGATGCAAAATTCACACACACACACACACACACACGCATGCACGCGCACTTTCCTGACAGATCAGACAATTTAATGAAGATTAGAATACCAAAAGAAAAGGAAGGAGCATGGTGTGACCATGCCAGAGGTGATGCTCTGCACTATGGTTAGCAACCTGAAATATACGGGCCAAATCCGCCTGACCCATGAATGGCCTTTGACTACTGAGAGTATGGCATTAAAAAAAACTACACTAGAATGTGGCCTATTGCAGTCAAAGGAAAAAAAGGGATTTTGAGCTCCCTGCAAAAAAACTCCAAAGGGTTACCTATATAGCATCTCCTCTCCTAATATCCTTCTCCAGATCTTCTGTGATCTCAGTTCATAGTGGCAATGGGAAGTCATTTAGTTCTCCTATGGACCTTAGAAGGAGGCCTGGAAATATACTGGTGGTGGTTGAGATGGGCTTGGAAACAGCGGTAGCATGGAGAAGAACCTGATGGGTATTGGTGAGGATGGTGGTGGTGGTGATAGGAGGAAAGCTGGATATGCAGAAGTGGTGATAGCAGCATGGTTTGTAAGAGTGCAGGAACTGATTTGCGTATTTGGCAATTATGAGCAGGGTACCATTTCAGGTTTCAATAGGGGCAAAGAGTTTTCAATGGGAGGCAAAAGATTCATAACAGGGTTCAAATGCTTGATGCTGGGTATGTTTGATGTTAAAGAGCAAAAAAAGGGAAAGGGGGGGAGTACATGCTAGGAGGCTTTATTTGCACTTTATTTTTGTACTGCATAATACTTCATTTTATAGGTGTCCTGAAGAATACTCATGTTGTCGAGACCATGGTGAGGTGTGGAGGGGGCACTCAATCTCTGTGCTGCCCCCAAATGGTGCCTCTGGTGGTGAATGCAGGGGGTGCAGCTCTCTAGCTGAGCAGAAAATCAAATAGTGATTTATCAGACTCAGTACTGTGGAGAAAGAAGTTGACATTAGCATCACATATGCGAGATCAGGGGATGGCATGATATGTAGGAGTTTGTGGAAAGGTTAGGCTGGAATAGTGCTGTGTCTCTGGACTGAGACTAAGTTTGGTATGTGGACCCTGGGTACCCCACTGGGTTTTAGGGGCATGAGCCAAAAGTTGTGTTTTTAACAACCTGAAAATCAAACTGGAGATGTTAGGTGCTTTCAGATGAAGATTTTATTATGCAATTACCCTGCCTCATTCACAGAATTTTACAGGGAGTTCAGACAATAAGAACATAAGAAGAGTCATGCTGGATCTAGTCCAGCATTCTATTCACACAGTGGCCAACCAGCTGCACACAGGAAACCCACAAGCACGACTCAAGTGTAACCGCACCCTCCTGCCCATGTTCCCCAACACTGGCATACGTAGACATACTGCTTTTTCACAGCAGCTGCACACTGGGTTGACATTTTCATCAAGCTGCCCACCACAACCCCAAGATCTCTTTCTTGGTACGTCACTGCTAGCTGAGATCCCATTAGCTTATATTGGAAGATAGGATTTTTTGCCCCAAAGTGCATCACTTTACACTTGCATACACTTTACACTTGCATACACTTACCACATTTGCCATTTTGATACCCATTCTCCCAGTTTGGAGAGATCCACTTGGAGCTCTTCACAATCCCTTTTTGTTTTAACTACCCTAAATAATTGGGTGTCGTCAGCAAACATGGCAACTTCACTGATCACTCCTAATTCCAGATCATTTATGAATAAGTTTAAAAGCATTGGTCGCAATACAGATCTCTGTGGGATCCAGCTGTTTGCATTTCTCCATTGGGAGAATTTACCATTTATCCCTTCTCTCTGCTTTCTGTTCTTTATCCAGTTACTGATCCATAAGAGACCTTCCCCTCTTATCGCGAGACTGCTATATTTGCTCAGGAGTCTTTGGTGAGAGACTTAGTCTAAAGCCTTTTGGAAGTTCAAGTAAACAATGTCTACAGGATCACCCCTGTCCACATGTTTATTGACCCTCTCAAAGAACTATAAAAGGTTAGTGAGACAGGGCTTACCTTTGCGGAAGCCATGTTGATTCTTTTTCAGCAAGGCTTGTCCTTTTATATGCTTACTAATTTTATATTTAATAATGCTTTCAACCAATTTACCAAGAACAGACATTAAGCTAACCAGCGTGTAATTTCCCAGATCCCTCCCTCCCCGAATCCCTTATTAAAAATTGGTGTTACATTGGCCATTCTCCAGTCCTCTGGTACAGAGGCTGATCTTAGGGACATGTTACATATTTTTGTTAGAAAATCAGCAATTTCATACTTGAGTTCTTTAAGAACTCTAGGATGGATACCATCTGGGCCTGGTGATGTTTTAACTTTCAATTTGTCAATAAGATTGAGAACTTCATCTTTTGTCACCACTATTTGCCTTAGTTCCTGAGTCCTCCTGACCTTTCATCAGACCTGATGAAAACCTGATGAAAACATCAGTTGAGACAATGAGGCCTTCCATTTATAAAACTTCCATGTTTTCCCACAACTTCTTCTGCCTTTTTTTCTTAACAGAAAACCTGTTAAAGAAAAGATGGAACAGCTGCAGTGTCTTTTGACTGGTAGCACTAGGAGCTCTCCATCTTGAATCACTGTTACAGGGAGAGAGAGAAAATATGGAAGTGCTGCTGCTTATGATGAACACAAACACAACACATCAGCTTGGATCCAAAGGTCCCATCTGCTATTGGAAAGCCTCTTCCACTCACGGAAGAGCTGTTTTCAGCCTCGCAGAAGAGCACTGCTTGAGGCATGTGACCCTAAATCCAGAGAAGCTCTTCTGAGAGAAGGCTTTGCATAAGCTCTTTCTCAAGAATTTGTATAGCCCACCCGAGTCAGGGACCACTTGAGTCAGGGTTGAGGGGCCCCTCAGCACTTTGCCATTTGATGGGCCCCCAACAGCTATAGTTGCAACCACCATCACAGTTTTCCCAAAATGCAATGTCCCAGAAGTTCTGTCATTCTGTAGCACTAAGGGTACAAAACCATGGCAACTGTTATGTTTTTTTGTTTTGTTTTTGACTTGCAATGCCACAGAATGCTGGGTTTATGGTTTAGCAAGCTGGGACCACAGTATAAGTTGCTTTTCATTTTTAAGGGAAGAGGGCTCCCCCCCCCCCATGCATACAAATTGATAACAACAGATCTGAAGGGTGCATGCTGCAAGCAGCACCTAGATGGGAAAGAGATGACAGAGTTGTCATAATCTATTTTTGACACCTCTAAGTTCTTTCTTAAGGTAGCTGGATATGTAGTTAAGGGGGTTATGGGAAACCTATATATAAACCTATTGATTTTCTATATAAATAAATAATCCCTGTCTTTGTTGTATCTTTATTGACTGTTTTTGTTTCATTTGATATTGTGATTTTATTGTCATGTAAGCCACACTAAGTATTGCATAAAAGGGGCAGGATAGAAACAACCTAATGGCTTAGATCCCAAGATTTCATAGATCATAGAGTTGGAAGGAGCCTACATGGCTATCGAGTCCAACCCCCTGCTCAATGCAGGAAACTAGAGGAGGGGTCTCCCATCCAAGTAATAACCAGGCCTGACCCTGCTTAGCTTTCCACACTCAGACAAGCTGAGCCAGCGTGAGCCACAAGCTTTACGCTGAACCAAAGGATTCATGTGTACTTTTGAAAAATGTGCACAAATACACTTTAATGTTCCCTGCCCCCTCCTCCCCCTGCAGCCACTTGTGCCCCCCCAAAGCCTCTTTTGAGGGTGGGGTGAACAATGTGGGATGGGGCACAGGAGGGCTGCTGGGAAAGGGGGAAATTGCCCCCCCCCAAATTTAAGTGAACTTCCTTATATTAACTTAACTTATCTTAGGATCCAAGCCAGTGACTTCAATATGAGTTTGAGTTTTCGATCACTGTTTCATAGCCAGCGTAATGTAAGCTAGACACAAAGAATGCAGAAAGAAAAAAAGAATGAGTGAAGAGCAACAATCAAGCAGTAATTGATGGATCAATGAGAAATTGGACGGAAGCCCTGAAAGATCAAATAGGGATCAATCTGGGCCCAGGCCTTTTCAATATTCTGAAGTAAAAGTCCAGATGTGTTTGGCATTGGCTTGGCCCCAGCTAATTGCCATGCCTACTTATATTCTAATGGAAATAATTCAGCGGAATGTTGCAAAACTTATTGCAGTAGTGAAGATGTAATATGAGAGGTTAAGCAAATAGGTATGTTTAACCTAATTACAATCAATCTCTAGCTCTTTAAAATGCTACTAACAACAATAGATGGATAACAATGGTTCCCTATATGCAGGGCTGGCCCTATCCTTATGCGGGCTCATGCGCCCACATCAGGTGATGGGGCAGGAAGAGTGGCCCTCTTCCCACCCCCACCAGGAGGGCCCACCACTGCCTCCCTGCCTCATCCAGTGGGAGCTCTGGAGAGCCCTGCCAGCCGCTCTCCCACTGTGGCATTTGCTGCAGCAAGAGAACAGTTGGCAGGGCTCTCTAAAGCAACCTGCTGGGTGTGCCGGCATCGCTGCCTCTTCTTACCACTGGCATGCGGGCTTGTAGTGGCTGAGCTCTCATGAGAGTTTGGCCGACTTCTTGCAGGAGACCCACAGCTGGGGCACAAGGCAGGAGTGGCCAGGCAGGTAGGAATGAGTGGCCGGGTTGGCTGGCCGAGTGGGCAGGCAGGCAGTGGCACCGTCGCCTCATTTGAGGCAGCAAGATACATTGTGCCGGGCCTGCCTACAGGCCAGGACTGAAAACCTGTGGCAATCCAGATGTTGTTAGATTCCAATTCCTATCAGCTGCAGTCAGTCTGGCTAGTTTTGAGGGATGATGGGAGTTGTAGTTCAACAACATCTGGAGGGTCACAGGTTCTATACCCCTGCTATAGGCCCAGACAAGCAATGGGTGCAAAATTCAACACAGTTTGCTAGTGTTAGGGAAAGTATTCATTGCAAAGGAGAGGGCAATTGGCCAGTGGAACAAATTGCTTAGAAGAGATGTAGAATTACTTTTACTGTGAATTTTAAAGAAAATGATAAACATCTGGTAGGACATCTACCCATTCCAAGCTGCCTCAGCCAGAATGGCCAATGTTCTGGGATGACAGGAGTTATCACCCAACAACATCTGGAGGGCCACACTGTAGGGATGTATGAGAAATTTGTTTCAGTTCATTTTTGATCAGGATTTACCCAGTTTGCACATTCCGGACCGAACATGGACTCAGACACAATCTGCAGTTGGAGTCTGTACATTTCAGTGAGCTTGCAATGTGATTCATGGACCACAAATAAATAAATAAATACATTCAAGCAGCATGCAAACATTTAAAAAATGTGCATAAAAATTGTGTACTTTTGAAAAATGTGCACAAATACACTTTAATCAATGGGAGAAGAATTCATAGATTTGAAAGATGTGCACAATGGATGCATACATTTGGAAAAATACACATGGAAAACAAAGCTCACAATCTCATATAGATTCAAGTCAGAATGAGCTTCGAGAAGGAATTCAGAGAACTTCTGAAAGCTTGAGTTCTGCTGATTCGCACATCCATAGCCACAGGTTCGCCACCCCGGTTTAGGATCCAGCAGCTCCTGTCTCAATATTTATATAGGGCAGCTGGATATATGAGATGCCCTACCCACTTTAAATTTGTGTTATAAGCAGTTAAATGAAGTCTTTGGCAGGCATCACTGACTGAGCTGCACAGTCTCCCCAGGCTTCTGCCAGCATATTAATTAATATCCCCCCTTCTTCCCTCCCCATTCCTTTTCCCTTGTGTGTCGTGTCTTTTTAGATTGCAAGCCTGCGGGCAGGGACTGTCTTGTTAATTGTTGTAAACCGCCCAGAGAGCTTCAGCTAAAGGGCGGTATAAAAATGAAATAAATAAATATCTGTCATGGCAGCAGTGTATTTAGCATTCTGGCAGTGTGGAAGGGCTTCCACAAAATCATATAGCCCCTCAGCCAGTAGAGCTTCACCCTAAGGAACTGCCCAGGTTTCAGTTTCGTCGAGATCCACATTATGGGAAGTCTTTCCACATGTTAGTCTGAAGTCTTGTTTGAACCTTTTGGCATCTTTGGCTGTTCCTAGATTTTTCCAAAGGCAGGGAGTGAACAAAAATATCTTGGTTTTGTCAGGAGGAGTTAATGATCATCCCATGGTTTGGTGTTGGCTCCATCTTGACATGAACTTCTTTGAAATCCCGATCACCAGTAGGCTAGTTCATTGTGGGCACAATCCTATGCAAGTTTAGACAGAAAAAGGTCTAACAACTCCCAGCATGCCCCAGTCAGCTATGCTATGCTGGCTGGGGCATACTAGGAATTGTAGGACTTTTTTCTGCCTAAACTTGCATAGGATTGCCCCTTGTGTTGAAAATTGGTAAGGGCTAAAATTATTTCTTCTCTAGATTCTGTAAGAAAAATGCTTTCTACAGGTAAAATGAAATGAATGGGTTTTCCCCCACTCTGCTATTAATATTTATATAAAGCTCTCTGGGGAACCTTCAAGTTTATGCTTCATCCTCTTGAGATTCTTTCCTTGATTCATTTTGCACTGCATGCCTTGACCAGTTTCCTGACAAATCAATAAGCAGGTGATTGGAGCAGCAACTTAGTCATTGCAGCTGATTGTTCTGGACATTTTGCTTATTCAGTGCCCATGAGATCCCATCTTGGAGAATCAGAGATGATTAATGCATCTGGACTGCCATTCAGATTTAGCCCATTTGAAGGGCATATGAAAATGGGCCTAAAAGTCTGTCTTAAAAAAGCAAAACAAAACTAAAATGCCCAGAAGAGTGATTATTCTTATTGCCAAAATTGGATTCCTTTTCAGAATTTGGTATTTAGAATCAAGGAGATGGAGGGGAAGAGAGAAGATGGTATACCTGGATCATTGGCATGTAGTCATGTAAGACACTGATTGGGGAATAATGGGGAAAGGAACAAAGTTTTAAAAAGTGAACAACTTCCATTTACATGACTTCTAAACTAGACATTTTAGGGCATCTGAACTCCTCATTTTTAGGGATGAGGAGTCACATATCTCTAAACCAGGGATAGGGAACCCCCAGCCTGCAAGCCTGATAAGGCCCATGTGGGTTCCCCATCTGGCCCACCTGTGTTTTCCCCTGGCCCTGACTCCTCTGCCAGGAAGGGGAAAGCTCTTATCTCTGATCAGCTGCTAATCAGAGATAAGAATGTTTCCCTGCAGGGCAAAAGGGGTGGGGCCAGGGGAGGAAGCTGCTGAGTGATTCAGCCTTGTGCTGCAGAGATTTGTCTGCTTACTTCTGATTAGCCATGCAGACATGCAGAGCAGAGGCATGCCCTGCTCACTTACTGCATAGACCTGATGTTCAACTGCTATTTGAAAGTGCTGCTGAGTGATTCAGTCTTGCTTATTTCTGAGCTTTTTCCTGCTTACCTCTGAGCGGGTATGCAGAGGCTTGCCCTGCTTACTTGTGAGTAGACATGAAGCTCATGCCTATACGTATCTGAGTGGGCATACAGAGGCTTGGTGTTTGGGGATGCTCTTTGAAAGTGCTGCTGAGCAATTCTTTTCTGCTTACTTCTGAGTAGGCATGCAGAGGCTTGTCCTGCCATAGGCACTAGAATGCCAAAGCTTGTGAATCATGGTAAGATTGTGGTTGTGTCAGTTTTGAAACCCAGTGGATACGAACATTACTGCCAATACGTGATATCAAATGTCATTCTCTCATTGTTCATGCTGGCATCATCTTTCATCTTCATCTGGGTCCCCCAAAGGTTTAAATATTTTTAAACCACCCTTCATCCCTATAGATATCAGGGTGATGTACAAGAATATAACTAATTTAATCACACAAAATGCAATTAAAGCAATTAAACAACACCGTCACAACAGAGAAGGCAGTGATCACAGGAAGCCATACAAACCATATCAACAAATTAAAATGCCTGGACAAACAAAAAGGTTCTGAACAGGTACCAAAACAATTGCTCCATTGGCAGCAGTTGCACCTCCATGTGGAGGGTATTCCATAATTGGAGTGCCATCATAGAGAATGTTCTTTCCCTTGTCATCACATAATGTACCTGAGGTACTTGGAAAAGAGCCTCCCCTGACGATCTTAAGTCACAGTAGGTAGGCTGATATAGGGAGAGGCGCTTATGCAGGTATTTGGATCCCAAACCATCTTGAGTTTTAAAGGTAGGCACCAGCACCTTGAATTGGGCTTCAGAATTGGTGTAATATGAGTCTGCCTGGCTTTACCAATTACACTTCTGGCTGCTGCATTCTGCACTAGCTGAAGTTTCCAGGTCATCTTCAAGGGCAGGCCTACGTAAAATGCATTACAGTAATCTTTGGGAGGCTACCCATGATTGAACTATCATGGCCAAACTATTTCTGTCCAGGAATAGTAATAGCTGGTGGTGAACCAACCAAATCTGGTAAAAGGCACTCCTAGCCACTGAGGCAGCCGGGTCTTCAAGTGACAATACTGAATCAAAGGAGTTACCCCCAAGCTGCTCTCTCAATGGGAGCACAACCCCATCAAGAACAGGCTTCACACTCAATTATTGGACATGAGAACCAGATATGCACAGGGCCTCCTTCTTGCCAGAATACAATGTCTGTTTATTGGCTCTCATCCAGCACATTATCAAATCAAGACAATGTTCAACACCTGTACAGCCTCACCTGACTCAGATGACAAGGAGAAGTAGAGCTGAGTGCAGTCAGCATATTGATGCCACCACCACACCCCAAATCCCCGATGACCTCACCCAATGGCTCCATATATTAAAGAGCATGGGGGATAAGATGGACCTTTGCAGGAGCCCACAGCTCAAATGTCACAGGGCCTTTATTTATTTTATTTATTTAAAATGATTTTTAAATAAGAGGGAACTCTCTCAAGGCAGCTTACATGGGGGGGGGGATAGCACAAAACAATGCAAAGCAAATATTCAATAAACATTCTAAAAGAACAGAAGAGAACCCCCTCCCCCGGTGTTACCTTGGGTTAAAGGACAACATCCCCCCCATGTTACTTTCTGAAACTGACCCTGCAGGTAGGAGCAGAACCACAGTATCATCGTCGTGCCTCTGACACCCACGCCGCAGAGCTGATCCAATAAGATACCATAGCTGATGGTATGAAAAGCCACTGAGAGATCATGGTGAATCAACAGGGTCATACTTTCCTCTCTCTCTCTCTCTCTCTCTCTCTCTCTCTCTCTCTCTCTCCCGACAGAGGTCAATTAAAATGCAGTGCAGCCAAATATCATCACATTAAAGTGTAGTCAGATTAAGATGCAGGGTTTGCTCAACCAGCTTATTAACCCATAAATTATCAAGTGCTTGATTAAAACTACACTAAGGGAGGTGGTAATACTGATGAAATAAATCCTAGTCTTACTGTCACACATCCATGAAACAATAACAGGGCCTTCAGTCTTACACTCTCCCACCTCTCACTCTCTTGAGCACCATTTCCTCCAAACTCCCCTGACTGTCACTCAGGAATCAACCCAAGGCCTAGCTGACTTCCTTTCTCATGGAAAAACCTTCATAAGGATGTCCTTGCCCTCGAGGTCATCCAAAGGGATCACCCACTTTGGGGCTGCCCCCACCAGTGGTGAACCCACTGCCTGTGGCAAGCCCCAAAGGTGAACTCCCACTCCCAGAAATGGCATGCAGGCGAAATCCTCCCCACACATGTGCCAGATGTTGGAAACCTAGAGCAAGCAGAGCTCTCTCACTGGGGAACTGTTGTTCTCCATCACGCAGCTTCCTCACACCTCTGGCACTCCTGCATGCCTTATATACAGTGGCTTATTTAGGAGCTGAGGGCAAGTTGTTAAAGACAAAAGTGTAGCTGCCAGTGCCTGAGCATTCATTTAACATCACAATATTAAGCCTAATCTCACTTGCATCAATTAATTAATTAATTAATTACATATCTATACTGCCCAATAGCTGAAGCTCTCTGGGCAGTTCATAACAATTAAAACCATAAAATACAACATGATAAAACATAATATAAAAGTGTAAAAGTTTAAAATTACACTATTAAACCAAAACGAAGAATAAAAACTAAAATAAAACCTAGCAGCAGTGCAAAGATTTAAAATACAGTAACATATTTAAAAACAACAAAAACTGAAAGACTAAAATGCCTGGGGAAATAAGAAGGTCTTCACCTGTCACCAAACAACCACAACATAGGTGGCAGGCGAGCACCTACATTAATTGTACATGCTTCAATTTTCTGTTAACTTCCTTTTCACAAATTTTCTTCTAATTCTCACCCACTTGAAGTCTGCGGCAAAGTGCATACAGGAGCTACAACTATTATTAATAGGAGAGGTGAAAGTTCAATCCCCCATCGTATCAAGGACAACTTAAGATCTGCTCTTTTCACTGCACAATGTTAATTTATATAACGTACCACCTAATCAAACTCCGCTGCTCATTCTCCAATTGGCTGCAGCATTACCAATGCCCTCCAGCCACCGAGCGACATAAAAGATGCATTTGCAGATTCTGAAAATTAAAGCCATCTATACAGCCAGTGGGGAAGATCAGCTTATTTGGTTGCTTAATGAAATATAAAGATTATTTTAACCAATGTAAGCACAATTCGACAGCTTGCAAAACACGGCTGCAGCTTGACAAATGGCCTCTGCCATTTACAAAAGAAAATTGCTGCATACTGTCTTTTAAATATTTAATTTATTCTACTTGGAATGTGCAGGGCGGTAAATGGGAAGTTAACTGCACCTCACTGTGATTCTGTTAGCCTGCATTCTCCCCGCCAACGGATCCCAGAAGTTGCTCACAATAAAATTCAGGTTGGGGAAAACATGAAGGCTCAACAATTTTGGAATTCCCCTTCTTAGAAGTGCTATTAAGAGTAGGAACCTCACTAGTTGGGTTCTATCCAGGTTCTAGTCCCCACTTGGCCATGAAACCCACTGGGTGACTTTGGGCCAGTCACTGACTCTCAGCCTAACCTACCTCACAGGGTTGTTGTGAGGATAAAACGGAGAGGAGGAGGATTATGTAAGCCGCCTTGGGTTCCTTGCAGGAAAAAAGGCGGGGTATAAATGTAATAAATAAATAAATAAATAAGTATGTGGAGATTTTTAAAAAATGATTAGTTAAATACAATATGATGCCTCCACCATGGCCGATTTTGTCAGGAAAAGTTTTGGAGGTTTTTTGGGGGGAGTGCTTGTGGTGGAATCCTAGAAGATAAGGATTTTCTAGTTTCCCAGATTTATTAAACTGTCCCTGAGAGAAGATGATCCAGTCTCCTTAAAACTTCCAAAGAAAGAAATGTAACTTCCTTAGGCAGCCTGCTCCACTCAGAAATATTTCCTGATATCTAACGGATGTTGTACTTGGAATTTAGTTGCTTTTCTCCAGTTTGCTTAGGAGAATATCCTCTCATTCCATCAACTGCATCCAACAAACCAGCCACCCTATCCTGCTAAAGAAAAAAACGCCATCTTCGCTTGGCAAGATCTCTTCTTAATAAATCCACACTGGGATCGACTAATCCAAAGTTTTCTTCTTAATGCATAAGATCATTTTTCTGAAAAACTTTCTAGTGGCAGGTTAAGCCCACAGCCCTATCTATGATTTCCCAGAACCTCTTTTTCCTGGTTTGGACACACATATGGTGTGTGTGTTCTGCAAGATATCCCCATCATACTTTGTATGGCATTGGTTTGCTTTGCTTTCAGTGCATTTACCTAGTGTTGACTGCCCTTTCCCATACACTTGAGTCAAGCCTTGTGTTTTTCCAGTCGACTGGGGCCTCGTGCTATTTGTCTTCCACCATTTCCCAATAACGAAGAATTCTTCATTTCTGGTCATCTCTTATATATTTATATGTGGATTTGTGCCGCACCCTTATGATGTCTTCCCATTCCCACATACATGTCATAAAGAGAATCAGTGTGGTGGTGTGGTTAGAGAGTTGAATGTGGACTCTGGTGATAAAGGTTCAAATACTTCCTCAAATAATGAAACTTACTGGTTAGCCTTGGGCTTGTCACCATCTCTGAACATAACCTACCTCACAGGGTTGTTGTGAAGATTAAAATAGGATAATCACACATACACTGCCCTGAACTCCTAGGAAGAAAACTGAGATACAAGATGATGATGATGATGATGATGATGATGATGATGATGATGATGATGCTTTGCTTTTCTCCCACCTTTGAATTCTCATCAATAGGACAAAAACATAAGAGACTTAACTTAAAGGATATGATCCAACCCTATAATAGCCACGAGCACTAAGGATGCAGCCTTGCTGTGTATTATACATATAAGGATGCAAGCACCCTCACAGAAACACAACAGGAACATGGGAAGCTGCCTTATATTGAATCAGGCCATCTAGCCCAGGACTGTCAACACTGACTGGCAGCAGCTTTCCATGGTTTCAGGCAGAATTCTTTCGTAGCCCTACCTGGAGATGGTAGGGATTGAACCAGGGAGCTTCTGTGTGCTCTGCCACTGAGCTACACTGCCCTCTACCATGATCCCATCTGACCCTACTAGCCATAGTGCAAAGGATGCAGTCTTACAGTGTAAGGATATACAAGGTCCCTCACAAGAACTGGCACTATGACCTTGATCTGGAGGAGCAGCTGCCATGGGTGGTTGTGTTCTTTATCCATATCAACAGTGTGTGGCTTCTGCATTCAGGAGCTGAGAATTCTAGCTTTCCTTCTGTGCACTTCCTGGACAATGTCATACAATGAAGACCTACTTGGGAAGTAGGGAAATTGGAGAAATTCTCAATGGACTCAAATGGGTTAAAATTTCTAAGAATCCATCCAACCCATGGATTCTGCAGCGGACTGGCTCTTCCTGGAACATGCAGATTCTGCAGACTTACAGACCATTTTTTTTTTAATTTTCCGTAACCTTACACAAATTTAGTCATAGAAAAAATATGAAAAAGAAAAAAACACTGACAAAAAATGCACATTTCCCCCACAGTCTAAAGCATGAAAATACGGATTTTTCGGAGATTCGTGTGTTTTAGGGGATTTGCACATTTTTGGGAGTGTGAATTTGCGCAAGTGTGAATTTGCACAGGTGCGTACGAATGCATTTGCGCAAAATCCAATCCCATCAATGAGAGGACGACGGAGCGAAATGCACCGGACAATCTGCGAAACACAGACAGAACAGATTTTGCAACATCCGTACATCCCTACTGGGAAGTCAGTGGCAGAGGCTGTTGTCTGCCTGTAGATCTGAAGATGGATGCATTGAATGGAAGAAGCCTGGTGGCCTACTTTTGTCAGAGAGCCTTGCAACTGTTAACGTGCCCTCCATAGGGCTGCCTTTGAATTGTGTTCAGAAGGTGCGATTGGTCCCAAAGGTGGCTGCCATATTACCAATTATTATTATTATTATTATTGTATTGTTATTATTATATTTATTTGTATCCCGCCTTTCTCCCAACACTGGGACCCAAGGCGGCCAACTGGGAACGTACATTTGGAGCATCGAACAACTTCGTAGCAAGTTCGCCAGCTCCCAGTTGCTGATGCACAGCAATCAGGTATTGGGGGTGGGAATTCCAGTCCATACCTTTTTAAGCACAGGGAGCAGCGGTGGTGGCAGCAGGAGGTCTCACAGCCAGCCAGGACTGTGCAAGGGCACGGCTGCTGAATGGACAGATGTACGGGTGTACAGAGAGGATTTCCCCGCAGCCTCAGTTCTCATGCAGTGACTGCTGGCTGATTTGCCTCGCAAACCACCTCACCTACTGCTGTTTCTAGGTCCAGTTCAAAGTGTTGGGTTTTTGTTTATTGTTAACCATTAAAGCCACAAGCAGTCTAGGATCAGGATATCTGAAGGATCACCTTCATCTATATGAGTCTATTCGATCACTCCAGCTAATCATCGGAGGTCGTGCTCTACAGGGCCAGAGCAAGACATTTTAAGGCAAAGAATAGAATGAAGCCCTCTCCCATTCCACATGTAGTAGCCGGCACTGTTGATGGGAAGTGTCCTCCAGCACATCTGAGGACAGCGAGCTAGCTTAGGAGTGCAAGACAGGGCAGGCTGCATAGCACCCACAGCTGCATCCTTCAACACCTCACTACTCCCCACCTCCCAGCATCTGCTGCCTGAGGCAGCTGCATCACTCTGTAGGGCTGGTCCTGCTACTCTCTATATATATCAGCATCATCTAGAGCAGTGTTCTCTTATTGGCTGGGGCATGCTGGGAGTTGTAGGCCAAAAACATTGGGGGACCCAAGGTTGGAGAACACTGATCTAGAGCACAGCAGGTGGATATGCAGGCGACAGGCGTGGGACATCCAAGACTGTGGAACTTCCTCCAGAGGGCGATATTTTTTGTCCTTCATTGTCTGGGTTTGGGAAGCAAGTGGAAATGATTTTTCTTTCTTTCATAGGCTATTCAGGAGTAAACTGATTATTTGTTGTTAACCTGTTGAATGCTACTTGTTGCTGTCTGTTGTTTTGTTTGACTGTTGCTTTTATTCTTCTTGTTGTTGCTAGCCACCTCATATATTTAAAGGGATGGAAAAAGCTGGATACAAATATTTTAATAAAGAAACAAACTCCTGAGCTGGACATTTATCGGGGCTTTTTTAAAGGAACAATTTGAACTGCACAGTGATCTGGGACTGTAATTCATGCAAGTGGTGTGTGCCACTACAACACACCTGTGCATTTCCCCTTCTGCATGTGTGTGTGCATGCTTTCTTGCTTAGGTTCATATTCCTTGACATATAGAAGCCTACACCGAGTGGCAAAAAATCCATCAGAACTGGGAATTTGATAGCACCAAGGCAGAAGGGTGTTATATTTGAGCTGCACACAAGAGGCATCATGAACTCCAACAAAACTTTATTTGGAGTGGGGGATACTATATATATATATATATATATATATATATATAAACCCATTAAGAACAAGAAGGGGGAGGGAAACAGATGCACAAACACAGTACTGCAGCCCCTGTTAAGAATGTCATACTGGATATTTTCTGGCATCACCATCCTTATTGGCAACAGCATATGACTTGTCAAGAAACAGGTCCCTATGTTCTAGAATTATTTCCTTCATCTTGGTGGACATCTGGGGAGAGTAGCAGTGGAATCTTCAGGGAATGGCTTTGACAAGGGGAGGAGAAATGGGTATGCTTGATCAGGATTTTGAGTTCTAGAGGAGCCTGGACTACTCACTTTACTTTTCACATTTTTATCGGTCACATTTTACATCAGCTAATACAAGTTTAGCATGACTTGAACAGCATAATTGCTCTTTTGCAACTGCACATTTTTTCCTGGAACTACATTATTTATATCTTATTGCACTTTAAAACAAACAAACAAACAAAAAAAAAACCCTGGACATAAGTCAAACTTTTACCCAGAACAGGGTAAAATCTCATGATTAAGATTTGTTTGGAACTGGGGATTTTTTTGGGTGGGTGGGAAATATTTTGGCTAGCAACCATTAACATCATATGCTGTTGAAGATAAATTTCATTTGGAGGTGTATGTGAGCAACCTTTATCTTGTCTTCTGAGCCAAGACACATTTGCATGCAAGAGATCACTAGCTTGTAGTTCATCATTCTCCCATGGTCTTTCTGGATACACTACATGCGTACCTAGCAACAAGTAGTATAACCATGGTCCTTATGGAACTGTTGGGATATACATAGACAATCATATTTGTATGTGTTTTATCAGTGATTTGTGATTTTATTTATTTATTTTATATCCCACCCTTCCTCATAAAGAGCAGGGGTATTGTAGATATGCCGTGTCAATAGATATTCATTATTCTCTGGAGCAGTATGTATATTATCGTATTTAGGACAAGTGGGACCTGATACAAAATGTTGTGTAGTGTGTGGAGTGTGCTGCTCTTCAGCACCCTCTGTTCCATATCCCTGCCCCTCAGTTTTCCATTCTTGCCTCCGCAGTGGCAGTCACTCAGCATTTCCCCCACCTCTTTGGCATTTTTTCCCCTAGAAGTTTTTTGTACTTTTGCAAACATTGGGGTTCCCCTGCACCTATTGATGCTCTTCCCCTTGTACATCTACGGCGCCATTTTGCCTACATAAGGGCCAGCACACTAAGAACTTAGATCGCTATTAGTGTATGTGATGTTCTTTTTTTCTTCTTTCCTTTTTTGCCTTAGAGTGCATGACCAACCACCAAAAATACAGGACTAGGAATAAGATTCTGACTCTTGGGATCTACAGGGAAAAACAAAACAAAAAAAGGGGGTGGACCAGCACAGTTATCGAATCACCTCAAGATTTCAGTTTTGTGCGGAAGGGATATTGTACTGTAATCACTGAAAAGGGTCTGCTTCCAGATGAGGCTTTTATTGTGCCATCCCCCTGCATAATTCATAGAATTTTACAATGGGTTCAGATGTTTTCCATTTGCAACCCTCCTTTGTTTCCCCACTGCTTCTTCTGTCTTTTTTCTTACCAGTAAGAATCCATTAAAGGTGCACTCCTGTGCACATTTAGGCAGAAAAAAGGCCTACAACTCCCAGCATGCCCCAGCCAGCTTTGCTGGCTGGGGCATGCTGGGAGTTGTAGGCCTTTTTTTCTGTCTAAACATGCATAGAATTGCACCTTAAGGAAGGAAAGATGAAATAGCTACGCAATGCATTTTGATTGGTAGCACTAAGTTGTTTGTCTAGAAGCACCCACTATGTGTTGAAGGCCAACATGCAGTTGGCGTACCTGCTGGATGACAGAAGGCAATCTTTCTTTCCCTTTAATGTGGAAAGGCCCCAAATGTGGGGGTGAAAAATTGTGAGAGCCAAGATTCAATGAGATTTCTAAGGCTAGAGGCCACCCATTTCCCCGTGTTTGAAGATGACTGGTTAGGTATGGAACATGCCATTCTTCTTTCTGGTGAAAGCATCTAGGGAAAGTCAGCTTTCTCTCTCAGTAGCCCACTCATGTGCTTCAACAAAAGACAACGGAAAATAGCTACACCAGTTTGACATTAGTTCCGTTCTGTTTATTCATTTCTCAGAACCATAGGTCATAACAGTCGGTAAAATAAAATAAAATGAAAACTTTAGAAGATCAGTTGTTTTTATGATAAATCAGCCACATACCTATATAAAACAATTTGGTGATCACATGTTTCTACACAGGCAGAGGAAGCAACTCTCTCAGTTACCTCTCTCCTCTAACAAGAACAGTTTGATATTAGGCGTACAAGGGCTTGGTCCCATGGTTGCAATCAAGCTAACCAAGGAGCAATCTACACCTAACGGTTATTGCAGTACTGGATCGCTTCTGTGTCTTGCGAAGCACAGGACACACTTGCTTTTTGGTTCTGGTTGCATTTGTCTTGCGTTCTCGTTCTTCTTCCATAATTTCCTGGACTGCCTTTATTACGATTTTCCCTGTTATTGCAATTCACTATCTCAGCATGTGGCTATATGTGTTCTTCTCACAGGTACTGTCATTGCCTGTCTTGGTGAGGCTATGAAATTGTCCTAAGCGGTGGTAGCCAATTGTTTTCGAGGGGCGAGGAACATTCAGCTTTTGTCTGGGCAAAGCAGAGATTGCTTTCCCGTCTCTCTCCCCCTCCCCTCATGGCTTATCTCTCTTGCAAAGTAAACTGGAGAGTAAGTGCTTTCCTCCCTTCCTTTTGAAAAAAAATAAATGCCCCTTTCAACCCCCTGCCCCAAAGTACAACTAGCTGTAAATGAGCCAAAATGCATTTACACCGAAGTAAATCACATTATCTTCAATGGCCTTACTCAGAAGTAAATCACAAAGCGAATAGGACCTATGGGGCTTCTGCGAAACAGCAGCAACTCCGAGATTGCTTTCCCAACGCCCTCCTTCCCCACAGCTTCTCTCTGCATGTCTACTCAGAAGTAAATCACATTGATTTCAATGGCACTTATGCTTGAGAAACAGTAGCACAGGAGGAAGACTGCTTTGGGAAATTGGTTTTGGGTGGAGGGGGATGGGCGTGCTAATCCTGCTGGCTTCACCCCTGGGCACAGTCTCCCACTCTCTTCCTTTCTCCTTCTCCATGATTTTTTTGTGAGGGGGCAGGGGAAACTTTTTTTTCTTTTTAAAAAAACAATCTCACTTGTGCACTCTTTCACTCCTTTGCTCCTTCACTCCTGTGCATAGATGATGAAACAAACAAAAACATAACTCCTTGCTCTTAAAAGGCAATTTCCCCTGCAGGTGCAAGGTAACACCCAGTATTATTTATGGAGTTTAGGTGTGGAACAGCAAAACAGAACGACTGCAGTACATTTAACAAAAGTGTGTGCTGTGAGTAGTGACTGCGGAATGTGAATAGAAGTACTGTAATGCTAACTTGATGATATACCATGTAGTGTAGATCTGGCCCTTGCCTGCTGCACTGATGTAGGCATGTGGTCTAATGTCAAATTGTCAAAGACTTAAAAAAAAAAAAAGTCTTCTATGTTGCCCAGAATGCACCCTGCATATTTAGAAATTGCAGCTTTGGAGATGGTTGTTGCCACAACATGTTATAAAACCCAGATTCCAGGTAAGGCAGACCGTGTATTTCCAGATAAGCAAATGTAGGTAGAGACTGGCCGGTAGACTCCGGTATCTAAAACAAAACCATCACTCACCACTAGCCTAACACCACAGAGCGACAACAGGTAGTGTACCTACTAAAGCAAATATCCTATATACTAGTCATGAAATCTTTCTCTGAGTGCCAGTTCTTATGTAGCCAAAATGGTACCATCCACACGTAAGAGGGAGATTATCAACAGGCTCAGGGGAAGCCCAAGATTTGTAGAAGTTCCCCCAAATAACTTTATTAAAAGTTTTATAAGGGGGGAATCACAAGTTTACTTATGTATTTAGTACATTTCTAATCCACCCAATTACAGTAATACCTTGGATTGCAAGCATAATTCGTTCCGGAACCGTGCTTGTAATCCAAAACACTCTTATATCAAAGTGAGTATCTGGCGGGCGTGAGCGGGGCCGATTTCGGCCCGCTACACCCGTTCGAGGCAAGCGGTTACATCCCTACGTATTACAAGACGTCGCTTGTTTATCAAGTCAAAATTTATTTTTTAAAATTGCTTGTCTTGCAAAACACTCTCAGACCAAGTTACTTGCAATCCAAGGTATTACTGTACTAAAAGAGCCCAATGAAGTCTGAACATGCTCAGTGACCACAGAATACTGAGTGTTTTGTCTGTTGGTGGTGGGAACCAGAAAACCAGGGGAGATGTAATGGAGTATTGTAGAGAAGGTCGTGGCTGGCTGGAACCCTGAACAGGAGCACTCCACACTGCAATGTTTTGTTGTGGGTCCCACTTGGTTATTTATTATTACTCAACTTTTATATTCCATCCTTCCTCCATTGAGCTCAGGATGGTGTAAACAGGGGTTTGGATTACCCCCTTTTGTCATCACAGCAACCCTGTGAGGTAGTTTAGGCTGAGAGAGAGTGACTGGTACAAGACCAGTGATCTTCAGTCTGAGCAGGGATCTGAAACCATATTTCCCCAGTCCAAGTCCACTGGCTCTCTACAAATGCAGTCATTATTTATTTCATTGTTCCCCCACTCTTCTTCCAGGGACCCCAGGGTGGTATGCTCGTTGTGTACCTGCTTATTCCTTTGCAACAACCCTATCTGATAGCTTAGGGCAGCCTTCCCCAACCTGGTGCCCTCCAGATGTGTTGGACTACAGTACTCATCATTCCCAGTCAATATGGCTAGGGACGATGGGAGTTGTAGTCCAACACCCCTGGAGGGCACCAGGTTTGGGAAGGTTGGATTAAGTTAACAGATAATGACTGGTCCTAGGTCGGCCAATTTATGGTTGAACAGGAATAACAGCCGAAGTGTGTATCCTTTGAACTCAAAGAAAGAAAAAAAAAGTATACCTGACTGAATTCTATGTGAGATAAAATTGCATTTCCTTAGGCATTATTCTTTGTTTCACATCAAAGGTTTAATTTTAATCAGAAGGTCTAACAGCTCCTTCCACATCTCTCCGTTGCTGCAGGTCTTATGTCACCATGCAGCATTATGGAGTGAATGGTTATTCTCTTCATGCTATGAATTCTCTGAGCGCCATGTATAACCTTCACCAACAGGCAGCACAGCAAGCTCAACACGCCCCAGACTACAGACCATCTGTGCATGCCCTCACAGCTGGCGGAGAGACTGGCTGGTAAGAACAACTTATGGATTTTGTGCTTGCATTGGGGGACCGCAAAGAATTGTAGCCTGGGTGTTGCTGAAATGGCAATTGAATTATGAACAGACCCCAGTAACAGCAATTTTAAAATTCCTGCAGACTAGCACAAACCAAAGCTGGAATGGCTGCAAAAACTCAATTTGTCCCATCATAGAAAATGGTGCTGGACACACGTGTGGTTTTTACATGGTCTCCAAAATTGTGAACAAAAGCTGGCCATAACCAAACAGTTTGATACTTTACCTTCCAGATTTTTTTCTTCTTGAAAGCCATTTAACAATCAAAAGAGTGAGACTTAGATTCATAGATTAATAGATCATAGAGTTGGAAGGCCATTGAGTCCAACCCCCTGCTCTTGAACTATGGGCACCCAGTTCAAGTGGCTCACTATCTCTGACTCCCAACCACATCTGTAAAATGGGGAAAGTAACAATCTATTTGAAAGCCAATGCAAGGTTATAAAGCACTTCCTGTTCTGAATCATCAACTGCTGATTTTCACATGAAGTATTTTAATAAACACTGTAAGTTAGAGATGGGCAGAAATTTGTTCGGTTTGCATTTTAATGCGAACTTAACTAATTTTGCACTTTTGAACTGATACACGAACCAAGACTCAGTTATCCTTTGAAATTTGCACTTCTCCAAAATTTGCAATGGAGATCTCTAATCAAAAAAATGTATACAAAGATGTGTGTATTAGGGGAAAGCACACACCAAAATTTGGATCCAGATATCTGCCTGCAGAAGGAGTTGGGCAGAAGCTGACTTTCCCACCCCTCCTCTCCCCTATAGTCCCCAGAGGGGGGCCCCATGCTCCTGAGGGTTGATGGACCCTGCTGGATGGAGTGGGCTGTGATAAGGGCAGATGAGGAGAAAGAGGGAGGTTACAGAAAATCAGACAGAGACACCATCTGTGAGTGGAACAGAAGATGCCTCTGCTTGATTTTCTGTGAAGATGGCCTTCCTCCATGGCTCAGCCTGCTCAACAGGGCTCCCCAGGCCTCAGGGGAATGTTTTGAGGGGGTCTCTGGGGACTGACGAGAGGAGGAGGCAGGGAAGTCAGCTTCCATCTGCCTCCCTCCATGGACAGATCTCTGGATCCAACCCATTAGAAACAAACTCCAGTGCTGAACAAAGCCTGCCATGAGGTGGCCTAGCTTCTCTTCCCCTGACAATAATGAGCAATTTGGTCATTGGATGTGCATACTGACAAGCAAAAAAGGGCTATGTTTTGGAAGCAGTATCCATATTTCTGGGCTTGTTCTCAGGGTTATGATTTCATTCCTAATAAACAGCAGCAAGAATTGCAAAACAAACGCCTACCAGTACAAGCCTATACATGTCTACTCAGAAGTAAATCCCATTCAGTTCAATGGGGCTTACTCCCAGGTAAATGGGTATAGGACTGCAGCCTCAGTTTGTCCTACATAAATAACAGTCACATTCTTCAAGTTCTCTAGAGAGTTCATCTCTATGAGGAAACTAAGTGGTGATATCTCTATAGAGTAGGCATGGGCAGAAGGTGGATTTCCAGACGTTTTTGACTTCAACTCCCAGAAGCCCCTGCCAGCATGTCCAGTGATCAGGAATGCTGGGAGATGTTCTGAACATCTGGAGATCTACTTTCTGCCTTCCCCTGTACTAGAAATGCTCAGTAAGTCAGTGTTTTAAGCCAGAACCTCAGAGTGCTGTCTTCTTAGGTCAAACTGGAGGAAGAAATCTACAGTATCTATAGCTACCCCAAGCCCTGTCCTAGAAGCCTTCCCATGCATTATTTTACTACTTTTGTTAGCTGCCCAATTGTTTTTCTTTGTATGATGCACACAAATTACACTAATTAAATTGGCCACTTTTCTTGTCTTCCAACGGCTGTACGTTTCAAGACATCATTTTAGAGGCCCGTTATGGCTCCCAGCACCGCAAACAGAGGAGAAGTCGCACAGCTTTCACGGCCCAGCAGCTGGAAGCCCTGGAGAAAACTTTCCAGAAGACTCACTATCCAGATGTGGTGATGAGGGAGAGATTGGCGATGTGTACCAATTTGCCAGAGGCCAGAGTACAGGTACCCATCATTCAGTACTTCCCGTGTTAATGCACCTCAAAGCCTCATCTGGAAGCACCCAAAGAGTAATATCAACAGCATCCATTTGCTTTAATGTAATTTTTTAAACCCTTATTAATCCTGGGGTTTTCACAGAATGATTCCCTCAAACAAAGCTGTTCCGGGGTTCATTGTTGGCAGGAGGAGATGGTGATCAATTCATTTGAATTATAGCTTGTTTTCTAAGGTATCTCAAAACAAAAACAAAAAACCCCAACCAATAGTATTAATATTACACCAGAATAATAATGACACTAGATGATGATGATGATGATGATGATGATGATGATGATGATTCCCCCCCCCCTTATCTGCCAAATGAAGGTTTGGTTTAAAAACAGAAGAGCTAAGTTCCGGAAGAAACAGCGCAGTCTTCAAAAGGAGCAGCTACAGAAACAAAAAGACTCTGAAACCAACCACAGTGAAAGCAAAGCAGACACCCCCATCTTAGAAACACAGACTCCAACTCCCGAGACTGACAAATCTCTGAGCCTGCCAAGTGAGGTAAACACAGAGCTCAACCTGACTCTGTCGGAGCAGTCAGCTAGTGAGTCGGCAGCTGAGGACCAGACGGACAGAGAGGAAGAATTCAAGATCTCGCTGGAGGAGAACAAAGCAGATAAGAGCCCTGAAGCTGAAAACAAGATTCTGAACAGCAAGAGGGCAAGCCCAAAAGCAGGTGAGGAAGAAAGCCAGTTTGCTTCTCTGTGAATACTCTGGGTTAGATGGCAGGAGTTTTGATGTAAACAGAACTTAAGGATGGGTTCAGAAAAATGGTTTTCTCTCAACATAGAATGACTCCAACTGATCTCATTAAAGCTGGTTCAGGCAACATTGGAGGATCTGGGGGCCATTTTTGCTCCCTGGTGCCCCCTCCCACAGGCCTCACTCCACGGGCTGCCTGGGGAAAAAATCAGCAGTTAGCATGAAAGGGTTTAAATTTAGCTTGTTCTCAAGTGGCTATGAAGCACTAAAAGGGCCAAATTTAGCTTCAGAAGAAGCTAAATTTAACCATTTCAGTGCTATGTAGCACTAAAACTGCCAGTACTGCAACTGTGGTCACATCACATAAAGACCTTATGATATTGGCAGTTTGATTTTTGACCCCTTTCCTAATGATTCATATAGCATGGAACTCACCTTTTTCACATCCATCTTCTGAAGCACTTCTTCAAATGAAATGAAGGAGAGAATTAAAAGATTCTCCTGTCAGTGCCACGGCCACGTGGAATTTCTTCTTTACAAATTCCAAAGATGTTTTTAATCTGGGTGGCACTTTTTCACAGTACCACCCAGTGTGTCAACGTTTTCATTGAGTTTTCCAGCACAACCCCAAGATCCCTTTCCTGGACAGTCACTGCCGCCTCAAATTCCATCAGTGCTTATGTGAAGTTAGGTTTTTTTGCCGTAACGTGCGCCGCTTTACATTTACTTACACTGAACTACATTTTATTGTCCATTCACCCAATTTGGAGATATCTTTTTGGAGCTCTTTTGGTGTCATCAGCAAACTTGACCATATCACTGCTCTCCCCTAATTCTAGGTCATTTATGAACAAGTTTAAAAACACCATTCCCAAAGCACATCCTTGGGAAAACCCACTGTTTACATCCCTCCATTGCAAGAACTGACAGTGTATTTCTATTCTCTGCTTTCTGTTCTTTAACCAGTTACTGAGCTATAAGAGACTCATCCTCTTATCCCATGACTGCTAAAATATCAGATTAGAAATTACTCAGAAATTAGGAACATCATTTTTATAGAAGTATGTGCCAGGAAGATTCCAAAGCAGATTTGGTGGTGGTGGTGTGTGTGTGTGTGTGTGTGTGTTTCTCAAAAGATCACTGTGATCATACTAATGACAACTTCAGGACAACTGTGGTGTATATGCCATCCTCAGCTACTCACTACAAGCAGAAGCCCCACATCCCCCAAGGTGAAGTGTGCTTTTTCAAATACAGTTCATTACAGATTCCCTGGCAGCTTCAGCTTGCAGCTATTAGCTAGGGTAAAAAATTACACAAGCTGTTCATCTTTGGGTATGTTCAATCCAGGCAAGCCTGAAGCCATGCAGCAGATACTTGAAAGCTTATTGCATGATGCCATCACTGTGCAAGGTGATGAGGTTGACTGTATGATTAAACTGGTGTTACCATCCTTCTGCTGCCACCTAGTAATCTGGGGAAGGGTAGGGGAGGTGGCAATGAGCATAACTGCATGGAGGGAGGGTACCTAGAAGTGTCACATGAGAAGCTTATTAGCAGCTACTAAGTCATTTCTCCTCATCTGAATCCACCCAACACCTGAAAGTCTAGGGCCCAGATCAGACAGTACTTCTCTCCCCTCTTCCCTCCCCCCAGTAATCTTCTCCCCATGGGGGAGTGTGGTCACACCTTCTCACCTGCCTATCACTGGACATCCATGCATGGCCATAAAATTTGAATAGGGTGCAGATGCATGTGTAAGAAGAAATTACCACACCTGGTGGGAAAGGAAAAGCAAGTCATTGGTGCTTCTTCTCTCCCCCCCCCCACCCCGGCATGCTGTAACATCCCAAGCTGCCCTGAATTTGGGGTAACCTGTACATACTTCATTCCTTTTTCTTTTTTTTAAACTCAAATGAACTAATTCTTTCCAGATTTGAACTGACTTCCTACTTCAAACCAATTTTTTTTAAAAAAAAATTTGACTTGATCTTCTGTGTTTAAAAATGCAGATTCCCCCATCAGTGCTACGGCCACTCCATCTTCCAGTAGCGGTCTGTCTCAGACCCACTCCTACTCATCCTCGCCCCTCAGCCTCTTCCGCCTGCAGGAGCAATTCCGCCAGCACATGGCTGCCACAAACAACTTGGTCCATTACTCATCCTTCGAAATGGGGAGCCCGTCTGCCATGCCTTATTTGGGCATGAATGTCAACATGGCGCCCCTCAGCTCGTTGCACTGCCAGTCGTATTACCAGTCACTCTCCCACGCCCAGCAGGTGTGGTCCTCTCCAATCCTGCAGGCGTCTCCCTCTCTCCCAAGCCTGAACAGTAAAACAACCAGTATTGAGAACCTACGGCTGCGAGCAAAGCAACACGCTGCTTCTCTGGGGCTGGATACTTTACCAAACTGAACATCCGGCAGAAAAAAAATGGTAAGAGCCCAACCAACAGACGACCCCGAGAAAACGAGCCGTGTTTTCGCCACTGGACGGGCCAGTCCTTGACGTGCGACACACAGCTCTCCATTTTGTCCTACAATTAAGGTGCTCCCACGTGTGGGGAAACATGGACTAAAATCTCCCGTAGTTCTGGTTTCCACGTCAGGCATTGCTACTGCCTGTTTTCCACTGGCCCGTTTAAAAAATATCCTACATAAAGGAAAGATGTTTTAAATGTGAAATTGTCTTCAGAACTGTGAGTCAAATATGTAATATTTGGAAAGATTCTTTAGATGATGCTATGATAAATGTGTTGGTTGCTTTGTTACTCTTGGCGGGGGGGAAGGGGGGAGAGAGAAGGTCCTGCTTCATACTGTACATAGCTTATATGATGCTGGAAATGTTCCTTCACTTGTGTGTTAACGTCAGTGTTGCCTTATGCAGAGTTGTGAAGCGCCTCCCTTCCCTTTTCTTTTGCATTTATACTTATATGGTAGGTAGAATCAACACTGTCTGTAATAATAAAAAAAAAGCCAAACTCTTTGTCAGCTGATTTTATGTGGTGAATGTTCCAGATGCAGGAAATTAACTGCACCCTCAGTGCCGTCTTCTCCTCGAGTTCTCCATAATCAACACACGTTATGAATGCGAGGAGATTCTTAAGCTTTAGTTCTTGTTTAAGCACTTCCAGTAGGACAGTATCCATCTTCTGAAGCACTTCTTCAAATGAAATGAAGGAGAGAATTAAAAGATTCCCCTGTCAGTGCCACGGCCACGTGGAATTTCTTCTTTACAAATTCCAAAGATGTTTTTAATTTTTTAACATCTCTCTTTCTTTGTATTGTGTCTGCTGGAGTGGGGACATAGTGACTGGGTTCATACAACACGATAAGCCATGGTGGCTTATAAGCCATGTTTGTTTCAGAGTGGCTTGTCATGTTGTCTGAACCCAGCCAGAGTGGCTTGTGCATCATTAACAAACCATGCTGCTGGGTTCAGATGACACAACAAGCCACTCTGAAACAAACATGGCTTATAAGCCACCATGGTTTATCGTGTTGTGTGAACCCAGTCAGTGATAGTTATGGGTTGGATCCAGGATCTGCATCCAGTAAATGGAAAGCCTCCATCCATGGAAGGTGCCTCTGCCTGATTTTGGGGGATCCCCCACCCTCTGTGTAGCATTTTCAGGGGGGTGGAGCATTGCTGTGGGGAGGAGGGGGCCGGGAAGTCATGTTGGGAGCCCTATTTGGACCAAAAGGCTACTCATAAATAAAACTAAAATGCAAAGCATCTGCTTCCCCCAGCCCAGTTGTATGCACCTAAGTCTGGATCCAACCCTATGAAGCTGTTGTATAAAGAATTTGAGAGCCAATCTGGAAAATGTGTGTGCGTGTGCTTTTCTGCATCAGGTCCATGCAAGGCTGGCCCAAAACATTTTGCTGCCTTTAGGTGGAGCAGCAAAGGGCATCCCTACATATACTCCCCAAAGTCATAGGAACATAGGAAGCTGCCTTAGACTGAGTCAGGCCATGGATCCATCTAGCCTGGCATTGTCAATACTGATTGGCAGTGACTCTGCAGGGTTTCTGGCAAGAGTTTTTCTGTCCTAGTTGGAGGTGGTGGGGATGAAACCTGGGACCTTCTGCATGCAAAGCATGTGATCTACCACTGAGCAATGGCCCCTCCCAAAGTGCGTAGTACCCATGGACAGCCAAGTTATTCTGGCACCTGTAGTAGAAAATCTCACAAGCACCTCCCCCCGTCCCACACCCTACCCTACCCTGTCAGAAAAAATACAATAATCATACATTAACAGAGCAATCCTGCCTGTCTATGTGGAGAGCTCCAACATCAGCACCTCCAAAGTCAAAGACTGGGTTCAAACAACACGGCAACCCACACTCAAGGGTTGAGTATGGGTTGAGTGTGGGTTGTTGTTGAACCATGGGTTGTTGTTGAAATGTGGGTTATTGTGTTGTCTGAACCCAGCTGCACTAACAAGCCATTGCTTGCTAATCCTGAACAACCCATGAAGAGAATCCATGGTTTGTTGTTGGGCTGTGAACTGTGGGTTGCTTGCCATGGTTTGTTATCTCAGCTGAGTTCAGACAACACGATAACCCAAGATTCATCAAACAGTTCAATGACAATCCACACTCAATCCATTCTCAAACCTTGAGTGTGGGTTATCGTGTTGTCTGAACCCAGTCACAGCCCGCAAGCCTGGAAGAGTAGAAGAGAAGGAGTGATGTTCTTTTGTTTTTGTTCCCATGTCCATTTTTTTCTGTCCTTTTTAAACTTGTCTACTCCCCATTGTTATCAGAGGAAGGGAAATGAACTGTGGCAGCTCCAGGGCTGCCATAATTCTTCTCTTGTTCTGGGGAGGCAGGGCATGTTTGGGGACATTACCCCTCTCCAATATCAGAGTGATAAGGCCTGTGGAGGTTTCTGCAGAGGTTGCGCAAGGTTCCAAGGTTGGATTTTCCCCCTCTGAGGTCCAACCTCCCTGTCTACCTTTGGAAGGGGGATCCAATCTATGATATGGTGCCCTCCCAGGGTCTATAGGATTGCATGTTAAATTGCCAAAAATTTGCTGCCTTTTCATGACCCCCAAAATCAGCTGCCTGAGGAGGCCGCCTCACTCTGCCTAATGGTAGACGGCTGGCCCTGGATTCTCTGATGAACAATGTGATAGATTAAAAATAGATTTAGCAGCAACAACAACAACAGAATGAAGTCTCCACACCAAATTATTGCTGGCTTCAGGGGTAAACCCTGATAAGAAGGACTGAGGTCCACAAGAGTGGACATGAACTGAAATGCACTCTTCCATTATTTTTAAAGTGTAAAATCCAAGATCTGATTACAGGGACAATCCATCATATACTGCAGACCTTCATACCACAGAAAGATTTGGTGGAAGGCTCAGATCCAAAATGAAGGAATTGAGGATTTGCATCCAGACAATGCTGACACAAAATATATGGCTGAGGGAAGCCAACATGGTCCTTCTGCTCAACTTGTTTCAATCCAGAGACGAAGGAATGCTGGCATATTCCCATATGCAAAATTCAGTGGGCCATGTAAATTCAGTGTAACTTACTTCTGAGTAGACATGCATAGGATTGCACTGTTAATCTCCTGGTATTTTTTGAAATGTCTCTCCTATACCTTAAATAGTACTAAAGAGAAGTAATTAAACAGTACACTGTTAGCTTTTAAAACAAACATTAAACTGACATTTTAAAAAACTTATATGAAAAGTGGTTCAATGTAGACTGAAACTTAACTTTCTGATATCCAAAGGTCATCATCATTCATAAAGGTTAATATCATATTACTGAACACACCTTTAACATTTGACCCTCTGTATTAACTTTTCCCTAATAGTTCAAATACAAGCTCAAGGGGGGAAAGTCTTGGCTAAATTTCCAAATTTTCCAAACTTATTTTAATGCCAATGACTGAATGGTGGGGGTATTTAAAGACTACAGAACACCTGAAAATCATCTAGGAACAGCATTTCTATACAAAGCTGAACTGAGAAGCATATGAATGCAAGGTTCCACCAGCATTTTGTTTTTCTTTTTTAAATAACACAAAACATCAACACACGCCATCCACTACTATCAGTTGATTCTGGAGACAGATAGGAACAACTCCCAAAGTGGGTGGGAGCATGAGTCGTGGCTGTAATGTTATGAGTCTGGGCTCTGGACTCCCAAGCTGAGCTGGCTACAGGCAATTTGCCTTCTCCGCAATTCCACTTGCAGACTCCGACCAGACAGACAGCTGAATCTTACTTCAACACTGGTGATGGGTCGGCATCCCCCCCACTGCACCTGAGGGCAGCAAGCTAACTTAGGGGGCTCAGGAAAAAAAAAGGGTGGGCTAATGCCACTGTCCCCAGCGTCTGCCACCTGAGGAAGCCACTTCGCTCTGCCTAACGGTAGGGCCTGACCTGCTCCCAAGATTGTACGTTTTCCTGTTACTAGTTGTTTTTATTGGGTGATTCCCAATTATGTCCATCCGCCAATAGAACAGTTTCCACTGGTGGAGTGGATTTCCTCTTCCCCTGCAGCCCACCTGTGCCCCTCAAATCTACTCCAGAGAGTTGCAGGATCCTCCAGAGAAGATTTAGGGGCACACACAGGGGGTAGAGAAGAATGAGAAAGTTCCAACATGGGATATAGCCCATTGGATGGATGTACGTATCGTTACATTAAGGTGACTTATAGGCTGAATTGTAGCTACTGTCATAACTGATGGCACATAGCAAATTCTTACAGTGGGCCAGTTTGCACATAATGAGAAGCCACCGTTGGATTTTGTTGTGGCGGCGGCAGCCATGCTTTTGAATATTCAAGACTCAGCGGGGGGGGGAGGCGGTTGCTTGTCATTACATGCGAACCCAATGAGGGTGGGTTGTTGGGGTGGTTGACTCATGGGATGTTTTAGGGTTGTGGGGGTTACATGCGAACCCCGCCTTTGCTGGGTTCGCATGTAACGACAAGCTACTGCATGCCCCCACCGTGGCTTGAATATTCAAAATAGCAGTGGCCATCATAGCAAGCAGTACGGTGTACCACAGAGAAATTCACCCATGGTGGCTTCTCATTATGTGCGAACCAGGTTCCATCCTCTACAAGTACAAGAAGAAGAACATGTGGGAGATATAAGCCCTACTTGGACTTATTTATTTCCATGATAAACTCTCTCTCTCTCTCTCTCTCTCTCTCTCTTTCCATTTGTTTTCAAATTTAGGATGACCAGATGCTCCTTATTTTAAAAGACTGCTACTTATTTCAAGACATCTCAGCTCCACAGAACATACTGAAGAGAGTATCTCTCATGTCAGAGATCACACCTTATTTAAAACTGAGCTAGAAGACTTATTTAAACAAAAAAGGGCAGAGTTGGCAACGGGTTCCTTTAAAAATGCTCTGGCAGGATGTTTCTTAAGGAGCTTAACAGAAGTCATCAACAGCACAATCCTATTATTGTCCAGTAAGTCCAGTTCAGTTTAATGGGGCTTACTCCCAGGTAAATGGGTAGATGAATGCAGACTAAATTTACATTATAATGGGAAGCGACAATCAGGGTGGTTAAACATTTAAATTTACCATTAATCTTGATGAGGATTTATTCCAGTTTGCTCTCTTATGTCAGTATAGCACACATTAAGATAATTTGGATAAAACTGGAGCAATACAAAGGTGAAGTTTAACCATTCATTCATAAGAGACTTGCATTTTTTGTTTCCTTGGTTTTAAAAAATCATTCATGTTTCAGTTTGTTTCTAGTGTTTGGAGAAAAAAAGAGAAAAGGCTAGGAGACTCATTTTTCCCTCCCTGTTATCTTTCTCCTAATAGTAAGATAACCCATCACCCACACCTATGTTCACATCCCCCTAGCTACCCCCCAAAAAATGATTTGTATGCTCATATAGAAAGTACATAGTTTAACTAAATCACTTAAATAGGAAGTATTCGCATGCCTAGATGAAAATTCCCTTGGAAATAAAACAGGCATGGTTTGTCTTCTGTTTCATTCCTTTTGAGGGTGAGCAAGTAGAACATCATCTAAAGTAAATTGTCCTTTTCATTTTCATGTAGTAGTTTTGAAAAGGAGGGAAGCTCACATAACACATGTGCATGTATGCTTGTGTGCGCACACACACACCACTATAAAGATATTGGAATGATCATACTAATTCTTGTAAAAAGGACAAAGTACTACAGCTGGTTTAGCTGTAAACCAAAAAAGGAATGCACGTGTGAGTTTATTTATATGCTTATTTTTCATGCCAGCATTGCATCAGATTCCTTTAACCTGAAATATTATTGCCTAAAATCTGCATGAACTCATGAGACTGTTCTAAAATGAGCCTACCATTCCATCCCTTGTGTTTCTTACTCCTACATATCACAAAACATCTCCTGAGAAACCTCAGGTTGGTCTAATCCAGGATTGATTTTGTGATGTGTAAAACATACCTCCAGTATTTTGTACTAAAATCTCCATTCCTATTATAGTATTTAATCTTTAAAATCAGAGACCTTGGTTCAAGAAAAATGTAAGTCATAAAACACTGCAAGAATGATTTCCCATCTTGCAAAATTAATGCTCTGAAGCAATCCATGCATGGTTTCCAAAGTGTACGTTGTTTTTCCATCTAGTAATTATTGTAATGTTTAACTACTCTCTCTTTCATCGAGCTCTACTTAACTAAAACAAACAAAAATTCTGTTGCTCCAAAAGTTTTCACCGAACAAAAATGTTCAGATATTTCGTTACAAAAGAATATACAATTGCCCAAATAACTGAAATATGTGATTTTAAAGAGTTATATTTATCAAATTCATTTCAGTATTGTTTGATTTTAATGGAAAAAAATTAAACCACTAATGTAATCAGGGACAGTATCGAATGCTGTCCCAGCACTAGTGCAAACCAACACTAGTGCAACATCACTAGCGCTTGTTAGGCAAAGGGAAAAGGTGTGATTTGCCACCGAATTTCGGCAGCAAACCACCACTTTTTCCCTTTGCCTACCAAGTGTTAATGGTGTTGTGCTAGCATTGATTTATTGGATACTGCCTAATGTTTCCCAAGAAATTGGATGATTCTGAGATTTAGGAAAAAAGGAAGAACATTATAAATAAAATGACCGATTAATTATCAACATTGTCTGGATTGATTTTTCCAGCATAGTGGAAAATGTCTGTCTGACTGATAAATAATATGTTACATAATTGAAGCAAATGTGAAACCTACATGGACTCATTGTTTGGATGGTGTTGCTGGGAGTGAATACATTTTTTATAGTATCACTAGAGCAGTCTCGTAGACAATGTAAAGGGTCCATCCTGAATTAAACAGGGGGAGCACTCTCAGCATCAGGTCCAAATCTAAACTCTCAGAAGGAGATTCTCCCCAATCTACCTACCTTAAGACTGTGGTCCTGAATATAAGTTTTATTCAGTTGAGTGAGACTAAAGCCTAGTCCATACCAACAGCAGGTGAGTTTTTGGACTAGACTACTTGAGACCTCAGGTGGGGGCTTTCATGATCTAATGTTTCCCTATACCAGGGGCTGCATTCCATTGTGGCTAATCTTCGGGGGGAAGGGCATATGCTAGAAGTGGGCGTGGCCCCTGCAAAAAGTGGGGCCAAAGTGGAGACAATGCATTGATACACATAAGACACACACATCCATTCACTCACTCACTCACTCACACACACGTAACTTTTTCCCGCGCGGGCACGAGTGAGGCCCAAACTCGGCCCGCTCATGCTCTCCGTGGCGAGCGCGGGCCTACCTGCCTGGTTCCTTGCGCTCCACGGCGGGCCGGCCACGCCGGCCGCACTGGTCCCGTCACATCACTTCTGGCGTGGCGGAAGTGACACGACGGGACCCTGCTCCGGCGCACTTGACCCCCGCACTATGTTTTTGGCGGGGAAAACCAGGGCAACAGGACTGTTTAAGCCCTGTTGCCCTGATTCCCCCCGCCAAAAACATAGCGCAGGGGTCCAGCAGCGTGCCAGAGCAGCAGGACGCGGCAGCTCCGGCTCTGGCAGCGGCAGAGCAGCGGGCCGGCGGCACGGCGGAGAGCCAAGCTGCGGAGAACATCGAGCGGCTGGAAGGTACGTGTAACCCCCATAAGAGAGAGGGCCGGTTTGTATGACATGGAAACCGTGGGGGAGCAGAAGCCCCCACGTGGTTCCTGTGTTGTGCAAATGCTGGCTGGGGCGCCCCCGTGGCACGGGCGTGCGCACGAAGCATGCAAAGTGACCATGGGCAGTAGAGGGGTAAGCCCCTACCGCATGTGGCCACCCTGCTGGCCGTCCCGCAGGGGCTGCACAGAGGCGGCAGCCCAGAGTGGCGGGAGCTGCGGCTGCTCCGGCCTGTAGGGGCAAACAGCCCCTCTGGGCATCCCGGGCCACCATCCCCTAGCTCCAGGAGGTCATCTGCGGCGCCCCACCGGACCCCGCGGGCAGCCCCGTGGTGCTTCTCCCGCTCACCGCCTGGGTCGTACGAACCGTCCCTGAGAGAGAGAGAAGGCAATTAGGCTTGGCTCTAATGGAAGGCTTTTTTCAAGCCTAATTGTTGCAAGAGCATACTGAGGAGGTAAGGCTGCAGTCAGTTGAGAAGGCCCCATGGGCGATGGGCCACATCTAGTTCACTGTCCAGAGGTTCCCCACCTCTGCCCTCCACATAGAAAGCCAGAGGTTAGAACCTTTCTCCCTGACATGCTAGGTTTTTATGTGCAGAAAATATTTTTGTATGGAATAGCATTCAATCATGTGGACCCTCATCAGCAGTCCAGTGCAGACACCTCTCCTGCTGTTTGTGTGGCCTACGCCTTACTTCCAAGAAAATGTGCAAAGGATGGGGGTGCAAATTGTTTCCATATGTGGGTCAATGGTGGGTTAAAATGTCCCAAGAGACCATGATTTTCCCCACCCCACCCCCACAGACATATTAGGTTGGATCCAGTACAGCCATTGAAAACAATGGGACTTAAGTTAATCATGTATTTCTATGGGTCCTCTCTAAGTATGACTAAGTCTGGATTCAACCCATTCTCTTGTTTGTTTGTTTGTTTGTTTGTTTGTTTCAAAAAGCCTTGAAGGTGTGAAATGGAGACCACAATGCCCCCTGGTCCTGTGGCTTACGCTGGCTCAGCTTGTCTGAGTGTGGAAAGCTAAGCAGGGTCAGGCCTGGTTATTACTTGGATGGGAGACCCCTCCTCTAGTTTCCTGCATTGAGCAGGGGGTTGGACTCGATAGCCTTGTAGGCTCCTTCCAACTCTATGATCTATGAAATCTATTAAAATGGGCTTTCACGATATTTATACAAAACTGTGGCTGAAGCACAAAATAGCCTAAGTCTGTCTTCACAAGGGCAAAGTGAGCCCTTCTTAAAACAAACTGAAGATGAGCCACTTTTTCTGATTACATGAAGCACAGATATGGATGGACATTTTGTAATGGCTACTAAGGATGTATTCACTGTGGAGACTGAACAGCTAGCTATACACTGAATAAATTGGAGTACAGACTTTACTGTGATGCAAGCTGATTTTATAAAGTCACTATATCTACTTTGGACACTAAACAGGAAAAAGCAGCAGCTCTGGAGTTTACTCATGACTTTCTAAATTAGCCAGTTGGATTAGGATTCACAGGAAGGTTATATAACACTTAGGTTGCTATCCTAAAGTAAGCCCCTGATCGAGATGAGTGAATCAGCAAAAAAAAAAAAACAAGCTCTTGAGGTTCTCCTGTATTCTGACTCATGACCTTATCTGATCGCAAGCTTTGTTTTCTCTTCACATGAAAATTTGTCTATATTTTTGTGCATTTTTGTAATGTACAAATCAATTGCATTTGCACACATTTTTAAATGTTCACATTTTCTCCCTTTGATTAAAACATGTTTGAGTGCATTTTTTCAAAAGTATGCATTTTTCATGCACATTTTTTAACACATTTGGGGGGGGGCGCAAATTGCATTGCAAGCTCAGAAATGTATGGACTTCAACTGCAGATTGTGTTTGGGTCCACAAGATGCAAACTGGGTAAATTCTAGTCCAAAATAAACTGAACTGAATTCCTCATATATCCCTACGTTGAACACAGTGGGACTTACTTGTGTGTAAATATGCAGAATAATGCACTCAGTTGCCTATAAAGGTCTGTTTTCAGTGGAGATACTGGAACAATGGTGCAGCTTGATAGGGTTGGTGGCACCTGTTACTTGGCCTACAAAAGGGGAGAGTGAAATCCCTTCTAGAGGGATGCTGATATTTAAGTAGGATATATTTCATAAACTGTGCACCAAGTATCAATCAAATGTCCATGGTCCTCTCTGGCTTTTGAAACTCTTGCTAGCTAATGAGAAGGTACAATGGGTATTTTCAAGATATATCTGGGAGTTTAATAAGATTTCAGAATCTGCTGTGTGGAATCACTTCATAATACTAACCCAACTTGACCAATGAGTTTCCAACCACAAACATGCATGTCTGTCATATCTAGATAAGAAGCAAAGCATTATTAAAAGGGGAGAAACTTCAAAGCTATGTACCATATAATTTCCTGTAAAAAAATAAGCTGTAATGTAACAGTTTTGTGCCGTAGGATTCACTATCTGGCAATGCAAACATGTATAATATTTATTTATTCTGATAGTTTAAAAATAAATACAATTGTATTCCTTTGAAGCAGGCTGCAGCATGATGCCATGTACCCAACTTGTGTCCGTCTTACTTTATGTAAAATTGCCTGTTTTCATATTCGGATAATTAAAAAAAATGTGAGGAAAAATGGTTGGCATGTTGTTTATCAAGGCACCTTTTGCACTTCAATGGAAGTATTTGCATCCCATTTTGACTGAAGAGTTCAAGAGTCTCCCAGTGCACAGAAATGCAGCTGCAGGGCTGGCCTTACCATTGGGCAAAGTGAGGCGGTTGCCTCAGGCAGCAGATGCTGGGGTGTGGCAGCATCTGTTAGGTGCTGGAGGTCAGAAGACAGACCAGTGAAGACAGCCAGTGATGAAATAAGATTCAATATCAGTCCAGTGGGGTTCAGTACATATAGGGATGGGGGTGGGGGGAGATCAGCAAAAAAAATCCTGGGCTAGCACTAGCCTAGTGCAGATGGATTATATTTTCTGATCAAAATAGAAAGAAAGGAACTCCCCAGTTCAGGACCGAATTAGATGCTCACGTCGTTAGCCCTTGCATGAAGGTTTTTAAATATATATGTATAGTACATGTGGGGGGGGGGATGCGGATCAGGAGCATGCCACGAGTAGAGGGTTGTTGTTGTTTTTAATTCTGTGCTCCTACATGGTCCTAATTGGAAACACACACCTGCACCTGCTATTTTTATTTTATGTTTAAATAATCACACAAGGGCAAATGGCATGAATACTGTCTCATCTAGTTTGGCCCTCAGTTTCTTGTTTTTAGTTATTTTACCTTTCAAAAAAAACACTTGTGATTTAGGGAAACATTTAAAATGTTCTTATTTTATAGTACTTTTAAAAAAAAATATACCGTTAAAAAGATCAATATTTGCAAGCCTACATGCTGCTGCTTTTTCTAAAAGAATAAATCAAAAGTCCAGAAACATTGGAAGGTGTCGTATACTGAGTCAGACCTTCAGTCCATCAAGCCCAGTATTGTTGACACCGACTGGCAGTGGCTCTCCAGGGTTTCAGGCAGGAAATTTTCCATTCCTACCTGGAGCTTCTGGGGATCAAACCTGGGACATTCTGAATGGAAAGCATGTGCTCTACCTCTGAGCCACAGCCCCTCCCAATGATCTTCCTCCAGAACAGTTGATCCCACTCAACATAAATCCAACTGAAACTCTAGAGCACACAGAACACGGAATAATTTCATTTGGAAGAGGCATAATACAAATATTGGGTTGTATCCAGACTTGCACTCAGCAGAGTTCTGCTGGCACTGGAGGAAGAGATGAGGCTGCATTTTTTCCTAATTCTTCCTCCTCTCTGCAGCCCCCTGTGCCCTCTAAAAAGTTTCTCCTGAGAATTAAGGGACCTTCCAGAGCACTGTGGGAGGTGGCTTTGGGGCTGCAGGGGAAGGGAGAAATTGTCATCCACCCCCTTCCACCAGGGGGGAGTCCCTACTGGATCCCAGTTCCCTCTACAAATGGAAGGAGCCCTTCTGTTCATGGAGGGGTATGTCTGGATCCAAGCCATTGTCAGGATTCATGCCTAACAGGGCAATTTGATAAAGTCTATTCAAAAGGAAATCCAGGTAAGTGGTATACGATTGTAGCCTTAAAGTGCCTTCTCTACCGATCAATAACCAAGTGAATGTAGGAGAAACAACCAGTTTGTTCTAGAGTAGTGCATTGCATTGACGTTGACTCTTGCCATTATGAAAGGCCATCAGAAAGAGTTGCCAAATTCACAGCTATCCCTACAATACAGAAGTGGGGCGGAGGGGGGGGGGGAGAGAGAGATGTTTTGAGGAATGAGAAGAAAACTTACTCTAATTCATAACTTTGAATTAACAACTGATATGAATAATTTCCATACAGGTAAGCACAACAACAACTAAAGATATAAGTATAGAATGGGTGAGGTACGGGGAGAATCAACATTAATACTCTTCACTGTACACTCTGCTTCAGATTGCTCTGCAAGTTGTGTCATTGGGTATCCTCAGTAACATGATGAAATGTGCCATAAACATCAGAACATTGATGCTGTATTAAATCTGCTTTTCATAATCTTCTCTCATTTCCCAGATCTGAGATGCTTTTATTCAATTTCCCCTGACTAACTTGATATGTAAATCCATATAAACATAGCCATGCATAATGCTCAGGAAAATGCACTTCTTACTGATGTTTCTCTCCAGTTGTTGGTGCAATTCATTGTAATTCCATTATTTCTAAAATGTTGCATTATTTCTAAGAAATGCTTAGTGGGTAGCATGCTACACATTCATTTTTGATTGCCAGTCTTGAGACATCATTTTTCACCTCTATCTGCACTTGATCCATTATGCTCTTGCCAATTGCATTAGCAATAATAACCAAATGAAATTCTTCTTGTGTAACAGTAAAATTTAAAAACTAAAACAGGCTCAGTTCCCCATGTCACACTGAATGGTTTCAAATTTCAGTCGCTCCTTTTTTCCTATGCATGTATGGTAAATCTGCAACAGGAGTTCCAACAGGACTAGAGGGCTAAACCCTGATCACGTTCTTCACATCTGCCCCAATACACACACAGAAGGCTTCTGCTAGCAGACATGCAGTGCAATCCTGTACATGTCTACTCAGAAGTAAACCCCATGAGTTCAATGGGACTAACTTGTAGGTAGGCATGCATAGGATTACAGCCTGATTTGAAAATCCTGGCACAACTGTAAAATTCATACATACTCTATTTATGGCTGGAGACCAAATGGGATATAAAAGAATAGCTTTATCAATAGCTATCGTATTGCTATAGGAATTCTGGTAGATTATTTTCATCCTATTATTGAGATATTACTGTGTTGGGCTCCAGGTTTCTGTCCTTGGTTATGAGATTTCTGTCCTTAATTATGTGTCTCAATTCATACTGGGCTTGATCCAAATAATAAAATCCCACCTTGTGCTGCTATGCCATATTCATCCAGATTAGGAAGCATGGTCCTCATCATCTTAACCCTGCATCTTGTAAAAAAGTACATAATATTCCTCCTAGATTCTCCTGATTGTACACAGCTGTCATGATCAGTGTTCTTGCTCTACCTCTATTGTGTTGTCTGTTGAAACTTGCCTTCTGAATTCAGGTTCCACACACACACTGGTAAATCAACTGATTTATTTATTTGAGATTGAGTAGACTCATTTAAATCAATGGGACAAGCTGGTCATCATGACTAGGTTAAGACCCATTGCTTTCAATGGGTCTGCTCTAAGCATTACTAACCCTGGATTCAACCCTATGTATAGTATTAGTTCTAATGGTCTTCAAATTTGCAAATGTTTGTTGAACATGGCAACCATTTCTGAGAAAGTAGTCTTCAGCTTATTCCTGTTGGGTACTCTGGGCATGAGCTCACCTGCAAATACCAATTTGCTCCATGGTTGTTTTCGGAGAGAATTTGCTGGCTGGCTCTCTACAATGACAATGAGGTTTTCCCTCCTTTCAGCTGAAATTCATTATAAATACATCCCGTTGCCAATACTAAGTAAGATAGTACTGTGCTAAATTGCACTGTATCCACAAGAAAACACATGGAGGAAACAATAAATAGGGAATCGTGGGGGAATGAACATGCTTAATGTCCAGCTACATCTCTATCAGACATGTCCACAGTGGGGAGACTGGCAAGGGTGGTCCTCATTCTCCACCAAATCCCCAATGGACCTCCCTCTATGTGGGCGGAGAGGAAGACCCGCTAAGTAATGTGACCCCTGCAACAATCTCACAGAGTCCATAGGACAACTGCAGCCTTAGTTTCATTTTCATTTTCACTTTCACTTTCATCATCATCATTATTATTATTACTATTATTATTAACACATCTGTTTGGAAGATCTTTTTGAACTGCTCCTCAAAGATTTGACTATTTTCCATCCAGGTCTTGGACATAAGAAGGAATCATGCAAAATCTCTCAAAGGCTGTTTTTTTTTTTAAAAAACCACTGGGAAAACTGCAGAAAACACGGTCACCTTCTGCATACAATTAATTTGCTTAGTTGTTTGACAAAACAAAGTCCCACAAAGAACATACAATTTTCAACCCCAAAATCAAAACACATGAAAATTTGTCTCGGCTCTAGTTGATATGCAAGAGCCGATAGTGCTCGTCTATGGAGAGAAAATTCCTCTAGGGTCACATTTAATCAACATCTTTAAACCATGTACAACATTCAGAATTATTTTGGTTTAAATCTTCCCCTTTTCAGTTTCCATGCCAAATCTTATGTGGAGTGGTTGCCAGGGGGAGGATTCCAAACAGCTCCATACAATAAAAGACCTCCAGATTGGTGGAATCTGCTTTCTGACAGGTTATCGCCCATGCCAAATGAGACAGAAATACAAGTAATCATGTAAAATGAAAGCCAAAGACAGACCTGTCCCTGTCTTAGATGAATAAGTATCCCATTACATTGAGGAATGACAGCCTCAGGCGATGATTATGCCACTATTATATTCTAAGCATCCAGGGTTTGTCAGACTGAATACATTCCAGTAAAATAAAATAAAAAGCATCCAATTTATAGCCAAGCATATAATCTATTATTTTGCTTAATATCTCTTGCTTGGTTTTACAGATTATTGGACAAAATAACACCATGTTTAAGCATGTGTTTAGACTCTGATATAATGCATGCTCTCGCCAACCCTTGTACTTAAAAAGACATAAATAACCCCGTTGAACTCTCTGAGTTACACTGGTAGAAAGCCAGCACGAGGAAGATTACAAGCAAGGTCAGGGGTATTTGAGAATGATACATGAACATTCACCATTTTGTTTACAGACAATTCCACCGAGAATGTTTCTTTAAATACCGCCCTGGTCTCCTAGGCAGATTTTTTATTTTATTTTATGGTACACTAACTATAGCAAAACACCAGCAAAGGCATGTTCACGCCAAACAGCTATTTGACGTATACTTCAAATTCAATGGGCAGAACGCTGCCCCTCCGGATCTTTCCTGGGGTGGATTTACCTTTCCCCCGCTCAGAGCTGGAATGGGAAATGCAAGGGTGGCGACACGTGCTCTAAGCAGGTGGGGTTATAAGAGGGCCCCACCTTCTCCCAGGCCTCTTTCCATTCTGCACGACCCACCCTCCCCATCCAACAGCGTGAGGCTAGCTGAGTAGTAGGACTTTTGTGTGTGTGCCCAGATTGGCTTTCGGTGCCTTCCCCCCCCCCACCTACTCCACAACATCAGCAACAAGGGTTGGCATCATTTTATTTGGCCAACTGGATACTTAGTCTTGGTTACAATTGGCAGGTAGTACAGTATCAAGGTAGGTAAAAAAAAGGCTACCCTGGTGATTACCCTGAGACACCTGGAGGGTGAAAGGTCAGTAACTCAACCTACCCTACCTCTCTTTGCTGGCCAGCTCAAGAGTATAGAGCAGGGCTCTCCAACCTTGGGTCCCCAGATGTTGCTGGCCTACAGCTCCCAGCATACCCAGCCAGCATGGCTAATGGCAAGGGATTCGGGGAGCTGTAGTCCAGCAACATCTGGAGACCCAAGGCTGGAGAGCCCTGGTATAGAGGAATGCTATGCAGGTGGGTGACAGTGGGAGACAACGTCTTGGCCCCTATACAATTCCGTGAATGAGGCAGGGTGATGGCATTATAAAAGCTTTGACTGGAAGCACCTTTCTTCTCTCATGCCAGGGTTACTGAACCTCAGGCCTACAGGCCAAAATTCAACCTGCCTCATGTCCCAATCAGGTCCTCCATGCCTCCCCAAATGACCATGCTCCTTTCCCCTGTACAGCCCTACCCCTTCCCCCAACCACTGACCGTTTGGCACTTCCCTGGTTTTTGGTGTGCCTTTTTCCCATTCTAAAAGGTTGGAATGCCTCTCTTAAGTCTTAGTCACTGGCAGTGACAGGGTTAAGCTAAAATATGCTGGTATTTTTGACATTTTGGCCCTGCCCCTTTGGCCCCACCCACCACTGCTATGTGGCCCCCAAAAGCTCCTCCAAAATTGAATTTGGCCCTCATGCTGAAAGGGGTTCGACACCCCTGTCTTGAACTCTATATAACACTCTCTAACACTATGGGCTTCTCTACATTGTGCGCTTGAGGTCCCTCACTCGTGGAAGTTCGCAGGGCCTTTTCATGACATCCTCCTCCTCCAGGTCCTCTCCCATGTTTTGCAGCCATCTTCACGGGAGGTTTTAGAGTGAGGAAAGTCAGGTATTAAATTTCAAACCAGGACAAACCAGAATTAAAGCCCCGTGTAAAGTCGCAATTCCGCTATACTGCAGCTATACCACAGCGCCACCTTGTGCTTGGTTAATAGAATATATAGAAAGGCAGAGAAATACAAACCCTGGGGGGGGGGGAACCCTGTGTAAAGGACACACTTTTCCTCCTGCTGTGAAAACAGAAGAAGAAGCCTCAGTAAAGCGGCGGGTTAAACCCTTCATATAGAGAAGCCCTATATAACTGATAGTATTATATTTATTAAATATAAATGTGCCTTCCTCTAACTAGCAACACAACCCATGCTCATTTACTTGGGAGTAAGCCCCATTGAGCACTGTGGGACTTTCAGTAAACATACACAGGATGGGGTTAAAAGCTGCTTAGCGTCCTGTTTGAGGCAAGCAAGGAACTCTAGCAACACTGACAATCAGGCTTTGCGTATACTGGCACAGCTGATGTTTATGGGCATGCACTTTTTTTTTCTCCTTCCTTCATAATCATCAACATCCTCCTCCTTTCCCACCATATTTTAAAGGACAAGATATCCATGATAAGCTTCAGCGATGATAACCAGAGTACATTTCTTATAACCAGAAGCTCCATTTTGCCCAGGTCTTGAGCCACAGGGGTAGAATTTTGAAAAGTGCATCTCTCTACTCCTGTGTTCCCTCATCATGTGAAAGGGAGGGCAAAAGGCAAAATCCCCACCAGGACAAAAGGAACTTGAACCCCATTCAGAGTCTGACAAGCACTCGCAGAATATGATCCTAATCCTGTTTCCAGCATTCTTCTTGCTGCTTGGCCTCTCTGTTCTGTGCTGTATTCTTCTAACTGTCACCGCAGCAAATCCCCCAAATGGAATAACTGGGCAGATAACCATCAAAGGGAAGCTGAGAAATCTACAGTAATTTCACAGAGTTATGGGAAAGAAAAGTAAGTGGGTGGTGGAGCAAAGAATAATTTTTTTAAAAAGGTTTACAAGAGTTAACCTCCTACCTCCTCCTATTGAATTCCCAAGCATTTTCTCTAAGCAATAGCATTTTAGGCCTGCCTAGGTTTATAATAATATTTCATGAATTCTTAGGCACGGCACATAGGTTATTCTTGTAGGGCTAGGAAGGTTGGCAATTTCTTTTTCTAGGTGGATCCTCATGTCTTTATTAGCCCTGGGACAAGCAGAAATTCAGCAGGCGATGCTCTCCCAATTACTGCATCTGTGTTCCAGGAAAAGCTTCACCTGCTTAATTTCTGCTTACATAAAAATGTAAGAAGCCCAGGAGCCTTCCTGGAAAATAAGTTGGCTACTTTGTGCACATTTGTGTGATCATTTGTGTGCATGCTGGTACATGTTCATCCTGTTCCCGTTTGAGGCTTGTTACACTTTTATCCAATTCTTCCTCAAATTGCTCAGAGAGGCTTATACAGGGTCAGGCCCATAGAGTACGGGGTGTGCGCTGAGTACAAAACGTTGTGCCGGGTTCAAGAAATCCTGCTCGCAGTGGCCTTGAGCTTGCTAGACTTTTATCTTGTTCAACTCTCTGATTTACACCGTGATGTACCGTATATAAATTAAGATGAAGTTGAGGAAGGTGTGTTCCAAGGATTGTGTGAACTGAAGACATCCAACCTGTAGTAGCAGCACTTGTAAATAGCCATGCTAACATGTCCCACAGTGATAGCATCTGAAAACATGCATGTGTTGTTCAAGTTTGTGTTATGGGTTCCTCGCCCATTGATAGGCCTGAGTTTCCTTCCATGTTTAATAATAGACTCCAGCTGTGAAAAGCTCAAGTAGAACAGCTGCAAAATCAGTAAATGAATGTTACTGTTGTGATGACCTAGTATTATTATAAACAATAAAACTGAACTGAACTGAACAAATGTTAACACCAGTACTATCGTGGGAAATTATATTCTGTCTGAAGGTCAGCCTCCATAAAACCCAACAAACATAGGCAGCTTCAGCTTAAGTTGTAAACCAAAAAAACCTAAACAACTGCATGACATTTAAAAATGGTCAGTTTAGGTTCTCTTTTTAGCTGAGCACTTTTATCATTATATTGCTGAGGTTTGCAGTCTCTTTCATGGCAGGTTTTAGTTATTAGGTTAAGAGTTTTCTTACAGTTTAGCAGCAGAAACATTTTCTAAGGCTGGGCTAAAATCTAGTGCTGTGCTGAAAATTTCTTCCACTTTATTATTATTATTATTATTATTTACCATTCTCATTCAATATGATAGAAAATAAATGGCTTTTGAAAATAAATTCAAAGGAGAAGCAAATTTCAGAGAAATTCTCATGGGTTGGGTTCAGCGTTCTTGTGCTTACCTTAATTACCCCGGTGGGCAGAGCAATCCTATGGCCCCTAGACAGTGTCTAGAGGGCCATAGGATTTTTTGGAGTTCCAGCTCTGACATCAGAAAACAGCTCCGATGTTGGAATTGGGACTCCACGCTCGGAGTGCCCCCCCCACACACACACAGCTGGCGCGGAAAGAACCACACTGGCTGCTTCTCCAGGGAGGGCAGGAGACCAGCACTGCCAAGATACGACATATCCTGGCAGTGCCTCAGCCTCCTTCCCTCCCGCTCCAAAGCACCGCAGTTAGACAGCTGAAATTGGACATCTAACTGCTTTGCCGGGCCAGAGGAGCTCAGAGGCGATCTTCGCCTCCATGCTCCTCCCACTCTGCATAGAATGCCTGTAATCCTCCAAGTTCAGAGGGTTATGGGCATCCCCATAGGATTGTGCCCTGAATTTGTTATTTCCTTGGATAATAATGAATGCTCCCATGTAAGCTCGGATGAGATGAGCTTTTGCGCATGCGCAGTATCAAAGTGCATCTTGGGAGCTGTAGTTTGGAAATGCATAGTACATCATGACTTCATGCATCACCACATTATGTACCCCTTTTCTGATTGGTTATTTTGCATGGCGTTCCTATGTTAATCCAACGAACTCAGTGCATGTATGGAAATAGCACTGTCTTGATACAGACTGCACATGTTCAGAAGGTCATGATCAGTTCTGAACTTAATAGAGAATTCATAAAAAGCAAGTCTAGGCTCTTTAAAAAGGTTAGCATTACAAACTGGTGAAGTTTGACCAGCAAACCAACTAATTATGAAATTTGGCAGCATCACTACTTATGAAGTGGCTGAGGAGTATATATGAGTGTCCTTTCTTTCACTGTACTGCCATCTCTCTGGCAACCTGTAGCCTCCTCTGCTTCCCACAGTTCAATTAAAGCAGTGGATGCTCATCATACAGTGCAAAGGGGTCAGAGCCCCACCTAACCTGTCCTGCCTAACCTGCTTCTCATTGCTTGTGCCCCACACTTTGTTTCCCTCCATAGGATGCAATGTAAAGTGGCTGGCAGCCGCAGTGCAACGCTTTGTTCATTTTGGAGCTTAAGTGAACATGGAAAGCCCTTAACACAACATGGTAAACCAAAGGGTTTTTGGTTAATTGGATTCATTTCTAAGTCCTTTCAGTTAAGTCCTGTCAGCTAGCTAAGTAGAGAGAAAAATTAATTCTTAAGGCTCCAGTCCTATACACACTTACCTAGGACTAAGCCCCATTGAACTCAATGGGACGGATTTCTGAGTTAATATGTATAGGATTTGCACTGTGTCTAATTTTCCCCAACAAACATGCAGTTAACTCTTTAGGGCTCTCCAATATACCTCAGAAGTTCCAAAGGGCTTGCAGTCTGTTTTAAAAGCTTTCGAAGGAGGAGCAGCACTGCAGCAGCAAAAGATTCCAGAAATTCACATCTAAAATGAAAACAAAATGTAAACCTTTCGGGGGGGTGCCACTGGAACTATAAGTGTTTAGGTCAAATATTGAAAATTGTAATATGACAATGGGTGTCTACAGTCATCACGGCTGAACATGCAAAGTCCCATCCAATCTTAGAAGCTAATTAGGTCAGGGTTTGCTAGGAGGTAGATGAGAAACCACTTGGGGACCTCAAGAGCTTTGCTTTTCATCTGTCCAGATGGGGAAGAAAAGAAAGCAAAACCTCATGGAGAAGGAAGTTCTGGAGGGTCCCCCACTGGAGAATGCAAAGGGAGAACAGGCAGGTGCAGAATGCCCAGGGAGGTTTGTGGATATTGGGGATATGAACCCAGGAAGCTGCCTTATACTGAGTCAGGCCATTGGCCCATCCTGCTCAGTATGGCCAACACTGACTGGCAGCAGTTCTCCAGGTTTTCAGAGAGGTGACTTTCCCAGCCCTACCTGGAGATGCAGGGGTTGAACCAGGGACCTTCCGCATGCACAGCATATGCTCTGCCACTAAGCTATGGCCTACCCAGTCCCTAAGAGCACTTGCCTGCATTTGCTTCAGGGAAACCTCTGGGGCAGGAAAGTGGGGCACCATATCTGTGCTGACATCACCCTATTGACAAAACAGGTGGGAAAGCAAGGGGAAACAACACTGCTTTTGTGGTTCAACTCTGCCCTAAAGGCAGTTAAGGCACCCATTCCAATAGCCTCATATGATCCACACTGCATTAAGGCCCAATTGCTTATTGGGAGATCCAGACAGCAGGCTGGTGTGCACATGATGCTGTCGTAGGTACAGAAGCCAGAGACTGACATGGGCATGGGCTTCTCAAGACACACTGCTCCTATTTTTAGACTCTCCTTCCTCCCACAATGAAACAGCAGCAGTAGCAGGAGATGCAGCAGACAGCCTTAGATAACCTCCCAGAGCCAGTGACCAAAAGTCCTTGCTTCTGATTGGCCCGTGCTTCCTAAGGCTGCAAGCCTGCAAGTAGGCCTATTAAGCCAATGAATGTCAGGTTCTACCATGCCTCAGGTTGATGGGTCAGTAGGCTCAGACAGCTGGGGATCAGGAACGCCTGTGAGACCTTTGTTATCGCCAAGCTTGTTGTTGTGAGACTCCGAGAGGAGGCGATGCAACAAAAGCTCCCATCACTATAAAGTGAAAAATGGGGCGGTGGCGGATTCATCGCCACCTCCCGTTTTTTGGGTGCTCCGCCCACTGGCACGATTGAGCGGCCTCGGAGGCCGAGTAGAATAACCCGCACTCCATCCCTTTGCAGTTCATTGTATGTAAATAAACGTGGCCCAGTTAAACATAATTCATCTCTTTAATGTTGTACAGTGGAAGGAATGTAGCCCCCTGCTGCTGTGTAATTTCACGCTGAGGAGTCTGATGATGGGGTTCCTTGCAGCCTGATCCTTTATGGATCAGAAAACCCACTTTCTCTTTGTGTTAGAGAGCCCAAAGATTATCTCCTTAACCTCTTTCGTGCCAGAATCAAATTGAACAGTAGATATTCCTCCTTCTTTTTCGATAAGTCTCCCACCTAATGGTCCAGGTCCGCAACATGGGAGGTTTGGGGTTTTTCTTGTGTGTGAAAATATATATTCTGCAGAGGAAGGGAGGGATGGGAATGATGGGAGTTGCAGTGCAACACTTCTGGATGGCACCAGGTTGGGGGAGGCTGACTTGCACTGTGGCAACTAAGCCTGGTCCTAGGACCCACCCCAAACTGCCACTTGGCATCGTTCCTGTACAGCTGAGGAAATGGGAACAATCAAACTGGCCCGACGGTTAGCAGATGATGAGCCAATCCACCTGTGTTTCAGCTCTAAAAATCATGCAGTGTCTTACCATGTACAGAGAATAAACCCTGTTGTATAAGTGAAAGTTATTAACCATCACTCTGAAGTGAGTAGGATTCCTTGAAATGCAGCAGTACACTAATACCTCCTTTCTTTAGGCACCATCAAAGCATCATTAGCTAGATCTGCTTGAGAAACTGTCCAAAAAAACCTCCTTCACCCTCCCATTACCATTCTGCTAGTTTCCCCCCTCCTCAGCACTGCAGCTGTGCTACCTAAGGAAACACACACACACACATACACACACAGAGAGAGAGAGAGAGAGAGAGAGAATACTCAATAACACCCATTAGACTATTGTCCCCTTCAAGGCAACAGAAAGGCAAGCAGAGCTTAATCCTTTATTCATTACTCAGTAGGATGTGAACAGCAAGCCAGTGGCATCCCTAGAGAAGGTGAAGACTCATCTTTCCCACTTCCTTGACTTTCAATTGTTTCTGGTCAGATGGGGCTAAAACAGTGTCCCCAATTTTTCAGCATAGAATCACACTTCGTAGTACTATGATGAAGGGCCTCTTCTTTTTAGGGTCACTGAACCAGTGCCTTTTATTAATCCTAACCCTGGAAATGTCCCCTTGAGTTCAGTGGAACTTTTCCCATGGAAGTCAACTTAGTATTGTAGCTTCAACCTGAAAAGAAAAACAGGGGATAGGTATTTAGAACACACACACACACACACACACACACCATCAAACTATCAGTCTTATCAGCCAATTGGCTGGCAGAATTGCAACAAGCTACCCCTGATAACACACACTGAGAGGTAGAGAAAGAGAGAAAGAACTAACTCTGATAGACAGTGAAACAAGATAAAACATGCAAGTACTGTACGTGTGTTAGAGACCTTCGGCTGCTGGGCAGTATAGAAATGTAATAAATAAATAATTAGAAAGAAAAACACAAGGGGAAGAAGCACAGAAGTTACTACTGGTATGTTGTGTACATATGTTAAGCTTTTCCCATCCTCCCTCCAGTGTGGCATAGTGTTTAGAGTGTTGGACTGGGATGCGGGAGACAGAGGCGTAGCGTGGGGGGTGCAGGGGGGGGCCGGCCGCACCGGGCGCAACATCTGGGGGGGGCGCGCTCGCAGCTCTCTGCCCCTGCCCGCAGCGGACCATCCTCTTACGGGGAGGCGGCGCGGCCGTGGCGGGGGGACACGGGGCAGGGCTGGCTCCACAGAGACCCAACTTGGAAGGCGGTCGAACGCGAGGCCTCCCTCTCCCCCCCGCGCCCCGTGGGCCGCCCTGCTCGTGCCCAGCGACGGGCCCTGCTCCCGCCAGCCCCACGCCAAGGGCCGGCCATTCAGGTGTCCAGCGGCGGCAGCAGCCCGCTCCACCGGGGCCGCGCTTTGCCACACGCACGCGCGCTCGCCTCGGTGCCGGCGGCGCTGCTCTCGGTCAGGTGCGGCCCCCAAGAGGTGAAGATCTGACCTCGGCTCTCTTCATTACCACGAACTCTCTCCCGCGGCTGCTGCGAGCGCTCCCGACGGCCGTGCAGGTCGCTGCGCCCGATTGGGATGGCAGAAGTCAAAGGGGCCTTAGGGGGGGCGCTTCCCCGCCTCCGGAGGAGAGGAGCAATGGCCGCACATGGATGCTGCAGGGAAGTCGGCTTCAGTGGCGCTGCAGAAAGCCCCCCGGCACTCGAGCAAGGGCTTAAGTCGCCGGGGGGGGGATTTGCAGCCAAGGCTGGGCAGGCGTTGCGGCTCGGCTGCTGGGCTGGCGGAAGACGCGGCTCATAAAAGGCATTCTGCGGCTCCGGAGTGTGCACCGAGACAGATTTTGGGTTAGGGGGCGCAAATTACTTGCCTTGCCCCGGGTGCTGACAACCCACGCTACGCCACTGGCGGGAGATCCAGGTTCCAGTCCAGTCCCCACTCAGCCATGAAGTTCATAGAGTGCTGGTTGGGGAATGCTGGGAATTGCAGGAATTTTTCCCCATCTAAACATTCATAGGATTGAGCCTTTAGATTTATTTATTTATTTTTTAAATCCAAAGCTCATGAAAGAAATTGCCATCTAGATCAGAAGATCATATTTGGGGGGGGGGGGGATGCTTACCTCTTTTCTTGCAAGCTAGTTTTGTTTTTGTTTTAAATCAAAATTGCCCCCTGCAAGCTGCTTTTTGCCCAATGTCTTTTCCATCACGAGCAAAAAGCAGGACAACTGGAGAAATATTGAGAAGCAAACAATCCAGAGGGGGAAAGAGAAGTACCTCTTTTGCCCACCCCACACATGAAATTTCACTGAGTGTCATGCAGAGTTTACACTTTCCCAGATGCTGGATAGAAGATTCTGTGTACATTGTTGTATTTCACTCATTTCGCCACATCTGCCCATGTAGTATCTCACGAAGTGTGTAGCAAGCAAATTAGTAACATATGTCAGTGATGCCATACCAATTCTTAATGGTAATACCCCCCCCCAAATCCCCACACATCGTTATCTTCTATCGGCTGGGGGCACTCAATCATTTAATGGCTCTCCAGGCATTAAATAACCCACCCCAATCTTTGAGGTTGGAAAATCCCCCCCCCCCCCGCCAGCTGTTGTGGCCTATCACCAGCTACCCTGGACAATGTTTCATTGGAGAACTTAGGAAATCTAACAGGAGGATATTTTCTCTCTTTCCTTTTAGTCTGCCTATCTTTGCTTAGACCACAGAATCCGCTCTGCCCATTTCCTTGGCACCAGAGCTCACTCTGCAATACATCTGCATCAGAGCAAGTCTCCCTCATTATGCATAACTAGGACTCATGAGACTGAAGGCAGGCACTTAGAGCAGAGGCACCAAATTCAATAGTGCTGTTTCCACCAAATGATGAGGCTGAAGTTGATTACTTGTTCCTGGTTCCTTATCCCCTACACCCAAAAGTAAGCTTTGGGCTACCCCCATAACATATATATCTCCATGACTGGATGGCTGGCCACCTCGAGATCCACAACAGTTCTCTCCAATCAGCACTGTTGGTTTTGTGCAATACTTTTGAATGTGTGATGACCCCAAAAGACAATTACAAATAAGGAACTGGGGAGGGTGTGCCCCAAACTAAGTTTTGGGACATGACAGGTCATACACACACACCTCCAGGAGACAGTTTTCTATGAGATTCCCCAGCATCATGTCCATTCCGATGCTTTATTTTGGTGCAGGACTCTGAGTCTTTCTACACGAGGCATTTATTGTGCACTCGTGATTCCTTACTCACGGTAGTTTGCGGGTGTTTTACATGAAATCGTCATCCTACAGGTCATCTCCCATTCTTTCGAACCATTGTAGTGTGTGTGTGTGTTTTTCTAACGAGGAAAGTCTGGTATATCGTGAATGGCAGCATGAAACCCTCGTGTATTTGCACAATTCCACTATACCACAGCACCACCTAGTGGTTGTGTAAGGGAACATATAGAAAGGCAGAGAAAGAAAACCCTGGGGAAAAACATGTGTAAAGGATCCAATCTTATTGCACAAAGAATCTGGAAGCAGAAGCCTCGGTAAAGTGGTGGGTTAAAAGCCACATGCAGAAAAGCCCACTGTCAAGCATACTTCCTTCATGCCAATAACAACCAAAAATATGTATGTTCTCACTGGATTTTAATTGAAGGTTTTAATGGTATTTGCTGCTGATGGATATTTTAAAATTGTATTTTATTGGACCTGGTTTAAATTTTATTTAAAATTGTTTATATTTAATGTGGCTTTATTATGTTTTCTGTATTGTTTTTATTTTGTAAGATGCCTTGGGAGACTATGGTCTTGAAAGACATCTAAGAAATGGATTAATCATCAAGAGCTTTTCTACATGAGGCATTTATTGTGCACTCATCATTCCTCACTCATGGTTTTTTATGTGTTCTTAGACAATGTGATGAGCCTCCAGTTTCACTTCTGATTTTAAAGAGCACTTTCCTGAATTATTTTAGAGCAGGGAAAATGCAGTATTATTTCTCAAAGTGAAGCAAAATGTATTTCCCCACTTGTGTAATTACATTATTCCACCACACCACAGTGCCACCTAAAGATTATGTAGCAGAAAAGCAGGAAAGGAAAAGCTCTTTCTGTAGAGCTCAGATCTCAATTCTGTAATGAAACCAAAAGCAGATACAGCAGATTAACAGCCTCGTGAAGGAAAGCTCTAAATCAATAATCAATCAATCAATCAATCAATCAATGAATAAAGAACTGGAGATGTGCACCCCGAATTATACACCCTCATCTCTAAGAGAATGGCCTCTGTGACATACCACAGCATTATATGTTTGCTCATGTGCCTGGAATGCTTCCCCAGCCCCACACGTTAATCATGTGAAGGTGATTTTTGGTTCTACCTCTAAAGGGCATGCATGTGTCTGATAAAAGCAATTTTATTTTGTGGTGGTGGTGTATGTTTTGCATTTCAGTGGGGAGGGTACCATTATGGACATGATTGGACAGGTACAGCCATGTGTGGGTCAGAGATGTCCAGAAGAAAACAATAGGCTAGATGTGTTAGGCTCAAGAGCAAACCCATCTTTGATTATCCAGCATTGCCCATATCCATTTATCCTGGAACATTTCGTATTTGCACATTTTTCTTTTGCACAAGAGAACTTGTACTGTACATGATACAAGACAATGTGACACCAGACGATGGCCAAAGTCCAGCCTACATACTCAGTTCTGACTTCTTCACTTTTCCAAACATCATGGCAGCATATATGTGGGTGGGCCTTTTTCATACATGTAGTCTGAGAGTCTTAAGGCACAATCCTATCATGTTTAGACAGAAAAAAATCTTACAACTCCCAGCATTCCCCAGCCAGCCATGTTGGCTGGGGGATGCTGGGAATTGTAGGACCTTTTCCCTACAATTATAAATAAATAAATAATAATAGGATTGCACCCTTAGCTGATTGGGAAATCTCTACCCTTTTGGATAAGAGAGAGTCAACGGAGATATTGATTCTTTACATGAGAAAAGGAAAGGCCCAGGGTGCATGTTGTGTTTGAATCATGAATACTATGGCAAAGGGCCATTGTACTAACCACTATTCTGAATTAAATTAGAACAAAACAATTTGGTGAAAACCAAAAAGATATACAGTAATACCTTGGATTGCAAGTAACTTGGTTTGAGAGCGTTTTGCAAGACAAGCACATTTTTAAATATTTATTATTATTATTTTTACTTGATATACAAGCGACGTCTTGCAATTCAAGTACTGTAGTACAGCTTAAATTAAAAATCTCTGTACAAATTTTTTGGGGGGGATTTCATTTTGATATAAGAGTGTTTGGATTACAAGCACGTTTCCAGAACGAATTATGCTCTCAATCCAAGGCATGACTGTATATGACAAATTCAATAGTCAGTGAGTATTTAGCTACGATGGCCAAGGAATGAATGATCTTAAGCAAGTATGTCTCCAAATATTAGAAGAGATCAAAAGGAGGTGTGGTAGCTCCATGTGGAGTTACATGCATTGACTGCAACCCATGGGAAGCTAGGTTGATCAAAGTCCCAATGAAATCGATAGGAAAACTACCTGATTTAGGCCTGACTCGGTTTTTCTGGATTCCAGTCCTTCCTCTGTAATCGAAGACAGGCTACAGCCTGAATGAGATGATACAACTCACTCAGCGAGGCTGCCCTCCTTTCAGACAATCGTTAGCTTTATCAATGATTGCTTACAAAGCATTTTGCAGCTCTCCCCCAAAGTTCTGAAAAGCCCCATCCCATTGGCAAAGGTAAAACTGTTTGTTTGGGCCTATGTGGCTTAGCCAGCTTTGCCCCAGACTTTAGTCTCCCATTTTGATAGGCTCCTAAATGAAAATCCAATAATATTTTAAGCAGAATGAGTTCCCATGAAAGACATTTTAAATCCCTTGGCTCATCATACCTGTCGAGGAAGGGAAGAGATAGAGGGAAGGGCGAGATAAAGCACCACACTTCTCTTTTCCTACGGGGCGGGGGGACACTCTCTCAGGAGCAGTAGTTTTACTCTTCCCGGCAGAATCCGGCCTCCTTTCCATCTCGCCGATTGAGGACAGCAGCTCTGCATCCCACTTAATAATGAACATGTAAATAGGACTATGGGCTTTTGAGTGGCATAACCCCTAAGTCAGGAAGTTCTCCAAAGCAGCTACAGAAGGAATAAGACTTTATTCCCGGCAGTGAGAATAACTGATAGGGAACTGAATGAGAGCAGCTCATGCAAATGCTTTCCGAATTAAGCTCCGTCTGAAGTTAGAAAGGACGGGTGATAAACACTCTCAGCTTTAAAATGGCAAAATATGCTTTGCAGGCATGAAGCTGGAGCAGTAACAAAACAATCTGACATAATATTAACAGCAAAGCATTTCTTATGTGCTGGGCTGCGGTTACCTAAAACTAAAGTCCATTAAAGAGCCCTAACTGTTATTTACACTTCTAAATCTTAAAACCATTAACAAAAGCCACTTAATTCAATTACTTTCCCAGGGCACCACCATTATTACATTATCAGAGCGATGCTGAGTTACGCACTGTGTGTGCGCACGTGTGGGTGTATTTTTCTTTCTTTCACTCATTCCCCGCGCCCCACCGCCACCCCTCCACCCCCTGGCCTGTTTCCCTTCTCCGTTGCTGTTGTGTCGAGCTAATGGGGTAAAGTGAAATGATGTCTGTCCCCATTGACAGGTTTATGAGAATTTAATAAAGCGTGGCATGGATAAAATGAGATATTACAAGGTCGCGCAAAGCTGATTGTCTCCGACACGTCAGCATTTTTACGCCCAGATATTGACAATTCCCACCCTAATCACACTATTTGGCTGGAAAGATGTTTCATTTTCTGTACTGAAGAGGCTTCTGGGGTTTGCCCATCCCTATAATGAAGCCTGGAAAGTTGCTTGCTAAAAGAAAAAATAAATAAATCAGATTCCCAAATTGTGTACACAGATTGTGCTGGCCCAGCCACTGTCCACCATATAGCCTAGGGTGGCCATATGCCCTACTTCACAGAGAACAGTCTTCTACATGAAGGGTGGCCACTTATGCACTGGCAAAAAAGAGGACAAAAGAGAACTGATTTGCATAAAAAATGCATATGCTAATTTATATCAATACAATTTATATAAATGCAAGCTTAGAAATAATCGTCGTAATTTAAATAGAAATAAATTTCCCCATAGTTGGGAAGTTGGCCTGCTGCTCAGTCTACTGTCCAGGTACTGCTGATGGACAACCTCAAGAGCCCTCCTCTTCCTTCTTAGGGTTCTTTATCTTTAATCCAGACTGGGACAGGACAACCTTTCAAACAGAAGATCCCTTCATGTTTGAGTATGGTCCTCTGGCAGCCCTTCAAATAGAGGACTGTCCTCTGTAAACGAGGACATATAGCCACCCTGTTTTCTAGCAACAGGCTCGACTAGTCAATTGTCAGTTCATATGTGGGCTGATATCAGTCACTGGCACCAAGGCCTAGAAGCTCAGACTGGATCCAAACTAGACTCCATATTAATTTCTCAAATGTCCAAAGAACATCAGGGAAATTAATATGGATCCTGGTGTTTACTTCTGGAATGGATTTGGGATGGGCATTACTCATCCCTACCTCAGCCTGACAACTCTATAAAATTTATACTTTACAATACATTCCTACCCTTCAGAAAAGACACAACTCCACTGAAATTGTCTGCATTCAGCAGTTCAATTTTCAGTTCAGAGGCACAGTTTAAATAGTGACCAGTAGATTTCTAATACACTCAAGGTATTTGGACGAGCCAAACTTTGTAGATAGAGATAGATAGAGATATATATTTATTTATTTAATACATTTTTATACCACCCAATAGCCGAAGCTTTCTGGGCGGTTTACAACAGTTAAAACCATAAAATATATAATATAAATATAAAATTTAAAACCACAGATTAAAAACAAACAGCAAAGCTATCAGCAGCAGTTCACATTACAATAACAGAGTTAAAAACTACAAGATTAAAATGATTAAAATGCCTGGGAGAATAGAAAGGTCTTCACATGGAGCCGGAAAGGGTACAATGTAGGCGCCAGGCGAGCCTCTTCGGGGAACTCATTCCACAACCAGGGTGCCACAGCAGAAAAGGCCCTCCTCCTGGTAGCCACTGCCTCACTTCCTTTGGCAGGGGCTCTCAGAGAAGGACCGCTGATGAAGATCTTAGTGTCTGGGCAGGTACATATAGGAGGAGACAATCCTTCAGCTACCCTGGCCCCAAGCCATTTAGGGCTTTGAATGTTAGTACCAGCACTTTGAATTGGGGCTGGAAACAGACTGGCAGCCAGTGCAGATGAGAAAGCACTGGCATAATATGTTCACATTGGCCAGTCCCCGTTAATAATCTCGCTGCCCTATTTTGGATCAGCTGAAGTTTCCGGACTGTTTTCAAAGGCAGCCCCAGGTATAACACATTGCAGTAATCCAAACGAGAGGTTACCAGAGCATGGATAACTGTAGCTAGGCTATCTCTGTCCAGATAAGGACATAGTTGGTAAATCAGCCTAAGCTGATAAAAGGTGCTCTGTGCCACTGAGTTCACCTGTGCCTCGAGTGACAGTTGTGGATCCAAGAGCACCCCCAAACTACGAACCTGATCCTAAAGGGGGAGTGCAACCCCATCCAGAACTGGTTGAATATCACTTAGCCGGGCAGACAAACCACCCACTAACAGTACCTCCATCTTATCTGGATTGAGTCTCAGTTTATTAGCCCTCATCCAGTCCATTACTGTGCCCAGGCACTGATTCAGAACAGCCACTGCCTCACCTGGATTAGATGAAAAGGAGAGATAGAGCTGGGTGTCATCTGCATATTGATGACACCTTCAGCCCACACCTCCAGATAACCTCTCCCGCTGGTTTCATGTAGATGTTAAACAGCATGGGGGATAAAATAGAGCCCTGTGGCACCCCATGGCATAACTGCCAAGGGACAGAGCAGTAATCCCCCAGCACCACCTTCTGGAATCGGCCACCCAAGTAGGATTGGAACCACTGGAGCGCAGTGCCTCCAACTCCCAACACAGACAACCTATCCAGAAGGATACCATGGTCGATGGTATCGAAAGCTGCTGAGAAGTCCAAGAGAATCAACAGGGTCGCACTCCCCCTGTCCCTCTCCCGGCAAAGGTCATCCCACAGAGTGACCAAGGCAGTTTCTTTCTTTTCTTTTTTTTAAAAAATATTTTATTTACTTTTCAAAACAAATTATAACAAAAAATATATAACAGAATACAAGAATATCACAAAAATATAACCTAAACAACATACAATAAATCATGAAGTGCTCCCACCCCCACCCTCCAAGGGACCAATTAATATACTTCCATCCTCTTAATCAAATAAAGTCTAAATTCCAAAAATATAACATATCTTGACAAGGCATGTTCCCCTTCCCCTTTATTAATACATAATCTAGTAATTGATTCCATATATCCATAAAATTATTCTTCTTTAGCAATCCTTTTTTGCATTTGATACTACTAGTTAATTTATCATTTAGGGCTATGTCCCAAACTTCCTTATACCAGTCTGTTATTAGGAAAACATGTTGTACTTTCCAATTTCTCGCTATCATTAGCCCGGCCGCAGTTAACAAGTTTACAATTAACTCCTTCGTATTTTGGTCACAAATAAGCTTCTCCGTTATTGATAACAATGCTAATTTTGGACAGACCTCTAAATTAGTACCAATAATTTTCGATATTTCTGTAAAAACCTCTCGCCAAAACGCCAATACATTTTTACAACTCCACCACACATGAGCATATGTCCCTTTTTCCTGACATCGTCCTCTCCAACAAAATGCAGAACAATTATATCTATTCTAGACCAAGGCAGTTTCTGTTCCAAAACCAGGCCTGAATCCAGGTTGAAATGGATATCTAGATAGTCCGTTTCATCCAAGAGTGCCTGCCCTGGAGTTGACCAGCAACCACCCGCTCAAGCACCTTGCCCAGGAATGGGATATTAGCTAGTGGCCTGCAGTTATTAACATCATCTGGGTCCAGGTTAGGCTTTTTCAGAAGTGGCCTAATCACCACCTCTTTCAAAGAGGCTGGCACCACTCCCTCTCTCAAGGAGGCGTTTACAACCTCCTGGACCCAGCCAGCTATCCCCTCCTTATTTGATGTAATAAGCCATGACGGACAAGGGTCAAGCACACAGGTGGCTGACTGGACTTGGCCAAGCACCTTGTCCACATCCTCAGGCCTCAATAACTGAAATTTAGAGATGTTACCACGAATATCGGGGGCTGAAATGAGGCCGAAATCGACCCCCCGATATTCATGGGCTTTACCTGGCGCCCGCTTGTCCCTTGGCTTGAGTCGCCGTGCCGCCTCGCCAACAGCGCGGGGTCCCATCGCATCATTTCCGACCGCCAGGAAGTAATGCGACAGGACCCTGCACCAACGCGACGGAACCATGTTTTTGGAGTAGAAACCAGGGCAACATGGCTTAAAATGGCCGTTTTAAGCCATGTTGCTCTGGTTTCTATGCCAAAAACGCGGCACGGGGTTCCGTCGCGTCGGCGCAGGGTCCTGTCACATCACTTCCAGCCAGTCAGAAATGACGCAATGGGACCCTGCGCTGCCGGCGCAGCTGCTCGAGCGGTGCGGAGAGCGGGCGGAGAGCGGGCAGAGAATCGCTCCGCGCCATGGAGAATACGGGCTTCAGGGGGGGCTGCTTGCCGAGGAGAGGAGAGGCAAGATGATGAGCCCCCCCTAAGGTACAACCCCCATCTCTACTGAAATTCATCCAATGAAACCGGACCAGACGGTGCTCTGGACACCTCTACTAATGGAGCTGCACTAGTTGTGGTGTCCAATTCATGACGAATTTGAGCAACATTATCTTCAAAGTGCCGTGCAAACTCGTCACAGCGTGCAACTGAGGGCTACCATTTCTCTCGCTGGCCCAGAGTGTAAAAGGCCACGGACCACTCGGAAAAGTGCTGTTGGACGGCACTGAGAAAATAGATATTATAAAGCCTCTAAATGAAATGCAATGTATCAGTAGCTAGAGTGGATTTTGTTTTTATTGTAGACTGTTCTGTATATAAATACATATTTATTTATTTTCAGTATCAACATGCCTCCCAACAACAAATGTTCTCTGGGTGGTTTCCAAGTAAAAAATTAAAATTAAATTAAATTAAAATACTAAAATACAACCTGATGTTACAGCACAAAGGCCACTTGGGAGAAACTAACCCATCCCTCGACTCAGTAATACATACCACGTTGGCCTTCTCAACCACAATTAAAAAATTGGTAAGTGATATTTTATTTTGGACTGATCCAGCATTCAACAACAATACCATACCTGATGGCAGGCTGATAAGGCAACCAGGAATTGTCTGGTTGGGCAGAGAACCAGAAAAGAGATCAGGCATAAGATGCTTAATTACTCCTGACTTCAACTGGCCTGATCACACAACCCCCATGCCATACCTTACCCTACCCATGACTACACTAATAAGGGCACCCCCTTCTCCCCTCAACGTATGGCACATATCAATATCTCCAACAGGAAGCCCTCGTTGGGCCTGGCAGATATCCATCCAACCCTGAAGGTCAGACGAATGTTGATTGGCAGTGGGAGGCAGGCTCTCTGCAGGCCAAGATATTGCTGCTGCTGGCCCTCCCTGCTGTCTTGGCTAGGTGCTGGATGATTTAAATATCCCCAACACCTTCTTTGCTCTCCCAGGTGACATGCTTTGCTGCTGCTGCTGCTGTCTACTGGGGCTGCATCAGGATCTGGGGACAATGATTCCTGGCTCACCTATGAAGGGCCTCAAACAATCCGACCTCTGGATACAACTAGGACAGGGTGGGGCTACCTACCAGCCACCTCTCTCTCTCTCTCTCTCTCTCTCTCTCTCTCCTCTCTGCTGGCAGTCAAGGGTGGGCTGGCAGGAGATGGAAAATACCTCTCAGCCAATGATGTTCCCACCGCGCAGCCTGTCCTCTGCAAACAATGCCAAAGGCCAAGAACCCTTTGGCTCTTGCCTTTTTGGTTCACGCCCAAGACTCACACCTCTGCCCAAGCACTAGTCCTAAATACCGGGGGCGGGGCGGGGGGGGAGTAGGCAAACAGCCTCCATTATGTGCCTCACATGAAATAGGCCATCCTCCCAGCAGTTTCCACCCCAAAAGGGGCAAGGAAGGAACACATGGAAATAACAAAGGAATATTGTCCTGCCAACCGTCTGCAGGGATAACACTTTCAATATTCCCCCAGCCTGTCCTTTCCCAAGTCCATTCCAGCCTTAAATGGTACAACTGCATGATACTGCTACCCGTTTTATTTAAAGATGGAACTCCTCATAATATCAGCCTGTAAAAGAACCATCTAATTGTACCATGATATCTTTTCCCTATGTGCCAAATTCACTCAGGTACATTCTTTCCCTCTTCCAAAAAATAAATAAATCTATGGCCCTGATAGCCTCTTTTGTTCGCTACACCTTCAGTAGGGAGCAATTTTAAAGTTAAGCAACGCTATCTAGATAGAACAGCAGTTGCTGTGTGACTTGTACTTCCTGTCAGAAACTCAAGTTCGCCCCCTAGTGATCTAATTTTTTTTAAAAAATACAATGTTCTTTGTATGAATGAAATAGTGAATGGTTTGTGTCCTTCTCTAATTGAGACATTCATATCTTTCCATTGTGCATGCACACGGACACCCTATCAGGGCATAAGTTTTGAGAATGGGATAATCGTGTAAACATATTGCAGTTTATTCCTACATTGTGCTGTGAACTATGTTGTCCTTGCTCTGGCGCAGGGAGTCCATCTGTATTGTTGCAGCAGCAACAACAGCAGCAGCAGCATAAGAACATCAATAAGAGCCTTGCTGGTTCAGACCAAAGGTCCATGTTGACCGCCATCCTGCTTCCCAAAGTGGCCAACTAGATCTCCAGGATGCCCACAATAGCCTTCTCCTGCTGCTGCTCCCCGGGATCTGGAATTCAGCAGCAAACCTGCCTCTTGAGCCCAGAAGATCAACCGTTAGCACTTTTGCCCCAGCCCTGAGAGGGAAAAACATCTCAGCAATGCTATGCAACGGGCCTAGAGCTGGGAGTAAAAGTGGGTGGAATCACCACCAGTGGCACTTTCCTAGCAAGGTCAACAGGGGTGGCATGATGCCAGTAGATCCAAAGAAGCCACCACTGTGCGAGCTCCCTGTGCTAGAAGCCCCTCTTCTTCCTGTTCAACTCCATGGGTTGGCGCTAATATCACTAAAGATACCTCCACCAGGAAGCACTTTGAGAGGTGGCTTAACATAAGCAATGTGATGTAAAGGACTGGAATGAACACCTGCAGTGTTCAGCTTGAAAGTGTCAGCCATTCTAGCACGCCCTGAGACCAAAGTGGGCTAATCCACTAAAAAATTGTGGTGTTGTTGTTGTTGTTGTTGTTATTATTACAAAATTTTAGAGACCATTCACTCTTATGGATACCAGTGTGGTGCACTAAAACTAATCATACCAAGATAAAATAAATTAATTAAACTATACCATAAACAATCCAAAGGCAGCTAATAGTAGCACAGACTAACCGCATAACCAAACTTAAAATGCCTGGACAAATAAAAAGGTTTTGAACTGGCACTGAAAAGACTGTAGTGTCAACGCCAGTCATATTTCTACATATGTAGAGGGTGTTGCACAAATGGGGTGTCACCACAGACAAGGTTCTCCCCCTTGTTGACCCATAGTTAACGACAGGAAAGAACCTCAACTGAAGATCTTAATGCACAAGCAGTTGGTATGAGAGAGGAGCTGCTCCTTCTAGTACTTGGGTCCCAAACCATTTAGGATTTAAAGGTAATCACCAGCACCTTGAATTGGGCTCCGAAGTGAAGGGGCAGCCAATGCAGTTCCTTCAAAACAGGTGCAATATCATTCCTCCTGGCTGCACCAGTTAGAATTGTGGCAGCTGTGTTCTGCACTAACTGACATGTCCGAGTCGTCTTCAAGGACAGCCCCACCTTTAACGTATTACAGTAATCCAAGCCAGACTTTACCAGAGCATGGATCACTGTGGCCAGATTGTGATGCTGTCAGCTGTGAAGAGCCCTGCTGGACCAGACCAAAGGCCTATCTGGTCCAGCATCCTGCTTCCCACAATGGCCAACAAGACACCTATGGGACGCCCCACAAGTAGGACATAAGAGCAATAGCCTGCTCCTGCTGTTGTTCCCCATCCCCAGCAACTGGTATTCAGAGGCATACTGCATCTGAACCTGGAGTCCAACTTGTCAATGCGTAGACCAGCTTCCCTGTCTCGCCCTCATAGAAATGAATATTAAATTGCTGCACTTCACATTGCTGTTGAAAACCTGCTCCGAATGCATCCCAGAGATGATGAAAGCAAAACACTCTTTCACAGACTTAGCCAGCATGCTGGGGATTATATCATAATATAACCATCTCACTCTGAACAATCTGCTCTTTGCATCTCTAACAACTTCACAATTAAGAGTTCTAAATTAGGCTTTCCTTTTCACTCATGCTTTATTTTGGTATATAAAAATAGATCTTGTTCAGCCCAAAGGGAAGTAGTCAAATTCTCCCTGGTTGAAAGGTTCCAAGGCAAGAGATAAGCATGCCTTGCCTTGCCACATAATCAGCTCTGGCACCAATCAGCCTTTTGGAATGTAAATGTATGTAAATCTTCAGCAATAAACCGTCTCCGCCCCATCTCTTCCTCTCTTTGGAAGGAGGAGGCTGGGGTAATCACAGTGCAGTGATGCTGGGCAGAGCATTTCTGCTGATGAATGCAACCAATAATAACATAGTTTTATGTATCATTAATTCCCTTAGCATTCAAAACAATAACTTTCTCTGAGTGCAGATAATGCAGTAATCACTCACAATTGCCAATAGAGTTATCGGCATTCAGCTGTGTAAAACAACGACCAGAATGTGTTTCTTAGCCACTTAAAAAGAAAAAAGGGAAGGGGGAAAAACACTCTTTAACATTCGCATTAAATGCAAAGCTGCACAGAAGCCTAACTCAACTAGTTACCAGCTGATCTTCAAATAGAGAATATCAAAGCAAGCCAGTTCACGGGCTGTCACCACTGCAGAATGGAAGCTTAGGAACTGTAAATAAGTTTATTTCAGTTATTGATTGCATTTTTATAACTTTTGTAAGTAGTCTTTCCTTCAGGAGACAGGGCCAATGAGGCTAGCGACATTCGGGAGGTAACAGGACTGACCCCAGACATTTTTGCTGCCTGAGGGAGAGCAGCAAACAGTTTTCCCTCCCCAAGTCAAGGGACATAATACCCCAAGCCCAACCAAGTTACTTTGGCGCCCGAGGCAGAAAATCCCACAAACTTTTCTCCCCCTCCCTGGCAGTAAAAATACAATGATAATAAATTAAGAAGTAACAATTTCCTGCCTTTTCATGATACCCAAAGTCTGCTGCCTGAGGCAGCCGCCTCGTTCTGCCTAATGGTAGGGCCAGGCCTAGGAAAGGTGCAGAAGGTGCAGTCCCACTTCCCTTGCTGTATGTTTGCTGTACACCTGCATGGGGCTTAGAGAGATACAGGAACCACAGCTATCCTGGAATGTTTCCTGTAAATTCCCCCCTTTAAATCAAAAGGAAAGGGAAGTCCCTCTTCCGCCTCCGCTCCTCCTGTCAAATTTTCCTTCAATCTATGAACAATGACAGTCTTTCCAGAAGATAAAATGGACAGAACTACAAGCTAAATTGTGGCCCTGCATTTCGAGTGAGCTGGATAATTCACAGCGTAGACAGCAGGTGGCACTTCGGCTCAGGCAGTGCTCTAAACCCGGTGCAGTAATCAGGGATGCACCAGAATTTCGATTCATTTCTTTAAGCATCAGATGCAAATGTGAACGGGACCAAATTTCTTGGCCAAAGCTCGCATATTCCCAAGTCTGTGTTACGTTCGAACAATGAGTCTGCTAGGAAAATGCACATTTTCATGCCTTAGTCAATGGGGAGAAAGTATGCATTTGGGTGCAAGCTTTACAAATACATGCTCTCAAATGCACACTTTTCCCATTCAAAAAAAATAAAAGAAAAAAAGCCCACATTTGGGAATGGTAAAAACTGAGCTTCCAGATGAAAATCAGAAAACCCCGACGAGGTTGAATTTCGCTGCCCAAGGAGCCTGGAGGAAGCCAGCACAGGGCATAACTACTACCCTCTTATCTCCCTCACCTACTCTCACTCTTTCCCTTTTAAAGGACAGACACGACATCAGACACCCCTTTCTTAACACTCACCCAGCTACACAACCACTCCGTTCATGTCCTTCCATCTCACTTTGTCTCTCTCACACTGCCTAGTTTTCTTCCCCCGGCAAAAAGCCACACATGCCTTCCCCTCTTTTCTCCACTGATACACTGTGAAGCACATGAGCTTGTGAGCACAGGCCTGTGGCTTACGCTGGCTCAGCTTGTCTGAGTGTGGAAAGCTAAGCAGGGTCAAGCCTGGTTATTACTTGGATGGGAGACCCATCCTCTAGTTTCCTGCATTGAGCAGGGGGTTGGACTCGATAGCCTTGTAGGCTCCTTCCAACTCTTATGATCTATGAAATCTATGATGCTAACCAAGCCATTCACAGTGGGTGGGACCAGGTCTACTGGCTGGGCAAGCTGACCAGGGGGAAGCATGAGCCAGGGGTGGGCTTGGCAAAGTAATGTCCTTTGCTTCCCCCCTTTTAAAGCCACTCACACAGTGGAAGGCTGAAGAATTAATTCATAGATTGTTTCCTCGTCTTAATGTTATTGTTGGTTCTCGTCAATGACCATAATAATAAATATTGAAGCTCATAGAACATTCATGTTAGCAAGATTTAACATTTTACCCTCAGCAATTTTGCAGGGAAGATTTCAGGGTATACCATATCAGCAGAGACACTGCCCGTGTATGGACGGGGCTCCTGAATCTTTGATGCATGTTCTTCTTTTCTGTATATCTTATACTAAATTGAGGGAGGACATAATTTCGCCATTCTTAATGAGGTTTCGTGGTTTACCTGATGAATGGTTGGTCACTTTTTGTTTATGTGACCAAAATCCAACTGTCACTTCTTCAGTTACTAAATTCTTCCTAGCTGCTATGAAAAGGAGGGGGGGGGGGTTGGTAGGGAACAAGTGAGAGCTGTTTTGTTTATAATCATGTATTATTATGTATGATTATTCTTTCTGAGAGTTGGAATGTAAAGTGTATATGTTGGGTCATATGACCGTAATAAACAGATGATGGTCTTTGGGTTGATTGCTATTGTCAAGTTTCTTTAGTAAATAAATACGTAATGTTCACTGAAGAAGCACAATAAGCCAGATTTCTCACTGGCTGATTGTTGAGTTCAGCAGAACTGCAGGCCCCTGATTCAGCAGCCTGCCACCTGCTACAGGAAACAAACCCCATTGAATTCAATGGGATTTATTTCCAAGTAAATATGCATAGGATTGTACTGCAGGTGACTTGTCCATTCAAGGATTCATCTGGTGCCACTGTACTAGAAGGCTCTGAAGGAGATATGAATGGACTACAATGCGGCCAGGCTAATGATAGTGAAAAATTGGAAAGTACAACATGTTTTCCTAATGTATAAGGAAGTTTGGGACATAGCCCTAAACGATAAATTAACTAGTAGTATCAAATGCAAAAAAGGATTGCTAAAGAAGAATAATTTTATGGATATATGGAATCAATTATTAGATTACGTATTAATAAAGGGGAAGGGGAACATGCCTTGTCAGGATATGTTATATTTTTGGAATTTGGACTTCATTTGATCAAGAGGATGGAAGTATATTAACTGGTCCCTTGGAGGGTGGGGGGGTGCACTTTGTGATTTATTGTATGTTGTTTAGGTTATATTTTTGTGATATTCTTGTATTCTGTTATATATATTTTTGTTATAATTTGTTTTGAAAAGTAAATAAAATATTTATTAAAAAATATATATATGAATGGACTACAATGGGTTTTTACCATCGTTAAATCAGGCCCCATAATCCTCTACGTAAACTCTGAGGGGACCAATTTCTGTGATCACAATGTTTTTATTGAAAATATTATCTGCTGGTAAGGTATGATAGCACTGGCAGATCTCTGTCAGGAAAATATTAGGGTAAGCATAGGAAAATATGACTTCTAGACCTTGGCTTTCTCCAGCTCCAAGTCAATACTGAGTGTAGAGTGCTGGTATGGACATGGGAGACCCAGGTTCAATTTCAGCTACAAATGCCACAGGGTAGCCCTGGACAAGTTCCAGTCTTTCACCCTAATCCGTTCACAACAGAGTTGTTCAAACACAAGAGTTGTGCTGCACTTTGTAGACTGAGAAGTGCTGCAGAAATTATTAATAATATTGCAACTGGAATTTCCTGTAGGGATGATGACATGACAGTCAAATTCTGCAAAGGACCAGCAAGCGCAGAACTGCATGATTTGTAGCATCCCAATCAAAATGCCAATGGAACAGGAGCAACCATAACGTCTACAGCAGGAATGTGGCATGCGGAGCCTTCTTCGGCTCCTCCAGGGGGCGGGGCATGGGCAGGGCTTGCCCTCCAAGTCCCACCCCTGGAGGAACCCCCACTGTTATTTCCATTTGGAGATCAGAGATAACAGTGGGGATGTGGGTAGCTGGGAACTCACTGGGAAGAGCGCCCCCTCTTTCTGGTGCTGGCTGAGTCCTTTTGCTGCCATTCCTGGAGCCAGCTGAGCCCCTTTCCCCATGCTGAGAGAGGCACAGACCTCTGTGCCTCTCCCAGCAGGAGAAAGACAAAATGGGTAGGGGGCAGTGATGCCAGTGGCCCCCACCCAGTTTTGGTTCTGCACCCCTGGTCTACAGTATGACATGATCCCGCACAAAATGTACTCAAACATTCCAGAAGAGGCTTTTTTTTTTGTATCACTGGGTGACTTTGGGCCAGTCACTGACTCTCGGCCTAACCTACCTCACAAGGTTGTTGTGAGGATAAAATGGAGAGGAGGAGGAGGAGGATTATGTAAGCCGCCTTGGGCTCCTTGCAGGAAAAAAGGTGGGGTATAAATATAATAAATAAATAAATAAATAAATATTGCCCTGCCTCATTCACAGAAATTTACAGGGGGTCCAGATGTCATCATGATCCATTTGCAACCCTCCCATCTTTTCCCACTGCATCATCCATCTTTTTTCCTCCCACAGAAAATATATTTTAAAGAGGGGAAGGCAGAATAGATGCACATTGTCTTTTGATTGGTAGTGCTAGGAACCCTCCCTTCCGGAAGCAGCCTTTTAATAGGTGTTTTAAGTATCCCTTTTTATGTAGCACCACTGAATGTTCATTAATCACTAAGCACCACTGAATGTTCATTACTCATTGACCCATTCTCTCCAAGTCTATCTTGGTGAAAATTTAACTGAGCAAACCTAGCATTATATGAAAACAAATGCAGCAATGAAGAAGCCGACAAAAATGTTTATTAGCAGATACAATGAATTCCCTGCAGACTCCTTTCCGATAGGCTCAGATCTTCCTCCTCCCCCTCCTCTCATGAGAGACCGCCTCTACTTCCTTCATGAACCGAAGACACAGTTCCTCCTGCCATGGCAAAGCCACGCATTGGACAGCCACAGGGAGCCCAACTGCATCTTTCACAGCCTACAAGATAGACAAAAAAGCAGTAGGATATTACTGGGGCCGGAGAAGCCAGCTTGAGCCTGCAGCTCTGACTGAAAACATTCAAGCTTCATGCTGCTTATTGAACTGGTTGTAACATTCCCTTCAAGACCAACTGGGAAGTAAAGAGACCTGCCTTCAGCTGGATAATGGAAAATGTTCAGGTCAGGATATATTTCCAACATGAATAGCTATTTTGCTTCTGAACACCTGTCTTCAAAGTCTATAGTATTTTGGAGTTTGAGCTGAATTGCACAGAGCTGTCCATTAAAGAAAAGAAAAGAACCCTACACAGAAGGCATTTGTGCCAAAAGGATGCTAATCATCATGTGCCCTTCCCAGATATTGCTCAAAGATCAGAGTTGTGATCTTAAATGTTCTTATAGGAAGTAAGGGTGCTTCCAGATGAGGCTTTTACCATGCCTCATTCACAGAATTTTTAACTCAGTAGAACCTATTCCAAACAAACACACTTGGGATCAGGCTGTACAAGTTGGTCCTAAAATACAGTTTTCTCTCTAGCAATAAGTGAAAACCTGCCCAGCCCAGAAGCAACCAAGGAATTAAGCCTCAAATAGCTTCAAGTTTCCATCTAAGGGGGCCATGTTCAAACTGAAACAGAAGTTCACTTATTTTAGAGGTGCAGTAAGGAAGCTTAGGTAACTCTGTAAAAGTTTTGCAGAATGAATTGACAGTCCTCCCAACTAGATGCCTTGGTTGCTACTGACTGACCTCCTTCAGTCTCTTATCCCAGGGGTCTCCATAATGCCCTTTGTAAAGCTTCAGCTCATCCTCATCTGCCTGTGTCACTGTAGTGACTGGTACAACTCCAGCAGGAAAATTCAAGACGTTGTATAGATGGGTGTAAGTAGTAGCAACTGAAAGAGACCACATGCAACACATGATATTTCTGAGATCTATGTTTCGTGACCACCAACATGCAAATGGCATAAGAGAATAATGCACACTTGTACAAACACAAAATGTGTCCATCCTAATTCAATGATTCACAGAATAACATACTGTACACAGTCCAAATGAACTCATTAGGTGAGCAGAAGAAAGACTTTCTCTGTGAAGTATCCTTTGTTGGCTTTTATTAATGTAATGAGAGAAAGAGCTTTGCTTCAGGGGAATAGCCTGATGGTGAAGGAAAAGCCTGTTTGCTTTTAAAACAATTTCAAAACTCAAGAGATGGGTCTATTGCTAGGGGGACCACCACACTCTGGTTGGGATGGGAGGGGTATTTTTTAATGGATAAGAAAATGTTCCTGAAATGGCAGGGCATTGTTGGAAGGGTGGGTTGCCTTGCACTACTTTATCAAGTAACCTAAAATAACTTTTAAAAACAGTTGCAAAACTGCTCAAGGGATGTAGGCTCAGAAATGTGTTACTTGATTAAGGGCGCAGCCCTATGCAACTGTAGACAGAAAAACAGCCTACAACGCACAGCATGACCCAGCCATGCTGGTTGGAGAATGCTGCGAATTGTATGACTTTTTTCTGTCTAAACCTGCATAGGATTGCTCCCCTGGTGAGGAATGAGAACTTAGATTCTATAGCAACTGTGGGGAACCTGGGTCCTCCAGGTGTTGTTGAACTCCAACCCAAATCAGCCCCAGCCAACAACAGGCCAACAGCCAGGGATTATGGGAGTTGCAGCCCAACAACATTTGGAGGACTGCAGGTTCCTCACCCCTGTTCTATAGCCTGGCAGTGGCTTATAGTCCATATATAGCCACCCAAGCCACAGAATCTTATGCAGAATGAGACAGCTTGAGAGCCAGTGTGGCATAGTGGTGAGAGTGTTGGACTGGGACTCAGGAGATCTGGGTTCTAGTCCCTGCTCGGCCATGAAACTCACTGGGTGACTTTGGGCCAGTCACTGACTCTCAGCAGCCTAACCTACCTCACAGGGTTGTTGTGAGGATAAAATGGAGAGGAGGAGGAGGATTGTGTATGCTGAAAACCTGAAGAACTAGTTTGATCAGAGCCCTGCAGCCTTTTAAAAAGAAGTGACAAACTGTGGGCAATGAGGGTGCTTTCGTATCACAAAAATGTACATGGCACATTAGCATACAGGCATATCCTTCCTCAGTGTACAAACAACTATTGGAATCTTCTTGCCTTGAAGTTTTTAAAAGGAGATGAGGCCTGATTCACACAGTTCTGTTGTTTTGGTTTACTATTATTATTTCTGTTGTTATTGTTATTATTTTCTCACTGGCTCACTCATACAAAGTTAAAAGTAAGGTTTCATGCAAAGTAAACCTAGAACACTCAAGGAATGAATGCACGAGTCCAAAATACCAACCTACTCATGATAGGCTTGGGAGAAGGGACAAATTTGTGAGGGTGGGTTGAGAGCGAGATGGCAACAGTGATGGCTTAGAACAGCTTTCCCCAACCTTGTGCCCTTTCAACTCCCCTCAGCCCCCAGCCTGCATGGCCAATGGTCATGAATGCTGAAAGTTGTAGTCCAAAACATCTGGAGGGCATCAGGTTGTGGATTCGACTGGCCTAGGAGGACTGACTGCAGCCCAGCCACAACTCTGTTGACAATGCATGACAGATGCACATGCTTCGTTTTGAGCAGAGCTATACTACTGGTGCAGTTATGCCAGTGATGGCGAACCTTTTTGAGCCCGAGTGCCCAAATTGCAACACAAAACCAACTTATTTATTTCAAAGTGCCTTAAATTTGGCAGGAAGGAGGAGGGGGCACTAGCTAATCGCTTCCCGCTCTGTCTCAGGGCATGGCTCTTCACTGGGCGCGCAAAGATTCGGGCGCGCGCGCTCTGTGCTTCTGAGCTGTCTGTTCATCTAGAAGGAGGGCTGGGTGCCTGCGCAGTCCACTTCTGGGGGTGGAGATGTTGGAGTGTGCCTGCCTGTGGAGGCCAGCGAGGAATGAGTAGAGAGGCAGTTACTATGGAAACCCGACGCTGAATGCAGAAGGGGACGGTCTTTTCGCGATCTGGCGACCAATGGCTCGAGTGCCCACAGAGAGGTCCCTGCATGCCAGCTGTGGCACGCATGCCATAGGTTCGCCATCACTGAGTTATGCCCTCTTTGGTTAGAGATCCCATCCCATTGGTATAGTGTGACACAATGTAGGTAAATCTAGTTATGTTGCCATGGTGGGGTTCTCCTGCAGTTCTTTACTGCAAGTTCTCAGTCCTGCTCTGCAAACTTCATGACCAATTCTTGGTCCAATTCTTTATGTTACAAAGGCCAAGAGCTTAACAGATGAATAAATACAAGCAAGTTAAGGATGTCTTCCTTTGGCTTGATTACCACTCAGCAGGAGAGAGCTACATATTGATGAAAGAACTCTCCTACATCACAGATGGGAAACATGATGTGGCCCTCCAGCTTCTGTTGGACTGCAACTCCCATCATCCCTGACCATTGGCTATGCCAGCTAGGGCTGATGGGAGTTGCAGTCCAGCAACATTTGGAGGGCTACATGTTCCCCATCTCCTGCAAGGTGGGATCTTCTACCGGGAAATAAGGCAAATATCAGAGATGGGACAGTGTGGCTACATGGACCAAGACTCCCTCACTCCATAAACATTTGCAAACATTTGGAACATAAGGCTGGGAGTGAACAGAAGGTCACCATTTAACAACCCACCTACCCACCCCCAGCCCGAAGCAGGGTCCTCTACATATCTGCTCTGCAGAATTATCTGTGAAGATGGGCTGAAAATACAGGGCCTCTCTAAAAATCCACTATCTCTGGCCCCCATGAACTGGAACCTATATCCCATGTTTCCCTACTGTCACATAGCAAACATTACTCCCACAGGGTGAAGTACCTTCCCTGCTGGTGTGTCCTGTCAGTCAGAAGAGATAAACCCTTCCATTCATACCGCTCTTATCCTGCCTGCCTGCGTATGTGCTAATAGCCAACATCCCCCTGTGTATCTGAAGAACCAGGATGTGTCTCAAGTATACTCCAAAGATAATGGGACTGATTGGTTAATTTACCTGATTGGTTGATCCTTATTCCCCTGTCAGACCCTCTCACTTGAGTACAGAGACAAAGATGGCACCATTTGCCTAGGACTCTGTCTTTCATCAAACTGGGGGAACCCTTGTGTTTTGTATGTAAGTTTGCTAGTTTCTCTGAAGTTTGCCTAGGTAAGGTTATTTAGCCAAAGTGATGTGCTGATTTCTTTTTATTACCTGCTTGATTCTCCCTCACCCCTTATCTTTTACTCAGGGGTGCGGAACCTCTGGCATGTGGACCTAATCAAGCCCGCAGGCGCAGATGTTCCCCATCCAGCTTGTGGAGGTTCCCTGCCAATGCTAGAGAAAGGCAGCTTCTCTCCAGCACTGGGAGAAGAAACCCTGCTCTTTTCTCCAATTACTGATGATCGGAAATAAGACCGGGAATTTTCAGCACTAGAGGAAGGCAGCCTTTCTCTAGCAAAAGGAGAGGAAAGCTTGCTCTTATCACTGATCAGAGATAATAGTGGTGGTGGTGGGGGTTCTTTCTCAGGGCTAGCTCCATAGTTCTCTCTGCATGGAGAAACTTCTTTTTTCAACTGGAATCTGGGTTTTTGACTCCATACTTTGATCACCCAAGGAATATTCTCCCACATGCCTTGTTTGCTCAATTTACACTACATGTTTTGATCCAAGGGAGATAAGGGGAAACAGGTTGAAGTTTACTCAGCGACATCTGGGAGCTCAGCTGGCAGTGTCCTTCTCCCAGGTAACATGTGGGTTTAGGGGCTCCCTGCATCCCAAAAGCCAGGATGAACAGAAGGGTGGTGGCAGAGTTTAAGAAAGAAGGAGAGGATTGCAGGATCGGTGGACTCTTTCTTCACACCCGCATAACCCAACCCAGTTTGCAAGAACCCAAGAGCAGGGTGAACACAACACCAAAGACATATAGGATGATGAGTTGGTACCAAATAGCTTGCCAGCATATCCTAGATTAAAGGCTGGTCCCAAGGCAGGACAAAGCACAACATCCAGCTTCAGCTTCCTCCATTCTGCAATGAATTCATCACGGTAAGCCTGGAGATAAATAGAAAGAGAAGACAATAGCTGTTATATATGTAATGACTTGATCAGCTCAAAAGGAGAGCCAGTGTGGCGTAGTGGTGAGAGTGTTGGACTGGGACTCGGGAGATCCGGGTTCTAGTCCCCACTTGGCCATGAAACTCACTGGGTGACTTTGGGCCAGTCACTGCCTCTCAGCCTAACCTACTTCACAGGGTTCTTGTGAGGATAAATGGAGAGGAGAAGGAGGATTATGTAAGCCACCTTGGGTTCCTTGCAGGAAAAAAGGCGGGGTATAAATATAATAAATAAATAAATAAATAATAAAATTGATTATTAACTTAGCATACAGAAATGTGTTTACATCCTGGCATACTAGATGCTGATCAGCGCAAAACCTAAGAAACTCAACAGTTTTCTAGTCATAACTGTGGGGAGAAAAAACCTGAAGTGTCCTAAAGAATGCTTTTATGTCCAAAGACTTTTAAAAAAAGATTACCAGGAGGCTGTGAGACTCCTGATACCGAGGGCTGAAAAGGATGCTTGGCTTTCTGCTAATTTCTGTGCCCTCACCAAGGTTCCTATTTTCTTTTTCCTCATTCTTACATATCTCTTGCTCACCAAATGGTGCCCTTTCATCAGCCACTGGCAAAAATATCCCCAAAATTCAAAACTTCACCTGTGAAACCCCCCTGAAAGTTAGATTATGAAAAATAAGTCAGTTAAGCCCTCTCAAAGGTATTTTCAAAGAGCCAAGGGCCCAGTTCAAGATCACAAACCTGGGCCCCATTGCAACCATCAAGACACCACACTTTAAAAATGTGCATAAAGTCCTATGCATAAATATTGTATTTTCCAGTGTGGTTTAATAGCCATATTGCCAGATAGGCCTTTGTTTACATCAGGAGTGGTGAAACTCAGGCCTGGGGGACAAATACAAAGTTCTCCGGCTGGCCAGGCCTCCTCCTCTGGGCACCACCCCCTCACACCCAACCACCAATCATTTGGTGGTTTCCCAGCTTTCTTGCAGTTTTTTCCCTTTCTAAAGGGTTGGATGCCTCCCCTAAGGCTGGTAGTAAGAGCTTCAAGCTAAAGAATGCTGGTGGGGTTTTTTGTATTTTTGACCTCACACCCTTTGTCTTTGGCGCCGCCCACCACTGTAATGCAGCCCCTGAGAGCTTCTCCGCAATTAAATTTGGCCCTCAGGCTGAAAGAGGTTCCCCACCCCTGGTTTACGTGAATACTTTCACTGCTATTACCCATGCAGCAGCAGCGCACTGCCGGATACTCCCAGCTACCTGAGATGATCCCCAGCAACATTATTTTTTAAAAGAATGGTGGTCATAGTAAAGCAGCCTTCCCCAACTTCGGGCCATCCAAATGTGTTGGGCTACAACTCCCATCATCCCCAGCCAACAGCCCATGGTTGAGATGATGGGAGTTGTAGTCCAACACATCTGAAAGGCCCATGGCTGGGGAACACTGCAGTAGGGTATGCAGGTCATGTTTCCAATAAACAGGAGAATAAACAGTATCTGCACTTTGTACAGGTTGCTTTTGTAGGGCTACTAGCACACTTATCAGCTTAGGTATAGGCAAAGGAGAGGGGCGAAGGAGGTGGTGAAAAGGCAGGTTGTGAAACATGCTTGATCAAGCTGGATGTGAAGCAACCTGCTTCAGCAGCCTAGTTCTGATCCTAATATTAAGGGGCAGGGGGACGAAACTGGGAGCCTGAGATGGTGAGCTGGGTCATTGGAAAGATGTCAACTTTTGGCAAAATCGTGTGGTTAGGGACAGAACATTCAGTGTTTATGAGTATTGTCTTATCTATTAAATGGGCTAATGATGACATAATAGTCTTGAGCAGCGTTCCCCAACCTGTTGCCTTCCAGATGGGTTGGAGTGCAACTCCTTTAATTCCCAGCCAGCATGGCCAAGCCAGGTTGGGGGAAGGCTGGTCACTGAAAGGTTAAAGCAAACAAAGTTCGGGATGTAGTAATTTGATTTAAGTGGCATGTTTATTTCTGCCTACTTAGCAACTTTGCACATGCTCAGAATAATGGTATAATGAAGGCAGGGGCTGTGCTGTATGTACAGCCATGCCTTGGATTGAGAGCATAATTCATTCCGGAAACATGCTTGTAATCCAGAACACTCTTATATCAAAATGAAATCCCCCAAAAAAATTTGTACAGAGATTTTTAATTTAAGCCGTACTACAGTACTTGTATTGCAAGACATCACTTGTATATCAAGTAAAAAAAAATAATTAAATAAATATTTAAAAATTTGCTTGTCTTGCAAAACGCTCTCAAACCAAGTTACTTGCAATCCAAGGTATTACTGTAATCCTATTATAGCTCAAAAGGGTATATAAAGACTAGTGGGGAAAGAGGAAGCCAGGCAAGATTAGATTGCTATGAAAGTGCCTACCAGCCACTGCATTACCAGGAACTATGAAAGATCTGCACACATCAAACAGCTCCTCTAGAAACAACCTGCAAACGTCAAGGCCCTGCTTCTGTCTCAAGCAGCCCAGGACAGAACTGTAGGCCAGTGGTAGAGCACAAGCTTTACATGCAAAGGTCCCAGGTTCAATCCTCGGCATCTCCAGGTAGGGCTGGGAAAGACTCCTGTCTGAACCCTGGAGAATCACTGTCAGTCAGTGCAGACAGTACTGAGCTAAATGGACCAACTGGTCCGACTCAGTATAAGGCAGCTTCCTGTGTGTACTGTGCTCAGTGTGGAAGAGGTTGTACTAATAAAACTGAATTTCACTGTCCACTGTAGTCTCCACCATCTGATCCAATACCCTTGGGTCACCTTTTTTGGCCACTTACAAACTGACTATTTGCTGGTGTGCACCATGGCACAGCATGGCATCATCTATTATGTGCTGATGTACAACAGACCTGTGGAATCTTAATCCCCACAGCTAGCATGGCTGGTACTGGAGTTGCAGTCTGTGTAAGTTCTCAAGTGATCTCAGTCAGTGCCTCAAATCAAACCATGCAGGTTTGTGAGATATAAAGTACTTCCCGAATTTTTCTTTGCACTTCCCTCTAGTGAACAGTGAAAGCGAACAAAAACAGCCAAATATGAAGACTATATGCAAACTTTCCTAAGGGACAGCTGTTTATAAACAGGTTACTCCCTGGTGAGCAGCAACTGGAGTAGAATGGGAATCCTTGGTTACTTTTCTTTGCCTCGTAATGAAAAAACAAAATTACCATCCGGTCAACGTTGTTCTTCCAGAAGTTTTTCACTGACCTAGGAAATTTGTAGAACACATGCAAATTAACATTAATGATACTAAAAATATTTTTTTTCAAATAAAATTTATCAAGGCTGCCCATAAAGGTATGTCCACTTGCTTAGTCACATCAGCATAGTCATATGTTGGATCCAAATTAATACAATCATTTGAAAATATATCTATAAGGTGTCAAACACAATTCTATCCTAGGATCTTCATCTGTGACTAGTAATAGTACATCCCAAACCTTCATTAATGCTAGAAATTCTTTAGAAAGTTGGGGAAGTTGTTGTTACAATCAGGTCATTTAAATCTCTCTCCATTTTCATATTCCTGTTTGTCGCTCTTCAACAAAGGTGTTAACAATGAAATGCAACCTCTCCCCCCCCGCCCCGTCACAGCTATGGTGATCAGACGACAAGCATCTGAACCTTCACTGGAATGCCCCCCATATAGCACCATGTCAGCTAAACCCTCTGCAAATCAAATATCTTAATTGTTCCAAGCAATTCAGGTTAAAGAGAATTATAAATATATTTTCCTACTTCCAACTTCCCCTGCAAAATGCATTGTTTGGCCAATGTACTGCTTCCCCCTACTGGATGGAATATAACATAAAAGCTCTCTTAGTTTGAAGTTTAAGCTATCCAACAACAATAAAGAGTCTTATGGCACCTTAAGAACAAAAATATATATTGTGGCATATACTTTCATAGACTAGCGCACACTTCAGGGAGAGCATGAAGTACACACACACATAGTTTAGCGAACAGTCAAAGAGCCCAAACCATCCCAAAGTGTGCTCCAGGTGTGTTGGACTACAACTCGCACCACTAGCATGTTTATTGGCCATGTAGTAGTCTAACACATCTGGAGTGTGCCAGGCTGTTCTAGAGCATCTTAAAGCTGTTCCCTGCCCCATTACTCAAATCATTCTCTAAAGTTCATGACCATGGCCTTGAAGTTATAACACTATTGATATTCTGCAAAACCCAATAATGGTTACATTTAGAGCTGCATACTGAGTCCACTATAAGTCATGTAAAATTATCTTACCCTACTCCAAGGAGGGCATGCAAATGTCGGGAGATTCGTGGAAACTGAAACAAAATATTACATTACAAATACAGTACTCATTGATGGAAAATTTTAGCAAAACTCAAAGTATCATGTTGGGTTTGGGGTTAGTCTGAATGTCTTTTAGGAGTCCCTTGCAGCCCAGTGCCTTTGATTGCAAAGAGATTGAAAATCCCTTCCCACTCTGTAATTCTTGACTCTTAAGATTTCTGTAAGTAGAGCTATCAGTGTAGGCACCCTGAGACAGTGACACAATATCTCATAAGACCTGACACAGGACAGTTGATAGCTGGTAACATTCTGGTGATGTGTTTCAATGGGAGCTAGGATGGCCCAAGAAAGCATAGGTGATGGGCGAAGATGCCTCATTTCTCTTTCCCTCCCCACTCTACAGCCTGTGCTAGACCCTGCATGCATTTGGCCCTGTGAACCATATCAGCTCATGGGAGAAGTCTGCAGGTTCTGCAGAGATCAAGCCGGACATCCAATTTCCTAAATGAGAGCTGTCTAGATGCTATCTTCACTTTAGCTTTTAGGAAGATGTCCAAGTGATAAGTTGCAAATTACAGCTGATGGGGTTTTGATGAGAGGTAAATCCTTTGCATAAATTATTCATTGGACCATTCTACTGAAGAAATCGATGGACTTTCTGTCTTGTCCCCATATTCAGCAAAGGGCTAGTGATCCAAAGGGTTGTCAGCGCACACAAATTATGCGCTCCTAAGGGGCGCATGATACGAATGCACAAAATCTTTTCTTCCACCACCACCGCCTGCTAACATCTCCATTCAAAGGATTTACTGCAAGATACCCAAATGGCCTTTTGAGGGGAGACAAGAAGAATATTTGTGGGGTACTTTCTAAAAAGAGAGACTTTCAGAAGAACTAAAGTGCATCCATACACATTCAGATGTATGCATGCTGCTCTGGATCTGACCCCAGGTCCCCTTCAAAAAGACGTGCTTAATTTAATAAGCTGCATACAGCAATAATACTTTGACTAGTATTAGATGACCTCAATAAGTGCCTATGACCTTAACATCTATAGCTAGTATTCTCATTTGACCTGTCAGTCTACATTGACCCCCATAATTAGATCTGAAATGAACAGTCTCAATAAGTTTCACATTTCAGGAAGTTGAATAATATGGAGAGCCATCATACACCTCCGTCGCAAATTTTACATTCAGTTTGGAGAAGTGTTTTGCAATTTGTCTTCCTGTTTGGCATGGTTGTTGGAATTTGTAAATTCAAGCTAAGCTGCACAGTTGTTGTTTTTTGCCTCATGGTTGTTTGAAACTTGTCACAGGCACCCCCATCTCTCCCCACAACCCAATCTTCTCCCACTGTACTCAAGGTCATGAAGTAAACTCAAAGTTATGAAGTAAAAATCAACCGACACTCAAGTTGTCATGTGAGCCAACAGGCTTTTGTAGGTCCAGCCCCATTAGACAGAATGAGGCAGCCACCTTTGGCAGCAGAGTCTGTGGTGGGGGTGGCAGTTCCACCCTGACTTTTTCCTTTGAGCCTCCCCACACACACACACTTGTTCCCATCATCCTGAGCCAGGCTCCCAGCGGTAGTGATGCTTCCTTGTTGCTGGCATGGGTTGTCTAACTGTCTTGCCTGGTCACCTTCTCCCAATACATCACAGACAGTTGCTGTTAGGACAGGTCCCTGCCCTGACTGAGCAAGGAAGCCGAGAGGCAGCCAGCCCAGGCCACTCACTCCGTCAGGCACCTGATGTGTGCATGCATTGCTCTGCTCACCTGATGCGCAGCAATTCTTTGAGCAGCTGCCAGTGGCAAGCAGGAACTAGGCAAAGCAATGAGTGAGTGGCAGTGAGTTGCTGGATGACAGAGCAGAGTGTGGCACCCAGCCTTGACCTGGGCCCCCTAAGCTAGTCCCTTGCCCTCAGGAGTGGAGGAGGAAGTTGTCCCATGACCAGTATGAAAGTAAGATATAACTGCCAATCCAGTTGGTCCTCTTGTCCTTTGCCTCAGGAAGAAAAATATCTGAGGCTGGTCCTTCTCTCATACTCTCGCTGCTATTTTTATCCACTTGGTGTAGGAAAAATGCTTCAACATATTGATGGGAATAATGGCTACTAGTCATGATGGCTATATACTACCTCCAGTATCTGTGGCAGTATTCCTCTGTATGCCAGTTGCTGGGAACCCTCGTGAGAGGGCGCTGTTGCATTTATGTACTTCTTGTGGGCCTTCCATGGGCATCTGCTTGGCCACTGTGTGAACAGAATGCTGGACTAGAGAGGCCTTTGATCGGATCCAGCAGGGCTCTTCTTATGTTATGTTCTTATATTAATACATTTCTAAGAACTGATTTGATCTTACCTCAAGAAATTCATAGACAGCCACTCGGAACAACTGGGCTCAACCCAGGCAAAGTGTATACGCTTTCACTGATTTCAGAAAGAGAGAGTAACACATGTACTTAATTCTCTCAGTGAAATCAATGGGACTTGAAAGTTTGTAACTATAGCTGGAGAGTGCTTGCCCTTTTTTATTGACTATCAAGGAATTTTCTAATAGTTGATAGTCATGAAAAAAATGAACATGTTGTCACTTTGACATATTTGGCGGGTGGGCTGGGGGTAAACCCAGTAATAAACAGTCCTACAAAGCTGTTGCAGAAAAAGATCAAGATTTGTGGCAATATTATTTTCTCCATGCTTCCACTTTGCTTTCCAACCCTATCATTTTGCAGTGAATGGGATCATCAAAAAGCAGCATATGGAAACCCGAGACTGGCTGTATCAAGGTCATTATTCTTAGATTATGATTTTCTACCTTGGTTATTCCGCTTTATAAGGAAGGCAGCTAGAACTTGATTTCAGTTAACAAGATTGACTGAAGTGACCGAGCTCTAAATGAAACAGTCATTTTGAGACAGCGCATGAGGGAAACAATCAAATATACAAGTTTGCATTATGATTCAGCTTCAGCTCGGAAGAAAATGGAACATGGTTTTCTCTAAAGATCCAGAGCCACTTTCTGATTTAAATATAACAATGGCAATCAATGCAAATAGAGAGCCATAAGCTTCCTGTGAGAACATATAGTTAGGGAACTTGTAAGCAATCTCATTTTCAGGTGAACAAAAGCTTCAGCATATTTCCAAGGAGCAGCCTTGCAGATTTATTCCTGGAAACCAATATGTCTAGACGCTTAGGCATTTTGGAATACTGGTCAAAATATTAAAACTGTCTTTTTTCTGCATTGGATCTTGAAAAACCTTGGCCCAGCCCTCTCTCCTCCCTATCCCACCTACAGCACAATCCTATTCATGTCTACTCAAAGTAAGTCCCATTGAGTTCAACAGAACTTACTCCCAGGTACATGTGTATAGGTTTGCATCCCTAGTCTTGTGGCTTGTCAGACACCTTCCCTCACTCCTGCACATTTCAATCTCTAGTGAGTTTCTGTTGGCTCATGAATCTAGGTCTGCTCACCTTATCAGGTCAAAACCAAGTCTTTGGATGTAAGGATCTTAATCCAGCAGATACAACATAGTGCTGAGACAGCCAATGTCTACTTTGCTATACTACCAACTTATGCTGGTCTGTCCTCCCAAACCTGGCCTAGCCCAGAAACTAGACTTTAAAGATTCAGCTGACAGAGGTTATATTAACCTCTCCTCAGCTATCTGGCAGCATCTGAGATTTGCCATGATCACACAAGCTAGAGAAAATGACACCCATGCAAAGAGTGTTGTCAGATATTTCAAGGTTGTACTCCCTCATGTTGGCCTACTACCTCCCAGAGGGAAAAACATGACATTCCCTTGAAGTAGAAGCTACCTGGGAACAATCCTATTGTTGATCTCCTTTAATCTACAGGAAATTATGATGACCCCAGGCAGAGAAAGAGTGGACAAGCACCGCTTGGTTTAACTTGGATTGCTAAATTGGGGACAACAGGAAGGCAAACTAACTTGCGTTGCCACCAATATGGGAAGTGCAAGAGGGAGACATGCAAATGTGGCACTCCCCAACTGTGTTCAGAAGAACAGCATGGCATATATCTGGAGAATGTCTATCTTTGAACTTTGTTACATGCCTAGGAGACTTACCACAGGCATTAAAATGAGAGCCAGGATCCTCTTCAGCAGATTTGGCATTCGGTAACAATGTATCTGGTTTGTCCAAGTGGCATCTACAAACTCTCCATCACTGGCATGGTGAAAAGAGAAAGAAAGCAGATAATTCCACAGTCTCTCATGTGTAAAATAGCAATTGGTTCATCTTCTTTCTCTGGGATGGGGAGAGAGAGGGACACCCTTTTGCCTCATGCCAGCAGCTTTTCGTTGTTAATAGTGGGGGAGACTCTGTAGCTCGGAGGAATCAGATTTTGGATTTGGTTCAGTTTGGGAACTTCTGTTTGGAGTCTGCTGTGATGGGGTAAGCTTCCTTGTTTTTTATTTTATTTATTTATTTATGGAAAATATTTTTTATCCTGCCTTTCCTTAAAAATGCTCAAGGCAGCTAATGTGAGCTCAAGCTTCATAGAGCTTGCTTAAGTCCAGTGGTGATAATATGCTGTGATAGGAGGATGGTGCTCCCCCTCCGCCTGGTTGCTCCCACCTCAGTCAAAGTACTTGCTAGTTGCTACTTCATTTTCTCCTGTCTCTCTGTCATTCAGGAGGACTCTGGACCCTCCCTGGTCTCAGAACCTAGCTTTGGAATGTGGACTTTTAACTCGCACAACTTGATCCATCCTATGCATGTCTACTCAGATGTAAGCCCCATTGAGTTCAATGGGACTTATTCCCAAGAAAGTGAATATAACATTGCAGCCCTAAAACTGCACAAGTATGTGCCTTTTCTCTTTATACTATCTTATGACAAAAAAACACCCTTTACTTTTTAACCAACTTTAGAAATACCTTCTATTCTTTTATGTTTGAATGCTAAGCAAGTTAAATTTCCTAATTAATAAACCTATTTCATTGCATAATTAACCTATAAATATAAACCCTAGCCACCATCCTGTGCTTAAATGCTCACATCATGGTGTACTGTATTAATAATCAGATATTTTAGGTTTATTTGAGAAATTGGCATCCCCAAATACAAAGAGAACTGAAAAAGCATATTTTAAGGTGTTGACATGCAATAGCTACCTTTTTTTTTTTTTTTTTTAAATGTTCGTGATTTTCTGAACTTTAACAGGGAACAGCCTAAATATGGAAATTATGAGAGGTTGGCGGGGGGGGGGGTCGACTCTGCTTGAGCACAGGACTCCCTGCAGGAAGAAGGCCCTGCTTTAGGCTGAGTTAATTTGGGTGACCTTTTCTCCTTCCTGTTTTATGATTACAAGAAGGGGGAAAGGAGAAAGACAAAGGGACCAACCAGGCAGGCCCTTTCTCGTCTTCAGTGTTCAGGCCTGCCAAATCTATCTTGTGGTGGTGATCGTTGTAAATTACTGCTATTAGGATCTGAGGGAGAAGAGCATGGTGGGCTGTGACACTTAATCAGTAAGAAGAGGAGAGAGTGCTAAAAGAAGCACTCTTTCTGGACCTACAATATAATCTCCTCATTGCTGTTTGCTAAGATGTTTTGCTATCTACTTACAACTTTTCCACTAAAGTGGAACTGCCATCAGCATAGAGGCCTTTGGTGAACAGCTCATCCACCAGAAAATCAATTCGAGGGGGAGTGAAGGGTATAAGCTGAGTGGGGAAAAAAACAAAAGTCAATATTTAAAGGCAACACAAATTATATAATAGAAATATACATATATAATTATGCCCTTATATGTGTATCTCTTCAATGAACAAAATGAAAGGAGAACCTATGTACTGCCCAGTGATATGTTTTTCCTAAGTCTGTTATTTTCATTCTGTTCAACGTTCATTTGACAGATGACATCTGACTACGGTACCGAAGATCTTTTTGTACAAATAAACTGACATAAATAGATTGCTATTTTGTACCAAATTGACTGATGTAAAGGTCCTAAGACTGATGAGATCAGAAAGAACTAGCAATCCATCCATGATGGAAAATGTTCTCATCAGATCTCCACATCAATCTGTTTTTTCCTAGGAATTTACCCTGCAGCCCAGTCTTATAGCTGCAGATGCAAACACTAGCTTGAACAAATAGCTAAGCAGAGCTCTGGTGGCAGCAAAAAGTCTAATGTTGCAAAACTAGAAATATAAATTTTCGCCTGTAGTCGGTGCCTGGCATGCAGGCATACTAAGCGTGGCTACAGAATTATGTGCAGCAATCCAAATTCTCAGTGTACACTTTCAGTGGTGCCAGGCACTTTTCCTAGAGGTATCCTAGGAAATGATAATGGTAAAGTACCTTCCTTTCTTGCCACCTTGTGCTTCTTTTCCATCTCAATTTTTCTCCAAAGTGTTTTTCTCACAACATCTTTCACTTGCGAATTCTTTGTAAATTCACAAATAGTACTGTTCCTAGTATAATTTATAAGGATCAAGAGCCAATGTCCTTGCTAGTAATTTGTAGCTGTTTGTGCATAACAGCCACTGCTTATTACTATCCATCTGTTACATCAGTGTTCTCCAACCTTGGGTCCCCATGGGAGTTGTAGGCCAAAAACATCTGGGGACCCAAGGTTGGAGAACACTGTGTTACATGAATCATAAAAACCCAATAAAATTAAAGCAATATGAACGAATTAAATAAATTCATGTATAGATTAAAATTAACGTAATATTTTTTTTAAAAAGGCTCTCTGGGAGCACAGAGCTTACCGTATGCCCTGCATCCTGTAGGAGTTTTCTGGTTTCTTGAACAGCCCGTTTCATGCTGGGAGATGGCTGGAAATAACCATCTCCATCATAGTATCCAATCCTAAGGGGCCTGGAACTAGAGTAAATCTGCAAAGAGGTGAATCTTCATTTAGTGTTGGTCACCAGGTCAATTAGATGAAAAATTCCTGAGATGACCTGACTTTTCCCAGCTCAGCTAAGGGTGAAGGCTCAGAACCAGGGTACTCGAAGGTTGGCTTGTCTCCCATATGCCTCTCCATCTATATGCGCCACTATTTTGGAATGCTTTCCTTATAGGGAAGCTAGCCCGATGTCTCCCTTGATGCCATTTTGACACCAGGAAAGAACTTTCTACTTTAAATATATATATATATTATTTACTTTTCAAAACAAAATATAACAAAATACAAGAATAACACAAAAATATAACAGAAACAACATACAATAAATCATAAAGTGCACCCCACCACCCTCCAAGGGACCAATTAATATACTTCCATCCCCTTGATCAAATGAATTCCAAATTCCAAAAATATAACATATCCTGATAAGGCATGCTCCCCTTCCCCTTTATTAATACATAATCTAGTAATTGATTCAATATATCCATAAAATTCTTCTTCTTTAGCAATCCTTTTTTGCATTTGATACTACAAGTTAGTTTATTGTTTAGGGCTATATCCCAAACTTCCTTATACCAGTCAGTTATTAGGAAAACATATTGTACTTTCCATTTCCTCGCTATCATTAGCCTAGCCGCAGTTAACAAGTTTACCTTACTTGCAAGTTTGTTTATTTATTTGTGGGGGAGGGGGAGTTATGCCCTGTCTTTCAAATGAATTTCCAGAGAGGTTTACAAAAACTAAGAAATAAAATAGTTTACAAAAACTAAGAAATAAAATAAATACAATTAAAAACATACCAACAATATACTAAAAGCAGCAAATCTAACTTTCTACTTTCCCAGTCCTTTTGATTTAATATTTTCTAACTCCGCCAGTGTTTTTATTATGCTCCTTTCTTTAGATTTGCTGCTTTTAGTATATTGTTGGTATGTTTTTAGTTGTATTTATTATATTTCTTAGTTCTTGTAAACCTCTCTGGAAATTCATTTGAAAGACAGGGCATAACTCCCCCTCCCCCACAAATAAACAAACAAACTTGCAAGTAAGGTAAATGATTCCGGGACCATATAGGTTCCTTGCCACAAGATGAACTTAAGTAATATTTCTAAGCAAAAGAGGTTTGGGTGCAAATGGAATCAGTGAGGCCATGGCTAAAATAAGAGAAAAGAGAACGGTGAAATATGGTTCCCCCATGGCTATTTGCATGTCACTCTAACAGGCCTGATGAGAAAGTGTGGATCACATATTAACCTTTAGATTTCTGGACTATTTTCTTGACTATTCATTATAGGTCCTCTGATCTATAACGAAACGAAACAAAACAACCCTAATTTTTAATCTATACTAATAGCAGAGGATGTGTGTCTGTCTGTGTGTCTGCCTGTGCACCCATCCATCAGCTCCAAGACTGTGAAACCTAGACACCTGAAACTTGGCATGCATACTAAGGGGACCCTAGCAGTATACACCTTGGGGTCATTTTGTTTTTGTTTTTTTTAATGTATTAATTTTAATTTGTTTAAGGTCACAATCCTATGCATGTTTAGACAGAAAAAAATCCTATAACTCCCAGCATGCCCCAGCCAGCATAGCGCTCCACTCCCTGCCCCCCCCCCCACAGCCGGTGCAGAAAGAACCGCACTGGCTGCATCTCTGAGGTCGTAAGAACAACCTCGGAGAAAGGGGTGAAGTGGGCATTCTAGGGGGCAGGGAGGGGAGGAGACCGGGGCTGCCAGGATACAGTGTATCCTGGTGAAACCCCAGCCTCCTCCCCTCCCTGTCCAAAGCACCACAGCTAGATGGCCCAAATCAGCCAACTAGATGACTTGCAGGGCAGGAAGAGCACGAAGGCAATAATCACTTCCGCAGTCTTCTTGCCCTTCATAGGATGCCCCTAATCTTCTGAGTTTGGAGGCTTACGGGCATCCCCATTGGATTGCGCCCCTGGGTGGCACTAGGCTTAGTGTATCTAGGTCGAGTCAAGAGTCTCCTGTTATTGTTTTGTTCTTGTTCTTGTTGTAGAGAGAGACAATAAAGTTGTCTAGCCTCCTGACTGGTGTGTCCTCTAACCATTTCATGACATCCATTCTGACCCTACCCTTCTAACTTGGACATAGGATTTGAATTCAGATTTCTGGACCCTGCCACCTGGACTGAGTTCTAATTTTCTCCTTCTTCTGAGTGGGTTTTGGGCTTCTATTTTCAAACAAGCTTAGCTCTAGACCTGAATTTTGGCTTCATCCTCCAGACTTTGACATCATTTCCTGGCTTGCTTGACAGTCCCACCCCAGGCTAGAAATGAGGCTGCAGTACAGCATAAAATCCCTATGGAGCCACCTTAGATACCTACTTATCTAACAACTTATCGCAACAACTCAGCAATGACACAAATTGTGGAGGGGCCCCTCTCCCCACAACTAGATAGTTTATATATAGATAATTATATAGATAATATATGCTCATAGATTTTCATTACACATTAAGGACCTAAGAAGAAGGAAGAAGACTCTCCTCTCACATGCATAAGTCAATCCCTGAACCCAGTTCCATTACCTCCTCATTAAAGGGGAGTGGGGGCACAGCTGGATCCAGATGAAACAACTCGTCACACAGGAGAGCCCTCATGCACAGAACCAGACTCTCCACATCTCTTGCCATTGGGCCTGTCACAGAGATGACTGGAACAAAAGAGGAAAACCTCTGAACATGGTGAAGGAAGCACTGCAGCAGCATAGCTTTGGTGCTGCAGCAGAGATGGAGCTGAATGACTCACCTGAGGAAGTTCCATGGTGGACACCTAGTCACTATATATTATTTACAAAGCTATTGTTTACCAGGACGTGGTGGTGACTTGAGATCTCATTGTGTGACAAGGTGTTCACACAAACCCATTTCACCACATGAAGATGAAGAAGAAAAGTCGTCAGGTTTCAAATGTGCAATCCCCAGATTTTGCAGTATGGATATTCAAAAGATATCCATGTAAACTCAATTTCTTCAACTTCAGAAACTGGCTGTTTTGTATTTGAAACCTGAGTTTTGCACTATCCTACAAATCATTCTCTATAAATGCTGATGGCCACAAATGTGGTGAATTTGGAGAGATGGGAGTTTTCGAACTAGTGAACTAATATTTCAAGTGGTTGAAATATATGGTGAATATTTCAAGGAGGAGTAGCTAAAGAAATAGATGCAACTGTTTATTGTGAAGCATCATGGTTAAGAGGATGAAGTATGGCCTCAAATTCCACGGTTGAAATCTTGGCTCACCATGAACTCACTAGGTAGCTATAGGCAGGTTACTGTGTCTCATACTCAGTCCCACTCACCCATCACCCAACCTATAATAGGATAGTAATAGTGGCTGATCTTGCAGGCTATTGTAAGAATACATAATTACTAATGAACATGAAGTACTTTTGAGTATATGGGGAAAGTGGTATAGAAATACTTATTATTAACTTTTGTGTGCTATAGGGTACCTGTGTGAGCACGTGCATATGTGTGTGTATGTGCATGCACATGTGCGCGCACACACATATATAGATTTCATAGATCATAGAGTTGGAAGGAGCCTACAAGGCTATCGAGTCCAACCCCCTGCTCAATGCAGGAAACTAGAGGAGGGGTCTCCCATCCAAGTAATAATAACCAGGCCTGACCCTCATAATTTGATCTTATTCTCTAATTTGTCACAGAACCTTGCAAATTTCAATGATTTACCTGGTTGCAGCCCAAGCACAAACGAGACCAAACTTTTCAAGCACTCTGCATAGTTAAGCTTCTATATAAATGAACATAATGTCACCGGCTCTCTCCCCCCCCCCCCCCCGGCTCATAGCTTGCAAAATCTGCATGGCTATTGAATGCTTTAAAAATGTATCTGACCTTCATTAGACAAATTAGAAATCACAAAGTGAATGAGACAGACAGTTGACCTCCTGATAAAAGGACATTTGAGATCTTAAAAAATAATAATATTGAGCCCAGGTTTTGATGGTTGATTGCTTATCAGAAGACCACCGTATTCATCAAAGGGCCTGTGCTTGTTTTGAATTTTCCCATGAGCTAAGTAACAGTTTGAACTCTAGCTTATATTTTATCAGTGATAGACCTGCTCACCTGAGTTCATTCCAGCTACAGGAGTGGTAGCACCTTTGACGCTGCACAAGAGCAAACGAGAAAAGTAAATTAATGATGGAGAAAAGCCAAATGACAGAGAGAGCCAAAGAGACCCAAGCCATGAAATGCAAGTGACATGTGTCAAAGGATGTTACTAATAGCGCCAAGCTATTGGAAAGCCATTGGAAATTCTGCAGAGTCCCTTCAGGTTCCCCCCCCCCCCCTTTGATAGAGAAATATTATAAGCATCTTTTATTATCTCTAATTAACTTTCTAGCCTCTGTAAATCTACCTGTAGTGGGGAGCTATCTGACAAGCACCCCTCACTGAGGCAGATCGTGGATATTTTAACTATGCAGCTTGCATACACTGTGGATTCAAACAATTTCACTTCCCTTCTTAGAATTTAGACCAGAACTAACAACAATTTGCAGAGAGATTTGAGCTTTAAGTGAAAACAGGCTCTGGACCTTCCCCGTGTTTAATTCATTCAGTGGCACAGCCCACTTTTTTAGTCCAGAAGTTAGGAGTTATGCTACTAATACAGTTCTCCCCACCACACACACGCACGCACACACACGCACACACACACGTGTCTTCTTCCAGATATATAGACAGATTTCCTGGAAGATTGCTGTATCCTCAAATACTCAGAAAGTTTAGCTGACTATGAAAGAACCTCTCATAAAGGGCTAGCATTACCTTCCAATACCCCAACTTTGCTTCGACAAAGAAAGGCGAGGAGTCCGTACTGCAATCGGTTTGTGGTGTAGAGTTTGGACTTAAAAATCTGAGCCAGGGCTCAGCAGGATTATTTGGTCTTAAGATCTGTTTTTAATGCCAAAACACAACCCTGCAATGCGTTTCTTCAAAAGCGAGAAACTACAACTCTCCCTCATATACCACACATGCACATCTGGGTTTGGGGGGAAAGGGCTTCTTGATAAGATTGAATAAAACTAGTTCCATCATGGAGGGGGCAGCAAATACCAATAGCGCTCCCTCTTAACTGGCAAAGGTGAAAGGCAGAACATGCAAACTGGGAAAATGCTTCAGATTCAGAATAGTGATGTCACCAAAGTTTGGAATAGATACCTACACATTTGACCTGCCCAGTATACTTAGCTGTATTCCACTTTCTGCCAAACGTTGTTACTTGCTCACAGGGCTGGTGCTACCATTAGGCCAACTAGGCAGCTGCCTAGGGTGCAGGGCTGAAGGGCGCGCCAGAAACGCCTTGAAAAAAAATACAGTGCTCTCTCAAGTGGGAAGAGGGGGCGCTAAATATCTGATCTTGCCTAGGGCACCAAACTGCCTTGCACCGGTCCTGCTTGCTCACAATATAAGACCAACATTTGTGGAAATGCTAAGCCCTGCTTGTATGTTCGCTGACTCACACCATTAGGGAGAGGGTAAGGCTGTACTCACTGGCCCTGCCCCCTCTTTGCATCACCACATTGCCTGGCCCCACAGTCCTCCACACCTGGAGGGGAAAGTCTGAAGCGGGGATTCCAGGTGTACATGGGTAGACTCCCCAATCCCCATGTGATTTAGAACCCTAGCCAATCAGGGTTCTCGATTGTGAGGGGAGCCTACCTAGGCAGAGCAGGCTCCTGGAATCCGCCTTTCTCAAGCAAAGTGTGGCGGGCAGTGGGTGGGGCCTTGGCTGGGCATGTGACAGAGGGGCTGGAGCAGCCCTGCTCTTCCCCTCATATGATTGGAACTGTGTGTGTGGGGTGGGGGGGTTGAATGCCCCAATAGGGCTTCTGAGTAGAGTATGCACAGTCAACATCCAACAGACCAGGTGAATAAATTCAGCTGCACTCTTGGTGAATTCATGCAAGTTCTTAAATGTTTCATTTAGAGCTGATCCCAAATGGATCCCAATTTTTGAAGCTCCATTGGCAGGCTGCCCATTTGAGCAGCCATTTCTCTTGTGTTTTCAGAGGGGATGTTGACATTTGAGAGGGAAACCCACCATTTTGGAGCAGGAGTGGGTCTTTCTTTTTTTCTTTTCTGCTGTCACCTCTGGTGGAGGTGGCAGCAGCAAATGCCGTAGTCTTCTTTCAGAAGCCCAGCCACTATTTTCTCTCCCCAAACTGCTCTGGACACAGGGTTCTGGAATGCCCATCCTTTGGACAGTATACAGCCTGGTAAGCCTTTGCATCTGGCCCAGTAAGCCTCTCCTCTGTCTGCCTGAACCCTGTCCCCTTCCTTGGTGGTTCCACCCATTTCCTCCTCTGCTGTGAGCAACAACCTGCCTCCCAGTCAGCATCTCTCTCTCTCTCATTCTTAGCAAAAGTGGTAGCTGCCATGAGAACAGAGAGAGAGAGAGAGAGAGAGAGAGAGAAGACCAGGCAGGTAGGCCCAAGCTCGGAGGAACAGCCATGGAGGACAATTACCAAAACAGCATAGCATCCTTCAGAAAGTTGCTCTAGGCACCGTGCTTGGGTCTCTGAGTTCATGCCTACCTGCCTTCTTGCTTCTCTCTCTCTCTCAGTCTCATATTCTCCCCTCATGGTGACCACCACTTTTATGGAGGGAGGGAGAGACTGACTGACTGACTGACTGACTGGCAGGTTGTTAATTGTGACAAAAGAGAAGGTGTGTGAAAGAGAAAATGAATGGATGATGAAGGAAGATGGGGAGAGAGAGATAATGAGAAAGAGAGACAGAAAGGGGGTGTCCCATTTTTGGCTTTCTGCACACCTAGTTTTTGCTTTGCCAACACCCACTTTGGGCTTTAGCCCCACCAGCCACCGGCTCCATCCCATGACCACTTGCACCCAAGGAAATGTGGCCCTTGATTTTAAAAATTTCTCCATCCCTGCCTTAATGGCTTCTGGGCCTTGGCAAATGCCTGATCATGCTAACTAGTACGGGTAATGTTTATAATCCAGCCATCATTCTATGGCTTTCTGAAATGAAAACATCAGTAGAAAACATGCATCAAGAAATTCTGAATGCATACCATTTGTTTTTAAGCAGTAATGAGGTTCCTCTTCACTTGGTTTTGTGTAACTGATTTATGGCTGGCAGTTTCCAAGCTGTAAAACCTACCTCAGCCTATAGCCAGTTGGTTTGAACCCGCAGATCCCACAAAAGCCACATGGCACCCGAATACTTGCAGCCACATCTGTCCCAATCCCCAGAATGGACCCTCCTCCGCCAACGAGTGCTGCTTCCCCTCCGCTGGAGCCTCCAGAGGTTTTCTTGTGGTTGAAAGGATTCAAGGTTTGGCCAAAGACTGTATTGCCGCAGTCAATGCTGAGTTGGATGGAAAAGGACTAGCAAGTTAAGGGTCCCTGCCTGAGGGCACTGAAGTGTGGGCCTGGCTCAGATATGCAATTCACAAATGGAACAACATCAGTGAGGAAATGTATGTGATCAGGAATGTGGAGGAATCGGCCAAGCTCGCTTTTGCTCAGTTTCTCATTTTAACCAGCTTAAGTTTGCTTTGTCCTGTATTCACATCAGTCTGTGATTTTTTAAAAGTCTGCAGGAAAATTTGTACTCATTTGCACACACATTTCTCATTACACATTTTTGTACACATTTTTCCTAATACAGGCAGTCCTCGGGTTACGAACGAGATCCATTCGTAAGTCTGTCTTTAAGTCGAATGTGTACATAAGTCGGAACAGAAGCCACACACAATGTTTTCGAAGTGTCAGCAAAGTGTCGCAAAGTATAGGGCGTGCATTCGTAAGTACGAACCATTGTATTTAACTCAGATCTTTAGATATATGGCGGTCTGTTCTTAAGTATGAGTTGTCTGTAAGTCAGGATGTTCGTAACCCAGGGACTGCCTGTATATGCAATTTTTTTGCAAGCAATTTTCCTTAATATGATGTGTTTTTTGTATGTTATTTTCAGTAATATATGTATTTTTGTGTGCATGTTTCCCTAATATACCCATTTTTGTATGCATATGAAAGTATAACTGCATTGCAGTTTGCACATGTGTTTGGACAGTGTGAATTCGATAAGTTCACATTAAAGTGTGAACCAAACAACTTTCTCCCTCATCCCTAGCCCTCTGCAACCTGGTTCTGCTGTTCAACTATATTGGGGATGGGGAGAGATATTGTTTTGACAACAGCATCAAGGGACAGGGCTGCAAGTCAGCACTGGGTAAAACTGTGGGAGATGTGTATATTCTATGCTAGATGCAGGGCCGGTGCTAGCATTAGGCCAACTAGGCAGCTGCTTAGGGTGCAGGGCTAAAGAGGGCGCCAGAAACGCCTTGGAAAAAAATACAGCGCTCTCAAGTGGGAAGGGGGGGCGCTAAATATCTGATCTTGCCTAGGGCACCAAACTGCCTTGCACCGGTCCTGGCTAGATGCTAGAAAAATTAGCTCGGGGAGGCAGCCTAGTATGCTGGGGGGTGGGGGTGGACTTTGGGGCCTGAACTGGTTCTGTTATGAGATCAGTAGGCTTCCTCTTCACTTCTCCTCAACTGACAGACAGTACATTTGTAAGGAAACAGATTTTCCCAAGCACACGGTAAGACTTCAGGCTTCCCTCCCTTCTGCAAAGAAAACTGGCCAAGTAAACTAAAGCCTCACTTGGATTTCTCCCTGTACAGGCAGAGCACGACTATGTCTTTGTATGGAACCCAATGGAGCATAGCTGTGATCTAGCAGGTCAATCTTTTCTTGGCATGGAGATAAAGTGATAGAAAAGGCCAGTAATCCAATGCCGCCTGCGTGCTACTGGGAGCCACCGGTAGCACAATGGGAAGTTAGCAGTTCCTGACCTGAAGCAAGTGGAAATGAGCAGAAACGCTCATTTCTGGAATGAGGCATGTCAGCGGAGTTCGCAGAAGGGAGCTCCACTGACCTATCTCATTCCGGAAACTAACGTTTCTGCTCATTTCCAGTAGGAAGTGCCAACTCCTCATTGTGCTAGCAGTGGGCTCCGCAGGCACAGCAGAATGAGTGGAGGCACAACAGCAGTATTGGATACTGCCCATAAGCTCTATCTCCTTCATTTCAGTATGACAGGATACTATTAAAGGTACAGAAATAGAGCTACCCAAAATGGCAAACCTCTTTGGATGGACAAGACCCAGCTTGTCTCTTTGCACAAAGGAAATGCTTTAAATAAAGGAACAAACACCTACTTTAGTATGGCCTGTGAAGTGTTGGTCTTGACAAATGGAATTGCCCCTTGTTTCTTTAAAACCTTGACTATTACAGAGTCATCACACTCAGGACGGTCTAGAAATTTCACCAAGCCAAGTGTATTGGGGTAACCCTTAAAGAAGAGAATAAAGTCAACGAGGTACCTTCCTTTAGAACTGTTGCCCATTTCTCACAAAAACACCCAGGGCATTAGTATAAGAAGTAGGGAAAAATTTTATCCTAAAGGGAGTAATAATAATAACAAGCCCTCATTAGGTAATATTAAATTTCAATTAAGGGTGACCTCAGCCATATATTTACAGGAAATTTGGTTAGTCCCATTGGGAAACTGTGTTTGTATAGATAACTTGTATATGCCCAAGCATCCCTACTACCCCATACAAAAATCAAATGTGTGGATTCCAAAACTCTGCAGTAACCCCTTCTTCTGCCATCTGAGACTGAGTGCTCTGTCCTTGTGCTCCTCGTTTGCCTCCCTCTAATTATTACCTTTCTCCATGGGAAACCCCTAGTAAAGGGAAAGGCTGTGATTACACAGGAAGAGCGGCGTCACTGCCAGTGCGCAGAGCATAGGTGGGCCAATGTCTTCTAAAAAGTTGTCCACAAGGCTAATTTAATCATATCATCTAAACCAGCCTTCCCCAGTGTGGTGCCCTCCAGTTGTTTTAGACTATAGATCCCATCAGCCCCAGCCAGTGTGGCCAATGATTGTGGATTATGGTAGTTGTAGTCCAAAACATCTGGAGGGCACCAAATTGGAGAAGCCTGATCTAAACCAATGCAAATATTAAAATATCCACTTTTCTTGGCTTTAACACACCCACTTTACTGTATAACCCTACCCATCTTCCCCTCATCCCAGTTATTCAGGAATAAAGGCAAAGAGTACCTTGCAAGCAACGTTTTCCTTGATACTGATAGGGACTCCATAAAGCAATCCTTTCTCCATTTTTTTCACTTTCCGGAGCTGTTCCTCACACTCTGGGAGGAAGTCTGTCACACAGTTGATTTGCCGGGTTACTTCTAAGGCCTTTTGTGAGAGCAAAAAACAGAGGGGGAAGGTGAGTTAGTGAAATAACATCTAAAGGTCGTGACAATGTGAACACTGTGGCGGTCCCTATACCACACTGTATAGTAGTTTATTTTATTTGTGATAAGCATGCAAAACAAACACACTAGATCATTGTAGTTAAGAGGCTCCCAATTTGAAGACTTCTGTTTATGGCATGGTGGCCTTCTATCCATTCATTGTGTGGCACCTTTAACTGCAGAAGCTTGAGCTGGCTCCCTTGCTAATGATTATCAAGAAGTAATCTGCAAGCCACTGATTCAAACGCAGTAGCCTGAATAAATACATCAGAATTTATCACTTTATGAACACTTCACTTGCGAAACATAGCAGTGAAACAGAAAATAGCAATGACGGAGATCACTGGGCTAGGTCCAATTAATCATAGAATCATAGAAAGGTAGAGTTGGAAGGGGCCTACAAGGCCATCGAGTCCAACCCCCTGCTCAATGCAGGAATCCAGGTCAAAGCATCCCTGACAGATGGCTGTCCAGCTGCACCTTGAATGCCTCCAGAGTGGGAGAGAGCCTACCACCTGCCTAGGTAGTTGGTTCCATTGTCTTATTGCTCTAACAGTCAGGAAATTTTTCCTGATGTTTAGGTGGAATCTGGGTTCCTGTAACTTGAGCCCATTATTCCATATCCTGCAAACTGGGATGATCGAGAAGAGATCCTGGCCCTCCTCTTTGTGACAATGTTAACTATTGTGAATTAAAGCTGGGGGTTTTCTTCCAGTTTTGCAAATGACTTCCAAATCCTTGGTTGGGACCAAGCTGTGGCATCACAGCAACTTGATAACACTGTGTGACATAGGGAATAAATAGATAAAGAACACTTTCTGTGTCTGTAACTGAGTTGGTTAAATGGATGGACTCCAAACGAAGGCAACATTCCTCTGGAGGATTCCCTTAGTGAAAGCTTTGGAGACCACGACCTTATCACCGGCCAGCCTGTCTCTGTCTGTCTCTCTGTCTGTTTGTTTCTCCCCACCCTATCTCTCACATGTTACTTCCTTTATTGTGGATGAATCTGCTCTTTATCCCCAACATCAGCCCAAATCACATTTACTTTTGTGCACTTAAGCCTACATCTTCCAGCTGCCAAGCAGGCACTGTATCCACTCAATCCACTTAGCAAAGCCCCATCGCCCCTCCCAATAAGTCTCAATGCCAAGCAGCTCCAAAAATGGAAATCCCTTGTAGCTTAGCTGTTAGGAGCCATAATAAATCTATCACGGCTGAAAATAACTCTGCAGATCACATGGCGTATCAAAGGCCCAAGTCCACGACATGCCCTAGATGCGGGGTGGGGGGTGGGAGGATGGTAGACTCCCATTAACCCTATAACTGTGGTGAGCCAGTGAGCATAATTTGCATAATTGATGCAGGCTGCAGGATTTTGTGCTTTTCTTGGAGCAGAATTTGAATTAACTTGGTTTAGAGTATATGTGCATGTATAGGGATAGATATAACACAGAGCAGCCTTCCCCAATCTGGCAAAATTCCTGCTAGCTGGGGATTTTGGGAGTTGCAGTCCAACACATCTGGAGGGTACCAGGTTGGAAAAGGCTGACACAAAGTATACAAGGACTTTGGGATTAGGTTTTTTCTGGAGAATAAATTAATCGAAGTTTTATTTTTTTTTAATCTAAAAATTAAATATTTTTTATTATAAGTATTCGATACGTAAATCAAATAACTTTAATTGAAACATATTAGACTAGTAGTGTTTAAGTGTTTGGTGTTCTGCATTGGTGTATGATGCTTGCTTCACCCCCATCCATTCAGGTCGTTCCCACAACAAAGGTTTTGGCTATGGGTTGGCTTCCAAATCAGCTCTCTTTGGGTAGCGTAAGAACACTGATGGTGTGAGATATCACTGCTTTATATTGTGTAAAGAGCTTTGAGGTTTACAGGGAGGAAGAGCTGGATTTGTACAAACAATGAATGCCCTGCATCATCACTAATTAAAATTGAAGTTAGTCTTACCTTTTCCATGTAGCTGTACAGGACACTTTCTGGAGTCAAGGAACCATCTTTCAACTTTGCAGTCAGTTCCACAAGAGGAAGAGACAGGATTGGAGCAGCTGGCGCTCCTGGATTCTGCAGCAAGGAGCAAACACATTGTTGGTGTATTACTGCATGATGTGCACTTCCTAGTAGACCATGTTGGTCTGCACTGCATTGCAGACACAATGCGCTTTCACACATGCAAAACAGGTTTACAGATTGGCAGTCGTTCCAGGAGCAACGTGGCAACAGCAGCAGCAACATCACATGGGATTTCAGTAACTATACATTTAATTAGTGGCAAGATGACAGTTTGGTGATGAATAGAAATTGTCAGTGACTCCAGATTTTAGCAGCAAACTTGATCTCCACCCTACTTTGTGTGACAAAACATATGGTTACAGAATACGTGCAGGCTGCAGATAGAGTTGGCTCCTTTGTTAGGATAAGCAAGTGCTGGTTTCAGTGCTGTGTCACACACAGTTATTTCAAGATTTGCCTTACAGATGCAGCAGTCGTTATAATAGCAGCTGGGGCTGGATCTGTAAAGATGTTAAAAGTAATAAAGTGTTACTGGTTTCTATCTTCCATAAAGAGCTTTCTGTTGGTGTATGAATATAGTTTTAACAAGCTGCACAGGTACAATTGTCTCTGATTTCTCAGTCTCCTACTTCTACTCCCTTCAGACAAAAACCGATTCCTCCAATCCTCTCCTGGCAACATGGATCAACCTGTGGGGTACACCTACAGCAGCCTTCCCTAACCTGGTGTGCCTCCAGATATTTTGGACTACAATTCCCAGCATTCTGGATCATTGGCTATGCTCACTGGTGCTGATGGGAGTTGAAGTCCAAACCATCTGGCTGGCACCAGGTTAGGGAAGGCTGAGCTACAGGGTTACATTCAGGTATGGAGGAAGTCTTCTTCAAAAAGAGGGAGCTCAAAATGAAAACATGTGTCCTCTTTTTTGCCAGCGCATAAGTGGCCACCCTAAGCAGTGGAGCAGTTGGGCCTGATTTAATAGTAGTGTTTTATATATGACTGTATTTGTTGGTTGACATGTCCTTGACCAGATGATGAAATCAAACAAGCTGAAATTCCATTTTGAGATTCCAATGACAACTTCAAATTAGCCAATGTGGATATCTCAATCAATTGCATGCTCCCCGCCCCCTCCTCAAACACAATTTCATTCCTGTTCTACCATGCACTGAAGCACTTCTGAAACAGTGCTATTCCACAAGTAGAGCATCTGGGCAATAATTGTTTCTGCATTCTTCAACGAGTGAGGATACCTCAGTGCACAGAGGTAAGTATATGCTGATGTACAGAAAAATCAGGATCCTGTTTACACTGGGACAAAGAGGAAGGGAGAAGTAAATTCTCTCTGCACCAGGGAGAGTTCGGGCTGTATTCCCAAAGTCCATGTGTGAAAATGGGCATTGAAAGTTCTTTGCTGAGAGCATACTGTATTCAAAAGAGAGAGAAGAGGAAGGGGGGTAGACATTCCCAGCTCTAGCATGATACTGCAGCATGGCCCTGGCATGCACCAGCAATTGCCAAGCAAACGTAAGCTCAAATATCTCATCTTTGGAGACTGATGATTTGTCACCAGCCAGCTAATCTCTGGGGCAGAGACAGCTGCATTCAGATTGCCAGTTTAAATGTAGGAGGAGGAAAGAGAGCAACTTTATATCTTCCCTCCCATGACACAAGGGTTGTCTCAAAGTCAACAAGCACCTAAAGTTAGATACTGGGGTGCATAGGTCAGGAGGAACCTTCCAAAATAATCTTTGCTGAAGGAAACATGAATTATACTGCCCTGCTAGATTTAAAGCAAGGTGGTGCCCTCAAAGGTGGAAAAAAATACATTAAATGTCAAGTCACTTTTGGGGAACAAGGTCTGTCATCACTACAAGACTGTCTGGAAAGAATTGCAATATTTCATGATATTAGCACTTTTGGGGCGGGGGGAGGTGCAGCAATCGCAGTGCAGCAATCAGAGTGCAGAGAGCATGTTGCAGAGACTATTAACAGAGACCCACTAAAGATCTGAAATGAACAGGTCTCACCTGTTCCCTAAAGTGAAGAAGAAGAAGAAGAAGAAGAAGAAGAAGAAGAAGAAGAAGAAGAAGAAGAAGAAGAAGAAGAAGAAGAAGAAGAAGAAGAAGAAGAAGACTTGCCTCCTTTATCAATCAAGTGGCATGCAATCCACAAGAGAACCTCACCTGCTGCTTAAACTGTCTTGCCGCCTTCTCCATTCGTTGAAAGCCAAGCTCTTGCCTCCTCTTGGCCTCCTCGAGTTTCTTCTGGACCCGTCTCTGGTTCACCCATTTCAATGCCAAGATGGCAGTGACCGAACCACAAAGTAAGCCTGCGACAATGCGCCTATCGACCTCAGCATCAGGCAAGCACCCCTTTAATTTGTCTACAGCCATAGTGGGAAATTTGCTCACAGCTCTCAACCAGGGAGTGCTGCTAGAGATTTGAGTTCCCAGGAGTTAATGGCAAAGAGAGTGAGGAAAGGAAGAGGGTGGTGATTCTTAATCCCACCCAGGGGCTGTCAGCTCCAAGCAACTGGCAAACAGAAGCTTGTATGTCCAGGAGTGAAGAGCTCCTTAGAAAAGAATCTCGTGGGCAGTGATTGGCAGAGACTTACAGGCTCCACATTGTTTGCCTATCATCAGTGAATCCCCAATAACATTCCAACTCTTTACAGCCAGTGATCTTTGCTGACTAAGGGGATACACCTGTTCTTTTCCATATTCCAACCAAAAAAATCCCTCCTTATGTTCCCAGGGTTGTGTGTGCGTGTGTGAACGCATGTGTGCCATTGCAGACAATTGCAAAGTAGTAGAGGAGATCAAGCAGCAGAATCAACTCTGCAAATAAGTCACAGTGATGAGATCTTACCTCCAGGTTGAGATTTACCTTCCGGTCATGCTATCAGTGTGGGAGTTAAGAGGGGATAGCGATTTATTATTATATTTCATTTGAAGTTCAGCATTTGTTCTGACGTTAAGGGAGATGTGACTGGGGTATATCTGGGAAGGACTGCTCCCTAATCCAAAATGTGGAGCAGAGTGGGAAAAGGTTACATTGTGGGTGGGCTGCAGTTTTATTCCAGAAAGACATTCTGCAGGTGCTTCAAGGCACACCTTGTCATTTGCTGAAATTGCATCCAGTCAGAATATGAAGTTGATGCTGTTACCATGTGCAAGGGGGCAAGAGAAGAGGGGTGCATGGGGGGGGGAAACCCACCCAGACACCATTCATTTAATTTTTCCTTTGTGCCATTATTTATTTTAAATGGAATTGCCTCCCTGTCTTCACACAGCATATGTCAACGTTTAGAGTGGGAGGTCATGATGAAAAGAGGGTCATGGTTTTTAGGTCATGGGGGCTGTACCAGGGGCTTGCCTTCTCTCTCTCTCTCTCTCTCTCTCTCTCTCTTTCTCTCTCTCTCTCTGGTAAATGCATGTGCACCCGCACAGATGGTGACTTACACTGAGTATTTTGTGGGTGGTTTCACTGCAGCCTCTTCTGTGCAGTTATTTATAGCTGTGTTGCTGTGTAGGTGCACATTGAAAAGTAGCACACACACACACACCCTGCACCAATTAAATGGCCAACCATCCAGGCTGGTCAAGGAAGTTCAGGAAATAGAGAACAGCATTCCTGCCCACAGAGTCACTCCCCGGTTGCCAAACTGGTTCAGCAGGCTAAAGCCACTCCCATAGATCAAGAGTTAGAATAGTGCATCCCTTATCCATAGAGTAAAAACTATCAAAGTGACAGCTCAATAAACAGAAAAAATGTCACCAAACAAGTCTGAAAAATTACCAAAATGAAGAGGCAGAAATACAGGCCTGTTGCTTATGCTGGCTCAGCTTGTCTGAGCGTGGGGAAAGCTAAGCAGGGTCAGGCCTGGTTATTACTTGGATGGGAGACCCCTCCTCTAGTTTCCTGCATTGAGCAGGGGGTTGGACTCGATGGCCTAGTAGGCCCCTTCCAACTCTATGATCTATGAAATTCTATGAGAGCAGTACAGGTTGGCAGTTGTCTGATGTGGCTTTCAAGTGAGTGAGACATTGCAGTACTAGGGGGGAAGGCTAGTGTGCAAGGGCCAAAATAGCAATTGCCACCATACAGTCTAAAAACAATTAGGGAACATTTTCCTTTAGTGAAACTGCTCCTACCTTCAGTGTTCTGTCCAATGAACACAAAGGTAGGAGAATACTTAGCATTACAGTATTTTTCCATGTATAAGACTATACTTTTTCCTAAAATTGTTAGACTAAAAATTGAGGGTCGTCTTATACACGGAAGTAAGCCGAGGAGAGAACTGCGTGGTTGCGAAACTGCCCAGTGGGGGGCGTCTTATACATGGGGGCGTCTTATGCACGGAAAAATACGGTACATTACATTGAATATGAATTCTATGCAATCACTTTAAATACAGTAACAAAGCAATCCTATGGTGGCTAGATGGCCATAGGATTTTTCGGATTCCCAGCTGCAAGGTCAGGGAAATCACTGTGACCCCATAGCTGGGGATCCATGCTCAGATCCCCCTCCACCCACCTTGCAGCCAGCATGGAAGGAACCGCACTGGTTGCTTCTCCAAGGTCATAAGAGTGACCTCGGAGAAGGGCTTTTGGGAGCAGGGAGGTGAGGAAACTGGAGGATACACCATGATGTATCCTGGTGGCGCCTTCCCTCCCACTCTGAAGCACTGCACTTAGACAGCCGAAATTAGCCATCTACCGGTAAGTGCTTTGCAGAGAGAGGGAAGCATGGATGCAACCTTCGCTTCCATGCTCCTCTGCACAGGATGCCCGTAATCCTCCAAGTTCAGAGGGTTATGGGCATCCGCATAGGATTGCACCTAAGCTAACTATATAGGTTTTTGCTGTTTCTCCTGGACTTATGGTGACCCCCCCCCCCTTCTCTTTAATTGACTGGCTTCAGACAACATGATAATCCACATGCAAGGATTGAGTGTGGGTTGTCGTTGAACCGTGGGCTGTTGTTGAAACGTGGGTTATCATGTTGTCTGAACCTAGCCAGGATAACTAACCATAGTGAACAACCCACAGTTCACAATCCAACAACAAAGCATGGGTTCTCTTCATGGGTTGATCCTGGTTAGCAAGCCATGGCTTGTTCATGCAGCTGGGTTCAGGCAACATGATAACCCATGTTTCAACAACAACCCACATTTCAATGACAACCCACACTCAACCCTTGAGTATGGGTTATTGTGTTGTCTGAACCCAGCCATTCATTCTCTCTCTCTCTCTCTCTCTCTCTCTCTCTCTCTCTCACACACACACACACACACACACACACACACACACACCACAACACATTCTACACCTGCATGCTCCCTCTACAACCACAGGAGGGTTGTTTTGCTTTTGCTATGGGCCTGTGCTATGTTGCCTGCTGGCAATTATGATGAGGGTGAAAGGTGTTGGCTCCAAATTTACTTATCTGTGAACCTTCATGATGAATTTTTCTTTCAGGCCCTGATTCAAAAACCTCCAGTCTCAGGCATTGCTTCAGCTGCTTATCTACAATGGAGACCAGCAAGTTTTGAAACTATAGTAGATGATGAACATAGCGATAAGCTGCTTCTTAAGGATTTCCTGACCACAAAGCTGTTTATTTTTTGAATGTATTTGAATTATAAAAGTGAAATTGCAGTACCATCTGTCCTTCTATCCACACCCTTACTTTATGACCATCCATCCCCCAAGTAGCTGAAATCCTATTCCCCATCCTCTCAGCCACACTATCCTGTCATGGATTCGTTCTGTTCTTTTCCCAACTGAGAGAAATACCATCACTATGTTTGTTACACCCCCTGGTCTACATTCCATCCCCGCTCCCATGTTCAAGGAGCTGAATTCCATAAGCTTATGCTACTTTCCATCCTTCCTGCCCCTGTTGCTTTCAATCTCCCACTCCTATATGCTACCTCCCTACATTAGCTAAATTCCATTCTCCATTTCATCTGTTTCCATTTCCAGCCCCACATCAAGTGAAATTTAACCTGCACATAGATGCATTAAATGCTCCAGTCCTTATGTTCCAACATATCTAAGATTCTACCCCATACATTATAGGATTCCTCTGTTGGGTGAACACACATACTGTCAGCTATGTCTTGTGAAATTTGAGAAGTACTGTGACCTGTGCGAGCACCCTCAGCAGGTGTGTATATGGAACCAAATTCTCTTTATAAAAATATGAGGAAGCAGAATTTGAAACTCTCTTTTCAAGGACTTCACTTGACAGAAAACAACTCTGCAGAAAGCCTTGAGAAGAAAATGCTCCTCTCTGGTTAAAAATCCGAGTTTCCTGGCACAATGGCCCAGCCCGCCCAGTCCCCATCACTTAGCAATCTGCCTGCCATGTTTCAAGCACCCTCCATGGACACAGGCTGGAATTCTTCCCCGATGGTTCTTTTCTACTAAGAGTGGATTGGAAACCCTCCCAGTTCACACTTCTTCCCTCCAGCTTCCCAGGGGTTGTGGAAAGGTGCCACGGACAGCCTCCCTCTGTGTACATGTTGGGCATGCCATGTCCCAAATATCAGCAGTCTGCCCTAGAGCTGGTGGGCCCAAGCCCACATAGTCATGCTTGCTCTGAGGATCTTCCTCCCCCCGCCCGCCCCCCCGTGAATCCCCTCCCCTGAGGGTTACAAATGCCGATTATTCCCTTTGATATTTGTCATCTACTGAACATCATGGGGGATCCTTGCTCTTTGCAAGTAAATGTGAGATTCTTGTTTAAGACTGCTTAGTGTAGGCCAGAGTATAGACTTTTTAATGCTACCTTTCTGTTCCCTTCTCCCTTATATATCCATCTTTAACCTCAATATAGCATCTTAATTGTATGCTTTTTGAAAACCCAAGGATCTCTCCCATGCATGCCAGAGCACACCTTCAGGCACCTCCTGTGACCAAGGGTGGGGAAAGAGAAAAACATGCTGAACTTGTTCAGCGGTGACTGGAGTTAGCTGGTATTTGCCCCTTCCAGACACTTGTGGAGTTCCTCCTGCTAAGGAGTTAGGGTGAACTGAGAGGTGGTGGCATTAAGTTGGGTTCTTGAAAGCTGGCATTGCCTTCAAGGCAATGGGGCATCTCTATACAAACCACTCTTCTGTTGCAGATAGTAATGACGGTCCAAGCAAGACAGGCCTTAGAAGGCAGGGTGGCTGAAGACCAAGGAGCCATGGAGGTAGCAGCTGAGAAGTCAGAGATGGGGAAAACCTTCCACCAAAGTCAAATATGGAAGGTGTACTGTTGCTGAGGTGGGGTGTCGAAGGATTAGGAAATTTCACATATTGTGAATTTATTGATTCAAAACCAACAGCCTAAGCTTTCTGAGAGAATTTCCAGAAGAATTTCACTATGCTTAGGAACATTTTTTTTAAAAAAAATCACATATCCTATTTGTACCAACTACTCAGCAAGAAAAGAGATTTCTTTGTGCTTTTTTTTTTTTTTTTTAATTTTGGTTGGTCTCTCTCTACCAGATATTTTGTTCTTTGGTAAAAGTTTCAAAAACAAAATATTTTGTTGATCCTGAAAGAAGATTTCATGGATTCTTCTTCGAGGATTTCTTTATTTAAAGTTGACAGAAATAGTTCAATGATTTTACAGCAGACAGGCGAGGAAAGAGGAGCATATGGAGATTTATTTTAGCAACTTGGGATGGAAGTCCTGACTACAAGTAATGCTTTGTGGTAGTCCTGATTGATTGATTTTTATTTTGTAGCATTTTATCCATAACCAAGAAAAATACATTTCTCATAGACATGAAATACAACAGTTCACACTCTTCCCCAGACAGTAAAAGTATGTTAACAGCTCCTCTGAATATGTCATTTTTTAATGGTCTAAAATCTATAATTAGTACAGTGTTGACAAAAATTGTCAGCATCCATATTGGTTTTAAGTTTTATTTTTATCATCCAGCATAGCACTGCTACTAGCAGAGGATAAAATCATTCTAGTGCATGCTACATGTCCTGCCCACTAAACCTTAGTGTGGTGTTGCCTCTAGTTCACAGAGTTGGGCAAAAGCTAGCAGCACAAGTGCAGAAGAAGCAAAGAAAAAAAATGTAGGCCTGATGCTATGCCATAGCCAGTCTTCTGCCTGGGCTCTCTTTCTCCTGTTATGGAGTGCCCCGCTCCAACTGCCTGTGCCACATAAGTGAAGGTAGCCGCACTGGCCAAAAGAAAAATTCCTTTACAGTGGGAGGAGACATTCAAATTAGGCCCACAGGGGTGGGAAATCTTTTCTTCTGTTGAGGGCTGCATTTCCTTGTGGGTAATCTGTTGGAGGCTGAAGGTAGGCAGGGCCAAAGCCAAAAGTGGGTTGGTTACTCCTTTTCTCTTTCTGGCACACACTTTTCTCTCTCTCCCTCTTCCTTCTTGCCTCAGCAGGCTGCCGGGGAAGAGCCAGATGGCTCTTGCCAGAGGTCTGAACTGATTGCTTGCAAGAGGGCTTTTGAAATTAGGCTGAGGGCCGCATGAAATCAGGCCGGGGCCACATCTAGTCCTAGGGCCGCAGGTTGCCCACTCAGGCTCTACGAGGTACTGAGATTATTTCAGGTTGCCACTTTTTTCTTCCCCTTCCCCTTTTTGTTTTGTTTACTATCTTGCCTGATGAATAGCACTGGAGAACTTGAAAGCTTGCACAGTATTTTGTACCTCTTGAGTTGGCTTAATAAAAAATTATAAAGGTATTATGGTGATATGGATTTCAGAAATTTTCTTGTAGAAAATTCTATAATGTTCATGCTATGTGGACAGTTTCTCTCTTGGTTTATTTTGCCATTTCCTATTCACATTCAAAGACAGCTGATCTTATTTGTAAGAATCATCATCCAAGTTCTCACAGACAACAGATGAGATGGTAAACTTGTGTATGGGTCTGCACCAACGTGATTTAAAGCTTCTCTATACAAATAAAATAAAATCAATCCCTCTGCATAGAAAACTTGATGGCAGGGAGGAGACTTCAAGCCTAACGTTCTCTCTGATGTGCTAGCTCTCTATACATTGGGATTTTTCTAATTGAGAAACATTTGATCATGTGAGTACCCACCTGTAATTTGAAGTGGTACAGTCCAGGCACAGGTTTCCCACCTAAATTGCCATTTCTGAGATTTAAGCCTTTGTCATAAATAGCTTCCCTCTAGGCACAATGAAACATATTTGACAAAGAACCATGTCCTAAACTGCATTTTACTTTAGAGATTAATTATAGCATGCTGTATCCCTCACTGTGCCTGTTGTATTGTTTGCATTGCCCCTGTAATGAAGTGCAACAGATCATTTTTTTGTTCTCCTCTCGCGGACAACGGCCTCCACCTCCTTCATGAACCGAAGGCACAGCTCCTCCTGCCAAGACAAGGCCACGCACTGGACAGCCACAGGAAGCCCAACAGCATCTTTAACAGCCTGCAAATAGAAGGACAGACAGAAAGAGACAACAGCATTACCAAGTTGCAAGAGAAACAGCAAGAGGCAGGTAGATCCTTTTGGTAATGGTCACTGACCTCTTTCAGGCGCCTATCCCAAGGGTCACCAAAATGCCCTCTGTAATCTTTAAGTTCTTCTTCATCAGCCTGGGTAACCGTGGTGACTGGCACAATCCCAGCAGGAAAGTTCAGGACGTTGTATAAATTGGTGTAGGATGTAGCAGCTGAAAGAGCAAAGAAGCTTTAAACAAAACGACTAGCACTGTGCTAAATTTTTCTATCTATTTATTTTTGACCATTCATTGTGGGGAGGAGTGAAAAAAAAAGAAATTGCATCTGAAAACTGCGAAGAGGTGATAATTTCAGAGACATTTCTCAGTGTGCAGAGTTTCAGAGCTTACCTTTCTCTAAGGAAGTGGCTGAGCGGTGTGTGAGAGTAGTTCCTGGTTCATGGGTAAAGGGATAAGGTCAGGAAGTTGGAGGAGTCAAGCCAGAGCAGAGCCAAACAGAGCTGACATGCATGCTCTGTACATGCAGTTAATTTATTTTATTTATTTATTAGATTTATACCATGCCTTTTTTCCTGCAAGGAACCCAAGGCGGCTTACATAATCCTCCTCCTCCTCTCCATTTTATCCTCACAACAACCCTGTGAGGTAGGTTAGGCTGAGAGTCAGTGACTGGCCCAAAGTCACCCAGTGAGTTTCATGGCCGAGCGGGGACTAGAACCCGGATCTCCCGAGTCCCAGTCCAACACTCTAACCACTACGCCACACTGGCTTAGTTATTCACCTTGCAGAGGTTATTGGTTAAAAGACACCCAACACAGGCAGCAACACAGGCTGGCAGCTGTACAGATTCAGAAGCCCACTATCTGAAACAAAAAAGGAAAAAGAAGAAAAGGAGTACTAAGAGACACTTCGGCCTACCAAGAAATGTGAAGGTAAGCAGAGGCCTACATCTCTGGCAGGAAAAACAAATATGGCAGCAGCTTCCTTTACTGTCCAGTCCCCACACTCATTTCCATTTACAATACTTAGTGAGTGGTCAAAATGGAGGTGCAGATTTGAGAGATTCTGGATAGCTTCAAGCTTAAAAAGCAAAGCTGAAGAGGAACAGATTAATATATGCAGTTTTACCTAATGGGGATCAGGTAGACGATATCCTGCTTTCATTCAGGCTGAGTGAAGGAAATTCAAAAAAAGCTAATATAGTGATGGAAAATTTTGAAAAGCATTTCATTGTGAAGTACAATGCGATTTATGTATAGGCAAAATGTAATTCACGTGTACAAAAAGAAAATGAACTGGTAGAGGATTTTATTATCTTTCTATACTCGTTGACTGTACACTGTAAATATGGGGCCCTTCATGATAATATGATCCGTGTCAGAATTGTTGTGGGGGTCAGAGACCTCAAGGTGTCTGGAAAACTGCAATCTGGAAAAAGCAGTCACTAAAGTAAGACAACATGAGAGAGTTAACAGTCAGATCTCCATTGTAGCAGCATTACCCCTCAGGTGGACAGTGTTTGTACACAGAGGGGAAGGGCTCAGCACATGGAAGCTACAGGAACAGTTCAGAAGATGAACCCACAAAACAAGGAAGAAAAATGCCGGTGGTGTACACAGAAAGGAACACTGCCTAGTAAAAATTTCAGTTTGCTACAATTGCAAGGAAAAGGCATTTTGCAAAGGCATGCTTTACAGTAGGGCAAATTGCAACTATCTCAACAGGCTTCCTTGGATCTTTAAGAGAGAGTCAAGACATGGGAATAAAGACATGTACAGGAAAAATCAAGGTGGAGGGACATCCAATGGAATTTAAGCTGGACACTGGGGCAGATGTCACTGCTATCCCACAGATGTGTTTAGAGTACACTCATGGCAGAGATTGCTAAAGTCAGACAGGAACCTAAAGGGGCCATCAGGAGAACACCTAGCAACAGTGGGGAGGTTCATAGCAACCATGCAGTGTAATGGTAAAGAAATTGGAGAACTGGTTTATTTGGCTTAGAATGACCCCTGCTGGGATTCAGAGCATGTGAGGACCTGGAGTTGATTAAATGTTTGGGGCACATGGCAACAAACTATGTCAGCAGTTAACCCAGAAGTAGAATACCCTACACTCTTCCATGGTCTGGGTCAGATGGATACACCATATGAGATCAAATTGAAACTGGACCCTAAATCCTTCTCCATTAGTGTTCCCAGACGAGTGCCAATTCCACTGCTCAACAAAAGCTGGAAGAAATGATTGAAAGGGAGGTTACGGAACCAGTGGATAAGCCTACAGAGTGGTGTGCTCCAATGGTTATTACAGGCAAGACAAACAAAGATGTACTTATCTGCATTGATCTGACCCAGCTGAACAGAAGTGTTGAAAGAGAACTGCATCCCATGCCAGTGGTGGAACACATGCTAGGGCAGCTAGGCAAAGCCAAATTCCTTTCCAAATTGGATGCCAACAGCAGATTTTGGCAAATACCATTGACTGAAAGCTCCACGAAGCTAACTATGTTTGCCACCTGTCGTAAATCCGTCCAGTTTCAAGATAAGCTGTAGTCGTTATCACAGTCCGAGTGTCGAAGCCAAAATATATCAGTCCAAAACAGAGCAAACATAAACCAGTTTGGGATCAGGCAAAGTTGTGGTCAGGGTCGTTCCAAGGATCAAAGGTACAGAAGTCTGGAGTAAGGAACGTCAGGAAAGTCCGGCTGTAGCTGTATTAGCAAACAATTGCTTCCAGCATCTGAGTGTGTTTGGGACCTGCCTTTTGAGCAGGCGCTGATTGGTAAGGCTACCCAGCTGGGTCAGGCTGCATTTAGCCTGGCCCCACCCCAAACACACTCCGGCCCAAGCTGGTCTCTGTCTGAACTACTGGAGGCACAACACTACCCCCCTTAGGCACTACTGTTTGAAAGGGTTACCTTTTGGGATAACCTCAGCCCCCAAGCACTTCCAAAAGAGGGCAAGCCATTTGCTTCAGGGTATTAAGGGTGTTCTTTTCCACATGGACAATATTATAGTCACAGTGGTCACTATAGAACAGCATGATACTTGACTGTGGCAGGTCTTCAGCCGGCTGCAGGAGGCTAAGCCCTCACTCAACAAAGAGAAATTTAGTGTCCAATGTGTATGTTTCCAGGGATATGTGATTGATGGAGAGGGTATCTGCCCTGACTTGGAGGCTTATGAAGATTTTTCAACCTGCAAATCAGTCATGAAAGTCTGCCAATTTCTAGGAATGGTAAATTTCCTGGGACACTTCCTGCTTCGTCTCTCAGATCTTACAAGTCCACTGAATGAACTGTTGAAATCAAACAGTGAGTTTGTCTGGGGCCCAACTCAGAGTCAAGCCTTCTGGGAGATCAAAAAGGAGACCATTGCACCCATTCTAGTGACATTTGATCCAATGAGACAAACTATCATTTCAGCAGATGCCTCATTGTATGGAGTAGGAGCTTTCCTGAAACACGGACAAGATGATTGGCAACTTCATCCAGTTGCCTTTGCCTCAAGGACAATGTCAGTTGTAGCAACGCTCTATGCACAGATTGAGAAAGAGGCATTAGCCATCACATGGGCATCTGAATGGCTTCAGTGTAATATAACTGGACTGCATTTCATGATTGAAACAGACCACAAATTGTTGGTCCATATTTTCAGTACCAAATTATTGAATGACCACACACCTAGACTGCAACACTTTTGAATGTGGATGATGCGGTGTTCATTTGATATTACCAATGTCCCTGGGAAAGACCCGAGGGTTGCTGATGCCCTCTCTAGGCAGCCATTGGCAGAATGCAGAAATGGAGTTCTAGAACAGGAACTTACAGCCCACATTCAGTCCATTGTTACTGGCCTTCCAGCATCGGACAGTAAGTTGAAGAAAATAAAGATGAACCAACAGGAGGATGCAACCCAGCATAAGTCTGCAAAGTATAGTGAAGAAGGCTGACTAGAGAAACACAAATTATATTGGGAATGCCAGAAGTTTTGGCGAGTGCATCATAAAATTGCTTTCAAAGATGGATTGTTGATGAGAGGGCCCTGCCTGATCATTCCAGTCAAAATGCTCCAGGAGATCCTCTCTTGAATTCACAGTGGTCACCAGGGAATCACAAAGTGTAAAGCATGGGCAAGGGAATCAGTGCAGTGGCCCAGGACCTCAACTGAAATAGAGGAAATGGTGAAGAGATGCCTAGTGTGTATTCCAGAGTGTACTGTGCAGCATGAACCATTACTGCCATTAGAATTCCCAGAGAGGTCTTGGACAAAGGTGGTATTAGACCTCTTTCATTTTCAAGGAACCTGATACCTCCTGATCACAGATTACTATTCCTGCTTTCCTGAAATTGGCTAGACTAGAGAACCTGATGCCAATATAGTGACCCTGCACTGTAAATCCATATTCGCCAGAAATGGCATACCTCAGCTGGTCCACAATGACAATGGTTCTAAGTTTCTACATCTGAAGACATCAGAATTCCAGAAGTTTGCAAGAGAATATGGATTCCACCACCAGACATCTAGCCCCCAGTTCCCACGGAGCAACAGGTTTGTGGAGGCAGTTGTCAAAATAGTGAAGATGCAACCGAAGAATACAGATCTACATAGGGCCCTAATGGAATTGAGAGCTTTTCATCTCTCCAGTGGATACAGCCATGAGGAGTTGTTCCTGGGCCATCATATCCAAGCAACCCTGCCACTGGCCTGGTGCCAACTCCTTCCCCAGAAAGTATACCTGGAAGAACTGGCTAAATGGGAAAACCACAGAAGAGAGGGACAGAAGAGTAATTATGACTGTCATCATTGTGCCCAATTATAGGAAGACTTAGAGCAGTGTTCTCCAACCTTGGGTCCCCAGATGTTTTTGGCCTACAACTCCCAGCATGCCCCAGCCAGCGTAGAAGGTTGGAGAACACTGACTTAGAGCCTGGGTTCATGGCAAAAGAACATGGGGAACCATCAGTGAGAAGGCATACATACCTCTCTCTTATTGGGTGGTTACTCCAAATGGGAAACTCAGGTGGAAAAGTTTTCATTTAGCAGAAGTCTACTGAAAAGACACTAGAAAATGAAAATGGATCTGTGTCAAATGGACTATCAGGAGAAGAGGAAAACCTAGCCATGATTCAGCGCCAGGAGGAAGAACTGCAGCTAATGGGCAAACATGAATCTCTCTCACACGCACGCACGCACGCACACACACACACTTCAAGATCTAGGACAAGGAGTGGGTGGGAGGTTCACAGAGGCAGGATTTGTAGAGTCATAAGGAACCGATTGTTCAGGTTGGAAGGGTCTTAATAACACTGGGGTGGGGATTTTTTTTTAAAGGTGGTAAATGCGGGAGCAGTTCCCGGTTCAGGGGTAAAAGCCAGGAAGGGGGAGGGGTCAAATCAGAGCAGAGCAAAGCTGAGGGAAGATGCACTGTACAGGCAAGTAATCAACAGTTATTCACCTTGCCAAGTTGTGGAAGTTATTGGTTAAAGACACCCAACAGGCTTGGTAGCAACACAGGGTTTGTGCACTTTATTTTACATTTTTTATCCCGTTCTGTAGGAAAAAAGTCCTACAATTCCCAGGGATAGGATAGGATTGTGCCCTAAATTAACTTTTTTATTCTTTGTTAGGTCCTCTGGAAATTCTGCTACTGGTGGCTTAATTAACTGATGCCACATGCAGTATAAATATAGAACACAATTATAAAGAACCAAAATATCAACAAAACCCCCTAATGATTAAAAAGGGGTGGGTGGGTAAATCAAGCCACTTCTTCAACGTCACCATATGCTTTCATTTAATTATCTTATTTCAGAAGATTTGAAACTCAATGTGTTCTATACAATTCTGGACCCTTTGTCATCTCGAGCCAGGCCTTTTCCTGGCATGTGGCAGGTGAAAAAGTGGTTTGCATCTTATTCCAGCTCAAAGGAGCGGGAGATGGGCATTTCTGCCAGTGCCACGGAAAAACAAAACAGGGAGAGAGATAATACCAAAGAGTTTCCCAGGGTAGCCTTCATTAAAAGCTGGGCCCAAAGCAGGGCAGAGGACGACATCTAGCTTCAGCTTCCTCCATTCAGCAAGGAACTCCCTGCGGTAAGCCTGGAGACAGAGAGTTTTGGTGAAGTTGGAAGAGAGCAAGATTCATTTCCACCGCTCCCCGGCGCTATTATTATTCGTATGATTACATTGCCACCTAGTGGCTGATTCTGAAACAAGGTCCTTTCAGACACGCAGATCACACACAGTCTGTCACAGTACAAATTACACACACTGGCCTTCAAGTATTAAAGGTGCATTCATGTATTTTAGAAATGGAATGCAGCAGGAAGTACACTACCATGTGCCCTTTATAACTGGGCAACACATGTGTTTTGTATTCATGCCCAAGTACAAAATCTCCCATGCAAAGTGGCCTTTAGTGCTGATTTCTGTATATTATTGTTCTTATATGGAGATCCATCTCCATGGCAAGGTCTATACCACATGGTATATCATCACGTTATCATTACAGCACTGCTATATTCACGTCCCACAGTTACAGATTACAGCACAGATTACAGTAGCATAGGTGAACATTGACTGGATGATTAGATGGCAGCCCAGTTATCATATGAAGTCTCAACGGCCTGTAGGCACTTTATCAAGAACATTAACTCACCTCCACTGCCGCATGATGTTTCCATAGGTTTTTTGCTGTCCTGCAACATTGAAATAAATAACAGATTATTAGCCAAGAATGCTGCTTAAAGAGTGCCTGCATGAGTGAAAATTCATGGGCTTGTCGCATGGCAGCTCTGCATCAATGTGCATTCAAGTGATGCCATCTGCACTGTGCTGCCAAGTGTCTTTGGCTATGTGCTGATACACAAATAGAGCTTTTCAAAGGAGACTGCACCAGGACTGAGTCAATCACAGCATGGGACGTGGAGTGATGTGGAACCAGACCTTCCTGTACTGTATGAACTTCCGGATGTTTTCCAAGATACAACATACCACATGAAAAGCATGTCAGTATAGTGACAAAGGTATATACAGTCTGCATTTGGTTGCCAACAGTACAAGGATCGATGCATATAAGAGCTTCCAGATTTCCTTAGCAGTCACCTAAATGTAGGATGAAGCTATTCCTTTCCTCATTTGCAAACATACAACGTAGTTGGTGGGCACTGCTTTCCCCTTTGGATTTCCCGTATGGTTTACATTCTGCAGAATTGTCACAGATGATGATTTTTGAAACAAGTCATTCCTTACCCAACTCCACATAGCGCATTGAGATCTCTGGCAATCCGAGGGTACTGGGAGAGAAACACATGTTTATTTGTTTCAATTGGGAACCCAACTGTCATGCCACTGTCTCTATAGTGGCAAGTCAGTAGTGAGCTTCTAACACACGTGTGTTGCCTTGCTTTGGCATATTCATCTCCATTCCAACCCTACACCGTGCTTGATGAAAAAAGTGAGCCAAATACTCACCACAGGTTTGAGGATGAATGCCAAAATCCTCTTCAGTAGAGTGGGAAGACTGTAACAATTAATCTGGGGATTTCAAATATGGATCAACAATGTCTCCTTTGCTGGGAGATGAAAGGAGGAGAAGGCAGTCCATGTTTACAGTCAACAATGCAGGATTGGCAAAAGAAGGTTATTACTATTGGACCTGTGTTGGCTGAATTCTTAGAAATAAAAGGAGTACAAATTGTTCAGGTGGCTCAACTCCAGTAAACAGAGTGCAGCACATTTTCTCTGTGGTTACAAAACTCAGCCAAGAAATATACAACCAGGCAAAGAATTTGGGCTCCTGAGCATTACACATTTGAAAGTGTCCCAATTAGAATGGCCTTGGACTAACTAATGCCCCTTTGATTTCCTAGCTTATATGTCCATGGAGGGTAGGGCCCACAGCTCAGTCACAGAGCACATGCTTTGCACACCAAAGTTGTGATGTTCAATCCCTGGCATCTCCAGTGCAAAAGTGCTCAGGTAGCAGGTCTGGGGAAAGCCTGAAACCTTGGAGAGCCTTTGCTAGTCATTGTGTTAGATCAGTAGTGGGAACGTGTGGCCCTTCAGATGTTGCTGGACTACAGCTCCCTTCAGCCCTAGCCAGCATAGCCAATGGTGAGGGATGATGGGAGTTGCAGTGCAACAACATCTGGAAAGCCACACATTCTCCATTAGATGCACCATCATGCATTAGTCCGATTCCGTGTTAGAGCCCATCACTTCTCACAGTTGCCTAGCTTCATGTCTTCAATGTTTCTGAAACCAAAATGGCTGCATTTTGCTATGTGTTTTTCATAGTTCTCTCAATTTTGTAAACAATTATTTTATTAAAACTATATTTTGCATCCCTGAACTTTTCCTACCTCAGTCTTAATAATAGTCCAATTAAAATAAATTATTTACTAGTGCACTGACTGATGTCACCAAAACATTTGTGAACATCAAATTCTCCAAGTACAGCAGCATAATAGCAGAACTATCAAGTCCCACCTATGATCAGAGAGCAGGTGGTCTACTTACAACTTATCCAGTAAATGTGCAGCTCCATCAGAAAAGAGGCCTCTGGTGAAGAGCTCATCTACTACATAGTTAAGGCGAGGAGGAACAAAGGGGATGAGCTGCGTGAAAAAGATAACAATTTCAATTTGACCAGCAGGCAAACCAGTATGAGCTGCATATAAGGATTATGTAATTTGACCCCACTCTCCAAATAATTTAGAAAGTTACCCAAAAGCTTTTTTGAAAAATGACTCAAAATTCTAGTAGAACTTGGTAGAAATGCAGTACAAATGCAGGATTTCTATGCTCTCTGTCCATTTCCAGGCTTGTTTACATCAGACTTTGTGGACCATGGGCCTATTCAAATAGTACAATATCTAAGTATACACCCAAGATTTTTTTAAAAAATGTAGACCTAAATTTTGAATACCACAAGCAAGTGTTAAGGAGAATGTATCATGCAGTTACATTCACTGGAGAGCCAGGATGGTCCATGGCTCCCTATGGAGTGTACACCTAGCAAGCATGGATGTCTGTTGCGGTGTGATGTGTGGAAAATGGTCCTCCAAAGGAAGCAAAACTTCAGGTAGGTTGAAATTAGGGCCATTTGAGCCACAAGAAATTTCCCACACAGAAGGTTCCCACAATTCCTCTGCAGGAAATTGTGCAGATCCATAGAAACACCAATATGTATGATGCAACCAAACCATGCATAGACATGGCTTGAAAGACACCCATGTTCATCACATATTGCAGTGTACATGCATTTTTCTGCATGGAAGTGATAACTGTATGAAGTATTGTGTTTGAAAAGAACCTTAATGGCGCAACTTGATGGCTGAACTTTGCACATCTTTATAACTCCACTGTTACCCAAATCTATACATATTCCAAATATATATATATAATCTCAGCTCACATCTTATGTTTGCTTGCATGAATGTGTGATAGGGAAGGCAGGGAGACTGTTTGTGTGGTTGATAGTATATTTTCCTAATAGGCTCTCAGACTCTTCATTTTACAGGAAATTGTGTGTAATGCAAATCAGAAAGTTTTTGTGGTGTGCCTATGGCGGTGGTTGTACGAGTGTCAGAAATGGGCACACAGTTCTAGGCTGGAACTCAGGTTAAGGAATTAAGAAACAAACATACTGTATGCCCTGCTGACTGAAGAAGATTTTTGGTTTCCCAAACAGCTCTCCTCATGCTGGGAGATGGCTGGAAATATCCATCATCTTCATAGTATCCAATCCGGAGGGCTTTTGCGCTGGTGTAAATCTGGAATAAGACAGTTGGAAATGTTTATTTATTGAAGCACTGAAGGAGCTGCCCACCACTTACATAAACCATCTTATGGCTTGATGCAATCAGCTACTTTCTTTAGTACAGGTCAATAGATTTACAAGATGACAATATAGATAAAAATGTGAACTAAAAGTTAACTTGCTGAGATAATTGAAGGAGGAAATTAAAGACAAGAACATCTTTTTGCATAGCTCGCCCATGGAAATTAATCAAAAACTCCAATGGCAAGTGAATTCCTGAAGAGGTATGAGAACACTGCCTCAATGGAGAACTTAAAAGCCCTAACTTGAATGAAGAAGCGATATGATGAAAATTATTTCTTTAATTAAATGGTCAAGGTTTTGATGGACACAAAATCGTGCAAATTATGAATACTCAATGACATAACCATTATATACATAACTATTGGGAAAGAGCATCATTCATTGTCCATGCTGGTGCTGTCCATGGTGCTGAACCTCAGCTGCTTCCCTCCTCACCAACCCTAGCTTTGAACTACGAAGTGATCAAATTGATGTTTTTTTTTTTCAATTATGGTCCATGCTTTGATGGATTCAGAATTGTATCAAATCATGTATACAATCATTATATAAAATAATTGAAAAAGAGGAACACCATTCAGCACTGATATGGCTGGTGTTGTCCATGGTGCTGAACCTCTGAGCTGCTCCCTCCTCCCTACCACCAATTACCTCCTCTTTGAATGGTATTGGAGGTACTGAAGGATCCAGGCAGAATAACTCATCACATAAGAGAGCCTTCATGCACAGAGCCAGGCTGTCCACATCTCTTGCCATTGGGCCAATTGTTCCTGTAACTGCAAAGGAAATAAAAAAAAAAATTGGAGGTGGAAGAAAGAGTTTCTACACTTTTCTGACTTTGCCTTTTCTTCAATAGCTAAGCCAAGGAGGGGGCTGTCGTCAAGTGGTAGGTTTAATCACTGGTTAAAAGGATCCGGTAGCAGGTGATGAGTAGGACCCCTGCTGGAGACCTACTGCCCAGCAGTACTGGGCTAGATGGACAAATGGTCTGATCTTGTATAAAGCAGTTTCCTATGCTCCTAAAAATATTTTTTTCTCAACACTCCCAATATGACTTTAGTGGAGTCAAGTATGCAACTCTCACTGAGACACATTCCAATTCAGATTGGTGGGACAGAGTTTCAAGACTTTCCTTCATTCCAGAAGACCAGCCTTTATGTGCTGTTTGTCTACCATGTTCTTCATCTGAGAGGCTCAAAGCAACTATATAGTGCAGGAGCAGGGATAGCCAATGTTAAGGGATGATGGGAGTTCCAGTCCGACAACATATGGAGGGCCACAAGGTGCCCACGACTGATATACTGGCTCCCTGGCAGCCCTGCAGCCATACACTAACCAGACTATAAGGTCTTCTTAGCTTTAACAATGTAACTGCAGCATGTGACTGGAGGCCCTTCTCTGGGCACATCTGCCCCCAACACTAATGCTTGTATAGGTTTAAAGGAAAGCGGTGCATTGTTCAAATAAAAAGCTAATGTCACCATTGGGCTGCTGTCTCAATATTTAGCAGACACAGGGGCTTGCAACAACACAAGAAAAGTATCGGACATTATTACAGGTTCATTGCTAAGTCACCCAGAGGTTTGGACTGTGATGTCTGCAATATGCTGCTGGTGACGCATAGCTCTACCTGTTTTCCACCCGCAAATCCCAGGGAGGTTGCAGAACTCTTGAGCAGGTGTCTGGGGGTGGACGAAGGCAGCATGCATGCTTAATCCAGACAACATGGAACTGCTGTGGGTAGGGAAACCAGCTGATCTGGGCAGAAGGGTCAACGTCCCCTGAAGGACCATGTTTGTGGTTTGGGGGTCTTCTAGACTCAGCACTATTATCTGCGGAAGCACAGGGAGCTGTGGTAGCAGGACTGCCTTTCGTCAGCTTCAGCTGGCATGCTAACTATGACCCTACTTATCATAGAATCATAGAATCATAGAAAAGTAGAGTTGGAAGGGGCCTACAAGGCCATCGAGTCCAACCCCCTGCTCAATGCAGGAATCTAGGTCAAAGCATCTCTGACAGATGTCTGTCCAGCTGCACCTTGAATGCCTCCAGAGTGGGAGAGCCCACGACCTCCCTAGGTAGTTGATTCCATTGTCTTATTGCTCTGACAGTCAGGAAATTTTTCTTAGAGGAAGCAGATCTGGCTGTGGACATGCCAGCACTAGTTACATCCAGACTAAACTACAGTGATGAGCTCTACATAGGGCTGCCTTTGAAGACAACCCAGAAACTTCAGCAGGTGCACGATGCAGCCGCTCAGGTGCTCTTTGGGGTCAGATGATCAGAACATATTACACAAGTTCTGTACCAATTGTACGGAGCACCGGTGCATTTCTGGGGCCCAGTGAAAGTGCTGGTTTTTGCCTTTGAAGACCCAAACAATTTAGGGACAGGCTATTCAATGGAGTATGTGCACCCATGTGAACAGTGAAGATTTCTCCTAACTTTTAAGAAGCTGTCCATGGTGCTGAACCCTATCCCCAAAACAGGTTCCATGAAAGTTTGGAGTAAAATCTGGAGTGGATACACAGGCCCGCTGACATTGGAGTCACCAGCTTCCACTGCATATGAACCTGCCCATGCTGTAAGTTCAGTGCTGCAGGCACTACATGTTGGCCTCCCTTGAAGATCATTTATACTGGCAGGTGCTAGGGACAGGGCATTCTCAGTAGCAGCCCCTACCTTACAGAACTCCCTCCTCAAGGGATGTGAACTTTCAGTTGCAGTACTTTAAGAGGCTTTTAAATTGATGAGTTTTATTAGTCATGCTTCTGTTTTATTTATGTGTTATTTATATAGCTCTGGCCTCTGGGAAATGTTTTGGTTTTTTTTTTTATGACTTATATTTTATATATTTATGTTGGTTTACTTTTGTATTTTAAAGCTTTATTATAATATTCTATTATTGTATTTTTATACTTTTATTTTGTTCATCACCTTAGGTGGACTTCATCCAGAAAGGTTGTTTATAAATAAATAAATCAAATTTAAAAAATAAATAAAATTGGGATGGATACAAATTTCGTACCTGACTTCATGCCTGCTGTAGGGCTAGGAAGGCCAACAACACTGAGAAAAACAGTAAAAAAGACAAAAATGTATTCACTTTCAACACAATGGAAGACAGCAACCACGCTTCGGCTGCAAATCCTATGCATGCATTCAGATCAGGGAAGAGGAACAAGGGCAGTGCATGGTGCTTGCCTGGATCGCCACCAATTCATTGGCAAAGTTTAAACAAGGGGAAAAAATAGCCAGCTCTAGGTTCAACTTTTCTACAGCTGTATTTCAAGCCTGGTGTCTATATCAAGCCCAAAGCCAGTGTGGAGTAGTGGTGAGAGTGTTGGACTGGGACTAAGGAGATCCGGGTTCCCTGCTGGGCAATGAAACTCACTGGGTGACTTTGGGCCAGTCACTGACTCTCAGCCTAACCTACCTCACATGGTTGTTGTGAGGATAAAATAGAGATGAGGAGGATTATGTAAACCGCCTTGGGTTCCTTTCAGGAAAAAAGGCAGGGTATAAATATAATAAATAAATAAATCACACTCCCTGGTAAGCCATTGCAGATTGCCTACAAGTGGCTGAGGTGCTCCAACTAGCATCAAGACCAGTATAGAACTCCTGCACTACAGGGCCACAGTACATGCTACTTTTAAAACATAGCAAGGAGCTACACCATTTTTTTCTTTTTTTATTCTAGAGTAAACACCGTGCCCCCAATCTGGACAGGACCATAACTGGGGGTGGAGGGAAAAGAAGGGCTTTAAACCTTTCCCCTCTTCCCCCCCCCCATATATATGTATATGTATATATCCCAATATTGATCTATTTGCTTTAAATGGCAGGCACAGGACACCATGGGCGGCGGGGGAGGATTAAAGACCTCATACCCTACAAGCTACAGTCCTAATCCATACTGGCATCCCTGTGTTTACTTTACAATTTTTAAATAGTATGTGCTTTGGGTCTAAGATTGTAATTATTTCTAGCTGTGCTTCTTCTCAAAGCACTGACATTGATCCCTGCAATGATGACATGGCATTATCATTTCACCTACACTGGAGTAACAGTTCACTCACCCCGTCTAAACATTTACTTCCCGACATAGCAAATTTACTACTGAAACAAAAAGATTGACATGAGATGTAAAAACAGTTTACAGGGAGGGATGGTGGCTCAGGCGCAACCCCTGTGAAGTGAACACACATATAACAAAGAAATGTCATATTCCAAATTGCTAATGCATTCGACTAATGAGGGCTACAAATATAAAACTTGATATAAATTTTGTACGTATTTGAAATGTGCATAATTCAATTTGTTTAAAAATCAGATATAGATTTTGGTGCGATTAGTTTTAGAATTATGACAGTGATCTAAAAGAAGTTGCACATAAATGGTTTAAAATTATGCATCAATTCTAAGTAAAATAATAAAAAATAAAAATGTAGTAGTAGTAATAATGACAATAAAATTAGTTGTAATCTAATGATCCCAGGAAGTGAAAATTGGAATATTTATATCAAAGTAAAAAGAATATCAATACTTGATATGTGAATCCAAAAAGCACTTTTTGTTTCAACTCAAATGAAACACCTCCTGCTAATGCTAGGAAAACAAATTCCATTCTTGTTCAGCTGTTTGGCCATTTGTCAATCCAATGGGGATTCCAGGACCTACCTCAGTCTAGAGCCAGTCGGTTTGAGTCCACAAATCCTGCAGAAGCTGGAGGGCACGCGGATGCTTCCAGCAACATCTGTCCCAAAGCCCAAGATGGACCCTCCTGCTGCAATAAGTGCCCCTTCCCCTCCAGAAGAACCACCAGGACTTTTCTTGTGATTCAGGGGGTTTACTGTCTGATTGAAGATTGAGTTGCTGCAATCAATGCTGAGCGAGATAGAAGATTGGTTGGCCATTAATGTTTTGCATCAGCAAACAAAGCATGGAACAATAGGTCAAGAATGAAATGGCATGCAAATAGCATCATGAGGCCCAGAGATGAGAGAGAGAAATAGCAGGCAAACTGTAAAACAGGTGAAATGTGCATGAAGAGAGTCAATATAGAGTAATGCAAGATAAGAATATACAAACTGCCCTGTTGAATCAGGCCAAACAGCCAGCTAGTTCAACACTGTCTTCAATTGTGGCCATTTAAATGCTGCAGAGAAGCTGTCAGGAATGGGGTGACAAAGATGGCCACCCCCAATTTTATCCCATGCACCTGATGTTCTGGGATCTACTTCTTCTGAACATAGAGGTTTCATTTAACCATCAAGGATAATAGCCAGGCCTGATCTACACATCCTGAAGAAGTAAGTAGCAGAATGGACTGTAGCACTGAAGGCTGCTGGTGCGGGGTGCCATTTTTGAACACTCCCCCCACATTAAAAAAGAAATCACTTGTAGGGGGGAAACTAACGCACCGGAAAGGTAAGAAAGGTCTCACTATCCCACTCTCTGTGATGCTAGTTTGCAAATGGGGGAAGCATTCAAAAATGGCATCACCCATTTGACTCCCTCATTCTGCTGCATGTGTAGATCAGGCCCCACTGTGAGATGTATCTTCCATAAATTTGTCTTCTCTGTTTAAAAGCATCTACGCTCAGCTGCTTCTGATAGTAAAATCCCTACATTAAATTACATGTGCAGAAATACTTCCCTTATTTGTCTTGAGCCCATGTCAACCAGTTTCACTGGGGGAACCCAAGTTCTAGTGCTTATAGAAGGAAAATAACTTCTTTCAAATCACTTTCTTCACATTGTTCATAATTTATCAACCTCTGTCATGTCCCCCTTAGTCTTTCTATCCAGAATTTAAAAGTCCTGGCTTCTCAAGATTTTTTTTTTAACCCCTATCATATATTTGGAGAAAGAAAGCAAGAGATAGGGAATTGTAATTAAAAAAAGAGAGCTCAGGAGTACTTTATTGTGCTCTGGGAGTTGTTGGTTTTCACAAATGGGATTGCCCCCTGCTTCTTCAAAACCTTCACTATCACGCTGTCATCTTCCTCGACTTTGCTGAGAAACTGCACCAAGCCAATTGTAGAGAAGTGGCCCTGTGGGAAAGAAAACTCAGCTGGTTTGACATGATGGGATTGATTAATCTCAAACTATGATATTTTCCCACCAAGAGCAAAATAGTTAAGCCTTGATGGTAAAACAGAAACTGTCAGAAAGGAACTGTACAAAATAAAGGTACCATTCATGTAAAGCAGGGGTGCTGAACCTTTGGCAGCCTGAGGGCCAAATTCCATTTCAGAGTAGCTCTCGGGGGGGGGGCTGCATTCCATTGGTAGGCGGGGCCAAAGGCAAAAGGGGTGGGACTAAAGATACCAGCCTATTTTAGTTTAAAGCTCTTACTGCCAGTATCAAGCCTTAGGAGAAGCATTTCTACCTTTTAGAATGAGGAACAAATAGTGCAAAAGTCAGGAAATGATCAGTGATTGGGGGAAAGGGGAAAGGGGTGGGAACCCCAGAGGACCAGACTGGGACCCCAGGTGAGCTGTTTCAATACCGAAATATGTGTGAGTAGCATCTGTGATGAGAAGAACAATCTGAGATGCATCTATGTAATATGTACTCTGATCTAAGTAAGTGTGCGTGTGTGCACAAATGTACACATACATACACAGAGTAGACACACACACACACACATAATCATGCCCAAGGAATCACGTGTACATATTACATTGGCAATGGGAATTGGGCCATACTAAATTGCATTTCATTGCTCAGCCTTCTCTAGACTTCCACAATGACTGGATCTGAGCTGGACAATGCCCTGTATTTTAGCTGAAGCTACTAAAAAAATCCTTACATATCACCACCCCTTTAATTAGCACAACCTCCAACATGTAGGCTGCTTCCAGACAAGGCTTTTATGGCACCATTGCCCTGCCCCATTCCCAGAATTTTACAGGGGGTCCAGACAATGTTATTTTCCACTCATAACCCTCCCATGTTTTTCCTCCACTTCTTCCATCTATTTTCCTTACTGCAGAAAATCCATTAAGAAAGAAAAGACGGAATGGCTGCACAATGTCTCTTGATTGTTATAGCACTAGGAGCCCTCCAGCTGGAAGCACCCATAGACAGACCACCACAAGATACGTAAGTGGTGATTGAATGCATTGAAGGTTAAAGAAAAGAGCACCTTGCATCCAATGTGGTCTTTAATGCTGACGGGAACCCCATACAGCAAGCCTTTCTCCTTTTGCTTCTTCACTTCCTGAAGTTGTTCTTCACACCCAGTAATAAATTCGGTTACGCAGTTCACCTCCTGGGTGACTTCAAGAGCCTTGCAACAGGGGAGGCGGTGTCAGGGAGGAGAGAGAGGGGAATAAGTGTTCATTTAAAAAAAAATAGGGTAGGGATTCCTGCTGCGAGTGCAAAAGTTTAGCATTGTGAAATATTTTGGACAGTAGGACATTTTTCTTTTTCTATGTGTACCTCCTCAATTTAGTTAAGAACTGAATAGCTGTGAAGGTAGCAATGAATGGTGTCTCCTGGGCCTAACTAATATCTTGCTACCTAGTCCATAAGAGTTGAGTCAAAGGGTACCCTAATGGCATAATCATAGGCCTATCCTGTTCCTGTTGTGCCTGGGAATATTCTTTCCCTGCTACCAGCTCCTCTACATTCCAGGCACTGGACATCGAGACTCAGGATATTTCAGCACTGTCAGTTAACTTTCTTCTTTTTGTTGCAGCATGAGTTCACTGTATCTGGACTGTTTCAGAAGCATATTGCCCGTGGTTGCTTCATCGTTCCTATGCTATGCCTTTACTTAGGATCAAGCAACCACAGGCAGAGTTTACTAGGATGGTAGTCTGAACCCTGTTGCATTTAGTTTGTAGTGGGACAGCTGGGATATCACCCAAGAACAAATGGCTGGCCCTGGTGACTACCATTCCCTCTAGAGTCACCCTCATTATTCTTTAAAGCAACAGAAGAGAAATGCATGGTGTTGTATAATCTAAGTAGCAACTGTATGTGCTTCTTTGTTTATTTACAACCGTGTTGAATATTTGGACAGGCTGTTCTACAGTATCTCTCTGTATATACCGTATGTGATAGACATCACACAGTCAGGGGGCAGTATTTGCACAGCTGAGAATACTACAATAAAGCACCTCCAGCAACATCAAGTAGGCTGCTCAACAAGATCTGCCATGGACGGTCTTCTCCCTGTCCCATCAGCCAGAGAAACCAGGCTGGTGGGGACTAGGAGGAGGGCCTTTTCTGTGGCAGCCCCCAATTTAGGGAACTCTCTCCCCAGTGACCTCCACCATGCCCCTTCCTTGATTAGCTTCCGCCGGGCATTAAAAACGTGGCTTTTCAGGCGGGAATATGGGGTGGGTTAGGATTTTTAAGTTTTGTACTGTTTTTAATTGTGTTTTATACTGTGTGTGTGTGTGTGTGTGTGTGTGTGTGTTCCCCCCCCCCTTGTATTTTATTGGACTGTACATTGCTCAGAGTGGCCAGATGTCTGGCCAGATGGGTGATTCATAAAATAAATAAATAAATAAATAAATCTTATCCTTTATAATCAAGGGCCACACCAGGAAGGAAACTGCAATACTGTGATGCGATGGAATGCTGTTTTTACGTATATTGTACTGTATGTATATTGTACTGTTGTTGTATATTGTACTGTTTTTAACGCAATTATTGATGATTTAATTCTATTTTTAACTTTTGTATTTATCTAGTTTTGTTTTAATTGTATAAGTTTTAAAGTTTGTGAGCTGCCTTGGGTCCCAGTGTTGGGAGAAAGGCGGGATACAAATATAATAATAATAATAATAATAATAATAATAATAATAATAATAATAATAATTTAAAAGGGGGAGATTACAAGGATTACAGATCTAATGTCAGAAGTGTAATCATATTATTAAAAATATATTGTATTTTTCCTGTAACAAGTTACCGCTGTTTTAGACTTGGGGAATTAGATATCCCTATAACAAAATAGCTTCCCTGAAAAAAGATGTGTGGATGGATCCCCTGAGACAAAATGAGCAACAGCTGCCCATTTACAAAAAGTCTAAGTTATCTGGCTAGCCACTTAGCTGAACAGAAACATGACAGATGGCTTCCTGTTGAAGCACTACTACCAATAACCACTGTTACACTCACCTTCTTTATGTATGTATACAAGACACCCTCTGGAGGAAGAGTCTCTTCCCTAAGTTTTTCTGCCAGTTCGACTAGTGGCAGGGAGAGGATCAATTCTGACTGGACTTCAGGGTTCTGCAAGAAGAGGCATCTGTGTCATAGGAAGAAATTACATCTTCAGGCATTGTAAATAGCCCTGAATTATAAAAACGAGTTAAGCCACAAGATCAAAATTGTGAAACCAGTAGGAAAATGTATCAGATCTTTATTTTAAACTGTTGTCTCCCAAAGCTATCATAAAAAGGACAAAAACAAAAAAACAGAAGCAGAACCTTCATATATGTAAATATTCCCTCTAATATCTACATGATTGAGTGCTGATGATTAATTTGGAAGCCACCCAAAAATAAGGTAGCTGTTTCTACTTTCTCAGGGGACTTCCTAGGCATGCAGAGAGTTACATAAGTTTAAAGATACCCAAAACAGCCCAACAAGGATATTTCAGTTTACACACTTACCCCTCCACGCAAAAGGACCTACAAGGTTCCTTGGAGTCCTGAACTAGAGTATTCCTGGGGGTGGGGGATACACTGCAACATTTTGTTGCAGGTCCCTCTTGTCTCCTAAGAATATAGAACTTGAATCTTGCAAGGAATATTCACACACACTGTCATTAGGATGCAGGTTTCCCAATAGGGAAATGAACTAGCTGATGCTGCAGTGTTAAAGTGTGGCTTGTACTACAATAAGTGGCACTGATATTGCTGCTGCCTAAAGTGTAACGTTTCTGTTTCAACTGTTTCTAAAATCTTGGCCTTGCTTAAATGAGCATGCATGCTTGATGGTAGGGCAACCAATGGGAGCCTCAAGCAATGCTGGGATACTAGCCAAATTTGTTTTTGTTTTTTTCCTCTTTAAGGAATTTTATTCATAAAAAAACCCATACAAACACTAAAACACATATACAACAAACAATAAACACAGTTAAAATGGACTTCCAATCTTCTCCACAGCTTAAGCAACCACAGTTATTCTTAAAACATTTTCTGTTAACAAAAAATCACTTCCAGTTACGGCAAAAAAAGAACCCAAAAGAGGACAAACACAAGAGATCTCCACCCTCCCCAAATATAGATCAACTATTTAATCTAGTTTAAATTCAACATTTATGAATAAACCAGGAAAAAAAACCCTATAGTTTCATTAAATAGTGTTTTCAATTCCAAAATACAGTATATTAAGAATCCCAAAAATAAAAAAGTAACTATAAACTATTTAGTAAATAACCACATGACAAAAGTTTTTAATACTTCCCCCCCACACTCTCTAGTACCTAACCATCTAGCCAACACATTTGTCTTATTACAATTACTCATTATTTCTTTCTATCTATCCAGAAACTCCTTCACTTTTAATTTTAAAGATTTTTTTTAAAAGAAAAATTTAGAAATTAAGAAATAAGTGACAAACAAAACAGCAGAAGCACGTAAACCATCATTCTACTTATAAAACAAAAAACAAAAAACCTTCCCCTTTAATACTTCAAAGCCTCCACAAAACATTTTTAAAAAAATTTAAGTAAATATTTCCAAACAGACCAAATATAATTATATCTTGATTATAATAATTTCTCTTACATCACCATTAATATTTAAAATCCAAATAAGTCATATAAGCAATCCCTTTACCTTTGCCATTGATATTTAAAATCAAGAAATTGTTTATATTTCCAACTAGACAAGTAATTCAGTATACAACAACCCTTTATCTTTTCCCAGTAAAAGACCATGTAGATTGTCTCTTTCTTATAACAGACCAAATATAATTATATCTTGATTATAATAATTTCTCTTACCTCACCATTAATATTTAAAATCCAAATAAGTCATATAAGCAATCCCTTTACCTTTGCCATTAATATTTAAAATCAAGATTTTTTTTTATATTTCCAACTAAACAAGTAATTCAGTATACAACGCCCCTTTATCTTTTCCCAGTAAAAACAAAACCATGTAGATAGTTCTTATCACTTTCCTCTGTCAAATGGATAATAATTAAGTTCCAGATTTTGAACGAAGAACAGAGTCAGCCTGCTCTGCCGATCCTGCACACCAGCCTCCGCCATCTTAGATTTTAAAAAAGTGCATCACAGCCTTTCTCTGAACCTTCTTCCCAAACAAGTTCAGTCCAATTAAAACTTCAAAGCCTCTGTGAATTTCTGGTAAGTTTCCAAAATCCTTATTTACTTCTTTCTTCTCTTGTGTCGATCCTGAAGAAATATCCGATTTCTCTTGTTCATGTGATAGATCCACTTTAAAATTTACGTCCTGAATTCTGAATTCTTGTTTCAAATTTTTTTACAATTTTACTTTCCAATTTTCCCCAAAGTTTCATAAAGGCTGAAATCATTTTTCCCTTGCGTATATTCCAAACTACTGCACATAAAAGATTTATAGACCTTCAAGTTATCTCTTCTTATCTTTTTTGCCTCCCAGATGAACCCATAGTCTACTTACAGTTAATTATAAATCCTACTATGCTGTAGAAAGATTCCAAATCGGCCAGTCCAGATATAATCCTTCATTTGGAAGTGAACATGTACGCCTCTAATGATCGGTAAAAACCGGTCTCCTGAATACAGCGCCGTTTCCCCCCACCTCAGCTCACAAGCCAGCAAATCTATCCGTCGGAGGGCAGACAGAAAGCAATTTATAACCCTGTGAGATAATTTGGGGGTAACATCAAATCTTAGCTTCTTTAATCAGAAGTAGATTCCCCAGCCAGAGACGTTCTCTGGCCAGGAAACGCTGCATCGGCTGCCTCACAGATTTCTGTGCGACGTTCAAGGTGCCATGTTCACCCGGAAGCCGGATACTAGCCAAATTTGTTAAATACTGCTCCAGGACTGGATTAAGAACATAAGAGCCCTGCTGGATCAGACCAAGGGTTCGTCTAGTCCAGCATTCTGTTCATACAGTAGCCAACCCTCTGCCCAAGGGATCCCACAAGCAGGACACAAGTGCTACAGCACCTTCCAATAATAACTCAGATTATGAGTAAGTGAAGCAGAACCCAGCACTATCAGGAGTGGCTGGGAGGAAGCCTCCCAAATGTCCATGTGCCTAGATGGGATGAAGCCTGTCCCTGAGCCAAGATTTCAAAAGAGGAGGAGATCTGCTTTTCAGGTGCTACTAGCCCCTGGCCTACTGCTCCAAGCATCCTCATGAGGTGGCTATGACAAGATAGCACTTAGGCCAGTCCCAGACTGCTCTAATTCTGAGCAGTCTGGGACCAAGATTCTGGTTTCCATAGTCAAAACCAACTCCTGGGATCACATACCAACTCCCAAGCCAGTATTTGAAAATCTTGGAATCTTCAGGTGGGTTTCATTTTAATTTCAATTTTAAACTGGGGTTAATGGCTATTTGTCCCATTACTGATATATTTAAAAAATAAACTATCAAAACTTCTTCTAAGCCATTAGGAGTCACCCAGTAATAATAGGAAATTGAAAAGATAGTTCCACTAAACTTTTAAGAAATTTCTTACTATCACCCAAAAGATCCATATGTTCTTCCTTAGTACGGCACTACAATATTTAACCTTATTTAAATGGCACTCTCATTCCAGGGGAACAGATGCTACAGTCTCCATTGTACAGGAGCCAAGCTGAATCCTAGCAAGAGAAATCTTCCTGCTAGCAAATGTATAGACAGCGAGTATCAGACTAATCTTCTGGTTATCAGGACTATATTTATAAACATCATCCAGCAAACCTTGTGTCCCCATGTGTCCCCATCAGACATTATACCCAACTTAGAAGTGTACACATACGTGTACACATGTTGGCCTCAAGGGTATTGCTTGCTGTTGGGTATTTCTACTACCACATTATTGGTACCCAACACTGTGGTACACCCTGTTTGTACACACAGACAGGGTGTACCACAGGGAGCCTGTGCTTTACATGTAAACCAGGGGGAGATTAGCTATTAAACACAGCATAAGACTTGAGATAGATAGATAGATAGATAGATAGATAGATAGATAGATAGAAAAATATACAAGATTGCCCTATATGTAACTTTGATCCAGAATGCAGAAGTTGGTTGGATTAACCCAATTAAACTTGGACCAGCAGCTATCACACAACATACATATAGCACCAGGAAACAGACAGAGATAGGGAGGCAGAGGTGGGGAAATTATGGTTACCAAATAAGGAAATGGGGAGGGTGCTTCATGGGCAGGGACATTTCTTTGGGGGGATGATCCTTGGGTGCCAAATTTGAGGGGCACCAAAATGAATACCCAAAGGTGGTGGCAGCAGTTCAGCTTCACCCCTATGCCATCTGCCCACCCATCCATACGGCCCAGAGAGCAAGCCCACCCGCCTGATCTCCCACTCTGAGGAATCTCCCATAGTGAGAGATCAGGTAGGCTTTCTGGAAAGCTGCAGCAGCTGCACAAAGCAGCTGATGTGGCTTGCCAGAGAGCTGGACAGGCCTAGTGCACAGCCCGGGAATGGGGGATGAGAAGAGGGTGTTGGCGGCATGTCCACTGGGGTGCCAAAATACCAATTTGCCTAGAGCAGGAAATACTAGGGATGGACCTGTTGATGGGACTGAAGGCCTAGATACAATGTGGCAAACTCAGAATGTAAATGACACGAGGTTGGGCGATGTGCAGGGTCAAATGGGGAGATGAGAGAAAATTGAAAATAAGGGAGATAGAGTGAGAGAGGTTAGAGTGCATATATTTACCTATTCCAGGGGAGGATGGATTTAAGTGAAAGTGTGGAATGCTGTAGGTCTCACTTCCAGGTTCAGGGGGCTCTCCTTATGTAAGTCTACATGGGGAACTTGGGGCTGGCAAGGTCCTTCCATGTCCCTTTAACCTGCTCATGTTCTAAGGCTTCGATTGACTTCTTTCCCTAAGTGCACCACCTAAAATCAATCTCTGGCAGACCTCATGGCCAAAACATTTGGCCAAAGTTTTGGACCTCTCTGTTTCTTTCCCCTACCCCGCACCACCATGTTTTGTACCACCTAGGCTGATGAAGCGTTCTTGAGAAAGCAAAAGCTTGCACACTTTTGTGGCATTTTGGTTGGTCCTAATAAAGGTATTGCCAGCTGTGGATTTCTGTGTGTGCTTTTCTTCATAGACCAGCATGGCTATCTTTGTTTCTTTATATGCTTTGGAAAATACCATATTTAGCCCTTCAGGGGGGAATCTACCACTAGAGGCAAAATATTTTTCTACCACCTGAAAAGGGACTTTATATCAAATGCAAAAAAGGGTCAGTTAAAGAAGAATAATTTTATGGATATATGGAATCAATTATTAGACTATGTATTAATAAAGGGGAAGGGGAGTATGCCTTGTCAGGATATGTTATATTTTTGGAATGTGGAATTTAATTGATTAAGGGGATGGATTTAGTTGCATGTTTGTGTTTTATAGTTTTGTATGTAGTTATAATAACTAAATAAAATTTATTTTTTAAAAAATGGCAAGGGACTTTACTCTGAGGGTTCCATACAGGCCTGTGGCTTATGCTGGCTCAGCTTGTCTGAATGTGGAAAGCTAAGCAGGGTCAAGCCTGGTTATTACTTGCATGGGAGACCTCTCCTCTAGTTTCCTACAATGAGCAGGGATGTTGAAGAGTCCTTGGTCTCGAGTCACGAGTCGAGTCACGAGTCTTTGGACCCGAGTCTCGAGTCTGAGTCCGAGTCCTTGGTCCAAAATGGTGACTCACGAGTCACGAGTCCTGAGTCACTCCCAAAACTGACTCCACGAGTCCCTATTAAAATCAATGGGGTTTCCCCCCAACAAAATAAGGCTACTTCAGATGTGTGGCTTAAATAAATTCTAGGCACAAGTGTGCCTTTTTATTTCAAAACTCTGCAACTGATTTTGGCAAGAACAGACCAGGCAGACAAACCCAAAATAACCAGGCAGGCAGAGGAGGCAGGGAACCCCAAAGCAGGCAGGCAGAGGCCTTTGTCTTGGACAATTCAACTGCTGAACAGGTCAAGAAGAGACCAGGCAGGCAGAGGAGGCTGGGAACCCCAAACAGGCAGGCAGAGGCAGCCAAACCCCAAATGTCTGACCCTAACCCCAACCCCCCACAACAACACATCAATCAAAATAAATCTCAACACATCGTTGGGGCTGCGCTCCTGGTAGCTGTCCATAGTGGCTGAGCAGCGGCGCGCCTCGCTTCCATGTGCTCTTCACCGGTGATCACGCTCCTTCTGGCACAGCCAGAAGACTCGTCAACAGCCCAGGGATGTTGACGAGTCCTTGGTCTCGAGTCCCAAGTCGAGTCTCGAGTCCCATTAAAAATATTGGGACTCGAGTCCGAGTCGAGTCAGAGGGGGGACTCAGTCCGACTCACGAGTCGAGTCCTCGAGTCTGAGTCCCCATCCCTGACAATGAGCAGGGGGTTGGACTCGATAGCCTTGTAGGCTCCTTCCAACTCTAAGATCTATGAAATCTATGTAATACTGAGAATTTGGCTTCAGTTGATATATTTTTTTAACCTACTGCACCACCTAAAGTTAACTCAGGCTTTTCTAATACAAAGACTGTCATGTTTCTTTGTACTTCCGTTCTCTGCTGACTCTGAAACCTGCGTGTTTCACCCAAGGCAAGAGACAGATCTGAGTTGCAGGCAGCCTTTATGTTTCCAGAAATAGAGATCAGCTATTGCTTCTCTATTCTAGAATGTATTGCTGGATGTAATCTGATCCCTGCTATACCTACCAGTAATTCATTCAGTCTGGAAATCTCCATTTTGAGACTGGGACTAAACTGCAGGCCCAGTGATGGCCACAACATTTGGCCAAACATTTGGACCTTTTGTTTCTTCTCTTCCCCCTCCCACCCCTTTTTTGTCTTTGTTTGTTTTTTACCACCAGCTTGATAAAGAATTTTAAAGAACTTGAAAGCTTGCACACTTTGGTAACATCTTGGTTGATCCACATTGCTCAACTGTGGATTTGGGTTTGATTATAATAGTGACTCCACAATCAGACAGACATTTTTCAGGTTCTGGAGTTCCTGTTCTTTGAATACCAGCAGGTTGCTCCTAACAATCTGATGAGATGAGAGATCAGGTCAGGAAGCATAAGTTACAACGTTCTTGCCCTGGATGATCCTAAGTCCTTGCCTAGCCAGCCTTCTGGGGAAAAATGGAGATTCGAGTCCAGATGTGTGAATCATGCCTCAAAAAAACCAGTGCAACTTAGAACAAACCCATTTATGGAGGGGAAAAAGACACACCTGGGCCACCTGATTTGGTAAACTAACCAAGCATCCAAGACAATCAAGCAACTCTTGGAAAAATTACTAAATCATCCTGGACCAGCCTCCAAAACAAATTTAACCCTCACACCAAAGAAGATAAGAAGCTTCCAACAAACACTGCCTAACAGTCAACAGAGAGAGTTGATCTAATACCGAAATTTGCATCCTTTCTGCTTAGAATCCTCCATACATTTCTATAGGTTACAAACAATGTATGTTGCAGCAAAACAGTAAGAGGTAGGCTGAAATGTATCATTCCAATATATAGAGTTAATGTTTCAATGTTAGTGTTACTACTAAGCTGAATGCTTTAAAGGCATTGAAGCTCACGTCTGTCTCCACTGCATGCCTACTGTCCTGAACCAGACACCACGCAAATGGGCTGCAGGTACTCAGTGGCAGAAAAAAACCTTGCACACAGTTAGACACAGGTTACTTTATTATTATGTCTTTTGTTCAAGTGCTGAGCCATAGCACTGAAAGGAGAAAGAGTTTCCATGGCAGAGTTCTCGTGGCTGCTACTTGGAAGCAAACTGGAGAGTGATAGAGACTGAGAAGAAAGGATGCAACTTCGCATATGTAGAGAAACATATAAGAATAGGTCAAGAAATAGCCAGTGATGGACAAGGCTTCACACTACCTTAATCGTATGGAATTAAAAGGCTGGCATGTGATTGAAAATTCCTCAGCTCTGCCCCTGCTCCAAAGGACAAATTTACATGTTATGGTATCAGGTGGAGACCCCTTAAAATGCAGGTATCTATCACCACATGGTGAGCTGTTCACATGAAACAGCTCCGGTAATTTTTCCCCTTGCTATCTTAGGCCTGATTTTTAAAATCCCTGCAATGCAGCAGCTGTTAATAATGTGTATTCCCTCAGACAGCATCCTCCACGGTATATGAAATCTCCCGTACCATTTCACACAAACAGGGCTGCGATCAACCCCTGGCGTCCTTAGGTAACTGCTAGGGACCCCGTGCTATGGCAAGGTCCACCACTGATGCCCACGATTGGCTCCTCTTCAGAACAACATTTCTGCCTCGGAGTCGGAGCCACCATCTTAGTTGCCCACAATGCCTTGGAATGAGGCTACATTGGAGGCAATTAAAATGGTGACTAGACTCAGTGCCTGGCACTGCTCAGCAGGGCTGGTGTTACCATTAGGCCAACTAGGCAGCCGCCTAGGGCGCAGGGCTAAAGGGGGCGCCAGAAATGCCTTGGAAAAAAAATACAGGGCTCTCAAGTGGGAGGGGGGGTGCTAAATATCTGATCTTGCCTAGGGCACCAAACTGCCTTGCACCGGTCCTGCTGCTCAGTGCTGCCTGGATGGCTTCAGTTCCTGTCAGACAAATGTAGGAGGAGGCCACCAGGTGGGTGGGTCTTTGTCCAGGGTCCCCTCAAACCTGGAGCTGACCCCGTACACAAAGATTTATTCACACTGGTGACCACAAAACTGAGCACAGGACCACCGAAAGTAAGCCATGACAGAGGGTTCAAGCACAAAGATTCCAAGAGGAGTTCAGTAACACAAAATAGATTATATATGAAAGTGAGCCACACACTGTAAGGCAAGGCAAACATTTTCAGCCATGGGCACATTTGGAAATTTCAGAAACTGTCCTGGACACCAACTCAAAATGGCTGTCTTGGGAGGCATAACCTGCCCAAAAGACTGAGCACAAGGCAGAGGTGGGGTCTGAGCCCCTTGCCAAACAACTCCTTTGAACCCACAGTTTTCAGTACCAACAGAAACCTATTTCACAGCAATGCCAGCTGCCAGTAATGTTTTTTTAAAAATAAGTGAGAGGGGTAGGGCACCTTGTTGGGCACCAAGAAAGGTGTCTGGGAACACAATGGTGCCCACAGGCATCACGTTGCCTGCTCCTGCTGTAAGACGAAAGAATCCATGATCCCTAGCAAAGCTGACCCAGGTTCCATCATTCAGACATGATCACATTTAAAATTGTTATTTGAGAAAGTAGTTTGAGCTTCCTTTCAGAAGAGGCCTCCATAACACCCCTGAGAAAAGGTCACCTTCTGTTTAAACTTCGAAATGACTCTTTCCATCTGCTCCAGGCTGTTATCTCGCCACTGTCTGGCCTCTTCCATCTTCCTCTGGATACCTCTGCGTTGCACCCATTTCCACAGCACAAATGCCGTAGCTGAGCCACAGGCCACAGCAAGAGCAGCCTGAGGATTTATTCCATCCTTCGGCAGGATCCCTCCCAGCGTCTCCTGGATCATGGCAAAGACGTCTCTCTGCCTTCCCAGCTCGGCGGTCTCTGAAACTGGCTGGAGCTGGACTCTTTAAGCGGTAGCTACTGAACTATTTTTAAACACAGGACACCTTCAAAATTCAAGCTGCAGCTCCTCCCAAAGCATCCCACAACCTGACCTTTAATCTGTTAGACAGCAACTTGATTAGGAACTTCGACTGGTATCTTCAGAACAGCCTATACAATTCCCAACCATTTGCTTCATATCAATTAGAATATATATGTCCAGCAACTCAACCAATTGTCTTTTCTTGTATTAGTAGCAAAACATTCATTATTATGACAGCATAGAGACAGTAGTCCATGCAGTTAGGGTCCATAGCAAGGGCAGGCAAACACTTTGGCCCTGCAGGAGCCAGTGCGGTGTAGTGGTGAGAGTGTTGGACTGGGACTCGGGAGATCCGGGTTCTATTCCCCGCTCAGCCATGAAACTTGGGCCAGTCACTGACTCTCAGCCTAACCTACCTCACAGGGTTGTTGTGAGGATAAAATGGAGGAGGAGGATTACGTAAGCCGCCTTGGGTTCCTTGCAGGAAAAAAGGCGGGGTATAAATATAATAAATAAATAAATAAATTCGTCATTTTTTTCAGGCCTGGGGAACATTTGGGCTCATGGGCATTTATTTTTGGGATTCTCTCTTTACTTGTTTCCCCCTGCTTTGTAGGATTTCCTCTACATTGCGAGGCTCAGCAAGGGTGTGTGTGCATGCGTGTGCATGCGCGTATGTGCGCACACACACGCAGAAAGTGTCACTGTCTACTATGGGCCCCATAGGGTCCCCCACAGTGGTGCAGCTGGAGCTGTCCCTTGGGGTCAAAGTCCAGGGCCCCACAGCCCAGCTCCGACTCTCCCCAAATCACCACCCAGAGAGTGGCAGATGTTGGGAGCCATGGCGGACAGGCCTGGCTTCAGCACCTGAGCTGGCATGGGCATGCCAGGGCCCTCCAGGCTTGATGCTGCTGCCCATCACAGCATCCTTTCTTACTTTTTTCTAAAACATTTTATAGTCAGGGGGTAGCTGACCATGTGCACGGTTTCAGATGCTCACTGTATTAGCTTCTACATGGTTTCAGATGCTCATTATATTAGTTTTTCTTTAAAAATGAATCACCTTTTCTACAGCAAAACGGTGCGTATTCCCAAGTAAAAGGTGTTTAGCATCAGGGCAGCAGAAACTAACTCCATTTTATTCCTGTAGTCCTGATGGTGCTATGATTTCAGTAGGTTTAAAATGCAAAACTGCACATACTCTGAGTAGTTCTTACTTATCAGGGCTGGCAAACTGTTTTTTTTTGTTTGTCGCCCTAACATACTGACTCTTGTGCACTGCCTGGGTTACAGGACAGGCGGTATACAAATAAAACCTGTAGTAACAGCAAAAGGAGCACTCTTCAGCACTTCAGTGAGAGAAGAGGACTTATATTGAGAAGAGGACTTTTAAAGCATTTTGTGTTTTGTTCCTCTTGCAGATTCCACACACACACACACACTTTTCTGTTTATGTGCAGTGTGCCCTCTTGGCAGGGCACTGAAGGAACTAGAACTTTACTGTTGCTTAATCCATGTTGCACGTTATTTCTTTTCATGAATTTGTGATAAAATGCCCTTTGGATATTTGATCTGTCTGATCTTTCTTCTAGAAGCAACTTTATGATTTTAGAGCCACCGGAAGGGTACAGTATTTGAACTACACAGGTGTGTGACCTGTGTTGGCCACTTGGCAGGGTTACATGTGCATCCTCAAATTTAGGAAGAAGAACCAAAAGGATGACGCAGACTATGAGAAAGGAGGGAACAGGAGGCCTTGCCGTGCGCCAAAGGGACCCTGAACATACACACAGAAATCAGAATTATGTCTCTAAACGTATGTCACAGCATCACTATAAGCAGTTTTAGGCTCTGAAAGATATGGGAGTAACACAAGATACACTCCACTTTGAATATAGGGAGGGACTAGTACACGTCTTTTGCACGTAGGCCCCAAGTTCAGTCCATGGCATCTTCAGTTTAAAAGGGAGTCAAATAGCGGATGATTTGGAAGACCGCTGCCTGACATGCCACCGTGCCACTGCCAGTCAGAGTTGACAGTACTGGGCTAGGTGGACAAACACTCTGAGCTGGTACAAGGGCAGCTTCATGCATTCCTAGTGGAGGTCCTTCAAGGGCTCGCATCATGTGGCCCCCATGAGCAGCAGCATCCGGAGCTACCTTGTCTACAGAGCAAGGCTCTCTCTCTCTAGAAGTCTCTCATTTAGATAAGCATTACCCTCCAGGTACCTGCTTGATGGTAAAGGATTGATGAGCACAGGGACAACCCACTCAGAGGCGGTGTTAGGAGGTGGCCCACTAGGGCTGGAGCCCCAAATCTTTCATTTGGACCCCCAAATGTCATAAACACGCAGCTCAAATTGGCATGCTCCTAGCTGCTACTGGAAGTCCCCACACAGACAGGCCTGGCCCTCCCATGATGTGGCGGAGCGGGAATTGTGCCACTTCCCCTGCCAGGAGGGCCTGTTGCCATGACAGCCTACAGTGGGTCCTCAAGAGACCCCTGCCAGTAACTCTCCCACTGTGGCAACTGAGAGAGAACAACTGGCGGGGCTCTCCAGAGCAGCTGCCTACCCTCTGTTTCACTCTGAGGGCTTCCTTAGAGCAAAACAGAGGATGGGCAGCTGCTTTCAGCCACCTGCCCTATGGTTTGCACTGGGAATCCTCTCAGCATGAGCCAGAAGGCAGGTGGGCTCTCTGAAGAGCCATGTCAGTCAAGGAAGTGGACTGTGTGGGTCTTCAGAGAAATGCATGGCTCTAAGGGGCTCCTTCCTCAGAGCCAGGCATTGTGGGAGGGTTGTCTCATAAGATCACGAGTGCAGGTGATCCCCTGAGACACCCTTCCTATGCCTAGTTCTGAGGACAAACCCTTTCAAAGCCAGGCATTTCGGCCTGATTAGTCTCTGTAGAGCCAACGTGGTGGCAGCAAAAGGAAGAGGAAAGGAGGTGTGTGTGGCAACAGGAAGGAGAAGGGGGTGAGACACAGCAGTAAGGGGAAGGGGTGGGGGACAGCACAGAAGTGGCACATGTGGCTCAGGTGGCAGGAGAACTTGTGCCAAGGCTACGTACACACGAAAGCATCGTCTGTGTGACTGTGAGGCAATGAAACTCCCACTAGCAAACATTCCATCCTGCTTTCTCTTTGGGACATTAAGGAAACTTCAAATCCCAAGTTTTCACCATTAGATGTAAAAATCTCCCATTTGAAGTCATGAGCTGTGAGTTCCACTCAGCTTTCAAAAGTACCTTAACCAATTGGGGTTAAAATTGCTCCCCTGTCTCCAGAGAGAGACTATTTATGTCTCTGTTTCAGACTTTTCTAATAATCCTAATATCTTAGACTAGCTATGCTGCTGAAGTTCAGCATTCATGATGGCACAGAAGTACAGTATTTTTCCATGTATAAGACTATACTTTTTCCTAAAATGGTTAGACTAAAAATTGAGGGTCGTCTTATACACGGAAGTAAGCCGAGGAGAGAACCGCGTGGTTGCGAAACTGCCCAGTGGGGGGCGGGGGCGTCTTATGCACGGAAAAATAAGGTATGTACGCCATTTGGGGTTATATGTCAAAGTCCCCCATTCTAAAGGAAAGTATGGACAAATGTCCCGCATTCGGCCTTTCATAAAAGCAGCAGGCAGGTTCTTGGACTAGGCATGTACCAAGTTCCAGCTTTTTAGCTAGTGAAGGAGTAGTCTGGTCATTTGTGGACAGCCTTCCAGTCTTTTTTCTTGAAGGAAAAATAGCTGCATCTCCTCTATTCAGATATTTCTAGTAACCAGGGTGCCTCAGATGATGCATGCATGGTATTTCAGGACCCAAACTCATCACTATTTGCCCTAAAGTCTCAATGGCCCCACTGGTTATTGAGCAAGTGAGGGTCACTGAGGTCTAAACATTTTGATATACATAATAGTACACTTGACAGAAAACCACTGTGCAGAAAGCCTTGAGAAGAAAATTCACAGATTCACAGATCATAGAGTTGGAAGGGGTCTACAAGGCTATCAAGTCCAACCCCCTGCTCAATGTAGGAAACTAGAGGAGGGGTCTCCCATCCAAGTAATAACCAGGCCTGACCCTGTTTAGCTTTCCACACTCGGACAAGCTGAGCCAGCGTTAGCCACAGGTTCACAATGCTCCTCTCTGGTTAAAAATCCGAGTTTCCTGGCACAATGGCCCAGCCTGCCCAATCCCCATCACTTAGCAATCTGCCTGTCAAGCACCCTCCATGGACACAGGCTGGAATTCTTCCCCGATGGTTCTTTTCTACTAAGAGTGGATTGGAAACCCTCCCAGTTCACACTTCTTCCCTCCAGCTTCCCAGGGGTTGTGGAAAGGTGCCACGGACAGCCTCCCTCTGTGTACATGTTGGGCATGCCATGTCCCAAATATCAGCAGTCTGCCCTAGAGCTGGTGGGCCCAAGCCCACATAGTCATGCTTGCTCTGAGGATCTTCCTCCCCCCCGCCCGCCCCCCCGTGAATCCCCTCCCCTGAGGGTTACAAATGCCGATTATTCCCTTTGATATTTGTCATCTACTGAACATCATGGGGGATCCTTGCTCTTTGCAAGTGAGATTCTTGCTTAAGACTGCTTAGTGTAGCCTAGAGTATAGACGTTTTAATGCTTCCTTTCTGTTCCCTTCTCCCTTATATCTCCATCTTTAACCTCAATATAGCATCTTAATTGTATGCTTTTTGACAACCCAAGGATCTCTCCTGTGCATGCCAGAGCACACTTTCAGGCTACATCCTATGACCAAGGGTAGGGAAGGAGAAAAACATGCTGAACTTGTTCAGTGGTGACTGGAGTTAGCTGGTATTTGCCCCTTCCGGATTGCTTTTGCCAGTGCTCTGAATGGATCACATGCAGAGCCTTTATTAAATCAGGCAGAGGGTCGCATGAAATCTGGTCGGGGACCATAGGTTGCCCACCTCTGCTCTACCAAGCACTGCACCTGGGACCCTCAGCCACTTTTTCTCTTCCTGTCCCATCTTTACTTTGTTTAACATCTTGCTTTGTTGTGGAGAACTTGAAAGCTTGCTCTGTATTTTGTGAACTTGGAGTTGGCCTAATAAAAGTATTACACAGATATGGATTGTAGAAATTTTCTATTTGGAACATTCTATCATGTTCATACTATGTGGACTGGTTCTCTCTTAGTATATTTTGCCATCTCCCACTCAAAGACTGCTGATCTGTTCATAAGAATCTTCATCCGAGTTCTCACAAACAACAGATGAGATGGTAGATATGTATGGGGTGGCATCATTACAGGCAGTGGGCAGGGATTCACATGATTTAAAGCTTCTCCATACACTAAAATAAAATAAATCCCTGAGCACAGAAAACGTGATGGCAGGGAGGAGAGTTCTAGCCTACCCTTCTCCTTGACATGTTAGCTTTCTATATGCTTGTGAGAACTAAGCTTTAGTCATAAATAGCTTCCCTCTGGGTATGATGTGTCATATTGAACAAATAACAGTGCCCTAACCTGCATTTTACTTTAGAAATTAATTATGGCATGTTCAGTTCCTCACTGTGCCCAGTTGTATCATTTTATTCATTTTTGTATTGCTGCTGTAATGAGGTGTATAACAGCCAGATCATTTTTTTGTTCTCCTCTCGCGGACAACGGTCTCCACCTCCTTCATGAACCGAAGGCACAGCTCCTCCTGCCAAGACAAGGCCACGCACTGGACAGCCACAGGAAGCCCAACAGCATCTTTAACAGCCTGCAAATAGAAGGACAGACAGAAAGAGACAACAGCATTACCAAGTTGCAAGAGAAACAGCAAGAGGCAGGTAGATCCTTTTGGTAATGGTCACTGACCTCTTTCAGGCGCCTATCCCAAGGGTCACCAAAATGCCCTCTGTAATCTTTAAGCTCTTCTTCATCAGCCTGGGTAACCGTGGTGACTGGCACAATCCCAGCAGGAAAGTTCAGGACGTTGTATAAATTGGTGTAGGATGTAGCAGCTGAAAGAGCAGAGAATCTATAAATGAAACGGCCAAGATTTGTCCAATTCAAGAAAGACCCTTTTGGTTTTTAGAACAATTCTGTAGAAACCCATCACTGACTAGATTTTCCTCTTTACTTTTCATAAACTGAAACCTGAATCAGTGACTTTATGGAAGGGGAAGATAATGTAAGTTTTGTGGCCTATATACAGACTTTCCCCTGGAAAATTACACCTCTTTTTCTTGAGATGAACCAGACCAAGGGACATGGTGGGAAAGCAGGCCCACATTGGCAGGGGTAGAGGGTTTGACAGAGCATATATAGTTCGGTGAGTTTTGTGGTACCTCCCCAATCTCTGACCTTTAGGAGAAACCCCCCCCCCATTAAATTCACTCCTTCATTGCTTGCTAATTCCTCTGGAGCTACTTAACTAAGTGTTTAATTAACTGATGGCACGTGTAGTATAAAACTTAATAAAACAATATAATAAAGAACATCCCCCCCAAATAAACACTAACACAAAATCTATCGATTATTTAAAAGATAAATTGAGCCAACTGCTCATGGATAAAAACTGAACTGCTCAACTTCACCATATGCTTCCATTTAATTATCTTATTTCAGAAGATTTGAAACTCGATGTGTTCTATACAATTCTGGACCCTTTGTCATCTCGAGCCAGGCCTTTTCCTGGCATGTGGCAGGTGAAAAAGTGGTTTTCATCTTATTCCAGCTCAAAGGAGCGGGAGATGGGCATTTCTGCCAGTGCCACGGAAAAACAAAACAGGGAGAGAGATAATACCAAAGAGTTTCCCAGGGCAGCCTTCATTAAAAGCTGGGCCCAAAGCAGGGCAGAGGACGACATCCAGCTTCAGCTTCCTCCATTCAGCAAGGAACTCCCTGCGGTAAGCCTGGAGACAGAGAGTTTTGGTAAAGTTGGAAGAGAGCAAGATTCATTCAGGACATTTCCACCACTCTCCGGCGCTATTATTATTAGTATGATTACATTGCCACCTAGTGGCTGATTCTGAAACAAGGTCCTTCAGACACACAGATCACAGATCTGTACAGATTACAAATTACACACACTGGCCTTCAAGTATTAAAGGTGCATTCATGTATTTTAGAAATGGAATGCAGCAGGAAGTACACCACCATGTGCCCTTTATAACTGGGCAACACATGTGTTTTGTATTCATACCCAAGTACAAAATCTCCCATGCAAAGTGGCCTTTAGAGCTGATTTCTATATATTATTGTTCTAAAAGGAGATCCATTTTCATGATGAAAATATATATATCAAGCACAGCTTATAAAAACATAGGTGATTATTGACTGGATGGTTAGATGGCAGTCCAGTTATTATATTAATTCAAGTGTCCGTTGGCAGTTTACCAAGATCCATTATCATCATCATCATCATCATCATCATCTCATTATTATTATTGAAATTCTTAGTCACCTCTGTCTTTAAAAAGACCCAGGACAGCTTACAACAGAACATAAACTTACCTCCACTGCCACATGATGTTTCCATAGTTGTTTTGCTGACCTGCAACATTGAAATAATTAAATAACAGATTACTGAGTGCCTGCATGAGTGAAAATTCATGGGCTTGTCGCATGGCAGCTCTGCATCAATGTGCATTCAAGTGATGCCATCTGCGCTGTGCTGCCAAGTGTCTTTGGCTATGTGCTGATACACAAATAGAGCTTTTCAAAGGAGACTGCACCAGGACTGAGTCAATCACAGCATGGGACGTGGAGTGATGTGGAACCAGACCTTCCTGTACTGTATGAACTTCCGGATGTTTTCCAAGATACAACATACCACATGAAAAGCATGTCAGTATAGTGACAAAGGTATATACAGTCTGCATATGGTTGCCAACAGTACAAGGATCGATGTATATAAGAGCTTTCAGATTTCCTTATCAGTCACCTAAATGTAGGATGAAACTATTCCTTTCCTCATTTGCAAACATACAACATAGTTGGTGGGCACTGCTTTCCCCTTTGGATTTCCTGTATGGTGATGAAGGTTTACATTCTGCAGAATTGTCACAGATGATGATTTTTGAAACAAGTCATTCCTTACCCAACTCCACATAGCGCATTGAGATCTCTGGCAATCCGAGGGTACTGGGAGAGAAACACATGTTTATTTGTTTCAATTGGGAACCCAACTGTCATGCCACTGTCTCTATAGTGGCAAGTCAGTAGTGAGCTTCTAACACACGTGTGTTGCCTTGCTTTGGCACATTCATCTCCATTCCAACCCTACACCATGCTCGATGAAAAAAGTGAGCCAAATACTCACCACAGGTTTGAGGATGAATGCCAAAATCCTCTTCAGTAGAGTGGGAAGACTGTAACAATTAATCTGGGATTTCAAATATGGATCAACAATGTCTCCTTTGCTGGGAGATGAAAGGAGGAGAAGGCAGTCCATGTTTACAGTCAACAATGCAGGATTGGCAAAAGAAGGTTATTACTATTGGACCTGTGTTGGCTGAATTCTTAGAAATAAAAGGAGTACAAATTGTTCAGGTGGCTCGACTCCAGTAAACAGAGCGCAACACATTTTCTCTGTGGTTACAAAACTCAGCCAAGAAATATACAACCAGGCAAAGAATTTTGGTTCCCGAGCACCCCAAAGTTGTGATGTTCAACCCCTGGCATCTCCAGTGCAAAAGTGCTCAGGTAGCAGGTCACGGGAAAGCGTGAAACCTTGGAAAGCCTTTGCCAGTCATTTGTTAGATCAGTGGTGGGAACGTGTGGCCCTTCAGATGTTGCTGGACTACAGCTCCCTTTAGCCCCAGCCAGCATAGCCAATGGTGAGGGATGATGGGAGTTGCAGTACAACAACATCTGGAGGGCCACACATTCCCCATTAGATGCACCATCATGCATTAGTCCGATTCCGTGTTAGAGCCCATCACTTCTCACAGTTGCCTAACTTCATGTCTTCAATGTTTCTGAAGCCGAAATGGGTTCATCCTGCTGGCTGCATTTCGCTATGTGTTTTTCACAGTTCTCTCAGATTTTTATTAACGATTTTTTTAATTAAAACTACATTTTCCACCCCATAGCTTTTCCTAGCTCAGTCTTAATAATACTCCAATTAAAATAAATTATTCACTAGTGCACTGACTGATGTCACCAAAACATTTGTGAACATCAAATTCTCCAAGTACAGGAGTATAATAGCAGAACTATCAAGTCCCACCTATGATCAGAGAGCAGGTGGTCTACTTACAACTTATCCAGTAAATTTGCAGCTCCATCAGAAAAGAGGCCTCTGGTGAAGAGCTCATCTACTACATAGTTAAGGCGAGGAGGAACAAAAGGGATGAGCTGCATGAAAAGATAACAATTTCAATTTGACCAGCTGGCAAACCAAAATGAGCTGCATGTAAGGATTGTGGGGAATGCACATCAGAAAGTTTTTGTGGCATACCCATGGTGGTTGGCATACGAGTGTCAGAATGGGCACATACTTCTAGGCTGGAACTCAGGTTAAGGAATTAAGAAACAAACGTACTGTATGCCCTGCTGTCTGGAGAAGATTTTTGGTTTCCCGAACAGCTCTCCTCATGCTGGGAGATGGCTGGAAATATCCGTCATCTTCATAGTAACCAATCCGGAGGGGTTTTGCACTGGTGTAAATCTGGAAGAACCGAAGAAGACAGTTGGAAATAGTTTATTTATTGAAGCACTGAAGGAGCTGCTCACCACTTACATAATCCCTCTTATGACTTTATGCAATGGGATACTTCTGTCAGTACAAGTCAATATATTTATAAGATGACAATATAGATAAAAATGTGACCTAAAAGATAACTTGCTGAGATATTTGAAGGGTGACATTAAAGATAAGAAAATCTTTTTACATATCTCGCCAGTGCCAGAGGAATAATAAAGCCACTGGAAACTGAACAAAAACACCAATGGCGTGTGAGTTGCTGAAGAGGTTTGGGGACACTGCCTTACTGGAGAACTCAACAACCCCAGCTTTGAACTAAGAAGTGATCAAATTGATTATTTTTTAATTAAATGGTCAATGTTTTGATGGATTCAGAATTGTATCAAATCATGTATACTCACAACAACAATACAATCATTATATAAAATAATTGAAAAAGAGGAACACCATTCAGCACTGATATGGCTGGTGTTCTCCATGGTGCTGAACCTCTGAGCTGCTCCCTTCTCCCTACCACCAATTACCTCCTCTTTGAATGGCATTGGAGGTACTGAAGGATCCAGGCAGAATAACTCATCACATAAGAGAGCCTTCATGCACAGAGCCAGGCTGTCCACATCTCTTGCCATTGGGCCAATTGTTGCTGAAACTGCAAAGGAAATTAAGAAACTGTGTGCACTTTTCTTATTTTGTCTGTTCTTAAGTAGGAAAGACAAGGGGATGAACCAGAGCTGAGTGGTAGGAGTTGATGGGAAGGACCCCTGCTGGAGACCTACTGCCCAGCAATACTGGGCTAGATGGACAAATGGTCTGATCTTGTATAAAGCAGTCTCCTATGCTGCTAAAAAGAAATTTTTCTCAACACTCCCAATATGACTTTAATGGAGTCAAGTATACAACTGTCACTGAGACACATTCCAATTCAGATTGGTGGGACAGAGTTTCAAGACTTTCCTTCATTCCAGAAGACCAGCCTTTATGTGCAGTTTGTTTGTCTATCTATCTATCATGTTCTTCATCTGAGAGGCTCAAAGCAACTATATAGTGCAGGGGTAGGCATACCAGTCCGACAACATATGGAGGGCCACAGGGTGCCCACACCTGATATATTGGCTCCCTGGCAGCCCCACAGCCATACACTAACCAGACTACAAGGTCTTCTTGGCTTTAACAATGTAACTGCAGCATGTGACCGGAGGCCCTTCTCTGGGCACATCTGCCCCCAACACTAATGCTTGTGTTGGTTTAAAGGAAACCAGCGCATTGTTCAAATAAAAAGCTAATGTCACCATTGGGCTGCTGTCTCAATATTTAGCAGACACAGGGGCTTGCAACAACACAAGAAAAGTATCAGCCATTATTACAGGTTCATTGCTAGCTTATGCTGGTATGGCAGCTGTTACCCTACTAAGAGACGGTTGACCTAGCCAAGGTCATGCAGGCACTAGTTACATCTAGATTATAGTGATGAACTCTACATAGGGCTGCCTTTGAAGACAACCCAGAAACTTCATCTGGTGCAGAATGCAGCTGCTCAGGTGCTTGTTGGGGCCAGATGGTCAGAACATATTACACCGATTCTGTACCAGTTGTACTGAGTACCTGTGCATTTCTGGGCCCAATGAAAGCAGCTGGTTTTGGCCTTTGAATCCCTAAACAATTTAGGGACAGGCTATTCAATGGACCACGTGCACCCATATGAACTTGCCTGTGCTTTAAGATCAGTGCTGCTGCAGGCCCTACACATTGGCCTGAAGATCAGTTATATTGGCATGTACTAGGGACAGGGCATTTTCAGTGGCAGTCCCTACATTACAGAACTCCTTCCCTAGAGGATGTGAAGTTGCCCCCCTCAGTTGCAGTACTTTAAAAGGCTTTGAAAACCCACCTGTTTTGAACAGCTATTAAATTGAAGAGTTGTAATGGTCATGCTGCTGTTTTATTGATGTGTTATGGCTCTGGGAAATATTTGTTGTTATACTGGCTGATTTACATTTTAATGTATTGTTCTTTTGTTGTTGTTTTATATTTTAAAGCAGGGCTCTCCAACCTTCGGTCCCCAGATGTTGCTGGACTACAGCTCCCAGAATCCCTTGCCATTAGCCATGCTGGTTGGGTATGCTGGATTCTGTAGGCCAGCAACATTTGGGGGCCCAAGGTTGGAGAGCCCTGTTTTAAAGCTTTATTACTGTACTTTCATTTTTATACTTGTATTTTGTTCATCGCCTTAAGTGACTGAGGTCTAGAAAGGTGTTTTATAAATAAATATATAAAATTGGGATGGATACAAATTACTTACCAGACTTCATGCCTGCTATAGGGCTAGCAAGGCCAACCACACTGAGAAAAAAGTAAAAAAGACAAAAATGTATTCACTATCAACACAATGGAAGACAGCAACCACGCTTCGGCTGCAAATCCTATGCATGCATTCAGATCAGGGGAGAGGAACAAGGGCAGTGCATGGTGCTTGCCTGGATCGCCACCTATTCATTGGCAAAGTTTAAACAAGGAAAAAAAATTAGCCAGCTCTAGGTTCAACTTTTCTACAGCTGTATTTCGAGCCTGGTGTCTATATCAAGCCGAAATTGCACTCCCTGGTAAGTCATTGCAGATGGCCTACAAGTGGCTGAGGTGCTCCAACTAGCATCAAGGCCAGTATAGAACTCCTGCACTACACAGCACGTGCTACTTTTAAAACACAGCAAGGAGCTACACCATTTTTTTCTTTTTTTTATCCTAGAGTAAACACAGTGCCCCCAATCTGGATCGGGACCCTAACCAGGGGCGGGAAGGAGGCGTTAAGCTTTTCCCTTCTGCTGAAGTCGGAATCAGGATCAGGCCCCCTATGTCTTCAATGCATATTGCAAAATAGTTATCTGTTTGCTTGATTAGATCACTATTTGGTAATATAAATGGCAGACACAGGGATCCACCCCAGATTGGGACCACAGCAGTGTGTGGGTGAGGATTCAAGGTGCCCATATCAAGACCCTGCGCTTACTCTGGAATAAAAGAAAAGAAAAAAAGAACTGGCTGCTTTAAAGTAAGGTGTGCTTTGGGACTCAGGAGATCCGGGTTCTATTCCCCGCTCGGCCATGAAACTCACTGGGTGACTTTGGGCCAGTCATTGACTCTCAGCCTAACCTACCTCACAGGGTTGTTGTGAGGATAAAAATGGAGAGGAGGATTATGTAAGCCGCCTTGGGTTCCTTGCAGGAAAAAAAGGCGGGGTATAAATATAATAAATAAATAAATAGTTGTGCTTCTTTTCAAAGTATACATTATAGACATGATCATTTCACCTACACCGGAGTAACAATTCATTCATTCATGCGATGGTAAGCATTTATTTGCCAACATAGCAAAGCTACTATCGGAGCAACAAGTTTGACATGAGATGTACAACAGGTTATTTAAACAAAACCTTCACACACATCAGGCAGCCAAGGTGCAACCTCTATAAAGTGAATACATGTATAACAAAGAAGTGTCATATTCCAAAATGTGAATGCATTTGCCTAGTGACGCTTACAAATATAAAGGTTGTCATTCATTTTATAAATTTTGAAATTTAAAATTTGCAAAATCCAATTAGATTGAAAATCAAATTCAGATTTAGGCACAATTAATTTTAGAATTATGGCAATTTACTGATGATTTAAAAGAAGTTCCACATAAATTGTTAAAAGAATGTATGGATTCTACCCCAAATAATAAAAATAAATACAAATGTAGTAGTAATAATAAAGACAATAAAATTAGTTGTAATCTAATGATCTCAGGAAGTGAAAATTGGAATATTTATCAAAGTAAAAAGGATATCAATATTTGATTTGTGAATCCAAAAAGCACTTTTTGTTTCAACTCAAATGAAACACCTCCTGCTAATGCTAGGAAAACAAATTCCATTTGTGTTCAGCTGTTTGGCCATTTGTCGATCCAATGGGGATTCCAGGACCTACCTCAGTCTAGAGCCAGTCGGTTTGAGTCCACAAATCCCGCAGAAGCTGGAGGGCACGCGGATGCTTCCAGCAACATCTGTCCCAAAGCCCAAGATGGACCCTCCTGCTGCAATAAGTGCCCCTTCCCCTCCAGAAGAACCACCAGGACTTTTCCTGTGGTTCAGGGGGTTTACTGTCTGACTGAAGAGTAAGTTGCTGCAGTCAATGCTGAGCGAGATAGAAGATTGGTTGGCCATTAATGTTTTGCATCAGCATACAAAGCATGGAGCAATAGGTCAAGAATGAAATGGCATGCAAATAGCATCAGGAGGCCCACAGATGAGAGAGAGAAATAGCACACAAACAGGTAAAATGTGCATGAAGAGAGTCAATATAGAGTAATGCAAGATAAGAATATACAAACTGCCCTGTTGAATCAGGCCAAACAGCCAGGTAGTTCAACACTGTCTTCAATTGTGGCCATTTAGATGCTGCAGAGCAGCTCTTGGGAATGGTGTGATGAAGATGGCCACCCCCATCTTTGTCCACTGCATTTGAAAATAGTTTCATTTAGCCATCATGGATAATATCCAGGCCTGATCTATACATGCTGAAGGAGGAGGTGATAGAATCCTGAGGTAGCAGAATGGACTGTAGCACTTAAGACTGCTGGCATGGGATGCTGTTTTTGAACACTCCCTCATATTAAACAAATTAATTAAGCACACCAGGGAGAAAGTCCTAGCCCATCCTGCACCCTCTGGTGCTAGCATACACATGGGAGAAAGCATCCAAAATTGGCATTACCCATCTGCAGTCACCCATTTGAGCCCCTGATTCTGCTGCATGTGTAGGTGAGGTCCCACTGACAGACACATTTTTCATAGGCTTGTCTTCTCCTTATTAAAAGCATCTAAACTAGTGGCCACTGTCAGAAAAAGTTCATTTGCCACTACATCTTCTGGAAGTAAATTCCCTACTTTAAATGATGTGTGCAAAATACTTCTTATTTGTCCGGTGTCCAGGTAGCACCCAGCAGTGTCCCAGCACTAGCACTATTGACATTGTTAGCATAAAATCAACATGTGCACAACATAACTAGCCCAATGGGGAAAAGCAGTGATTTGCTCATGGAATTTTGACAGCAAATCACCACTTTTTCTTTTTGCGCTAGTTGCGTCAGGAAAACGTTGGTTTCACGCTAGCACAACGTCAACAGCACAAGTGTGAGCACACCACTGGATTCTTCCCATTGGAAGACATCAAATTCCAGTGCTCGGAGATGAAAAATAAAGTTCTTTTCAAATCACTTTAGTCACATTCTTCATCATTTCTCAACCTTTGCTGTGCCCCTCTGAGGGTGCGATCCTATGTCCCTCTGACCTTGTCTGGGGGGGACATAGGATTGGGGCCGCTCGAAGCCCTTGTGACTGAGGAAATCTTTTCAAAAGTCGCAGTGCTGCGGACCACCCCCACCTCGTAGCCAGCACGGTTTTTTCCATGCTGGCAGGGAATCAAAGACAGTCTTCTGTCTTCAGTTCCCCTGGGGGGGGGGGGTTCCTGGGGTCAGGGAGGGGAGGAGCAAGGCTCTGCTGGATTCTGACGGATCCAGGCAGCACCTCAGCCTCTCCTCCTCGTGAGGGGAGGAAAAGCATTTAGACGGACGAAACGAGCTGTCTAGATGTTTCTGAGGGTGAGGGGAGTGCAGAGGATATCCTATCCACCATGCTCCTTCCGCCCTGCATAGGACTCCCACAATCCTCAGGGTTCAGAGGGTTGTGGACACCCTCATAGGATTGCACTGCCCATCTTTCTTTCCTGCATTAAAAAAGCCTGGTTTCTCAAGCTTTTTTTTTTTTTTTTTAACCCTGTAATATATTAGGAAAGAGAGCAAGAGATATAGTGATTTGTAACAAAAGGAGAACCAAGGAATACTTTATCATGCTCTGGGGGATGTTGGTTTTCACAAATGGGATTGCCCCCTGCTTCTTCAAAACCTTCACTATCACGCTGTCATCTTTTTCAACTTGGTTGAGAAACTGCACCAAACCTGCCGTAGAGATGTGGCCCTTTGGGAGAGAAAACACAGATGGTTTGACATGGTGGGACTAATACATCTCAAGCTATCAGATTTTGCCCACCAAGAGCAAAACAGTTAAGCCTTTTTGGTAAAACACAAAACAACACAACCTTCCTTGATGAAAAGGAGGTTGACTGTGATGTAAAGGAACTGTACAAAATGAAGGCACCATTCATGATGTAAAGGTACCCTTCCTGCAGTATGGTGTTTCTAAAGGCAGGTGCTTTGGGGCCAATTCTCATCTAATGCCTGGATTCAAAGTATTTTAGAAAGTGGTTACAGTATAGGTTACTCATAGAGCAGCCTTCCCCAACCTGGTGCCCGCCAGATGTTTTGGACTTCAACTTCAATCAACCTCAGCCAACATGGCCAATGATCAGGAATGCTGGGAGTTGTAGTCCGAAGCACTGGGAGGGCACCAGGTTGGGGAAGTCTGTAATCGAGCATCTCCCTATGCAGAAGCACGCCCTTCATATCTGGCAAATATTTATTTATTTAAACTACTTACGGTATATACCGCTTGATATCCTAAATACACTGAGGGCCACATCACACATTATGAATTAAAAGTTTATACTATCACGTGTCCAGGGCTGGCCCTCCCATGAGGCAGGGTAAACCCTCTGTTCAGGCAGCAGATTGCACTCCCCACCAGCACCAGGAGAGCCCCAGTGCAGGCACCGCCATCAGTGCTACTGCAGTACAGGAGGAGACTGCTGTGGTGGCTGTGATGCGACAGCGGTGTGCATCCTTCTGCCTTAGGCAGCAGGACATTTTGTACCACCACTGTATGTACTGGAGATCCAGATACCAGGAACATGTGCTCAAGATCCATGGCCAAACACAGCTCCCTGTCATGTGTACATGCAGTGGTGTATGTGTGCATCTGGGTGTTTCAGGCAGGATGCCAGGTATACACATGGCACATCTCATCCTGGAAGTTAGGAGGCTGCACTTGACCACTGCTCCCTAGCACATAAGCAATGCATATAGTTGGACGGCAATAGCCACTTCAAACACAATGATGTCCACTTTCCATCTGTAACATATGAAATAGCATTTACCATATGAATTAATAATAGTGGTCGATTCTAGAGGAGATGCCTTTGGTAAGACTAAATGCCAATGAAAGCTTGGCTGAAATTTTATTCCTCATTCACACACACATTCCCCAGGCATGCATGCAAAAATAATAATAATAATAACACCCCCCCAAAAAAAACCCTGCAGAATATGTAGCCTACTACTTCCCATCTATGTGCATATGTGGGTATCTAGTTTCTTTACATTCCTTACTGAATGGCTTACACTGATGCCTTCTGCATCCCTACTCTTAGGAATATATCAGGCAGCTCTGACATCAAATTTGACCCACTAGTTGAATGGGGGTGCCTACAGCTGAGGAAAACTTCTTATTTCCAAAACAGCTAACTCCCAGGATACAAAAATTACAGAAAACAATGTCAGCATGGCCACACAAAAAAAGAAAGAAAATCACCTGCTACTTGTATTTGGGGGAGGGGAAATAGGTACACATGTAGACATTACATTTTCCAGCACTGATATCAGTAGCCATTAATGAAAAGAATGGTATTGCCCTTGAATATAGTCACCCATGTTGGGAGAGAGTGATGAGAGGAAACTAGGTTGTCTTGCTGTTGTATCTATCTTGAGGGGCTGTTATGGGCCAAGGAGCAGGTTAAAAGGTTTAAATAAGAAAGTAAATAAATACAAATTAGAACAGCTTCTTGAGGTTTTTTATTCTAGCACCTGATTACTGTTCCCAATTAGAGCCATTTCGACACTGAAATATGTGTGAGAAGCATCCATATTGAGAAGAACCATCCAAGATGTATCCATGTAATGTGCACTTTGATCTAGATAAGTGAACAAGTACACACGTACACACACACCCCTATGACATTTACAAAGAATTACATGTACATATTCCATTTAAAATTGGATTGGGCCCATACTAAACTCCATTTAATTTCTCTGCCTTTTCTAGACTTCTTTAGTGAGCTGGATAATGCCCTGTATTTTAGCTGAAGCTACTAAAAAAACCCTTGATTACGTTTACGTTACTCCACCTCTTTAATCCGCACAACCACTGACATATTGGGTGCTTCTAGAAAAAAAACTTTTATTGTACCATCACAGGAAAAAAAACCCAGAAAAAAATAGGGGGAAACCAGAACAATTCAGAAAAAATGTTTTCCAAACATTTCAAAAATTTCAGGGGGGGGGTGTTTCTTCAATTTTTCTGTTTTTTCCTCCATTTTTGTGTTTTTCCTCTCTTTTTTCCTGGTTTTTTCCCTAGGACTTTATATCTCTAGCCATCAAACTTCCTCATTCATGGAACTTTAAAGGGGTTCCAGACACTGTCATCTTCCACTCGTAATCCTCCGTTTTCCCACTGCTTTTTTTCTTTTTTCTTACCCGTTAAGGGAGAAAAGACAGAATGGCTGCACAATGTCTTTTGATCATTAGCACTAGGAGCCCATAGACAAATCACCACAAGGTAAGTGGTGACTGAAAGCATTAAGGGTAAAGAGAGGAGCACCTTGCATCCAATGTGGTCTTTAATGCTGACAGGAACCCCATACAGTAAGCCTTTCTCCTTTTGCTTCTTCACTTCCTGGAGTTGTTCCTCACACCCATGAATAAAATCAGTTACACAGTTCACATCCTGGGTCACTTGAAGAGCCTTGCCACAGAGATGGTGGTGTCAGGGAGAAAAAAAGATAGAGGGTGTTCATTAAAAAGGGGAGGGATCCCTGCCCTGCTACAAGTCCAAAAGGTTAGCATTGTCAAATATTCTGGACAGTAGGACATTTTTATTTTCTATGCACAACACACCTCCTCAGTTTAGTTACCAACTGAATAGTTGCACAAGTAGCAACAAATTATAGCCTCTTGTGGGCCTAAACAAGATTAGATGCTCCATATCTTGCTACCAGTCCATTAACCCTAGGGTCAAAGACACCCCAATTCCTGATCATTAGCCATGCCGACTGGTGCTGGTGGGAGTTCAAGTCCAAAACAGATCAAGGACACCAGGTTGGAGAAGGCTTTTCAAGGCTAACCCTTCTAAGAGAATATATTGATTTTGAGCAATTTTCGTTTGGCATCAGGCGTCCAGCAGCACCACATGCTTGCTGTTGGGTATTTCTACTCTGCATGCCTGGGGCCACCCTACAAACATTTCCATGTTGTTAAGTGTTTGCGCAAGTGGCTTCCTACACATATTCATACTGCAGTTACCTTGCTAATATTTTCCACCTTAAATATACTTGCTACATGTACAGAGGTACATGATGCTGCAGGTACAACAATAGAGGAGCACTCAGCATCTAAATAAGTATAGTATTATTATTAAAATATATTCTGTTAGATCCAGATTTGGTCATACTTCTAGACCTATTGACATCAAAGGGAGTTAAGTTAGCAACAACAGTTGAAGTATGACTAAGCCTGGATCCAACCCATTGTATTTTTCCAGTAACAAGTTATTGCTGTCTGAGAGTTGGGAAATTAGATATCCCTACAATTAAAAAAGCTACCCTGAAGAAAGGTGTGTAGATGGATCCCTGAGACAAAAGCAGCAACAGCTGCCCATTTAGTGCATAAAAAGTGTAAGTTATCCAGCAATTAGGTTGAACAGAAGCATGGCAGATGGCTTCCTGTTGAAGCAGTACATATAACCCATTACACTCACCCTCTTTATGTACGCATACAAGACACTATCTGGAGAAAGAGACTCTTCCTGAAGTTTCTCTGCCAGTTCCACTAGTGGCAGGGAGAGGATCAATTCCGACTGGACTTCAGGGTTCTGCAAAAAGAGGCAGCTGTGTCATAGGAAGAAATTACGTCTTCAGGCATTGGGAGCACCCCTGAATTATAAAAATGAGTGAGGCCACAAGGTCAAAATTGTGAAACCAGGACAAAAACGTATCTCTATTTTAAACTGTTATCTTCCATGAAAAAAGACAAAGCAGCAAAGGGAAGTAAAACCTTCATATCTGTAAATATCCCCTCCAATAGTGAACCCAGGAGAATAAGTGCAGATTAATTTGGAAGTCAGCCAAAAATATGGAAGCAATTTTTACATCTTCAGGAGACTTCCTAGGCATGCAGAGTTACATAAGCTTAAAGATCCCTAAAACAGCCTGACAAGAACCTTTGCGTTTACACATACCCCTCTCCCTCAAAAAAAAGGATCTACACAGTACCTTGGATTTCTGAACTAGAGCACTGCTGGGGGAGTTGGGATACACTGCAACTTTCTGTTACAGGTCCCACCTGTATCCTAAGAATACAGAACCTGAATCTTGCAAGGAATATTCACAGACTGCTATTAGGATGCAGGTTTCCCAATAGGGCAACGAACTACCCTATGCCGCAATTGTAAAATGTGGCTTGTATTGCAGTCAGTGGCTTTGATGCTGCTGCCTAAAGTGCAACTTTTCTCCTCTTTCAACTGTTTCTAAAATCTTGGTCCTCCTTAAATGAGCATGCATGCTTGATGGTAGGGCAACCAACAGAAGCCTCTCAAGCAATGCTGGGATATTAGCCAAATTGGTTAAATACTAAACTATACAGTTGAGGAACATGGGCAGACCCTGAATCAACAACTTGTTCTTTCTCTGCTGCTGGACTGGATTATGAACTCTGAGTAAGTGAAGCAGAACCAGCACCAACAGCAGTGGCTGGGAAGCAGCCTCCCAAATTTTCATGTGCCTAGATGGGATGAAGCCTGCCCCTCAGCCGATGTTTCAAAAGAGGAAGAGATCTGCTTAGGAATCTGTAGCCCTCCAGATGTTTAGGCCTACAACTCCCATGATCCCTCACCATTGCCCATGCTGGCTAGTGCTGATGAGAATTGTAGGCCAAAACATCTGGATGGCCACAAGTTGCCCAACCCGGACTAGTCCCTAGCCTATTGCTGCAAACATCCTTATGAGGTGGCACTTAGAATTAGAGCAGTCTGACAACTTTGTGCATCTAGATTCTGGGTTCAGTAGTGAAAACTAGTTGAGTTTGGTTTGGCAGCTGTCAAAAGGTGAGCTGTCAAGCCAAACCAAAGGCATGAGTGATCTTTACTTGCAAAAAAGAGGTGGTGGGATTTACACCCCCTTTGTGGCAAGATCCTCTTTTTTATAGATTTCATAGATCATAGAGTTGGAAAGAGCCTACAAAGCTATCGAGTCCAAACCCCTGCTCAATGCAGGAAACTAGAGAGGTCTCCCATCCAAGTAATAACCAGGCTTGACCCTGCTTAGCTTTCCCACTTGCCCTGATTGTCCTCAGGGTGATGCACATTTTGCTGGGGAAAAGGAGTTTTTCTGGGTCCCCTTTAAAAGGGGTTTTTTTTTAAAGGGCAATGGGTTTTTGTTTTTTGGCTGGGACATCTGACTGTATATGTCCTAGTCCAAAAAACCCCAGTGCCCTGTCAAAACTCCTTTTTAAAGGAACCCAGAATTTTGACAGCTAGCTGTCTAAATTCCTTTTCCTCAGAAAAAAGGGGGGGTACACTTTGGCACTTCCCCAAGCACCTAGAGCCTCGGGAAACAATGCAAAATGTGCATCACCCTGAGGACTATCGGGGGGGTGGGGAGAGAAGAAGAAAAAAGAGGATCTTGCTGCGTAGGGGGTTTAAATCCCACCACCCCTTTTGTGAGCAAAGATCACTTGCACTTTTGATTTGGCTTGACAGCTCACCTTTTCACAGCTGCTAAACCAAACCAAGGAGGGGAAAGCCTCTTTGGACCCTCTCTGGGTCAATGTCCAGGGTTGGTACCTGCTGCACTTTGGCAGCAGGTACCCCACCCCCGACATTGCCCAACCAAGGCTCCTGATTTCTCCACTTACGCAACTGCACTCGAGCACAGTTGCACAAGTACAGCTAATTTCTATTTTAAATTTCCCCCCCACAAGTATTTATGAAAATTGGGGTGGAGGAAATTTTTAAAAAATGTTTGCCAGTCAAAGACAACCCCTCCTAGGTGCCACTCGGGCACTTTGAAGGGGCTGTCACTGGTTGTCAAAACGCGGACTGCAAAATGCAGCGGTCAAGCCGCCTTTTCCAATCTCCGGGGGGGGGGAGTTAAAATGCAAAACAGCCATGGGGAACCCAACACAGCTCTCAGTCCTGCCACGGTGTCCCCTGGAATACGGCCTGGAGGAATAATCGGGGGAGTGAAAAACCCATGGTGAGACCAATCGTCTGTCAGGTTCACTGTGGGTTGTTCACAGAACCAACCAACCCACTGTGGCTTATTGCCAGGATGGGTTGGTGAGACATGTGAATCCACCCAGAGAGAGAGAGAGAGAGATTAGAATGCATATATTTACCTATCCCAGAGGGGGATGGATTCAAGTGGAAGTATGGAATGCTGTAGGTCTCACTTCCAAGTTCAGGGGGTTCTTCTTCTATAATTTTGTGATTGGGAGCTTGGGGTTAGCAAGGTACTTGCATGTCCCTTTAATCTTTGCATGTTCTAAGGCTTCCGTTGACCTTTTTTTTTTTTTTTTTACCTAGTGCACCACCTAAAATTAGTTCCTGGCAGACCTCATGGCCAAAACATCTGGCCCAATTTTTGTTTCTCTCCCCACCCCCTGCTTTTTGTGCTACCTAGCCTAATGAAACATACTGAAGGACTCAAAAGCTTGCACACTTTTGTTGGCTGGTCCTAATAAAAGTATTACCCAACTGTTCTTGCCCTGGATGATCCTAAGTTCTTATCTAGCCAGCATTCTGTGGGGAAATGAAGGTTCTAGAGTCAGGGTATGAGTCATACCTCAAAAACAACAGTGCGACTGAGCCCCTTGGTAAAAACCTGAGACCAAATCCACTTGTGGGGTGGGGGAGACAAACTTGGACAACCCAATTTATTAAATTAACTAAGCATCCAAGACAATGAAGAACCTCTTGGGTGATTACTGGATTAGCCTCCAAAACTTTGAAATATTACTGGAATATGCATCCTTTCTGCTTAGAGTCCTCCATACATTTCTATGGGTTATGAACAATGCCTGTTGCAGCAAAACAGTAAGAGGTAGGCTGAAATGTATCATTCAAATACAGAGAGTTAATGTTTCAATGTTAGTGTTACTAAGCTGAATGCTTTAAAGGCATTGAAGCTCATGTCTGTCTCAACTGCACATCTACTGACGTGAACCAGACACCATGCAAATGGGCTGCAGGTACTCAGTGGCAGAAAAAAAACTTGCACACACTTAGACACAGGTTACTTTATTATTTATATGTCATGTGTTCAAGTGCTGAGCCATAGCACTGAAAGGAGAAAGAGTTTCCATGGCAGAGTTCTGGTGGCTGCTACTTGGAAGCAAACTGGAGAGTGGTAGAGACTGAGAAGAAAGGATGCAACTTCACATATGTAGAGAAACATATACCGTAAGAATAGGTCAAGAAATAGCCAGTGATGGACAAGGCTTCGCACTACCTTAATCGTATGGAATTAAAAGGCTGGCATGTGATTGAAAATTCCCCAGCTCTGCCCCTGCTCCAAAGGACAAATTTACATGTTATGGTATCAGGTGGAGACCCCTTAAAATGCAGGTATCTATTACCACATGGTGAGCTGTTCACATGAAACAGCTCCGGTAGTTTTCCCCCTTGCTATCTTAGGCCTGATTTCCCCCTTGCTATCTTAGGCCTGAATTCTGCAATGCAGCAGCTGTTAATAATGTGTGTTCCCTCAGACAGCATCCTCCACGGTATATGAAATCTCCCGTACCGCTTCACACAAACAGGGCTGCCGTCAACCCCTGGCGTCCTTAGGTAACTGCTAGGGACCACGTGCTATGGCAAGGTCCACCACTGATGCCCACGATTGGCTCCTCTTCAGAACAACATTTCTGCCTCGGAGCCGGAGCCACCATCTTAGTTGCCCACAATGCCTTGGAATGAGGCTACAGTGGAGGCAATTAAAACGGTGACTAGACTCAGTGCCTGGCACTGCTCAGTGCTGCCTGGATGGCTGCAGCTCCTGACTGCTGCTATCTGCCACTGCTACCAGGTAAGCCCACTCAGGCTGACAAATGGAGGAGGCAACCAGGTGGGTCTTTGTCCAGGGTCCCCTCAAACCTGGAGCCAGTGGAGGCTGGTGGTTCTAATGTCAGCGGGGCTGTGTATCTGCTCCGGATTTCTCGCTGAATTTTTAAGGAGCTATCCATGGTGCTGAAGCTCCTTTGGGGCTAGGATTCAGTACCATGCCTAGCTCATTTAAAGTTCAGACTAAAACCCAGAGTGGATATATAGCCTCACGGACACTGGAGCCAGCAGCCTCCACTTCCTGGAGCTGGCCCTGTACACAAAGATTTATTCACAGCAGTTACCACAAAGTGAGCACAGAAAGTAAGCCAGAAGTGACGGATGGGTCAAGCCCAAAGATTCCAAGCAGTTAAGTAACCAAAAAAACAAACAAAAAACCATTTCTGAAATTGAACCACACAGTATAAAGCAAAAAAGTCCATGATCACTAGCAAAGCTGACTCAGGTACCATCATTCAGACATGACCACAGCTTAAAGTGGTTTATTTAAGGAAGTAGTACCCAGAGCTCACTTTCAGAAGAGGCCTCCATAACACCCCACCCCTGAGAAAGTCACCTTCTGTTTAAACTTCCAAACCACTCTTTCCATCTGCTCCAGGCTGTTATCTCGCCACCGTCTGGCCTCTTCCATCTTCCTCTGGATACCTCTGCGTTGCACCCATTTCCACAGCACAAATGCCGCAGCTGAGCCACAGGCCACAGCAAGAGCAGCCTGAGGATTTATTCCATCCTTCGGCAGGATCCCTCCCAGCGTCTCCTGGATCATGGCAAAGACGTCTCTCTGCCTTCCCAGCTCGGCGGTCTCTGAAACTGGCCGGAGCTGGACTCTTTAAGCAGTAGCTATTGAACTATTTTTAAACACAGGACACCTTCAAAATTCAAGCTGTGGCTCCTCCCAAGGTTTCCCACAACCTGACCTTTAATCTGTTAGACAGCAACTTGATTTACAATTCCCTACAATTTGCTTAATGTCAAACAGAATACATGTTCCAGCAACTAAGCCAATCATCTTTTGTTTTAGTAGGAAAATATTATTATAGCAGCACAGAGATAGTAGTCCATGTAGTTAGGGTCTATACATTGCAAGGCTCAGCTTGGGGGGGAGAGATGCACATGAATGCACATGCACAGTGTGTCACTGTCTGCTATGTGCCCCATAGATCCTTCTCACAGTGGTGCAGCTGAAAAACGGCTGGGCTCGGGGGGGGGGAAGTCCACTTTCCAATCAAGGAGCCTTGGATCAATAGAGTCCTTGGTGGGGCTGACCTTCAACCCCCCCTCCAGCCAATTGTCTACAGGGGGCTTTCCCCCTCCCTATTAAAGCCAATGGACTGATCCATCCATTAGCTTAAATATGGAGGAAGGAAAGTCCTCCATACCAAAAACAAACAAACAAACAAAAACAGGGAGAGGAGAAAAGAAAAGAAAGAGTTAGAGAGGAGACTGAGAAGGAAAGAAAAGAGCCATGGAGAGGGAGAGAGAAGCCATAGTAGGGCCCACACACAGGGTGCATAATTATGCATACACATGCAAACATAGATGGGGGGGGGTGCTCCCATCATTTTTGGGATTCACCCCCCCCCCCAGCATCCAATTTGTGGTGGTGTTCAGGGCACTTTTTCAAAATGCCAAATGTGTCCACAGGCCCAAATATGTTGGAGACCCCTGATCTAAACAGTGCAATCTACACTCTCCTCATTTCAGGTTCAGGTTTTTGGTGAGATGGCACAATATCACTGAAATGGCACAGATTAGTTATGTTTCCCCGGGGGGGGGGGCTGTCCATTTTTGTTTTACTTGGTATTAAAATTGTGAGATGCCTTGAGCTCCTGCTGGACGGATGGTGGATTGGAGGGTTATTGTTATTTATTTACTAAAAAAGATAAATGCATTCCATCCACTCACCAGTGCTTCCTACCAGATCATTCCAAACAATGCAGAATACAGCCTACTGTGAACAGCAAGCATCAACTGACCTCTCTCATGCCGTTGTCCCAAAGCATGAACTGTAAAGCACTACATATAATATATAAAGTGCTAGATAGCATCTATTTCTTGCAAAAAGCAGCTATACACTGCAGTGCACTGCTTTCCAAATAGTTGCCCTGCAAGCTCCAATTAAATAGTGATAATGCATGAACAATGGCCAGGTTTGCGCATGACGTTAACCCATGGTATGGGTTGCCGTGATTCTTGGTTGTCATGATGTGTGAATGTGGCTGTGTTAACAAACCATGGTTTATTAACCATGAACAACCCAGAAAGATAACCCATGGTTTGTTGTTGGGTTGTGAACTCTGGGTTGTTTAACCCATGGGTTGTAGTTATGTGTGAACCCAGAACCCCATGCTTGTTCATGGGTTGTTTCACCAGGCTAAAGTGGTGGGCAAGAGTGGTAAAACACGCACGCGCGCACACACACACACACTCTACATGCCAGTACTACAGCACAACAAAAGGCATTTGGGATATAGGGAAGGAGGGAAACAAACAACCCAGGGATTGAGAAAACAAACCATAGGTTGTTTGATCTTCTACCAGACAAACCCTGGGTATGGCAGCAAACCATGGGCTAAATAAACCATGGGTTAGCATTGTGTGAACCAGGCCATTCTATGGTGATTTGTGATGGAAATGAGTGGGCTTAGTACTTCACCCCCAAAAGAGCACCCTTGATACACAAGAATAGACATTAGGGAGTCAGAGGCTTAAAGCTAAATAAAAACAAGATATAAATCACAAATATTTATGATCAGAATAAAGGCCACATCGTTACTTTTTTTTTTTTTTTTAAGGTTACAAATCTCCTTCTCTTTAAAAAGGAGAAAAAAACAGTAAGAGCTGTATAAACAGCAGAGTAATAAAACTCAGCAAACATACTTAGGTCTGTTGGAGCGACCTTCAGGAGCCTGAACAAACTGGCTGAGGAGATGGAGTGATGGACAGACTTTGGCCTGTCTTAACTAAGGCCAACAGTTATTCATTTCCAAACTTAAACTCACTTGCAACATTTTGAATATTAACTCACTTCCATGCTGCAGAATGACTTATTAATGTACTCTTGTCCCTGGCTCAGTGTGGCTTACCCACGTTTATACATTTGCTCCGGAGTGGCACTGCAACAAGTACAATGGAATGCCACTACTCCTCCCCTCACCCCTGCAGAGTGTCGCTGGGTGAACCAAGCCCTTTCAATACTTCCCATCCCATTTTTCATCCCTCAGTTTCTCCGGCTCTGAGAAACAGCCTGAACGTTCCCAGCCTCACCATGTGGGTATATCTACAATACCGAAATCAATCAAAAGAAAGCATTCACAGAGGTATGATGCAACCATTATATTGCTCCCCTACATTTTCACAGGTAGCCCCATGAATAGTTCGAGGATGCTGATTATTTTATTTATTTATTCATTATATTTATACCCCACCTTTTTTCCTTCAAGGAGCCCAAGGCGGCTTACATCCTCCTCCTCCTCTCCATTTTATTATTTGGATCCATTCCAATCCAGGTTTAGGGACTGAGACAGCCTTGGTCACCCTGGTGGATGACTTACACTGAGGAAAGGGGGAGTAAAACCCTGATAGGGCTCATTTCAAAGTGCTTGTTTTTATTTTTAAAGCCTTACATGCTTTGGGTCCAGGTTATAAGAAGGACCACATACACATTTATGAAGCTGCCTATGTGTTAAGATCATCAATGGTGGCCCAACTTGCTGTCCCACCATTAAGACCTGTAAGGTGGGGTTCTAGAGATAGGGCCTTCTCAGTGATGGCCCCAGCCCTAGGTAATTCCCTTCCAAGATATATACAGCTGGCTCTATCTGTTATTTTTAAGAGGGCTTTAAAAATATGTTTTCTTTATATTTTAATTGAAAGGTTTTTATATATGCCACCTTTAGATTTGGCTTGTTTTAACTGGTTCACTCTGATTTATGATCTTAAAACTGCTTTATGATTTTATGAACTTTCTATATTGATACTTAATTGCATGTTTTATATTGTAAGCAGCCTTAGGAAGACTGCAGTCTTGAAAGGCAGCTAATAAATGCAATAAATAAGAAGTCACTACCAGACACAAAAGCTCTTCAGTTATTTAATCAAAACAGGTGTCCATGGTTATTATGGGCCTGCCGGGCCCAGGTGGCATCTTCCCATCATTCTGCTTTCTTCAATATCACATTCAGTGTATTCTTGGTTTTTCCAAGGTCAGCTTCTCCACTTCCTTCATGAACCGGAGGCACAGCTCGTCCTGCCACGGCAAAGCCACACACTGGACAGCCACGGGGAGTCCCGCGGCCCCTTCCACTGCCTGCAAGGACAGAACATGGAAGGAATTTTTGTGGATCAAGTGTCAAAGAAAGGCTCCTGCCAACCTCCGCAGAGCAACTCCTGCCAAGACATACCTTCACAAAGACTTTGTCCCACATATCATTATAGTACCCTTTGAGACTGCTGAGCTCCTCCTCATCCTCCTTTGACACCGTTGTGACGGGTACCACTCCAGCAGGGAAGTCCAAGACGTTATACAAGAGAGAGTAAAAGGATCCAACTGTAGAGACAAGAGGACAACATCTCCAGTGTGACAGATTACTTTCCATCATAGCTAAAATGGCTGGTTCACTCTTTTTGGCAACTTACAATGACGGCTAACAACTTACATCGTGTATTTACAGCAGATAGTGCTTTATAATACAAATCCCACAAGCTATCCATACAAATTTTAGGAAGCAGATTATCCTCCTTTCCTATTTTACAGATGAGAAAACTGACTGGAGGGATCAAGGTTTACTTTGAGCAACTATGTGTGGGTCCACATCATGCATGGAAGTCTCCATGCCAGCAGCCCCCAGAAGACACAATGATGTTTCTGAAGACACATTTGCCTTTGCAAACCAAGAAGTGATTTTCAGCAGCAAGCACACGATCTGCAGCGTATAAAGCAACTGACCTTGCCTCTGTAGAAGGGAGGGAGAGCTTGGTGCCTTGCCTTTCGCTACTGGCTTAAGGTTATCTATGCTGATCCATCTCAAGGCTACCTCTATCTAATGTATAGGGACGGTTTCACAAGTTCATGGACCAAAGGATTTACGGCCAAACTGTGTTTATTAGGTATCTATGGATTTTCTTTATACACAAGACCACTCCGTGATAAAATCCATCATAGAACAACGGATTAAAGACATTGATCTTCAATACTCCATGTCAAAAGCTAGTAGTTCCTGCTCTCCATTACATCATGGTCTAAGTTTCGAACTTCCCAGGTATGCTAGATATTTGGATTTTCTGACCGTCCCCAAATATCGCAATATTAAGGGCAAGATTTAATTGCTTCCCTTCTGCAATTTTAGTAGGGTGCTTTCAGGGCAAACCATATGAGGATCGACTGTGTGGTTGTGAAGATGAGGCGGTTGAATCCTTAGAGCACATTTTTTTTTTTGAATGCAGCCTCCACAGGGAGGAACGAAACAGACTTCTTGGCCCTATTATGAGGAAATGCCCTGGGAGGTCACCAGACCAGTACCTGAAACACTTTCTGGCAGGGACATGTAAACCAACAACAGAGGCAGTGGCTAAGTTTCTTTTTTCTGTACTAAGGACTCATAAGGCAATTCTTCCATCATAAATGTAACTTCAATAGTAGGATCTTGTTTTTGGTTATCTTAAGATGTTTTAAACTGGTGTATGTTTTAATAATGTTTGTTGTTGTATAATGATTTAATGATTTGAAATCATTATTTTTTAATCCGTTTTTATCCGTTTAATGATGTCCGATATTGTTTTTGTTGGGTCCGTGACCGTATAATAAAAATTGATTGATAAAGCAACTGAGATAGGTGATTGACAAGAACATGGGGCACTTTTAGTGCAAACTCTGTCTATTCAGCCACTCCAGCTCACAAGTACATTTGCTCTCACAAAAGGGGTATAGATTCAACACAGTGTCAAAGCTGAGCTGGGAAGGAACCCCCCCCCCCCCCCGCAATCCAGCTGCACTCCTTCCATCAGCACTCTTTCTATTGATTCAATGGTTGCTGGTGCATGGTATCCCACAGGGATTAATCCTGACCCTTACACCATTCAACATCCACACGGAACTGCTAGGAAAAGTCATCCAGGAGGTTGGAGTGCACTGTCACCAATACGCAGATGACATGCAACTCCATTTCTCCTTTTCTTCTATCATCAGTGAAGCTGTTGAGGTCCTACACTGATACCTGGAGGTCATAATGGACTGGATGAGAGCCAATAAACTGAGACTTAATCCAGACATAGCAGATGTGCTTCTGGTCAGGAGACAGACAGGTTCAGGAACAGGAATTCGACCTGTTGTGGATGGAGTGGTACTCCTCCCTTTAAAGGGGTTGCTTCTGGACTCAGCTTTGTACTTGGGTGCTCAGGTAGCAGCTGTAGCCAGGAGCGCTTTTGCCCAGATTAGGCTGGTTCAACAACTGCATCCAGTTGCCGATGAGGTCGGACCTGGACACCACGACACATATCTTAGTTACATCTGGATTGATTATTGCAATGTGCTCTATGTGGGGCTGACTTTGAAAAGTCTTTGGAAGCTTCAGTTGATCCAGAATGTGGCAATAAGGATGTTAGTTGACATTTGCTCACAGGATCATATCACACCTGCCCTGCAAAAGTTGCACGGGTTGCCAATCTATTTCTGGCCATAATTCAAAGTGTTAGTGATTACCTTTACAGCCCTAAACAGTTTGGATCCAGGATATCTTAAGGTCAGGATCAAGATCTGTCCTGACTATGGTGGATGCCCAGTTGATGGGGACAAGAGAAAGGGCCTTCTCAGTGGTTGCACCCAAATTATAGAATACTTTCCCCCATAAGGCTCATTTGGCTCCCTCTCTTACCACATTTTGCTGGATGGTAAAAAAAACTTTTTTTATTCCAGCAGGCTTTTATTTTACTGGGAAGATAATTTTCTATGCAATCTCCTTTTTCTGTGCTTGGTTTGATTTTGTTGTTTTTATGGAATGCTATCATATTTTATAATTGGTCATAACTTCTGTAAGCCTCCCTGAGTGGTGTGTAAGGAGTAGAAGGGCAGGATATAAATCTTTATATAAATAAATAAAATAAAATAAATAACACATGCTACTGTGCTAAGGCTAGCATGGCTGGCCTGGGTCTGCTCACTGCATATTCTGACATGGAATGGACTAAAGTCAGCGGTGGCCATACAGCAAGTCACACAGCAACATGCCCAGGAAGTTGTATGCTAACAGCAATCCAATGCTTAACTGTGCCTAGCCACTGGTGTGGGAAGCCATTACTGCTAGGCAACAGTGACTTAAGAGTCTGACCACTCGTCCAGGGGTGGGGTTGTGCAAACAATATACACATCCACCCACCAGATCACTGTCGCAACAATAGAGAGTGCCCCTGAGAACACCAAAGTTGGCCATTCTTGGCTTAGCGCAGTGTTCTCCAAGCTTGGGTCCCCAGATGTTTTCTGGGGACCCAAGCTTGGAGAACACTGGCTTAAGAGTATTAGGACACAGGGCAAGCTGGAAGATATCTGAAAGTGGTCAAAGGGACACCAGTGACTTCTAGAAAATTGCTTTTCCACGTTATGTGCAAGTACCTGAACATTTCTCAGGAAATCCAATCTTAAAAGCCGGACCCACTATAGGACAAAGCATTACATCCAAATCTAGTCTCCTCCATTCAGCAATGAATTCCTGGAAGTATTCCTAAGGAGGGGAGAATAGGAAAGGACAGGCAGACTTCAGGAAAAGAAAAGGCATGGAACTGGCAGCAAGCAGGAATGTAATGGAACAACGTACGTGGCACCATCCCAATTCAAACTTATTGCATGGGACTATCCAGTCACTGAATTAAACCAGCGCAAAATGACATGGCCCCCCAAGACAGCAGTAACTTTGAATAAAATAGACGCTTTATATTCTTATGTCAGTTTTCTTCCTAAGTTTCATTTAATAATGTACAAGTTACCCAGAGAACAAGGAGTTCAAACTAACTGTGTGTGTTGTTAATGGAGGCTTTTCTTTTTCTTTTTTTAACTTCCCCAACCCCAGGGGATGGCATTTTGAGAGAAAAATGGAGGGGGGGTTAACCCTCCCCTCCCAGAGTGTCATGGTCTCAATTCAAATCAGGGCCGCACGTGCTTACTGTTTTATTGCTTACAATAAAACAGTAAGCAAGCCTCTGCTACACACTATGCGATTAGCATAACTGTGTAATTTGGCTCTTTGTGTGCATCTTGAGGGGGGAGCTGGAATCTTAAGGTGTTATACTATTTCTACTTGCAATTTCCTTTGCATTATACTGTAAGAGTTTGCCAGTGAGCAATGTCTCTTTAGAGCCTTGCTTTGTTGGTGTGTTCAGGAGGGCGAATAAGTATGTGGGTAGTGCTTTTGCATTAGAAGCACTTCTGTGCCACACACAAAGTCCAAAGGAGAAATGGCAGGTTGATCAAGACTAACACATCTCCTCTTTGTTCCTCCCGCCAATTAACTCCACAATGAAAGAAATTTCACACTGTCGCTGGCTGTCTCAGAAAATATTTATTTCAGCAAGCCCCTCCCAAGCGCGCATCAGGCCTCCGCACTCTCAGGGGGTAGCATCTTGGTTGCCAGTGCCCCCTCGCTACAAGTGGGTAAAAGGTGGATTCCCCCACCCCCTCAAGCAAGCTAAAATGGCCCTCTAGGTGCCCATTCCCACTCTGCACATGTGCAGAGGCACACCTCCCCCAGGCACCCATCTAACCTAGTCTGGCTTCTGAGCCCAATGCTATGGAAGAAGGGAAGGAGTGGAAGTGGGCCAGCATCAAGGGCATGAAACAATACCTCTGCGCTGTGTTCTCTGGCTTTAGGAGTGCCATATTGGTGGTCACACCTGCTTATTATCTGCCCCTCATAGTTGGACAAATGTGGAATGGCAACAGAAATATCTGTGTTTTTCTAGTAGTTATCAACATGGGCGAACAAGATAATAAAAACAGTTACAGCATACCCTGGTGGTGAAAGCGGGGAGAGGGGAAGGAAGGGGAAATGCTGAAACTGAAATGAAATCTTAGTATCCTGGACGCTGTGATCGCTCGCCTTGGTAGCAATTACTGAGCAGCAGCTGAAGCACAGAGTTACACAAAGAGCTGAAATGGGAACTGTAAGGATACGTAGCAAGATCTAAGGGAAGGACAATCACAGGGTAGGACAAACAGACAGTCCTCACCACTTTAGCAGCTTAAAAATATTGTCTAGTTTAGTCCTGAGAAGACTTTTTTTAAAAAAATGAGAATTTTTTTACCGCAATTTCAGTGTGAAGTTTCCAAAGCTCTTTCACAGACCTAAAATTTCCAGAGAGAAAAAGGTGGTGAAGGTGAACAGTGCTTGGATTTGCATGCGCATGTTCTACACCAGCCTTCCCCAACCTGGTGCCCGACGGATGTGTTGGAATACAACTCCCATCATATTCTACACCACAGGCAGAACTACATGGTATCCTGGCAAACAGGTGTTGTTGAGGTAATGAATATGGGGGCTGAGGGGGCATTTGTAGAGAAGAATCAGTGAGTGGAAGGGATGCGTACTTAACCCTTCCCTTGCTCATAAATCCAATAGCGCGCACATCACAAATCAGGCCGTTTCCCCCTTTGCCTAGGGTTAGTTTCCATGGTAAAGCCTTGCCAGGGAAAAATTAAAAACAGCCTAGCAAGTAAGGGTTAAGCATTCCCCTCCCACCTACTCTGATTCTTTCCTGAAAGTGTCACCCTACATCTGCCTTACAAAGAAAAACCAGAATTGGGAACGGAACTTTAGTATTCTGCCCTTAGTATTCTGCCCTTAGAATACTATTATGTAGGGGTTTTTTTTAAATTTACACTGCATTTTTTAAGAAATCAAAAAGGAACAAGGTGACTAAACCCCAGGTGTCTAAAAACGTACATGGTCAGCAGGTTACAGCTGTTTGTTTTTAGCACTGTATCTCATGGCGTCTTCAAAATTTTAAGAAATTCAGGCTTTTTTTTTTTTTTTTTTTAAAGCAAGTTTCTAGCCCTCAATGCTGCAGAGAACAATTAAACACAGCCAGCCAGCCAGCCCCAGCCCCAGCCCCAGCCCCAGCCCCAGCCCCAGCCCCAGCCCCAGCCCCAGCCCCAGCCCCAGCCCCAGCCCCAGCCCGCGTTCTTCTGTCTGATGTTCAGGGCAATTTTGATGTGGACACGCTTCCAAACAGGCCATTCCATCCATCTGTAACCTTAGATAGTACAATCACATGAGAGTTGTGCGATTTACCTGCCTGAATGTTTGAATCAACTCAGTCTTTAGCAAGAAGTCATTTTGATGCGGGGGCAAAAGAATATTAGCAGCACATAATGACTATGCGGTCAGCTCTTTCCCTGGGTACTGGGCAGGTACCTTGAAGCCTCCTGATGCAGTGAGAGAGAAGACAGCCATTGCGCCTCCAACCATTCCCATCTCCTTATTTACCTGCCAGAGGCCGCCCTGCCTCCCACAAGTCACTGATCTGTCATTTTAATCAATTAGCTTTTATTATGTAAAAGATTACAAGGGAGCCAGTCTTGTTTCAGTCTACACAGCAGGTTGTGTTATAAACAATTGCTACAAAGGAGTCAAGCTGCTTTAGCATCTGGGCCAGTCACTGACTCTCAGCCTAACCTACCCCACAGGGTTGTTGTGAGGATAAAATGGAGAGGAGGAAGATTCTGCAAGCTGCCTTGGGTTCCTTGCAGGAAAAAAGGCAGGGTACAAATATAATAAATACAATACAATAATAAATACAAATACAATAAAAAAGCTAATGCAGCAGATTAGAGAGCTGAGCCTAAACTATTGGGAAATTGTTAGAGCCCTCCCACTGAGGCCAGGTGTGCCAACAGAAGTCCTGCTTTCAAGGTGGATCATTTCCTTGAGGAGTGTCTTGTCATATTACTATACGCTACTCCTCCCTCCTCCTTTGACATCTAACCCTGGGATCTCTCCTCCCTCCTCTTTCTCCTCTTTGCACTGGCTCAACGTTCCCACAGTCTCAGAAGGGCCCGTTGGCACTATCGGCACTATTCCCACCTGTCTCCAGCTGCTGTTGGCGTTGAGGCCTCAGCCACCTCTTCCCCCTCCTCGTCTGAGTCAGAATCAAACCCCATGTCTTGAGACACCTCTGCAGAGTGCTGGGCTTAACCTGTACACCTGCTTGGTGGCACGCTAGGAGGCCTGCTCGCCACGGCAGACAACAAGACCAGGGAGGAAACAGGTGAGAGGAGTAGTACTGTGGTAGCTCCCTCCTCTGCACTGCATCAAGAGACTGAAAGGTACACCACCAGCATAGGAGGTGGGGATCCAAAGCATCGATCTTTACCTCTCTTTCATGCCTGCCACGAATTTTGACACACGAGGACTCTAAGGAAACAAAAGAGGAATTCATATGCCAAGTTACCAATTAAAAATACATGTTTTTTAAAAAATACTAAAAATATATATCTTAAGCTTTTTAAAAAAAAGAGAGAGAGAGAGAAGTGCGCCTAGCTGGAAAAGGTGAATCACAATTCGCCCCACCGCAGCCCATGAAACAGAAAGCCCCTTCGTAGATACTCAAGTTCAGTTGTCCCAGCTCAATCTGCCGCACATCACAGTGTAGTGCTCAGACTAATTAAGAGTGAATCAAGGACAGGGTTGTTCATAAGTAAAGACATTTTTAAACATATTCTCGTCCCCAACCACAAAAAATACCCACCCCCATGCTAAAATAGCCCATAATTTCTGCATTAAGAGAAATGTATATTCTGCTTTAGTGGAAATGTTCAGTTGTGAACCTCAGGAGATTTAGGACAAATCTGTTCAGTGTGCATCTTTTCTTCTGAACCTCTTATCTGATTTTTGTTTTGTTAATACAACTTGAAATTTCTTTTAGCGAGGAAATGAGAGAACGGTGCAGTGAGGAAGAATGTGACTATACAGATAGGAAGAATGTGACTGAAGGCCATTAAAGGACGATGGATTAAGCACTTGCCACGTGTACACTGGAGCATGCTGCAATGCAGCTTACATGTTTTCAAGTGCATCTCTGTCACCATAAGGTCTAGAATCTTGCTTTAAAAGTAGCAGGGAAAAGGGCAAAAGATGATCAGGAATCTGTATGTATAGAATCACAGGTCTCCCAGTCTCTTAGCCTAGTTTAAGGTTGTATCATGGCTTGAGGACTTGCTCCCATGTTTTGAAGGGCAGTATGAACCTGAAGTTTATTTATTTATTTATTTATTATTATATTTATACCCCACCTTTTTTCCTGCAAGGAACCCAAGGCAGCTTACATAGTCCTCCTCCTCCTCCTCCTCTCCATTTTATCCTCACAACAACCCTGTGAGGTAGGTTAGGCTGAGAGTCAGTGACTGGCCCAAAGTCACCCAGTGAGCTTCATGGCGGAGCGGGGAATAGAACCCGGATCTCCCGAGTCCCAGTCCAACACTCTCACCACTACGCCACACTGGCTCTCACTGTTACTGTCACAAAATCATGTAAAAAAGAGTCTCTGAAAAAAAAATTTGATTAGAGAAGGAGTGTGCAAGATTTCAAGGGACACACATTCCTTCCCTAATCAATATTTTTTTCGCCAGGGGCTCTCTGTTATGCATTCTACACTGTACGGGACTCAGAAGTCCCTAAAGACAGCTTAGCCTTCCACTGGTCCCCCCCATCTTTGCCCTCAGCACCTTTCCCTATATGGGACAAGAAACCAGTACACTCTCTGGTCTTCTTCGCTAGGGTGATTACCCCATCATTAATTTGCATAGCCAGAGCTCCCTGTGAATTTCCAAGTAATTGTGAACAACCTTTTGCTTTTCCCCTCCCCTGAAACAGGTAAATATACCCACTGTAGTGCATCCTCTGTCTCCTGATATTGCTCTGAATCTGTCCCTTCTGCCCCTCGCATGGTCAACCTCATACCACTGAAACCTGAGTTTCCCCCTGTTGCACTTAGGCCTCCGAAGACCGCCATTGCCCTTGTTTCCTCCTAGCTCCTTGGTTTGGCAAACCCTAATTCCCACCTCCATGGCTTCTTGCTCCATCATTGCTATTAGGGACCATAAGGAAAGAAAAACTGCTGGCCCGCTGCTAATGGTAGTGAACTAACCAATCTCCCCCCACCGCACCCCCTTTAAATATCTGTGGCAAAATAAAGGTGCATTCTTCACACTTAAGTTTTGTCGGTGTACTTGAGCTAATTTGACCACTGTGTCAAACACAATGTACTCTCTGCTGTGTGTATGCCATGCCTCTGCTGAAGATCCCAGTATTTCCAAGTCATTCGAGTCCATGTATACAGATGTGTGTTTACATGCACATGTGATAGAAAACAACATGGTTTGATAACAACAAGAATTTCCCCTCAAAATATACAGAGGAAACTCTGTGGTCACAACAGCCACTGGCTGCTTTCTTCAGCAAATCAGGACAGGTTAGTGAGAGACAAGCCTTACTATTGATCTGAAGATCCAGGATACAAGGCTTCGTAGCCAACTTGGTGCTTTTGCTATGAGCTGCAAATCCTTCATTCTGTAACCTCCAGGTTCCCCTTTCCTGAAAGGCAACCAAGACAATCACATTCATAATCTTCACAATGAAAGCTGCATTATCACAGCCTTCAGTCCTCCAGCTCTAGGACATCAGCCGTCACTACTGTCATTCAGAAATGGCTGTGCCCTACAGCCACCCAACTCCATCCACTTCTCGTGGGAAATGTAGTAGTTAGGATTCCTCTGAACAGGAGCTTCCAAATCCAGCATCAGGCTCCCAGCACGTGTGTGTGAAAAGGACACAGCAGCTGTCCTTAGCACAAAGATATTACAAAGGGGCTGAGGCTGGACAGCATTTGGAAGAGCTATAGTCCAATCCAACTCAAGAGGCATCTAGTCAAGCATCCCATTTCCAGTGGTGGCCTGGGAAACCTACAAGCAGAACATGAAAGGGAACAGCCCTCCCTTGTGTTCACCATTCCGAATAACTTGGCATTCTACACAAACTGGGCTGCTATCCCACTGCTCAGCCCTGTCTGCACACAGCTTATGAAAAAAGAAAAAATAACAGAGGCCCCAACCCCAATACAGATCCTTACATTGTAAGAACTGTCCATTCATTCCTACTCTGTTCCCACGCTTTTTATCCAGTTACGAATCCATATGAGGACCTTTCTGCTTATTCCATGACTGACAGGTTGACTCAAGAAGAGACACTGATGGCAGACTTTGCCAAAAGCTGTTGGAAATCAAAGCATGCAATATCTACCAAATCACTACACCAACATACTTGTTGACACTCTTAAACTAATTCTAGGTCGGCAAGGCAGGACTTCTATTGGCAGAAGCCATGCTGATTCTTCAAGAATGCTTGTTCTTCTATATGCTTAATAGCTCACGCTTTAATTATGCTTTCCAATTTACCATACAAAGATATTAGGCTAACTTATTTGTAATTTTCTAGCTCGCCATGGATCCACTTAAAGAAAAAAAAAAGTGTTATGGTGGCTACTTTCCAGTCCTCCAGTAAGGAAACTGATTTTAGTGACAAACTGCATAAAGTTCCAAGATGATCAACTATCACACATCTGACCTCCTTAGGGCGCACTCTTACCAGATTGATGCCTGCTAGACAGCAGCCCCAGAGCATCCAATGTCCAGCTGGGCTCTTGCCACTGGGGCAGGCGGAGTGAAGGAGGCTTTTTAGCCTCTGTGTGCACCTTTCCTGTATTTTCTGCTAGACAGGCCTCTGAGCCTGTCTAGCTGATGCAGGCAGGGACGGGAGCCAAGAGGTTTGTGGATCCAGCTTCTCCCCTCCTCACCCACTTGCTTGCCCCAGGCATGCCCACGTCCTCCCCTCCCGAGGACACCAAACTCAGAAGAAGGAGCCGCTGTGAACCTCTCTGTGGTGGCTGGGCTGAGCTGGGTAGTGGGGGAGATCCATGATCGGATCTCCTCCTCTGAGGTTGGGGCTCTGTCTCCAGCCTCAGGGGAGGTCTGCACCATTCTTTGGCCCCTCAGATGTTGTCGAGGGGCCATCAGATTGCTCTCTCTCTTAAGGGCTCTCGGGTGTATGCCATCTGGACTTGGTCATTTGTAATGTCATCACTTATTTCACTCGATTCAGATACACACCCTCAACTTGCCCATGCCCCAAGACCTGTCTTAGGCATAGGTATTGGTCCAATGTCTTCTGCAACAAAGACCAGCACAAAAAATGCATTCATTTTCTCTGCAATCTCCATATCCTCCCTTAACCATCCTCTCACATGCTTGTCATCTAACAGCAGAGCAATCTCCCAGGCTAGTTTCCTGCCTCTAAATGTATTTAAAAACATTTTAACGGTATACATTATTCATTATTCTATTGTCTGCTTACATTTTCAGAGTTTGTATTCCTTTTTAATATCTTCATTTAGGCAAGACTTTCTTGCCTTCTATAGCATGCCTGACACATTTAATTACCGTAGCCATGCAGGCATCCCCTTGGATTTGTTTGTGCCTTTCCTATATATCTCTGGTATACATTTTATTTGAGCTTCTATTATAGTAATTTAATTGCCCAGTGTAATTTTATAGAGCATCAAAGCACCAGACCACATGCTGCATCCTCTGAGGCTTTCTGCCCCATAAGAGCCAAAGAGTCTCCATCAAAGCTGCATCAACCATAATTTGTAGCAAGGGGTAGAACAAGGGAGAGCAACCAAAATTGGGTGGAGGGGGCAGATGACCCCACTCACCCAACCAACCCTCCATGGGCCAAATGATACCAGGGTACGTGGCCATGCCTGCTGACACCTTTTGGTCCTGGCAGTCACATTGGGAGGATGTTCCTCCTGGTGTTTCTGCCAAGAATTGGCTTCACTGCCCCATGTCATTTCCCATCGGCAGGCGGATGATCCTTCTGGTGTATCCGCAGGAAACAAGTTCATTGCATGCAGTGAACCTGCTTTGCCTGTCCTGCACCTTCTTCCCACTGAAGACAGGATGCAGGGCAGGCAATGCAGCTTCCCCTAATGGGGAAGGTACCACGCAGCAGGTCCCCTGCCTGCCCACATCCCCCACGGATATCTCCGAACTGCGATCAGGGTTCAATGGGGATTCCTCCAGGAGGCAGGGCTTGGAGGCCAAGCTCCACCCTCTGGAGGAATCCAGGAAGGATCCATGGGCTGGAGGTTGCCCTCTCCTGGGGTAGAAGTTTCATACAATTGTGTTTCATCCACAGCAGCACAAGTCACCATTAAGCTGCAGGAGTAAATCAACTCACAGACTTCAGATTGTCAGTGGTAGGTGGTCATTCAGTATCAGAACACACAGACTTGTCTCTTCCCTCGCTGACGGTGACGGAAAACGAAGCAGTAAGGACGTTTAAGACATGTTTAAGCATTACACATTTGAAGCGCTATGCTCATCTCCTTCTCTTACATATAAATACTGGAGTTTAGATAACACAATACTTACAAGTTGTCTAAAAAGGTGGCACCACCATCAGCAAAAAAACCGCACACAGAAATGTGTGAGAGAAAATATTCTGTGCGAATGGGCTCAAAGGGGACAAGCTAAAAAGGAAACCAAGAAAATGAGACAAGAATCTGTGTCACTATAAAGCCGGTGGAAGACAAAGTTTAACTTGCAAGAAACCACTCATCTATTCATCTAGAGCATTTTGCATGAAAATTGTGTATGGAGAGCCGATCTTCCTGGCAATGGCAACTTGTGACGTTCAAGAGAACGAGGTAAAGTTATTCAGAGAGAGGATCTAAGCCATAATGGCACAGTGCAGGCTCTTGCCATTTTGGAGACACAGAGTTGGAAGCTTCCAAATTTCCCCACAAATCCTCTTGCAGCAGCAACAACCACGTAAGACAGTCACCTCCACTTAAATGTAGTACAGGTAGTCCCCAGGTTACGAACGAGTTCCGTTCTTAAGAATGTCTTAAGTCGAATTTGTATGTAAGTCGGAACAGCATAGCGTTCTATACGTTAAAATCAGCATTTACGCAAATTGCATAAATTACACAAATTGCGTAGTATAATACGCTATGTACTCTACATAAACGACGTAGCGCCGGGGAACCCACAGTCCGTTCTTAAGTATGGGTTGTCTGTAAGTTGGACGTTCTTAACTCGGGGACTGCCTATATTTATACAGACTACAGTATTGGATTGCCACCAAGATATTTTTGTGTGTATATGAAATCTTTTTCGGCTATCTGTCCACCTTCCAGCATGGATCAAAGAGGTCTATATTGAGCGGAGATACATGAAAATAACATTAGGGCATATCTCAGAATACACTAGGCATTCCCTTCAGACCAGAAGAAAATATCCAGAAGTCTAGACATTTCATCAATTTCTCCACTGAATGAAAGCTTCTGAAGACCAGAAGTGAAAACATAGTTTAAAAAGCTACAGTCACGCCTTGGATTGAAAGCATAATTCGTTCCGGAAACGTGCTTGTAATCCAAAACACTCTTATATCAAAACAAAATCCCCCCAAAAAAATTTGTACAGAGATTTTTAATTTAAGCCGTACTACAGTACTTGTATTGCAAGACGTTGCTTGTATATCAAGTAAAAAATAAATAAATAAATATTTAAAAATTTGCTTGTCTTGCAAAACGCTCTCAAACCAAGTTACTTGCAATCCAAGGTATTACTGTATGTAGTTACCATGGTGGTAGAAGGAGATGTGGCAAGTCTATGGATGTTTTTCAGGGCATGTACCACAAGGTGGCAGAATAGTGGCAATCCTATGTAATCACTGTATTTACCTAGTGCAAATACAGTGTCTGGAAACAATCTGAGCATCGGACCAAGCTACGTACACATGATGCTAAACACATCTCAGGAGCCACATTAAGGTGGTATTTCCCCCTTAATAGCAGGCAGCAGGGCGATATTCATCTGGACCACAGAGCACAGGGAGGGGAGGTTTAAACCTTTCTGGCCCTGCAACACGGTCCTAACAATCCCCCACTCTGCTGCACTATTAACCGCAGAAACGGAGCTCCCATTGGCACCAATGGGAACTTTTTTTCAGGAGCTAACAGCAGTGCAGCATGGGGGATTTTTGTCAGCACTGTGATGGGAAGGGAAGGATAAACTTAATGTGGTTCCTAATGACATGTTTAGCATCATGCTTAGTTTGGCCATTTGGCTAGGCAATTGAGGCCACAGCACACTCCCAGAAAATGTACCAATGGAGCAAATGGGTCTAGAACGCTCAAGCAAGCCAGCTAAGCCACATGCTAAAAAGGGAAATTCAAGCTTTCTAAGCACACCAGCCAATCCGATCTTGAGGTGGGGATGGGGGACGACGACGACTCAAAATATGGTGGTCAGTCACAGACTGAGCACAGGTAAAAACCCAGCTAGGTCTTCTCAATGCAAATCCTGTTTGGTTATACCACTAAACATCCCATTTCTAGTTATGACAGTTTCCAGAGCCCAGAAAGAAGGGGGCGGGGATGGGAGGAACCCGAAGACCCAGAGTATGGGAGGAGAACTGCTCCCTGATCACATCCAAGACACCAGAATGAACATCATAACCTCTCTTATCAGCCCCAAGTTCCAGACTTATGCCAGGAATGTTGAACCTCTTTCAGCCCCAAATTCAATTTTGGAGAAGCTCCTGGGGGGCACACTCGTGGTGGGTGGAGCTGAAGGTAACAGAGGTGGGGCCCAAAATACCAGCATATTTTAGCTTAAAGTTCTTACTGCCAGTAACTAAGTCTTCGGAGAGGCATTTCAACCTTTAAGAATGCGGGGGTGGGGGGACTGCAAAAAAGCCAGGAAACCACCAAATGTTCAGTGGTTGGGGGAAAGGGGGTGGGGCCAGGAGAAGGCAGCCTGGCCATCTGGGGATCTTGGAGGGCCAGATTTGGCCCCCGGGCCTGACGTTCCCCATCCCTGAAGTAGTCTATTAAAACTGGGGACATCAATTTAACATAGTGCAACTGAACTTAGCACACTTTATCATGACCATTGTCAGTCTGGGTTCCTCGGAGGAGGAGGAGGAGGAGGAGGAGGAGGAGGAGGAGGAGGAGGAGGAGGAGGAGGGAGATAAATTAAGGCCTCCTTTCTTCAATAAAAGAAAGTCAACCCATCTCTCTTCTGGCCAGGACAGCAATGGAAGTACAAGCGGTCGTGGTGGGAGGTGATGAAGGAGGATACATACTGTGTGACCTGCTTTTTCCAGAAGCTGCTTGGTTTCCTGTACAGCTCGTTTCATGGAAGGGCTTGCCGTAATGTAGGAATCGCTGACATAGTATCCAATCCGGAGGGGACGAGAGTCGGAGTACACCTGGAGCAATAAGCAAAGGGAAGCGAACAATTTTGAAAGGCAGTGATAAGAACATAAGAAGAGCCATGCTGGATCAGACCAAGGGTGCAGCATTCTGTTCACACAGTGGCCAAACAGCTGCCCATGGGAAACCCACAAGCAGGACATGAATGCAACAGCACCCTCCTGCCCATGTTGCCCAGCAACTGGTGTACAATGGCATGCTGCCTCTGATACTGGAGGTAGCATAGAGCCAATCAAGACTAGTAGCCATTGATAGCCTTCTCTTCCATGAATTTGTCCAATCCCCTTTTAAAGCCCTCCAAATTGGTGGTGGCCATCACTACATCTTGTGGAACTGAATTCAATATTTTAACTATGCACTGTGTGAAGAAGTACTTCCTTTTATCTGTCCTGAATCTCCCACCAATCAGCTTCATGGGATGACCCTGGTTCTAGTAATTATGAGAGGGGGAGAAAAATGTTTCCTTATCCACTTTCTCCACACCATGCATAATTCTGTACGCCTTATCATGACTCCCCTTACTCGCCTTTTTTCTAAACCAGGGCTCTCCAACCTTAGGTCCCCAGATGTTGCTGGCCTACAGCACCCAGCAAACACAGCCAGCATGGCTAATAGCAAGGGATTCTGGGAGCTGTAGTACAGCAACATCTGGGGATCCAAGGTTGGAGAGCTCTGTTCTAAACTAAACAATCCCAGCTGCTGTAACCTTTCCTCACAGGAGAGATGCTCCAGCCCCTTGATCTTTTAGTTGCCCGCTTTCTGCACTTTTTCCAACTCTATAATATCCTTTTTTAGGTGCGGTGACCAGAACTGTACACAGTATTCTAAGTGTGGTCGCACCATAGATTTGTATAAGGGCAGTATGATCAGAAGATACAACAATTGTGCTGGAAGTACTAGATCTGCCTTCTCCAACCTGGTGTCCTCCAGATGTTTTGGACTACAAGTCCCATCAGCCTTGACTATTGGCCATGTTGCCTGGGTTGGTGGGCACCAGGATAGAGAAGGCTGCACTAGATCAACCATGTACGTGTCCAGTTCTTTGGTCATCAAGGAGTTTTCCATCAGCATTTCGGGTAGTTCAACAAATGTAAATGTCATGCCACCAGTGTAGCTCCAGATCCATTGGCGTAGCAGGACGTACACCAGTTTCTAAAGCTCCTTAGCCAGTGAATCTGGAAAACAGGATGGGACCCTAAAAATACTAGGCAAACAGAAAAGTTTTTTTCTGATAACCAAAAAGAAAAACAAGGATGGTGCCAGGCAAAACTTCCTGGGAAGAGAATTCCAAAAGACAGGGTGCCACAACTGAAAAAGCCCTGTCTCCAGTCACCACCTGCCTCACTTCAGAAGATGGTAGGGCCCAAAGCAGGGCCTTGGAGGCTGATCTTAACACCTTGGCAGCTTCATGCAGGGAAAGGTAGTCCTTCAAGTACTGTGGCACCAGGCTGTTTAGGGCTTTATACATCAAAACCAGCACTTAGAATTGTGCTCAGGAATGGACCGGAAACCAACGTAACCAGAGAGGCCCTTCATGGCAGAAGGTACTTTAACACATAAGTGCACATACCCAAGTGGAAGATACATGTGCCATTCACAACTGATGAGGCACATGCATGTTTTAAATAAATGCTTATTTTAAAGAAAAATGTTTGGAAGCAGCAAATTGGGCCTCCACTTCCATGTGTTTCTGCCCTCACCCACAGCCACTACTTAAATGTGCTTCGAGTCAGATGTGAATGGTATTTATTCTGTACGCTGGGTTTCCGTACGTGAATACAAAAAACAAACACTGGAAGGTGCCCAGCCACCGAGAGGGAAGATGGAGAGCTTTCATTAATTGTTCCCCTCTTTCGCCATGTTTCCCACCGGCAGGGAAAGGGGTACCTATTCCTTCAAAGCTCTCACCTGCTCATTGAAAGGAAGGGGAGGCACCGTGGGATCCAGCCGGAACATTTCATCACACAAGAGGGCCCTGAGGCAAAGAGCTAGGCTGTCAACATCCCTTGCCATTGGTCCTATGCCTGCAGCAACTGGAATCATGGAAGAAGAGAGTGATAGTCTGAACAAGATGGTCTCTCAGATTTGGAAAACATGTATGGGGACAAAGTGCCAAGGATGTGCTGATCACAACAATGACTCCATTCACCACGCAACGCGAGTCACTGTCACATTAAGTCCAAGAAGAGGCAACTCATTTCTTTCTCTCTCTGTATTTCTGTGTCTCTGGGCCGGTTCACACGACATGGAAACCGCGGGGGAGCAGAAGCCACCCGCGGTTCCTGTGTTGTGTGGACGCCGGCCGGGGGCGCCCCCGCGGGACGGCCACGCATGCGAAGCACGCAAAGTGACCATGGGCGGTAGAGGGGTAAGCCCCTACCACGCATGGCCACCCTGCCATGCGAACAGCGGGAGGCCGCCCCGTGGGGGCCTCCCATGGCTGCACAGAGGCGGCAGCCCATAGCAGGCCACTCCGGCCTGTAGGGCCAAACGGCCCCTCTGAGCATCCTGAGCCACCACCCCCTAGCACCGGGAGGCCCATACTGCAGTGCGGGGACTGCCGGCTCCACTGGGGTGCACCCACACGCGCGGGGCACAGGTCATCTGCGGCACCCCGCAGACGGCCCCATGGTGCCTCCGCCGCTCGCCGCCTGGGTCGTATGAACCTGGCCCCTCTGTCTCTCTGTCTCTCTCTCTCTCACACACACACACACACACACACAGAGAAGGATTCATTTTCCAGCTAAACCTTCTTTGTACTCCCTTCCCAGTTTGAACTACTGAAAAAAACAAAAAACAAAATTGAAGCTTTTTAATAAAATGGGAAATCTGAAAACCATTAAGCAATACTGCAAAAGGGAATTATGGGAGAAGCTGGCGAGGTATAGTTTATTTCAGGAAAGGATGGACATGTAGCCCTGAGCTCACAGAGACCTTTCTGGGAATTTCTTGATAGAATTCCCATGTCCGCTACCAACCCAAAATCAGTTTGATTTTTTAAACCAGTTTAGCCCTCATCATTGTAGAGCTACACTTCAACAAGGTAGCAAAATATTTAGAAAACAATACAAATATTATGTTATTAGAACTCATTGCACACTTTAAAAAAGGTTGACAAGATGGGGGGGGGTGTACCAATGATGGAATAAGAATGCCAAAGTGTCACATTATTCACTACCTTGACATCCATCTTTATCCAAAGCAGTAAGAATCACCTACCTGCTTTCTGCCCAGGGATGCTTGGTATAATTCCTTTTTTGCTATGAAGAAGAGAGAAGTTTTAGCAAAATTGTTGGGCTTCCCAGTTCTCAACCCCAACACCTTGCTAGTGTTCTAAATGGGAACCTATTCTCAGGCCCGACTGTGGATGCTTCTTCAAATGCCTTTGAGGCCCCCCTGCACGGAACAGGGGAGAAGGCACTAGAGCAGTGATGGCGAACCTTTTTGAGCCCGAGTGCCCAAACTGCAACACAAAACCAACTTATTTATTTCAAAGTGCCAACACTGCAATTAAACCTGAATACCGAGGGTTTAGTTTTAGAAAAACAACTCATACAGTTGTCCGAACTAATTAACATCTTTTGTCTTAAAAGAAAAACACAGTAACAGAGCTTTCAATGATACAAACAGTTTTTTGTTGAAAAAAAATCAAAAAAATTATTATAGTACTACATTGTACACATAGCCTGAAGGGAATTTATACAAACTTTTAAAATAATTAGGCACATGTATTTTTGGATAAGGGATTCTCAACTTGTAATATGATTATATGCCAGACTGAAATTGTATGGGGCAAGCTTTACCCCGGGTCCTTTCCCTGCTTCTACAGGTGTCGAATTAGTAAAAGTAAAAGTCAACCTGTACTAGGATGAGCAAGATAAACAAGAAAACTAAACGTGCTTAACTCATTTTAAGCACTTTATGTCTTGGACTGCAAACACTGCATTAGGTAAAAGTTTGCATTGGGCATGCTTTTGCACAATTAATGTGATTTTTGCTATTGCATGCATGCTGATAATTTGTCAAACCTTGGCTCATACTCCATTAGTTTGAAAGCAACACATGCAGCACTCAGGTCAACTGTTAGGGCTTTACATCCAAGCCATGCTCTGTGCATCATTCTTCAAAATCTTTTAAACGTGATAACAATGTAGAAAAGAATTCTGTAACAGGAATTCTAGAATAAAATCATTCTGTTCCACACTGTGAGAAAGAACAAGATCATTAGTGTTTTGCAGAAGGGGACAGTCTTTTAGCGATCTGGTGACCAATGGCTTGAGTGCCCACAGAGAGGGCCCTGCGTGCCAGCTGTGACTACTAGCTATCCCATTGTTTAAATCAGCCTTCCCCAATCTGGTGCCCTCCAGATGTGTTGCACTTTGAATGCCTCCAGTGTTGTAGAGCCCACTACCTCCCTAGGTAGTTGGTTCCATTGGCGTATTGCTCTAACAGTCAAGAAATTTTTCCTGATGTTCCATTGGCGTATTGTTCTAACAGTCAAGAAATTTTTCCTGATGTCCAGGCAGAATCTGGCTTCCTGTAGCTTGAGCCCATTATTTCGTGTCCTGCAATCTGGAATGATCGATAAGAGATCCTGGCCCTCCTCTGTGTGACAACCCTTTCAAGTACTTGAAGAGTGCTATCATATCACACACACACACACACACACACACACACACACACACACACACGTCTTCTCTTCTGAAGGCTAAACATGCCCAGTTCTTTCAGTCTCTCCTCATAGGGCTTTTTTTCCAGTCCCCTAATCATCTTTGTTGCCCTCCTCTGAACCCTTTGCAGTTTGTCTACATCCTTCTTAAAGTGTGGTGCCCAGAACTGGACGCAGTACTCAAGATGAGGCCTAACCAGTGCCGAGTAAAGGGGAATTATCACTTCCCGCGATTTGGAAGCTATACTTCTATTAATGCAGCGACTTGGGTTGAGCAGGGGGTTGGACTCGATGGCCTTGTAGGCCCCTTCCAACTCTACTATTCTATGATTCCCATCATTCCTGACCATTGGCCATGCTGGCTAGGACTGATGGTGGTTGTAGTCCAAAACATCTGGAGGGCACCAGGTTGGGGAAGGCTGGTTTAAGTGAATATAAGAAGCTCACAACTGGTAATTTGCTTGCGCACACAGAAAAGGAGGGATTGACCATGCAATCCTATGCATGTCTACTCTGAAGGACACCCCACTGGGTTCAATGGGACTTACTCCCAGGTAAGTGGGTATAGGACTGCTGCCTCTCAAATGTGCACAATAATAAAGGTTTAATGATCCAGCCTAACGTGCATCAGAGTGACTAGTTGAGGTTTCCTACTTGAGTTATTTGTTGCCACATTCTCAAAGTCACCTGCCTACCTACTTATGATGGTCCTGGATCCGGTGAACCCACATGCTGACCCCTGAGAGAGCTTTTAACCAAGGTTTTAATCTGTGTATCTTAAGCTAAGCGCCATTTTTTAAGGACCGGACATGGCATCGTACCTAATCCTGTTGCCTGTGGCTTTGAATCCACAGATTCCACAGAAACCAGCTGGGATACGAATGCTGCCTCCTATATCTGTGCCAATGCCCAGGATGGATCCTCCACTTTTAATAAGAGCACTTTCCCCTCCTGAAGAACCACCTGGAGATTTGCTGTGATCCAGAGGATGCACCGTCTGGCCAAAGATCACATTGTTGCAGTCAAAGCTGGAGAGAGAGAGAGAGAGAGAGAGAGAGAGAGAGAGAGAGAGAGATCGTGCACAAAGGAGAGAGAATGCAGTCAAAAGTCATGGCTAGCCCAAAAGCCTCTGCTGCAATTCCCTTCAGGGAGGGATCATTTGGCCTATGACCTGGCCCACGCCCTGCCTGTGCTATTGCTGCAGCTCCCTTGCCCAACCGCTTGTGATCAGATGCAATGCTCCAGTTTACAGGGATGGGGACTCGGACTCGAGGACTCGACTCGTGAGTCGGACTGAGTCCCCCCTCTGACTCGACTCGGACTCGAGTCCCAATATTTTTAATGGGACTCGAGACTCGACTCGGGACTCGAGACCAAGGACTCGACATCCCTGGGCTGTTGACGAGTCTTCTGGCTGTGCCAGAAGGAGCGCGATCACCGGTGAAGAGCGCATGGAAGCGAGGCGTGCCGCTGCTCAGCCACTATGGACAGCTACCAGGAGCGCAGCCCCAACGATGTGTTGAGATTTATTTTGATTGATGTGTTGTTGTGGGGGTTTGGGTTAGGGTCAGACATTTTGGGTTTGGCTGCCTCTGCCTGCCTGTTTGGGGTTCCCAGCCTCCTCTGCCTGCCTGGTCTCTTCTTGACCTGTTCAACAGTTGAATTGTCCAAGACAAAGACCTCTGCCTGCCTGCTTTGGGGTTCCCTGCCTCCTCTGCCTGCCTGGTTATTTTGGGTTTGTCTGCCTGGTCTGTTCTTGCCAAAATCAGTTGCAGAGTTTTGAAATAAAAAGGCACATTTGTGTCTAGAATTTATTTAAGCCACACATCTGAAGTAGCCTTATTTTGTTGCGGGGAAACCCCATTGATTTTAATAGGGACTCGTGGAGTCAGTTTTGGGAGTGACTCAGGACTCGTGACTCGTGAGTCACCATTTTGGACCAAGGACTCGGACTCGGACTCGAGACTCGGGTCCAAAGACTCGTGACTCGACTCGTGACTCGAGACCAAGGACTCTTCAACATCCCTGCCAGTTTATCTATTTAAGATATTTATACCTTGCCCCTTAATCACATGGATTCGCAAGCTGGCTAACAAATATAAAATATAAAGTCACAGTTAAACATTAAAAACATCAACAAACGAAATGATCAGCAACCAAGTTGGCCATTTACTACTGGGGGTTGTGGGAAGAGGAAGGGGGACAAACAACATGCCACGGTGGCTAACACTTCTCAGACTTCCAATTGAGCATGTGCAGAGTGCTTCTCTTCTTACCATTGAGGAAAAGATAACCAGTATCATATATTTTTTTTTCCAGTTAGGGAGGGTGGAAAGAGGTTGCTAGGCTAGGAATGGCAACTTTCCAAAATGAGAGATGCCCATGGGTCAGGAAATTAAACGTTACTTAAATTAAGCATAAGGCAAGGTATCTGCCCTCCCATTAGGGCAGAGCTGCCTGGAGGAGCACAGGAGTGGTGGAGGAAGAGGGAGTCATTAGTCATGTAAAAATATTTGCCCCTTGGCAAGCATAAAGCAATTATTCCATTGCTATTCAGAGGCCGATTTCAAGACAGATGAAAGCAATACAAACTAGCTGGCTGATAGCCAGGCAACACATTTCTGCAGAGCTAACAAAACCATTTGCCTTGCCCCATTGTCATCATCACAGTGTCCAATGTTTTAATGCTTTTACACACCACAAAGATTGGCTTTAGAAGCCCCATTTTAGGACAATAAGGGGGCCAATTTTGTGGTGTCCAATTTACATCTTTTGTGTTCACCCTGCCTAGGGACAATGGGAGCATTGTCCTGGACATCACTGGACATCTTCTTTTTATCTATAAACAAGTGCTTTCATACATCACACAATTATCCCATATAAAAGGTTTACATTTAGCAACAGAAGACCTCGTTTTGGCTGGGCTTGTGATGCCTGAAAACAGCTAATGAATTGCTGAGTGATTGTGTTAAAAGTCCATACATACAATATGGCAGAAAAATTATTTACTTTAGCAAAGACTGGGGAACATTGGTTTTGGCAAATGGAATTGCTCCTTGATGTTTCAAGACCTGGACTACAACAGCATCTGCTGCTGCTGGCTGGTTGAGACGCTTCACCAGGCCCAATGTGGAGTCATGGCCCTGAGGGGGAAAAAAGGAGTATGAAGGTGAGGAGATTCAGCTTCCCCACAGAAATGTTAAATATCATGCAGTGCTGTTGGCCACAGTACAGAACAAATCACCCCTCCCCCACAAAAGACTAATGAATTGGCTAGTAATATTCTTGAAAATTATGGACAATTTCATCTATCGAGAAAGTTGAATTATGCGGCAACAGTATCTGCTGTGACTAAGCTCATGATAATATATGCTAACAGGCTAATCACAAACCCGCCTTTGTTATAGGCCGAAGCCACGGCTGAGGAGACATTTCTCAAAGGATTCTGATAGGGCAACTGATCTTCTGAATGATTTGACACATGGTGATCACCATGCGCTGGGGAGTATTCTATGATGGAGTGCGTCAAGAAGCAGTAAATCACAGCCAAACACAGAATACAATCCACCTCTAAAAAGCAATACAATCCACCTCTAAAAAGCATGTCAAGGGGCCTGATCTTGATGCACATGAGACCATTCACAAGACTGATCATCACACCAAATTATGGAAGCTACTATGTAAAAATTAAAAGGTTGTGTAAATTACCCCAAACTGATAGGACCACACCCTGGAGAGACCAGACCCTAAGGAATAGGATCCAAACCACATATCCATTATTCATTCTTGTTCCAGATATGGATGATGCCACGGTGCAAAGCCAATCCCACCCTCTTCTTGGTTACTGCAGGATTAAATGTTGTTTTTCCTCAGCAAATTTTCTGAGTTGTGTATGGCTTATCTCCCACATTTTTTGTTTTAACATAGCATGGACAGGATTACTTTAGCTACTGGATGAGACTGATTATCTAGATCAGTTTCAGTCGGGGTTTAGGCCTGATTTTGGCACGGAAACAGCTTTGGTCACCCTGTATGATGACCTATGTCGGGAGAGAGACAGGGGGAGTGTGACCCTGTTGATAATCCTAGATCTCTCGGCAGCTTTCGATACCATTGAACATGGTATCCTTCTGGGGCAGCTGTCTGAGTTGGGAGTGGGGATACTGCACTGCAGTGGTTCCATTCCTACTTGGATGGCCGGCTCCAGACGGTGGTGCTTAGGAGCTATTGTTCGACCCCGTGGACTCTCCAGTATGGAATTCCCCAGGGGTCGGTCTTATCCCCCATGCTATTCAACATCTACATGAAACCGCTGAGTGGGGTCATCCGGAGTTTTGGAGTGCGTCGCCATCAGTACACTGATGACATGCAGCTCTATCTCTCCTTTTCATCTTCAGCAGGTGAGGCTGTGGATGTGCTAAACTGGTGCCTGACTGCGAAAATGGACTGGACAAACTGAAGCTCAATCCAGACAAGACTGAGATGCTGTTAGTGGGTGGTTCCTCTGACTGGATGGAGGGAGTTCAACCTGTTCTGGATGGGGTTGCACTCCCCTTGAAGGAGAAGGTTCGTAGCTTGGGGGTCCTCCTTGAGCCATCTTTGTCACTTGAGGCTCAAGTAGCCTCAGTGGCACAAACTGCCTTCAGCCAGCTCCTGCTGGACAGGGATAGCCTGGTTTCAGTAATCTATGCTCTGGTAATCTCTAAGCTTGACTACTGCAATGCACTCTACTGTGGGGCTGCCCTTGAAGACTGTTCAGAAGCTGCAGGTTGTGCAAAATGTGTCAGCCAGATTAATAACTGGGACCAGGAGGTCTGAACATATAACACCAATTCTGGCACACTTGCATTGGCTGCCTATATTCTACTGAGCCCAATTCAAGGTGCTGGTTTTAACCTATAAAGCCCTACATAGCTTGGGGACCGCAATACCTGACGGAACGCCTCTCCCAACCACAATCTACCCGGACACTACACTCAACATCTGGGGCCTTCCTCCAACTGTCCACCCCCGAGGGAGGCTCGGAAGGCAGCAACAAGGGGGAGGGCCTTTTCTGTGGTAGCCCACCAACTGTGGAACAGGCTCCCCACTGAGGCCCACCTGGCACCAACTTTACTATCCTTTCGGTTCCAGGTTACAACTGCAATCTATGTTGAAGCATTTAACAGCTCCAAATAGTACACAGGGTGGTGGTTATGTCACCTTTTTAACCAGTCTACTTTTTATAACCTTGTCTTAGCTATTTAAGTAATTTTAAAATTGTTTTTAAATGTCTAGTGAATTTTTTGATGTTTTTTATTGTTTGTATTTTATATTATGTTTTATAAGTGTTGTAAACTGCCCAGAGAGCTTCTGCTGTTGGGCAGTATAGAAATGAAAATTATAATTATAACAAGAACAACAACAAATCTTTATAGGTATGCTAACTATTGGACAATATTTTAAATTAGACCAGCCCCTGCCAAAATTAGCTCAAGACATAAGACAGACATCTGCCTTATCCTATAAACAGAAAGCATGCAAACCATTAAGAAAGCTTCATACCCAGTTACTGGATTGTCACATGAATGCCCAGCACCCCTGTCCATGGACAACACTAGTTGTACCTTGCAGTCAATGGAGTCCTTTATGCTGACAGGAACCCCATAGAGCAAGCCTTTCTTCTCCTGACTTTTCACATGCAGAAGCTGGGATTCACTATCTTCCAGATAATCAGTCACACAGTTGACATCTCTAGTCACTTCAGGGCCTGGAAAAACAAGAAAAGGCAGTCAGTTCAATCCAGAGATGTATCCCCACCCATCAAATAAGGCTGTACTTGGAAACTGCCTTTGCAATGTAAGAACTTAAAGCCCCCCCCCCCCAAGAAGCATCAAAATGGCAGAGAATAGTACTATTTTGAGGCTTGCCTCTCTCTCTTTCTCTCTCTCTTGTTTTGTCTTCTTGTGTTCAATGCCCCTTTTCTTCCTCTCTCTCTGAGAAGAAAATAAGACACTTCTCTTGTCCAGACAATGTTGGGTTGGATACAGATTTATTCATACTCGCACCCAGTTCACATGTCATGGTGGAAATTCATGGGTTGTTCAACCCAAGAATTGCGGGGAGGAGTGGAGCACATGAGCCACACACTCGCCATTTCTGCTTTTAATGGTTTGTTGTTGGGTTTATCTTGAGTTGTCTAGCCCATAAACAACCAAGAGTTTCTGGGTTCGCACATCACAAAACAACCCAGGAATGGTTACTGGATTGTTGATTAAAAACAAAAATGATGAGCGCACAGCTCCCATGTTCCGTTTGCCACTGCAATTCCTGGGTTAAACAACCCAGGAATTGCTGCCGTGACTTAAGTTAGTCATGACTAACTCAAGTCCCATTGATTTCAATGGGTCTACTCCAAGTATGACTAAATCCAGATCCAACCTAATATCAGAGATTATTCTGATATCTATCAACTGGAGTTGCCAGATATTAGAATGCTGAAGTTCATAGGATTCTGAACGTCCTAAGCTAGAAGTTTCCACTGGACAGATACACCATTCACAGAGGTCAGCACAGGGGAATAATATAAATCCCTTCTTCAAGCTTACTCAATTCTCTCTCCCTAGAGCTATGGGGCTAAGCAAATAGTCTGAATGCCTGTTATTCTGGGGCAAAAAAGAACTGAAATAGATGCATCTTGTTCTTCTTTAACAGAGGCGTCAACCCTGAGCTCACTTACATAAAAGTAAAATCTAATTAAATCAATGTGAATAATTCTCAAACCAATAAGTTTAAGTATAGGATGTAATAGTTGCACATGTTGGCTCTTTGGGAAGCAGACAAGAGCTCAGATAGAGGGTTTAGTCTGTGATCCTATACAGACTTACCTGGGAAGTACTTCCCATTGAACGCAATGGGACTTACTTCTGAGTAGACATGCATAGGACCAGGCGCTAAGAGAATCCAATATGTGATATTTGTGTGCCATGTTTGACAGAATTACTTCCCATTCAGGAGATATACAATTGTTCCGATTCTAACACCAAGTCTCCTACAGCACATGGGGATAAGTGCACAGCTAATAAGTAAAGGGTCACTCTGACCCACACGGTCTTTTCCATATCCATTTCACCTCAGTTTTGCTGGTTTGGAAGCCATAGTGGGCTGCTCACCTTGTCCATGTAGGTATAGAGGACACTCTCAGGTGAGAGTGAGCCATCCCCGAGTTTCCCAGAGAGCGCAGGCAGAGCCAAAGACAAGATGGGTGTCGGTTGGTGACTTGGATTCTGAAGGAGAAATGAGAAAAATACTTTTATTGCTGCTCTCATTAGCTGCTTACACAACTACCCACACAAGAAGGGGGACCTTGCATAGACTGATGTAGTCCAGCAAACAAAATATTTGACTTGGAGCTCAAGATTGTGGCTCAAATCCCCACTTCACCATGAACTCACTGGATGGATGGTTTTTCACAACTCTCAGACTGAATTCTTCATCTGTAAAATGAGAACAGCCTGTTTTGCGAGAGTTGCTGGGAGGTAGAATGAGATAAAGACTGTTAAATGTAATAAGAGTCCAGCAGGTTCCCATGACCTCTTGACATTACGCCTGTAACCAAGCCTAAATACATGTCACTGAAACAATCATATATTCTTTCCCTGTTTACCCCTGTCGTTCCCTGTGTCAAATTCCAATTCCTCAGGATATGGAGCTGTCTTCTGGCCCTCTGTAAAGTGCCATGGGAACTGATGGTGGTACCTAAATAAATAAAAGGTTTATAATGGATAGAGATTGTTGGACTTTACCAAAATGCATTTTCTACCCTGCAATAGTGGAGTTTATTTTTACTTTTTACACATTGCTAAAAACCACCCTCGTCAGTGCTATTTTATCCTGTTGCTCACTGAGAAGAAAGCCATTTCTCATTTGAGATTTTTGCTGCTAACAAGAAGCTTCATTTCATGAGGGGCTGGCTGCACTCTTACAATCACCTGTGTGCCTTAGCATAGTTTTCTGTTAGTCTCTAGGCAAGAGCTCTCCAACCTTGGGTCCCCAGATGTTGCTGGACTACAGCTCCCAGAATCCCTTGCCATTAGCCATGCTGGCTGGGTATGCTGGGAGCTGTAGGCCAGCAACATCTGGGGACCCAAGGTTGGAGAGCTCTGCTCTAGGCCTTCAAGGTCGGAGCTGAATGGCTGCCAAAAATTAGGCTGACTGATTTCAGCTGGGTTGCAGTAAGGGGTTTTTTCAATCCCCCTCCCCTCCTGGAAGCCACAGAAGTTATCTAGCCAACAGTGATTGGCTATGGAAGCACATTTCACACTAGTCAAGGGTGGGGCGGGATGGGATAGAGCTAAGAGGGTTATTGCTTCTGGTCATTCTTCATTCAGACTTCATGTGGAAGGTGGTATGATCTTCAGTCTTCATCTGTGAGCCTGGTATCCTGACTGAGATTCCTGTCCTAATAGAAGAACCTTATGTGGGGTAATGTATAGGAGAGGCTAGATAAGGTTTTATTATTTTAACATGCAGCATGGTTTCAAAGGGTTTCTCTGTTGTTCAAAAAGTTGCAGCCTGTTTCTAGGGCTTCTCCAAAAGAGGTGTTCCTGGTTTTTGATGTTCTTTGATCTTTGCACACCTTTTTACCCTTTTGTCCCCCCCACCCTTCCTTATTGTATATAAAGTTCACTGTTTCAAGCTTGTGTGTGCTCTGTTTTCAGATCAGTCCTAAATTCAGTGCCTTCTACTTTGGTCTTGCTACTGTTTAGAATTTAGGCTAGAGGACTAGAAACAGAGGTTGACCAGGTGATCCCTTATGTCTGGGGCCCCAGGCTATCTGGAAAGGTCTGAGTATCCCCTGGCTTGGACTGGGTGGATGAAAAAGGGGGTGGGGTGGCAGTTTATTGGGTGGCTTGTTTGCCTGCTGGCCACACTGTAGGGAGCTGAGAGTTTGGGGGCAACTCCCCCCCCCCCGCTTCACACTCACTATCGTAGACCTGGCACCTGTAGCAATATCATCAACAGCCAAATGCCACTTATACATGGGGTCCACACAACATGAGTGTGGATTATTGCTGAACCATGGGTTGTTGTGTCATATGAACCCAGCTACACTAACAAACCATGGTTCATTAACCACAAACAACCCACAAAGAGAACCCATGGGGCTGGCTTGCATGATCAAACAGCCCACTATGGCTTATTTACTTAACTCTAAGACTATATATGAGAAAAGCATCCGCCTCTATGATGAGCCAGCTATGTCTTGCATAAGGCCAAGCTGTAAAACAGTGTAGTGTCTCTAAATTCTTTGAGAAAGCTAAATAACTGTGAGGCATTATCAGTAATTATTTATTAATTAATTATATTTCTCTACCGCCCAATAGCCAAAGCTCTCTGGGTGGCTCAACAATTAAAAGCATAAAATACAACATGATAAAATACAATTGAAAAGTTTAAAACTATAGTATAAAATAAAAATTGTAACCAAATAGAACCAAATAGAACCTGCAGTGCAAAGATTTAAAATATAATACCAGATTTAAAACAGAAATTTAAAAACTAAAATGCCTGGGAAAGTAAAAAGGTCTTCACCTGGTGCCCAAAAGAGCACAATGGAGGGTCAGGCGAGCCTCTCTGGGAAGCTCATTCCACAACTGGGGTACCACAACAGAAAAGGCCCTTTTCTTTGTAGCCACCCACCTCACTTCCTTTAGTGGGGGCTCCTGGAGAAGAACCACTGAAGACTATCCTAGGGTCCAAGCAGGTGTATATGGGAGGAGACAATCCTTCAGGTAACCTGGTCCCAAGCTGTATAGGGCTTTGAATGTTAATACCAACACTTTGAATCAGGCCTAGAAATGGGCTGGCAGCCAGTGCAGAAGGAAAAATATTGGCATAATATGATCATGTTGGCCAGTCCCAGTTAACTATCTTGCTGCCCTATTTTTAGACCAGCTGAAGTTTCCAGACAGTTTTATAGATTATCAGAGTACATATCAAAAAGCTTGATATACAGATCTCTAGAAGAATTTATAGACTTAGGGAGCAATCCTTTGTTTAGACAGAAAAAAGTCCTGCAACTCCCAGCATGTCTAAACATGCATAGGATTGTACCCTTAGGCGAATAAGTTATAGTCTCAAAGCCATGATTTGGAATTCATCTTATCCATCTTTTTTGTACCTTTTGTTTTAAGGAATGTTTAGTAACAATGAGATAAGACTGTGACTTAATTTATGGGACCAGTAGATGTTAGCTATGAGGTACTCTACACAAAAAGGTAAACATATGTGATGTTGGGATGAGGTAGCTCCGTATTAGAAGGCCTCTGTCCCTGTCTGCTGAAGGGCCTATTCAGAGTGGAATAGGAACCTTGGTACATGGGTGAGATCTCTCCATTTAAAGTATTAGGACTAAAAGTCTGAGAATAAGAAATGTTTAGGAAATGCTATTTCCTGTTAAGCTATTAAGATCTAAGAATCTTCAGCAATGCTGTCTTTTATAACGAGAGGTTTATGGTGCCAAAAAGATAGTAAGGTTGGCGCCAGGCGGGCCTCAGTGGGGAGCTTATTCCAAAATTGGGGGGCTACCACTGAAAAGGACTTCCTCGTTGCCACCAACCGAGCCTCCCTTGGAGGTGGCAGTCAGAGGGGAGCCCCAGTTGTTGAGCGCAGTGTCTGGGTAACAATTTGCTCAGTAAATATCCTCAACTCTATGATGGAGTACACACAAAGAATCGGAGCGTGCAGCAAGCACCCCATTTGGCAACTGAGATACCCGTGAATCTCTGCTCTCACCACACCTATGCAAAATAACACAGACTTTTACTGAGGGGAGGCTCCGGTAATAAGAGAAGTTGGCTCTGTATAGTTGTGGAATTTTGACCATCTGATAAAACAGACTTTGGAGCGCGCTCTCATGCAAAACTTTGACTAGTTGCACATCGGTCAAGTGTGTGCAAACAGAAGCTGAGTTTGTACTGGAATGCCAAACTGAGTACATACTAATATTAAAAACCACTAGGAACTTTCCAATTCTTCTAACCCAAATTTCTTTGAGCTTGACTATCTACTACTTCTTGTTCGGTGTGAAGAGCAGCCTTCCCTAACCTGTTGCTCCTTCCAGATGGTTTGAGCAATCCTATGCATGTTAAGACAGGAAAAAGTCCTACAATGCCCAGCATTCCCAAGTCAGCAGTGCTGTCTGGGGAATGCTAGGAGTTGCAGGACTTTTTTCTTCTTAAATAGGATTGTGCCCTTAGCCTCAAAATCCCATTAACTCTAGCCATCTTGGCAAATGACCAGGGAGGATGGGACTTGTAGTCCAAAACATCCAGTTGGGAAAGACTAGGTTAAAGTGTTGGATTAATACTAAGATTCAAATCCTGCAGGCAGCTGCATCTGTTACAGCAGAAAGAAAAAAGTACTGTAGCACCTTAAAGAGGAAGAGATTTACACTGGCATGAGCTTTTGTGGACTAAACCTCACGACACCCAAAATCTGTGCCTTTTAAGCAGCAACCAATTTTGGTGGGTTGAGTTCAGTTCAATTTAGTGGGGTTTACTTCTGAGTCAACATGCTTAGGACTGTCCGCAGGTCTTGCACAGCAGGAAGACTGTCTGCAGGTGCAGCTCCTCTCTTCGCTACACCACTGCGAAACGGGAAAGCTCGCTGAGCAAAACTAGGCAACCCTCAAAGATACGGGGGGGGGGAGCTCTCCCCCGAGGTTTGGACTTTGATTTCTTAACCAACCGAAGTTGGTTGCGGTCTTGGGGTGGGCGGTGCTAAAGCCAGTTCTGCCCCGCTGCCCTCGAGGGAAGCAAATCAACTAGCTTTCCTGCTTCGGTGGTCTGAAATTCCCCCGATGTGCGATGCTCTTCAGTTTGTTGCCTCTAAGACGTCAGGCACGCTGAGAGAAAGAGGCGCCTCTCTCCACCTACCTGCTCCTTGAACTTGCGAACAGCTTTGCCCATTTGCTCGAGGGCGCGCTCTCGCCGCCGCTTCGCCGCTTCCACCTTCCTCTGGAGCTTTCTCCGCCGCCTCCATTTCAGCAGCAGGATCGTCACGGTTGAGCAGCACAACAGCGCAGAGATCAGGCTAGTGGCGTTCATCCTCTCGTCTCTACGGCAGGCAGGGAACGCGGCTCTCCCCTCCTCCAGCCAGCACGCTCTGCCCACCCCCGGCAACGAGGCGCCCACCACTGCCTGTGCGAGGGTGTGATAGCTGGACAGCACCTCTGCAGAGGACGGGCCCTGGGAAAAGCTGGCCTGGATTTCGACACACGGGTGCGGCTTTGCAGATCATGGTGCGCCTGACGTTCAGTTTAATCCCTTCCCCTCCGTAGCTTTAAAATCCAGTCCAGGTTTCCGGGATATAATTATCTCGTTGGGAGAAACCACTTCCACCCGCGACTCCGGGTAAGACTTCATGCATCTGCTATATAAGTGATAGGACAGCAGTTCACCTTAAGGGAGCTTTTAAGAATTTATTCAGCAAACTCGTAAATCAGCCTTCCCCAACTTGGCGCCTGCCAGATGTGCTACACTACAACTCCCAGCATCCCCAGCTACCATGTAATTATGGGTGTTGTAGTCCAATATATCTAGAGGGTGCCAGGCTGGGGAAGGGTGTAATAAAGTAGGGTCAAGTACTGTAGGTTAAACTGGTGTTGGCCTTTTCAGGCTGCTATCCTGTACTCACCTGGGAGTAGAAATGCATAGGATTACATTGTAAGTGGTTTACCTAACTCAAAAAGTTAGAAAAAGAAAGGTTGTGGAGGATACTGTGCTAGTCGTCAGTGATGACAACCAGCATCCTTATTCTGAGGTCGATGAAAACTCTGCCTGTCACTGCACACAAAAGGTGATGATTAGGTATCTTCCATATGAAGTGAGGATCTTTGGTGACTAACCTTCCACAGAAGCCAGGATATCATGATTAATAATAATGTTGATAACAATTCGTTTTCATAAATGCTTTAATTCCCTTCCTTATGTTCTCAGAGGTGGTGAAATATTGTGGTACAGTCATGCCTTGGATTGAGAGCATAATTCGTTCCGGAAACATGCTTGTAATCCAAAACACTCTTATATCAAAACGAAATCCCACCAAAAATATTTGTACAGAGATTTTTAATTTAAGCCGTACTACAGTACTTGTCTTGCAAGACGTCGCTTGTATATCAAGTAAAAAAAAATTAAATAAATATTTAAAAATTTGCTTGTCTTGCAAAACGCTCTCAAACCAAGTTACTTGTAATCCAAGGTATTACTGTACTTGTTCTGTGGGAAAACCCTTAAGGGCGCAGTCCTATTATGAGGGGCAGGGCGGGAGGGGCGACAGAGGCAATTTCACTAGACTGGCTTTTTTGCCCATCTAGTGAAAGTGTTTTGGAGTGGGAGGGAGGCTGGAGAGGCCCCAGGATAGCTCATATCCTGGCCTCTCCAGTCTTGTCCACCCACCGAAATGCCCCCTTTCCCCTCTCTCTGGAGAGGCAGCCAGCATTGTTCTTTCCATGCCAGCTGTGAGGCGGGGCCGAGTTCCAATTCCCCCCTTTGAAGTTGGAGCACTGGATCTGGGAATCTGAACTCTTCTATGGCCCCTCAGACACTGTCTAAGGGCCACAGGATTTCTCCCTCAGTGGGAACAACACACTCACTACACAGCAGTGAAATAAGTGGTATCTAACTCCAGTAAGATTAAATCGGATAGATAACTGCTCCGCATTGTGCTGGAGAGGGTGTAATGAAAAAGGTACATATGCCCACATGTGGTGGAGCTATAAAAATGTTCTGGAATTTTGGAAGAAAGTGTTTGCAGAAATATCAAATAATTGGAATGGAATTAGAGGTCTGCCCATAATTAGCATTGTTAACAATAACAGAAAAATTAGTTTGTTTAAAAAATACTAAAGAATTGATTGCGAATTTGTTAACAGCAGCTCAATTAATGATAGCTAGGAAATGGAAAGTTCAACATGTCTTTTCAATTACTGAGTGGTATAAAGAGGTATGGGATATTGCGCTAAACAATAAATTAACTTGTAATATCAAATGCCAAAAGGGACAAATGGAGAAAAACACTTGTAAGCATTTGGGGTAAATTTCTGGAATATGTGTTGGTGAAGGGGAACGTACCTTGTCAAGATTTGTTACATTTTTGGAATATAGAATAATATCTGATTTTTCTATTTTTGGGGGGGGGATATATAACTTGGTCCCAAGAGGTGGGGGTGCACGATGTTTGTTGTATTTCTTTTGATTTTGATGTATGATTGGGGGGGGATGAATAAAATTTATATATATAAAAAAGCAGTGAAATAAACTTTGGTGGCAGGGCTCTTAAAATGCAAAAAAAAAAAAACCGCCCCCGTAAAGACCTAATTTGATGTTTGTTGTTGACAACCGGATTTGTGATGAGGGGCGTTAGGTCCATCTTTAATCCAGATGATTAGCCCTGAAAAGCAGCAGATCAGCTTAATTCATGAAGGCATTGAGAAAAGGCCAGTAATGCATTGTATGCAAGCAGAAGATAAATTTACCATTTTTTCCACATTTTTTGAGAACTTTCGGTATCACTCTTTCCTTGGGATATCTTTGTGAGATGATTTACATGCTATTCATAGCACACTGTTGCTGCTGGAAACCTCGTCCCCTTGCAGGTGATATACCGTACATGGCAGAAATCATTGTTTTATGTCTCTAAAGCTGCAATCCTATACATATTTACCTGGGAGTAAGTCCTATTGCACTCAGTGGGATTTACTTCTGAGCAGATATGTATAGGTTTGCATTATAAAGCAGCCTTCCCCACCCTGGTACTCTCCAGAAGTTTTGGACTACAACTCTCAGCATTCCTGACCATTGACCACTCTGGCTGGGGCTGATGGGTGTTGATCTGGAGAGCACCAGATTGGGGAAGGCTGCTCTAAAGTGTGCAAGTGCTTGCAAGGCAGCACTAACTATCCCCAAGCAATGTGATGCTGGCATGCGAATGTTCTTGCATTTAGACAGAAGCCCATGTTGGAGGCATGTAAACGTGCCTCCCTTCCAAGTGGGTTTCCTGTGCAGAAAAGGTATTTGTTTGTTTTTGGGTAGCAACCACAAGCAATGAGTACACATGTAAAACATGAAGCAAGATGTTCATATTTTCTTGTGAACAGAATTACAGCCCTTAAAAGGGGGGGGGGGGGAGACGTCAGAGGAAAGTCTGGAAGATTTCCCTCCCTCCTTTCATGCCATGCTCTGTCCATTCTAATCCAACCTGTGCAATTTGCAAAAATACATGGGTCCAAAGTTAGCTGTGAGGTGGGGAAGGATGAGTTCCCCAAGTCTACAGTCTGAATAGAAAGAAAACGTGCTCTGGAACAGCCTCCGAAAACAGCTCAAGTCTTCAACCTGGACATTGATGTTGTACTGGATTGCTAGCAACTCCACAGCTCTCTCAACCACATACTCATTCTGGAGCTGAGACAAGGTGCATGTCGAGTACACCACCTCTCCTCCTGGACTGGCAGCAAGGATTCCAGCTCTGGAAAAGGAAGAGAAAGGAACGTACACTGAGCGGGCAGGAATGACTTAAAGCTAAAGCGAGCCACTTGTCCAGCACTGTGGGCCATGCTTCATGAACCAGTGCACAGAGCATGTGGAGTTCTTAAGCCAGATGATATTCTGGGGTCCTTTACCTCTAACTCTGTATAGCACACTATCCACTGCCTCTTTGGCCACTGCTCTGCTCTTTCACGGAGAAACCAATATTCCGAATTTCCCCATACCTGAGAGCAGCCGTCCCTAGCCTGGTGCCCTCCAGGTATTTTGGTCTTCCATCTCCCATCAGCATGATCAATGGTCAGGAATCCTGGGAGTTGTTGCCAAAACATCTGGAGGGCACCAGGTTGAAGAAGGCTGCCCGAGAGCATTGCTTATCCTCCCTGCTCTCTGTTGAGTCATCATAGTCCAAGTGGGAGAGTATCGTACAAGAATATAATGTAGGAGAAGGAGACTCTTGGGATAATTACATTAAAGTATGGGTTCCAATATGGCTGGAACTCCAGGCTTTTGAAAGTATCATTTGCCAGGGCACTTATGGCAAATAAAAGTCGCCTCCAGGAGACTAGGCAGGGAAGCATTACAGAGATCGTCTACACCACAGCTAACACAGGTATGTGCGGACAGGAAGGCAAGCAAACATGTTTGTAGGCTATTAAGGTTTGCGAATTTCTTAACCCAGCACACAACATGGGACACCAGCATGGCTCAACAACTAGCATACATCAGATGGTCAGGATCACTCACACAAGCAACTCCAGCTGGAGCATTGGCAACATCTGACGCTCCCCCTTTCTCATGCGCTTGAAAATATTATTGTCCTCTTCCAGGAGTGAGTGCCGGTCATTTGTGCATGGCACATCCACAAGCACCTGCATGAAACAGAGGGCAAAATATTCCTCCCAGTTAAACTCCCAAGAATTTTACCTGTTCATTTCCTCCCACCAATTCAGACATGTTTTGGTCAGGTTCCTTCTAATCTGCTCAAGAATACTGAACATGTGGGGGAAAGCCAAGAGAAGGATTTCAGGTTTTTAAGTTGTTTTTTCACAACTACGGAAAAACAAACTAGAAACTTGCTGAGCTTCGCTGTTAATTTAGAAAATGAAAAGTAAAATTCTCAGGCACCTTTGCAGATTATTGGATTATATGTTAGTGGCAATCTCCTGCAATTCACATCACAGCTGCAACTGTTCTTAGACCCCTTGCATATAATAGAATTTTCACTTAGCCAGTGGTGTAGTGGTTAAAGTGCTGGACTAAGAGTGGGGAGACCCAAGTTCAAATCCCCACTCAGCCATGAAACTCACTGGCTGACTTTGGGTTGGTCACAATCTCTCAGCCCAAACTACCTCACAGGGTTACTGTGAGGATAAAATGTATGTCACCTTGAACTCCACAGAGGAAAGGTGGGCAATAAAGAATGTTGCCAGCAGCTGAAGTGGTGGTCCAGGTTTCTGAGGGACCGCTGATGTCCTTTAACGTTGGAAAAAGGAATTTCCAAAAGAGAGAGGACACGTAGTCAAAGGACATGTTTTATTGTGCAAGGACTTGGGAAAAAGAGTATTTAGGACACACCAAAATTCAGGAGGACTCTGAGGAAGACATGGACACCCAAGAAGCAGTTAGCATGCTAGCACACCTCTGGCTTCTCAGTATAAGACATGGGTTGGCCACCAGGTTCTGCTGCGCCAACATTGGTAACTATCTGAATGAATGTGGAAAGTGTGAATGGATTGAATTTAACTACATTTTATCTAAATATAGGTGTTCAAGAAATTGCATTTGGGATTTGAGTCTCAGTCTGTATCTCACCCTGTAATCCCAGCAATTTGTAACACTTACCCTATCATAAGTGTTTGTCTCCAGGTCACCCCACTTCCTCCCATCCCATGATGTAACCCGCACTGTATTGCAAATCTCTTTGGGAAGGTAGCTGCGGAGAACCTCATGCAGCCGGCCAGTGCGAGAAGCGGAGAGATCATTGGCTGCCAGCATTCCTAATGAAAGAAGAACAGCAGCATAAACCAAGGACAGCCCAATTCTCAGACTCTTCAAATCACAAGCCAAAATCTGGAAAATGATGGCTGTGTCGCTGTGTGGTGTGTGCACCTTCTCTCACTCATACACACACACAATCATTTTGTTGTGTACACACACACACACACACACACACACAGCCACCTCTGGACAAGGGCATGGATTCAGAGGAAGTATTAAGAGGGGGAGAGGGAACTGCCCTTAGAACCAGAACCAGACCCTGTCCTGGAAGCTCCAGTACAAGAGGAGCCAGTTTGACCAGCACCTGAGGAGGTGGCATGGCCATCCTTGGACTCTGAGGACTCCAGCCCAGAAGCCCCAGAGGAACCAGTTTCCCCCTGCACCATCAGAGTCAACAGCTGTTAAAGCAGGCTAGGCCCCTGTAACTGAGAGAAGTGAGGCTTCTCTCACTGAAGGCAGAGCTGGCCCACCCAGATAGAGCTGCAGCTCTATTTAAGGCCCATTCTGGGGTTTCCAGGAATGAAGCAACATCCTGAGCCTGCGCCTATGAATCTCCAGCCTGGGCTTCACAAGGAGCTATCCAGGGTGCTACCTGGACTTGGCCTTACTGGAACCTGACCTTTGCCTTACTTGACTTTGCCTTAATGCAACTTGAAGGTTGCCTTGCTTGACTTTGCCTTACTGCAACCTGAACTTTGCCTTGCCAGAAGCCGAACTCTTGCCTAGAGCACCCTGCTGGGGCTGGAACCCCATCCGGCTGGGACCACCTCCTGTGACAGAACAAGGCAGCTTTCTAAAGATTAACCTATGCAATCCAAACCACAATGTGTCACAACAAAAACAAATAAGCTTCTTATTATTTGTAATACTTCTATACCGGTAAGTATTAAAAAAAAATCCCTGCACGGTGAACCACATCAGAGAGCTCCAGATGACCCAAACAAGTGAGCCAAGCCACATCCTATGGAAATTCACCCAGGGTTCCTAACCTGATCTGGGCAAAAGCTCTATGGCTGCATTCCCATACATTATGACTGGAAAGCAAATCCCAATGAACACAGTGGGACTAACTCCTAAGTAAATATGCAAAGGGCTGAGCTATATGATTCATTATACCGCACAATTTTCATTTGTGAGACAAACAGAAGGAAGAGAGGAGCAAGTAGCAATGGACAATGGAAACACAGCTCTTTTCTCTTCCCTCCCTTCTACTCCACCTTCTTTCCCAGCTCAGAAAACTGGATGGGACGACACCTATGCTTTTATGGAGTTCATGAACCTTGTGAAAAAGGGGCAAGATCTATAGCACTAAAGTCGTCACACCTACAGGAAGACAGGAAGCTGCCTTATACTGAGCCAGTCCAATGGCCCCTCTACTCTAGCTCTGAACTCTCTACACTGACTGGCAGTGGCTCTCCGGGGTTTCAGGCAGGATTCTTCCCCAGCCCTACCTGGAGATGTCAGGGATTGAACCGGGAACTTTCTGCAGGCAAAACATGTGCTCTACCACTGAGCTATGGCCCTCCCCCAAATGGAAGGTGCATAAGGCACAGCTAGAGATGAGAAGGCCGGGCGGGGGGGGGGGGGGGAGAAAAAAGAACATTTTCCCTGTTTTTCCCCAGAGATTTTTTTAAATCGGGGGGGGGGGTCCCCCAACATTTTTCTATCCTCCCCTCTCCCACAGGTTTTCTTGGGGTTTTTCCCCCAGCCCTTCACATACCTAGGCATAGCACATAAGCACCTTCTCCTTTAGCATCTTTAAGCATAAAGAGAGCCTACAAATTTCAAAAACAAGGCTACAGTCTATCCCAAGCCCACTCACTAGGGTATAAGTCAACTTTTTATTTGGGCGGGGAGCAGGGGGGGGGGACCCACTGTTGAATAGATGTGCTTAGAAATGTGCAATGATGTCCTCAACACCACAAATCCTGTGACAACTGAAGGGGAAGAAACTTTGCACAAAATATATCAACTATGGAGATGTCTGTCCCACAGATCAGTTGCTCAGTGGACCTCACCCTTGTAAACATATTCCGCATAGAAACAGGATAAAACAGTTTCACTAGCTGGTTCCGTCTGCACCACAGGCGTACCAACTGCACATGGAGGGGCAAAGGCGGGAATAGAAGGTTACTTACGACAACACCCGGTCTGCAGGAGGGCCAACGTTTTCCCACCTGGTGCTGCACAAAGGTCAAGGACTAGGTTACCAGGCTGTACGTTGAGAGCCAAGACAGGCAAGACTGATGCAGCATCCAGGAGATAGTAGCCCAGAATTCCTATCATGTCTGGTCTACAAACAAAGGAAATGTATGAAGCTTAAATATATGATGGGCACAAGAAGTGTGAACTCTACAGTGATTCCTACTTAAAATATACTGGCTGTATGGAAGGGCTGTAGCTCAATGGCAGAGCTTTGCTTGCAAAAGCTTCCAGGTTCAATCTTTGGCATCTCCAGGTAAGGCTAAGAAAGATGAATGCCGGACAGCTGCAGCAAGTCAGCATAGCTAACACTGAGCTAAATGGACCAGTACTCTGGCTCTGTATAAGGCAGCTTTTTATGACCTGGTTTGCACGTCACTTTGGGAAATTCCTGGGTTGTTTAACCCAGGAATTATAGGAGGAGCGGAGTACGCAAGGCACGCACTCATAATTTCGGCTTTCAGTTAACAACCACACCCAGAAACAAGCCCATGGTTTGTTGCTGGGTTAACTCTGGGTTGTTTAACCCATAAACAACCCAGTTTACAGGTTTGCACGTTGTTGGAGACCATGTGAATTTGTACCCCTGTTCTAATGTTTAGTCAGGCCTGGCTAGAGACTCTTGCTCTTTGCTTTCTGTAAAATTGTTTCTGCTTTCTTGCCTTTCTGTAAGAAACTGCTTGCTAAAGTTGCAAAGAAATCTGAATTGAAATGTAAGAGAGAGAAAAGTAAAATTGCAGGCAGCTTTGTTTACAGCTGCGGGTTGAAGGGAGAGAGAAGTTTCTGATAACAGAAAGGCAAAAGGAATGTGTGTGTGTACTGTAAGTAAAGCGAAAGGCGGAGGCAAGGGGGAAGGGGGGGTGCTAGCGTCAGACTGATGCGTGTACTTTCCAAAGAACAGAAAGGACAAGATAGAGTTGTACTGATAGAAAAAAACAGAAGGAAATGTATGTACAAGGAAGGACAGAGGAAGTCTTTGAATGTATGTGAAAGAGGTCATGATAAGGAGAATGTTTTTCTACGCAACTGTATGTAATGTGAACTGTATGTGATGCAAACCTGTATCTGATCCCATGCTGTATAAAAGATCCAAGAGGAACTGGAAACGGGGCTCTTGATTTCAGTCCCAGACTCCTAGAGCCTACTTGAGGCCTCAAATAAAGTTGGTTTCCCTTCTCCAACTCAGTGTGTTGATTGGGCAGGGCACACTGAGGCACGAATCACACTTTGCCAAAGAGGCACTGTTTTTTTAGTGCCGGCAACCATGTCACGTTCCTGGGTTGTTGATTAAAAGCAGAAACAGCTGGCATGCTTCGCTCATCTCCACAATTCCTGGATTAAACAACCCAGGAATTTCCCAGAGTGACATGCAAATCGGGTCTATGTCATTCACTTTTTTGGTGGTGGTCCCATGTTTATGGAATTCCCTGCCTGTTTTGTACGTAAGTTGTTTTGGAGAGGGCAACCCACCAGATGATGCTAGGCTTCAGCTTAGAGATGTGAAGGCCTGGAATCCTGCCCCCAAGGGGGGTGGGGTTGCAAAAAATTAAAACCCCATTTTTCCCAGAGTTTTTTTTTTTAAATTAGGGGGAAATTGCTTTCCCCCCATTTTTTTTCCTATGCCTTCAGATCTGTATTCCAGTTCCTGTCATCCCTGAACACTGGCCATGCTGGCTGGGGCTGATGGAAGTTGGAGTCCAACAACATCTGGAGGCCGCAGGTTGCCCACCTCTGCTTTAAGAGTGTTGATGTGATTTTAACTGCTGCTGATGTAATGTATTTAGAAGTTTTAGTGTTTTCTAGATTGTGATTTTATAGATTGCAATTACGTTATACGGAACTTTTGGCTTTTAATATGTTGTGAGCAGCCTTGTGCTCTTATTCAGTATAAATGATGAAATAAATGAATGGATAGATAGATAATTTCAGGCTCATGCAACCACATATAGTGGGGCTCCTCAGAGTAAACCAACAAACAAGAGCAGAAGAAGCTATTAAGGCTTTGGCAACATCCTGCTTCCCTCCCGCCTGTTCTGTCTTCTTCTGGGAGGGAAGACAGTATCTATATTCCATTTTACGAAGTGAAAAAAGCTCTGAAGTCAAAACCAGGCACATTAAGAACTTAAAAGAGAAACAAAGGATTCATTCGTTACTATTGGCAACAACCAGATACTTTAGGAGACATTCACAAGAAGAATATTTATTTTCATCTGACAAATGTTGAAGAGTACCCCCTCCGTGCAAAAAAAAAAAAAATTAGCTTCATACCTGGCTGGACGAAAAAGACTGGTGTCTCCTTTGGGGAACGTGTAGCATTTGATGTTGGGACTGATGGAAGGGAAGGGCTGCGCTTGGGGCTTGGAGGGTTCGGTCTGAATTTCTCGGGATGAGGTAGGTTCACTGGCACCTTGCTCAGCAGAGGAAACTAAATCCTGCACTCTTTTTTGAGATTCCAAAATGAAATCCACCGCATTCAGGTCTTCCAGTTGCTGAGTGACCTGCTGTGCAACAGAGAAATTGTTGATAAGAGCTCCATATTTCTGCTCCGACAGGAGGCTGATGCGGATCGAGGGCCAGAGGCTGCCAAACTGCACACTGTAGTTCATGTCGAAGATCTGCAGAGCCAGTCTGATGGAAGACATCCGAGGAGTGGTGGTTGCCTTTACAAGAATTAAAATATCAGGCACATAAAAGACCTGAAATCTCCAATGCTGCTAAAGAAACATTTCGGCGGTAGCCCCCCGACTGTGGAATGCACTTCCCACTGAAGTGTGCCTGGTGGCAACACAGACCTGGTTCGCACATAATGGCAGCAAACTGTGGGTGAATTAACCCATGATTTGCTGCAGTGCATGCCAGGCACATTCTGTGGCCATTTTGAATATTCAACCCCCAATTGGGGGTTGCTACTTGACATCCAAACGGGGACACTATAGGTTAGTCATGGGTTGAACAACCCAGTTAACCTACACTTAATACTTAGGTTAACTGTGGGTTAACCCACGATTAACCTAGTGTCTGGATTCGGATGTCAAGTAGCAACCCATCCCACCCTGATTGGCTCAATCAGGGGCTGAATATTCAAAAAGGCTACACATGATTAACCCACAAGTTGCTGCTATTATGTGCGGACAGCCCCATTATCATCTTTTCAGCACCAGGTTAAGACGTTCATCTACTCCCAGACATTTGACAGGGTTTTTAATGCCACTTATTTTATCAGGTTTTTTTTTTAATATCATAACTGGGTTTTTACCAGTTTAAAATTGTTTTTAAATTTTGTATGTTAAATTTTGTATGAGAGCCAGTGTGGCGTAGTGGTGAGAGTGTTGGACTGAGACTCGGGAGATCCAGGTTCTAGTCCCTGCTCAGCCATAAAGCTCACTGGGTGACTTTCGGCCAGTCACAGACTCTCAGCCTAACCTACAGGGTTGTTGTGAGGATAAAATGGAGAGGAGGAGGAGGAGGAGGAGGATTATGTAAGCTGCCTTGGGTTCCTTGCAGGAAAAAAGGCGGGATATAAATATAATAATAAATAAAATATAATAATAAAGGTTTTATATTAAGTTTTTATTATGTTGCATTTTTGGATTGCAGTTTTTGTGAACTGCCCGGAGAGCTTTGGCTATTGGCAGTATAGAAATAAATGAAATGAAATTTCCATCATTTGGGTTTGGTCTAGTATGGGATTAGGAACAGGCACCCTTCACACACACACACCAATCCACCATGGTGTGGTCCCACATTGCTGGGAAGTGTAAGTGAATATCACAATCCTGAGACTGGAGCCAATTACATAGGTATTTCCTACTCAATCAACAGCCTGCCAGTGGGATCCATATGGGAAAGACCCATATGACTGGTCTTCCCACATGAGATGACACCAGGGGGAAACAGCTCCTACCCTATGGACACACTCTCCCTCATGCGAGGAGGGGGCCTAGGAGGCCTTGCAGGCTACAACTAGAAAGCCCATATTCTATGGCTGAAATATATGAATAAGACTTCTTGTTCAGTTAACATGTTTTATTCTGCAACAGTCCTTGACACTGTTGCACTGCTTTAGTGAGGGGCTGAAGAAGGAAAATTGAAACTCAAGGTACAATGGACAGTGTGTACAGAGATGACAATCACAGGAAGACACTGGGGTTGGGGTAAAAGCCCCAGGTAGATCCCATACATTTCCCAAACCTGTAATAGAAACTACCAAACACTTTTTCCAAGTATTTCTCTGCAAAGAGGAGGGCAAGAAACTTTTCTGAAGTTAGTTGCAGTTTGGGGCAGCAGGTTCTATGAGAACCAGCCAGCTTCTGCATAAGCAAGTCTAGAGAACAATGATAGCCACAAGAGGCCTGGATGCTGAGCAGATTAGGGAATACCTCAATGAGTCAGTGCCTGCAGGAATGCCATAGCGTGGCTGCCTGATGCTTCCAGGCCTGAAAACTGGGTCCCCTGGGGAAAGTGTCAGATGATTTGGCCTTATGATTGACTGAACCGAGTATTATATATTAAGTTAAAAGACAAAAGAGTATCTGAATTGCATTATTTACTGCCCTATATCACCAGGAATAAAAATCTATCAGAAATCTCATATTTGCAATCTAACCCCAAACTATTTCCAAAGCTTCTGCCATGCTTTATATGAGCATTTCAATATACTGTATAGTTGCGCTTTCAGTCCATTCCATTCTGGGGCTCAAGGTGGATTACAGCAAAACTGGATGGTGTGTACCTGCCCCAAAGATACACATTTCTGTTGCCCAAGGAGCCTCAACATGAGAAGTTAAAAGGAGAAGAAATTGTGATCCTATATCCACTTACCTGCGTATAAACTCCATTGAGCTCAATAGGATTTATTTCTGAGTAGATATGTAAAGGATTGCAATGTATGTCTGTGAAACCTAAACACAATTACCTTTCAACTCTATTAACCTCTGTGGGACTTACTTCCAAGTAAAAATGCATGGGATTATGCTGCAAAAAAATTACTTTTTAAAAGATTAATGGAGCAGGATTACCTGTGTAATCCTATGCATGTCTCCTCAGAGGTAAACCCCTCTGTGTTCAATGGGCTGAATCTAAATTTAGCCATGCTTAGAGTAGATTAAGGGTGAGATCCAATGCATGTTTAGACGGGGGGGGGGGGGGGGGAGTCCTAGAACTCAGAGCATTCCCCAGCCTAAACATGCACAGGATTGCACCCTAACTAAATTAAATCCCATTGATTTCAATCAGTCTAGCCGTTTTAAGTATGACTGAGGCTGCAATCCTATATCTATTTACATGCGACTAAGCCCCACTGAACTCAGCAGGACTTCTGAGTAGACACGTATAGCATTGCATTGTACGCCTGAGGTTTAAGTGGGGAAAGCGTGCTTAGCCTCGCCACTTTTATTCTGAAAGAAAAGCAGGAGCAGTTTCCCGTCAAAGCCCCTGGAGGGGGTCACTTTCTTCAGCGCTAATTTAATTCCTTGCAAACAAGGAAAAGGGGTGGGGAAGAGTTTAAAAACCGGGATTCGTCTTCGTGATCAGTTTGCAAAGGGAACAGCAGCAAGGTGAAAGTGCCGGGAGCCGGCGAGAGAAAGAAAAACGTGGGAGGCGGGGCGCGCAACAGAGGAGCGGGAAGGGGCTGGCGAGAAGGCGGTCCGGTCTGTGGGGCTGTGCTGTTGCTGTAGTCACCCTGGGCCCGCCGAAGCGCTCGGGAAGCGGGGTGGCACTCACCCATTTTTTCTTGTGGTGTCGATGCCGGCAGGGGGCCGAGGCGAAGAACGGACCGTTCAGGAAGGCGCCTCTTTCCGCCGCAGCAGTAGCTGCACGAGCGGCCGCCCCCCTTTCCCGGCGTAAGCAGCCGCCATCGCTCTGTTCCAATGTCAAGAATCCAACATAGGCCAAGCCCGCCGCCGCAAAAGCTCCTCCTCCTGGTGGAGCCATCGCGGTACAGCCCTCTCTACTGAGGCTTACAGGCCAGCCCGAAGGGGCGGATGAGAGATCGTTGGCTGCCGTATCTTCGTAGCCTAATATACATATTATGCAAATCAGTCATTAAGGTGGGAATTTTCTATCAAGCGCCTCATGTTTGCGCCTGGCACATGCTACAGAAGTTGGGGAAGAAACAGTGGAAAGGTACGTGCCTAATTTGCTCAGCCTGGGGAAGAAAATATTTATCCTCTGCCCATAGCTCTGTACCTGCTTCTCGATTATGTTAAAGCAAAATCATGAGTTCATTTTTGCAGATCCTTAGCAAGTGTCTGTAGTAAAATCAAAATACTCTCCTTCAGCTTGTAAATGTTAACTTGTTTGAAACAAATGGAATGGCCTTACAACAGGAGGAGAATGTAGGCTGCAGACCTTTGCACACTTACTGGCAGTAAGTCATGTTGATTAAAAAAAAAAATACAATTCACTCATTTTGATCTAGTTTTATGAGCTCAGTTCCTCCTCACTGCCCATCTACATCCCCACAATTTCTCAACAGCAGCACCTCCTAGCAGGAATGGGGACTTGACTCGTGAGTTGGACTGAATCCCCCCTCTGACTTGAGTCCCAATATTTTTAATAGGACTAAAGACTCGACTGGAGACCAAGGACTCTTCAACATCCCTGGGCTGTGCCAGAAGGAGTGGAGAGAAGTGCAACTGCCAGCGAAGATTTTTTAAAATCATTTTCCTAAAATGCAACCTTTCAGACATTTTGGGTTTGGCTGCCTCTGCCTGCCTATTTGGGGTTCCCTGCCTCCTCTGCCTGCCTGGTCTCTTCTTAACCAGTTCCACAGTTTGAATTGTCCAAGACAAACGCCTCTGCCTGCCTGCTTTGGGGTTCCCTGCCTCCTCTGCCTGCCTGGTTATTTTGGGTTTGTCTGCCTGGTCTGTTCTTGTCAAAATCAGTTGCAGTTTTGAAATAAAAAGGTACACTTGTGCCTAGAATTTATTTAAGCCACACATCTGAAGTAGCCTTATTTTGTTGGGAAAACCCCCCACTGATTTTAATAGGGACTCATGGAGTCAGCTTTGGGAGTGACTCAGGACTCGTGAGTCACCATTTTGGACCTCGGGTCCAAAGACTCGTGACTTGAGACCAAGAACTCTTCAACATCCCTGCCTCCTAGCAAGGCTATAAAGTAGCTTGGCCATTCTCCTATGTGGACCACCACTTAAATCAGGACTGCTCTCACTTCAGGTATGGGTGAGGCCTGGCCAATACATTATAGCTTCCAGGGTGTGTGCATGTATACACACACACAGTTTTTTTGTACCTAAGTGACAGAGGTTTTGTACATACCATTATGCAGACATGCATATCTACAGATATCCCCTTTCTGTAATTTATCTACATTTTTAATTTTTCTTACTATATGGAACCTCAGGGAAAGGAATAGATGGATACAGAGAGAACGAGCATTTGAATAGGGGAGGCAGCAGGAAGGAGTTGTAAACAATGCTAGCAAGAAGGGCCAAGAGTTGTTCAGGACCCTAAAGTATCACACTACTCCCCAATCACAAATACACCCTAAGTACTTACAGCCTTTGCACAGTTCTGTTGCAATTTCTGCATCTTGCCCAAACACAACCTAACAAGGTAGGCATAATAATCCAATGGCAGCAGCAAAGGAAGAACCATGGCAGATGAACCGCCACTTGCTTGACCGGGGGCATGTGGGGGGTGGAGGGGGCATGTGGGGGGTGGAGGGGGCAGGGGCATTTTTCCTTCCCAATAGGCCCAGCTGCAGTGCTGGTGCTTTTTGCCCCATTCAGATCCAAAGCTGTCCCCAACACGCTTCCCTTTTGCCCTCCACTGGAGCACTGACAGCAAAAAAGCAACAGTGGCAGCTATGGGAATGATGTTCCATTATATCTTTTGACCCATAAGACACCCTTCCAGGAACCATAGGAAAGTACCCAGAGGGAACAATCCTATGGCCCCTAGACAGCATCTGAGGGGCCATGGGATAGTTTGGATTTCTAGATCCAAGGTCGGAGACAGCACTTTGACCACGGAGCTTGGAATTGGGGCCCTGACCCCGCTCCCTCACATCATGGCACTTGCTGTTCTGAGGGCAGGAAAGCAACTTCGGAGAGGGGTAAAAGGGGGTTTCGGTGGGCGGGGAGGAGACTGGAGAAGTCAGGACATGAGGTATCCTGCAGCCGCTCCAGCCTCCTTCCCTCCCCACTCCAAGATGCTCTAGCTAGATGGACAAAAAAGCCCCATATAGTGGAAGATGCAGGATGGGGAGGTAGAGATTTCATAGATTTCATAGATCATAGAGTTGGAAGGAGCCTACAAGGCTATCGAGTCCAACCCCCTGCTCAGTGCAGGAAACTAGAGGAGGGGTCTCCCATCCAAGTAATAACCAGGCCTGACCCTGCTTAGCTTCTGCCATTCCTCCTGCTCTGTATAAGATGCCCGTAAGCCTCCAGGTTCTGGGGCTTACAGGCAGCGTGATTGGATTACACCCTTCGAAACCTTTCCTCTACCACCGATAAGTGTTTTCCTCACTTGTTCCCCTCCCCCCCGGCCTCAGTTATTGCAGTTATTAGTTGCTGCTTTCTGCTGAGTGTTGTGTGCTCATTTTGACTTTAGTGGGTTTTTTTAATCTACTTTTTTTTAATCCAGGAAATTACAATCCATATGTGATTTAATTATGTGTCTTGGAAAATGGGACACCTTGCAGTAATAAACTTCCTGAATTTTGTTTATGTTTAATCTCAGAGCATACTAGGATGCTTATTTATTTATTTATTTATTTGATTTATACCCTGCCTTTCTACCAAGGAAAATGGCACCTGAGGATGCTTCTGAGTCAACAAACATTTTCACATTTCACAGGAAATACATTTAATATGGGAAGTTACAGAAACATTGTATAGAGCTGCAAATCTTCCACACAACATAGAAGTATCCTGATGGCAACTCCTAAATTCTTACAGAATTGCCAGAGCTAGTTCCATTCTTCTCAAGCCACAGAGATGCAGAGCAACACATCTACTCAAACAGAACATGTTCAGGTTTTCATCAGGTACAGAGGAGGAGACTGGCTTGAATGAACATTTATTTCAATTTGGAGAAGAGCTTATGAGCCACCTGAAAACCAAAAGATGGAACACATTAAATGAAAACAGGAGTTTCTTTATGAAGAGACACATTAGTCAACGTCACACTCCCTTTAGGAGCTAACTGCATTGTTGCAGACTAGAAAGCTTGTTACAGAGGGCTGTAGTTCAGCAGCAGCAGGCCATTCCATAGGATTTCTTTCACAAAACATTTGGATGCTACACAGCATTTCTAAACAACTAATAAGGAGTGAAATTTTTGAAAAACATGATTTCTCTTATGAAGCTGACAGTTCTTTCAAAGCTATGGGATACATATAAAAATGGCATTTGCATTCTTTGTAATTAAGCAAATTTCTAGATACAATTGTTCCTTGCTTGATGTCAATATGGACTGAATAAAGTTTCTATGGCTTAACACTGGAGAAATAAGATTCCTTTTCAGAGCCACAAGCCAATGTTCATACTTAGAAATCATTCTGAAGCAAACTTACACAATGGTCTCTAGCATGTAAGAAGTCAAAAAGCTCCTCTGTACACTGCTCTTCTGTGCGGGACCTTGAGGACACTCGAGCATCACACGCCTCTAAACGTTCCCGGGCTTTCACACATTTTTCTGTCTGTTCACAATGCTCCCTGACAGTAGTTAAAGGATCCTAGAAGAAAAGTAACAAGTAGGAATAGTTACGATAGATGGCTCATTACCAAGAGAAGTTTGTCCTTACCCCAGCAAGCTGGAATACAAAAGCTTGCTATCTCTTTCTCTAATCCCAGATAGATTAAAATCACAACTTAGAAATAATGAGCTATAAAATATAGGGCATCACCAACCACACTGTAACAGCCAGGATGACTAAGAAGCATTTGTAAAAACTAAAGCCAAGAGCCTCAGGATTGTAAACATGAGCCTGTGAGCCATGCATTACTTTCTTGCTACACAGAGCCCTCACATAAATTGCAATCTAGATGGTGTGTTCTTCTCCCAGTCTAGAGCAATGACAAGTTCAAAAGAAGATGCATGTAAAATGTGTGTGGCGTACGCCAGTGTGGCGTAGTGGTGAGAGTGTTGGACTGGGACTCGGGAGATCCGGGTTCTAGTCCCCGCTCGGCCATGAAACTCACTGGGTGACTTTGGGCCAGTCACTGACTCTCAGCCTAACCTACCTCACAGGGTTGTTGTGAGGATAAAATGGAGAGGAGGAGGATTATGTAAGCCGCCTTGGGTTCCTTGCAGGAAAAAAGGCTGGGTATAAATATAACAAATAAATAAATAAATTTCAGGTTTCATAGTGCAGTTTAGAAGAGAATATTAAGCAAAAAAATCACATGAAGATACAGTACTACAACAGAGTAATAATGTCTTTTCAGTATATGAAAACACTCAGGAGAAATACAGGAAAGACCTAGCACTTCTCAGACTTGACCCATACAATTTGTGTTATCAATTTATCTTTTTGTTCTTGAATTACCAGTCCCTAGAAAAAAAAGTTATATACTGTTGGGGAAGAAATTAAGCTACACCTAGGCTTGGCAGAACCAATTTTTATTAAGGCGTCAGTAAGGCTACATGCAGAAGCTGCTGTAGGATTCTACGAAGATTCAAAAGAAGTTACAATGGGATCCTGAGGAAATGAGACTACTTGCATCTGTTTGCCTCACAAAGGTATGTATTAACACTTAACCAACTTTCAGCTCTGAACCCAAATTGTCATCATCCCCACCACCCACACCTCTTTGTACCATTTGTTAGTTTTCTAATTCTAGATGGGAGATTTTGTGGAGTGAGATTTTTAACAAAAGTTTCTTGCACATGAAAGCCTGTGAAGGACTTCTCATCATCATCATATTTAAAGTTACATACCACAAGCTCTTCCTCTTCCTCCTCCTCCTGAATAGAGAAACAAGAAAATCAAAAGATTAACTGATCTGCTACAGTAAGAAAAAAGACAGAAGTAGTGGTGGGAAAATACAAGGGGGTTATGAGTGGAAGTCAGTGATTTCTGAACCCCTAACCATCTCCACACACACAATTCTGGGGAAATGGCAGGGTGATGGCACAGTAAAAGCCTTGTCTGGAAGTACCGCTCAATTTTGTGTAAGAGAGCTGATGTGGTACAGCACAGATGGGGAACATGTGGCTCTCCAAACGTTGGAACTACAACTCTCATCATCCTTGACCATTGGGAGTTAGAAGTCCAATATCTGGAAGGCCACACCTGTTTACCCACCTGTGTGGTAGAGGTTGATGAAATTAAGCATGCAAGTTATACTGTAAGCAGATATGAGACCCAGGCAGCATTACATTGAAGGTCCTGTGAAGCAACGTAATATGAAATGGGACAAGAAATAAACAAAGAATAACCACACACAGCAAGCATACAAATATGGGTATCTTATAATGGAAATCAAAATGAGATGGGACAAATTATACAGGAAGGAAAGGCAAGAAATACACAAACACTGGAGAAAAAACAGCTTTGTTAAATTGTACACAACATTTTCAGCAGGAAACATGAACATACAGTACAATAAAGCACTGTATGTTCATGTTTTTCTAATATTGTAAGCTAGGCACCGCTCAATAATGAGAGCTCGCTGGGCAGGTTACAATAAAGCACTGTATGTTCATGGTTTTCTAATATTGTACACTAGGCACTGTACCGAGCAGAGACATGAAGTTGTAACTGCTCTAGCAGAGAACATAAACAGTAAAAGCAAAGAGAAGGGACTGGGGAATCTCTTGTCTGGAAATTAGAGCATGCATGTGCACACAGAAGCTAGGACATCTGTGAAAAACAAGGCAAGAGGGGGGGTGGAATGAATTGGAGAAGGGAGGGATGAGCCATGTAACCTGTTTTGAACTTCTGGGGGTGGGAAGGGAAATAATAAATACATAGATTATGAAACTGGGGAGAGTTTAACAGACAAGTATCAAGGATGATGGGGTAAAGATTCGATAGCAATGAAATAGCAGGCACAGAGAAAATACATACAATAAAAGCAACAGAAAATACATAGAATAAAAGCAATAGGCATAGGGTTTATTTATTTACAATATTTGTATGCTGCTCAATAATGAGAGCTCGCTGGGCAGGTTACAATAAAGCACTGCATGTTTTTCTAATATTGTAAGCTGCCTTGTGAGAGCAGTGCACCCTGAAAGGCAAGCTAAAAATATTATAAATAAATAAAGGCCCACTGACAGCACAACCCTATAATAAGCCCTGGGAGTGGAGAGCAGAAGGGAAGCACCCCCTGGCTTCCGCCATCCACCAGGGGTCCAAGGGGCCACTGAGAAGCTGCGCCCCCTGCTACCCAGGAATAACATCAAGACAAGGGGGAGACTAACCTGGACCATCCACGGCCAGAGAAGCTGCGGGAATCTCACTTCCGCCTCCCTCCCAGGAAGAACACTTGGCACCAAATGACAGTTGCCCAGAACAAACACTGCTGGCCCCATTCATTGGGCAAAGGAACAAGAGCCACCAGTGAAGATCACCCTGGACCGAAGTGCATTCAAATGCCCCCTTTTAGCTCACCACTGTGTTCTAGCCTTGAAAAACTGTTCTCTCTCCTACTCGTGTGTGTGTCTTGTCTGTATCTTGTTAGTTTGTAAGACTGATAGCAGGGCCTGTCTCGCTTTCTGATGGTTGTGAGCTGCTTTGAGAGACAATAATTGTCTGAAAAATGTACTAAAGAAATACATCCTATGTGTGTTTACTCAGAAGTAAGTCCCATTAAGTTCAATGGGGCTTACTCCTAAATAAATGGGCATAGGATTGCAGCTTCAGCTATTCTGGCTGAGCTGTTAACAGATCTACCACAGTCCTGCTGAATAAAATCCAGAGCAAAAACAAAACAGGAGGCAGACTAAGACCCAGCGGGTGGGGTGGGTGGGGTGGGGAGGTGGTTGGGAGCAAAGGAAGCGGGGAGATTCGAGGAAGAGGGGGACGGGAACTCCTCAGGTTAAAGAATAAACCACCTTCCCTTCTCCTACTACAGCGAAGGGAAGAATTTACCTCAGGGTCCCCGCTGCGGCCTTCCAACGCCTTCTCGTCCTGCCACCCCATCTCGGCAAACCTTCCTCAGCCCTCGTTTAGCTGCCTCAGAAGGACGCGTAAGGGTCACCCGCACGCCCAACGGAAATCCCGCCTATCGGCCGCGCTCTTTCCCAGACGATGCGTAGTTCCAACCGACCTTCTTAAGATGGCTCCCTTTTTCTACATCCCACCTGGCGCCTCCGTTTGCGGCGCCTACACAGCGTTCATGCCTCTACCAGTATGGCCGCCAGTTCCGCCAAAATGGCGCTAGGGTTGAGGACGCTCGACCTGCCCAGTATGGCAACATCATACGTCCGCATAACAATGCGTAACCCAGCCCAGATTCCTACAGAGTAGACCTGTCGCCTGAACAATATGGAGACCGAGTCTGGGGAGGAGATCGCTGACCGGAGTTTCCTCAGCCTCTTTGAGCTAAGCGGTGCGGTAGTCAGCTCCATCATGGGACACGTGGAGAAAGAGGTTTGGGGTAAGAAGGGGATCGAACTGGGACTTCCGCCGCTCACTAAAAACATGGCTTTTCAGGCGGGAATATGGGGTGCGTTAGGATTTTTAAAAACACTGATATTGTTTTAATTGTGTGTTAGTTGTGTTTTGGTGGTATTTTAATTGTGTTTTATTGTATTTTACCATGATTGTGCATCGCCCAGGGTGACCGGCCAGATGGGCGATTTAAAAATATAATAAATATATAAATATAACCCTAATTACGTTTGGACCCACGGACGGCTACTCCGTGCCGTGAAATGTGAGAATCTGGCGCCAGCAGTCGGGGTTAGGGCTTCCTGCTACCACGTAGTTTAAAGAGCTTCCTTGACACGGACAGTAACACACAACATACATGGGTGTTCTAACTAGCAGCCGGGACGGGGGAACTGAAAAGTGGAAAGTCTAAGTTTTGGGAGGAAGGTTTCTTAGGCTCAACCCTAAAGTAGGTCCCATTGGACAGAGTGGGACGGACTTCCGAGTAAACATGAGGATTGTGGTGTTGGTATAAGTGTCGATTTCCAGAAAGTGTGAAGGCTCCCTGGATGATCCAAATTCTGTTGGATAAGGTCCCTGGACCCTGAGCACAATGGCTTGTGTTTTGAATAGATACTAAAGTTCATTCTTTTCCAAAATGACTTGCTTCTGCTGCTGAATGCCCTGCTATAACGTCGGTATCAGCCATTTCACTTTTGTAGCATGTATGCATACAGGACTGTTTCTGCTTCCCCCCTACTTTTCCCTATATACATGTTACAAAAGTGGAATTATTCACTACTACAAATTGATGGCCACCAACTTGGATGCCTTTAAAAGGGGATCAAACAAATTCATAGAGGAGAAAGCTATCAATGGCTACTAGTCATGATGGGTATATATTACCTCCCGAATCGGAGGCAGTGTGCCTCTGTATACCATTTTCTGGGGCACATGAACAGGAGGGAGCTATTGTGCTCATGTCCTGCTTGTGGACTTATCATTGGGGCATCTGGTTGGCCACTTTGCAGACAGAGTGCTGGACTAGATAAGTTTTTGGTCTGATCCAGCAGGGCTGCTTTGATGCAATGCTGTGCCCACTTACATGGCAGTAAGTTCCACTGAATTGGGTGGGACTTACAAGTAAAAAATGTTTTGGGTTGGACTCTGAATCTGATTTCAGGGTGAACTTCATAGCATAAAGTATAAATCCTATAAATGCTAGATTCACATGTACACCAATGATATAGTTCTGTTGTAAACAATCCAAGTATAAAAGGGTGGAGGTGAAATCATTAGTTTACCAATATGATACAGACATCCTATTGGACTGTGATGGCAGAGAGGAACCTTCACAAAACAGCTTTTAAATAGAATTAGCCTCCATGGTTTTAGTTTGTAGTGGTTGTCTTTAGTACTGTTATTGCTTCCTAGCATACTACATACTAAAGAATCTCTTAGAAATGAAAACTTCAAAAGATTAGGAGCAGAGCAACCGGCTGACAGTCTTTCTGGAGGCTCTGTGATAGGGGTTAAGCATTGTCTAAATAGGCCCTCACCAATTTACCTCAGCCTGCTCTTTCTCTGAAACTGAAACACAGCTTTGTATTGATTTCTCACCACAAAAGCACTTCCAGGTCCTATCCTCCAGGGTATCTTGCCTCAGCTTAACATCTACTATCTGGAGCGAATTGAGGAGACTGCTGTGAAAAAAGGTCAGTTACTTTGTGAGACGGGGAAGGAGGATAGAGTGTGTTTACTGATAGTGGCTTCTGCTGTCCTGGGAAAACTAGTTTCCCTCTCATGCATTTTAAATCTTTCTTTCATACTGAGCATAGTGTGCATAATTATTTTCCTGATTAAGACTAATCCCTCCTTGCCATACCCTCAGTTTCCTCGAAGTGTCAGTTAACTTGGTGTAGTGGCTCTCCATTATTGCCACAGTAGAAATGTGTTGATCTGAGCACTCAAGCCTTTGCAAGTTTACTTGGAAGTCTGTCCCACTGAGTTCAGTGAGGCTTACTCCCAAGTAAGTGTGCATAGGAATGCAGCCAAGTCACTATGTTTACTGAGTTCAGTTCAGCACATCAGCCAGACCAATAAAGAGCAGTTCAATTTAGGGACATAGATGTTAATGTTTTGCAAAAGCTATGATACATAGCAAATCATTTTATCGGAATATCTGCACACAGGGCTATAAGCAATACCTTGAGGGCCAGTGTGGTGTAATGATTAGATTGTTAGGTTTTCAGCAATCAAAATCGTATCCAGATCCCTGGTCAGAGGGTGGCTGTGGACTAGTCACACTCGGACTCACAACTTTTCAGGCTAAAATGTTTACCTCAAGCTTAAGAGGAGGGCAGGTTCCAAATATATAGTTTCAAGTTGCTTCAAAATCAATTTCTGGTGCATTCTGGAAATTGTTGCAGAGGATGTTAGCAGATTAGACTGGATTACCTGCTCCTTAAAAATCAGCTCCTTTACTAAAGAAGTCAAGCTCTTCAGACAAGAATTTTATAAAATGCACTTTTCAAGTGATGCTCCTTGAAGAATCAAGCACAACACTTAAGCAGTGGATAATGCAAGAGGCCTGGATTCAAATCCCATTTTGGCTGAGGGCTCACTGGGTAGATTTGGATGAGTACCAGTGCAATCGTAAACATTTCTACTCTGAAGTAAATCCCTTTGAGTTCAGTGGGTCTTGCTGCCAGGTATGTGGGTATAAGATTACAGCCTCCATGTCTCAACATCAGGTTCCTGTGTGCAGAACAGAATAACCTAACTTGTGAGATTGAATGTGAGAGTTAAACAAGATGTTAAAAAACCAAAAACAGTGAAAATAATTTTTAATGTGAGTGTTCAGTTTAAATTTGAAGCAGAATTTTGATGGTGAATACCATATAACGTTTACTATTCGTAAGGTAAGTCCTCTAATCAGAGATGGAATGCTTGCTTTAAGTATGTTAATTATGTACTGATAGCACAACCCTATAATGACTACTCAAAAGCAAATCCCCTTGAGTTCAGTGGGACTTATTCCCAGTTAAGTGTGTGTAGGACTACAGTCTTAATTTGCTATAAATTAAGGTCGTATGTGTGAAAGACGGCTGCTTACGCCGGTCCTACAAGGTAGGACACAGTACCAATTCACCCCTGGACTGCCGCCCACCTCCCTGGTTCCCTTACACCAATTTGGTGTAGCAGCCCAACCTTACAGACCAAAAAGGAACACACACAAATTTAAGATGGAGACTTTATTAAAACAAAAATTAAGAATTAAGCAGTGTAGGGTCTCCAATGGTCCAATACATATAAAAATAATCCCTTATAAGAAAGGGCTAAAAAGAGGGTAGGGAAAAGGGGTGAGGTAGGTTGTTGTGAGGAAAGGGGAATGGGAATAAAAAGGGACTCTAAAAGGATATCTAAAACAAACCCCAAAAGTCTGCAAAGAACCGCTTGAGCCAAACCAGGCCTAGCTTCCCCAGCTATCCTGCAAATCTGGCATACCTGCCCGAGATGGAACTTCCACAGCGTCCAGGTCCAAAGGAAGAACCCCGTGTCTTCCCCACCCAACTCCTTTATCCAAAGCCAGGGTCCTTTTTCCCACCCAGCCTCCACCAATCCCATCTTCCTGCCTTCTGAAGGAGGGCCCCCCACCCTTTCCCAGCTGCGGGCACTTTCTCATGATTTAATCCCAATTAACTTCTGGCCTTGCTTACACAGCTCTGCAGATTCCTTGTTATCTCCCAGGTGCCACTAACTATCTCATGCTACCCAAGGATTCCCAACACATTCCAAGGAAGAGCAAGAGAACAAGGGTGAAATAATTCAAAATCAATCAGAGGAGGGGGAAGGGGGAACTTAGCTCAACCTCCGCCATGTCCCATCTTCACAGTATGTACCTGTGTATTTATGTATAACTGACTGTATAGGTTATATTTTAATGGCATTTTTTTTTTAAAGTGTGTTATATATTCCCCCAGGACTCTCAACTCAACCTATATGGTGCAAGCTCTGGTTTGACATCATCAAAACAAGACCTTCCAGATTAGAGGTGAGTTAAGGATGCAAACCACAAAACTGTCATACCTGAGGAGACCAGATTTCCCACCTTCATGGCTAATTTGGTCTTCAGTTTCTTCCAACTGTGGTGATGTTTTCACTGGTAGTTTTTATTCTACATGTAGACCTATCTATTGGAAAACTACATCCACTACCTTTACATGCTTCTGCCCCTCTACAGAGACAATATTTTTCTATCACTTTTCAAATATTTTTGTTTATCAGTGCCTGTCAGACTATATTTATCTGGCTTTTACTCTGACTCTTTGCTGTTCTAATAAGAAAACATATGATAACCCACAGCTTTGTACAATTTCCAATGGGTTAACCATGCTAGTCTGCGTCGAGAGCACATAATGCAGGCAGGCCACATGCTGAAGCTAAGCAGGTATGAGCCGGGTCAGTGCTTGGATGGGTGGCTGCCTGAGCTGCCCACATCTGTTCTCCTGCATTCAGCAGGGGGCTGGACTCGATGGCCTTATAGGCCCCTTCCAACTCTACTATTCTATGATTCTATGAACAAAGAGTCTTGTGACAACTTAAAGACTTAACAACTTTGTCTCTAACAGACCAAAGCCAAAAGCCCTTCATGATGTCCAGCTTCTAGGCTTGTTATTCACTGCTTAGCCTCGAAAGCCTGTGCATAGGTCTTTCTATGATTTTAAGCAGATAGTATATTTACGTCACTCCAGAAGTTCCTGCTGAAATCATTCTCCTGAATTTCTTTATTTTTTTCTTTAAAATAGCCCCTTTCAAGGCAAAAGCCATCTTATTTGTTTGTTTATTTATTACATTTGTCTACAGCCCAATAGACTAAGCTGTCTGGGTGGTTCACAATACTTAAAACCATAATATACAACACAATAAAATAATTTTTCACTCCTGATCTGGAGTAACATTGTTCCATTACTTTCCATCTTTGTTTAGAATAGACAGTTTGCATTCATATGCACACATATTTGGGAATAAGTCTAATTGAAATTAGTTGGACTTCCTCCAGAGTACACATCAGGCTGTACAAGGTATTTACGTTAATTTGGTTCAATATGATTACAGAGCATCAAGTGTTGGAGGAAGAAGTTCCTTGAAACCTTCTTCTCAAACGTGCTGCGTGGGATCTTGGACGTATCTTCACACCAACAGCTGAGTGATCCTTGCTTTTTGCCCTTGCTATACACTTCACGGCATGTTACCCAGCTTACCATCTACAACATGCTTGAGGGCATATCAGAGCTCATGGCCAAACACAATCAGAGTGTTCTAGAAAACCTGGCTGTCTCGCTCAGAACTTTGACATTCCGTCACCTCCTCTCCTCCAGTCTGTCTGCTAGGCAACAGTTGAGTTTGTTTCTTCATCGTCTTATTCATCACGGTGCTGTGGACCAGCTGTCTATGTACTCTTGGCCTGATCCTGACCCAGCAGTGTTAGCCCTTATTATAAAAATGGGTGCTGGGGTTTGGCACCCAGGAAAAACACCAATGAACCCAGGAAACCTTTGCCATCTGTGTCAAGAGAAATCTGTTGACCAGAGTCAAAAGCTAGATCAAGAGTCTAAGCCTCTTTTTGGTTCAAGCCAGCTGTTTCATACATCAGCAGCTGGCCGATGTAGTGTTGAGCTGCAAAATGAAAAAACGTTGCCCAGGATGCCTCAAGAATCTGTTCCAGGCTTTGAAAATGCTGTAGAGTTGTCCAGAACCAGCAGTGAGACTCTACTAGACCCAGCAGACTGCAGATTGGGTAGCAATTCTTACCAAAGCCAGATGCAGCACAGTACAAGTTCAGAAAGTGACGATGCTGATGTGGGATCTGTCAGTTTCTCCCCGGCAAAGACATATCAAGATGGGCCTGCTTCGGGAAAACCTCAAAGGAGGTGCAAGGCTGTAGCGGCAAAGAAGCGCAGCTGCTGTAGGAGGGCCAGCCAAGCTGCTGCAGAGTCGGACGACCTCTATGACTTTGTCTTTGCAGTTGCAAGGGAAGAGGAGGAGAATAGCAAAAGAAGGCATGCCGAGGAGGAGAAGAGGCTTGCAAACTGTTTCCCTTTCCCAGCAGAGGCTGCCGGTGGTACTGGTACAGTTTGGCCTGAGGGAGCCCGAACAATTGGGATCTCATCTCTGAGAACAGCCACCTCCTTCCGAAGCGTGTCCGTGCTGGAAGTCTTCTCTGTCTCTCTAACCAGAAATATGTGCCAGATGCTTGGTAACCTGCTGAGTTCTTGGGTGTCTTTAGAAAAGCTTGTTCTGACTTTGAATGGTGAGTGAGAACCTTCAGGTGTTTTTAGCTGTTTGTTTTAATCTTCTAAAGTGGGGATGGGGAGTTGTTGGATGCTGACTCCCATCAGCCCCAGCCAGCAAGTGATTCAGACTTGAGTAGTTTGCATCTGTGTTTTGGGCTAGCATTCGGGGGGGGGGGGGGGGGGGGGGGGGGCTTGCAAAAAATCTTGGAGAGGCAGCAGAAAGGAATAGTGATTTTTTCATGTAAAGATTCAATCCTTGTTCGATTTTCACAGGTGCTAAAGGAGATTAAGGACATCTTTCGATGCTTCAGAAGTCAGTCCTAAAAAACTACTATGGATAAATAAACACACCTTTTAAAGAAAGGTTAAAAGACCATTTCCTCCCTCTCCAATTTCACATATGCATGCTCTTTCAGTGTATGTTTATGCAAGCATCCTTTGTTAATCCATATCTGAATCTCAGATTATTTTGGAGCAGTGTTGCTCAAATAGGTTTCGTAGATTTCATAGATCATAGAGTTGGAAGGGGCCTACAAGGCCATCGAGTCCAACCCCCTGCTCAATGCAAGAAACTAGAGGAGGGGTCTCCCATCCAAGTAATAACCAGGCCTGACCCTGCTTAGCTTTCCACACTCAGACAAGCTGAGCCAGCATGAGCCACAGGTCTTTAGCTGTATCTTCAGATGTATCCATAAATGATACAGGAGGCCCCAAGATGTAGCCACACCACACTTGTATATCGTACAATGGAGTGAGCAGATGCTTCACTAGCTGCAGGAGAAGTCATGCCTCACAGTTAGGATTAGAATCACTACTGCACCCTTCTCTTTAGAAAAGCCAACCTGAGTTCCTCCAGATACTTTGGACTACAACTCCCATCACCCCTTACCATTGGGAGTGGTGGGAGTTGTAGTCCAAAACATCTGGAAGGCACCAGGTTGGGGAAGGCTGCTTTAGAAGATGGAGAAGTCCATGCTTTACTGGTCCTGACAATATGAAATCAAGGTTAATGAGTATTAAGTACAGGCTAAGATACCTTGTGAATGTCTGCTAGACGTGGACGCTCAAGATGTCTCATTCTGCGTCAGGTTCTGTATCCAGGGCTTGGGTGGGTATATATGGACTATAAGCCACTGCCAGGCTATAGAACAGGGGTGGGGAACCTGCAGTCCTCCAAACGTTGTTGGGCTGCAGCTCCCATAATCCCTGGCTATTGGCCTGTGCTGGCTGGGGCTGATTTGGGTTGGAGTTCAACAACATCTGGGCCCTGGTTTCCCACTGCTGCTGTAGAATCTAAGTTCTCATTCCTCACTAAGGACACAATCCTGTGCATGTTTAGACAGAAAAAATTCCTGGTGGCCGGGGAACGCTGCGAGGTGTAGGACTTTTTTCTGTCTAAACATGCATAGGATTGCACCCTAAGTGGTTCAGGTGGTGATCATATTAGGGCCATTGATCTTCTCTGACTGGTCAGAAAGCTGTATTAGTTTTTTTGGTGCTGCCCTATTCTTCTTTGCTTGTCCTCATACATGGCCACCCAAGCACTAACTATGGGATCTTGTGCAGAAGGAGGCATCTTGGAGTAGTTCTGTACTTCTAGCAGTAACATTCACAAGGTCATTGAAAGCAAGTTAACCTGTCCTTAATGCTCAGTAAGCTCACGTTCAAATGATCAGGGCCAGTCTGCCTCTTCCTGCTTCTCTCCTTTTCAGTGCCATTGTCTCTGAGCCTTTCTTCGTTGTGCCCAGTGGCCACTTTTCTTCTAGCCCAAGCTATTGTGTTGCTGACTTGCAAGCCATCGCACATAAATGAACAGTTACACATATAGTATCCTAAGTGGGGGTGCTGGTGGTGGGAGGACTGGGGTGCTGGCAGCCATGGGGAGCATCAGGTGCTTGGGACAGGAACCAAGGCGGCTGGTTAGGTATTACAGCTTGCTTGCCCAGCAGTCTGCTTAGTGCTGCTGTAGGTCACTGCAGCTCTGGTTTTGTTGTTTTTTACTTGGGGAAATTCAAACAGGATCTGGTAAAGCTTTGAGGGTGTCTAGTAGTTCTCAAGTGTCTGTACCCTTGGAAATGGGTACAGGATAGAGATGTGCATCTGTTCCGTGTGTGTGCTTTCAATGTCTATTTCTACCTTTTAAAATCTGGTTCCAGGCCTAGGCCTCGGTATCTTCAGTATCCTCTCTGGGCTCCGGGCCCTTTCTCGACACAGCGATTACTGCCTCCGTGTGGTGCGCATCAGTGACATGTTTTCACACGTCCCCTGCATGAATCTTGTCCATTCTTTTTTGAGTGCTGTTCCATTACTTCAGACGCTCTTGGTCAGCTTTGATCTCAAAACCACGACAGAGTTGAGCAGGTCCGAAGAGAGCTTGGGCTCATCATTCTTGCAGGAAGAAATTCCAGGTAAAACATTGCCCAGTTCCAACCTAACATTATAATGTGGAATTTTCCTCCTTGTATGTGTGAGATAATTGTGAGTTTCAATTATGTGAAGATGATCCCATGTGAGCTGGGAACTATATCTATATGGTTGCTCTCGTGCACCTGATGATTTCATAGTTCGAATGCTTCCCATCGCTCATGTTCTTTTCATTCCATTACTCATCCTGGGAATGAAACTGTGCACAGGTAAGATTAGAATTGGGCCTCTAAGTAAAAACAAATAGGCATTGCTTTCCAAACTGCTATGCTTGTCCTTCTTGGTATAGAAAAATCTAAGAGTTCTCCAATTTTGGCTTGCCCCCTGACTAAAAGCCACCTCTTGAAAAGGTGGATGGGGCCATAGCTCAGTGGCAGAGCACATGCTTTGTGTACAGAAGGTCCCAAGTCCAATCCCCAGCATCTCCAGTCACACACACAGCTTGAGTTCTCCCTCTTCCCATCATACATGTGGCTTAATTCATTACTTTCAGATTTAATCAAACCAGAGTCTGCTGTTATATCTGAACTAGCAAACAGTGGTTTGAACAAGCCCTCACAAACTATGGTTTAATCCTGGCTTGCAATCCTGGCTCAAACCATGGTTTGCCAGTTTTTGCTCGTGAAGAGTTTTCTTTTTTCTATTTCCCCTCCCACGTAGAGAGCCATCTGGAGCATCTTGAGATCAGATTTCCCAGGGAACCTCTTCAAACAAGTCTCTTGGTGCCTGTGCTGAAAGCCTCAAGGTCTCTCCAGAGTGTCTCTCTAGACAGCGTTGCAGTTTCCTGTCCTGAGGAGGTTGGGCTTCTCTTGCGTGCACTCAAAGGTATGATGGAAGATACTTTGCCTGCAGCACAGCTGGACAATGATAGTAATAGTTGTGCCAGGAGGTACTAACATCTTTAGCATCCAGTCAGCCAGGTGTATAAGATGATTGCGTGAACTGCAGGTAGAACTAAACTGTAAAGCACTCTTATCAAGATTTTGAAATAATTAATATTCATTCTATATGCTGCTAAATGGAAAAACTTTATTCAGTAGGAGGCTCCAAGCCCTTTGTCATAAGATCTTGTTTGTCTTGCAGAATATAGCCCAAGCCTGAGGAAGCTAAGCTTTCATGACATCAACCTTTCTGGACACTCAAAAGAAGTCCTTTTTCTGCTGCAGGACCGCGTCCTTCAAGGTATATGAAATTAATTTGTCTGCTCAAGCCGCAACCCGGTTTATCAGTGACCACTCTGGAAGCAGTCAAGAAATATACTTTTGCATAGGGCTGTCAGTTTCATGGTTGTCACTTTCAGAGACTGTGATGTGGCAGTTTAATCATTAATTTGGTGGGGTGAGGAGCTGAGTTTTGCTTTTAATTCCTTTGCTTTGACCTCTGCTTAGTGCTGAGGCTCTTCCTGATAGTAGTTGGGTGTTGGGCCAGAAAAGAAGCCTACTGCATTGCAAGGGGAAAGCTACTCCCCACACAAGGAGGGGTATGTAAAAAGGGGCACAAAGCTTAGAGTATGACAAAGGAAAAGGTGTGCTTATCTACACTATCCATTGTAATCATATTTTTAAAGTCAGTCTCCTTATAGGGTATCATTGTGCTTTTACTTTTTGGTGCTGACTTTGTTCTGCAGTGCATTCAGTGAAACCAATTTCACATAGCAAACCATAGAAACAAGGAACATATTTATCCATTTTTTGGCCTTTGTCTTGCAATAGAAATCACCTTTTCATTCTGTCGTCTGTTTGAAAACTGTACTGCTGAGTTTCTGTCCGAAATCATCAGTGTTGTAAAGAACAACTCATCACTGAAGAGCCTCAGACTCCCTGGAAACAGGCTGGGTATGTAAGGCCAGTGTAGTAGTAACTATCCTGGAATACTTTCTTCTCCTTGGTGGGGAAGGACCCCGTGCTATCGGGAATATTGGCCTCATTTGATTAGTGCTTGACTGCCTTGTTTCTGGTCTTTCAAGCCCAATTGGGATGAAGTCAGGACTTCAACAAAGCTATTTTTGAGCTTTTTGACAGAATATGCTCTTTGCCTACCGCAGTTCAGGGCACAATACATCAGTGAAGGTTGTTTGTGGTGCTCTGTGATTTTCTAACTGTCCACCCTTTCTATCTTTCCATTTTTACTGTCAGTTTCAGCATGATGAACTATCACCACAATTGTGGCCCCTGCTTTATAAGGCATGATAAATCTATTAGTTCTCCGGTTCCTCAAACCAAAAATGTCCGTACCCTGGGATCAGTGAACCAGAATTACAAACCCTAGTTTGCCTTGAAATGTTGCCTGATTTAAGGCAGAATATATAAATAGCTGTTTAAAATAATAAATTATGCTCTATCATGTACAGTTCCTTGCAGAAGTATTCACACACACACACACATCCTTTGACATTTCCACATTTTGTTGTGTTACAATCTGGAATTGAAATGGATTTAATTGGCATTGTTACCACTTGATGTATACAAGATACTCAACACTGTGAAGGTGCAAAATATTTTTATCGTGGCACAAAAGTAAACAAAAACAAACTGGGACTTGTTGATTGCATAAGTATTCACCCCCTTTGCTGTGACATGCCTAAATAAGCTCTGGTGCAACCCACTGCCTCCAGAAGTCACATACTGTAGTTGAATGGAGTCCACCTGTGTGCAATTCCAGCGCCACATGATCTCAGATTAAATACACCTGTTTCTGGAAGGCCCCAGAGTTTGTTGGAGAGCATATCTAAACAAACAGCATTATGAAGACCAAGGAGCTATCAAAACAACTCCAGGATAAAGTTGTGCAGAAGCACTAATTAGGGTTGGGTTATAAAAAAAAATATCCCAAATTATGAACATCCCCCGGAGCACTGTTAAATCCATTATTACAAAATAGAAAGAATATGGCTCAACCGTGACTCTGCCTAGAGAAGGCTGTCCACCAAAACTCAGTGACCGGGTAAGGAGGGCATTAGTCATAGAAGCAACCAAAAGTCCAATGGTAACTGAAGGAGCTGGAGAGATCCGCAGCTGGGATGGGAGAAACCGTCCATGGGACAACTATCATCTGGATGCTCCACAAAGCTGGGCTTTATGGAAGAGTGGTGAGAAGAAAGCCATTGCTGAAACAAATCCATATCCTTTTAATTTTATTTAAATTTTAACATATAAAGTACAAAATACATAAACATACAAATTATACAACACTTAAAAACAAATAATAATAATAAGTGCACACACCCCCCACCGGGACCAAATAACTACATAACTATTCAACCTTCCAAAATTGTAATGACTCTTGTGAAGGTGTACACACTTTCCCACTTAATAAAACAAAATCTACAAATGCTCTCCATATATCTTTAAAGTCATTTCAATTCGATAATCCCCTTTTAACTTTAATACTAGACATTAATTTATCATTAATAGCAATATCCCATACCTCTTTATACCATTCCTCTATTTGATAATCACATTGATTTTCCATTTTTTTAGGTATCATTAACCTTGCTGCTGTCAAGTTTGTAATTAAACCTTTAGTATCTTGAGTACAATAAACCTTATCATAAATTGATAGTAATTCTATGCTAGGACATACCTCTAAGTTTACCTCAGTTATTTCATTTATCTCTTTGAATACTATTTGCCAAAATTTCTGTACATGTTTACAACTCCACCACATATGAACATAGGTGCCAGTTTCCTGGCATCCTCTCCAACATAACGCCGAGTATTTCTTATGAAACAAACCCATATCAAAGCCCATTTGGAGATTGCAAAAAATGCATGTGGGACACACCGCAAACATGGGAAAAGGTTCTCTGGTCTGATGAGACCCAAATAGAACTTTATGGCCTGGCTGCAAAATGCTATGTGTGGCACAAAGCCAACATTGCTCATTACCCTGAGAGCACCATCCCCACGGTGAAGCATGGTGGTGGCAGCATCAAGTTATGGGGATGCTTTTCTTCAGCAGGAACTGGGAAACTGGTCAGGATTGAGCGAAAGTTGGATGGAGCCAAATACAGGGCAATTCTAGAGGAAAACCTGTTTCATTCTGCAAGGGACCTGGGACTAGGGCAGAGGTTCACCTTCTAGAAGGACAATAACCCTAAACACACAGCCGAAGTAACACTGGAGTGGTTTAAAAACAAGAACCTGAAAGTCTTGGAATGGCCCAGTCTAAGCCCAGACCTCAATCTGATTGAGAATCTGTGGCAAGACTTGAAAGTTGCTGTTCACCAGTGGTCCCCATCCAACCTGACAGAACTGGAGCAATTTTGCCAAGAATGGGTAAACATTGCAGGATCCAGATACACAAAGCTGATACTTACCCAAGACTGACTTGCAGCTGTAATTACTGCCAAAGGTGCTTCTATCAAGTATTGATTCAAGGGGGTGAATATTTATGCAACCAACAAGTGCCAGTTTGTTTTTGTTCACTTTTGTGCCACAATTAAAATATTTTGCACCTTTACAGTGTTGAGTATCTTGTGTGTACATCAAGTGGTAACAATGCCAGTTGAATCCATTTCAATTCCAGGTTGTAACACAACAAAATGTGGAAAAGTCAAAGAGGGGGTGAATACTTCTGCAAGGCGCTGTAGATGACCATATTTCCGAAATGCTATTTGGAATCTTAAAAAGTATTTGCTATCTGCTGGAAGGCCAAAAGGGAAGGCAGACCTTTGCAGGTATGTGTTATACAGGTTCCTTGTCAAGCACACCTGTCCTGCTTGAACACTGTGGCTAGGTTTGTTTAGGTTAATAGGTGGGGTTATACTAAGGCTGGTGGATATTATGTCTTTAATTTTAAAATATGCCTAAGAATTATATGAAGAGTCGGATAGTTTCCTTCTATAATAGCTTATAATTTAATAGCTATGATCCACAAAGAGGAAGGGACAGAAGAAGAAAATAAGATATTTTTCAGTACCAACTGTTACATAATGGCTAAGTGGAATGACTGCTGATGGAGACAGTTCTGGGAGGGGAAGAGCAAAATGGTAGTGGGTTCCAGCTGGGCCAGTGGAAAGCTCTTCTCTGTCTCACAGCCAAGTGGAAATGAGCAAGGCTCTACCTTCTGATCAGTCTACACTGTCCTTCCAAATCTGATTAGTGCTGCAGTGGCAAGGAAAATTGGACCTGCAGTTTCTTCCTCAGTACATCTGTTAAAGAGATCTTCCCCATATTGTATTGGGAATCCTGCCCCTCTAGAATCTCAACCAGTCAGCAAATCCATGTATTTTCAATGAATTCCTACTTGCTGAAGACTTGCTCTAGGAATCTACTGATAATTTACTCAGATCCAATGGAAGAACAATGTGGAGAGATGAGGAGCAGATAAGTAGAGAGAATGGAGACATTTTTGTTACTAGGCAACCAGTTTCCGCTGCTTCTCTTCACAGTGAGACTGTTTAACCATTTGGTGATCTCTGCCAAATTTGCCAGCTCTGGGTTTGCCTCCATTTATGCTTTGTTCTGTCACTGCTTTCATCCATATTCACCCTTCTATTGTTCATAATGTGCATTTAAATTGTATTTCCACCCCCCATTATTAGGAGATCACAGGTTGATCGCACTGGCTGACATTTTTTCTGAAGATTCATCATCTTCCATCTGTCATCTGGATGTAAGGTATGTAACACAGAACCCTCCTCAGTCAATCCTATTTAGAAAATAAATGGCAGTGGAATAGCTTTACTAGAATCAATGCTCAGCCTTCATTCATTCACCAGCTTTTAAAGGTGTCAGTTTGCAAGCAAATTAAATCTTTCCACCATACATTTCTCAGGGATGCCAAATTCTTATTTATTAAAGTGAATCTATGCAATATTTATATTTAAGTACCCAAATAATCCAGATGATCATTGGTCAACACAAAGCCTATTTTGGGGTTTCTACTGCTATCCCCATTTTCAATGAACGAGAATGAATTTCCATGATTGGTCCAGAATGATATCAATGACTCATATAAACAGCTGTAAAGCCATAAAATAAGATTCAGGCTCAAGATTGCTTTCAATGTCACTTCTTAATCACAACATATTAAAGATGGGTAACTGTTGATTAGATGGGGCTTCACTTTGTGGTCAGTTGGCAGGATGTGTGTCCTGAGAGGATCTTTCCTCCATTCCCTACTTTCATCAAAGCCACAAGGAGGGAAAAAGTGATGTCTGAAGCAGTCCCGATTCCTTAATGACACATGACAGTGTTGATTCGGTGGGATAATCAGAGATCAAGTTTGCACCTTTCCAACACAATATGTCAGAGGATAAAGTACAACCAGTGTAAAACACCAGACTCAAAATTTTAATTAAAACAAAAGCAGTTACACAGAGCTATATGAAACAAAGCGCTTTCTAGGCAAAGTTGCTATGATATGGGAGTATCACTTCATGTACACATTCCCTTGTAAGCAGCAGTAGTGGACTAGTCTCATCCTATTCTCCCACAGCTCGAACTGTATTAAACCCGATGGACTCCTAGAGTTTGCCAAGAAGCTGGAGAGTTACATAGCCCAACGAAGAGAACAAATCAAGTTTACCAAACTGTGCCTCTATCAGAACTGGCTAGACCAAGATGTTGTAACTGCTGAAGAGGCTCTCTTGCGCCTAAAAGCTATGTGCAGCGTAGTCAGCGACACATGGGACTCATCTCAGGCCTTGGCTGACTATATCAGTGTGATGTAATGAACTTATGGAACAATATCTTGTAATAAAACCACTTACATTTACCAGGATTCAGCTTCTCACTTTCTTCTGGACAGTTACAATAGGAACTGGCCTTAGTTTAATTTTCTTTGTATGTACAGGTAGGTGTAACATCTCTCCTAAAATCAGTTATATTTATTATATTTATGCCCTGCCTTTTTTCCTGCAAGGAACTCAAGGCGGCTTACTTCCTCCTCCTCCTCCATTTTATCCTCACAACAACCCTGTGAGGTAAGTTAGGCTGAGAGTCAGTGACTGGCCCAAAGTCACCCAGTGAGTTTCATGGCCAAGCGGGAACTAGAACCCGGATCTCCTGAGTCCCAGTCCAACACTCTCACCACTACTCCACACTGGCTCTTATATAGGTTTCATAAGGCAGTTAATATGTGTACAAACTTGACTGGAAGTGAAAGAGAAAGTTTATATTGAAGGAAAACAGTTTATAACTTCTATATACCCAAATATAATTTGTACTAGTCTTCTGCCTAGATAGGGTAAAACCCAAGATGGTCAAAAGTTAGAAGTGAAAAATGGACTTCCTTCTCCCATCTGTTGGAAGTATAACAAGTTATAATTTTTATTTATTTATTATATTTATACCCCGCCTTTTTTCCTGAAAGAAACCCAAGGCGGCTTACATAATCCTCCTCCTCCTCTCCATTTTATCCTCACAACAACCCTGTTGTTGTGAGTATAGATTCTGTTAATGAAAGGGCATACCCCCATTGTTAGAATTAAAATTTAAATCCTTTTTGTTTGTTTGTTTTACTAACTGCATATTTTATTTTAGGAACAGCAAGCAATTCAGTTTTGACAAGTTGTGTTTATCAATCAGGGTCAGCCCAAAACATTTTGCTGCCTGAGGCAAAGGATAAGATGATGTGCCCTCTCTGTTCCATGTACAGAAGCCAACTGGATTGGCAGAAGAATCCCATTTTAATACTGCCACTGGGATAGCATCCTCCACTGCACCCAAGGCAGCTGACTAATTTAGGGGCCCAGGACAGGCCGCATACACAGCTCTGTCCTCCAACAAAGGGAAACAACCAGAGGCTGCTGCATCTGCTACCTGGAGCAGTTGCCTCACTAGATACCAATTTTACACCAGTGTTCTGAAAAAAATAGCTTTTTGTGCACATCCTAAACATAGCAGTGGTTTTTAATTTTTCAGCATGACCAGTGTAGTCCAGAGGACCAATTCTAACATCAGAAGCAGACACAAATCCATTGATTTTTTTTCTTCAGGCATTGTAGTCTTCCCATGTGAGCCAGGTTTCACAAACATAATTTGCCTTCCTACATTATGCTTTGAAAATAAAATAGCTGAAGCAAGCAAATGTCTCCCTGCTTTTGGAAAACAAAGCTCTTCCCACTCAAAAGCATTTCAATACAATCTTACGTTAGAGCAAAAACACATTCACCTCTTTTCATCTTGTTGCCTTCATCTTACAAATAAATTTAGTCATATTTCAAATAGATACATTACCTTGTTCCCTGCCACATACATATACCCTGCTTAGGGCAATAATCTAGTTTTAAACAGTTTTATTTGTGGTTTCATTGTACAAGAAAACAAATATATAACATAGGCTTTAATTTGGGTTTATCTATCTAATGTGAGTTTGATCTAAAAATTATCCTGTAATAGATTAAAATCAGGTGATGCAGCTTTAACCTGCTCCAACAAAATAAGTTAGAAAAAACCAAGATTGCCAGAATGATTACATGGGATAGTGATATCTGTTCATGCTTCTTCTCTAGTCTCTTCTTAAAGTGGCATTGTCAACAGGAGTGATTTGGGGGTAAGTAGTTATTACTCCAAGCCATCTCGCTTGCTTGTATTTCATGATAACAGGGGGCCTTCTAGCACTTCCATCTTTAGTCTCTTCCCTGCAAGAAATACTCAGTAGATTGATGTTAAAAGCCCAACGTTTCTTTTAAGAAAAAAAATGGTATTTGTAAAAACCTGCTTTACCAGAGTTCTTTGTTGTACGGCCCAAATCATTCTGGGACCAGGTGATCTGACCCCTCAGTTTCTGTAAAGATTGTAGTACATCATGCAGAAAAGAAAGTCTTCTGATGCATCAGTGGGGGTGAAAAGAGCTACCCTAATGTTGCCAATTAAGGTAACAGATGTAGATGTATCGAATATCTGTTTTTTAAAAGAAACCGCTTGAGTTTCAGAAGATCAAACCAATGGTCATGCTATCCCCCGTTGCTCCTCATGGGAATGATGATGGAAGGTGAAGGTGACAGCAGCATCCCAGGCAGCTTTGAGGACAGCATCCTGGAGGCCACGTTTTTCAGCACAGTGGTTCCACTGGGATAGGTCAGAAGTGCAGTCAGACCCCTCTGGAGGTGGCCTGACTTGATGACCGTTCACACAGCGACGACACTTGATCCTGCAACAAATAATGCATTGTGCTGACAAGGGCCAGAAGCTTTACATAACTTCAGGCTGTCATATCGGAGCTAGGGAGCTTGCAGTATTAAAGACTCCCAAAGCTAAGAGCAATATAGATTAGAAGCATGCTCTATTTCACAAGGTGAAATGGACAAAGGAAATACCAGTATTTTTCGCTCCATAAGACGCACCGGACCATAAGATGCACTTACCATATGGTACCAAAAAAAAAAAATTTTTTTTTTAATCAGCTGTTCCGCGGGGAATCAGCTGAGAGGCGGGGATTCCCCGCCCTGCCCAGGAGTCCTCCGCTCTTCCGGACCAGCAGAGGAAAGTTTAAAAAAAATTTTTTTTTACTATATTCGCTCCATAGGACGCACAGACATTTCCACCTAGTTTTTTTTTGGGGGGGGGGGGGGAGTGTGTCTTATGGAGCAAAAAATATGGTACATCTATGACATCAATATAAGTTACGTTCAGTCAGTGGGAAATATCTAAGCAAAATCTGAGTTTGTTCCAGAGAGCAGGAATAAGACAACAGTTTCTATCCTTCCCAGAATACAGAGCAATGTTGTGATCCCCAATGCATAGATTACCTTTCATCTCTCCCAAGTAAAGATGTGAACCCAGAACCTTCAGTCAAGCACACAAGCCAGAAGCTCCCAATCTCTCTCCATTGAAGAGGGCTCAGAGTACATGAGCATCCTCTGAAGACTTTCAATCTATTTGGGTGGTGGGGGAACCAGTATCAATCTATTTGGGGAGGCCTGTGGCTCACGCTGGCTCAGCTTGTCTGAGCATGGAAAGCTAAGCAGGGTCAGGCCTGGTTATTATTTGGATGGGAGACCTCTAGTTTCCTGCATTGAGCAGGGGATTGGCCTTGTAGGCCCCTTCCAACTCTATGATCTATGAATCTATCACACCAGCCTATTTCTGCCTGACATTCATGTCTTGGACTTAAGTGTTTACATAGGGAGCTACACCTGTAGAGTCCAATATATACTGGCCCAGTCTATCTGATCTGTACATTACAAGACAAGGCATGTAGATTGCAAGGTAGGGCCTTGCACATTGGTTTGTACATGTATGGGTCCGTATACAAATGTTAAGTTCAATATATAAGCATCAGGTAGGGGTTGGGTGGGCTGTCACAGTCTTGATCTCTCACATGTACAGACTGCATAAGATGTACCTTACAGTATTTATTTTTGGATACCCACATGCACACCTTTCAGCTATGCCCCCAAATGCCTGCACACATAATAAAGCAGCTGCTCATTAACCCAGGCCCCTCCAAGACCTACTTGTCATGGGTATCGCTTGTGGTGGCCTCATTGAGTGTGAAAAGCTCCTTCAGTTCCCCAAGAGAGAAGTGTCTTTCCACATCCTGCTCCTCATCTACTACGCAGCTGCTGAGAGCCTTCTTGTGTGTCTGCCGCTGGAAGATCTTCTCTTCAATTGTCCCCGTCTACAAGGAGACAAAATTACAGCTGGTGCTGGGCTTTTGTCAGATCTGTGGGTCCTGGTTTGCATGTCACAATAAGCCACCCTGAAAATAAGCTACGGTGGCTTGGTCCTTGTTCACTAACCCACCTTACTCCCTACAGACGATCAGGTGCTCTGCAACTTGGCGTGGCTTGTTTCCCCCTTAGTCCTCCCACCCTTTCCTGGCATGTATCCCATGGGCCTTTGTAGCACAATCTCGTCAAGCCTACTCCACTACTCTGCTAATGGGTGCGAATGTGCTCGTTAGCAGAGTAGAGTTTATTTAATAGAATTTTTTTTCACCTTCGGGGAAATTTGTGCGTATTTAGCGGTTCCCTCCCCCCCCTTCTCAGGAGATTTGCACATATTTAGCTTTAAAAAAAAAAAACACTTGTGGGGAGATTTGTGCAAATTAACTGAAGGAGTTACTGCACTTCAGCAAATTTCCACAAATCTCCCAAAGGAAGGGGAAAAAACATGTACAAATCTGAAGGTGGGAAAAAACAGTGCTGCTGTCTAGGGAGGTGACAAAATGGAGGAGTAAATTGACTAGTGTCATTTCAAGATGTAATAGAGAGGAAATCATTAGTGAGATCACAAGGAGCGACCAGGATTTTCACTGCTCTTGTCGGGCAGCTCTATAGCCCTTTCTGACAAGCCACGTGTAAGCCATTATGCCGGGTTCACATGTCTCAACAAGTCGCTCTGAAAACAAACCACCCTGAACAACCCAACAATAAGCCATGGGTTCTCAGGGTGGCTTGTGCATGGTTAACAAACCACACTGTGGAAACTGCACCGGGTTCAGATGTTATAACAAGCCACCGTGGGTTGTCATGTTGTGTGAACCAGGCCACTGATTAGCCAGAACCTGATTGTCACATTCCAACTGGCTCAAGATAGGCCATGCTTCTTATCCAAAGGCAGAATCACCTGAGGGTTAAGTTGTTTCCCTTCTTTCTCAGGCAACAGCAGCAAAATCTTGACCTAACCACTAAGCATCCCAAGACTCATCTGCTTCCAAACAGGTACAGGGTACATTCAGCAAAGGTCAGGGCACACTTACACAGCTCATCTGGGAAATCTTCCTTTGAGCATGTTCTAATGAAGCCACTTCCATAGCCCTGTATGCCCATTATAACGCAACAGTAAAAGCCCAGGCTCCGCTGTAAGCGATGCAAACATTCTTAATGCTGTGACATCAGCAGTTTCTGCACAGGCAGCCTGCAACAGACGCAGGCTTTCCCATCTACATTCTATGATGTGAATAGAAGCAATCAGAGTTATGCAACCCGGCTCAGGCCTTACCGAGAGCAATCGATAGATATAGCAAGTCGTCTTCTGGCCATCTCTCCACACACGGGCCATGGCTTGTTCATCATTGGCTGGATTCCAGTCTGGATCAAACATCACAAGTCTGTTTGCACCAATCAGATTTAAGCCACAGCCACCAGCTTTGCTGCTCAGCATGAAAATGAATTCAGGGCTCTGCGGGACCGGACAAACTCAAATTAAGTGCCTGGCACAGCCACAGGTAATAGTACTGATTGTCAAAACTACACAAACACACTTCAAATTAATTCCCTTGATTTTTATCTTGTAAGCAAGAGAAATGAACACACAAGTTCCAGAAAGGCCATAAGTTGGTTGATGTTCCACTCCTTAACAGTCCAAAAGCCATTAGGCTCTCCCTACTTTGTAGGGGAGGTAATTACAACCTGTAGCCCCATATATACAGCAGAAGAGGGCTGATACTTGGTTGTGTAAGCTCCAATTATAGATAAAGCCAATGGTACATGAGAGGTAATAATTAGACTGAAGACCTCTTAATACTGATGGAAAACTAGAAGTAGAAACATTTTGGTTGTGAATAATAATAATAATAATATATTTCTTACCCGCCTCTCCGTCTAGATAGAAGATATAGAGCAAGAGGGGAAGGTACATGCAGCATCCCCATCTCTTCCTCACCTTCCTCTCTTCCTGTTCTACTTATACTGGGTTTCTTTGAACCCCGGGCACCATGTAAAGAAGAGCATTTGGACTGGGGTGGGCAACTTGTATGCCAAAATATCTGGAGGGCGACAACTGTGGGCAGGGACTGACTTAATTGCTGTAAACCGCCCAGAGAGCTTTGGCTATTGGGCGGTATAAAAATGAAATAATAAACTCCCATCATCCCTCACCAGTGTCTATGCTGGCTAGGGCTAATGGGGGTTGTAGGCCAAAATATCTGGAGGACCACAAGTTGCCCACCCCTAATTTAGATCAACATTTTGAGGGGGGGGGGGAAGTGCATCACTAACTAGAGAAGCAATTACACACTAAAGTATATGGCTGTGCCATAACTGAAGTAGTGGCTCCTTTTTGTGTATGACTCATGAACACCCATTGGAAAGGCATACTGAAAATATCCTCCTATTATCCTGAATTGAAGCTGAACCTATTATCCTATTATGCTGAAGCTGAACCCCGACAAGCGAGGTACTTCTGGTGGGGGACAAGGGGAGGTTGGGGGATGTTGACCTGGTGCTGAATGGGGTACATCTACCCCTGAAGGACCTAGTCCACAGCTTGGGGGTTATTCTAGACACCCAGCTGTCCATGGAGGCTCAGGTGGCAGCTGTGAGCCGGGCGGCGCTGTATCAACTCCATCTGATATGGCAGCTGCGCCCCTACCTTCCTAATCATCTGCTCCCATCAGTGGTTCATGCCTTGGTCTTCTCTTGCCTAAACTACTGTAATGCGCTCTACGTGGGGTTACCTGGAAGACGGTTCGGAAGCTACAGCTGGTACAGAACGCAGCAGCTCGCCTGGTTAAAGGCAGCCGCGGGTGGGATCACATCACTCCAGTGCTTAAGGAGCTGCACTGGCTACCAGTTGCTTGCCGAGCCGAATTCAAGGTGTTGGTTTTGACCTTTAAAACCCTATACGGCTCCGGTCCAGTTTATCTCAAGGAGCGTCTCCAGCAACACCAAGCTCAACAAGATCTGCCACAGACGGCCTTCTCCTTGTCCCTTCAGCCAGAGCAGCTAGACTGATGGGGACTAGGAAGAGGGCCTTTTCTGTGGTGGCCCCCATACTGTGGAACTCTCTCCCTAGTGACCTCCGCCATGCCCCCTCTCTGCTGAGCTTCTGCCCCTCACTAAAAACATGGCTATCCAGGCAGGAATATGGGGTGGGTTAGGATTTTAAAATTTTATACTGTTTTAACTGTATTTTATATTTTATCATGTTGTACATCGCCCAGAGTGGCCGGCAAACCAGATGGGCAATTCATAAATACAACAACAAACAAATAATCCTGAGGTTTTGTGGCCAACATCTCTGCTTCAAGTACAAGCACAAAATGTTTGGCTAGAATTGGCATTAAACCACATGAGGCCAAAGAGGACTGTTCACTGAAGATGACATTGCAATTAAATTGTAAATAGGACAGAACAAGAGCCTAGAAACTTCACTTACAGAGAGGCTGTTGAAACGCTCCACTATCTTTGCTCTTTTTTTAATTGACATGGTGCCATCCAGACGGACGTACAAGTACCTGGCACAAAAACACGACAAATCAGAAGCATAATACCAATATGTCCTTTAAATAGTTGTGATTTAAACCCTAGCACTTGAGAAAAATGGTTCTACAGATGAATTTACTATCAGTTATTATACCTCCTAGTTCTGCAGAGCTTCTCAAAGAGGTCCAGCGTCTGAGTGTAATTAGACACGAGGACTACTTTATCATTACTGGTGCTCCTAGTAACTGCCAGAATGTAGTCCAAAACCAGCATCTTTCCTGGAAATGGAAAAAAAATCAGTGTGTGCACATACCATCAACAGTGTTGAGAAATCAATTGCCAGTATAGATCCCCATGCCAATATATAGATCAATTTTGCATCAATGTTTACCTGAGAGCTGAGGTTCTAGAGACTTAGTACTGTAGCCAGAAGGGAACAACTGCAGAGCACCCACAAACCCTTCCTCCTCCTCCGTACACTTCTCATAGATCAGGGCTGGGTCTAGAGAAGAGTTCGAGAATTACTGCATGGAAATGGAGTTGGCAAACTTCTCATTTGATCAGGTAGAAGGATTGACCTTAGCATGATGGAAACATTTCCTTGCAGTAGCAGCTTCTCTCTGAACAGAGAGAGTTGGAGCACCCAATTATAATCTGAACAGTCTTATAATCAACAATCCTGTCCTGTATTTAACATGCAAGGTCCAACATCTGACAACTATGACTCTATATGCAAGAGGCATGATGAGTGCTGCAATCACTAACTTTTATTTAGAGTAACATCGCTAGCAATGATAAGCCTTCTCCAGGCATTTGCTTGAACTAAGGACTCAAAGCAGGTACTGCAATGGGGCCATGATGCTGGCCCCACCCCCTACATCTCCAGGCATGCTTCCCTTGCCCCTGCCCCACCGCCTCAGTTCAGACCATGCTGTGTTGAACTGGCAAGGTCTGAATAGGAATTCTACTCCTGTTCGCTCAAACGCAAATAGAACTCTCACCACGATCGTGGCCTCTGCTTTATTAGGGAGATAAATCTATTATTTCTCTGGTCCCTCAAATAAAAAATGTCTGTACCCTGGGATCAGTGAACCAGAAGTACGAACCCTAGTTTGCCTTGAAATGTTTCCTGATTTAAAGGAAGAATATATAAATAAAACATAATTTATTATTTTTAACAGCTATCATGTATAGCTGCTGCTTTGAAGTGTAGCCTTACCAAATGTGTCTTAAGAACACCATCTTAATGACCAATGCTCTGTAGATAAGTCTATGAATCTATTAACTTGATTCAAACACTTCAAGGGCAAATATTTATCTTGTTCCTAGCTTCCTGAAACATGTTCTGGATACCTGGGATAGGGCATGGTATAAATAAAGATAAATAAAATAATCTGACAGAACTACTCACGATTACAGAGCTTCTTCAGGGATGTGATTGAGGAGAGAGATGAAACACTCATCTTTCCCTCTTTCAAATCTTCAGCTGGTTTTGCTTGCTTCAGGAAGTGTTTGTACAGCTCAGACTGAAGTGGAGTTAGCCTGAAGTGAAATGAGATACTGATTGTGTTATGATCATGAACACTTTACAATTCTAAATGGTATTGTCATATCCATGATGGAATTGTTTAAGCCCAAAAGGAACATATAACCCACAATGGCTCAAGCTTTCCACAGAGTATAAACTATTTTTGCTATCAAAATTCCTTGTTGCAACTTGGACATAAGTTTGGGATACAAGAGGAGCTTAGCTCACAATTTACTTTGGTGGAATTTAGGAAAGCTGGGTAATGCCCTAGCCTTAAAGAAATCTATCCCCCAGAGTCTGCTTTCTGAAATTAATTCAACTTTTAATTCAAATACTAGTCTTGAAATTACACTCATTAAAAAATGTTCCCTTTCCCAATGGTAAAGACACAGTAATTAGGTTTGCACAACAGGCAAAGCCACCATGGCTTAGAGTGTTGTGCGAACCAGGGATGATTTTGTCAGGGTGGCATAAGGTTGGCTTTGAAGCCACCCTGACAAGCCATGGCTTCTTGTATTTTATTTATTTATTTATTATATTTATACCCTGCCTTTTTTCCTGCAAGGAACCCAAGGCGGCTTACATAATCCTCCTCCACCTCTCCATTTTATCCTCACAACAGCCCTGTGAGATAGGTTAGGCTGAGATTCAAGTGACTGGCCCAAAGTCACCCAGTGAGTTTCATGGCTGAGCAGGGACTAGAACCCGGATCTCCCGAGTCCCAGTCCAACACTCTCACCACTACACCACATTGGCTCCCTGTAGGGTTTGTTTGCCCCACGGTGGCTTGCCATGTCATCCAAATCTGGACAACATGGCCACCCACCAGGGGGCAAGCCCCACAAGAAGCCACTTGGTAAGAGTGGCAAAATCCCCATGCCGCTCTTGCCAAGCAGCTCCAGCTGAGTTCTGATGACAGCCACCCGAAGTGCTCAAGTGGTACTTGGGGCAGCTGTCATCGGCTTCCCTGCCACCGCACACTGGCCCCTCAAGCCCCACTGGGGGATTGGGGAGGCGGTATGCAGCAGCAGGCAGGGATGAGCCGTGCTCTGACCTGCCTCCTCTAGAGGAGACCGATCAAAGTGTGGCTCGGGGGGGCACCCGCCACCACGGTTGTCAGGTGACCATGGCAGCAGGCTCTCTGACCAGTCACCTCTAGCAGAGACTGGGCAGAGTGCGGCTCATCCCACACACACACCCCAGAAGCCCAATCCCAGAAGAGAGGAGTTGCTTGTGAGCAACCCCTCTCTGCTGGGATCAGGCTGTGGCTGGCCGCATCCCCACCATCCCCACCTGCCCTTTCAGGTTGGCAACACCAGCAGGGAAGAGGCTACTGCCACAACCCACCTCCATGGCCAGCCCTTTCAGCTGGGTGCAGCAGTGGACATCGCTTCAGCCTACTCATGAGTAGGCTGAAGTAATGGTCGCCCCCCCTGTTCCTCAAATCTGGGGACCCAAGGTTGGAGAGCCCTGGCCTAGAGACTCCAATGGTGAATTCCCTGCACTTCTTAAGTGGAAAGTCTGCATTTTCTTTTACAAGTTGCCCTTTAATCCTGTACCTGCAGCATACCACCTGCTCAATTTTCACTGGCAGATATTTGGAGAGAATATCTGAAGTCCTCCTTATAAGACACCTAGAAAGAAACAAAATAAAGTGAATGCCGCTAACATGATGACTGACATTCGCAACTAGCTTTCAGCACTGTTTCTTCCTGATGTTAATAGATTTCATATTATAAATCTATAGTCCTTGATCAGCACTGCATGTTAACAGGGTATCTGTTCTTAATAGAATAGGAGAGCAAAAGTTATTCTAGGTTGAGCACTGCCAACGTGTCAGCATGCACTAACATAAACCAATTCTCTTGCTGAACTGATCAAAGCGTTCAAGAGAGACATCAAAGAAAGCAAACCAGCAACAAGTAGAGACATGATTGTAGGGGGAAAAATGAGTTTGGGGGATTAACTGTACATGACCCATAGATAGCTGTGTGGTGCCTTCAAAACGAATGGATTACACTTTTGGAGCTTTGTTGGAAGCTATCAGAATGAATAGAATAATGATCTGAAGGACTTCTAGTGCCAAGGTACTAGGTCTATCTAACCACAAAGTGGCCTGAGAAGGCGGAACAAGAGAAATTAAGTATTCTCAAGACAAAAAACTATTCTGAACTTTACCTGTTGACAATGCTGATCAGCTCTTTAAGTCTCTCCTCTCCTTTGTGCCTTCCTGCTTCACTTGCATCTGCATCTCTGCCTTTCAGGATGGGAATTTCAAAGTGCTTTTTAAACTCCTGAGCCGTCCCTGTCCAAAAAAAAAAAAAAGAGGCATGGAAGCACCCTGGAAGCACCCTTCCTCCTTGTCCTTCCTGTATCAAGGCTCTCTTTAAATTGGATATCCATCTGTACAAAAGCAGTTAAGCACTGACGGAACCTCCCTCACATAATAGATGCTTGGGGTAGCAAGACACAGCAGATTCCTGGGCCAAAACTATCAAGTCAGTATATGACAAGCAGGAAAGACTGCCACTCTGCTATCAAAGGAAACAATCCCTACTGGTTATTCTTCCTTTTCTGGAAGGCCAATTGTGGTGACACGTCGATTAGCTCAGGCCTTCCAATAAAATAGTTGACCATTAAATAGTGGAATAGGGCTACGGTATATCATAAAGAAGTAGGCAACTGAGTGTGCAGAGTATAGGACAATTTGATATACAGTGGCAGCCCACAACCATGCTTTCCCACATCCAGCCAGAATGGTAGGGATCTTTGAAAGTTGGGCTGCCAACTTGCTGATCCTACTTTGACCCGGTTCGCACATAATGCTAAACCATGGTATGGGTTGTTGAATTCTGAGTTGTGATGTGTGAATGTGGCTGCGCTAACAAATCATGGTTTATCAGCCACAAGCCACCCAGAAAGAGAACCCATGGTTTGTTGTTGGGTTATAAACTCTGGCTTGTTTAAACCATTGGTTGTCATTATGTGTAAACCCAGAATCCCATGGGTTATTTCTCCAGGCTACAGAGGCAGCAGGCAAGAGTGTTAAAAAAAAAAAAAACACCCAAAAAACCCAGTTGCTTTACATGCCAGTACTAGAGTGCCATAAAAAACATTTGGGATACAGGGAGGGAGCGGGCAAAGGAGGAGGGAAACCAACAGCCATGGGATTGAGAAAGCAAACTACAGTTGGTTCAATCCTCTGCCAGACAAACAATGGGAAGGGCAATAAATGATGGGTTAAATAAACCATGGGTGTGAACCAGGCCTTTAGATTATTGTTGCTACAAGGTCCCTACCTAGGATTCCTGAGTTGACAAAATGAACTAGACTGAAGTATTCAAGAAGGTCATTCTGAATGGGGGTTCCTGAAATGAGCACCCGCCGTGGTGTTTTCAAGCAGTTGAGAGCCTGGTATGTTTGGTTGTCTGAGTTCTTCAGCCTGTGACCCTGAAAAATAAAATTATTGAAAAGAAAAAATTATGGTGCTTGGGCAGAAAGTAATTTGATGCATTTTATGCATATTTTTACAGGGTCAAGACAATATACCTATCTTATAAATATAAGAATGCAATTAAAGCTAAACATTGAAAAGAGATAGGAAATCTGTTAATAGTTGCCCATGTAATAGTGGCTAAATATTGGAAGCAACAAGCACTGCCAATGAAGAAGAGAACCTGATATACAAAATTACTTATTAAAGGAGATTCTGGATGGAAGAAAATCTAACAGATTCTCTGAAATATTGGTACCCCTTTATAAAATATTGGAACAGAGAATAATTAATTACAAGAATGTAAAATGAGATGTATTGAACATAGTCTAAATGATTAAGAGATTATGTTTATTTGTTTTTTGTTTTATTTCTGGAATTATAGGACCTCTTTGATTCTTAATGTACAAGGTCAAAGAACCATTCCCCCCCCCCCCCGCCCCAATCCCAACGTTCCCTATGGCTACTTAAGACCTGTATGCCCTGAGGGAAAGCAGAAGAGAAGCCCAGGCCAGGGAGCACATGCCATCAGCTCCTGAAGAGACCTTCAATTGGCCTGAGAGAACTATATTGTGGTGCTTGTTTGGGTTTTGTTTCTCCTTGTGTGTACAATCTTTTTAGATTGTATGCTTGCAAGCAGGGATGGTCTTGTTTTACTGATTGTACGTAAGCCCAACCAAGAGCCTTTTTACTTTACGTACATACATAAATATCACGTGTATTAAGGCAAGTTCACTCCACTGGGTGCCACTAGTGCTCAGCATAAGACTGCAAGAGGCAACTTAGAGTCACCGAACAGGTGTGCTGAACAAGGATTGTACTGATCAAAAAGTCTTCCTGGAAAAGTACAAAGTTTTCTTACTTCAGGAAAATTACAGCAGGAATTTGAAGAGAATCTTTTATCCTGTTTCCTACTCTCAGAATTAAAGGGATAGCAATGGAGTCCCCCCCACGGTTCCTTGAAGTAGCAAGTTTATATACAGAAAACTTTTGAATATAAATGTTTTCCTTGCTCAAAATTCTTATGATAAAATATGGGTTCAAAGACCCACTCAGCTATTAATATGAGAGGACCCACACTGCAGTGGTACAAGCACAGTGTTGCATGCATGACTAAAGGATCCCAAGCTTCTAAAAGAGACCTCTGCCTGAGACTTTGGAGAGCTGCTGCCAGTTAGGGCAGAGTAAACAGTACTGGGCTAAATAGTCCATTTGACTTGAATGTATCAAGCACCTACATCTATGTTCATATCTATTTCATTATTATAAATTATAGGGATGGATCCAGATTTAGAGTAGTTAGTTTTGATTAATAAGTCCCATTGATACCAAGTATGACTAAATCTGGATCCAACCCATAGTGAACAAATGACAAGAAGATCAATGTAAGTGTGGAGAGAAAGCCTGACAAAGGATACACTTTGCCCCATTCCACCTGCATAATCTCTGCCCAGGGCAGGACAGCTCAGTCCGAGACACACATCTGCATTCTGATGGGTTTCTGCCATGTCCGGGAAACACGCATTTGCATTTGGATGGTTTTCCCCAGACACCCTCAATGGGTTGTCAAGTACCCACAATGGGCCATGGAAAAAGTGGCGCTGAAACTTGGGGGGGGGGGGGACAAGCGAAGGGATAAAAAAAGCAGCCAAGGCTTCTGAAGGTTGTTGGGAGCAGGGTGCCGCAGAGCACAGAACGGGACCTTGGCTCAGGCCAGTCCGGACACTCAACCCCCAAGCAGAGCACCTGGATACATTGCTGTAAGTTCGTTCAGTTTCTAGTGTTAGACTAGGTTAGAATCTCTGGTGTTAGCTAGACTAGCGTATAGTCTTTGTTGTTTTGTAGGTCTGACTGTGTGTAATAGAACACTTACTTTTCTGCTAGTTTCACTTTCCCTTATTTCCCTTTTCAAAATAAAAGTACTTTCATTTTTGCCTAGAAGTGGTTTCGCTTTGACTTAGTGCTAGATTCCAGTGTTTATTACCAATCTAAATCGGGAATCACAGGCAGAGCACTCCGGCCTGTCAAAATAGCCAGCAGAAGCTCGCGCTTTGCAGGAACGGACCAGCAGTGATCCTTCACAGTAAGATTATGTCATTTCAGTGTCTGCTTTTGTCAGTAACAAAAAGACAGCTAAACATGTCCTGTCCAGAACTGACAGACACTGTTCTGAAAGCTGAATGCTGACCTGCAGCTCTCCTCTTGGAGGGGGTTGGGGGAAGAGAAGAAACAGCCCTACATACTGCCCCCAGAACAGAGATCTCTTTAAACAGGGTTCCATTCTAAACAAAATGTGCCAGCTTCTTGGACTTGCCTTCTCTTTCTGCCCCGCAACAGGGGCAACGAACCAAGCCCACTGTGTTTACCCAGCTAGAAAGCGAGAGAGGGGGGGGGGGAGAGAGAGAGGGAATGAATGGATGCCCATGTTCAGTCTTTATAATAGGGTCAGGACGGCTGCCCACAGGTCCAGTTTCTCTTTTCCCCTACCAGATGTAAAGCCTTTAGTTCCGTAAGGGAGCTGCCACCATTAACCCTGTGCCAGAGAAACAGCTTATTGCAAAAGATGGCTACTCCTCCTCCTAGCTTCCGGTGTCTTCTAGAATTGCAGAGAGGGAAGAGATCTAGCTCACCCTCTGCGTTCTGAGCGTGGATAAGGAGCACCACTATGGGTGGGAGACAATGTTGGGGGAGGCTCAGGTGAATGGATCAGAGGGTGGGAGAAGGCTGATATAAAAAACAGCTTCATGTAGCTGATAAAGGCACAAGCAGAAACATTTAGTTACGGTAAATTAGCTTTTCTTAGGGGGCAATCCTATGCATGTTTAGACCAAAAAAAAGTCCTACAACTCCCAGCATTCTCCAGCCAGTTGCAGGACTTTTTCTGTCTAAACATGGATAGGATTGTGGTCTTACTCTGTTTCATCACTTGTTTACTTAGACTTTTCTGTGACTGATGTATCCTGCTTAGAAATCAGAGCCAATTGTTTATCACACCCCACTCAGATATATCTGTACCTCTGTAGATTGCACTCACATGAGGAGCAAGGGTTTGGAACACAGACTTATTCATTAAATCAGACAGTAGGTCATCTCTGAAATGGCAGCCTTCTTTTTCCTTGTGTTTTGCATGTTTCCTGTATGCCTATGTCAACTAAGGGAGCACCTGGCATGACTTGCCAAGTTCTCCACCATACCTCACCTTCTCCCCCCAAATGTCTCAACTGCCTCTTTCAGAAGTGGCAATACTATGCTGAGAGTGAGCTTCCCCTTCTTTGCCATACCCCTGCTTGAACTCCCCAGGGAAGTACAGTTGGTATTCTTCCTGCTGGCCTAACACTGAAGGAAGCGATTACTTCCATGACATCTCAGTGCCGCCTTTTGTGCTTCAACTTCTATAGGTTCTGACTGAACACAGTTGGAGCCTTTATTTCTTAAACTCTCTAAATGTGTCCACTTCAAAATGTATACTCTTATGGAAACTTTCTAGCATAATGAGTGCCTTATAAACAGAGAGAGGAGGAACAGCAAATGGCTACAATGGATTGTAAAATGTTAATAGATGAGTATAGATATAGAATGTGACCTTGCTGTAAATCCAACAAAACCTTATGTCTCGGCTGCCTTCCTCCATCTCTATAAAGCAGCAAGAACTGTAAGGGAATGGTGCCACATAAATGGTTAGACACTGTTGCCCAGACTCACTAATGAAGTTTAGGGACATCAGCCAAGGGTCAGCTCTATAAATGATCAACACAAGTTGATAAAATCATCTGTTGCCTTCCACATACCTCATCACATATGACCAACCCAACGGTCCCTTTCTGGAGAACTTCAGCGTGCAGGCGGAATGTTTCATAGGAAATGATCAGGATGGGGGATGGGACTCTTAGTCCTCGCTGGTTCATAAATCCAGCTACAAGGAAAAATAAAAATGGCAAAGAGGGAAACGTGAATGAAGTGCATTTGAAAGCCAGAAGGGAGACAGGTGAAAGCATTAAGGGATCAGCAGTTGGATCACCAACATTAAAAGTGAGTCCAAGTACGTAAGTCACTGAATACATAAAGGGAAGCCCTTCCCCCTCCACATCTACCCGTACTTTTTTCTTACATACTTCTTGTATTGCTACATAGCGATTTGCACATCCAAAGCATCACAATCCATTAACTCCATCTCAATTATCTGAAGAGATTCAACAAATCCATGACTGAGTTGAGAGTCCAGGACATCCAGCTCCAACAAGCTACCCACCAAACTTCACTTACTAGCTTCTCTGCATCTCTGTCTCCTCACTCATTGGCTTGGATTCAGTCATATTTAGAGTAGACCCACTGACATCAATGGGACTTAATCCTGTCTAATATTCTCATTCATTTCAATGGATCTACTCTACTCTAAGCATGACTAAGTCTGGATCCAACCCATAGCCTTTTGCCATGTTTTTTCTCCTCTATTCAGAACCATAAAAAACATGAATCAAATTATTCAACATGATTCACAACAATAATCTACCAAATGCAGCCTGCTAAGAATGTGATCATGGGCTTAATTTAGTTTGAAGCTGTTCAGCAATTCAGTTAATGCAGTATCCTTGCTTTTCAATAAAACTAAAAACAAAAAAAGCAGCACATATTGTAGCCTTCATACCGAGCTTATTGTCTATGACCTCCTTGGAGCCTCCATCAATAGCCAATGGCTGAATCCTTCCTCCAAGCCATTTACCGACTTCATTGTACCAGTTTTTCACCAGGCTGGAAGGCGAGACCACGATTGCCTTGTCAATTTCAGGCTTGCAATCTGGACTTTGGCGCAAGAGTGTCCACATCAGAGTGATACATTGCAAGGTCTTACCCAGACCCATCTCATCTGCCATGATGCAGCCATGACTTCCAGGGATGCGACGGCTTGTCACACACTCCCACAGGAACTTCACCCCCTGCATGAAAGTATTTACCTTTAATCAGAATAGACTGGCAGATTATAAGTGATACTGTGCTAGCCAGCTGAAGCATGGCATCCAAGTATCTTGCCATTTACAGCACCAGTGAATAATTATATACATCTAAAATTAAATATTTAGCCAGCAGGATGTCACTAATGGAACTTAGTCCATTCAGAAGATCTCAAATGCTCAAGCATCAGCACCTGTGTAAACAGTGACTCGGTGTATGGGGAGCTATGGGTATTCAATAATGATCAAAACGTCACTGAATTACCTGGCCCTCCCCAAAGCAGAGAGAAACAAGGCATAGAGAACTGGAAATAGAAAATAGGTGCTCACAAAAACGCACCATTGGAACGCAGGTTCCAGTAATAGCCAATACAGTAATACCTTGGATTGCAAGTAACTTGGTTTGAGAGCGTTTTGCAAGACAAGCAAATTTTTAAATATTTATTTAATTTTGTTTTACTTGATATACAAGTGACGTCTTGCAATACAAGTACTGTAGTACGGCTTAAATTAAAAATCTCTGTACAAATTTTTTTGGGGGGATTTCGTTTTGATATAAGAGTGTTTTGGATTACAAGCACATTTCCGGAACGAATTATGCTCTCAATCCAAGGCATGACTGTAGTGCCATTTGCAGCAGCTTGGACATATTCCCTATGCTGGGATTTACAATTTCTGGTAGCCAAGACAAAAACTGTGCTTGCAGCAGTATTAAAGAAAACCTCCATGCCACCCTTTCCTGCAAGAAAGGTGGGCTTCCCTGGCTATTGCTGCATGGTGGGTATCAGCACTTCACCACACTTGCAACTGCCAAGGAAGTCACCCCCCACTTCCCTTTCCTGCTACAGAGCAGCAAAGCAGAGGGGAACTTGTTGGTTTGATGCTGCATGGCAGAGGTGCTCCATGTAGTTGCAAACAACCCCCGCCCCCCAGCTTTCCTCCTAAGCTTGAAGAGAGGGGGAAGAGCTCATTAGGCAACTATGGGATGATCCCCACCCACCTCTGCAGCTTGAGAAGGCAGTGTGACATGCCCACCAGAGTGCTGGCCCATTCCTCATGCTGAGCAAAATTGTCAGAGCCTGCCCATGCAGTTTGAGGCAACATAGTCCTCAGATTCCCGATTCTTCAGGGATTAAAAGTCTCTTAGATAGTAAGTTCACAGCAGCAGCACCTCCTACTGCTGCATTTGGTTTCTCATAGCACTCACCTCTCTCTGGTGGGGTCGTAAAACATGACTGAGAACAGGATCCACCACAACATGAACAGGCATTTTGTCCCTTCAGGAAGCAAACAGAGGATGGATCTGAGTGAGTGTAAAGTGATGTTCTGAAGAATATTTCCAAGGGACATAAGGACTACTAGTGCTAATGTACCACTCTGCTTCATAAGAGAGGGGTTCTTATAATGTGATTCAGTACCCACTGGTCACTGGTCCAGTTCTAAGTGAACACACAATTCAAAAATGCTCTGGTTACATCCAGAGGCTGTCATACCATAACTCATTATTGGGACACAAACCATTCAGTAATTCAGTAAACACTGAACACTCTGTGGTTCCTGTTTGATAAAGAAATATTGGTAAGAAAGCATCTGAACAGTGAATACTTCTATGAGTTTACTGCAGTATCTTAGTGGGCTTCTGAGTCAGTCACCCTCAAAAATATGGAGGGTTTTCTTGTGTAGAAGAAGAACTTCTGTAGGAATGTCTCGCCTTTGAGCCTACATTACTAGAGATAATTAAGCCTAGGAGCTCTGGATAAAATACCAATTTATGCCAGGTTTGCATGTCAGTTTCGAGATCTAAGGTTCAAATCCAAAGCCTAGTCCAGAATCACGTAAAGGATAAATAATAAAATAGAAATGAGAACCAAGCTAAAATAACTGAGAACAACTTACTGGGGGTGGGGTTGAATGGGGACAACTCACTTGTCTATTTTCAACTGATCGTGAGCACTCAGAGGCGGAGGTTCATATAGCACCAGAGCGCCTTCTTCAAAAGGGTCATGGAGAGCATGGCGAACCCCTGCACGTTTGATACCCAGTGCCCTGAAGCCCAGGGAGCCTGAAAGATCACACAAAGAAAGCAGTAAGTGAGCTGTTTCCCGTTCAAAAAATGCAGGACTTTCAAATATGAGATTTCAGCAACAGGCTGACTTTCAGGGGAGGCTAAACGAAAGTGCTGTGTGTGGGATTTAAAAGTACAGACTAGATAGGGTAGGATATCGCGTTAAGTCTGGCGCATCATTTCTGTCAGATTATTGACAACTTTATGAGGCCATGCATGAAGGTAGGGAGCAGCATGAGACAAATAATTCTTTCCAAGATAATCCATGAAAAGGATTATTTTTTAGCTGAAGAGTCAGAGGCCAGTAACAGTGCCAGCAATAATGTCTGGGTATAGCTAATAGCCACGCCAATTATTTCGCACAATGGACAGCAGAGTCACAGCTGATTGCACAGGTCAGGAGCTGTGTTCGCCTCTGTTCTCCAGTTTGGTTAGAAATGCCCACACAAGACAAGGACTTCCCTGTACAAGTCACAGTTTGGGGCTTATCTACAAGTACATCTAAACTAAAAAGATTTCATTCTCAACCCACTTTCCCCCAAACAGTATTAATACTGACTGCATATTAGCTGTGTAATATTGCTTTGGAAAAGGAGAGTTGAGGCCTCTATAACCATACATGCAGGTTATGGCACAAAACTCAAAACCACCTACACACACAAAGTGCAGTAGGAATTCCCAACGCTCAGCCTCACCCCTTCTATTTACAGACACACACACCCAACTATAGCCATACAGGAGAGATGGTTGTTAGAGCTAACCAAATTTTCCTCATCCTTTGTGATTAGTATGAAGTTATTTATTTATTTATTATATTTCTGAATCGCCCATCTGGCCAGACATCCAGCCACTCTGAGCGATGTACAATCCAATAAAATACAAGGGGGGGGGGGGGGACACACACAGTATAAAACACAATTAAAAACAGTACAAAACTTAAAAATCCTAACCCACCCCATATTCCCGATTGAAAACCCACGTTTTTAATGCACGGCGGAAGCTAATCAAGGAAGGGGCATGGCGGAAGGTCACTGGGAGAGAGTTCCATAAATTGGGGGCTGCCACAGAAAAGGCCCTCCTCCTAGTCCCCACCAGCCTGGTTTCTCTGGCTGATGGGACAGGGAGAAGGCCGTCCATGGCAGATCTTGTTGAGCGGCCTACTTGATGTTGCTGGAGGCGCTCCTTGAGATAAACTGGACCGGAGCCGTACAGGGTTTTAAAGGTCAACGCCAACACCTCTGAACTACAGGAACAGATCTCTACCACCGAGGCTTGAGTCTCCTAGGCTGGCCTGAACAACTGTTTGACCACTGCCAAGGATTCGGACTACACCAGAAAAAAAAACACATGGTGCCCTTAGTTACAAACCGTAAAAAGACCAATACTTGAAGCTGTACCTACAGCAATTACTTGTGAGTTTAAGGCTAATGAATCAATGTATGATCCCACATATTTGTCAGGTAGTCTGCGCTTGTACCATCAGCCCAGTCTATGAATATCCAGACACAACCAAGCATTTTTTTCTATGTCTGCTTCCATTAACTACAAGTGCAAGCTGGTGGCATGTCATAAAATACAAAAGAAGTCCAATATAGCCAAATGTTCTATTAAACCTTGGCGTTCAGTAAGGCTATGTGACATGCAGAGCAATCCTATGTATGTTTACTTGGAAGTAAGCCTCATTCTGCTTAATGAAGCTTACTCCCAGGTAAATGTGCAGAGGGCAGCTAAATAACCATTACCATCCTCCACTCATTAATGCAAAAAAATTCATATATGAAAATATAAATGTTTTGTTATACAACACTTTATTCTTTTACATATTTAGGCTTAATGGTGGAAAGAAAATCCTAGATTTACCTGTATAGTTTGGAATGGGAACTTTGAAAGGTTTTGACAAAATGCTGCGGATAAAGGCCTCCTGGGATTCAAGGTATAAAAAAACATAACTTTAACATTACAAATATAATTCAGGCTAATCAATGAGAAAGCTTGAGAGAATGTTGCACTGAGATCAGAGGGACTTACTTTCAGGTAAACATATTTAGGGTTAAACAGATATGCTATATATATTATATTTAGAAACTTGCATGGAGTCTTGCAACTAGGCCTTCAGTGTGTCTTCTATACATTTATGTCTTATGCAAATATTTAAAAACTCATATTAAGCCCAAATCTTTCTTCATAACACACATGCTATACCAAGTTATGAAGCTAAAGAAGAGCCCATTAACAGTTAGATGCTTTACCATCCTCTTCTTTCATATTCCAAACAGGTTAAATAAATATCATATTTTATAATATTTGAGATTAAAATTGATCCAAAAAGGGCATCAATTCCTTCCATGATCCTGATCTAAAAATATCAGGCTCCTACAGATAGCTGTGGACAGGCAAAGCAACATTCTCACACTTTATGGGAAACCTATGTGTGTTTGTGATATTCTGGATCATAGCCTTTTTGTCTTTACAAACTCACAGCTTCAGGTCCAGAATGTAAGAGAGGTGGTGTGAGCTCAGCTATGATGCAAACCTTTTGCCATCAGAGCCACTAGTATAATGCATACTGCCCCACAACAAGAATAAGTAAATTGTGCAAAGTCATATGATGAAAACAAAGAAATCACTTGCATGTTTGCTGCCATCAAGACAGTGAGGTTGATTCGTTAATGGAGCCAAGGGTTTTCGGAAAGGTGACAAATAACACTCCCTATTGTCAACCTTGCTGCCACGTTTCTGCCTCTTCGGAGTCTAGAAAAGATCAGACATAGTGCATGAGGTTTTGGAGAACCCAAAGCTGTATGGACACATTACCATCATACTGATGAAACATCCAGTTAGATTTCTGCATCCAAACACTTCTCTAAAAAAAGAAGTCAGTGCCACACACTTTAACAGAGCTTTGAAGGCCATCATTAAGTTGACAGAATCAAAATTCAAATTTATTCCAAGGGATAATACGTGATCTGCTTCCATTCCCTTAAAATCAAGCTTGAAATATGAGATAGGGAGCAGAAGGATGTATGGAAGAAGGATAAAGCATAAACAGAGTAGTTGCAACTAGAAAATTTGTGATGAGATAGCCAGTAATCACTAACTCCAGCCTTCAGAAATAGCCAATCGCGTGTTGGAGACCTCACCTCCAATCCTGCTCAGCCAGGAAGCTCATGCATACCACCTGGAGCTCCTTGAAGGAAGTAGGGGATATGAATGTGAAATAGTTTGTCAGCTTCCAATAAATGCTATCAGAAGTTCTCATTTATCCAAACCAATGTATTTGTTATCACTCCATAGTCAACAGAGGACATCTCAGTGCTTCCAGGGACAAAGGCTAATTTCACTAGTGAATCTGTAGTGTTAAGAGATTCCACTGAAAGGAAAGGTCATGTGGCCTGAAATCACCTTGCTGAAGCTAAACAAGTCTGGGTCTGGTCAGTACCTGGATAGGACCCCAGGTACAGCACCTTGAGTTTCACAATGGAAGGAAGTTAGTAATACATCTATATCCAGCCTCACTGAGAGCCAGCGTGGCATAATGGTGAGAGTGTTGGACTGGGACTCGGGAGATTGGGGTTCTAGTCCCCGCTCAGCCATGAAACTCACTGGGTGACTTTGGGGCAGTCACTGACTCTCAGCCTAACCTACCTCACAGGGTTGTTGTGAGGATAAAATGGAGAGGATGATTATATAAGCCACCTTGGGTTCCTTGCAGGAAAAAAGGCATGGTATAAATATAATAAATAAATAACTAAATAAAGGGTTGACAGGATGCTTACAGCTTCAGGATGCCAGTCCTCATCATCCTCAGAGCCATCACCTTCAGGCTTCCTCTTGGCCAGCTGGCTAGGAGCCAGGCTTCTCCTCTGCAAGAAGAGAGAAAAGGGAGAGCAATGAACTACAGATGTACTACATTTCTGAAACATTTTTATGGGTGCATTGAATTACCATATTCTTATTTCTATATTATTGTGGCATTAATAATGATGATGTTAAAGCAAATGAAACAATTAGTGCAGAGGTCATGGGAATTCCTCCCCGCACCTACCCCCATCCTTTTCCCGCTTACCATTTCTTCCCAGGGGAACTATTTCCCATCTATGCACAGGTTTAGAGGTACTGGTAACTGCAGAGGTTGTGGAGAAGGGCAATGCCAGGATATTTAGACGAACAGGGAGTCTTGCGCGGGGAGGGACGGGGAAGAAGACGGGCCGGCTCAAACTGTAGGGGGCTGAATTGGAGGGAGAGGCTGGACCCCCGAGAGCGAAAGAGGCTGGTGTCAGTCAGTAGGGCTGCTCAGGAGTTTTGAAGACGACAGATGATGATGAGCGGAACTGGAGGCCGAGCAGGGCAGGAAGGTCTGGCGCCAGCTGCTTAAACTGGGTTGGAAATGGCGGAGGGACGGCGGGTCCTCTAAGGAGGAGGGGGCGGCGGTTAAGACAGGGGCGCCCTCGCGGTGCCTCTCGGGCAGTTAAGGAAAGGCCAGAGCGGCTAAAGGATAGGCTGCGCGAACTGGCGGCGGCGCTCCGGGGACTGCGCCACTGCCCGGGCGCACGACAAGTAACGAAGAGGAGACCAGACAGAGCGCTGCGTCCCGCCCCCCGCCTCTCTCCCTTTGTGTTTCCCGCGCAGAGGTTTCCCAGGCTTTCGCCCCGCCCCGCCCCGCCCCTCGGCCAAGTTACGATCGATCGCGCACCGAGCGAGGGGGGGCTGCCATCGATCAGCTCTGGGCTCCCGTTAGGCCGGTAGGATTGGCAACCCGCGAAACAGCGGAGGGAGGGCGAGGCAACACGAAGCAAGCGGTCCGTGACGGTCAGTGCGGTGAAGTGGGAGTTAGAGAGTATCGGGCTAAGGTCGGGGAGACTCTGGTTCGAATCCCCACTCCGCCATGACCTTAGACCTGTCATTCTCTCTCAGCCTAACCTACCCCAAAGGGTTGTTGTGAGGGTAAAATGAGGAAGAGTATGCTGCGCCTGAGTAACTGGAGGGATAGGCAGGATAAAAATGTGATAAATAAAAGCAGTAAATAAATAAGGGAGTGGCTGGCTGGGAAGACCTGAGCTGACTGGAGTCTAGTTGTCCTTCAGAGTGCAGATGTGACATGTACAAATATAAAATATTTTTAAAACATAAAATATTTTAAAAATATAAAGTTTAAAAACAAAGTTGAAAATGTAAGAGCACACACAAATGTATGAAAGGAAAAAGTGGCAGCCTGTGAACCGTACAACTTTTTAACTAAGGAAACTTGGGGCCAAGAAGAAAGAAAGGGTTTTGGTCCAAACAGTGGTTCCCAAGCTTGGGTCCCCGGATGTTGCTGGACTACAGCTCCCAGCATCCCTTGTCATTAGCCATGCTGGCTGGGTATGCTGGGAGCTGTAGTCCAGCTGCTCCAGCAACATCTGGGGACCCAAGGTTGGGAACCACTATATGTCCATATGGGACACCCATAAGCCACAATTTCCCCTGGATCAATGAATTCACACAGAAAACACAACTGTCCTTAGAAATTGGTCTCCATACCAGAGGACTGAGGTAACCAATCAGGTAACATCAAAGGATCCAAAAGGATCTTTCCAAGATGGGTGAATAAACAACAGAATGGCAAATGAAATTCAATGTAAGTAAGTATAAAGGGCTGCACGTTGGGACAAAAAAAAAAAAAATCTCAGTGGGGTCTGAACTGACAGAAATCTTGGGGGGGGGGATTTAGCTAAATCAGATCAAAGCAACTCAATGGACAGGAGCAATTTAAAACAGGGCAAGGTGTGTTAGGGATTATTTGGAAGGGCTTGAAAATAAAACAGACAGTACCATATTCACTTGGATCCTAAGATAAGTTAAGGAAGTGCACAGAAAGAAAGTTTTCCATTCCCTCTTTTCTTCTGCAGCCACCTGCACCTCCCCAAAAAGCCTGCCGGAATAGTCAGGACCCTCCTGAACAATGTGGGATGGGATGTGGAGGGCTGGTGGGGAGACGGGAATAATCCAAAATTGGACATGTATCCTAAGATAAATTAACTAAGTAGAAGGAAAGTTTCCCGTCGCCTCCTTCACCCAGCAGACCCCTGCACTCCATCCCATATTGTTCAAGAGCCCCCCCTTCAGATATGTGTTTTGGGGGGCAAAGGTGACTGTAAGGAGAAAGAGAGGAATTTTTTCTTCCATGAACTTCTAGCCAATATGACACTGTCCAATTTATTTTTGATCCTCTCCTAATAATCTCTAACATGTGCTTTGCCTTTTAAAAAAAATTATTGCTCCCGCCCATTAGGATCTAAGCCAGTGTATGTGATACGGACACATTTGGCATACTGTGAACAATTCTGGCTGTCCAACCAATATACAAAAGGATTTAGAGAAAGCCTGAAATTGTGCAGAAAAGTTCAACCAAAAATGATTTAATAAAATCATACTAGAACTTGTGGTCACTGACTCAGTGAAATTAATTGGCAGTAGATTCAGGACAAAAGAAAGCGCTTCTTCTCATTAGGAATAATTAACTTGTGAATTCCCTGCAACAAAATATGGCAATAGCCACTGGTTAGATGGCTTTAAAAGAGGATGGTTCAAATTCATGTGGGATAGGTCTATCAATAGCGATTAACCATGACAGCTATGTAGAACCTCCATGTTCAGAGGTAGTATGCCTATGAATATCAGCTGCTGATGAACACATAGCAGGGAATATGACTTTCATCTTCATTCCCTGCTTGTGGGCTTCCCTGAAACATCTGGCTGACCACTGTTGGAAAAAGGATACTGGACTGAAGGTGATTGGAAGTCCCCAAACTTGGAGGTGTCTGATCATCCAATGCAGGGCAGGAGGAGTGGTAGAGGTGATCTTTGCCTCCCCATCCTCCCACCCTGCAGATTTTGCTAGATGGGCTTTTTAGCCTGTCTAGGAAGGGCACTTCAGAAGGAGGGTGGAGGAGCTCAGGATAATTCATATCCTGGCTTCTCTGTTCTCCCCTCCCCACCCACCGGAATGCCTCTTCTCCCCCCGTCTCTGAGGTCTGACCTCGCTGGCATTGTGCTCTCTGCACCAGCTACAAGGGATCAGGGTTGGGGGTCAGATCTCCGACTTCCCTTTCTGAGGTCAGAGCAGGAAATCCAACCTATTCTATGGTCCTGGAACACTCACCCAGGGACCATAGGATTGCTTTCCAAATTGACATTTGTTTTGATAGTAGGCTTATGGTAAAGATTCAAAAACTAGACAGAGCATACATAGGCTAGACTTTCAGTGGAAATATCAGAAGGTTATGTCACTCAGCAGTCAACATGTCTTCCATTTATTTATTTCATTTCTATACTGCCCCACAGCCGAAGCTCTCTGGGCAGTTCACAGCAGTCCATACAATAAAATCAAGATAAAACCAACAATAAAAACAACATTGTAATTTTAAAAAATTAAAACCAAAATTAAAAACGCAGTTTAAAATATACAATACTAAAGGTTAATACAACTTTTAGTATTCTCATGATTCCCAAATGTTATGACCCAACTGTTCCTCAAAAAATATCATCTCCTGTGACACTCTGGCCCTTGCCCCAGAATTTCAGGTTTTTTGCAGTTTCCCTGCCCCTAAAATTTTGAAATCAAAATATAGTATATCAATGAAATATGGATATGCAACTGAGCCCCTTTTGCATAGTGACGTTTATTATGGAGTTTTGAGATTCTAGTTGCAGCTTTGGTCTCTCTTCTTCTTAGCACTGGTTTCTAAATCTAGAGCCACTGTTTATATTTGATAAAGTTTACTCTTTCAAAGTCAAAAAGACATTTCATTCTTCTTCCAAAATACCTGAGATGCAGTGCATGAAAAGTATAACCAATTAAATTCTCCTGAATCCAGACAGAAGCAGTTTTGAGGTTTTGCCTGAGCATCAGATGTGGCACACACCTGATTCCTAATATTGACAGCCTTTCAGTGACACTTCATTAATTCTATGTAATTATATCTGACAATGTCCACTGGGGCCCCTGTTTAGACAGTTAAAGACCTGCAGCTGCTGTTTCTAAGGAGGTATGTTGTTTTTCCTTCTCCTCCTTTTTTTTTACTGTTGCTTTTGTGTGCCTGATTAGCAATTTTCTACAGTGCCCAGTGAGGCAAGCAAGAGTCACTATCACCCATCTGCATCTGAGAAATGGGTGTATTTACCAGCATATTTGGAGGCAGTGGTATGGATCCAGACTGGCCATCCCATGAATGAAAGGGCTCCTTCCATTCACAGGACAGACTGAGATCCAGCAGAGGCTCCCCACTGGAGGAAGTGGGTATAGAGCATTTACAGCAGTTCCCTTTTCTACTTGCAGTCCTCTGTGCTTCCTCTCATGCTGCTCTGGACAATTCCCCAACCTTCCGGAGCAGATTTTCAGGGGGAAGGAGGGATTGGAAAAAATCACCTTCCTCTTGCTTCTTCCGGCATTAGCAGATATCTGCCCAATGCCCATATTAAATCTGGATCCAACCCAATATCCCATCAAAGATTCTTCTCTTTATAGTCCTCATGGTACTTTCTTTCATTAAAGGTCACACAGCAGAAGTGCTGTTCAGGAATGATCATATCTAGCATGGCATCAGTGTGAAGTGGGCATGCCAGTAGCAAAGTCCTGCTACACCTGGAGCTGCTAAGCTAGGGCTAATGCCAACATAATGTAGTCATTATCCAATGCACACCCAGCAGCAAAGTAGAACACCAAAATACAGTGCGATGGCCAATCAGAGTGTGTGGTGCAAGGACCAATGCCCTCATCTTGACAACTGTCAGCTGCAGGGTGCCTGTCAGTTTGCCCTACTCCTCCTGCCTCAACTTCATGCAGCCCAACCACCTGGTTTATCCCACCAGCTGTACCCAGGAGGACAACAAGCTGTTGGCCCCAGGTCCAGGGCCTTTGCAGGTACTCCAGCAGCAAAACCAAGGCCAAAATGCAGATTCTCAGCTCTGGTGGGAAGCCCTCTGCACCCTTCCTGTTTTTTGTCCCATCCTATAGTCAGTTAAGGGGAGTAACAAGCAAGGGGAGGAAGGAAGCATAGGCAGACTTCTTAAAGAACAGAGACATGGCAGACACATTTGTGGCCTTTATTGAACAGCATCAGTTGTGGCGTGAGTTCTGACAGCATCACATCAAAATGGGCTTGTTGACCTTTTTGTTCTTGCAGCGCCCTGCACCTTTGAAAGAGGAATAGTACATAAATCATAGGGTGTTTAATCAGAGATTTCAATTGAGCCAGGATTTGACCTCAATTTTTCATTTAATTTTAAATCATGGTCTCTGCCATTCCACTTTAGAAGCTCTTCTTAGACTTAGTGACTAATATTAGCCATTTCTGTTTCAGACTTGGTGGGCACAGAGTGGTTATTTATTATGATAATTGGCTATTTTTTCCTGGTGTAAATTTATTTATTATATTTATTAATTGCCCATCTGGCTGGCCACCCTGGGTGATGTACAATTAAAACAATACAATAAAATATGATAATTTAAAACAGTATAAAAATTCTTTTAAAATCCTAACCCACCCCATATTCCTGCCTGAAATACCATGTTTTTAATTTTTAATGCACGGTGGAAGCTCATCACGGAGGGGGCATGGCGAAGGTCACTAGGGAGGGAGTTCCATAACGTGGGGGCCGCCACAGAGAAGGCCCTCTTCCTAGTCCCCACCAGCCTGGCTGCTCTGGCTGATGGGATAAGGAGAAGGCCATCTGTGGCAGATCTTGTTGAGCGGCCTACTTGATGTTGCTGGAGGCGCTCCTTGAGATAAACTGGACCGGAGCCGTGTAGGGTTTTAAAGGACAAAACCAACACCTTGAATTCGGCTTGGCAAGCAACTGGTAGCCAGTGCAACTCCTTAAGCACTGGCGTGATGTGATCACGCCGGCGGCTGCCCTTAATCAGGCGAGCCGCCGCGTTCTGTACCAGCTGAAGCTTCCGAACCGTCTTCCAGGGTAACCCCACGTAGAGCGCATTACAGTAGTCTAGGCGAGAGGAGACCAAGGCATGAACCACTGATGGGAGCAGATTAGGACTGTAGGGGCGCAGCTGCCGTATCAGATGGAGTTGATACAGCGCTGCCCGGCTCACAGCTGACACCTGAGCCTCCATGGACAGCTGGGTGTCTAGAATGACCCCCAAGCTGCGGACCTGGTCCTTCAGGGGTAGATGTACCCCATTCAGTACCAGGTCAGCATCCCCTAACCTCCCCTTGTCTCCCACCAGAAGTACCTTCGGTTTTGTCAGGGTTCAGTTTCAACATGTTCCTTCCCATCCAGCCACCCACTGACTCCAGGCACTTGGACAGGGTCTCAATGGCCAACCTTGGTGAGGACTTGAGAGGCAGAGCTGCGTGTCATCCGCATATTGATGACACCGCACCCCAAACCTCCTGATGATGGCCCCCAGGGCCCAGCAGCTTTAGGTAGATGTTGAATAGCATCGGGGAGAGGATGGAACCCTGTGGCACCCCACAAGTGAGCAGCCGAGGGTCCGAAACCTCCTCAAGAACTACCCTCTGGTACCTTCCAGAGAGGAAGGACCGGAACCACTGTATTACAGTGCCTCCCAAACCCAACCCCTCATAATTAATAAATCATGATTGCATTAATAGTTCATGGTGTGGAGGTAGTTCTTCTCTGTGCTGTTCAGTGAATGTGAGGTGCAGAAGGAATTGGATCCATGTCCCCTGCTATTCACCATCATGCTGTCATCAGAATTCAAGTATGTGCTCAGTAATGGGTGTGGTCCTTCCCTATGTCCACATGGGAATGTCTTGTATTTCCAGTTAAGTGCTGTTGTATGTGATGTGACCAGAACTGCAAAGGATATAACATTACATTGTGTGGAAGCAAGGAGTTGTTCATCTTCTCTGCCTTGTGCACTCTGTTGCCCACCTAATCCTGTGATTTCATCTACTGTGCAGAGTGGATTACCTGAGGGATCAACATTTATTTATTTATTTGGGCCAGTGCAATCACCAACCATATTCTAGACATTTACATCCCTGGTATGTTTGTTGTGCGGGGAATTTTCTTGCCTAGCCTTCCCCAACCTGGTGTCCTCCAGATGTATTGGACCACAACTCCCATCATTCCCAGTAAGCATAGTTGTTCTAGTCTCTGCTTTTATCCTGTGAAAGCACAAGGACAGGTAAATCTGAGAAAACCTTGACCAGGTCAGAACCCTGGATAACAATCAGATCCCTCAAAGTCCTTCCCCCAGGAAAGGAATACTGCTTCATCCCCTTCCAGCAGCACTAGGTCAGGCACAGGAACAGCCACTGACAAACCTGCACCACCAGCAGTTCGTGCACTGCCCATCGTGATGGTGTTTGGAGGAAATGGCAACTTGCTAGAGCATTGCATCGGTGCAGCTGCAAATTCCTTTAGACTGCAGAGTCCAGAAATGACAATGACATTCTCTTAGTATCCTGTTACAGATACGTCCTTGACAGCAGCACTCAGAGTTGCTCACTACCGAAAACAACCACTGGGAGATAGAGAAAGAGTGAGATTAGATATACCAGATACAGATATTTAAGGCATCATTGATCTGACCCAGACCAGCTATAGAACAATTCTTCTTTAGTTAATACTTTATTGAAAATGCTTTCTTATAATGCACTGAAGATACGACACCTTCCCCACCCCCCTGCACCATTTCATTAGCTTGAACTAAATATATACACTCTCAGCTGGGCTTTTGTGTAGGGTTATTGGATCCAGGGAAGCATCCTTTGGCATAGATCCCTTTGCAAGATCAAGGCTACCTGTGTCATGAGCAAGTAAGACTTGAATATATTCAGGTACCAAAGTAATTACTTATATATACTTGGCAACTAATCCCTTTGCAAGCAACGAGGGAGTGTGAGTGCAATGCCAGTACCAGGGATGCTGAAGAGTCCTTGGTCTCGAGTCACGAGTCTTTGGACCCGGGTCTCGAGTCCAAGTCCTTGGTCCAAAATGGTGACTCACGAGTCCCGAGTCACTCCCAAAGCTGACTCCACAAGTCCCTATTAAAATCAATGGGGTTTTTTCCCAACAAAATAAGGCTACTTCAGATGTGTGGCTTAAATAAATTCTAGGCACAAGTGTGCCTTTTTATCTCAAAACTCTGCCACTGATTTTGACAACAGACCAGGCAGACAAACCCAAAATAACCAGGCAGGCAGAGGAGGCAGGGAACCCCAAAGCAGGCAGGCAGAGGCGTTTGTCTTGGACAATTTAAACTGTGGAACTGGTTAAGAAGAGACCAGGCAGGCAGGGGAGGCAGGGAACCCCAGACAGGCAGGCAGAGGCATCCAAGCCCAAAATGTCTGAAAGGTTGCATTTTAGGGAAATGATTTTAAAAAATAAACTTGGATTGTTACTGCAACTAGGTCCAGACAGCCCCTGCAGGTGGCATCAAGCAGGGATGTTGACGAGTCCTTGGTCTCGAGTCCCGAGTCGAGTCTCGAGTCCCATTAAAAATATTGGGACTCGAGTGCGACTAGAGTCAGAGGGGGGACTCAGTCCGACTCACGGGTCGAGTCCTGGAGTCCGTCCCCATCCCTGGCCAGTACACCAGTGTCAGTTAGACTGGCAATACCCTTTCATCACTGACAGAGACACCTGAAATGCCCTTCCATTAAAGCCACTTGCAGGAGGCAGAGATACATCATTAGCCACTGCTAAAAATATAATAGTTTTTTTTTTACCTTAAGAGGAAAAAATCCTCTACTCTTCTCAGAGTTCACTGCCATTCAAAGTCCATTAAAGTTAGGGACAGTCTTGGCATGTCGATGACCTAAGTCAGGCCTGTGTTTGGTTTACAACCCCCTGGCTCATACACAGACCATGCTGTGTCTTGTCCCTTGCTTAACAAACTGGCTGTTTTTGTAACTTAACAGAAGACTTCAGCTTTTTTATCAGCCTGGCATCGCCAAGATATTAGTATCATTTAGTGACACCACTCTTTTCCTCTTCCATGCCGTGGTGGTGGTGGTGATTTTGTGAAACTCCTAAAAGAAAACAAGATTATGTTTTCTATGCTAAAACATAGAATTAATTAGTGGGGGGGGGCCTTGCCCACAAAGTTTAAAATGTAGAGTGCTTAGTCTGGTGGCCTCTCTCAGTATTCTGTCTCTGACCTGATACTATGCATGTTTACACAAACATAAGTCCTACTGAATTCAACAGCACATACTCCCAAGTAAGTGTGCACAGGATTGCAACCTCAATCCTGTAGTGTCCTCTTTCAGACATACTAAATGTTTATATATTACATGTCTATCTCACCTTTCTGGCAAGGAGCTCTAGAGGTGACATATACAGTTCTATGCCTGATTGTATCCCCACAACAACCCTGTGAAGTACCGTACTTTAGACTGAGAGATAGTGACTGGGCCAAAGTCACCAATGAACTTCGTGGCTGAGTGAGGATTTGAACCTGTAAGTCTCCAGTCCTAGTCTGACTCTCATTTCTACAGTTGGGATCCTCAGGTCTTTGCACTCTATGCCTCCTCAAGCCTGATGAGTGGTTCTCCATAGTGGAAAAAACATTTATACTTCCACTTGCAAATCACAATGTGTTTAGTTTGCCATGAGAACATGAATCATGAATAGCACCTCTCTCACCCAGGTACTTAAATCAAAATAAACACTCACACAGCACTCCACAAAAGCCTTCCCCGAGCTGGCACCCTCTAGATGTGTGGGACTACAGCTCCCACCATCCCCAGCCAGCATGTGCAATTGCTATGTTGGATGGGGATGATGGGAGTTGTGGTGCAACAGATCTGGAGCTCACCAGGTTGAGGAAGGCTGGTGTATACGGTACATTTTTTCCTACCAGAGATTAGCTCCATGTGAGGGGGGGGGAAGTGTTTTGAAGCAGCTCTTAGGCTAGAAAGATTTGGAGGCGCAACCACTGTCAGGGGAGTGGTTAAAATCCATTGAACTATAAAATATTCCTTGAAGTTTCTGGATTACACACACACACACACACACACACACACATTCTTTGCTTTCCAGTTTGTGAAAATCAGACTGGACCAATGAAAACTGACAGGTGTGTATAGTGGAAAAAGAAACAGAGGCAAGCAAGGTTTTCCTCACCTGGAGGGCTGCTGTCAACCGCTACTGATGTCAGAAGAAAATGCCAGAATCATAGTGAACAATTACAAGATGCCTGATTGACTGCTTCCTTTACTTCTTGTGCTTCGAACCAGAAGCCAAGATGTCACTCAGTGTCAAACTAGATAGAACTTGCACTTCTCTCAGCTCATCGCTAGAGCAAACATCAATCTGAAATGTCATGTCTCTTGGTCTATGTTTCCAGATGCACCATAGACTCAGACCTGGTTTGCACAATCACTGCAGCTGCAGGGTTACAGTGCTCATGGGCACTAGGTTTCCAAGTCAAGCCCCTCCCCCTGCAACATCTCATATCCTTGGAACTGGGCGAGGGTGGCTTGTTGGGGTGATTAATAAGCCCCCCACACACAACCCTACTAGAGGCCATAGGTTCTGGGTTGTTTGTTAATCACCCTAACAAGCCACCTGGGTTCAGATGACATGAGAAGCCACGCCCGGCACCACCCTCGTGTTGTGTGAACTGGCTCTCAGTCTTTAGTTCAAATAAGAACATCATCTCACCTGGCCCATTTCATGAGACTGGAATGAAGGCTTCCTGTTCAGGCTGGGATGTCATCTGGGCAACAATAAGTCATTCCTGGCTAAGGCCTTGGTCTGACTCTTAGCTTTATCCCCTTTGGCTCTGGCTGCTTATGGTACAGCTCTGACAAACTGTTCTGCTAGTAGATGTGGTGTCACGAATCCCTTGGCTAGACAACTGCTACTACAGGCCTGTGGCTCATGCTGGCTCAGCTTGTCTGAGTGTGGAAAGCTAAGCAGGGTCAGGCCTGGTTATTACTTGGATGGAAGACCAGACCCCTCCTCTAGTTTCCTGCATTGAGCAGGGGGCTGGACTCGATGGCCTTGTAGGCCCCTTCCAACTCTATGATCCTATGAATCTACTACCACTACTTCATCATCATTTTAGAAATGCAGTTCACATACGTCACTGAACAAAATGAAATATCAAACCTACCGATAGGGTGGCCACTTTTGCATCACCCAAAAAAAGAGGACCAAAGAGGATATAGATTGGCTTAAAATGTACATATGCTAATTTATATGTGTAGATGCACATTTAGAAAGAATTACAATGATTTAAATAGTAAATATAACACTTCCCACCATAGTGGGGAAGATTGTGACAAGGTGACCTGTCTACCTGCTCAGTTTCCTCTCCAGGTGCTAACTATTGATGGACAACTTCAAGGCCCCTGCTGATTTCCCTTCTTACGGTTCTTTAAACCAGACTGGGACTGGGCAGCCCTTCAAATAGAGAACACCTTCAAATAGAGGAATGTCCTCTGTAAAAGCGGACATGTGGCCACTCTAATTAACAATAACATTATATCCGTACGGCACCTGTATTACAACCAGATTAAAGAAACGGATGAGGGGAAGCCATGGAAGAGGACTGCAGTCCATGACAGAGTTCTTGTCACAAAAGCAGTTTAAGCCACTGTGATTGAGCAAACTGGGTCAGTGTGTGGATATCCCCCATCGGTCTTGTTTGGAGAGTCTAATTTAGACAGATTCCTCCAAGGATAATGATGTTGGGTTGGAAGGCATGGGAACAACCCATCTGAGCATTGGGTTGGCTGGATCTGTGAGAAAAACAGGAGGCATCAGACAGTCCTTTGTGATTTTTCCATTGTGCATCAAAATTAGACACCCCTTCCACACAAATATTGAGTATTTGCCTGAGTACTTTGGACTCAATGAACCCTGAAGTACCTGCCACTCCTGCAGTACCATCATGATTCTGCCAAATTAATTGTGTCCTTGGTGTTAAATCAATGAATTCCGCATGTATTCTCATCTCTTGTTTCTCTCAAATTTCAGAGAAGTCTGAAGATTCTCAAATACTAGTATAAATTCTCAGCACCTGGAAAGAGAAAGACAATTATTTCTTCTTGTGTATGTCTCGAGGGGGGGAAATCAGTTCTGTACATTTCAGAAAACACTGTATGGCAAATTAGAGAGGCGGCAAAGTAGTTCCCGCAGAGACACAGGTGCTCAGCTTTCTTTTATCAAAGGGCTAATCTTCTGCAGATCATGAGGCAGACTTGCAGGGAGACTGAATTAGGAGGTGCTATTACTTCTTGCATTATGGGGTCCTGCTGTGAAAAGAGAAGGCAAGATTGCCATCAACAAACATCAGCATCACTGAGGGGAAGACAGAATGTGCTACCTGTCTTGGAAGTCATTTTTTCACCAGTCACTAGACAGAATAATTGTAGAGGCAAAATTAAGGGTTGGGTCCAGACTAAGTTAGTCACACTAAGGCTGCAATCCTGTACCTGGGAGTAAGTCCCATTGAAGTCAATGTAATTTACTTCTGAGTAGACATGTATAGGATTGAGCTGTTAGTTCCCATTGAAATCAAGATTTCAATAGGGCCTGGCTAACTTCAGTTGGATTGAAAACTAAGAGTTCACTTTAAAACTTTGTTCACTTTGTGGCATGACCAGTATAAGCTCCCAAATTGCAGCTGCGGAGAGAGAAAGGCATGAGATTTTATTTATTATTTACTTTTATTTATTAAAATGGACAGGCTGATAGAGGGTAAGGCACTCTGGCAAATGTGGCTCCCTCCACCCCATTTGGCAATGTAGCAAGTAACTGCTAGCCAGGCCCAGCCAAATGCTTGGAGTTTCCTTTTCCCTCATTCTGAACAGGCTCTACCCTTATCCCCTCCAGTGTTTGCATGTGTGTGTTTGTGTGCGTGTGTACATATAACACTATCATCAAAATATAAAATGTATATGAGTCTGGAATTGCATTTATATACTCCGTTGTCCTAAGAAGGGATCTTATAACCTCCGGGGGGGGGGTGTAACTTGTTTCTAAATTGTTGTTATAAGCAGGAAATAACAAATACATAGGTGATGATGAATTAGAGAGAGATGTGTCAGTTACTGAGCACTGAGGTGCACCATTTCTTCTTGGTGCATTTGCCCATAAAACCATCTCACAGCCACAAGTGCATATACACAGGGCAGATTTGCACAACACGGCAACAATCATGGTAAGTTACCACGTCATGGTTTCTTCGCTCCATCACTTCCCCTCATTCCTCCAGGCGAGGCAATATCCCAGGGGACACCATGGGGAGGAATGAGGCTCCTCTTTTGACAGCTGCAATCGTGCAGTGGCTGTCAAAGACTCCCTGTTGCGCAAACAGGGCTCATGCCCTGAAGCGCAACGGGGACAGGGGAGCCTCTCGCCTCCTCCTTGAGAGGTCTACTCTCGGGCAGGAGGTGAGGGTGCCGGTTCCATTCTCGAATCACAGCCTCCTGCCTGAGAGGTTTACTCAGAGAGTAAACTTCTCAGGCAGAAGACTCCCGGAGTGGAGGGGGAGCGCTCCTCTCTGTGATCAGCATGGCCGCGCTGACATCAGGAAGCGTCCACCCTCCGCTTTCCCAGGACATCCTGGGAAAGCGGAGGGGGGAGGCACTTCCTGCTGACCCACGCTGATGAGAGCGGGAAGCGCCTCTGCCCTCCACTTTCCCAGGATGTCCTGGGAAGCCGGAGAGCGGGCAGTTCCCACTGTCACTAGCACAGCCGCACCAATGACAGTGGGAAATGCTGCCCCTCCCTGCCTGAGAGGCTTAACCTCTGAGTAAACCTCTCAGGCTGGAGGCTGTGATCCAGTCCCCGCGACTGCTCCATACACTGAACAGCCACGGGGACTGGGTAAACATCTCAGGCAGAGAGGGGCAGCGGTTGCTGCTGCCATCAGCACTGCCACCCCAGTGACAGTGGGAGCTGCCCACCCACTCCACCCTCCTCCCAGGAGCTCCTGGGAAAGCGGAGGGCGGAGGCACTTCCCAATGTCATTGGTGTGGCTGCACCAGTGACAGCAGGAGGCATCTCCATCCCCGCAGCTGCGCAGTGCGTGGAGCAGCCGCGGGCATCAGAACACAGCCTCCTCCTGGGAGAAAACCTGTCAGGCAGGAGGCTGTGCTGTGATCCCCCTGTGGCTGCTTGGCAACTGAACAGGAACAGATTGCTGCCGCCTCTTCAAGAGGTCTACTCTAGAGGAGGAGGTGGGGGGTGCCTGATCCACTCCGCGGCAGAGGTGAAAGAAGCCTCTGACAGCTGCCTCCTAGTGCCGTTTGGCGAGAGTGGCAATGTCCGCTCTTGCCGAGTGGCTCGCTTGTCCTGGGGATTGCCCCACGATGGGTCATGTCATCCAGGTTTGGATGACACAACAAGCCATTGTGATACAAACAAACCTTAGAACAGACTATTGTGACTTACCCTGGTTGACAACCACAGTAAGTCACAATTGTCAGTCACCACGACTGGGTTCGCACAACACGGGGAACAAGCAATGGTGAGTTACCACCGTTGCTTGTTGTGTCGCGCGAACCCAGTCATAATCTGGGCCTGCAAGATTCTCAATTGGAAGAATTTTATTGCAACCCTTTAAGCACAGAAGCAACAGTTAAACAGCTTTTGCTGATTTGCTGTGTCCAGCCTCAGTTAGATGGGGATTTAAAAGCACAAGTTTCACATATATCTCCTTCAACTGTGTGTCTGCATTCTGAGTTCAGTGGGCACCAATATGTCACAGTTACTGAGGAAAGGTGTTTTAAGCCCCCAGGAAGGCAGCTGTCATATCACATATTCAGGTTATTTATACATGTTACCTGTAAAATGTGATAAAGGATCCCATTCTGCTTCCTCACACAGGGCCTCATTACATTCCCATCCTTCATAGGTTCAATTGTTCTCCAGCTTTACTTCTCTACCAGTCACAGTAGGCCTGATTAAGCATGAACAAAACTACAGAATACCATCCTGCGGCTGTCAGCAAGAAGGCAGGGGAAAACATTATTGCATTGCAACAATTAGCACAGCTTAATTAAACTCTTGCTTTAAGCCCAGACTGTGATGATGTACCGGGCTTGTGTATACTTTGCCGATATTGCAGTACAGAAATGAACCTGTTAATTACCCCTACATGAAAAACCAATGGTGGATGTAATGCAAGTTAAACAGTTTGCTTTTTAACACACTATCAACAAAATGTATGCTTATAAAGATGCTCAGGCATGGGGAGACCTGTAGTCTCATCCAGAGGGTTAGTTCATCTAGAAGGTTTCATCTCAAATCAGAGAAAGGTTCTGAACTTGTCATAGGAAACCTTAATCTTAAAACTCCTTGAGGTTCCCAAAGTGTTTTAGCAGCATGTCCATACAGGAATTTTAAGGGGTCTTGGGTATTCTTATTCAGTGCAGGGGTCGTGGTTCGGGAGGAGGGACTGCGGCTTAGTGGTAGAATACATGCTTTGCGCGCAGAAGGTCCAAGGTTCAATCCCTGGCATCTCCAGGTAGGTCTAGGAGATCTTGCCTAAAACCCTGGAGAGCCGTTGCCAGTCAGTGTCAGCAATACTGGGCTAGATGGACCAATGCTCTGACTCAGTATAAGGCAGTTTCCTACGTTCCTGTGATAACTGCATGCCAACCCACATCGTGTCAGGGCACAGCAAGGGCAGAACCCCATGCAGTCAGTTTTCTGATCTACAGTGGTACTGGTTGTTAGCCCGCTCCTTTGAATACTACAGGATTTATGTCTAAGTAAGCATGCATAGAATTAGAATTTCTGTGGTGTCAATCTCTGTCCCTCACACATGCACCCTCCAGCATAACTCAATATGAGCGGCATCCTCTTGCACCCTTAGCCTTTTAGAAATTAGATATCTGATTCATTTGGGAAGATGACTTTACATTATAGCTTGTTGTTACAAACAAAACAACACACACACCCCAAATTGCAGTGCCCTTGTTTGATGTGTAAGGTCACGAATTCATTTGGAGCTTCTGGTGACATTTGCATGGCTATTAGCTTTGCAGATCTTTTTATCATGGGTAAGTGGCATCATAGGTGCTGTCAGGAGTCCTTTAAAATCTTCCCTTTTTGAAACAAGAATGAAACCTGTGGGGCACTGATAAGTCAAGGACAGAAGCACAACATAAGGGTTTCTCCTATCACCATGTACTGTACCTCTGTGTTGCTGAAGGTTATTTTAAAAGTTTCCCTAGCTACATCCAGACTAGAAGTCACACGAAAAGCAAAGGTGGCCATGGTGGCCAAACGAAAATTTACAAAATCCATTTCACCATACCTTTATTAGGTCAACTCAAAGGTCGCAAAATAGTGTGCAAGGTTTCGAATTCTCCAGAACTCTTCATCAAGCAAGGTGGAAAACAAAGCAAAAAAGGCGGTGGGGGTAGGTGGAGGGGCTGATGTTCAGGCCATGGAGTCATGTACAGGCACAGAGATGGTTTCAGGTTGCACCAAGTGCAGATGCTTTTTGTGCTTTCTTTACCATCTTGCCTGATGAAGAGTTCTGGAGACCTCAAAGGATTGCACACTATTTTGTGACCTTTGAGTTAGCCTTATAAAGACATTATGATGATATGGATTTTGGGAATTTTCTTTTGGAATTTAGACTAGGGAACTCTCATGTAGGACTTTAGATTTTGCATAAAATGTGCACCTTCAGGTAGCATCCTCAGGGCATCATTTGTGGAGGTTTTAGGCTACAGACAGCAGCAACAGGGAAATAACAATCAAAGGGAAGTGCTGCTAGACCTCTCTAACTGTTTTATCAAGTAGGTAGTTTTCATACTAGACCAAGATGACGGAAAAATATTTCCATCATGAGATGTATTCATTCTTTTCCCCTGCTAGTGCTGATGCTATTTCACCCTCATGATTTTGGTGAGAGGTTAAAGATTTGGTTTGAATGCAAGGAAGAACTTTGTATACGCACTGGGAAGCATGAAATTCATCTTAACCTTAACTGAAGCTGACTCCCCCTGTAAGAAAAGAGTTCAAAGGAGATCAGCAGGGTGTTAATTACAAAGCGGAGTGTGCGCCCCAGGAGGGTGGCAGGAAGTCATTACAGCAAAACAATCCTGGCATTCAAAACAAAGACTGCCCAATCAGCCATTATACACTTGCTAAAGGTAAGCAGTTGCTTCTGGCCATATCAAGCTCTTGCAGAGAAAGCCACTTGATTGAAATGTCATTTCCACCCCACCCCCCACATTCTTTCTAAGCGTGGTGGCATTCTATGCCAGCCTTACCAAACCTGGTGCCCTCCAGCTCCAGATGTGTTGGACTACAACTCCCACCATCCCCCAGCTGTTCTTGGAGTTGTAGTCCAATGCATCTGGAGGGCACATACTTCTAGAGGATACCAGCTTGTGGAAGGCTGCTCTATGCAGAAGTGGTATTTATTTATTTATTTATTTAAATATCTATATGCTGCCTTTCAGCCCCCAGGCAGGTTACCACCATAAGCACACATTTTCATACTATAAAAACTGAGCAATTTTTTTTATTATTTTTTAAATCACTTTAAAAACAGCATCAAGAAATTTGAACTAAGGCAAGGGTAACCGTGGCGAGACCTGCCTTCTTCAAAAAGGGACACAACTGGTGCCCCAGCAAATGCTGGGCAACAGGGCCGGCGCTACCGCTAGACAGACCCAGGCGGCTGCCTAGGGCGCGTGGCGGAAGAGGGCGCAGAAACGCTGCGCTCCTTCCTCGCCTCCGGCACGCTCCTGCCCCGCCTGCCGCCTCCGCCGCGCCTCCCTGCCCGCCCGCCACTGCTGCCGCCGCCACCGCTGCTGCACCTCCCCCCCGCGCGCCCGCGCGCCCGCCCGCCACCTACCTACCTACCTTCGTGTCGTTTCCGGAGCCCCACTGGCGTTGTTTTGGCGGGAGGAACCAAGGCAACAGGGCTTAAACAGCCCTGTTGCCCTGGTTTCCCCGGCAAAAAAAAAAAGCGCGGGGGTCCCGTCGCGTCGGAGGAGAAGGCGGCTGGCGGCAGCAGCAGCAGCCAGCGGGGGGGGGGAAGGTAGGTGGTGGTGGCAGCGGCGGCGGCGGCGGCGGCGGGGGGGTGTTGCAGAGCAGGGCTGCTTTGCTCCGGAGCCCCCCCACGGCACGAGAGGGGGGGCGCTAAATATAATTTGGCCTAGGGCGCCAAACAGCCCTGCACCGGTCCTGCTGGGCAAAGGCACTTCTTCATCCCCTGGATATCCAGGCACGATGCTGACTCCAGGAGCACCCCCAAGCTGCAAACCTGGTCCTTTAGAAAGAGTGCAGCCCCATCCAGAACAGGCTGTATTTCCATTCTCAAATAAGTTGGCCTTATGCATCACCAAAAAAGAGGACACATTTGCATAACATTTGCATATGATTATTTATACGTACAGATGCACATTTTAAAAGCATTACTATAATTTAAATAGAAATACAATGAATCTTACCATATTGGGCAGGCAGGCCTGTCACCTGTCTGCCAACTCAGTTCAAGTGCTAACTGTTGATGGGCAACTTCAAGGCCCCTGCAGTCCTGCTCTCCTTTCTTATGGTTCTTTATTTTTAAAGTGGACTTTGACTAGACAGCTCTTCAAATAAAGGAGATCTTCAAATAGAGGACCATCCTCTGACAGCACTTCAAGTGGAGGACTTTCATCTGTAAAGTAGGATGAGGGCCACTCTATCTGGCACTGTGTAGAGTGTGGGAAATGCAAGATGGGTTAATTTGCTTAGCATACAGCAAACTAATGAGATTTTGTTATCTGACACTGATCCTTGCTTTAAGTCACTTTAGTTTTTATATACTTGATACTCAGGCTTTGACTTTCAAAGGCTATAATACTCCTGACCTGAGTGTTCCACATGAACAACAACAAAATGTCTTCCTATGGAAATCCATTTCTCACTGGGAGTAACATAATTTCTCTTTAGCTCTTCTGACTGGAGAAATAAAGAGCATACAAATTCAGAAGCACTCAGGAGCGGATAACTTTTTCAAGCAGATCCTCAAGCTTTACCATAGACCCAGCGATCCTGTGAATTAGACTTCATTTCAATCAGGACAGCTTAAATCACCAAGGTAGTATAACCCCTAGTTACAGTGGGAGGAAAGGGTTAATTGAACAATCCCCAGGGTGCATGTTTTGTAACCCCTCCTCCCTACCTCTCTGTGGCCATCTCCCTCCCTCTCCCTCTCCAACCTGATGGACACATATATGAATAAATGGACTGTAAGTAAAACTAATAAATGTCTTGATTAGTTTTAAACTTTGTTTGGACAATCTGTTTCCTTCTAAGAGCCTTTTAGCAGGGTTTAGCAACCCACATGGTGATAACCAGTTTCAATAACCAGGCTGCACATAAGGGGGAAAACTCTGCTTTGTCCTAACCAGTATAGGACTGACTCCTTCCCATATCCTCCAACACACTCAGCAAGCAGGCAGGCAAGTTACTTTAAAGAATCCAATTTCTCTAGAATTCTTTAGCACAAGCAAGACTGATTTTCTTGCTTTTGATGGAGGGGCAGAACCCAGGAGGATTCAGAAGGCAGAGGAAATTATACTCCATTTGTGAAGAAAAGAGCCTTTGGGGGTTCTCTCACACACACACACACACACACACTCACCTCATGTGTGAACCGGCTGGGTGGGGTGTGCATAGTTAGCGTGTGGAGAAAGGGGCCTTTGGGGGTTCCTGCATGCATGCACACACACAACACCCCCTCATGTGTGAAGGCTGGGTGTGTGTGTGTGCATAGTTCCTCTTGAATGGGTGGCGCCTAGATGCCTGGAGAAGCTGGCCTAGGGCTTTCATATGTAAATAGTTCAAGCCATGAGTCCCCTTCCCCCTGCCTGGCCAGGTGAGGTGCATGGTGATTGGCTAAGAGGCAGCAGGGGGGGGGGGGAAGGTATATTTCCCAAAGCGTGGGTTTTGGTCTTTGTTCTACCCGGCTGTGGTAATGGCGGTAAGCCAAGGACCCCAGGCAGCTCCTGGTGAAATTAGCTGGATTGAGGGCTCTAGTAAAGGCAAGCCTTGTGGGAGTTTTACCCATCTCGGACCTTCGGGTAGGTGTGGTAATCTCCCTTGGGCAGCGAGGCTGTGCTGGATTTAACCCTTGAAGAGAACACCCTCAGGTAACAGGTGTGTGCCTGAGAGATATTAAGGAATCAGGTTTTATTGTTTTGCAGCTTTACTGTGTACTAACGTGTGTCTCTCTTTATTTTGTGTGCTTCTCTCATTTCCCTAATCTTGTTGTAAAATGCTACCAGAATAAACCTTGTCGTGGTTTTACCCCACATGGTGTTTGTGGATTTGCTCTGCTTGGTTCAGTATCTAAGTCCAGTTTACAGAAATTGAAGGCGAGTCCCTAAACAGAAATTCAAGTAGGATTGCAGACAGCTGAGGCTGGCAATCTGGTACCTTGAGATCTCTGGGGGTCTTGGTTCCTTTGGGGTAGGAAAGGGTGGGGGTGTGGCGGGCCAGCCAGCCCCCCCTTCCTCCACACATTAGAAAGAAAAAGAGGGGAAATGGGGTGGAATCAGTTGTTGGTTTTGGTTTTTAAAAGAGAAGTGACCCTTTTTGGCCCTTTCAAATTGGAAGGCGGCTGGTAATTATTTTGACTTGGATGTGAGCGCATGGAACGACAAAGCCCTTGCATCTCTCCTCAACTTCCCCTCCTGGAGAAATGATTGCAACCTCCCAACCCCGACAGATGACTAATTGAAGAGATGCCCCTAACAGCAGCATAATGTTGGCTGGCTTAATTAAATGCTTTAGAGCAGAACAAGGTGCTGTCAGCGGAGGGGCATGCACCTCAAGATTCCCTAAATTCTACATTCTAAAGAGTCATCATCATTATTAATTAGAAATCCAGGGATGCACAGATTTCAAGAATAGGCAGCCCAGGAACCAGTTAAGTCAAGTACTTAGGCTCCAAATTGATTTTATAAATTCATTTTAATTTAACGTGTGAATTGAGACGAGAAAGGGGCGGGGGCGGGAATTACAATGGCCTGTATTGCAAAGGACAAGAACATTTTCTACTACCACCACTAATCATTATTATTTGCATATGTTCACAGACAATGAACAAGCAGACTCTTCAGGAAGAGTTTAATAATAGTCTTTAATAACCATTATTTATATTGCAGTCATCTTGAGTCATTCCTTGCTTGGTTCAATGGCTTTTAATGCATTGGTTAAATGGCTTTTAATGCTTGACCTCACCTACTTGTCTCCCTGCTCTGCACTACAGCCATCAGGGTACAACATGCAAACTGTAACAGAGGGCACAGTGCCTTTGTCTTGAAGTGGTGTCCATTAACAGTTCAACCATGAATCAATGAGCCTTACTGTTCCAGCCAAAGGCATATTATAACAAAATCTATACAGTGATACAAAGATAGAATTTCCAACCTTGCATCATAAGAGTGTTGGTCTGAGATTCGGGAGATCCGGGTTCTAGTCCCCGCTCTGCCATGAAACTCACTGGGTGACTTTGGGCCAGTCACTGACTCTCAGCCTAACCTACCTCACAGGGTTGTTGTGAGGATAAAATGGAGAGGAGGAGGAGGATTATGTAAGCCGCCTTGGGTTCCTTGCAGGAAAAAAGGCGGTGTATAAATATAATAAATAAATAAATAATAAATAAATAAAGAGGAATGGAATACAGAAGTACACAAATTCAAGTTAAATCTCTGTATCTCCACAGCTGAATTTCCTGGCCACGATTCAGCGCAGAGATAATGTGCATATGCCTTTTGCTTCTTTCTGAAGTACCAGCCATCAGGTTAGGTGACATTTTAAGGGTTAACTGAGATGTGTAGTGTCAATACACACACCTGTCAATATTTAAAGCCCCTGCCCAAACCCTGGATGCCCCTCCTAAGGCCATGCCTGCCTGGTTGCCCTACCATTCTCATCACTCAAATTTCTCTCCTATCATGACATTCATTTCAGTTCCCTTGACAGCTTTCTAATACCAGCAGCCATTTTTGCTAAAACTGCAGAACTTATCTGTAGGTATGCATGCACTGTTAAAAACAAACAAACAAACTGGGTTCTGGCAAAATCCCCACAAGTCTTTTGGATAGTTATTTATTTATTTATAACTAGTTAAACTATGGAATTCACTCCCACAAGATGTAGTGATGGCCACCAATTTGGAGGGCTTTAAAGTGGGATTGTACAAATTCATGGATTTAAAAGGGGATTGTACAAATTCATTTCTGCTGTTTTAATCTATACTGTACTAGAAAGCAGTCAAATAATAGACAATACTCAATCTTTAAGTTCACAGTTCCCATTTTCTCAAGCTAATGAAACAATCATTACAGATTATCTATATATTACAATAAAACAGGGGGTTGCATAACACCAACACCAACACCCCACACACAGACATTGAAATAGTGTGTGAGGAGGGGCCATGCAGGTTACTCCCACCCACTGCTACCAACACACCTGGTGGCCATGCTCCCTACCACTGACAGAACAGGCTGTCACACCCCCTCCCTCCACACATTCAGAACATTTTAGAAGACACTGTACGTGCATGCTGATGTACACGAATGCAGCTCCTCCATGTGGGCCCCCCTCCTTGCATGGAGTTCATTCTATGCACATATAGACGTATGAGCGTAGGGCTGTTCCAGGTGCAGCCACTGAGCACATTAGTGGCGGGGGCTAAGGCTAGCACAAAGCCCTGCAACCCCCGAGTAATGTGCTCTTTCAGCATGTGGAGGGGGATCGTGTGAACCCGCCTAATGTCACATCTGACGATGTGCGATTACATTGCCAGTACTGAGCTAGTGTGGTGTAGTGGTTAAAGAGTGTCAAACTGGGACCAGGGTGATCCGCATTCCAATAGCTACATTCAGTCATCAAACTCATGGGACGACCTTGGGCCAATTGCTTTCCATGTCCTAACCTACCTCACAGGGTTATTGTAAAGATAAAGGAGGGGAAGCCATGTATGCTTCCTTGAACTCCTTGGACGAAGAGGAATCAAAATGTAATAATGTACATGCATATACACTTCAGTCTAATCCACTTCACAGGGTTGTTGTGAGGATAAAATAGAAGTGGGGGAGAACCATATATGCCACCCCGAGCTCATAGGAGGAAGGGCAGGATATAAATGTAATAAAAAAAATATTAACATTAGATGTTTGCCTGCTTTTACCCTTACATACTTTGTTATTTTCTCCCTTACCATATAATGCTCATATATTTCATTTTCCTGTTCTGAGATAGATGGTACTGCCCGAACTCTTTGACAGCATTTCCACTTTTCTTCTCCTCTCTCATATATTTTAAAAGCATGTACTAGTCAGGGTACTTGAGACGCTCATTGAATTGAGCTAAGTGGCTGGGAGAATTTATTCTCAGGAATAAAGCTAAAATCATATCAAGCACCCGCCAACCAAAGTAATAGTACAAAGTAATAGAGCTACAAAAATAACAAAACCTGATTCCTTATATCTCCCAGGCACACACTTTGTTACCTGGGGGTCAGTTCTCTTCAGGGTTGGATCTAGCACAGCCTTGCCGCCCGGGGGGACTACTTCACCTACCCGAAGGTCTGAGATGGGTAGCCCTCCACAAGGCTTGCCTTGCCAAAGCCCTCATTCAGCTAATTTCACCAGGAGCTACCTGGGGTCGGATCCTGAGGCCACCCGAAGGCTTGGGCCTCTGCTTGGCTTGCCGCCATTGCTCCAACAGCAACCATGCAATGACCTAAAAGACAAAGAACAAAAACCCACACATTTGGAAATATACATTTCCCCCCCCTCCCCTCCTTTCTGTAGCTTTGCTGCTTCTTAGCCAATCAGGATGAACTTCACCTGGCCAGGCAGGGAGGGGAACTCATGACTCATGACATTTGCATCTGAAAAGCCGTAGACCGGCCTTTCAGGCGCCATGTCCCATCCGATACTTTATGTACATTTCGCCTCCTCCCAGCCCCCAACCGGCCTTACTTGGTTTTCACATGAGGAGGCGTGTGCGTGTGTGTGTGTGCAGGCGTGTGGGTGTGTGTGTAGGAACCCTCAGAGGCTCTTTTTCTCCACAGAAATGAAATACATAATCTTCCTCCTCCTCCTCCTCCTCCTCCTCTCCATTTTACCCTCACAACAACCCTGTCAGGTAGGTTAGGTTGAGAGTCAGTGACTGGCCCAAAGTAACCCAGTGAGCTTCATGGCCGAGTGGGGACTAGAACCCGGATCTCCTGAGCCACACTGGCTCTCAAAGTTGTGGTTATTTTATTGTTGCTTTGAGGTCTAAGGGGTCTTTGTGTTGAAGAAAATGAGAGAGCTGCTTGCTTGAGAGTTTCTTTATCCTAAATCTTTTCTTTACTGAAAGCAGTTGCAACAAAGCAGCTTGTTGTAATAAAGAGGCAGCTCTTTGTCTTTCCTTCACAGGGCTTCAGGGGCTTACGATTAACATTGCATCAGAAACGGGAATAAATTAAAACAGTGCGCATGGAAATGAATGATGGCAAAAGGCCTTCCAATTAGAACTGCATCTTTGTTGGGATTGATGCAGCATATATTTTAAAGCTCTAACACTGCAATCTTAATGCTGGGAAGGTGTCTGTGACAAGCCGGTATGTGTACACCTCTTCCCTGCAAGGTGGAACAGGCTGCAAGACATCTTTTTTCTATTTTCCTCAGAGGTAGGCTGCCACTACCCACATATTAATAACATGTACTGCACATTCATATTTAACAATAACAATCTTACTGGATGTTAATATTTAATAACACATAACATGGGATACGTGGGAATCCAGGCTTTTGGATTTTAGAAATGGAGAAGGATGGCCTCCTTTTCCAGAGCTTCCTTTAGAGTGTTTGCCAAGTTGTCCCTTGCATAGATGGGCCAACGTCCATGATAGGTAAGAGAATCAAATCAACTCCCATTTCCAATCCAGTAAGTGCCTTCCATTTTTTCTTTTATTGGCCTTCAAGAACTCTGGTGGGTATTTTTAGTTCCCAGATGTGGAACTGAGGAAGAATGGCCCATGGATCCAAGGCCGGAAGGCGACATACAACACTGCATTGGTACAATCTACACTGGAGCCCCTTTTGTTTGTGAGGCATTGCTGTGCAAGTATTTATTTTTTTCAAATACAATTCCTGCTGTGTGGGTACACGTTAATGAATACAGCACAGTATCCACTGTGTTTATAACACAATCAAGTGCCACACACACCAATCTATAGCATTGCGATTGTGGGAGAAGTAGGAAGAGTTTGAAAGGTTGTGTGTGAGGGTATCCTGCTATTTCAGGTTGCTTAAAAAAATAATTAAAAAGTCCAGGAACTGCATGTGCACCTTCACAGCAGTGTAGGAATGTAGGTTTAAACTGTGTGGTTATTCACAGTTGTGCAGCTGTGTAAGTGTGCAGTGAAAAATATCCTCAGAAAAATCATGGATTTCTTGCCTGCATTCCTTCCTTGCCACCCACCAGAGGTTTCCTCAGAGCAGAGGGCTTGGCTCCTTAGCAACCCAGAACTACTTCTTTCAGAGATTAATCCTGATCCTGCTGGGTGAAGGGATTGTGTTTATTTGCTGTGATTTTTATTCCCCCCCCCCCTTTCCTTTTCTCATCACAGTCCTCCACGGCACTCAGAAAAGATGCAGTAGCGCCACTCACTTGCAGGCAGGCAAGCTCTGTCCAAGCAACATTGCAAAACAGGTTCTGCAGCTTTAAAGTCACCCCCACCAGTAAGAATTATAATGCCTCTAAGATTGGAACACACATGTCTTGGTACCACATGGAAATGGCAATCAACTCCCCCCCAAATGTCATTAAAAAAGTAGTTTGCAGGAAGGAAATGGCAAGTTCAACATGAGCTTTCATTTATTGATTGGTATGGGTGGGGGGGACCTGCAGTAGATCCTGTTTTGTATGTCTTCTATATGCACCTACTGCACAGGTGGCCAAAACAGGGTGCAATTCCTGTTTTAACACTATATTTATATATATGATTTAATTCTATTTTTAACTTTTGTATTTTTCTATTTCTGTTTTAATTGTATGAGTTTTAAAGGTTGTGAGCCGCCTTGGGTCCCAGTGCTGGGAAAAAGGCGGTATACAAATTAAAATAATAATAATAATAATAATAATAATAATAATAATAATAATAATAATAGATTCATAGATCATAGAGTTGGAAGGGGCCTACAAGGCCATCGAGTCCAACCCCCTGCTCAATGCAGGAAACTAGAGGAGGGGTCTCCCATCCAAGTAATAACCAGGCCTGACCCGGCTTAGCTTTCCACACTCAGACAAGCTGAGCCAGCATGAGCCACAGGCCATAAGGAGGTGTGGGATATCACCCTAAATGATAAATTAACTTGTAGTATCAAATGTAAAAAGGGACAATTAAAGAAAAATAACTTTAAGGATATTTGGGGACTATTCCAAGAATATGTTTTAGTAGAGGGGAAAAAGGAGTAAGCCATGTCTAGATATGATGTATTTTTGGAATGATCAATAATAATGGATTATTATGATAGAAACTTTTTTTTTGGCCCCATGGTGGCGGGCGCACTTCATTAGTTATATGTATGTTTTTCTTTTTCATTTGTTTTATATATATTGTTTGAAATCAAGTTAAATAATATATATTTTTTAAAAAAAGTAGTTTGCAGGGGGAAATAGAATATTGATGTAGAAATAGCATCAGGACAACAGGTTTGGGGGTGTGTGCTGGGTGAGCGAGACATTACAGTATAGGGATAAAACACTACTGTAGACTGGCCCATTGTCTCTCTAATTCAGTGTCTTCCAAACACTTGATAACAGAGTTTCTGAAGCACTGGACTACATTTCAGGTATCTCCTGCATACCAAGCCATATCGCCAACGCCTACCACACAGTCTTGCTCCCAGAGCCTCCACTTTCTCCTCATGTATCAGCTCAGATCATTCCCCCCCCCCCCAGCCATAACCGTTTTCTGCCTGGTCATGTTTCATCTCTGGCTATGGCTAGTTGAGTGACTCCAGGGTACAGCACAACTAGCCAAAGAGAAGTCTTACAGATATCTCCTCCTCTGTAACTCTACAAGCCAGCATAGTGCTGTGGTTAGAATACCAGACTAGCACACTAGAACCTCTAATCTGCAGGCCAAATTCTTCCTGCCAGGCCTCCCCATCTGGCTCACAAAGGCCTCTGGTGTGGCCCCACCGCCTCAGAGAAGGAAGATGGGAGAGAACGGCTTCCTCGGCTCATTCAGCCCTCAGGCGAAAAATGGTTCCTTACTGTGAAGAAAAGAGCCTTTGGGGGTTCCTACATGCATGCACACACACACACACACACACACACCCTCATGTGTGAACTGGCTAAAGGCTGGGGGGGGGGTATGCCGGCGTCCCAAAGTCTACAGTGACCCGGCTTTCAAATGCAAATGCTATGAGTCATGGGTCCCCCTCCCCTGCCTGGCCAGGTGAAGTGCATCATGATTGGCTAGAGGCAGCAGAGCTACAGGAAGGAGGGGGGAGGGGGGAAAGGTATATTCTCAAAGTGTAGCCTTTGTGTCTTGGTTTTTGGGTCATCGCATGGTTGCTGTTGGAGCAATGGCGGCAAGCCAAGCAGAGGCCCAAGCCTTCGGGTGGCCTCAGGATCTGACCCTAGGTAGCTCCTGGTGAAATTAGCTGAATGAGGGCTTTGGTAAAGGCAAGCCTTGTGGAGGGCTACCCATCTCAGACCTTCAGGTAGGTGAAGTAGTCTCCCCGGGCGGCAAAGCTGTGCTGGATCCAACCCTGAAGCGAACTGACCCCCAGGTAACAGAGTGTGTGCCTGGGAAATATAAAGAATCAGGTTTTGTTATTTTTGCAGCTTTATTACTTTGTACTAAAGTGTCTTTCTCTATTTTGGGCTTCTCTCATTTTCCTATTGGTTGTTGTAAAATGCTACCTGAATAAACTTTCTTTTGGTCTGTGGTTCCAGCAACTAAATCCAAGTTACAGTCATAAAGGCAAGTCCCTGAACAGAGATTCAAGTAGGATTGCAGACAGCTGAGGCTGGCAATCTGGTACCTTAAGATCTCTGAAGGTCTTAAGTCCTTTAGGGTAAAAAAAGGTGGGGGTGTGGCGGGTCAGCCAGCCCCCCCTTCCTCCACACTTACCCTTGGACTAGGACTTTGGAGACCCAGGCTGAAATCACTCTGCCATGATTTCACAGAGTGACTATGGGCCAGTCATTTTATCTTAGCCTAACCTACCTCACAGGGAATTTGTGGGCATAGCAGGGGGGAAAATACCATGTTCACCACCTTGAGCTCTTTGGAGAAAAGGTGGGCTAGAAATGTAATAAATGAATAAATGATCTGCACAAACTCTTGGCTAGAAGTCCTGTCTGTGACAGTGGGAGTTAGTCCTTACACCTGCAGCCTGTCTTCTGTGCATCCAAAAAGCATGAAATCCATATGAGTGTAGCACCCTTCAGGGGGTTTTCCTTTTGAAAAAAGAAGTTGTAGCCCTATGCATATGGCAGGCAACTGCCTTCTACATACAGAAATGGTGTGATGAGGTTGTCAAATCCTGACATAAGCATCGTTCATCTTCTGCCTTTTTCTTGATGGAGGCTGAAGGGTGTCTAGCAGCAGTGTTTTGAAGGAGGCCCTCTGTGCTTTTCTCGATGGGGCCTAAATCCTAGCGATAAGCTTCTCACTTAGGAGATGGCAGCTTTCTTATCAGCCCTTGGCCATGGGCTTTCTATTTCCCCCAGTTGCACTCAATCAAGGCACATTCAATTTGAGATTAGGGGGCTTCAGAGAGATAGCTTTCCTTCCCTTTTCTATGCTGAGGAATAAATATAATCAAATCTGACAGGAATGCAAAGACAGAGCTAGCTTAAGTATCAAAAGGCCATGATTCCATGTGGGACTTGACATACAATTGTCTTCTTTCCTACATCTGAAATACCCACTGAACTGGGTTGGCAGAGTTATTAGAAACACGATATGGGGGACTTGGTCTTCCAAACATAAAATGGTATGGTACTATATAGCAAATCAACTTAGATATATTATGGATATTATTGCTAGGAGGGATTTCATGTGGTGGGAAATAGAAGCATATGAATTGGGAAATAGGGTGGCGAATTTTTTATTTGCAAAGCAAGGGTATAATATGATAAAAAAAAAAAAGATTAGAAAACCCCTTTTTAAAAAATATGTTAGAAAATTGGAATAGAAACAAGAAAATATTTATACCAGGTATATCACCGCTTATTCCAGTGGTGGTAATGGAGGACTTTCCAGAGAACGTTAGACATTTGGAACGAATTTATATAGAGAAAAAGGTAATTAGATTAATGGACTGGCTGGACAAAATGGAGACAAGGCAACAAATAATTGAAAGGGTTGGACCAGGAAGAATTTTGTGGCTAAATTTAATCCAATTAGTTCAATGGGGAAAGAAATGGAAGAGGAGACATGAGCATGAAAGAGAATTCACTGCATTTGAGCAGTTGGTTATGTCTAGAAAACTTATAGAAGGGAATGCATCAGCTAGAGGTATTACAAAGATGATATATAAAATGATTCAGAAATCAGAAGAGCAAGCGGAAAATCTTAAGATAGTTTGGGATACAGATTTTGAGGAGGAAATAGCAAAAGAAGAGTGGAATAAGTTATGGGATAGGCGAATATTGAAAAATATGTCAATAAGGATAAAAGAGAATTTTATAAGTTAATTTGGAGATGGTACCTGACTCCGGTGAGAATAAATAAAATAGATAATAAATGTTCTCCAATGTGTTGGAGAGGCTGTCAGGAGCTGGGTACGTATGCTCATATGTGGTGGAGTTGTAAAAATGTATTGGATTTTTGGGAAATGATTTTTGAAGAAATATCAGAAATTATTGGTATTGGTTTAGAGGTCCTAAATTAGCATTGTTATCAATAACCGAAAAGGTGGCTGGTCCTCAAAATGTTAAAGAATTAATTGTAAATTTGTTAACGGCGGGAAGACTAATGATAGCAAGAAAATGGAAAGTTCATCAAGTTTTCTCTATTACTGACTGGTATAAGGAAGTGTGGGATATGGCTTTAAACTATATCGAGAACTGGGAAGCTCTGGCCCATGAATGATCTGACTGGAGGTTGGCCTTTCACAAAGGTTCTATGGACTTTGAAGAAGCCCAAGTGCAAGGTGAAAGGGAGAAACGTGCTATATGTTGACTTGTAGTATCAAATATAAAAGAGGACAATTAAAGAAAAACAAGTTTAAGGATATATGGGGATTATTTTTAGATTATGTTTTAATTGAGGGAAAGGGGGCTACACCATGTCAAGATTTGATGTATTTTTGGAACGTAGGTTTAATGGAATAGATAAGTAGTAGTTGTTTATCATATTGGTCCCAAGGTGATGGGTTCGATTGTATTTGATTTGTTTATGTTATATAATAAAATAATAATAAAATAAAATAAAAAGGTGAGGATTAAGCTGCATGTAAGGTATTTAACATCCCATGTAATTTAGCCCAGATTGTACATACCCTAAAGGAGACCCAAAGTTCTTGGAAGTTGGAGGGGCCCTGCTGTTGTAATCAACAGCTTTTCCACCATTGCCCTCTCTCATGATCAAAGAGGGTAGCATTTTACTTTACACTTAGGAGGACACTCTAGGACAAGGGTGGGCAACTTGTGGCCCTCCAGAAGTTATGGCCGACAACTCCCATAATCCCTCATCATCGGCTATGCTGGCCAGGGCTGATGGGAATTGTAGGCCAAAACATCTGGAGGGCCACAAGTTGCCCACCCCTGCTTTAGGACTTCAGGGAAGTCTGCAGTGCCGGACAAACAGGCAGACTTCAGCACATACTCTCCTATACCTTGCTTGCTTTGCTATGGACAAAATTATATACTAGAGCAGTGTTCTCCAACCTTGGGTCCCCAGATGTATTTGGCCTACAACTCCCAGCATGCCCCAGCCAGCTATGCTGGCTGGGGCATGCTGGGAGTTGTAGGCCAAAAACATCTGGGGGACCCAAGGTTGGAGAACACTGTACTAGAGTATTAAGACTTCAGCTGCTGCCTTTCATGACAGGCTGAATTCTCAGTGCAGATCAAAGAACTGAATAGCAGCCAGACATGGACGTTTAGAACTTTCAACCTCTGGGGCAGCAGCTGACTCCTGGATGGGGACTGGCAACACTGCTCCAACCAAGCCAATCGCCACCAGCCAAACAGGAGACCCACCTTCTTGTTGATTTGCTTCAAACTGACCAAGTTTAAGTTTGGCATTGCAAAATCACTTAGAATGTGTACTATGAGATCCACATTACACGTTACATTGGAGTGCCATGAGAAGAACTCCAGAGCCACACATAGTTTCCTTTTTCAAAAAAACAGCAACAGAAGGGGCAATTTGGATCGGGGCCATGGCATCACGGGCGGGGTTTTAACCTGCTCTGGAATTGTGACTCTTTGATCACACATGTTCTATGGGGCATCTACATGACACTGTCAACCAATTGCTATTCTCCTGTGTTTTCTTCATGCTTCTTCCATTTCTTTGGAGAGCTCACAAAATCTGACCTTTTCTTTTGGAAGCAGGAGAACAGCAGTGCAGTCTCTGCAGGTGTAGATCACCTTCGTGCAATGCTTCCATCTCTCTGAAGAGGCAAAGATTTCACATGTCCAGTGATGTTTTGCCACATTGAACTCTAGTGCCATACCTCTTGAATGGTGTACCTTCACATTTACATTTCTCGTCAGGGCCATTTTCACAGACTACATTAAGAATAACATGAATATATTCATGCAATTGCATTTTAAATGAAAATGCCTTTTAATGCAAATTCAAATACTGAATATAAAAATTAACAAGATGCTAAAATGGCATATTTATTTATTATTTATTATTACATTTAAATCCCACCTTTTTTCCTCTTGCAAGGAACCCAGGGCAGCTTACATGGTTCTTCTGCTCTTCTGCTCTCTGCATCTCTGTATGACTCACTGTTCTGGCTTTGCCTCTCCTTCATTCCTTCCTTTGTTCCATTTATATCATGCCATTTCCTCCAAGGAGCCCAAGGCAGCATACATGATCCTCCTCCTCTCCATCTTATGCTCACAACACAACCCTGTGAGGTAGGTTAGGCTGAGAGTCCATGACTGGTCCAAAGTCACCCAGTGAGCTTCATGGCCAAATGGGGATTATAACTCGAATCTCCCAAGTCCCAGTCCAGCACTGTAACCACTACATCACACTGGCTCTCATGCTTAGGTGCATTGTTAGTGGGTGTAACATATCCCACATGGCTATGTTATGCTCACCTGTGTGGACAGAATGCAACAGGATATGCGCACATAAAAAGTGCTATACCTGCCGAAACATGGAAAATTGGTTGCAATTCTGCATGTAATTTACAGCAAAGGAGCCATGGCTTGGTACCACTAGGACAGTGTGGCAGAGTCCTAGACTGTGACCCAGCCAGCACATTCTTACATACTTTTCTATAAATGGGGAAGGCACTAGAAAGGAAGGTAGAATCTTCCTGCTCTGAGCTGGGCTATCCCCAGAGCAGCTGCTGCTGGAGGCTGCAGCAGACAGTGAACTCAAGAAGGTTATTAGAGTGGAGACTCTGAGACTTGGCTGCTCCATTATGTTGTTCTTTCCCTTAATGTGTTACACGAGGTTGGAGGTGTCATTTCAGTGAAGTGCAGTTGAAAGAACCAAGGTAGACAGAGAGACAGTAGATAACATACCTTGGGTATTTCCTCTGGCTTGCTGCCATTCCTCATCATGTCTCCTGGATCTATTTTTAGGAGCCTTCCACACTAGTAGCAGAGAAACCTCTTGCATTCCAAATTCTAGTCCATTTGCATGTATCAGACAAAAGGCTGAAAAGGGGATGTGGCAGTGGAAGGATGGACAAGGTTTCTTCCAGCTGCCAAATCAAAGTGCACAACAATGCCACCAGCAATCCCAGAGTTACTGTTCAGAATATCTGCATCAGGAGAGGAAGGGAAAATTGGAAGATGATCTCTCAGAATGCAAAAGGCACTAGAGATGATGATGATTTTGGTCTCACTATCCTTGCCTCTCTCTGGTATGAGATTCCCCGCCCCTGCCGCCATATGAAAAAATATCATGCATTTCAGACATAGTGTATACATGTGTTTTCCTACACAGAAGAACTCATTTTCATGTGGTTCAAAAAGTAGCACATGACATTGTACGGTCAGATGGAAGTGCCACATCGAGGTAACTGGGATCAGGGACAGAAGTGCTGATGGTCAAACTACTCTTGATATTTACTGAAAATGTTACATTTGACATTTTCAAAGTTTTGTACTATGAATTAAAATTTCATGATCACGATAATTTCAGATGTCGAGAGAAATGTGGCAATCTTATTACATATTTCAATGAACACCTCCAGCATTTCCATTAAACCTCACTGCTAGAAAGCCTCTCTGAATGCTTTAAAGCAGCCTTCCCCAACCTGGCGCCCTCCTGATGAGTTGGACTACAACCCCCAGCATCCCACAGCCAGCATGCAGATGCAGTGATTGAAAAAACGTTGCCTGCTGACTTACATAGTTCATCACACTCCTGTAAAAGGCTCAGATGCCCTGTCAGGGGGAAAAAAGTGAATATGCTTCTGAGCTAGCTCTTGCAAAGCCAAGAGTGACCAGATGCAAAGGAGGGCTGGGCTCCAGCAGGACAAGCTACACCTGCTGAAGCCCCTTCTTCTACACAGACATTAAAGGTGCAGGAGCCCGGGCCCCTTTTGTATTTGGCCACCCTAGCAAAGCCTCCATCGTGGTCAGTGACTCCAGAGTAGAAGAAATTCAGCCTAGGATCCTAATTTCACATCATGCCCAAATACTCAGTCTCCTGCTTCTGGCTCGCTGCCATCTTGGATTCTGAAATTATTACATGTAAGTGGTCATAATGATACCACTGAAACAGTGGACTGACATCATGTAGAGCTCATACTTGCCCACTGATCCACCAAGGAGACAAATATTTGCACAGCAGTCAACTGCTTACTGATAGGGTTGCCAACTTTTTTCTGGCAGGGCTCCTGCTCCTTCAACAGTTTCCCAACAGGTAGATTAAAAAGTGGCTACGGTCTTCATGCTTGGGTGGCCAGATGCAAGAGAGGACAGGGCAAGCTATACCACCTGAAATTCCCTCTTCTGCGCCGCTATTAAAGGGTGCAGGAGCCATGTCCTCCTTTGCATCTGGCCACCCTACATCATGCCCTGTTTGTGGGCTGCCCATAGGCATCTGGCTGGCCACTGTAAAAAATGGAATGCTAGGCTAGATGAACTTTCTGTTAGATCGAGCAAGGCTCTTCTTATGCTCTTAAAAATGGGAGAAATTGCAAAAATGTTATCTCTGTGTTTCAGCCTACATGTAAAACATCTGTTTTGTTTTTTAAGGCAACCTTATATTAACAAGAATCATCCGTAGTCACAGCTCACCAGAATGTTTTACCCTTTCAGTTACAGGAACACTGATGACCTAGCCATAGCCTTTCCCATTGAATACGCCAGTGTGGCGTAGTGGTGAGAGTGTTGGACTGGGACTCCGGAGATCCGGGTTCTAGTCCCCACTCAGCCATTAAACTCATTGGGTGACTTTGGGCCAGTCACTGACTCTCAGCCTAACCTACCTCACACGGTTGTTGTGAGGATAAAATGGAGAGGAGGATGAGGATTATGTAAGCTGCCTTGGGTTCCTTGCAGGAAAAAAGGTGGGATATAAATATAATAAATAAATAATAAATAAAATATAGGCCTCTGCTGACTGGTAGATATACAGACAGTTTGGAGAGGGGAGAGATACAGTGGCCAATTGTGAATCACCAAAATAGAGGGCACTGGTTTGCATAAAATGTACATATGCTAATTTATATCTATATATGCAAATTTAGAAATAATTATCATAATTTAAATAGAAATACAGTAGATCTCACCATAGTGTGGAAGACTGTGACCAGGTGACCTGTGTGCCTTGCTCAGTCTGCTGACCAGACCAGGTGCTGGTGATGGGCAACTTCAAGGCCCAGCTCTTCCTCCTGATAGTTCTTTATCTTTAAACCAGTCTTGGACAGGACAGCCCATCAAATACAAGACACCTTGAAAACAGAGGACAGTGGCAGTCCTTCAAATACAGGACTTCCTCTGAAAAAGAGGACACCTGGCCACCCTAGCAGGCATATACTCCAGGTCCTTACATTTGAAGATGTTAATTCTGAATATTGTTAATGTAAAAGTAATAGTTCTTTGGCTAAAGCCAAAAGTGATATACGAATGAGTGGGTCTTGCAGCTAAATGTTGCCGTGTGTGTGTTGTGCCCTGAAGAAAGTGATTCCAAATACAGAGTGTCCTGCTTAAGGCTGGCCGGCAGCCAGCAGCTGGCCTTGCTTCTGGGAGTGCTGCCAAAAGTCCAGCTGGGATGAGATTACAAGTTCTGCTGTTTCAGAGGAATGTAGCAGGGAAGCGTGGTCAGCCAGTCAAGGGATTTTAGCCAGTAAAGTTCTTACAAAAGTCCACAGATCAAGCAAAGCCATCATCAGGGTCAGTCCGAAGTAGAGTCCAAGAGTCCGGGGTTCAAGGCAAGGTTCAGGAGCAGGGTCAGGGATCAGGAACAAGAGTCAAGGAAGACATTGTTTCCCGATACCCAGGCTTCAGTGAGTGAGTGTTTTTCTACTGCCTGCTGCCGGGGCACGCCCGTCCCGCAGCTGGAGCTCCTTAGCAGCAGGCTGATTATAAAAGCCTCACAAGGCCGACGTCCTGGTTTGCAGCCAGACGCTACGTCGAGGGGCCTGCGTCTGTTCCTGCCATCTCATCCTCTTCCCCTGTCTGGGACTCAGGACCTGCACCATCTCCACCTCTGATTCTGACTCCTCCCAGGCTGGGGAATTCCCACGGATCATGCCAGAGTGGCCTGCCAGCTCTTCAGCTGCTCGAGTGTCCAGGGCCCTGGGTGAGTCACACTCGTCCTCAGAGGAGGATTCCTGGAAGGGGGGTCATAACACAGAGCAAGGCTGGAGAGTGAAAACATCCATGCAGTCTTCTCAAGATTGGGAACATATTCTTCCAAAGAGTTTCCAGATGGACAGCTCCTAGCACTGCCAATCAAAAGGCATTGTGCAGCTATTCCGCCTTTTCCTCCTTAACAGATTTTTGTGTGTGTGGTTAGAAAAAAGAGAGAAGCAGCAGTGGGAAAACATAGGAGGATGGAAGATGATGTTGTTTGGATCCCAATTCTGTGTTTGAGGCAGGGTGATTGCTTCCCTCCTCAGGAAGCACCTCAGTCTCAGCACTGCCCATTTTTAAGACGTTACTCAAGTTCATTGTCATATCTCTTGCATGCATTGCTGGGGCATGTCAACAAACTATAACCTACCATGGAGAAAAAATATTCCCAAACTCTATAACTATGGTGAAATAGAAATTAAAGTAATGCCTATAAAATGGGTTCACTGAGCCCAGTGGCATTTTAGTATCTGCTGAAGAAAAATGTGGATAGCTCTAGAGTCTAGAGAGAATGGAAGTTATTACTTTGCTGATTTGCATTTGACTTTCAAAAGCATCTATTACCATTTATGTCCACATTCATGTCCCTCAAGGTCATAATTTTCATAGATGGCATAGCCAACACTTAAGCAAAGGGAGGTCGAAGAGCCTGCTGGAGAAATCGGAGGATCTGCAAAAGAAGCATTCATTCTGGAGATTTTGCTACTCAGTTTTGAACAGCACAATCCTATGCATGTTAACTTGAAAGCAGTCCCACTGCGTTCTGTCGGGCTTACTGCCAAATATGTATGTGTAACATTGCAGCCTTCTATTTATATTGTGCAAATGACTGGAGATGCTTTGTATTCCTATACCCAAGCAACCATGATCAAATGCAGATAGAACTACAAAACAGAGGATTCTCTAACAGAATTAACTGGTGGTATAAGTCACAAATAGCTTCTGTTTGGCTACCATTGAGGGAAGGGAAATATTTTAATATTTTGCAGACATGAAACTCATTTCTGCTTCACATATTACTTGGTCTTATGCTGAACCATGGCTTAGCTAGGAATCTATTTTCAATGTTAGGGCCTGGCTCTAGCATATTAAAGTAACAAAGAAAATACAAACAGCATTTTGAAGTATGGACAAAATGGCTCTCTCTTTGAAAAACCATCCTCACTTACTGAAAGAGATTCAGATCAGAGCTCATGACTTTCAGGGTTGCTAGTGCTAGCATTTTTCATTTTTCAAATTTAGAACCAATTAGGTGGAGCAAGGAAAGATTCCTGACCCTAGCAGGGAGGCTAAACTCACATTTCTGCCACTACTACTCACTAACACACACACATGCATTGAGCAGGGGGTTGGACTCAATAGCCTTGTAGGCTCCTTCCAACTCTATGATCTATGAAATCTATGAAATTTCAGTTGATGTTCAGGCTGTTTCAAATGTGCAGCAATAGCTGCACAATACAGGCCTTCCTAGTCAGTACAACTTTCAGGCTGCAGGTGGAGAACTGCATGTTTATTTTCCCCACATGAAAATGACCTGCATGTGAAAAAGTAGCATTTCAGGGAGAAAGCCAAGCAAAAAGAAAAAGGAAAAAAAAGAACACAAACAAAACGCTATACCCTGATATGCTATCTTTCTGTGTGCAGGAACATTTTTACATGGAGATTATACAAGTTTGTAATCCTCCACATGCAGTCTGAAGTGGGAGAGTCCAGGACAAATTTTACCATGTGCTATTCATACAGGTTGGTAAAATCGGACGATACTGTTTGTGCCATTCAGCTTATATTCTTCCAGCATCAAGGTCTTGTTAGAATCTTGCTATGCATTATCAATGGCGATATTTAAGAATAAACATGCAAATAAACATGGGGGTTCACAAGGTCATTAATTTATGAATTTTCATTTTCTTCTTTAAAATGAATTCTTTAGCAGCGCTGCTTACAATCCCTTTGATCACTGAAACGAAGAAATCCAATTTGCTTTAGGCCATTGAAGCTGCAGGATTTATTTTATTTTCCACTTCACTAAGGTTGAACAGTGGCATCAAAGTGGTTCATCTCACAGTCTGGTTCTAGCCACTTTCATGGCAGAATTATTATGAAGTAATAAATGGAAAAACAACATGGTGTTTTCCATCCACTGATTTCAAAAGACTATAAGCAAAAAAAGAAAATATGATACATTTTCCACAAAGGATAGTCAATGAACACATTTATGAACTATTAAGTTCATACAGTGAGTGTATAGGAGACTCCAAGGCCTAAGTCTCCCCATATTTGCCCTCATACAATACATGAATTCACACAATACGGGTATAAAAGAACATAAGAAGAGCCCTGCTGGATCAGAGCAAGGGTCCATCCAGTCCAGCATTCTGTTCACACAGTGGCCAACCAGCTGCCCACAAACAGGACATGAGTGCAACAGTACCCTCCCATCCATCGGATGTTCCCTGGCAACTGGTGTACATAGGCATACTGCCTCTGATACTGGAAGTAGCATACAGCCAATCAGGACTAGTAGCCATTGATAACCTTCTCCTCCATGAATTTGTCCAATCCCCTTTTAAAGCCATCCAAATTGGTGGTGGCCATCACTACATCTTGTGGAAGTGATTTCCATAGTTTAACTATGCACTGTGTGAAGAAGTACTTCCTTTTATCTGTTCTGACCCTCCCACCAATCAGCTTCATGGGATGACCCCTTTGGGTTCTAGTATTATGAGAGAAGGAGAAAAATGTCTCCTTATCCACTTCCTCCACCCCACCATCACCACCCCCACCACAAAAGCCCACCACCACCACCACCACAGTCCATAAACCCACATCTGTATTGTGCTCATACCTTACCACTGGTGCACTGGCAGGATTGGGGAGGTGGAGTCTTCCCCACCACACACACCAACAATCACTGTGTGCGTAAATCAATCAAGGCTACATGAGATGGAGGGTCAGATGGAGAAGGCTAAGAACTGGTTCCACTGGGTAAATAGCTAGCAGACACTGTCAGTTGAACAAATGAACCCCATGGAAGCATCATGGCTGGATGGGATGAAGGGACTGAGCAAAATGGCAGGCATCCTGGGCCACGGATGAACCAGACAATAACTGGAATGACATGAGGGAGCCCACAACACAAAGCCCAGCCATGTGTTGACAGAATGCAGGAGGGGAGTTGTGAGGCTATGTGGGCTAGCCCAGCCCACACGGCTGATGTGCACTGCAGCCATGGTCCACCACCACTGATACCCATGACAGAAATGCTTCCCCACCATCCACATGGTGCATGCACATATAGAGCTCCTCCAAGCAAGAGGCAACCTGGCTCTTTCCCACACCTGCCAAACATGTGGGGGGGGGGATGAGGAAGAATTTCTGCTGTGCACCTTTCTCCTGGTTGAGGCCAATGGGTTCTACATGTGGACCTTCTCTGAACTATTGGGCTAACAAGTTGGCTGACTCCTTCTCTGCCCTAACTTTTTTCCTTTGCAAAAGGGTTGTTGTTCGTAAGTTGCTACTGGCTGTATTTGGGTTCAAATCCATGTCTGAAGGGAGCCCTGCAAACTGTGCCTGCAAGTAACAGCTGCTGCCCGCCTAACCGATAGGTCAACAGGTGACAAGGAAGGTGGTATCAAATATTCATGTCACTGCAGACCATTTGTGCCCTGTATGCAAGAGGGGGGTGCAGACTGGGTGCCGCGACACCAGCAAGGTGGCCCTGCTTTCATCATACATTGATTGCCACCTTCCCTGCCAGGCTATTCCAAGAGAGTCTTCAGAGTGCAATAATGTTGCGATCGGTGACTTTGCACATGGAGGGCAGGAATATCTGAGTGACTTCTGGGATTGTTACATATTTCTACAGTTATTCTTGTGCTTTCTACTTTGCTGCTGGCTGTGCATAAGATCGCAACTATGTTACATAGAGTTATACGGTTGGAAGGGATCGCAGAGATCATCAAGTCCAAGCCCCTGCTCGGTGCAGGCTCTGTACTGCAGGGTGCAGCTACAGTATCCCTGACAGACGGCCATCCAGTGAAGGGGAACCCACCACTTCCTGAGGCAATCTGTCCCACAGCTGAACAGCTCTCACTGTTAGGAAGTTTCTCCTAATGTTTAGATCAGTGTTCTCCAACCTTGGGTCCCCAGATGTTTTTGGCCTACAGCTATGCTGGCTGGGGCATGCTGGGAGTTGTAGGCCAAAAACATCTGGGGACCCAAGGTTAGAGAACACTGGTTTAGATTAATGTTTACATCAGTGTTCACCCTGGCAAAGTGGCTGCTGGTGTAGTGTAGCAGGACAATAAAATTGGCCTGCCTATCAATCAGCCCACCAATAAAAGTCTGCAAACAGCTCTGTTCTCTGCCTTAATGCCTTTGCTCGTCATTATCTAAGGAAACATGTGGGCCAGGAGGTTCTAAAATGCACAAAACAGAGAGAGAGAGAGAGAGAGAGAGAGAGAGAGAGAGAGAGAGAGAGAAAGAAGCTACACTCTCTGCTTTCTTGCTTTCTCCATTCGTACACAATGGAGAAAGCAGAGAAGACAACAATTCTCATATGGGAAGTAGAACCATCAACTTGAGTAAAAGTAACTGGCATCATACCAGCTTGTGATGTTGCTTAAGCATACAGGTAACAAACCCATTGTTCTCAAAAAGACTACTCTGTGGTCAGAATTACACATTACTCCAGCAAACATGGATTCCAACTTCCCAACATTAGGAGGGGTTGGACTAGGTAACCTTTAAGGTCCCTTCCAACTCTATGATGTTTGATGAGATAACATAACTGAGTAACCAGGCATTTACAGGAGAGAACTAGTGTCATAAATCCATCCAGTTCCAAGCAGGGATGGGGACTCGGACTCGAGGACTCGACTCGTGAGTCAGACTGAGTCCCCCCTCTGACTCGACTCGGACTCGAGTCCCAATATTTTTAATGGGACTCGAGACTCGACTCGGGACTCGAGACCAAGGACTCTTCAACATCCCTGGGCTGTGCCAGAAGGAGTGGAGAGGAGCGTGATTGCCGGCGAAGAGCGCATGGAAGTGAGGTGTGCCGCTGCTCGGCCACTATGGACGGCTACCAGGAGTGCAGCCCCAACAGTGTGTCAAGATTTATTTTGATTGATGTGTTGTGTACTTGGGAGAGGCAGAAGAAGGACCTGAGATTACTCTGTGTGGCTGCTCTGAGTGTATTTCTGGTTCCAGCAAGTTCATCACCAGTGGAGCGGGTGTTCAGTGAGGGTGGAATTGTGATGAGATCTCACCGTTCCAGAATGGGGGCCAAACATTTAGAAAAAATCATGTTCCTCAAATGCAACATGGATAAGTTTTAGGAAGTACAGCAAGTTTATTTTTTAAAATCATTTTTCTAAAATGCAACCTTTCAGACATTTTGGGTTTGGCTGCCTCTGCCTGCCTGTCTGGGGTTCCCAGCCTCCTCTGCCTGCCTGGTCTCTTCTTGGCCAGTTCAACAGTTGAATTGTCCAAGACAAAGGCCTCTGCCTGCCTGCTTTGGGGTTCCCTGCCTCCTCTGCCTGCCTGGTTATTTTGGGTTTTTCTGCCTGGTCTGTTCTTGCCAAAATCAGTTGCAGAGTTTTGAAATAAAAAGGCACACTTGTGCCTAGAATTTATTTAAACCACACATCTGAAGTAGCCTTACTTTGTTCGGAAAAAACCCCATTGATTTTAATAGGGACTCGTGGAGTCAGCTTTGGAAGTGACTCGTGACTTGTGACTCGTGAGTCACCATTTTGGACCAAGGACTCGGACTCGGACTCGAGACTCGGGTCCAAAGACTCGTGACTCGACTCGTGACTCGAGACCAAGGACTCTTCAACATCCCTGGTTCCAAGATAAGCCGTAGTCGTTACTGCGTGTCAAAGCCAAAATATATCAGTCCAAAACAGAGCAAACATAAACCAGTTAGGGATCAGGCACAGACATAGTCAGGGTCCTTCCGAGGATCAAAGGTACAGAGGTCTGAGGTGAGGAGCGTCTGGCTGTAGCTGTAACAAACAATTGCTTCCAGCATCTGAGTGTGTTTGGGACCTGCCTTTTGAGCAGATTGGTAAGGCTGCCCAGCTGGGTCAGGCTGCACTTAGCCCCAAACACACTCTGGCAGGGCTGGTCTCTGGCCTACTGGAGGCACAACAACTAGTGGGCAGGAGGGATGAGGTTGTTTAACTCTTCCCTCTACTCATGAATTCCACACACCCCCTCTCCCTCCCTCTCACACACATGCTTACCTTAGCATTTTTTTCTCCCAGCTCGTCTCATTTCCAGTCATGGACACCACCACCCCAACTGGGGGAGTGGGAACAGGTGAAAAATGACCTGAGGGAAGGGTTGCAGGGAGAAATTGGTAGGTGGGAGAAGGGTAAAGTGCCCACGGATCCTCTCCTGCATATGCCCCTCCCACCCATGCATTAGGGTTAGGACTAGGAGGCAAAGGTGCATTTGTGACCCTGCACTTGTGAAAGTAATCTATAGTTCTGCCTTGATGCTAGAGTCAAGCAACATTTAGAGCAGCCTTCCCCAACCCGCTGCCCTCCAGTTGTGTTGGACTGCAACTCCCATCATTTCCCATTGTGAATGATGTTTGGGGGTGATGGGAGTTGCAATCCAACACGTCTGGGGGGCACCAGGTTGGGGAAGGCTGATTTAGAAACTTTTAGGATTGTTGCCCAAGCCCATATATGATTTTATCATCTATCCTTATCCAATGTGCCTGAGAGAAATATGTTTTCTGGCTCAGGGATATTTGGTGTCCCAGAATTTTTTAATCTGTCCCCAGCTGGAGTGATTTCTCTGAAAGCACCCAGAGACCCAGTGCTCCACAGTATAATCAGCATCTTCTGCTAAAGCCTTTGTGGCTCCAGTTTTGCAAGACAAACTAGTCACATGTAGGGCAATATGTATCTGTGAGTGACAGACAGTTGGTGGAAGGGAAAGATCAGTTCTCTTCTACAGATTTTGGAGCAGCAGTGTTTAGGTGGCTTAAATAAGAATATGTCTGGGGTGGGGGGCTAGTTAAATATGTCAGTCAGCAACATTCCAGAAGCCATTCATGAGATTTGCAATGAAATTAACACACATCTAACTCTTCTGACTATGATGAAAAGTAGTCAGAAGAGAAAGACACCCCAATTTAAAAACAAGAATGGCTCCATTTTCTACTGTACTTTGTTATCTAGTTTTCCAGAGGGGTAGCTGTTGTTGCAACAAAAACAACAAAGAGGTTTTTTTGGCACCTTAAGGACTAAAAACTTTATTGTAGCATAAGCTTTCATGGATTCTGTTGGAATATGCGATGAGAAGATGCCAGTTCTGCAGGGAGAGTTTTTTAAGTTGACTGCCCAGTAAAGGGTTAAGATAGATCGTTATAGTCTAGTTCAATGGCAAAGGCAGAAATCAAGCTTCTCTGAGAAGTCAGGGGGCAGGGTTCAGTGGACTGAACCACTTAGTGTTATCCGGGGAGGGAATGCTGGACGTTGCCTAGCAACAAGTTAGAAATTCCATTCTCTCTCCCTGTAACCATTAGGACAGTTAACTGATGCTTGCTAGGGTTTAGCAAAGGGACTTGATCTTTGTGTTTTTTACCTCACAGAATAAGTAACATTTAAGAAACTGCACTTACTAAGTCTATAACCATCAAACTTAAAGTACCTGAGTAATCTTATGTTACTGTTATTTACTTAAAAAGCATCTACTTTAGAAATAAGCCTGTGTGTGCATGTGTTTGTCTAGGTTGAAGTCTCCTGCTGCTATGGTGCTCTGCCATCAGATTCAAGTCCACAAAAGCTTATGCCAGCCTTTCCCAAATTAGTTCCCTCCATGTTTTGGACTACAACTCCCAGCATTCCTGACCATTGTCCATGCTGGCTGGGACTAATTGGAGTTGAAGTCCAAAACATCTGGTGAGCATCAGGTTGGGGAAGGCTGGCTTATGCCATAATATATTTGTTAGTCTTCAAAGTGCCACAAAACTCTTTGTTGCTTTCTCTATTTACTAGTTGATGTCTCTGACCTCTCTTTAGAATACTTTCATTATTCAAATACGAATAATGATCATAAACTTTCATTGTTTGATAGTGACATGTTGCAGAGCCTGCTTGCTTGCTCATTGTCTTGCACTGCTCTCTCCATTTCTCAATTTATTTCCCCCAGATTGATGAAGTGCTAAATTACTCATGATGACTGGCAAGAAAAAGAATTATTTCCCTGAGACAACAAATGCCAAGCGGAGGCATAAACAGTCCCTTGAAAAAGCTGTCCAAGATTGTAGGCTGGATGCAATAATGCAGTACAGGTCAACACATATTGCCAAGTCAGGAACACATCACGCTCCCTGAAATATCATACAGGATATGTGCCTAGAATGAATTGAAATGCTTTTAGATCCTAGAATGAATTCAAATGCCTTTAAAGGGTGGGCAACCCTTTTGGCCCCGAAGGCCACATCCACTGCTCTGTGGCGAGTCAGGAAGTGTAAATGCATGTACACGCTTGTACACATACGCACATGCTCTGCACACACACACACCAGCTACACACACATCTCAGCATGCAGGAATGGGCCTCTTCTGCTGCTGAGATCAGGGGATCGGATTGCTGGGGTGGGGGGATTTCAAGCTCCCCCCCCATCCCAATCCAGATTGTTGTTTCTGTGCTGCTGTTAACAGCAGGAAAACAGCAACCTGTTCCTCATGCTCCAGCTGGTGGCCGAACAGATGGGTGGTAAGAAAAAGTAAGTGGGGCATCCCAGGGCTCCACAGGCTGCACAGACAGCAGTCAAGGGCTGTATGCGGCCCATGAGCCATGGGTTGCCCATATATGCTTTAGATAACAAATGATAAGTGTATGAATGTCAGCTGCACGAATGGGTCAAGCAAAAGCCTATGCCTAGCCATATGTAGAGTGACACCCCTTCTGAAGCTTAGAGATTAATGATCTAGATTCTGGCTACCATACTGGAAACCTCATCTCTTGCTCTACATCAGGGGTGGGCAACTTGTGGCCCTCCATGTGTTTGGGCCTACAACTCTCATCATCCTTCACCATCGGCTATACTGGCTAGGGCTGATGGGAGTTGTGGCCCTCCAGATATTTTGGCCTACAAGTTGCCCACCCCTGATCTACATAGAGCCAAATGATCAGAAGTGCCTGAATATGGAAAAAGAAAATGGAAAAGGCGTACCAGAGAGATACACAAAGACAGGAAATGAAAAACGAAAGGGACATCTTTAATAGCATGATCTTTGCATTTTAAAAAAATATCTGAAAAGGCGATGATATAAACATGATAACAGGCACCACATCATGTTGTGATCAAGTTTTTAAAAATGATAGCCATGACATTAAGAGTTTTGGGAGAGGGAAACAACTTAAGAGATGATATGAGGGGAGCTTTCAGCAATCAGCCTGTTTGTTGAAACACAGATCGTCACATAGACAATAAAAATAGTGCCAGTCCTGTGTGGGCTTCTCTGATTAGAGGGCAAGATGGTAATGTGGGTGCATAAGAAAACATAGGGAGCTGGTGTGAGAATGGACAATGGGCAATGCTGTAAATTTAACAATACTGAGGATCCAAATCTATATGCCATCATCAACTATGAGATGTGGATCGTTCAACATGAAAATGATGCCCCCCCAAAAGCCTGTTCAGGAAAGAGAATAATTTTGTCTTGTAGAGACAAGCACTGGACTGGGAAGGGCAAGATTTCATTTCTCCATATTGCAACCTTTAAATTAGTGCTGGACTGAAGTATTGTGCCTAGCAACTTTCAGTACTGGGGGTGGGGGAACACCCATACGAACATAAGAAGAGCCCTGCTGGATCAGACCACGGGTCCATCTAGTCCAGCATTCTATCCACACAGTGGCCAACCAGCTGCCCACGGGATCCCACGGGCAGGACTCAAGTGTAACAGCACCCTCCTGCCCATGTTCCCCAGCAACTGGTGTACATAGGCATACTGCCTGTGATACTGGAGGTAGCATATAGCCAATCAGAATTGTAGCCATTGATAACCTTCTCCTCCATAAATTTGTCCAATCCCCTTTTTAAAGCCCTCCAAATTAGTGGCCATTATTACGTCTTGTGGAAGTGAATTCCATAGTTTAACTATGCGCTGCTGCACCTCACAGAGATTCAGTTAATCTTTGGGGTGGCAAAATGGAAGAACTTTCAAGTGAAGATGGGCTTACCTGGAAAGACAAGAGGGCTACAGTTTTCTTTTTTCCCTTCATCTTCTTTAGAAATAACTTTGCCACCACTTCAAGCAGTGGCCTGGCTGTCCTTAGCACCACAGTGGCATTCCTTTTGATGATGCTTGCCATACTGTAATTCCCATTGGGGCATTCTGTCTCAAATTTCAAAGGGAATATTACCTGGCAATTGAAGGTAGCCAAGCCTTTTCTTTTCTTGTTTAAAAGAAGAAGAAAGGGAAAGAAACCCCTCTGTCACCTCTTCTTTAAAGGTTAGCTAACCCTGGACTTGAAAATTCTACAGTTTCTTCGATCCCCAGAAGGCAGATTCACCTGAAATGTGGCAGAGCCAAAACAGGCACAGCAGGATTATGTTCAGGCCAGGCCAGGTCAGTCAGGAGCCTGGATGAGCACTGTGAAAGATGCTAGGAGGGGTCTTTTGAGTCTGAGGAATCCAGCAAAGTCCCATCTTCCAGGGAACAAGAACTCCCCACGAGAACATGAGAACATAAGAACAAAAGAAGAGCCATCTAGTCCAGCATTCTTTTTTAAAAAAATATTTATTTATTTATTTATTTATATTTATATTTATTTATTTATTTATATTTATATCCCGCCTTTTTTCCTGCAAGGAACCCAAGGCGGCTTACATAATCCTCCTCCTCCTCTCCATTTTATCCTCACAACAACCGTGTGAGGTAGGTTAGGCTGAGAGAGTCAGTGACTGGCCCAAGGTCACCCAATGAGTTTAATGGCTGAGTGGGGACTAGAACCCGGATCTCCTGAGTCCCAGTCCAACACTCTCACCACTACGCCACACACAGTGGCCAACCAGATGCCTGTGGGAAGTTCACAAGCAGGACATCAGCGCAATATTAGGTGCGGGAAGGCAGGGGTTATATCCCGCATTTGCCATGATGCCCACTCTAGAGAGGGATGGATCTGTCAGTTGTAGTTTCTCCCACATTCAATTTAAACAATAAATAAATCTCAAATTCTTTAATTCACAAATTTTGGTAAGTTCTTATCAAAAACAAACCAAACTGTCTCCACTGGTCAAATTCAATAGGCACCACTATTCAGCATGGAGAGGTCCATGCTGTGCCTGCCTGCCATGAAGTTGTTTAAGATGAAGAGTCTGTCAGTATAAAGAGAGAGAGAGAGAGAGAGAGGGAGCGAGAGGGAGCGAGAGAGAGGTAGCAGCCCTACTTCAGCACCACAAACCCCCGCGCTCTGTTTTTTGCCGGGGAAACCAGGGCAACAGGGCTGTTTAAGCCCTGTTGCCCTGGTTCCTCCCGCCAAAACAACGCGGGCGGGGCTCCGGAAGCAACACGACGCGGAGAAGGTAGGTGGTGGGGGGTCGGGGGGGGTGGCGGTAACGGGCGGGGGAGGCGCTGCGGCGGAGGCGGGGGGAGGCGCGGCGGCGGTGGCGGCGGGAGGGCGGGGGGAGGCGCAGCGGCAGGTGGGTGGGTGGGCGGGCAGGCGCGGCAGCGGTGGCGGGGGTGGGTGGGGAGGCAGAGGCCTGGCAGGGGCGGCGGGGCGGCAGCGAAGAGGAGCGCAGCGTTTCTGCGCCCTCTTCAGCCGCGTGCCCTAGGCAACCGCCTAGTTTGCCTAGTGGTAGCGCCGGCCCTGGTTCACACTCAGACTTTTAAGAGCCAAGCACTCAACCCACCCACCCCGATGTTGAATGCACAAACATGGCTGAATGCACAGGGATGGGGGATGTGTAGCCCCCACCCCCACCCCGATGTTGCTGGACTGCAACTCTCATCAGCTCTAGGAAGCAAAATCAATGGTGAGGGATGATGGGACTTGTAGTCCAACAACATCTGGAGGGCCACACGCTCCACACCTCTGGCCTATATGGATAAATCTCTCAGTTTCACTTTCTCTCACATTCAGATTTTTTAAAATTTCGCATTCTTCCTGTCCCATTAATGAAGAAATTAGCAAATTCGGTTAAGTTCTCATCAAAACACAAACCGGATAAAATTCTCACCCATCCCTGTGGTGACATCTGAAGCCTGCCTTGATACAGGTGTTCCAGTCCAATGTGACAGTAATTAACTTCAACCCAAGGGTATAATGCCATTTTAAGCTGAAAACACAGAGGAGACAAAGATCCAGCTAATATTCCCCCCCCTTTTTAAAGTCTCTTCACCAGGAAATCACTGAGTTGAGACCAAACACCATCCCCCCCCCCCCTGCATCTGTCTTGTAGGGAAGGCTGTGACTAAACTGATGGCATGCTGTCCTGTGGCCAATTTGTATCCATCTAACTGCTGGCTGGTGAGAACAAGGAGAGACATGCAGATTATGTGCTGGCTGTCAGTGTTCATTCAATAAAACACTACCGTACTTCCACAAGTACCTATTCATAGTCAATGGAGGGCTGTGGGAGTTCAGCTTCCACTCCTGCCTGCTCTGTGCCTAGTGATATGTCATCTGTGCCTGGAAGTGGACCACTTTTCTATCCTTCATACATGTATGTCTTGGGCACTAGACCATCAAAAATGAGTCAAATGAATTAAACTGTCTCCCATTTCCCTGTCTGCTTTGTGAATTATCCATGCTGCATGAGGCTTTGAGGATTCATTTTTTTAAAAGCTCTTCATTAATTTCGGGGCAACTCAAAAATAAAAGTGAGTGCAAGTGCAACATTCTAAATGACATCATGTGTGCACTCGAGCAACATGCTAACTAGAACCCAAATTAATTTTCTCCCCCAAATTTTTCTCTGCGAATGTTGATGTTGAATATTCACCCCATATTTTCTGGAATATTAAAACAGGCACTACCTAGTTACTGAATATTTGATATTCAGTGATATTTGAGTTTAGGATTTCTCATTTGAGCTGACAGTATATGACGACTGGTATACAGTGTTCTTTAGTACTCGGTAGCTTGGAGCTTATGGGATTTCTTATTGGACACCAGCCAAAAGCACCTAAGTCTTGAAGTAAAACTGTGCATTCATTATTTGAGTTTTGAATTTGAAATGTCACATTTGAAATTTGGTGAAATGTGAGGAGGGTTTGTAAAATGTCAGATTCTTTGCACACACACACACCCCACAAAAAAAACCCTATTTCGGCTTTGTTTGTACCTGCACATCTTCCTATTACTTTTCTTTTGAATACTAGGATAATATAGGAGAATTATAGCCTAGAAAAGCATAATTCAGGGATCTGGCAGATTTGGGTAGGACCAATGTATTTACTTGATTAGCAGGGCCCTAAGTGCATAATGACTACTTCTTAAAGATTCATAGATTTTAGAGAGAGAAGATAATGTTCTCAGGTAGCCATGGAATGATGAAGCTGGAATAAAAGGGTTGGGGGATTCAGCCACTTTCACTGTGGCCACCATCCTTGTCATCATCAGAACATATCTAGTATTTGTATTCAGGACTTCCTGAACCCCAAGGAAGAGTGATGCCACCAAATTTTGTAATTAGTCAGCTCATTGGTCGAAACTCATTAGTTTGTAATGCTCATCTTTGTAGTAAGCCTGTAACAATGTATTATGAATTCACTTGCCTGGCACCTACATTTTTGTTGCCTGCTGAAGACCTTTTTATTTTTGCAGGCTTTTTAGCCATTCAGTTTTTAAAATCGTGTTAGTACTTTTTTTAGACCTTTGCACTGCTGCTGGCTTTTATCTTGGTTCCTATTTTGGCTGATTCAGTTTTAAACTTACAGTTTTATATTATGTTTTACTGTGTCATTGTATTTTATGGTTTTAAGTTTTGTTTTGTGAACTGTCCAGAGAGCTTTGGCTAATGGACGGTATAAAAATGTAATAAATAAATAATAAATATAGGTTCGGAATTGATTGCGAAGTATGTGCAGTAAAGTAGTACACAGATCCCTCCCCCTAAATTTTCAGTCATCCTACTACCTTGACCCCCTGAACTTATTTGAAACAGACTCCTTAGCAGCTTCCCTCATAGAATCATAGAAAAGTAGAGTTGGAAGGGGCCTACAAGGCCATCGAGTCCAACCCCCTGCTCAATGCAGGAATCCAGGTCAAAGCATCCCTGACAGATGGCTGTCCAGCTGCACCTTGAATGCCTCCAGAGTGGGAGAGCCCACCACCTCCCTAGGTAGTTGGTTCCATTGTCTTATTGCTCTAACAGTCAGGAATTTTTTCCGGATGTTTAGGTGGAATCTGGGTTCCTGTAACTTGAGCCCATTATTCCGTGTCCTGCAAACTGGGATGATCGAGAAGAGATCCTGGCCCTCCTCTTTGTGACAGCCCATTATTATTATTATTATTATTATTATTATTATTATTATTATTATTTATTTATTTATCGCCCATCTGGCTGGCAACCAGCCACCCTGGGCGATGTACATAGAATAAAAACAATAAAATACATTTAAAACAATATAAAAAATTTAAAATCTTAACCCACCCCATATTCCCGCCTGAACAACCAGGTTTTTAATGAATGACGGAAGCTCAGCAGAGAGGGGGCATGGCAGAGGTTACTCGGGAGAGAGTTCCACAGTACGGGGGCCGCCACAGAAAAGGCCCTCTTCCTCGTCCCCACCAGTCTAGCTGCTCTGGCTGAAGGGACAAGGAGAAGGCCATCCGTGGCAGATCTTGTTGAGCGGCCCAATTGGTGTTGCTGGAGACGCTCCTTGAGATAGACTGGACCGGAGCCGTATAGGGTTTTAAAGGTCAAAACCAACACCTTGAATTCGGCTCGGCAAGCAACTGGTAGCCAGTGCAAATCCTTCAGCACTGGCATGATGTGATCACGCCGGTGGCTGCCTTTAATCAGGCGAGCTGCCGCGTTCTGTACCAGCTGTAGCTTCCGAACCGTCTTCAAGGGTAATCCCACGTAGAGCGCATTACAGTAGTCTAGGCGAGAGGAGACCAAGGCATGAACCACTGATGGGAGCAGGTGATTAGGAAGGTAGGGGCGCAGCTGCCATATCAGATGGAGTTGATACAGCACCGCCCGGCTCACAGCTGCCACCTGAGCCTCCATGGACAGCTGGGAGTCTAGAATGACCCCCAAGCTGCGGACCTGGTCCTTCAGGGGTAAATGTACCCCATTCAGCACCAGGTCAACATCCTCTAACCTCCCCTTGTCCCCCACCAGAAGTACCTTGGTCTTGTCAGGGTTCAGTTTCAGCATGTTCCTTCCCATCCAGCCAGCCACTGCCTCCAGGCACTTGGACAGGGTCTCAACGGCCAACCTCGGTGAGGACTTGAAACAGAGGTAGAGCTGCGTGTCATCCGCATACTGATGACACCGCACCCCCAAACCTCCTGATGATAGCTCCCAGCGGCTTGAGGTAGATGTTGAATAACATCGGGGAGAGGATGGAACCCTGCGGCACTCTACAAGTGAGCAGCCGAGGGTCCGAAGCCTCCTCCCTGAGAACTACCCTCTGATACCTTCCAGAGAGGAAGGACCGGAACCACTGCAATACAGTGCCTCCCAAGCCCAACCCCTCCAGGCGGTCCAGGAGGATACCGTGGTCAACGGTATCAAAAGCCGCTGAGAGATCGAGGAGGACTAGGAAGGAGCATTCGCCCCTATCCAAAGCCCTCCTCATATCATCCACCAAGGCGACCAAGGCCGTCTCCGTCCCATGTCCAGATCTGAAGCCCGACTGGCACAGATCTAAATAATCGTGTACTTTAAGTACTGGAAGAGTGCGATCATATCTCCCCGCCCTCAGTCTCCTCTTCTGAAGGCTAAACATGCCCAGTTCTTTCAGTCTCTCCTCGTAGGGCCTTGTTTCCAGTCCCTTTATCATCCTTGTTGCCCTCCTCTGAACCCTCTCCAGTTTGTCTACATCCTTCTTAAAGTATGGTGCCCAGAACTAGACGCAGTTCTCAAGATGAGGCCTAACCAGTGCCGAGTAGAGGCTGGGAATTATCACTTCCCGCGATTTGGATGCTATACTTCTATTAATGCAGCCCAAAATAGCATTTGCCTTCTTTGCAGCCACATCGCATTGCTGGCTCATATTCAGTTTGTGATCTACCACAATTCCAAGATCCTTCTCACTTGTAGTATTGTTGAGCCAAGTGTCCCCCATTCTGTAACTCTGCATTTGGTTTCCTTTCCCTAGGTGCAGCACTTGGCATTTATCCCTATTAAATTTCATTCTGTTGTTTTTGGCCCAGCACTCTAGCCTATCAAGATTGCTTTGAATTTTGTTTCTGTCTTCCAGAGTATTAGCTGTTCCACCCAACTTTGTGTCATCTGCAAATTTGATAAGCATTCCCTGCACCTCCTCATCCAAGGAGGATTCTGCGGGTCCATCATACCTCTGATTGCGGGATCAGCAATGGTGAGGAAACATCACATGACATCATCATGCGGGCAGGCCACATAAAAACAACCAATCAGAAAGGTGGCACACAATGTGGTGATGCATGATGTCATGCCGTACTACACGATTCCAAACTACAGCTCCCAAGATGCACCTTGATATTGCACATGCACAAAAACTCATATATATGGAATGAGATTTTGAATTAAAGGAGAACTCTCAACCAACCTCACATGGACAAATTTGCTACTTTCCGAGTAAAGAACAAATTCACTCAGGGTAAGTTCACCCATCACTACCAAGCAGGGATGTCAGAGAAATCCACAATGGATTCAAATGAGTTCGGATTTCTATTAATCCAACCCATGAATTCTGCAGCGGACTGGCTTTTTTCAAGTCACATGGATTCCACAGACTTGTGGACTGTTTGTTGTTATTTTTTAACTTTCCTGGAGGATTCGCCCTAATTTGCTCTTGCACTAATTTGCTCTTGCACTAATGTGCATTAGGGCAAGGGGAACAAAATTCTCGTACATCCCTAAAAATCCAGTTCTGTCAATGAGTGGACAACGGAATGAAAGATGCCTGACAATCTGCAAAACACAGAAGGAATGGGTTTAACGAAATATGTACATCCCTACAGTAGTACCGAGGAAGAGCCTTCAGGGTGAGCTCTCTTTTTACCTTGCTTCAGTGAGGTTGGGTGTCCTTCCATTCAGCATAGTCTTCAAGCTTCCATAGAAGGCAACAATGGAATGGAATTTCAGGTAACGCAAGGTCATTTAACCTGGAGTCAAAAAATATTAGCAGAACATCCTCATGCCAAGATAAGACAGATTACTCAGGTGCCTTCAGGGCAAATGTTGGAGAAAAATCACCAGTGTTCATCCCCCACTTTCTTGTTTAGTTATATTTCTGAAGGCATTTCAAGGGTGAAAACTGCCATTTACTTTTTCCTCATGTTCTCTGCTCTCTGCACTGGGGGAGGCTGCTCTTGCCATTCTTCTGCTGCTTTTGCCACTCCGAATGCCATTGTGATAGAAAGAAGCCAGGGAAATGATCCTTGGCATGTTCCTGAAGCAGCTCGGCTGCCTCGGCATTTAATAAGTACACTCTAATATCTCCAAAGGTCAACTACATTCATATTGCTCAAGCAGCACCTTATTACATATTTAGAAAACCAATTAGAAACATAGCTGCTACTGGGCAATTATTCAGCATTCCTGTGTGTGGCATGATCAGCTGCCCAAATTTAAAAAAGTAATGAAAGAACTGCGAATGTTTGTCATGCGATCATGTTTTCAGCTGCAATCTTATGTAAGCCTGCTTGGGACTCAGCCTCATTGAACTCAGTGGGACATACATGTCAATAAATGTGCTTAGGATTTTGCTGCAGGTAGAGTTAATACTGGCTGTTATTCAGAAGTGGTGGATCTCTCCTTGCCAGATATAACAAACAACAACAGGGGATAATGCTCATACCTTGCTTGTGATTTTCCCAGGTGGAGGCTCAGGCTTAGCCATGAACAGAGCCAGACTATTGTACTAGATGGGCCTAGGGTGGCTGTGTGTCCTCTTTTACAGAGGACAGTCCTCTGTTTGGAGGCATCCTCTATTTGAAGGGCTGTCCTGTCCAAGTCCAGTTAAAAGATAAAGAACCATGAGAATGAATGCCCATCACCAGTTAGCACCTGGACAGCAGACTGAACAGGCAGGCATGAGTCACCTGGTCACCATCTTCTGCACTATGGTGAGATGTACTGTATTTCTATTTAAATCATAATAATTCTTCCTAAATTTGCATCTATACATTTAAATCAGCATACTTCTTCAAGATGCAGGTTCAAACATGTGGGTCAACCACCATCATATTACTTTGGCCCTGTGTGTCTTTACTCTTTCCTCCTTCCCCTCTGTTCCAGGTCTTTCAAATACAGGCTGCCCCTGCTTCAGGAAAGTCCCAGCAAGAGCCATCCTCAATAAACTAAAGCAAGCACATCTCGGATGAAAAAACTCCAGATGAGCAGACCAGGGTTGTAATAGCAGAAGCAGACAGTGTCACAACAGAGCAATTACCGGTAATCAGTGTTGGGCTGAAATGAAATGGGAGCAGACTAGAACAAGGCATTGCCCACAAACCCTCATAGTGCTAAATCTGGTGGCCCCTTCAGCATTGCAAATTACTGTGTGGAATGAATAGAACTGTGCAAACTGTTCTGGGGAGGAATGAAGAGAGAAGTTGTACATTGGACTAGGGAATCATTTGTGTGTGGGGAGGGGGCGGTGACTCGAGTCCATTCCTCCTGCTTTTCTCTGCCTTCTGCCTGGCAAGATCTATGTAAACCTCAAATTCCGCTTTCAAGTAGGAGGAATCGCCTCCTATGTTACAAACTTGGTTCTAGGAGACAAAGACTGACAATTCAGTTTCACTAACTTCCCCATCAAGAAGGCATCCCCATCTCTCTCTCTCTCTCTCTCTCTCTCTCTCTCTCTCTCTCTCTCTCAACCAGTTTGTAATGTATTGGTAATGTTGATGTGCCAATGAGTTACAAGGAAGAGAAAATCCCACCAGGTGCATGTTCTCCTTTCACTGTGATAGGAAAAGACCATCAGGTATAATGTTCTGTTCCATGCGACTAGGGATGCTGGAGAAATCCACAACAGACTCAAATGAGTTTGGATTTTTATGAATCCAGACTGCAGATTCCACAGTGGACTGGCTTTTTCCATGTCACGCAGATTCCATGGGCCAGTCTTTCACTTTCAGTGGGGATTTGCGCGGATTCATATTCGCACATTAACACAAGTGTGCATTGTCACCAAGGCACACTTGTGCACTAGCGCCAATGCTCATTAGTGCTAATGTGCATTAATGCAAGTAGGACAAAATTCTGGTTTAAAAAAATCCATTTCCATCAATGAGCGGATGATGGAATGAAAGATGCCTGACAGTCCGCAAAACACAGATGGAATGGTTTTGACAAAATCCGTACATTCCAATATGCAACTCTCTCTAAATGACCCTCCTAAGCATGTTTACTCTGAAATAGGTCCCAGTGTCATCAAGGGAATTAATGTCCTTGTAAGTCTTCATAGGGTTACAGCATTAAATGATGCAGGACCCTTCTCAGGAACTCAACCTAGCAATCTGATTTGCAGGACTACCCTACACCTAGTTCCAAAAAGACAAATTCTTATACAAAAAAAGGAGAATTCCCAGATAAGCTTCTGCCTTTGAGATGGGGAGTTACCCAGAAAAGTCATCAACTGGGCTGCTTTATCACCTTGGCATTGGAAATATCTTATGACAAGCCCCATAGATAGGATCTGGCTCAGATATGACAGGTTCATTTGTATTTCAGAGGTCGGCAATGTCCTTGCTTTTTCTTCAGTGCTGAGTGACAAGCAGATCACAAGCTGAAGTAGCCTGGAATAACACCACACCAGGAGGGGTGGGAATGGGATGGGGTCATATTCTAAAAAGCACAGAGGGATACTTGAGGGAAGGAAAGAAACAGAGAACCAAAGCCTAACATCAAAGAATGCAGTCCTCACACTGCCTTTGATCATGAATATTCCCTGAAAGGCAGTAGTGTTCATTGTGAACTAGCCTCAGGTTTGCATTGAATGTGAGATTGAGCCAAGGTTAGAATCCAATCATTCCTGTCTGTATGGCTGGAGTGATCATGCTGTGTTCGAATTTTGTTTTCTTTCATAAGCAGCCTTGGGAGTATTTAGTTGCCAGCTTCTCTACTTCTTCACCAAGGAGAACATGACCAGAATAACATCCGGATGCTTTCTGTGCACAGATTCCCCAAGAAGGCTGAAAGGCAGGTATCAAAACAACAGGAAAGAGGTTAAAATTATGGGGCATCTTTCAGAAAATAATGAAGCAGTGCGAGAGAAGTTATGGAGCTTTGTAGAACAGAGACGGCAATTGAATGATAGCTATCAATTATAATGATAATTGGAAACATCGAAAGGACTAGGTATATTGGATTCCTTAAAAAAGAGAAAAAGAAGAAAGAAACAACAATTTCCAAGTATGTAAAAGAGTGCCAGAAGAATGCCCAGCTGCCTTGAAGGCAAGGTCAGTGTGGCACTGCCACATCTCAATTTCACCTTAGCTCCTGAGGGAGAGGAACTCCACGGGTTGTGGATTTATTTTCAGCCTAGGAGGGAGCAGTGACCAGCTGTCTCCGCAGTCACCACTGAGTGGGTTTGGACTGTTTTTACTCCTTCCCTTCCCTTGGTCAAAGCTTGTGGCTATATTTGGTGAAGAGAAAAGAAAGATCTACAGTGAGAAAACTGTTTCATGTAGGTGTTAGAGAACATACCAGAAAGATTGGTCACCACAGGTGCAGCTCTAGCAAAGGCTGCTCAGCACAACTGCAACAACAACAACAACAACAACAACAATAATAATAATAATAATAATAATAATAGATGAAACAAACAATTCAGCCCATCCACCCACTTCCCAGGAAGGGAATAGCACTGACTGATTAAAAGACTGGTTCAGGAATGCTGAGGCCATGAAAGGAAATAAGTAATTCATGAGCGAATGTATTCTGTAGCTACATACCTATACCCTACCCTAGGCTACCCATTTACCATATGTTGTTTGTATCTTGTTTTTGGTTCATTTATTTATGTGGCCCATTGTTCCCCTGCCCCCATATTAACTGTACTTCTTGACATAACATTATTAAAATTCAATAAATACAATGTTTAAAAGAGGGGGGGGGAGATATCAACTAATTAAAGGGCTTGTAGCCAGAAGACCTGGGACCTTTTCTGAACAACACTTAATTCTGCACAAACAAACAAACAAACTTATTACTTGCAGTGCTGGGCCTTGCAGAATTGTTATGGGGAACACAGTACAATACTAAGAGCCTCATGGAAACACCACTCTAATTTTTCCTCCATCTGATTGCAGAAGAGCAATACTCCAGCAGCTCTTTTCCCAGTAAGGAGTATGTTGCTACCATCGTCTCACTTGCCACCCCAAGCAATCTCCCACCAAAAGTCTGAGAGAAGACTGAAGGCTTATATACTTGATGTCCTTGACTCACCAGTTACAAGTGGGGTCTGCTTCTTCATTGCTTGCAATTACTCCTCACAGGTAGACCATTGCTTCTAAGTCGACTCTTCCTCCTGAGTAAACCCTGGGCAAAAGGGTCTTCTGGCAGCCAAGGAGGCACTCTGATGACAACTCTGCACGTCCTGCCTGGCTCGTCACGATCTGTACTCTGGAGAGCTGTGGGACAAGGGAGGGGAGCCAGGAACACCAGGAGGGTCTGCGATGGGGTTGAAGGGGTTCTTTGGTACCTCAGGTGAGGCATCCCTGCAATTGGACTTCTCAGGTTGCCCATTGAACTTCTGTGGGAGTGGGGTTTGCTAAGGAATCCAAATCCACCTCCTCCAAAGAGGGCTTCCCTGGGCTTGGGTTGGCCAGGAACCAGACATCAGCTGAGCCAAGTCTGATCATATGAAGTCAGATCATCATTTGCAGGTTAGATGATGGAGGTTAGATGATGATGTACTTTGATTTTATTCTCTCTTAAACTTAAAAGTTTTTTTTTAATATTATGTTTTACTATGTTGTTTTATTTTACATTTTTGCATTTTATTTTGTGAACTGCCCAGAGAGCTTTGACTATCAGATGATAAAGAAATGTACTAAATAAATGCTCAGGATACTTCATGGCCAACTCTAGTATGTAATGCTTTAAATCAGCCCTATTCTCTCATTAACTTGCAATTTCATACTGTAAAATTGCCACTCTCTTGTGAGAGCTCAGACTACCTATGAGAAGGTCAACTGTTCATGCCAGATTCACCCAAATCAACAATAGTTGTACATTAGTAATTTAGGGCACAACCCAATGCATGCTTAGAAAAAAAAAGTCCTACAACTGCTAGCATGCCCCAGTCATCGTCATCATGCTAAACATTCTGTCTAAACATGCATAGGATTGCACCCTTAAAAACTCATTGCTAATTCAAAGGGGGGGGGACCCTAACCCTTGATTACAAAGTTCATGGATTTCAAAACCACTGCAATATTTATTTTATCTCTAATAGTGTATAGACACCAATAATTATCTAGCTAGCTTGGGTTTTTAGAACATGGAGTTATTAGGTAGAAGGAATATTGGCATTTAAACATAAAATAAAATCAATTCCTGTCTTTTCCAGAGAATGGTTTCCTCCTGTCACATTTTCTCCCCATTGTGAGCAGGTTTGATTGATTATCTCTCATTTCCATACTAAGTCAGGCAGTAAATAAACAAACTGATTTGCCTTCTATGAAACTCTTTTATTAAAAGGCCACTAATGTTGAGAAGTCAGGGAGGTTTTTTTGGAGAGTCTTTGAGTTTTACCATTTGAAGGGAATGAAAAATGCAGACAATACTGAGAACATGGCAAAGTGTAGACAGTTTCTTATGATCTCACTAATTTTGAAGGGAACTCATCTGGATTAGCAGGAACCCGCCACACTAGCAGGAACCCACCTTCAATTACACCAAAGGTTCATTCTGCAACCAATTCCAGTGGTGCTCTCAGGGCAGGACTTTCGGGCAGAGGTCCAGGGCCCCGTTCGGCCAAAGGAGCAGGAGGGGCCCAAAATGCCTCAGGGTTGGCTCACTACATTTTGAAGTAATACACGTTACCATATAAATAGCCCCCGCCCTCCATAAAACCATTAAGTCCAGAGTCTAAAATTACATAACTGTACCATTGCCCATTCTGGATTTAACTCAAAGGGAGAGGAACTCTGCTTCTGGCTCAGTTTTGTAGTGGAACCCCTTTGCAACCTTCTACATTAAGGGGAAAAAAGAAAAATAAAACCACCATTGGGTGCTGAGCAGCTATCTGTGAATCCTTTTCAGTGACACTGTTTTAAATTATTCCTGGCAATGAATCGAGAGTGTAAAACCCTGGTCAGGACACGGATGGAGTAGAATCTACCCCTGGACCAATCAGAGGTGAGTCTGAAATGGAAGGGAAATCTAGGTAAGGGCTGAAGTTGAAAAGGACAGGAGATGAGCTAAGAAAGACTGAGGAATGGAAGGTAAAGAAAATGAGGCATAGCTGGCTCTGGAAAACCAGCTGTCCAATTTATGCCACTAGAAGGGAGAGAAGGACTACAATTGTGGAAATACACAGGAGTTCTGGTGCCAGCCGTAATAGACCATTTGGAATAAAAAGGCAACCACTGTGGCCCAGTTGCAGGCCTTCGCAATTTTGTAGCCTTTACTAGAACACCAGATTGGATCAGGCAAGGACTCTGATTCCATAGCAACAGAATTGAGTGTAGCCAAAATCTAAATAAAATGCAATTGTTAGTTACATAGTTCTAGCAGAAGAACAGAACAAGCTATTCACCATGGTCCTCTCTGCTGCTCTTAATCCCATCAATTCAAAACTCTGCTTTATCTCCCTGGCTAGAGCCCCTTTACCTTCTCCTATTCATTGCTAAGGGGTAATTAATTTCCAGTTGCTGGAGCACATGGCACTTTTTCTTTTCCCTCCATCCATTTTCTTAATGTAAGCCTTCAAGAATTGTGTCATAAAGTTAAATAAATGGGCCCAGGAGATATATGTTTCCCATGACATAGTCAAGGACGTTTTTTTGCCACACCAAAGAGCAGGCAAAAATCGATAGGAAGGATGTGCTATCAGTAAGGTCTCTACGTGTCCGTTATTTTAAGAGGATATCCCTTATTATCAGACATCCAGGCACTACAGAAGATGGTGAATGTACTTGATCTGAGAATGCCCCAGTCCATTGTTCTGCAAAAAAAGTCACCATAACAGCGGAATCTCCTGCACTTCTAAAATTTCAATCTGGCAGCTATAGGTAGTAATTTAGCAGATAGAGAGTAATTTCCACTGAACTCAGAGAGGGACTTACTTCTCAGTAAACATGCTTACAATTGCACTGTTAACTCAGGCCTGGTTATTGCTTGGATGGGAGACCCCTCCTCTAGTTTCCTGCATTGAGCAGGGGGTTGGACTCGATAGCCTTGTAGGCTCCTTCCAACTCTATGATCTATGAAATCAATGAAAAATCTATGAAACTTCTTCTTTTTAAGGAACATCTTTTAAGGAATCGATAAAGCATGTATCAATGTTGTTTTAAATCTGTATTTTAAATCTTTGCACTGATGCTAGGTATTATTTTGGCTTTTATTTTAATTTTATACTGTAGTTTTATATTATATTAAAAACTATATTAACTTTTATATTATATTTTATCATGTTGTATTTTATGGTTTTAGGGTGCAGTCTTACTTATTGCAAACCAAACTCAGAGGCTTACAGTCATCCTACGCAGGGCAGAAGGAGAGGCAGAGGTCATCTTTGCCTACCCATCCTCCTGCCCTGCATTTTCAATCGATGTTTGTTTGTTTTTGTCTGTCTAGCAACAGTGTTTCAGAGGGGGAGGGAAGGAAACTGTGGAGGCCTCAGTATTTATTTATTTATTATATTTATGAATCACCCATCTGGCCAGACATCTGGCCACTCTAAGCGATGCACAGTCCAATAAACACATGGGGACGACCACACATAATACACAATAAAACAGTACAACTAAAAACCTAACCCACCCCTATTCCGCCTGAAAGCGTTTTTAATCCCGCGGAAGCTATCAGGAGCTCGGAGGTCCTGGAAGATTCATAAATGGGGCTGCCACGAAAGGCCTCTTAGTCCCCCAGCGTTCTCTGGCTGATGGGACAGGGAGGAGTGGCATCTGTCGCGCTACTTGATGTTGGGAGGTGTCTTAGATACACTGACCGAGCCGACAGGTTTAAAGGTCAACGCAACTCTAATTGCTCAGCAAACAAAGTAGCCATGCACTCTAACACTGGATGATGATGATCACACCGGCAGCAGCCTTTTAACCAGGCGAGCTGCTGCATTATTTACAGCGCAATTCCGAACCCCTCCCTCATTCCAAGCAGGAGCGGTGGCTACCGCTAGCAAACTAGGCGGTTGCTAGGGCGCGTGGCTGAAGAGGGCGCAGAAAACGACTAGCGCTCCTCTTCGCTGCTTGCAACGCGCCACCCCGCCAGGCTCCCCCCGCCCGCGAAGCCGCCGCCGCACCCCCCCGCACGCCGTGCCGCTGAGCATCGCCGCCCGCCGCCGCCGCCACGCCTCCCCGCGCCCCGCTGCCGCCGCCACCACCACCGCGCCTCCCCGCCTGCGCCACGCCTCCCCGCCCGACATGCTGCCCCGCCACCACCACCGTGCCTCCCCCGCCGCCACGCTGCGCTCCCCGCCCGCCGCCGCCACCGCCGCCGCCACACCTCCCCTTCCCTCACCTCGCCACCTACCTTCTCTGCGTCGCTTCCGGAGCCCTGCCCGCGTTGTTTTGGCGGGAGGAACCAGGGCAACAGGGCTTAAACAGTCCTGTTGCCCTGGTTTCCCCAGCAAAAAACAGAGCGCGGGGGTCCCGTCGTGTCACTTCCTCCTCGGAGGCAGCGGCGGCGGCGGCAGCCAGGGCGGGGGGAAGGTAGGTAGGTGGTGGTGGCGGCGCGTGGGCGGGGGGGTTGCAGAGCAGGGCTGCTTTGCTCCGGAGCCCCCCACCCACGGCACGAGAGGGGGGGGCGCTAAATATAATTCCGCCTAGGGCGCCAAACTGCCCTGCACCGGTCCTGACTCCAAGCCACTCCTAGCCTCTGCAGTTTCCTCCCCACCCTGCCCCCCCAAACACCCCTTTTCTGAGGTTGCTTTCCCGACCTCGGAGAGCAGCCGATGCAGTTCTTTCTTTGTGCCATCTGCAAGGGGGACAGGGAGGGGGTCCAGAGCTCCAATTCCCAACTCCGTGGTCAGAGTATTGTTTCTTCCTACCTTGAATCTGGGAATCTAAAATATCCTATGACCCCCTCAGATGCTGTCTAAGAGCAACAGGATTGTTCCCTTAATTGTTGTGAACTACCCAGAGAGCTTTGGCTATTGGGCAGCATAGAAATGTAATAAATAAAACGCATCATATTAAGGTTCTCAAATACGCTTTTCATTCAATGTGTGCACCAACCACAAGATTCGACTAAGACCCCAATTTGTCTCTTTGGAAAATGACCTGATTCTGCTCAGACTGATTCAGAGGCCATCCACTTTGACTTGGGTATCAAACCTGAGCCAAGATTTGGAAATACAATGCTTCATGCCTCCCATTGACCATCATGGGAAATTTTTTAATGGCCTTTTTTTTTTTTAATTAGTCAGAGCTGGATGAAATTTACAGGTATAGTATCCCCCGTGGAGGAGATTATGTCTGATAAATTTCAGAAAAACCATTGCAGTGGTCTTTGTGCTACACGCCTTTATATTTTGATATTTTTAAAGGGAACTGCCAATATCTTTTTTAATTTCTTGGCAGAATGGGATGCAAATATGTCATAGTTCACCCTTTGGACGCTGCCACGATATTAATGTGAGTTTGTGCAGGTTCAAGCCCCCTGCCACCAACTTCATGGCAGGCAAGTGTGTCCTCAGGTAGTTTGTGTACACTACAAGGGGTAGAAGCAATCGGTTTAATGGGGACCCTCTGTAAATACTGGATCATGGGGCCCCTCAGCATCCTTATCGCTTGTGGGGACCTCTGGAGGTCCATGCTGCGGCGGGGTTGCGGTCCGCGGCTGCCGCACAGAAATGGAGGCTCTTCGGGGCGCTTTGCTTACAGAGGCCGCCCAGCGTAACCCAGGCAATGAGCCCGGAGGAGGTGGAAATGGCGGAGTTGCTGCAGCAGATAGAGACAGGGAAGAGTTTGTATTCAGACCATGAGCGCCGCTGCTTGGCAGAGAAAAGAAAGACAATTATGGTGCAGAGAAAGAAAGACAATTATGGTGATGATGATGACGACGACGACACCGGGAAGGAGATTGTACTGGCCCAAGATCTCGAAGATGTGTGGGAACAGAAATTCCAAAAGTTCACTCCTGCCCCACGGATAACAGGTTCAAGTCCATACTTGCCCCATGCTGGGACCATGTTGGGCATGCTTGGTTCTGACTGACTTACGGTAATTCTAATCTAGTGTGGCTCACGCTGGCTCAGCTTGTCTAAGTGTGGAAAGCTAAGCAGGGTCAGGCCTGGTTGTTACTTGGATGGGAGACCCCTCCTCTAGTTTCCTGCATTGAGCAGGGGGTTGGACTCGATAGTCTTGTAGGCTCCTTCCAACTCTATGAATCTATGAATGAATATATGTGTGTGTGTGTGTGAGTGTGTGTGTGTCTTGCTATGTTTTAAAGTACCATTTTCCCTGAGCATATCTTTCTTTCAGCAATTGGATCCAAATTCACTTTTTTGTTTCTCTCAGCAATGAGATCCAAATTCACATTTCTGTTGTAATCAGTGCTTCTGTCTATGCTGGGAATTCTTTCTGATTAGCCTTGATTACCTGTTGTTGGCTGCTAGGCAGCCAGCAGAGCCTGATTAAGAGAGAGTCTGCCTTCCTCCAGCTCTTCAGTATTTCCTTCCAAGCCTTTTAAGGTTTCTACCTACATGGTAGGCTGAACCCCAGGTGTGTTTCTCTGAGGGAGAAATGGATCCACTGCCTGTGTCAACACTGCCTGCACACAGCAGCCCAGGTCCCAAGAGGTAGCTACCATGGGGAAACCTGCCTCACTGGAATTGGGTGAGGTTCTTAAGGAACTGGATGTTCACACCTTGCCAGCAGTGCTGCAGTGGTAAATGCTGAAGTGCAGGTGCTCATTATGACAGTCCCCATAGCCATGACCCCAAAGAGAGTCCAAAACATCAGGTAGCTGTCTTGATCCATATCAACAAATCACTTCTAGCAGTTTCCATCTCTACCAGGAGCAGGTCTCTTTGTAAAGCTAGTGGGTCTTAGTTGCCCATTAAAGATCAGGCCACCCCAAAATACGTTGCATTACAACAGGGATAGATCGTTGTTGTTGTTGTTAATAATTTTATTTCTATACTGCCCAATAGTCAAAGCTCTCTGGGTGGTTTACAACTTTCAGTTAAAAAAAGACAATACAATATAAAACATACACAATAAAAACATTATAATTTTTTAAAAAACCAAATGTGTTAGCCCTCATCCAGTCCATTTTCCTAGGTAGGCACCCATTTAGCACATCCACCACTTCACCTGCTGAAGATGAAAAGGAAAAAATAGGACTGCATGTCATCAGCGTATTGATGGCAACGCACTCCAGAACTCCGGATGACCCTACTCAGCAGTTTCATGTATATATGTTGAATAGCAGGGGGGATAAGTTTGACCCCTATGGAAGTCCATACTGGAGAATCCATGGGGCCAAGCAATATTCCCCAAGTATCACCTTCTGGAGCTGGCCATCCAAGTAGGAGCGGAACTACTGCAATGCAATACCCCCAACTCCCAAGTCAGCCACCCTAGAAGGATACCATGGTCGATGGTATCGAAAGCCGCCGAGATAACCTAGGAGTATCAACAGGGTCACACGCCCCCTGTCTCTCTCCTGACATAGGTCAACAATGGCCTGGTTCCCACAACACAAAGGTGGTTAAAAAGCCACAGTGGTTTGTTATCCACCCCTGCATGTGCCGGCTCATTTCCCTCATTATCCTCACCAGGCACGGCTTGTGACATCTGAATCCATGGAGGGTGGGGTGGTGAACAAACCACCTAGAACCCACACCCCATTGTGCGTGGTTTGTTAATTGAGGTTTTGCTGGTTTTGCACGTAACGACAAGCTGCGCCTGGTGAGGATAATTGGGAAAATCGGGCGGCACACGCCAGGATGGTTAATAAGCCACCATGGCTTATTAACCACCCATGTGCATGTGAACCCAGTCAGTATATTGCTGCTGGGCAAATCCATTCCTCCCTGCAGCTTCTATGAGGATTGCAGCTAAACTCTGAGGGAACAGGGAAGTTTTGGGGGGGAGGCAGATGATGTCAGCATCCCTGCTAATAAAAAAGTGCTGGTGCACTGTCCCTGAAAGCCCTGGCTCCAGTACACTACTGCTTGCCAGTAAGCATTACGAACATGCTCCTGGATCTCTGATTCTGATGCAAGCTTTTTTTAAAATCATCATCATCATCATCATCATCATCATCATCATCTTATTTATTTATTTATTTATTTATATCCCACCTTTCCCCCATATACTGGGACTCAAGGCGGCATGTCTCCATGAAAGTTAGTTACAGTTTACCCTGCCTGACTGGAAAATATTTGATTTGTGAGGTTTTCTGCTTTCTTTCCTGCTAGATCCAGAACCATGTTTGCTCATACTCTTCCCTTGGATATGGTGCCTGCCCATCGCACACATACTTGATGGATCCTGATCCACCAGTGCTTGTAGACTTCTCTCTCCCACCCTCATACTTTCCTAATGCTTTATTTCTTTTGGAGTTGAGGGCATGCACTTGTACACACGCGCACGCGCGCGCGCGCATGCACGCACACGCACAGCATTCCAAACTCTGCAACAGCAACAAAATGCATGTGGATAGTTGAGCAATGCGCAAAATGAAATCTGGAACAATTTGGGTTCCAGACTTCTTGGAACTGAATGGCACACCTCCTGAGATGAAGAGAGAGACATATTTGTGAAGTAGCTGTTATATTCCAGCACAGAGTGAAATTAAGTAATCTTCTGCTTCAGTATTCACTACTTTTAAATACAAGCAACAAACTTTTTCAGGGTTTATGGAAATGAACCTCATCAGTGATTCAGAGATTGTTTTTAATTAGCTGGCACAATGAGGAAACCCCAATGGGCTGCAGTTCAACATTACAATAATGATAATGTGCAGCAAGGATGCCCAACTGCAAAATCTCTGTGCCTTGAATAGCTGTGCAAACAAGGGAATTTCAACAGGTACCCTTTGCCCTGTCCCATTGGGACTTGGCAAGCAGTGCTTACAAACTGCATACCTGTACCATGACCTTGGTGTCGGCAGACTGCATGGATTGAATGCAATTAGACACTATATCTAACCCTTGAAAGAAGCATTTTGTGGACTTGCCACTGGCGTAACTAAGTTGTATGTGTTCGTTATTTGTTACATTTATAATCCCACCTTTCCTCCAAGGAGCCCAAGGTGGTGTATATGATCCTCCTCCTCTCCATTTTATCCTCACAACAACCCTGTGAGGTAGGGTAGGCTGAGAGTAAGTGACTGGCCCAAAGTCACCCAGTGAGCTTCATGGCAGAGTGAGGACTAGAACCCTGATCACTCCAGTAACCACTACACAATACTGGCTTTCATTCGCTGGCACAGTGCATAACTAGATATTTTTGTCCCACGTACAGTCTCCAAAGAAGGTGCCCAGACAATTGTTTCCAGTTCCATTTTACCTGTGCCTTTTATATGGCTACAGCCTGGCCAAACATCTATGCTGCCCACTTCTGGTTATGCCTCTGGCAACACAGCTATGATTACCTGCTGTCAATATTTATCTCTCATGTGTCCCTTATATAGTTCTATCATGCCTGGGTCAGCAACTAGTTTCCTCTGCTTTGAGAAGGGGTTTATGGGTGAATGCTCAAGACCTCATCCCCCAGCCCCCATGCTAGTCTGCTAGAAAGTCTTATTCCCATAGCTGCCACACCTTCTATAGCCCTAGATTCTTAACTCTAAGTTCAGGCCCGGCCCAATGTAATGAGTTCAGGCTTGTGCGCCTGCCCGCTCACTCACCTGCCTGCTCCACCCACCAGCCAACCTACCTGCTTGGCGAGCCAACCAGCTGCTTCCTCACATGCTCATGAGAGGTTGGCTGAACTATTGCAAGAGCTCAGCGGCTGGGGCACAAGGCAGGAGCAAGCAAGCAAGCAGCCAGCTGGGCTGGCTGGCTGGCTGAGCAACTGAGAAAGCAGCTGGCTAGCTGGCTGGCCAAGCAGGTAGGTAGGTAGGGCCACCACTGCCCACGGTAAGAGGAAGCGGCGGCGACAGCTGGCAGCGAACCTAGCAGGTTGCTCTAGAGAGAACTACCCGTTGTTCTCTTGCTGTGGCAAATGCTACAGTGGGAGAGCGGCTGGCATGTCTCTCCAGAACACCCACTGGAGGTGGCGGGGAAGGGGAAGGCAATGGCGGGCCCTCCTGGCAGGGGGGGGGGCAAGAGTGGCACAGTTCACCACTCTTCCCACTCCACCACCTGATGCCGACGCATGAGCCCACATAGTGGTAGGGCCGGCCCTGTCTAGGTTGGCAAACGGGCTGGGCGCAAGAAGCAACACTTTTCATGAGATCGAGAGCTCAAGGGCTCCACTTGCTGACCCTATGTGTCAACAAGCTTGGGCTAGGTGAAAGAGCACAGGGGGGCTGTGCTGGAACATCTTATGGTGGGGAGTGTCTCTGCCACAGGTATGCTTTCACCTGCCCGCATTCATTTGGAAAGGTGGTCCCAGATCGCAGGGCTCCAACCTTCCTCACTGTTATCCACCCTGTCCTGGATCTCCTAAAATCTTCTGCTGTACAGTAAACATGGAACCCCTCCAAGCCAGCCCTTTTACCCGACATTTCCTCATTATGGGACCAGGCCTCCGCTTCTGTGCTTTATGATGAGAAACAGCCACAACATTCTGAGATTCAGACATTTTGGTGGGGGAAATTGAACTCATTTCTTATGAGGACATTCTAGATCTTGAATTCATAAAAAGGCAGTCTAATTTGGCTGGTGCCCTACTCTATAGGGCATATGCAACCTTTTTGGGCCCATGGGCACATTGGGCAATTCGAGAAAATGTCTTGGGCACCACCACAGAATGGTTGCCATGGGAGGCATATAAGGCAGAGGTGGGGTCTGAGCCACAACACACTAAACAACTCATTTGTTTAGCATGACTTGTTTAGTGGACTTGGGCAAAGCTAGTCCTGGAGTGTACACTTGCATGTGTACACACACACACACACACACACACCAATAAAAATAAAAGGCAAATTCAATTCCATTATATAAATCTTAAAGCATGCTGACATTTAGAATACTGTATGCAGTTTTAGTTACCCCTGTTGTAGAGCTGGAGAAGGCCCGGAAGGGTTTAACCTAAATGTTTGGGACAATGGAGTATCTTATGAAAAAAGGGGTGGGGGGGCGATTTCTTATAGAAATCTAAACCAATGCTGGAATATGAATATGGGCTGAAGAAGAGTAGGGAGATGTGGTACAGAGGGAAGCATACCAAATTTTGCATTAATGTTCTTGGGGAGGGGCTTTTAAGCCATATTAAGGAGTTCCATACCTACCTAAATAATGCTGCTTATACAGCTTAGTGTGCAATCCCATTGATTGCGCCCTCGATGCTCATAACATAAGTCCCTGAACTTAGAGGCTTATGAGCATTCAGTGCAGAGCAGAGGAAGCCGCGGAGGCAATCTCCACCTCCCCACACCTCCCGCTCTGCAATTCAGGTAGCCAGCCGATTTCAGCCGTCTAGCTGGGGCGCATCGGAGGGGGAGGGAAGGAGGCTGGAGCACTGTCAGGAGGATGCCTTGTACCGTGGCCTCTGCAGTCTTCTCCCCTCCCCTCTCCACCCCTCTCCCCACCCCCTTTACCCCCTCTCTGAGGTTGATTTTCTGACCTCAGAGAAGCAGCTAGCTAGTGTGGTTCTTTCCACGCTGGCTGCAAGGGGTGGAGATCAGAGCACAGATCCCCAGCACTGAGGTTGGAGCTCTGTCTTTGACCTCAGATCTGGGAATCCAAAGTACCCTATCGCCCCCTAGACACTGTCTAGGGGGCCATAGGACCCCTCTCTTACACAGTTATTCAGGCACAGCCAGAGGAAGGCATCTGATATGGGCAATAGTGTGAAATCCTCTGGGGATAAGGTACCCATTTTGTGTCACTTCTAAAGCTACAGTGTGGGTGCAATAGTGACCAACTGAGGATTACTTTATGTTATGGGTTAATTTTTTCCTATACAGAAGTCACCCTAATAGCAAACTTAGGTGGTGAGTGCCAACAGAAATGGAGCCAGAACAGGACCACTGAGAAGCATGGGTATCAGCGTGCTCAGGGGAACCCCAAAGTTTGTAGAAGTAAAAAGACTTTTCAAAAAATAGAAATGGGGGGACACTAAAAAAAAGCCCAGTCCAGTGATGACTGAGCATGTTATGTAACCTTGGAATGTAACCTTGGAATGTAACCTCAGTAACATTGGAATGTTAAGTGCCAGTTAGAAAAATGAAGCGTTGGGATGCTGGAATATCCTGCTTGCTGAAACCCTGAAGAGGAATACTCTTGTCAAGAGGCGAGGATACACTGCAACATTTTGTTGAAGGTCCCGCTTGTAGACCATGGTATGACTTATGATCATACAATAAAACTTCTACTCCTACACTTGTAGACTCGATATAGAAAAAGCCACATACACTGTTATGTTTGACTGTGTACGGTGATCTTTTAAAAAAACAAAAAAAACCACACAGGTATACCAGTTAGGTGAAGAATATGAGCTGTGACAGCCTAATTCATCAGGGGTAGATGCATCTCAATGGGGTTATTCATGCAATAAGCAGCCTCATCACAATCGATTGTAGTGGGTTTTCGAAGGAGTTTTGGTTTTGATGTCTCCCCCCTTCCCTGCTTCCTCTATGAAAATGTCACGTTTATGCAGATTGTCTAGCCTATGAACACCTTCAGTTGTTATCAATCTCTTCTCTCCTCTTTTATCCAGCTAGACGGTGCAGGCATTTGGCGCCCACGATATTACACGCGCCCCCCTCTCGTGGGGGGGGGGCGTCAGGAGTCAAGCATCGCAAAAAAAAACCCGCGCCGCCCACCTTCCCCCCGTTGCCGCGTCGAGAGTGAAGCGACGACCCAGTTGAAGGACTTTTTTTTTTGGTACCTTTTCCTTGTTCCAGCTCGGATTTTTTGGTCTCAAATTTCGAGAGATCATTTCTCACCCCATCTCGCGGGGTCGCTTTCCTCTATGAAATAAAGAAAACCATGCAAACTGGGTATGAATTTATCCACCCGGTGACCGTCATTTCAGAATTGAAATTCTAACCACCTGGGATATGTTGTAACAGATAACAACAAAATAAATCTACGGTGCTTTCTATCTGATTTATGAATTAATTAGTGGTGGACCGGAGGATGCTACAGGAGCTTTTGAGCAAGGAAATTACCTTGTGAAGTAATGCTCACTCCTCCTCTACCCCGCTTTGCCGGGAAAAGCGTGCTTACTCAAAAGGCGGGCGGCTCCTACGTGCGCGAGAGTAGGCGCGGCGGGGTGTGGTGCCCTCTGCGGCGCACAGCGCACCCGTGGCGCAATGGCGGCGGGGCGGCGAAGAGAGTCGCCTCTTCACCACGCGCTAGGCACGCTAGTTTGCCTACGTTGCAGCTGTGCTGTGCTTCAAGTGCACCTCCAAAGTCGCCTTCTGTTTGATGCCCACAATGGGACACACAGCTACAAATGACAGCTTGTTGAAGACCAATCATTTGTCCTTTTCTTCCCCTACATCAATAATTTGCTTAATCTTTCTCCTGCTGATATATATATTCTAATACTAGCCTGATAATGGGCAGTGGGGCTTCCAGCTGTTCCCTCTTATTTCTTCCTTCCTTCCTTTGTCTTTCTCTTAAAATGACAAGAAGAACAATTTCATTCCCTAGGACTGAGCTCCACTCTCTTGGCTAAAAAGCTGTACACCTTGTGCCTTGAGCAACTGTGGGCAGTGCAACGTTACTGCCTCCTGGCTTAGACTTCCATCTGTACCCATGGACAGCAAATGCAGAAATGGGTGTGTATCATTCTTTGTAATACCAGAGATCTTCTGAGACCCAAAGGAACACAAGGCATGTGTGTTTCAGTAGATCAAACTAAATTACCAAGGAGTTTGTGCAATTCCAACATATATGGGATTGTGTGACAAGTGTGTATACCAATGAAGGGTGCATGTAAGACTGGTGTGGAAAAGGTGACTGGTATCAATGGAGGCTTTCTTCCCTTGTGTTAACACCCCTGTGTGTCAGGGGGAGGGGGCTTTCAGGAATCAGAGAGGGGGAGTTTAATCATCCCCTCCCAGTGTGTGGAAAGCCAGGCAGCTGTCCAGCAGTTCGAGGAGCAGATCTGTGGCAAGGATGCTGAGCTGTCCATCCAAAGCATCATCCCGCACAATTAGCAGCTGAGCAAAATGTAGTGGTGGTGCATCAGCAGCAACAGCTAGGCAGTGAGTGAAGGGTCATACACATTTGCACTAGAATAAAGAAAAAGTTAACCCTCAGGCAGCTACATGCTATGCATTTACCATAACATGTACCGGTAGTTTGACTCACAGATAAAACTGCCACAATAGCCAAAAGTATGCTTGAATACAAATATTTGGTGAGTTTGGGTCCAATTGCTTGGTCAGATTTGGAGCCAGCACTGCACACAGTTGCTTCCTGCTGAGTCCAACCCCTGTGCTTCATGTGCAACCTTTCGCTCAAACCTGAACATTTAGATAGCTCCGCATCCTCTATGTTCTCTGTCCCTTAATTCACCAGCACCACCCCAATCACTCTTCTTTTCTACTCTTGCCCTAGTTACCCTGTTAGACTTCCTCTTCTGGCTTGCAGAAGAATTGCCTTGCAGATGGTGCTGGGTAGGTTTCTTAGAATGTTTTCTCAGCTAGTCTAGGAAATCTGGCAAGGTCCATCTTGAAGCTGCTTTTTTTCTGTCTCATTTCTGCCAGCAGTTGCTGGCTTGTATATTCCCCATCATATCAGGATTCAGGAAAGCCAGGCAGCTGTCCAGCAGTTCGAGGAGCAGATCTGTGGCAAGGATGCTGAAATACCAGCGGAGCTGTCCATCCAAAGCATCATCCCGCACAATTAGCAGCTGAGCAAAATGTAGTGGTGGTGCATCAGCAGCAACAGCTAGGCAGTGAGTGAAGGGATTTATAGCTGCCCTTGCTGCCCTAACCTTTCCTGAAACAACAATGGTGCTCTGATCCAGAATATACTTCAGTTTATGGTTCATCCTCCCGAGTAGGGCTCAAAGAGAGAAGGCCTTATGCTGCCAGACATGCAGTACACCTGCTGAACTCGCCTTCAGCTCAGATCCATTGTCATCTCAGCTGCTGGGAGGGATTGTGGCAGGTTACAAACTGGGTTGTGTGACCAGTCACCATACATCAGGTCTCCACATTCTGCAGACTCCCTGAGCAGGGCACCTTTGAGTTGGCATTTGGGGTGTTTGCCAGTGCCTCCTTTGGTCCCCATATGTGCTGGGGACATATGTGGGGTCCTCCTGCAAGGAGGAAGTCTCATCCAGAGATCTGGTTCTAGTGGTCCTGACAGGGAAGTGGTGGGACATGACATTTTCCTAGCTGCTGGAGGAGAAAGAAGACGCCAGGCAGATGTGATGTGAATGGAAGAAGGGAGTAGAAGCAAAGAAGGATGACAGGGAGGAAGTTAGCAGGGGACACTGGAGTGGTGAAGGAGGAGGGCAACCAGTGGTGGGGAAGATCTAAGACTATCAGCACTTAGCGAACAGGTTGTGGGTTATTTTAGGAATAGATTTTTATTGTAAATAAACCGTACTACTAAAAATAATATTATTCTTTACAACCCGTCGCAAAAATGCATTACAAATTTGCCACCCAGATCTCAAGATTTCATGATTTTCTAACTAATACAGTTACAGATCTACACTAATTTAAACTAATACATTGACGTAATTCCTAATCTACGTTTGAGGTCTTTCAGTGTCCATCAGTCTGTCACGTAACTGGTGGTGTAGATTCCTCCATCCATGGCCAGAGTTTCTTCCGCTTTATCCGAGGCAGTCTTTCTTTCTCATACTGACTGATGGCTTTGATTCTATTTTGCACATATGTAACAGAATCCTCTACGTTAGATAGTTTCTGAGTTTTAAGTTCTTTGTTTCTTTGGAAAACCAAAGCCAGCAATACAAAAAGGTTTACTAACCAGACAGTTGACCATGGAACGGCCCAGAAGTCCCTCACCCTCGAACATGCTTTATGGTTCATTAGTCTACTACTTCTTTTTCTCATGATTTTATTCCTTGGACCTTTAATTCCCCCCTCAGGTTCATACCCTGATGCTGTAGTTTCCCAGCTTTGGTGAGCCAAATCCAGCCATTCTAACATTTTTGTGACCTTATTCCAGGTTTCTACTGCAGTTGGGCAAATTTTTATAAAGTGTTCGATGGTCTCTACTTGAGGGACCCCTGTTCGGATAGCCTATTCTTGACACCTCAAACGGACACAAGCCTGGTCAGCATGAGAGAGCCAAGGTTTTGCTGCTTGCACATTATAAACCTGGTGGTAAAAGTGCCACCGGGTATCCCACAACTTATATGGGATCCTAGGGTCTTTAAAATACTCCAGTGGATAATGCGGTTCCCTTAGGCTTGGACAGGGATGGTTTGCCTAACACTGCCTAGGGGCAGCACTAGTTAAATATTTATCTCTGTAGGGCTTTTCCTCTTTCCCTAGCTTATCTTAGCTCCTTTCTGCCATGATGCATGTTTAGTGCACGTCTGCTTTCTTTCGCTGATGGGGCAGTGCCAATATCTTGAGCATTTACTAACTTTGAAATAGCTTGAGGAATACTGGCAGGAGGAAGGTGGCTGGTCACACACACCCTCTCCTTGGTGGGATCTTCCACCCCAACCCCCAACCCCAATGTATAGGATTATCCATCCATCTGCAATAGGAATATGATGGAGCAAGAGAAAAGGAAACTTTCAATTGACAACAAAACAAAGGAGTAAATAAATAAGATTTCTGGCAAGAACCTTTGCTAATTAGAAATTACAAAATGCATTTGCCACTGAGGACACAATCCTATGCAGAAAAAAGCCCTGCAGCTCTCAGCATGCTGGGAATTGTGGGAGTTTTTTCTGTCTAAACGTGCATAGGATTGCACGGTGACTCATTTAAAATCCACTTACACCTAATTCTTTCTTTTTTCATATCTTCATTTGTTAATTCTGGTGAGAAGCCAAGGTGCCAGTGGGTTCTCTATCCGTTATTTGATGTTTCAAACAAATCCCACTTCACTCATTAACACCGGCTGAGTCCCAGGATAATACAGACTTGATTGGGATCTAATTTATGGCATTCATCAACATATTATTTTTTTATACAGGAGTGAGAGCACACACAAGCATGTTCCCCTGGAATCCTTGTCCTTTTACCCAAACTCAAGGAGCTACACTCCACACACATAGTTTCCCCATAATTTCTGCTCTCCAGTCCATGTAAACACACACACACACACCAGTAGCGGCGGTGGTGGCAGCTTCTTCTACCTCAGAGGACCATGGCACTGAATTCCTTTGTTGAATGCAGAGGTTCATGGTAACACAAGTGGCACTCATACAAATTGAACATATGAGGGATTGAACTGAAAAATCTAAATTATGGCTTATTTTGGAGTTTAAAAAAAATTCTAACTGAATATTCAAAATCTGAACATTCATTGAATCAGGCAAAGATACCAGTTGTTGTTGTTGTTGCTGCTGCTGTTTTATGTAGAGTTGAACTTGTTGCATGCATCCATAAGTTGAATTTGAGTCCTATTGAACTAAACGAACTATCATTGGGTACTCAGGCTTGACGAAGAATCAGGGCAGTAAATAGTGAATAAAGTTTAATCATTGGAAACCTAATCTTTCTGCCAGGGGGAGGCTGGTGACCCCTATTTCAGTGGGGCTCCTAATCCACTGCAGGTTTTATTATGAGCTTTATAGAAGCTATCCCATGGTGCTGAGCTCCATCCCCAAAATAGGTTCACCACCATGGAGCACTGTGGATAGCTCCTATAAAGCTCAGAATAAAAGCTGCAATGGATTAGGAGCCCCACTGAAATAGGAGTCATCAGCCTCCTCTGCTTTCTGGTTGCTGCATCCATTATTCTTTTAAAACTGCATTACAAGAGATTAGGCAGAGAACTGAGAGAGAAATGGAGGGCAATGAAAAAAGTCAGCAGGATGAGGAAAAATGGAAGAAACAGGGTATGTTTAGCCTGCCCTGAAGAAGAGAAGACTGAGAGGGGACATAATTATGCTCTTAATATACCTGAAGGGCTGTCACATAGAATAGGGCAAATACTTGATGTCTGCTGCCCCAAAAGGCAGGACTAGGACTAGATCTTTTAAGTCAGGGGTGTGCAGTAGGTAGATCTCTATGTGATTTGCAGTAATCAGCAAAGATTTCTGACTCCCAACTTGTAAAGGACCGGGGCCGGTCCTTTGTGCGGGTTCGGGACAGAAAGGGTTAACCGGAGTGGAGAAAACCCTTCCTACGTGGCTTCCCAGCACTTAAAAGGGAACCTCAACCAAAATTGATGGTGGAACAGCGAATGAATGAACCTACTACACTGTTTATAGGTAAACAGGTTTAATGAAGTGTATGAAAACAAACAAGACGTGTTAACAAGGTACACGGGCCTTCATTCAACTTTGTCTGATCGAACAGAGACAGTATAGCGTAAGCATTACCTTGGATGACCTCAGTTCCTCGAAAGCCACAGCTGTCAACAAATGAGAGCATTTAGGTTTCTTTCACTGGGAGCTTCCCGGGGTTGGATCCTGAGTCCAGACCGAAGCCCTGGATGTCCGCGCAGCCTTGTGCCCACTGACCAACAACCACTTTGGCCAGGTTGCCCTTCTTTTACCTCCTCTCTTGCTCCCCCCTCCCTTCTCGCTCCCCCTCCCTTCACATTCCTGGGAAAACCAGTTCTTCCTTGGGGCTCTCCCAGGTGCTTGACAACACTTAGCAGCTCTTTGAGACTGCTCAGCAGCGGGACGCCCCTCTTGGTGTGTGGGGTGTTTCACAGCTCATTTGGCTGCCAGGGGAAGCGCTTGAGGGAGATGGGGAGATGGCCTATTGAGGTACATGTAAATGAAGGCTGATGTACATGACTGTCCGGAACTGAGCTGCTTCTGCCCTGTTGTTTTTGTTTAATCCTTCATTGTGTTCAGAGAATGAAGGAAATTGTTTCATCCAGGCATATAATTGCTGCTAGACTGAGATGTTCAAGGGCTCAGACCTACCTGGGAATCACACTGTCTGACGTAACGCCAGATGCTGGTTTTGGTCACTTGTGTCCTCCACAGTGGAGAGCCCATATGGTGTAACATTTAAGAGTGTTAAAGAGTATTCTTCCCCAACCTGGTGCACTCAGCACCTAGCCAGCATAGACAATGGTCAGGGATGATGGGAACTGTAGTCCAAAACATCTGGGAGGCATCAGGTTGGAGGAAGGTGGATTAGAGAGACCCAGGTTCAAATCCCACTCAACTTGGCCATGAAACTCACGAAGTAATCTTGAGCCAGTCACTCTCTCTCCTCTCTCTCTCAGCCTAATGTACCTCATTGGGTTGTTGTGAGGATAAAATGGGGGTGGAGAGATGGTGTGCATTGCCCTGAGCAACGTGGAGGAAGGGTGAAGTAAGAATAAACTCGATGATGAGTGAAAGATGTATTCCACTTGCACAAAAGGAGGAATGAGCTGACCAGGCTTATAGGATCTACTTTGTTCTAGGATCTACTTGAACCCTCAGATCTTTCAATCAAAGGCTGTTGCAAAAGACATACTCTTGGGATTAAAGAATTCTGAGCCCAGGAATTAGTTTTGAGTACCAGAACTGAACAGAGCACACAGCCCTTCCACACAAAAATCCATTCCTGGTTACTTCACATTTCCTTCATTTCAGCAGTAGAAATTTGGGGATGGGGGTGGTCAGTTTGTCACTGCTATTGTTAAACAGTTAAGTCAGAAATATTTGCTGATCTACTGCAAATCATCCAGAGATCTACCAGTAGGTGAGGACATAGAACATAAGAAGAGCCCTGTTGGATCAGACCAAGGGTCCATCTAGTCCAGTGTTCTGTTCACACAGTGGCCAACCAGCTGCCCATGGAAAACCCACAAGCAGGACATGAGTGCAACAACACCCTCCCACCCATGTTCCCCAGCAACTGGTGTACATAGGCATGTTGTCTCTGATACTGGAGGTAGCATATAGCCATCAGGACTGGTAGCCATTAATAGCCTTTCCTCCATGATCAAGATTTACCTTCTTCCCATCCTTGTCCAAAGTCACTCGACTCTAAAAACAGGTATCGGGGCTAAGCTACCAGGAGCCCTGTTTCATATGAAGACAGGCCTTCTATCTATGGGGCAACCTCTTAACAAGACCATCCATACACCCTGTCTGGACAGCAAGGATGCATAGAGAGAGGGTCACAGTAGTCACCTCACAGTTATGGAACTTCCTTCCATTAGAACATTGCAAAACTCTGCGCATCTCTCAGATGTGTTATATAAGAACTTTGTACATTGGCTTGCTATTGGGAATAGGGTAGCCATCTTCTCCCCCCCCCCCAGCCTCTGTGTCTTTCTTTACTAACTTTATTTCAAGCAGCGAGTCCATAGGTGAAGCTTCTCCATCACAGCATCACCACGCCCAGAGGGTTGGGAGGGCGGTGAGACACAATGCTATCAAATATCTGCCTGTCATGAAGCTGTTAAAGATGTAGCCCTAAAACGTGGCAACCCTATTCACAGGTCTGGTAACACCCCCACCCCACACCGTCACACCCGCACCCACCTCCTAGCACACACTATTTCCACAATCCACTCTTTGCTATGGAGCCAACAGCTTTTGTACATAGAGACAATGCATCTGTTCCCAGTTTGCCATGTCGAGCTGCTGCTGCTGCTCACAATTAACATCAAGGCCACAACAATGAGGTCTCTGATACCAATTTCACCTTGCTTGGCCAGGCCTAAAGCTTATCTCATCCAAGTGTACAATAGTATGATATAACAGGCAAAGGAAACCTTTTCAGATGAAGGTTGGCTGGCCAGAGCAAATGGCACTGAAAACAGGCATGCACAGAGGTGAGAAAGGTGAGAAAGGATCTATTGAAGGCACAGCTTTCCCCTGGGTGGGCAGATTGTTATCTCAAAATAAGATTGCAGGAATAAGGAAAGAAAGCAATTGGTGGTTGCACCTCAGATCTTTCTAGGCAGTGTTTCTTGTGCAGATTGAAGTGACCTGGGAATTAGACATCCACACTCAGAGAGTTGGCGGGGTGACAGGGCAGAGAATTCCTGATGAATTCTCACTGGGATGAAACTCACTGGGTGACTTTGGGCCAGTCACTGACTCTCAGCCTAACCTACCTCACAGGGTTGTTGTGAGGATAAAATGGAGAGGAGGAGGAGGACTATGTAAGCCGCCTTGGGTTTCTTGCAGGGAAAAAAGGCGGGGTATAAATATAATAAATAAATAAATAAATTAGGATAAAACAACCTTTCATAAAACATTGTAATGATCATACAGACCTGGAGTTGCAAGTACGCCCTTCTGGTTCTCCCTCCAAGGTACTTACCATTATTATTACCTCAGGGGAAGGGACCGTAGCTCAGTGGTAGAGTGTATGCTTTGCGTGCAGAAGGTTCGATTCCCAGTATCTCCAGGTAGGGCTAGGGAGGAATCCTGCCTGATTCCCCGGGCACCACTGCCAGCCGGTGTTGACAATGGATGGCCCAATGGGGTCTGACTCAGTATAAGGCAGCTTCCTATGTTCCTATTATTACCACTTGTATACTGGCATAAAGCCTTTGCTATACAAATGTGCTGCTAATAATGACTGCAATAGTGCTGAATATCTCAGAAAGGAAGATATGGTCCTCTCTAATAGTACTCAGATGAGAGGGGGCAATATCCCCTAAATTCTATGAGTCCTGATTTTTAGGCTGCTTCCAGACTAGGCTTTTATTGCTCCATAGCTCTGCCTCATTCACAGAATTTTACAGGGTGTCCGGATGATAATGTTTTCCACTCCCATATTTTCCCAACGCTTCTTCCATCTTTTTGCTTACCAGGGAAAATATGTTAAGGGGAAGAAAAGAAGACAGAATAGCTACACTGTGCCTTCTGGCTGTAAACACTCCCATCTGGAAGCATTGTCACCAAAAATTTCCCTAAAGTGAAAAGAGAAATTGGGGAATTTCTCCAGAGGCAAAACAAGGAAGGAGTAGGACTTTTCAGGGAAGCCAAAAGACTTACAAAAGAGTAGCAAGATTTCTCAGGGAAGTTTTGCACAACCTTATTTAGAGAAGTAGACTTCTTTCCACATTTGTGTTGTGATCTATAAGTTTTGCTATGAATCCTGCATAGTGTCTCTCCAAGATTCTTGAGCCTGTTTTTGATCTGAACCTAAAGAAGGGCCAAACTAAACATGAGGTTAAATGGATCTTTGCATTCATCATGTGTTTTTTTAAAAAAATGCAGATAGCAGGTGGGGGGGTGACAATTATCAGGATCAGAGCAGGCAGGAAGGGGATAATTTAACCCTTTCCTCCCTTGCTGTAGTCCTGAAGAAAATCCCTCCTCTTGAAGCAGCTATTTACTTTGGGAAGAAATCCGCCATTGGCACCATTGGTGGCCTGGAAAGTTGGTATGTTTATATATACCACCACAGAGAAGGGAAAGTTTTACACAGTGAGGCTAAGAGAGAAACTAAATGCAAGATATGTTGTTCCAGGTCAAACCAGAGATAGGTGTGTGTTCTGTTGAGGCTCAGCAACACAGATAAATGCATAATCCAATTGCAGTTACAGTAATACCTTGGATTGCAAGTAACTTCGTCTGAGAGCGTTTTGCAAGACAAGCAAAAAATTTTTAAATTTTTGACTTGATAAACAAGCGACGCCTTGCAATACAAGTAGTGTAGGGATGTAACCACTCGCCTCGAGCAGGTGTAGCGGGCCGAAATCAGCCCCGCTCACGCCTGCCAGAGACTCACTTTGATATAAGAGTGTTTTGGATTACAAGCACGGTTCCAGAATGAATTATGCTTGCAATCCAAGGTATTACTGTAGATGCATCACTTTTCCATGGGAATCTAAATCCCATATGAATTCCAATGAGGTACAGACACACCCAATGCACACTAGGAGCTACCAGTTTACATGAGCAATCTACCTACTTTTGTCATGTGTTCCCGTTCTCCTGGATTTGCCTGCAAGCATGCTGCAAGAAACCATTGCATGCTTGTCAAAAGCTAGAAAACTTTCAGGTAGCTGAAGCTAGCATCTTCCTAGCACAGTACAATCTCTAAGCAAACATTCAGAGAATATGTACCCCATAATATTATAGCCAATTAAGCTGCTGTAACAAGGGAGTCATGTATTCCCTGTAACCAACCCTGGTCACAGCATTCTGGACCAGCTGAAGTTTCCAAACGCTTTTCAAAGGCAGCCTCATATCGAGCCCGTTACAATAGTCCAAACAGGATGTAACTAAAGCATGTGTTACCGTGACCTGATCAGACATCTCCAGAAATGGGCATAGTTGGTATACTAGCCTCAGCTGTGCAAATGCATTCCTGGCCACTGCCAAGACCTGGGCAACCAGGTTTAGGGCTGAATCCAGGTGTACACCCAAACTGTGAACCTGAGTCTGGGGGGGGGGTGTAATCCTATCCAGCAGAGGTTGAATCCCTTTTCTAAGATATGCCTTTCAACCAACCAGGAACACCCTGTCTTGTCTGGGTTAAGTTTCAATTTGTTTTTTCCTCATCCAGTCCATTATCAACATCAGACACTGATTTAGAACCAGAACAGCTTCCTTGAATCTTGCTGGAAAGGAGAGATTGAGCTGGGTGTCATCAGCATCAGCAATGGCTACTAGTCATAATGCCTATATATTACTTGCACCATTAGAGGCAGTATGCCTCCGTATACCAGTTGCCTGGGAATATGAGTGATAGGGTGCTATACACTCATGTTCTGCTTGTGGACTTCCCAAAGGCAGCTGGTTGGCCACTGCATGATCAGAATGCTGGACTAGATGGACCCTTGGTCTGATCCAGTATGGCTCTTCTTATGTTTTTATGTACTTACATTCTTAACCCCCAAACTCTGGACAACCATCTCTCAACAACTTCATATTTATGATAAATACCATGGGGAACAAGATGGAACCCTGAGGGACACCATAGGCCAATGGTCAGGGTGTTGAACAGGAGTCCTACAGCACCATCTTCTGAAACACATCCCTCCAAAAATGACTGGAGCCACCATAGAACAGTGCCTCCAAGTTCCATCCCAGAGACACTTCAGAAGGATATCATAGTACTAAAAGCCACTGAGAGTTCTCCATAAAGCTCTTCATAAAGTTCACACGAGTTAGCCAGGGGGTTGTAGTTGTAAATTGATTGCATACTGTTCAAACTGTCAAACAGGAGCAGGAATCCAATTTTCTACCTCACCTAATCTAATCAGAAGCTACTCTCAAGATAGCTATACCTCCTGGTTCTGTAACCTGTTCTGAGAGCTTCATCCAATACACACCATGGGATGGGCAGGTTGTGTGGGCTATGCATCTGCCAGGATAGCTGATCTACATGGGAGCTGCAACATCACTGTGGTTGCATTCAAAATTATCTGCTCTTCCTATAGCGTGCTGGATTGACACATTGCTGCTAGATCAGCATGGGCTGAAGCATTGTGAAAGTGGCAAACATGCCACACTTGTCACATGTAAATTGGTCCTTAGATTCCCCATTGTGAAAGAATAATATCATAATAATATAGCATAGATATAGATATAGCTCATAGAGTTGGAAGGAGCCTACAAGGCTATCGAGTCCAACCCCTTGCTCAATGCAGGAAACTAGAGGAGGGGTCTCCCATCCAAATAATAACCAGGCCTGACCCCGTTTAGCTTTCCACGCTCAGACAAGCTGAGCCAGCATAAGCCACAGGCCTGTTAACATATGAAGGTACATCTGCATGTGTACAGTGTTCCTTTCCCTCACCAATGAGAAACTGTAGTGTCTCCATTCATATGTAGAATTCAGGATCAGGGCTTCCTTGCAGAGCACACAGCAGAGCTACCACCCAGACCTGAGCCTGGCAGGGTCGTTTCTTAAAAACAAAACCAAAAAAACTGCACATGCCTACCCCGCCCCCTTGACATCATTCTGAGATCAGTCCAATTTGTTTAAAACCTTAAGGCTGCAATCCTATACCTACTTACCTGGTAGTAAGCTCCCATTGAACCCAATGGCACTTACTTCTGAGTAGACATGCATAGGATTGCTCTGTTAAAACTTGTAGTTTATGGTGGTTTCATAGATTTCATAGATCATAGAGTTGGAAGGAGCCTACAAGGCCATCGAGTCCAACCCCCTGCTCAGTGCAGGAAACTAGAGGAGGGGTCTCCCATCCAAGTAATAACCAGGCTTGACCCTGCTTAGCTTTCCACACTCAGACAAGCTGAGCCAGCGTAACAGTTGCCTGTTAACTGTACATCACTGATAAACATTATGCCAGTTCTTTGTATCTGATCCACTAACTTTATTCTGAACCTTTAGACCAAGCCCAAACAGGTAGGTGCTAAAACATATGGAACCCCAGGCTTGAGATGTTGTCCACTCTGGTGTACCATTAAAGAAAGAGCATCAGTTAAAATTTGCTTACAGGCTACAGAACACAGGCAACAATTAAACATGGACTTTTGTGATCCTGGACCTGCAGGAAAAAGAAATCACTCTTGATATATTAATTGAAATTTATAAAATCACAAAAACCTTTATTTCCACAACCCAAAATCACTCTTGAACTATTACTTGAACTTAGGTGGTCACCACACCTAAAAAAGGTTATTGTAGAGTTGGAAAAAAATGCAGGAAAAGGTAGCTAAAATGTTCAAGGGGCTGGAGCAACTCCCCTTTGAGGAAAGGTTACAACAGCTGGAATTGTTTAGCTTAGAGAAAAGGCAAGTGAGGGGAGACATGATAGAGGTGTAGAAAATTATGCATGGTGTGGAGAAAATGGACAAGGAGACATTCTTCTCCCTCTTTTATCAAACCTGGGATTCTCCCATGAAGCTGATTGGTGGGATATTCAGGACAGACAAAAGGAAGTACTATGGAATTCACTTCCACAAGATGTAGTGATGGCGACCAATATAGATGGCTTTAAAAGGGGATTGGACAAACTCATGGAGGAGAAGGCTATCAATGGCTACTAGTCCCAATGGCTACATGCTTCCTCCAGTAGCAGAGGCAGTATGCCTATTTATGTATTTATGTATTTATTTTATTATATTTATACCCCACCTTTTTTGCTGCAAGGAACCCAAGGTGGCTTACATGATCCTCCTCCTCTTCCTCTCCATTTTATCCTCACAACAACCCTGTGAGGTAGGTAAGGCTGAGAGTCAGTGACTGGCCCAAAGTCACCCAGTGAGTTTCATGGCCGAGTGGGGACTAGAACCTGGATCTCCCGAGTCCTAGCTGAACACTCTCACCACTACACCACGCTGGCTATGTACACCAGTTGCTGGGGAACATGGGCAGGAGGGTGCTGTTGCACTCATGTCTTGCTTGTGGGTTTCCCATGGGCAGTGGATTGGCCACTGTGTGAACAGAATGCTGGACTAGATGGACCCTTGGTCTGATCCAGCATAGTTCTTCTTATGTTCTTATAAAATCACTAAAACTATTATTTCCACAGACCAAAATCAATCTCCCCCTACAAAAAATTATTTGCTTCTACTTTTATGCATGTATTTCCAAACCCATTTTCTCCAATTGCATTAAGAGAAGCAGCTAATCCTGAAAATTATTTTGCCTCCATAATCATGTCCTCTGTTGAGAGGCATTTGGGCAGAATTGTTGAGATGATGATTTTTATTTAAAGCGATTTATCAAAATGATTAACAGTTTTCCCAGAGCAGAACCTGCTGTTCTGTTAATCTTCCCCTTGACTGAAGCAAAAATGCAAGCTATGCTTTTGAGTAATCCTGGAAAAGTTTCACTGAGACAAATCTTTTTTCTTCTGGTAATGTCAACCCACCTCTTTAGTGGGATGGAAAACATTCCCATGACAAAGATTTTCTTCTTAGCACAAGAGATGGAAATGGAGGAAGGTGCACTCTCTCCTTATGTTGCATTTCCATGGTGAAAATGAAATTGGCCTAATTCTCTTAGTTCCCTTTGGAGAAGACATGCAGTATTTCCCCAGTCTTAAAGCTGAATAATCAACACAAGCTAACAGTCTGGTCCTATACATGTCTACTCAGAAGTATGCCCCACTGAGTTCAATAGGACTTTCTCCCAGGTACATGCAACACAAATTATGTTGTACTAGTGAAGGGAATCTCTAGCACAATGGCAATAGTGTTAGGTTGCACGGTGAATTTTTCATGGAATCCCATCGCACAGGCTAATGCTATTGGCATTATGCTAGCACAACATAATTTGCATTAGCAGAATGACTTTGTTGGATACTGCCCCTAAAATCCCAGATGGAGCTTTCATATCACCTTCACTGGAGTCAATCTACCTATCCAGCTGCAAGTAATCAAGTATAAAGAAATCAGGTGATGTACCTACATGTATGAACCAGCCCCCTCATAAAAGACATCTAAGGGTGCAACCCTGTGCATGTTTAGACAGAAAAAAGTCCTGCAACTCCCAGCGCCCTAAGTTGCTCTTAATGTATCTTAATGCAGCCTTCCTCAACCCAGCACCCTCCAGATGTGTTGTATTACAAATCCCATCACCCCCTTGCACTATGGCCATTGGCTGGGGATGATGAGAGTTGTAGCTCAACACATCTGGAGGGTGCCACCTTGGGGAAGGCTGTCTCAAGGGATAGGATGCTTGAGTGGCATCAAATTAATTTTTCTTGGGATGGTGCTTGCCTGAGTATGTTTGTATGTGTTTGCTCATAATAAGGTAGTGGTTAGCATCCAAAGCAAAGCCATGTGGGGGCTCAAGTTTACTTGCAAGACACACCTTCTTATTTGGAAGCTTAATTAAGCCTAAAGCTGGCATCTAAACCAGAGAGCTGGTTTAGATGCCAGCTGCTGTAATGTAGTGTAGTGGCAAGGAATGTGACTTGCAAACCAGGAGGCCCCCACTTCAAATGTTGTTCTGCCATGAACTCTAATTAGGTAGGCAAGCTACTGTTTCTCAACCTCAGCATCCCCACCAACCCCTATGTACAATAAGGGAATAATAATACTCACCTACCTTACAGGGTGATTGTAAGGATTAATTAGGTAAAGTTTTGTCAAGTGCTCTGAACACTCTGAAGAACTCTATACAGGTTGCAGTAGAGGCAAGTGGCTGCAATGTCAGTGGGGCACTGGGGCAGTGTGTCCACTCTGGGTTGCAGTCTGAACTTTTATGGAGGTATACGTGGTGCTGAATGGGGGTTTGGGGTAGAGTACAGAACCATGGATAGCTCCTCTAAAGTTCAGACTAAAACCCAGAGTGGGTACACCACCTCACTGACATTGTAGCCACCAGCCTCTGCTGGCAGGTTGCATCCAACAGTAGCTGTCCTCTAGCAAAATGGACTTCCTCTCCCCCTTGCAGGGCATTCCATAAATGAGGTGCCACAACTGAGAAGGCCCTCTCTCTGGTAAACACCCATCTAGCATCCTTCAGCATGGGCACTTGGAGGAGGGCCTCCAAAGATGACCTAAGGGTTTGAGCAGGTACATAAATATGGGAGGAGATGTTCCTTTAGATGTCAGTATTATCAGTTACAGTCAGTTCTCATGAATGTTTACTTGGACCAGAGGTTGATCCAGGGATAGGAAACTTGTGTTGTGGCCCTCCAGATGTTTTGGCCTACAACTTCTATCATCCCTCACCATTGGCTAGGGCTGATGGGAGTTGTAGGCTAAAACATCTGGAGTCTCATTCCTCTTCCCCGAGCTTCTTGTCCATAATCCCCAATTGATCCTTTTTTTCTCCCAACACGGAGTTGGCTAGGGCGAGATAAATCATTCACACCTCTCCATGAGAGCCATTCCACATGTTTTGTCCAAAGGATCCTGCGTTCACCACCGGCTAAACACGAAGGTGAGATCTAACTTCCAGCCTGCCCGATTTGCATATATAAATATATAGTCCTATGTCCTGGCATGGAAAGAGTTTAGGCAGGGATTAGAAGAAAGGGGAGGGAACAGCAAAGACAGACAGAGGAGGGGGAAGCTGGTCATATGTCACAGTCTGAGTTTTATCCCCCTGATTTAAGGATCACGGCGGGGTTTAAATCGGCTGACATCGTCAAAGCTCCGTCGGCGGCTCGGTTAATGCCGGGAGGCGTGCGTGTGTGGGTGGGGGTGGCTTTCAGCACCTCGGCCAGCGCCTCCCCTGGCGGATTCCGCCCGGGCTGAGAAGGCGACGAGAGAGAAACTGCAAGCGGAGAGACGCTCGCTAGACAGCAACGCTGGATGGATCGATCTTGAGGCCGTCTGGGAGTCGACGAGGGCAGCAAGAGAACGCGGAGCGTCGAGCGCGGTTTTCTTCTTCTTCTCTTTGCTTCCCCTAGAGATCGGCTGCGCGGAACAGAGAGGCGTCTTTCTCTTCGCCCACTCCGCAGGTTCGTTAATTGCACATCCTGTTGTCCTATGATTGAAGGACAGGGGTGGGGGGGAGGCCGGGAGATTCCCAGATTTCAAGAACTCACTAGAAGGGTCTCTGAATAAAAGCGAGATCTATGTCAGCTGCTGGCGATGATGACCAAACTAAGTGCGCTTTTTAGGTTTTAGCTTAGCCTGGTTTGCGTTCAGATTTTGAGTTTGTAGAATGTCTGTGACCAGGTTTGCCCTCCGGGATGGTCTGGAGTTTGTACAGCACCTTCCACACTTAGAGGGGTAAATAAACAGTAAGCAACCCAAAGGTAAGCCCAGCTTTTTAGGTAAGTAGTTTAAATGAATAAATGAATGCCATCTAACTGCTCAGTTTGTGTTTGCACTCCCTTTCTCTTGAAGGTGTTTCCTCAAAAACTGGAGAAAGAAAGGAATATACTTTGCGACCAGATGATTGAAGCCAGCAGCCAACTTTTCTCACTTCATCTTTTCCCATTTAGCATTGCGAAAGGAAATCTGGAAATCATCAATGACAAGTGGAAAGGACACCTCTGCTTCTTTTCCAGGAACTGTTCCTTTTTTTAAGAATTTGGCTGTTCTTCATTTTTCACTTTAAGAATAATGTGACACCACTGGATCTACATATACAGTCCTGTAAAAAAAAAAAAATGTGAATGGCAAATTGCCCTCAGACAGACTCTTCTCTGTTTAAATTGGTGCTTGTCTGTATGGATGGTTTGCAAAGATAAAAAGTACGTTGTTTGATATTCTGCTTTTTTAAAAAAAAATCTCCCAGATTTGGTGAGGTTCTTTCTTCCTTCTTTGCCATTATGGTCATTTGCAACATCAGTGCAATTAAAGATTGGAGCACGTTCCTCTCCCAAATCCTCCCCAGAGTCAACAAGACTCTCAGCTTGGTGCAGCAAGTGGAAGCCACCACCAGCTCTGTGGTGAGTGTTCTGCAGGATCCTGAGCAGGACAGTTACTTGCCCAATAGCCAGTCCATGAATTCCAGTAACTTTACCACTGGCCTGGACCACCTTTTTCAGTACTCATACTCAGACAATGACCAGCTTTACAAGGAATACAAACCCCCTCCTCGGGATGCAATCCCTCTGCCCAAGGCGGTGCTCTACCTTCTTATGGCAGCGCTGGTGGTGGTCGCCGTGGCGTATGCCATTGTTGGGCATCTCATCAAGGATCTTGTCCATGATTTGATAGGTGAGTGACAAAGGCACACACGTTTTTTTGTACACCATGTGCACTGTTAATAGCTATGGCCATTTTCACGAGGGATGCTTAAACTGACTTCTGTGTTTTCCAGATCTGTAATTCCTACATTGATTAAGGCTGCAATCTCATACCCATTTACCCAGGAGTAAGCCCAATTGAACTCAACAGGACTTACTTTTGAATAGATGTGTACAGGATTGTGCTGTAAATGTCCATTGGATTTAGTTGTTGCTGCTAATTTATATAGTGCCATCAGTGCACACAGTACTTAACAATGTGATGTAACAAAACAGACAGGTCCCTGCCCTGAGGAATTTACAATCTTAAACCATTTTAATGTTCCATTTCAAAATGTCTTTCTTCTGTTGTCTATCCCAGTTTACATGAGTGCACCAATAGCACGGGAAGGGCTTGAAAGCACTTTCCCAGTGTCATGTGAGAAAACAGCAGAAAATAATCTGATTCAGAACAGGGTGATATTGATTCAAGTTTCTTCCTTGGTGCTATTTGGATCTAATATATGCCACCTTATCAGAAGGAAAGCAAAGTGACGATGGGACTAATCCATAAGCATCCATAATTTTCTAACTGTATTTAGGTTAGAAAGAAAGAACCCCCCATTATCCAAAGTTTGATCATCTGAAACTTTGCATTAATTTTGTGTCTTACCATGTACCCACACACACACACACACACACACCACGCACACCCTATCAGAATATCCCATTTACTCCAGCCCCATTTATCTGAGTGATTTATTTTATTATATTTGGTGCTACTGCTAGTGTTGTTATTTTACTGAATCTATATCCTGTCTTACCATCTATCTCAGCCTTCCCTAACCTGGTGTCTGCCAGATGTTTTAGACTTCAACTCCCATAAGACCCAGCCAGCATGGTCCATGGTCAGGATTGCTGGGAGCTGTAGTCCAAAACATCTGGAGTGCACCAGGTTGGGGAAGGCTGATCCAGCTCAAAGAAACTTACAAATTAAAATGGTATGGCATACAGTTCTAGATTAGGCAAGTGTCCTGTATTTCCTGAAGTCCAGATACTGTAGTAACATACACACACTTTCAACAGTAACGGAGGTTAATCGCTGGAACAACATTTGTAGAAGCAAGATGGCTCCTTCCTTATTTATAGTGATATAGCTGAGACACAAGTTTTGGTCAGTGCACGACTGAATAAATAGAATTCTAAAGCCTTAATATACAGCTGATCAGGTCTGACTATTATAGCAGCATCAATTATTTTACTATCAGTGTAATATTTTGATAGCAGGTACTCTGGAACAGGCGCTTTAGATCCATTGCAAATTATAGGACTATGATCTTAATTTGGGGTTGTTGTTATTCCTAGATGTTAGTCAACTTGCACTCTTCATGTGACTCCTCATGTCAGTGAAATCATGTTTTTAGCCAGAGGTAATTATTAGTCAGAGGTGCTGGGGTTAGGAGAGCCAAAGCACCAACATTCCATTTTTGAATGATGAAAAAAAATCTACTTTGTAGTGCAATTCTAAGCATGTTTACTCATAAATAAGTCCCACTGTATTCAGTGGGGTTTACTTCCAGGGAAAGGTGCACAGGATTGCAAACTTAGGTAACATAGTGTAAAATACTTTTTGGTAAGCTTGCTTGGTCCTCATGTCTCCCTTCAAAGCTCCTTCACTTCTGCCTATCAAGGAACCTACGTGCTTTGCCTAAGGTTGGAGAGAAATCTGAGTACGGTAACTGGATTTTGTATTTTCAAAAATGGGGAAATCAGCCATTACTTGTCCCAATAGTCCTAGGTGTGACCTGAAACCTGCAAGATACCTAGTAGACCATAACCCATTCTAATTTGTGACTCTTCCTCCATTCGATGGCTTCAACATCAAGTCAGCCTCCCCCCCCCTCTCCACTCCCATCCATCCCCCTACTTTTTGAAATCTTGCCCCATGAGGAGACTTGGAGATCTCAAAAGCTTGCTCACAATTTTGACCATTTTTATTGGTCTTAATAAAGCAGGGGTGCAGAACCTCAGGGCCAGGGGCCAAATCTCCTGGGGTCCCAATCTGGCCCTCTGAGCCATGCCCCCTTCCCCTGGCCACACCCCCTTTCCCCCTACCACCAATCATTTGGTGGCTTCCCGGGTTTTATACTGTTCCCCCCCCCACTCTAAAATGTTGAAATGCTTCTTCTAAGGCTTAAGTACTGGCAGTAAGAGCTTTAAGATACAATATGTGGGTATTTTTGTGTTTTTGGTCCTGCCCTTTTGCCTTTTGCTCTAACCACCACTATAATATGGCCCCCAAAAGCTTCTCAAAAACAGAATTCAGCCTCAGGCTGAAAGGGGTCCTGCACCCCTGTAATAAAGATATTGCCTGACCATGGATTTTGGAATTTTAACTCTTGTTTAGCCTACTCGATAATATAAACAATAAATGTTTTCTGTTATATGTATGGATCCTTAGATAGATACCAACTTGCTAGAGGTGAAAAGAAAGAAAGAAATCACAGAATTCTATGCATGTTTGCTCAGATGTGTCATTGAGTTCAATGGGGCTTACTCCCAAGTAGGTGAGAGCATAGGTTGCAGCTCAAGTTGGATAGTGTTATAGCCATGTCACATCCCATTGTGATTAATTAATCTGTGTGTGTGTGTGTGTGTGTGTGTGTGTATGTGTGCACACTTGGTTGGTTAAAAAAAAAAAGAGTAGTTTCAGGTGTATATTATATTCATTGTACAAATACAGATAGGGAGCTAATTCTGATCTGATCTGCAAAGTTAACAGAATAAGGCTCAAATTCAGCAACAAATCCAAGCATCTACTACAGTGTGGACAATGCAAGAGAATCTTACCCCACAGGAGCCTAAGGGGATCTGCTGACATTGTGTGACCTTGGCCAAGTCCCTTCTGATATGTAAACACTTTCCCTTCCAATTAGATGGGAAGAACTCAAACCACTTTAGGATCCTTCCTTAATACAATGCTATACCAGCATCTTTATTTATTTGTCATCAGCATTAATCTAATGTAGCTCTGGCCAAAAGCCTAAGCACATGCACAATTTTAATGACATACTTACATCTCCTTAGCAGGCCACACATGTATTACTTATATTTATACATTCTAAATTATGGAACTCTCCAAGGAGGGAGGCTGAGATTACGGTATGTTTGTTAACATTGTCAGGTGAGTCATCATTTTTTCCCCTCTTCCAAGAGGAGTCTTCATTTGAATGAGCTTGCATGAAATTACTTCTGGGATCAGTCAGAAAGGGAAAGGGAAGTAGGATATGACTCTCTACTTTATCTAAATTATTTTCACACAGTCACCATGCTTATGCCCTCGTCAGACATACAACCTTTCCTCGTCATTAATTCTCACCTAAACTGTGCTCAAATTATAAGGGACTGGAGCCCTTAACAAAATCTGCAAGGTCCAATTGGGGTCAACTCCTCCCAATTTTAGCCAAGTCATGCCCAAATGAGCAAAAGAAGCTGCCTTATCTAAGTCAGACCATTGGCCCACCTAGCCCAATATTGTCTAGTCTGACTGGCAGCTGCTCTCCAGGGTATTGGGAGGTGCAGCTCTAAGCCTGAAACCCATTTTAAGTGGAGATGCTGGGGATTGAACTTGGGACCTTCTGCATGCCAAGCATGTGCTCTGCCACTGAACTATAGCTCCTTCCTGCTGTCCCTTTCCCAAGAGTAGCCTTCTAAAAATGTAGTTAAGGAGCCATCACAAAGGGGAAAGGGGCCAGGTCCCCACCCCAAACAGCCCTCTTATAATGTGAGTGCTGTGCCTAATACAGCTTCTGGGTTGTGTGGATAAAGCATCCACCAAAGTATCTACAGTGCTACGGCCTGTTGGGTTGTTTGTTTTAGATGTAACACATGTCTTTGGCATGAATAGTTACCCGTATTTTTCCGTCTATAAGACGCCCCCATGTATAAGACGCCCCCCACTGGGCAGTTTCGCAACTGCGCGGTTCTCTCCTTGGCTTACTTCCGTGTATAAGACGACCCTCAATTTTTAGTCTAACAATTTTAGGAAAAAGTATAGTCTTATACATGGAAAAATACTGTAGATTTATAGGATCTGCTTGCTTTCTAAATAGTTGTATGCAAGTCAGACAGTTAGCAGGAGTTATACATATATGTGCATGTCCATAAATATTAAACGGGGAAGAGGTGTTCCCTTTAAGGTTCCAAGACAGGGGTGGGCAACTTGTGGCCTTCCAGATTTTGTTGGACTGAAACCCCCATCAGCCCTAGCCAACATAGCCAATGGTGGCAGATGATGGTGGTTGCAGGCCAACAACATCGGAGGGCTACAAGTTGCCTGCCCCTGTTTCAAGAGAATCTATATGGTATGTATACAATTTATTTGTTCGCGGATATTGCTCTGCCTTTTACAGTAAACATCTGTCCCAACAAATGAAGTAAAGTGGCTCCTTTGAATTTTCAAAGTGAATAAACATGTGCTCAATTGATTCAGCTTGATAATTCATAAGGAATCAACGAGACATTGTTTATTTTTATTTTTTATTTATTTTTATTTATTATATTTATACCCCCACCTTTTTTCCTGCAAGGAACCCAAGGTGGCTTACATAATCCTCCTCTCCATTTTATCCTCACAACAACCCTATGAGGTAGGTTAGGCTGAGAGGCAGGAAAAGTCACTTTTTGGTGCAGGGGAATATGAATGCACTTTAAATGTATCCCTGATCTATAGAAAGGGATGATGTTTGGAAGAGGTCATAGTTAAATTTTACATACAGGGTGAGAGTGAGATGATTTTTTAATTATTATTTAATTGAATGCAGAATAGAAACAGTGAGATGGGCAACTAAAGGAATGCCTCTCATAAAAAGGCATCAGAACTTTTTGCTCAGTTCATTAAGAAAGAAAGAAAGAAAGAAGAAGAAGCTTGGCAGGTGGCTAGAGCAGATGCCAGCAGACTACAAATCCCAACTTTTTACCAGATTTGGGGAGTCTGTCCCTGGCAGGTTAATTCCAGATAAGGTTCCAGACTGTCTGCTCTGGAATGAATCTGGATTGGGTCCCTGAGTTGGAGTAGCACAGGCACTGCCCTGAAGTCTTGAGGCATTGCCATAGAGCAATTACATTATCAGCGCAATCCTATGCAAGTGTTTACTCATTTGTAAATCCCACTGTGTTCTATGGGGTTTGTTCCCTAGTTAAGTGCAGCCAATATGTTACTGCTCCAGTAACAATGTACATAGGCAGTCTTGTGGTGGGGTGACTGTGATGTTTCTTCCCACACCAACACCCACTCCCCTCCCGCTGTGATCCATCTCCATCCTTGTCAGGACTTTCAGGGGCAGGATGTTGCATTCTTTCTGAAATAACAATGTCCGAACAGTCATCAAGAAGTGTAGCCCATTATAGCTATTTATTTATTTATTTATTTAAAACATTTATTTACTGCCCATCAGCCAAAAGGCTCCCTGGGCGGTTTACAAAAACAATACCAAAAAACCAATAAAAACAACAAAAACATAAACATATTAAAATACACCAAGGTAAAAACAAGCAGCCAAATAAATTCAATCCCGAGGTACAGTGGCAATAATAAAAATAATAAAAGGAATAAAATCATCCATTAAAATATTGGGTAAATAAAAAGGTCTTCACCTGGCGCCTAAAAGAATAGAGGGTAGGCACCAGGTGGACCTCCTTGGGGAGTTGATTCCATAGATGGGGTGCCACAACTGAGAAGGCCCTTCCCAATACAGTAGTCTATCTCTGAACAGCATGATTGTTGCTAGATCTAAATCTGGTCAAAGAAAACTTCACAAACTTCTCTAAACAGGGGCAATTACTGTTAGTGAAAAGCAGTGTTGGCAGTGCTGATCAGGCAAGCAGCACTCTGAGGGTTGTACCCATTGTTAGCCCCATTCATTTCAATGGGTCTACTCTAAAAAAGGACTACCATTGAATATAACCCTGAGGCTGCAATCCTGAGCAAGCTCCTGGAGACAATTCACAGCCAATATTATGTTGCCAGTCTGTTGCGAGTGACAGCAGCAAGAGACCGTGGGCGGGAACCCAGGTGCCTAAATAAGCCCTTTCCTGTGTCCCTGCCCTAATTGAGCCATTGGCTCAGTATCTGTGACCAACCTGACCTGTTACCTGACTCCTCTCTCCTCCCCCACTCGCAAATCTTCTCCCTGGCCCCAGGTGAGGGGCCAGTGGAAGTCTGATGCTTTGAGTCCTTATTTCAAACATGTGTTTGAATTGTTAGTAAATTTCATGTGGAAAATCTGAGAGGGGGTTGCTTCTATTTTTAAATTAACTTTGATTGAAAATATTCAGAATTGCTGGCGTTTATTATCTTGAAGAAATTCAGGCAATGGGCTTTCCTAAAGAATCTTGTTTCAGCACTTTTGGAAACAGTAAGGAAGTTCATCATTCTCATCCTCATCGCATGGTTTTCCTCCTCCTATGAGTGACAGAGCTTGAGGACAGCATTCACTCCTGCAGACTAAAAAAGAAGTTTGTTTTGGAACAGTGAATTTAGATCATAGTACAGCTGCTATAAGGAATCTGACTGTGTGCAAAAGGCAGGAAATTATTTCTGTCCAGTTGAATGAATATAATAACTGGGGGAGGGAACAACCATTACTGGAAAACATATTTGTCGCAGAACCCCATCCCTCTTGCATCCAACAGCCAGTATGTATGAACACCACATTCAGTTTATATACACCCATTAACACATGCTCAGGACCTGGTCTGTGAACCATGAAATGTAGGATCCAAGCTACCCCTCCTACTAAATATGCCACTTCTCTTTGCCCTCCAGGTCTGCTTGCGGTATTGTTCTTTTTCTGCCTTATCTTCATGCTCCACATTTCAGGCTTCTCTTTTCCATATGAAATCTTTTCTTTAAATGAGTGAAACTGAGAGTGAATATAAAACTTCTGACAGCAGCTGATAGCTGTGCATGTTTAAGTGAGGTTGGAATGAATGACCTTTCATTGGAAACCCATAGAGTAATTCGAATCTGGATTTCCTTGATCAGTGAGTGCCAGTGGCACCAGATTAGGCAGAGAGAAGGATTCTCCCCTTTTTATTCTGCCCACACCAATATACACAATAAAACCACATTAGAGAACTGTATCATCCACATGTACTAAATTACCCGAAGGTGGAGAAAGATTTTTACAGGATTTTTCTCACGCTGGGATCCAGTATGTATACTGTAATCAAACCTTATATCTGGCACCCATGCTGTCTGTGAATATAGATAGGCAGGCTACTTCAATTGTATGAGCTATAGCTATTTGGAGGGTAAGGCAACATACTCCGCTTAAACTCAGAGGCACTCTTAATGTGTTTCAAAGCTAAGCACTTACACAGACAAAAAGGCTCCAAGTGAGTTAGCACAACCCAAGGATTTTGTGACTCCTTTTTAAAAAAGACTTACTGCTAAGCTGGTTATTACTTGGATGGGAGACCCCTCCTCTAGTTTCCTGCATTGAGCAGGGGGTTGGACTCGATAGCCTTGTAGGCTCCTTCCAACTCTATGATCTATGAAATCTATGAAAGCATTGACTGAGGAGGAGGATGAGGAGGAGGAGGAGAAGGAGGAGGAGGAGGAGGAGGAGGAGGAGGAGGAGGAGGAGGAGGAGGAGGAGGAGGAGATGCTCTACTCCACATTTGTCTTTCATTTCCTGTGTATAACACTTGCATGTCTCCCTCTAACAAGTGATTTTCGGTCTTTTTATTGCTGGTGGAAACTATCGGCTTAAGATCAACTTGTGAAGCCCTGGCTCAAATCATAGCTCTGAGTGCATTAGGTAGTCTTGGGCAAGCTGTTCTTTCTCAGACTCCATGAGAGTAGCATGAGACAACCTTACAGGGTGGTTCTTGCAAAGTTTACAACAAGATAGAGTACATCATCCTTGCCCAATGGTGCTCCCCAGATGTCACATTCATAGATCATAGAGTTGGAAGGGGCCTACAAGGCCATCGAGTCCAACCCCCTGCTCAATGCAGGAAACTAGAGGAGGGGTCTCCCATCCAAATAATAACCAGGCCTGACCCTGCTTAGCTTTCCACGCTCAGACAAGCTGAGCCAGCATGAGCCACTGGACTGCAGCTCCCAACATGTCTGGGAATGATGGGAGTTGAAGTCCAACACATCTGGAGGGCACCAGGATGGGCAAGGATGATGTACATGAAGTGCTTTTTTAATAGTATGAACATTGGCTATATAAATGCTTGTCATCACACATTTTTCCTAAAGAACCAATGTATCTGTATGAGTGATGGGTGAACTGACCCAACTGTGATTCAGAATCAGGCATAATTTATAAGTCTTATCAGCCTTCCCCAACCATGTGCTCTCCAGTTTTATTTGAGTACAACTTCCATCATCCCCAGCTACTGTGCCCATTTGCCATGTTGGCTGGGGATGGTGGGAGTTGTAGCCCAACACATCTGAAGAGCATGTGGTCGGGGAAGGCTGGAGCCATAGCTGGATGAAAACTCAAAACATGGTCCAGTTTTAGCACCTGCTCATTGCAGAAGTGCACCGCGTCCTCTTTTGCATTTGGACATCTCTTGGATATGTCCAGAGTTAATGCTTGTCTCCGTCTCCCCCCGAAGTTCCAGCAAAGCCATTCTGTGGCTCTGACTTCAACAGCCCCTGTTAAAGGTATGGATTGTCTCCTTACCTGTCACTTTGGTAGTAAAGTCGTTTGCTAAACAATTGCAAGACTCTTGGCATGACTCCTCAGCAGGACATTTCCCACATGAGCTGTCACGGGCACGGCTAATTTAGAAGATTTGCTCTTCTAGAGGATAAGGGGCAGCCTCCTTCGGTTTCATGTCCTTAATTAAAGGACTCATAGCTTAAAAGGAAAAAAAGACAGCAAGCTATTACCCCGTTATGGAATTTAAGGAATAATTATAGCTTGCTTTGGCCTTCACACCCAGTCAGCGGCATGATCTGTGCCTTAGAATTTTGCAAGGGTATACCCTGGGCTTAAATTGAGTCAATGCTTAGCAGGATTTTCACCCAAGAAAATGGTTGTCTTTTGCCAAAGTTTAAGCTCAGCTCAGAAAAAATGTGCATTTGAGCATGTGCAGATTCCCTTCCCCCTTGCCACTGAGTAACCACTATCAGCATCTACATACCAGGAAGAGGGCAAAACATCCAGGCAAGTTTCAGCCACAATCCCTCTGATTTGCTGTGCACAGAGATAAGTTTGCAATGGCAGTAATGGGGCTTTTAGAGGCAACTTTGCAGTTGCGGAACTGTGATAAAAAGCCTGGCTATGTGGTGGTGGTGGTGGTGGTGGAAGTGATAGTGATGAGGATGAGGATGAGGATGAAGAACAGGCACTCAGACCATCTTTATGTGGAACTAAAAGGAGTAATCAGTACTGAACACTGATTTCCTTTGAATGCACAATTTGACCTAATTTCCTGGGTAAACTTTGACTCCATTCAGTTTGATCTAATGAAACATCACCTTTCATTATGCCACAGTGCTCTTATTATAAAAGGATACAAAAGCATGACTTCACACAACACATAAATTCATTTATGGAATTCACTGCTACAAGATGTAATGATGGGCAGTAGCTTAGATGGCTTTAAAGGGGAATTAGGCAAATTCATGGAGGAGAAGGCTATCAGTGACTTCTAGTTATGATAATAACTAGATGGAACCTCCAAGGTCAGGAGCAATATGCCTCTTGATGCCAGTTGCAGGGGAGCAGCAACAAGAATGACTATTGCCTTCCGGCTGTATTTCTGTGGGCTTTCCATAGTCATCTGGTTGGCCGCTGGGGAAAAGAGTGCTGAGTTAGATGGAACTTTTGTGTGTTCCAGCAGGGCTTTTTTAAGGTTCTCATAAATGCCACATAGCAAGCCAGTCTCAAATTACATAAGCAAATTGTGAATTAATCACCGATTACAAACTCACAAACTCTAAATAATAGATAGTGGATTCATGCATGACAAATGTGAACACTGCCTGCATCAAACTGCATCCTGCCTTCAGCTTTTGAGTTCCGGAAAGTTTAACTTTATTTCAAACCTCTGTCCAACTCCAATTTATTTAATTTCCTGGCTGTGCTACCAACCCTTAGCAATCCTTCATTTTTTTTACTGTGTGACTATTTGCAATTGCTATGCTAGGAATAATAATACATCCTTTCTTCTATGCTTCTTTTATCCATTTAAACTGTGAGCTCTTTAAAGTAGAGATCATCTAACAATGCAAAGTGAAAGCAAGTGATCATTTTGTGTTCACATGGTGTCATCAGTTTATATAGAGCATGCATATTTCAGATATATTTGTCCGGCAGTGCTATTATGGTTGTGCAGGAATGCATTAGGCTTTTACCGACTTCTGCTGGGAGGGGCTGTGCATGTTGTCAAACCTACCACTTTTCTGTGATTGCTTGGAGGTTCTAAAATGGAGGGTAATAAACATGTTGTAAGATTTTTATTTGATTCTATAGTGCTCTCATGTGTTCAGTGATGAGTGCCTAGTTACCCAAAGTTAGACCTCTGCTTCTAAAGACAGCAAAATCCTTTATTTCATTAAAGCACAAAAGGCACAGGATCAACACTGCTACGATCATATTACGGTGCTTCAGTTGCATAGTGGAAACAGTCTTCCGTAGGTGCAAGATTCCAAGAGAATAGATGTGAGTCAAAGTAGAACCCCTTCCGGGTGTTATACACCTTATGTCGTGAAGGGGGTCCACCAGTTGAAAGGGCTAGTAGTGGGGCTGCACCAGTGGCCCCCACCATGACATTGCATGGCTTTCCAGTCAGAGAGAGAGGTGGGTGAACAAGCAATTTGCAATGATGAAGAAGATGAGCAAGTCCAGGGGGCTCTTGTCAGTGGGCCCCTGAGGGGGTGTGGGGCCCTTGGCAGTTGCCCAACCATGCCTAGCCTTGATGCCAGCCCTGGAGTAAACCTTCCCCATATCCACTCTCCTGCTGAAAATTACCACCTCCAAAAAGCTGCTATTTGTGCCCAAAGCATTGCTTGTGGCAAATGGTGGTGTCAAGGGGAAACAGCAGCATTGGGATTCAGTGGGATAAAAGTGTAGAGGAAAGCATTAAAGCCTGCCCCATGCCTCAGACTTGAATAGGGATCACTCCACCCCCACAGACCTGCTAGTCATAAAAATAAATAAAAAAATACAAGGAGGAGAATCCCAAGTGCAGGATTCAAAAGTCTGTTCAATATCACATCTGGTACGACTCTAAAGTTCTCCTAGAACTTAACCTGTGTAAAAAATAAATAAATTACCATCTCCAGTGTATTGCATGAGAGCAAAACACTCAGCTAAAGCTACACAGTGCAATCCTATTCATTTTTATTTAGAAGTAGTAAGTCTCACTGTGTACTATGAGTTTTACTCCAAGGTATGTGCGGCTTGCAGTCACAGTATGTTAATTTTCTGGTAAGGACTACCCTTACAAAATGGAACGCATTATATAAATAAAGGTTTTTTTAATAGAGAAAAGGCAGAAAAAATAGAATAAAGATGGCAAAATAAGGTTGATTCTTTTTTGGGGGGGGTTGTTTTTGTTTGTTGTTTTGCCATGCGGTGAAAAAACAGCTCTTTAGGAAGTACTGTGGTGACCAGGCATGAAGGTGGTGATGATGGCGATGATGCCACATAGCCAATCGGAATTCGGTACATTACAACATTGCTGGGGGCAAACAAAGCCATTTTGGAACGAGGGCAACAATGCTTCCTTCATCACATTGCTCTCACTATGAAAGCAGGAGTAATGCCATGCCCTGTGGTAGACGACTCCTGATAATTGCAAGAATTGGGGGGGGGGACCTTTTGGCAGGTGGTGAAAGTGTTCATAGAAAGCTGCTCCCCTGTGTTGCTCAGCTCTAGGTTTCTCCTTTGGCATCTAGGAATCTATCAAGTCAATAACTTTTATATCAGATAAGGAAGGCTGCCTCAAGCTTCTCTTCCGGAGCATAAAGCTAGTAAAATCCCAAGCATATTGAGGCCTCCTGCTCCCGTTATTTTCTGTCCAACTGTGAGGCACTTAAAGATTAGTGCGGCACTGAATTTTCATGCGGTTTCATTTTTGCTGTACTAGTTGCCATCGGCGGGGGGGGGGGGGGAGACGCACACGAAAAATATTCATGAAAAACGCTTGGTTTCTTGTCTTTCATGCTCTTTTCAGGCCTGTTAGCTGCTTTCTACAGCTGCTTTAGAATCATCATCATCATCATCATCATCATGGAATCTTCACTCCATGATTCCAACTGATCAGGGATTAAAGACGCAATCCTGTGCATGTTTAGACAGAAAAAAGGCCTACAACTACCAATATGCTGGGAGTTGAAGGCCTTTTTTCTGTCTAAATATGCATAGGATTGTGCCCTAAATTGATGAAACCGAGGAGCACTTAAAAAAAAAGTAACCCACCACCTAACCATGTATCAATTAATTCCATATGCATTGCATGAAGAAGTACTTCTTTTTCTCAGTTTAAAACTTTTAAACAGTTTTAAACAGTTTTAAACAGTCTCATTGGATCACAGAGCTGGAAAGGACCTTGGAGGTCATGTAGTCCAACCCCCTGCTCAATGCAGGATTTGAAATGCAGGATAAAGCTACAGCATCTCTGAGAGGTGGCAGTCCAGCCCTGCTTAAGTGCCTCCAGATAAGGAAAACCTACCACCTCCTGAGACAGTCTATTCCACTGTTGAACAGCTCTTATTGATTGTGAGGTGTTTCCTAATGTTTAGCCGAAATCTGCTTCCCTGCAATTTCCACGGATTGGTTCTAGTCCTGCCCCCCAGAGCAACAGAGAATAACTCCGCTCCAACTTCTTCATGACAGCCATTCAGATATCTGAAGACCACGCTCATGTCTCCCCTTAATCCTATCTTCTCCTGGTTAAACATACTCAGCTCTTTCAAGAGATCCTCATAGTAGGACTTGGTTTCCAGGCCCCTCACCATCCTGGTTGCCCTTCTCTGGATGCTTTCCAGGTTCTCAATGTCCTTCTTGAAAGGCAGTGCCCTGAACTAGGCAACACTCTAAATGTTTTGAAAGAGAATAATTTTATCTATTCAACTGTACCACACACATTTATTTTAAATTTACTCCCTGCTTGTCAGCCCTCTGGGCCCCTCACCCACCATTACTTTATTTGTCGTGGCTTTCCCCCCCACACACACACACACTTTTTTTGTTAGTTTTATTTTCAAATAATTGTTTTTTTAAAAAAAACCAACAACAACTCAATCATAACTTTAAACATTTTCTTTTCATGCCCCCCTCCCCAGTAATCTTTTTTCATATAAAAAAAAAGAAAGAAAGAAAAGTACCAACCCATTTAGCCTTTTTTTTAAATGGGAGAAAGTATAAGGGAGATTCTCCAACCCCTTGATCAGTTTGATTACTGAGATACATTTGTCCAAACGTCAAAATTTTGTGAAACTGAAACAGCGCCATATAAGAATCATCAAATGCTGGATACTTGGCACAGTTCAGATTTTGTACAATGCAAGTGTTGACATTTTGTAGTCTGAGACAAGACATTACTTACATTAAAGTTGTAATATAATTACCGGTATCACAGTCTGTACCATTTGGATTTCATTACCCTCTAATGTCACTGCTTACAATTCCAGTCTCCCCCTTCTCCCACCACCATGTGCATATACACCTGCTAACCAGGGGAGGCTGGTGATTCCTGTGTCAGTGGGACTCCTTATCCATTGCATCTTTTCGTTTGAGCTTTATAGGAGCTATCCATGGTGCTGAAACACAACCCCACCCCACCCCAATAGGTTCACGGCCATGGAGCACCATGCATAGCTCCTAGAAAGCTCAAACAAAAAGATTCAATGGATACAGGCCTGTGGTTCACACTGGCTCAGCTTGTCTGAGCGTGGAAAGCTAAGCAGGGTCAGGCCTGGTTATTACTTGGATGGGAGACCCCTCCTCTAGTTTCCTGCATGGAGCAGGGGGTTGGACTCAATAGCCTTGTAGGCCCCTTCCAACTCTATGATTTATGAAACCTATAAGGAGCACCACAGCAGCAGTCACTAGCCTCCACCGCTGCTAGCTGAAGATAACACTTCATGCTTCTGATGAAGTGGACTGTAGTCCACAAAATCTTATGGCCATAATAAATGTGTTGGCCTTTACAGTACCACAAGACTCTTTGTTGTTTATGCTTCCTGTAATATCATTCAAGTTTTCAACCCGACAAATCAACTCAGTACTTACTTCAACCACAATTTCAGGACGAAGTAGCCTGACAGAGGTAAGGGGAAAATAGAAATAAAGCGCTTAATAGTTCACAGAACAACGTTCCTTTCCCCCTAGGAACCCACTGCACCACAAAAGCATCCAGAACCAGAAGCATCACTTTCTGAAATTCAGTTAGGTTTACTGGAGACTTGCAATCAGGCATTGAGCGGCAACTGGAGCTACAACAGCTGCACACCACACAGAAACTCTGGGGTAACAGCCTCTCCGAATTCCATTCCCATGCTCAATCTCTTGTCCTTCTCCAGATTTTTGTAATCACACTCCCTAATCAATTTAACTGTGTTGCTCACACACCCCAATTCCAAACTTGATGCAGCCTTTTCTTCCTTTAATTGTTTTTGCTGACAGTTGTCAGGTTGCTCAGATCTGGCCATCAATACCACTGTTTGGTCCCACTCAATTCATGCTTTTATCATCCCTTTGGCATGCAGATGTGACTGACAGGAATAGTGAGACATGCATATATCTCTCATAGCTCTTTATATCACACCTTTTGTTTTTGCCCCCCTCCCCACACATTTTGTGTGCTGGAATTCTTGGGCTGATGGTAAGATTTTTGAGATGATGTTCCATATCTCAGAATTACATAGCAGTGCTTGCATTAGGGCTCAGACACTGAGATAAAGTAACTTGCCTAATGAAACAGGAGGCCATTGACACAGCTGAAAATCCCCACTCAGTGGCGGCTGGCTGCTGAACTTTAAAGGGACTCTCCATGGTGCTGAAGCCCAACCACCAAAAATAGGATCAGCACCATGGATGGCTCCTTAAAAGCCCAGTAAGAGTGGACGCACTGCTGCCCCACTGACATTGGAGCCACCAGCCTCCACTGATCCCACTCACCTTCTGCCTTTTTGATGCTCCAGGTCCCTCATTCTTTCCAACTGTGCTCATAATCCACAGTCTCAAGGACCTTATATATACAGAACCTACTGTCCATAATATATGAAATAGCACATACCACTGACTAGACAAGGTCCTTGGGCAGCATGAACAGGAGCCGCCAGGTATATCCCGCAGGCTAGATCCAGATTTAGTTGCGTGCAACTGGCCTGGCAGAAGCGGACTTCTCTACCCTCTCCTTCCCCATGGAAGCCCCTCCAGCACTCCAAAAATGCTACGCAGAGGGTCAGGGGACCCTGCTGAATGGGGTGAGCTGTGCTGTGGGTGGGAGGGGGATCTCCCAAAATTGGGCACGGGCACCTTCCATGAGTGGAGCCTAGTGGTGTAAGAGTAAATTTTGAACTGCAGGTGCTCATCATGACAGTTCCCATAGCCACACCCCCACCAAAAGAGTGGAGAGCCCAAACATTCAGACTGCTGTGTTGAGCCATATCAACCAGTTCTAGCAGTTTTCATCTCCAACAGGAGCAGGTCTTTTATAAAGCTAATGGGTCTTAATGGCCCATTCAAGACCAACTCACTCCAAAGTGCTTTGCATTACAGCAGGGAACAATATGGGAATATCAGTCCCCAACCACCAGCACCCAGCTAATGTGAGGATTGCAGCAAGGCTCAGAGGGAACAAGGAAGTCTAGGGGGGGGGGGAGTGTTAGATGATGTCAGCATCCCTGCTAATAAAAAGGTGCCGGAGCTGCGCCCCTGTGAGCCACAGCCCCACTACACCACTGGTGGAGCCTTTCCATCCACATAAGGCAGATCCTGCATCCAACCTCCCCTGTATGGGTCCTGACCCTTCCCACCACAGGTCCACAGTCTCCTTTCACACTTCTCCACCAAAAAGGTATTTCCCACTAGATTCAAAGCTCAGCAGATATAAAAGGTGAACAGGGCTATTTGCAAATGCTGTGACTGATAGTCAAGTGAATCGGTGGCTCTGAGCTCCAGTGCCACTGAATACCTGCTTCAGGGGAGCAAGGGCAGCAGAGGGCTCCTCCTGCCTTCAGCTGGGCCCTGCTTGTGGACGTCCGAGATTTGGTTGGACATTGTGAGAAGCAGGATGCTTGACTAGAGGGACCTTTGGTCTGATCTAGCAGGACTCTTCTGATCTTCTTAATTTCGTGGTTCGCCTTTTAGAAGTCTATTCAGTGGCATTTGAATCCCTGAAACTAGAAGGAGCAAAATTGCAAAATGGATAAAACCCTGTGACTCAGAACTGCTGCTTTTCTGTTCAATTGGCTGCAGTTATCTATTGTTCCACTGAAATGTTAGTGGGTTGTAACAAAGGGAAAGTGCGACAGAAACTCAAAAGCAGTAGCCACTAAAGGTTGGCAGAATAGGACAGACAGGGCACTTAACACTGCAATTACCATTGGAACATCCAGATTTTCCCAGAAGAACTTTCTCTGATCTACATAATAACTTTCTCTGATCTACTATCCTCTGGCACTAACAAATCCTCATCCTCCTTTCGTTCTCCTTCTTGCTCACAGAGAGAGAGAGAAATGCTAACGGCATCTCCTTAAGTACTAACTAGCAACATCCTAATTACCTCTTCCTCCTGAATAACTAGCTTATTAAATCCAGAAGGTCCCAAAATAATCCCCGCGGAAACTACATTGTGGATTAGCCAGCAAAGGAATAAGCCATCCTGTTATTTACTTTGGAATTAGATGAGGCTCCTCTTATATAACTTCCCTCCGTGCCATTTACATAGCAGTGCTTGCCTGAAATCAGACCCCATTTCAGCTTCAAACCAGGTGTAGCAGCCTTCCCCAGCCTGATGTGTCCTCTAGATCAGTGTTCTCCAACCTTGGGTCCCCAGATGTTTTTGGCCTACAACTCCCAGCATGCCCCAGCCAGCTACGCTGGCTAGGGCATGCTGGGAGTTATAGGCCAAAAACATCTGGGGATCCAAGGTTGGAGAACACTGCTCTAGATGTTTTGGACTGCAACTCCCAGCATTCCTGAACATTGGCCATGCTAGCTAGGCCTGATGGAAGTCCAAAATATCTGGAGGACACCAGGTTGGGGAAGGTTGGTGTGTAGGGTCACAAGGCGATTGCTGATACTTTGCATAATAGCCCTGTTCATATGATCAGTCAGGAGCAGTGAACCAGATCATGGTGGCAGCCTCCACATGTCCATTGGCTCTTCTCCACAGAGCCAATGTATGTACATTCTGTTTGCAGGATTCCCGACCATTTGGACAAGGGTGTATATATGTACTCAAGCTGTATATGTGTAAGCTCTGTGCTGAAGAGCCATCAAATTGCTGAAGAGCCATTAAGGGGCCGTGGCTCAGTGGTAGAGCACATGCTTTGCATGCAGAAGGTCCCAGGTTCAATCCCCAGCATCTTCAGGTAGGGCTGGGGGAAAGTCCCCTGCCTGAAACTGTGAGCTGTATTCTGATGATGCAGGAATTCACTGAGTAATCAGGCAAGATCATGGGGAGTGGAGTTTTCTCCTCTCTATGGCAGCTGTGCAAAAGTTCCCACTTCTGAAGTTATGCATTTTGGAATGTGGACAATCACAGAAAAGTCATTTCATCATGTCCACCTTTTGTGACCCGCCATCCAATCTGTTTATGCAGATGGTATGCAAATTCATCCAATTATAACTGACCATTTTAAGCAATATCACTGCTAACTTCCTATAACCCATATGATGTTTCCAGTATCAACACTGGTAAGACCCCAGGCTGTGCACATGGCTTCAGATAAGAATTTAAAACCTGAATTTCAGGAATTTGGCCGAGTTCAGGTGAGATTTCATTCCTTTAGTTGTGATCAGTGACTGGGGAAGTAGGTCGTTCCCTCTAAGCCCTACCGTGTAAGGATTTGGTGACTTCTAATCCAGCTATTTTGAGGATCGTAAGTCTTGCTGCTGCAATAAGGGATGGGCAAATCTGTCAGTTTCACTTTCTCCCAACATTTGAATTGTGTAAATTTCAAGTTCTTTGTCTCTCGAATATGGATTTTGCAAATTTTGGTGAATTCTTATCAGAAACTAACTGAAATGGAATCCTCACCCATCTCCACCAGCCAAATTCAATAGGTACAGCAATTCCCAGCATGGAGAGGACCGTGTCAGATAAAAAGAGGTGGCAACCCTAATTTCTCACTAACATGGTTGAATACACAGGGATTCAAAGCCAGGCTTTTAGGAACAAAGCGCTCAAAGCCCTGGACTTGGATGGATGAATCTTCCAGTTTGGGTTTCTCCCACATTCAGTTAAATCTCAAATTCTGTTTGTCTCAGATATGGACAACTTTGCCAATTTTGGTAGATTCTTATCAATACGGAACTGAAACAAAATTCTCACCCATCCCAAAATTAAGATTCTATTTTTAATCTGTATTTTACTGGTCACCACCTGGGGTGCCATTTTTTTGCTGGAACAGCAGGATATTAAATAAATAAATAAATCATTATACATATATAGTCTGGAAGAAAATTTAATGTCCTGTTTTCTTAGCTCCCCTCTAGTGACTTCTACCTAGAATCAGCCTTAGTTTCATCATCTGAGACCTCATTTTCTTTCTGCATCCTAGAGCATTTACTCTAGGTATCCTGTACCCAATGTTGTGCCTGCAACTTGGGATATACTTTTCCCCTTGCTGTTGCAAGAAGCTGAAGTCCAGTGAGGTTAGGGCCCAGGGATGGTATATTTTGGACAAAATTGGTTCAAACATTTCAGCCTCTAAACTGAACTTCAAATTTGCCTTGTGAAACAGGGGTTTCAATTGATCAGGGCAGGCTTGGCTCCATCCAGTCTCTGCTCCTGATGTTGATGACTATCCTGTAAATCAGAGACTGGGAAGCTGTGGCCCTCCAGATGTTGCTGGACTACAATTCCCATCAGGTCCAGGCAGCACAGACAATGGTCAGGGCAGATGGGAGTTATAGTCCAACAACATCTGTTGTAAATATTTCTGGGTCACGTTGCAGCTGCTGCTTGAGCAACAGGCTAACTCTGTATTTGTGGTCCTGTTTCTCCATGCCTGTATTATCTCCTTGTTGCTTAGAATCTACTGATATTATTGCCTCATCCAGGATAGAGCTTGAGTCTGCTATTACTTCCTGCAGTACCTCTAAAGACCATTCTGAATCATAGCCTCCTATTTATAATGAGATCTGAGAAACCTGATTAAAACTTTTTTCTTTTCTTTTCTTTTTCTTTTTTTTTAATAAAAATGTAGTTCACAGAGTGTCCAAAGAATTCTCTTGGCTTGTTTGCAGGGCAGTAGAAGTTAAACTTTTGCTGCTGCTGCTCCTCCTCCTCCTCTTTTTAAAATATATATGATGCTGTGTGCATCTTATGTAAGAGTCGCACAAGTGCTCAGTAAACTAAACAGTCACTGGGCATCTAGGTCAGTTTCTTCAACTATAGGAAGGGAGAGCTTTGCTGAAAAAACAACTCTGTGTTGGATGAGTTCCACTAACATTCTGGCCCCTCTGGACCTTGGAATATCCTCCTGCAAGATGCTCATATCTCCATGTTAAGAACTTCCCCCTTGTACCTAGTACAAGGTCTTTATTCCACTCCTTTGGGCCTTCTCAGGTCATGAATTGTCTCCCATTGCTGTATATCCAACTGCTCCCAGTGATGTTTAACCACTGACGTCAATGAGCCATAATAGTATCTGCAATCTCATTATGATAGCCCTCATCCTCCCACCTTGCTTCCTGTTCCTGTTGGAAGCAAGAAACAAGCAGGCATGAAGGGTCAGAAGAGCCCAAAGCATAGAAATATGCCACAGACTGCCACAGAGAAGGAGGAGGCACAGATTAAATAAGAAGAAGGCTTTAAACTGGCAGCTTATTTTATTGGCAATTTTAGTGAATTTAAGATTGCACCTAGAGCCAGCAAGTAGCTAGACCTCCATGGCTAAAGATAAAAGTTTAAAAGCAGGAGAGGAGATGGTCAGAATTCAGTAAATAGAGCACAATGGCAAGGTTTTTGGACAGCCTGTCTCATAAGTTTTATCCAACTAGGTGTTGAAATATTGTGATCCTAGTAGGTTAAAGAGAGTGGCATAGCACAGAATCTCATGCTACAATGTTTTAGCAACCAGCCTTATGAACAACCAACTGTATTTGTGCAGCACAATCCTCAGCATATTCTCTCAGAAGCAAGCACCGAGTTCGAAGGGATTTACCTCCTGGTCAACATGCTTAGTATACAGCCTTATTATAAATAGCCAGTGCTAGAGAAGCCTGGGGAAGTGTCGATATCTTGTTTAAAAGATTGACCAAATGCCATAGTGATCTCTTTTTAAGCAAGCTGGGAGCAACAGGCAAGAAAGGCACACGACTGCCCCATGAGCCCTACTGGACTCTTTCCAGACTCAAGAAGCTTTTAATCCTGCATGGTGGGTGGAACAAGGTCAGCCAAGCTGCAGGCCCAGATAGAGCTATTTCAATTCACATTATATCCCAGGCTTTATTCATTCTCCAGATCACACTCTTCTACCCTAGATTAATTCATCCCAGTCATTCCACCCACCCCCATCAAATCTCCCCTCATTCTATAGTATAATTACAAACACAAGTACTATTTAGAATCAGCACTCCACACATAGGCAGTTATTGTTGCAACAGTGGGGGAAACCCACTTGGATGGCATGTAAGAGAAGATGTTTCAAGGGTGATAAAGGTTAGCTAATCCATATTAACAGGTTGATCTTATGAGCTGCAATACTGGCACGGTGGCTCATAAGATCAGTGTGCTTGCTTGCCCTGAACAGGGATTCCGCCCCAGCGTTCCTGCTGAGCTAGCAACAGCTCTGGCTACCGTAAAGATTGCAGAACTGATGGTAGCAACTGGGCCATACAGGAGCATATCACACTAGAGTAGAGTGGGAACACAGTTGATAACAATTCTGCATTCAAACATGAACCTAAAGAGTTTTTGAGTTGCTTGAGCCAATACCTTGGCACAATCATGCAGCAGGTGATTGCCCTTCCATATAGCAGGTACTTATGATCTCCAGGGCCCCAGGTAGCAGTCTTTCCCAACCTTGTTACTAAGATTTAAAACAAAAACAAAAGCAGAGGTTCCAATGATTGCACTTGGGATCTTACATCCAAAGCACTTGCTCGACTCAGCTATGCCCTCTATCCTGATGCTACCATTCTGTTCACACTTACCTGGGAGTACCACTCCATCAAAGCCACCCAGAGAACATGTGTTGATGATGGGCAGCCATATAGATATGGTAAACAGTGTGAAGACAGTGGGGCTTATTTCTGAGTAAACACGTAGAGGAGTGTGTTGTCAGTGACCTCTGGCCCCATTCACGTATGATAAGGCTTCTGCTACAATAAAGCATGCTTTGGGGACACAACAACTAAAGCAGATCCCTGGAGGATATCAGTTTTTAAATTGAATAGTCTGTTTGTTTCTGAAAAGTGGGACAAAATTACAATTGCCTTTGTTCCTTGATGGCATAGAAAAAGTGAACATGATAAAATAATCTTGTTTTGTATTATTATTTATTATTTAAACTGCTTGTCTACTAATTGACATCCTAAAATCTCTAAGTGGTTTAAATAAAAAAAAAAAAGTACATAAAATACAATATACAACCAATGTAAAAACAATATAAAATAATAAATACATTTAAAACGTTACACAAATAGTAAAACAGCACTGTGCGATTAAAAGTCAGGGAATGCCTGAGTAAATAGAGATGTCTTCAAGAGGAGCCTAAGTTTCCACCTCTCGGAACATATGTGAGAGAGCATTCCAGAGAGTAGGTGCCACCAGGGATGGGGACTCAGACTCGAGGACTCGACTCGTGAGTCGGACTGAGTCCCCCCTCTGACTCGACTCGGTCTCAAGTCCCAATATTTTTAATGGGACTCGAGACTCGACTCGGGACTCGAGACCAAGGACTCTTCGACATCCCTGGGCTGTGCCAGAAGGAGTGGAGAGGAACGCTGATTGCCGGCGAAGAGCGCATGGAAGCGAGGTGTGCCGCTGCTCGGCCACTATGGATGGCTACCAGGAGTGCAGCCCCAACAGTGTGTCAAGATTTATTTTGATTGATGTGTTGCTGTCAAGGTTCCACTACTGCAGGGACCCCTTGATCTGCCTTTGGGAGATATCTGCCTCTCCCCAAAGACCCAGTCCTTTGCCTGCTTCCCCCAGTAACGTGGGTGTAGGCTGTAGGCGTGTGAATAACTCACTCCAAACTCCAGGGTACACAACAAACTTTACTTATAGTAGTAGGGAAATTACTTAATAGAGTGGTTTTAAATCAAAAGCAGGTATGATAAACTAAAACAAACAAACAAACAGTCCAATGATCTCTAGTTTAACTTCAGTCTACCTAATTCCTATGCAGTCAGCTAGCCAAGTTCTCTCTCTGCTTCTCTCTCTGCTGTTTCTCTCTGCTGCTCAGCACACACTCTCCAACTGCTAGCTGACCACACCCCACATATATAGTCTTCCCAGGACTGGAAGGTTATGACCATGTGACCTTGCACTGGAGAACTGATTCTAAACTTCTATTGGGTAACTTAAAACTCTCAAACTCCCCCTCCCATCGTGGAGTGTTTGGGCCTTCAGGCTTCAACAAACTGAAGCCTGTGTAGGCCTCAACAAACCCAATCCAGTGTAGGCCTCAAACCCTCACAGTTGCGTACTTGGGAGAGGCAGAAGAAGGACCTGAGATTACTCTGTGTGCCTGCTCTGAGTGTGTTTCTGGTTCCAGCAAGTTCATCACCAGTGGAGTGGGTGTTCAGTGAGGGTGGAATTGTGATGAGATCTCACTGTTCCAGAATGGGGGCCAAACATTTAGAAAAAATCATGTTCCTCAAATGCAACATGGATAAGTTTTAGTAAGTACAGCAAGTTTATTTTTTAAAATCATTTTTCTAAAATGCAACCTTTCAGACATTTTGGGTTTGGCTGCCTCTGCATGTCTGTTTGGGGTTCCCAGCTTCCTCTGCCTGCCTGGTCTCTTCTTGACCAGTTCAACAGTTGAATTGTCCAAGACAAAGGCCTCTGCCTGCCTGCTTTGGGGTTCCCTGCCTCCTCTGCCTGCCTGGTTATTTTGGGTTTTTCTGCCTGGTCTGTTCTTGCCAAAATCAGTTGCAGAGTTTTGAAATAAAAAGGCACACTTGTGCCTAGAATTTATTTAAACCACACATCTGAAGTAGCCTTATTTTGTTGGGAAAAAAACCCATTGATTTTAATAGGGACTCGTGGAGTCAGCTTTGGGAGTGACTCGTGACTCATGAGTCACCATTTTGGACCTCAGACTCGAGACTCGGGTCCAAAGACTCGTGACTCGACTCGTGACTCGAGACCAAGGACTCTTCAACATCCCTGGGTGCCACTACCGAGAAGACCTGGCGGCATGCTGTTGGTTGTGGAATGACCAATAAGACCTTCCTTGGGAGGAATTGAGTTGGTGTATACAGGGGAAGGCAGTTGGCTAGGTATCCTGGTCCCGAGTTGTTTAGGGCTTTGAATATCGGCAACAAAACCTTGAACATGGCTCAGTAGCTAACAGGCAGCCAGTGAAGTTCTTTTAATACAGGTGTAATATGTGTATAGCTGAGTGCTCCCCTGAGCATCCTAGCTGCTACATTCTGAACTAGCTGCAGCTTCTGAACCAGGCACAAGGGCAGTCCCACAGAGAGCACATTACAGTAGTCTAATCATGTGGTTGAGAGTTAAAGTGTGCAATCCTAACATAACAACTCAGAAGTAAGTCCTATTTCCAGGAAGTGGCACAAGATTGCAACCTTAGTTCTCTATTCAGATATGGAAGCCAGTGGGAGATCAGGTTGTCAGCTTCTTCTTCTTTTCTGCTCCTATGTGGGCACTGTGGGCTAAAACATAGTGGGTGACAGTTTTGGTCACAATTTCATCTCTGTGCCAGAAAATTCCTAAATTTGTGCCTAATATCTTCTAAAAGCACAGAAACCCTGCATAGAAGATCTTAGCAACCCTGCCCAATCCAATGCATTGATGGAATTGAACATGATTTGTAAGAAATTGTCTAGCAACAATATGCATCTTCCTAAAACTGGCAGGTTCAGTTGTGAAGGTCTGTGTGATAGTAATCTCAGCGTTATTTCATTAACTGGGATTTTGCTTATCTACCACTGTATTCCATATTCACAAAAGCTGAGATACCGTGGCTCAGCTAAACTTAAGAACCGTAAATCCTTCTGACTGTGCTTTAATGAGCACAAATTATAAAACTGCCATATCCCCCCTCTCTCTCTCACGCACACACGCACACGCACACACCTCTATAAGGTTTTGCTGTTCATTCCTTAAGTGGTTAAATATTTGAATAGAGAAAAATATTATACCAGAAGAGAAAAAGAGAAGAAAATCTATGGACAGTTGCTGATATGCAAAAGCTGACAGGGCAGATACTGAAATGAGCCTGTACTAACATATATAAGCAGACTGTAACAGTAACCTGACACAGAAATTTAGCAGGTGATATTTCCCCCTCATCACTTATCTCCATCATGGGAACAAGTTTCAGTATCAGAGGTGGTATGCCTTTGTACATCAGTTGCTGGGGAACATGGGCAGGAGGGTGCTGTTGCACTCGTCCTGCTTGTGGGATCCCGTGGGCAGCTAGCCGGCCACTGTGTGAACAGAATGCTGAGCTAGATGGACCCTTGGTCTGATCCAGCAGGGCTCTTCCTATGTTCTTAAGTTTCACCTACAATATATAAGTCCTCTCATCAAGTGCAGCCTTGTTTACACATGCACCAAAATGAGATGGTAGAATCCTGAGGTGGTAGAGTAGTCTGTTCCAGTTCAGACTGCAGGTTGTGTCTCACTTATAATGCTCCTCCACACCATTTTAAAAAACCCAAACCTGTGCAAATAAAAACAGGTAAAACCCCTACAACAGTAGGAAGGAAAGTGGTGGCCCAGCTGCTCCATACTGTAGTAGTGTAATGGAAGAGCTTAAGATACCAGTCAAGAAGCTTGTCAAGAACTTTATTGTCTCTCTTAAATTAGAACAAAACAATAACAGGGAACGCCTGACTCCACCAAGATACAACTCAGACCAGTGCCACCTAGTGACTAAAGTATAGAATGATGATACTACCTACACAACTAGTTATTATATACAGGGATGTGGGTTGTTGTTGTTGTTGTTTTAAATGGGGAAAATTAAAAAAATATGTGATTCCCACTTGCAATCTGAAGTCGCACAAATCCATTCTACCACCTCAGGACTTTAGCACCTCATTCTGCTGTGTGCACAGACTAGGCCTCAGTTGTCATGGCTCCATCACACTCTCAAGTCAAACCAAGAAATGGAACCCAGGATGGAGATATGAAAACAAGGCCTGGTTCAGTTCTCAGTGGCTCCCACTGAGTTCCATGGGACCAACTAAAAGAGCTCCAATCTAGAACACAGTAGATAAAATGATAATTCCTGTGTCTCACTACAGACACTGAGGTAACCTGAGCAAGGGGCAGATTTATCCCCCACCCCAATGGTAGAGTGTCTTAATTTACAGAGGACAGTCCTCTATTTGAAGGTGTCCTCTATTTAATGGGCTGTTCACTCCAAGTCTACTTTAAACACGGGGGAACAGGGGCCTTGAAGTTGTCCATCAACAGAAGACTAAGCAGAAGGGTGGGAGACTATGCAGACGGCACATAGGTCATCTAATTACCGTAGTTTTCCTTACTATGGTGAGATGTATTTTATTTCTATTTAAATTATAGTAATTGTTTCTAACTTTGCATATGCAAATATTATGCAGATGTGTGTCCTCTTTTGTCCTCTGATTTGGTGATGTGTAAAGGGCCGTCCTGCCCAATGGTGTCCCTGAGTTCTCCCCTTTACTTTTACCACATTCCAGAGCAGCCTTCCTGCAACCTGGTGTCCTCCAGCTGTGTTAGACTATGATTCCCAGAATCCCTAGCCAGCAAAGAAGCCCATGCATGTAGGCAAGGGGTGGGCAGAAGAAGGTAGATCAGGATTTACTGGTAGTTCTCTGGGGTTTGGATCCAGATTTAGTCATACTTAGTAGGCCCAGTGAAACCAATGAGACTTGAATCATGACTAATGTAAGTCCCACTTCCACTGGTTTCAGTGGGACTACTTGAAGTAGGACTAAGTTTGGATCCAACCCTGGTGATCTGCAGTAGATCACCAAGGGTTTCTGACTCCCAACTGTTTAACAACAGCAACAACGTAAGGGTTCCTCACTCCCTGACCCCTTCTAAATTAGGCTGCTGAGAGGGAAGAAAGCTTGTGGCACGGGGGATCAAGGAGTGGATTTTTGTGTGATTGCACTGTGAACTCAGTTCTGGTACTGAAAACAAATCTCTGGGCTCTGCATGTGCTCAAAGGCACCCTTGTTTCTTAGTTCCAGAGTATGTCCCTCACCCGCTCCCAAGCCACTATTTTGCACCTTGCTCCAGTTGGTGGACCTCAGGGTTCTAGCAAAAAACCAAAGTAGATCCCACAAACCTGAGGTCTGTCCACCTCTGGCTTAGACTACATGTGTAGGCTTCCTTTACATCAGTGTTCTCCAACCTTGGGTCCCCAGATGTTTTTGGCCTACAAAAACCAGCGTAGGTGGCTGGGGCATGCTGGGAGTTGTAGGCCAAAAACATCTGGGGACCCAAGGTTGGAGAACACTGCTCTACATGATCAAAATCCCCATGGGAGCTACATATGTGGAGGTCTACTCTACAAATGCAGGCTTCCCCTGCTCAGATGTCAACACTCAACACATACACAGTGGGGGGCTGGGCCAGCCATACAGCCCCGCTAACTCTGTCATGTGAACCACCATTATGCATATAATGCCTAAAGGGCACTGTGATTGGCTATAGCTCCCTGTTGGGTGTATACTTGGTGGCAAATGCCGTGCAGCTCTGCAGGCCACACAAAAAGCAGCCTGTGGCCCACGGACTGCAGCTAGCTTTCAAACTAGGTCTATTCCCTGGGCACCCAATGGAGACGTGAAGGTTTTCCTAAGACTGTCCTCTGGTATTCAGGTGATCTTACCCAGCTGTTGAACTACTTGGCTGCCTCTGTGCAACTCTTTGAAAAGTGGAGTTGCACAGATGTTCAAATGTTCTCTCCAAGACATTTGCATTGCTGGGGCAGATGCCCTCGGACTTTTGGCACCTCAGGCAACTGCCTAGTGCAGCCCTGGCAATGTCACCAGAGATGTGTTTAATTTATCACTCAGGTTTCCATGTGCACACTTTCCCCTGGGATGTTCGGCATTTGGCTTGCTGAGAACTCCATGCAATTAGCCAGCTGCTTGAGCAATTAAAAGAAGCATAATGAGGGTATCTCATGGATAACCGGAAAGCTACACACACAGTAAGTTTGAAGAATGTATCTCTCTGAAGGCCAAGTTCCTGTTGCTCCAGCTCTAGCTATTTATAGGAATTCTGGTGTTTGTTTGTTTGTGTTCATTTATACCCCACTCTATCCCTAAGGTTCTGCTTTAAGATCAATACAACTAGCTCTCTGATCTTAAACATATTGGTCATCACAATTGAATACATAGTGGTTTCAATGGGACTCGTGCACATAGCTCTGCATTGCATCCTTTTGCCCCAGTTTCTGGGGGGCAGTAAGGTACAGCCCCCATCTCAATGTTCCTGCTGACCCAAGTACCTTCTTGTCACACAGAACTTCAGAAGTGAATTGTCCACAATCACATAAGACAGGGGTGTTGAACCTTTTTCAGCCTGAGGGCCAAATTCAATTTCAGAGAAGCTCTTGGGGGCCAACTTGTAGTGATGGATGGAACCAAACACAAAAGGGGTGGGGCCAAAAAAGACCAGCATATTGTAGCTTAAAGCTCTTATTGCCAGTAACTAAGACTTAGGAGAGGCAGTTCAACCTTTTAGAATAGAGTGAGGAAGGAACATGCAAAAGCCAGGAAACCACCAAACTATTGGCAGTGGGGGGGGAGGGGATGGGGCCTTCTGGGGAACCCCTGAGGGCCAGATTGCGACTGCGAGCAGGCCAGATTTTGCCCATGGGCCTGAGCAGTTCAACACCCCTGACATGAGAGAACAGGGCTAGCAGCAAGGCCACTGAGGTGGGGACTGTCATTTGCTATCACCCCACACTTTATTCTCTGTGTTCTGGTCCTCTGAGAGCCATACTGACACTGGTCCAAGGATCCTATTCACACCTGGATTATGTTGTGCTGAGCAGCATGAACTTAAAATTGAACACAGAAAGCTGCCTTATACTGAATCCCGCTATACCAGTCCCTCTAGCTCTGGACTGTCTACATCAATGTTCTCCAACCTTGGGTCCCCAGATGTTTTTGGCCTACAACTCCCAGCATGCCCCAGCCAGCTATGCTGGCTGGGGCATGCTGGGAGTTGTAGGCCAAAAACATCTGGGGACCCAAGGTTGGAGAACACTGGTCTACATGGACTGGCAGTGTCTTGCCAGGGTCTCAGAACGCAGGCCTTTTCCCATCACCCTTTAATGGGAGATTAAACCTGGGTCCTTCTGCATGCACAGCATGCGCAATACCACTGAGCTGTGGCCTCTGCCCCAAAGTTGACCAAGATACATCCTCCCATTTACAGGTGCGTCTCCTCCATGCCCTGTGCGACCAATGGAGATCAGAAGGCCCCCTGGGAGAACAGGCAATGTCACTCTGCCAGTGAACCAGGATCACCCAGCCAATACATTATTTTTGTGGTTCTGGGTGTCTCCTTCAAAAATGCAGCCATCATAGGGTGGACATGTGTCTTACCTTACAGAGGGCAGTCCTCTATTTGAGCACCTGTCCAGTTTAAAGATAAAGAACCATAAGAAGGGAAAGTGGCGGCCTCAAAGCTGCCCATCAGCAGTTGGCACCTGGACAGCAAACTGAGCAGGCACCTTATTTTGGGCAATGCATAAGAGGTTGCCCTAAGCCATTGACTCGCTCATAAAATACATTTACATAAGTGAGGGAGGAGCCCCTTGAATATTAGCACCCCAGATGGTTGCCTAGCTAGCCTTTCTGGTTGGGACTGTCCTGACTGATGGACACCAGGCAAGTTAAATAGGAAACACAGATGTCCATGATGCCAGGTGTACACAACACGACTTATGTTTGTCCGTGACATTAGTAAGCACGTGTTCAGCCTGCAGTGTGCCCTGTTTTCCGAAGACTCGGGGCTGACTAACTGACCAGGTCAGTAACTAGGAGGTTCTTCGGAGTTCCACACAGATTAGGACTAAGCAGAGAGCAGACGCAAGGCAGATGGATGTGAAGCCAGCAAAAGGAGCAAGGCACCACAGCAAGCAGAGTTCAGGTAGGAAGGAAGCAGGGACGGTGCTTCCATTAGGCGGACTAGGCGGCTGCCTAGGGTGTGTGGGCTAAAGGGGGTGCGGCCAACCCACCGGCAGCCGGGCAGGATCCGCCGCCACTTCCCGCGGTGGCTCCTCTCCAGCTCCCTGAGCGCACGCCGCCAAACACCAGCACTGGCGGCGGATGGATCCAGACTTCCTAGTCCTCCCCAGGGGCGGGGACGCTCCTCTTCCTCCTCTGCACCCTTCGCGGTGAGGGGGGTGGGGGGAGAGCCGAGCCACCGCCCCGGAACTACCGTGGGTTGAGCAGCAGGAGGAGGTCGGGCTGGCAACAGCGAGGCTCGGAAGAAGATGGCGGTGGATGCGGCGAGCTCCTGGATCTTGCCTTCCAAGAAGGGCAGCTGCTTGCGGAGGCACGCGCGTCTCGATCCGCGGCAGGAGCCAGGCTGGGACTTCTCCTGCCGGTGCGCTGAGCGCTTCCTCCCCCCGTGGGCTGCGGGCTTTCTTGGGCATAGGGCTGGAGGGAGGGAGGGCTCAAGTGGGAGGGGGGGGCGCTAAATACCTGAACTTGCCTAGGGCGCCAAACTGTCTTGCACCGGTCCTGGTAGGAAGAGTGGTCAACAGGAAGTCCCAGAAGTTACTCATGAGAGATCCAGTCGAAGGGGGAGTTAGGTAAGGCACCACAGCCAACAAGGTTCAGGCAGGAAGCATAGTCAAAAGGAAGTCTGGAGATATTCATTCAGTTCAATAGAGAGCTAGGAATCTTAGGACTGGAGCCAGAACAATAGGATAGGTGTTGTTTCCTTTCCAGCAACTCCTCCACCTCCTAACTGCTGTTCTTAAGCAGAGGCTGTCAGAACCCTGCCCAGGATCCAGCTGCAGCTTGCTAGTAGCTTCAGAAAAAGAGTCCCCTTGCAAGGAGAGCTCCTACTCTCTTACTACTGCTGCAGCCGGGTACTTCTCCTGGGCCCAAGGAGTCTGGCCCACCTCTTCAGTTGACATCATTCAGTCGACATCGTTCCCCATCATTCAGGATCTCTCTTCTTCTTCCTCCGAAGTGGATCCCCCCTCCTCCTGGGCAGGCATTATAGAGCTAGTGTGGCATAGTGGTGAGAGTGTTGGACTGGGACTCAGGAGATCCGGGTTCTAGTCCCCGCTCGGCCATGAAACTCACTCGGTGACTTTGGGCCAGTCACTGACTCTCAGCCTAACCTACCTCACAGGGTTGTTGTGAGGATAAAAGGAAGAGTATTATGTAAGCCGCCTTGGGTTCCTTGCAAGAAAAAAGGCGGGGTATAAATATAATAAATAAATAAATAAATACTGAGGATGCAGCCTCCTCTAGACCCTCTGACTCTGGCGGGCCCTGAGCCCCAGCAGCTGCTGGAGGCTCTGGGTCTTCCTCCTCTGAGGAATCATCTAGTGCGAGCATGGCATGCAGAGTGCTTTATCACTCTATGGCTTCAAACAAGGACAGATGTTGCATTCCAGCACTGCTAAAATATTAGGCCAATTCCCAGCAAAGAATATTTGGAGTGGCAAGTCTCTTCTGACAGGCTTAATTTGGTTTATATTTCCCTCAGGAATTAACACTTCAGTTTAAGTTGCATGCCATATTCTTTCCTTCTGATGCTGAAGAGTAGATTTCCTCTTCCTCGAAAAGCTGAAAGGTATCTCAAGGCTGTCAAGCTGAATAAATACCAAGTGATGGAAGGTGCTTAGGGATTTGGGGATTCAAGCTACCCAGGGATGTTTAATTAGGGAAGCAATTCCAGTAAATTCTTGCTTGGTAGATTACAGCAGCTGTAAGCCTGCTAGTAAACTGAAAGATGTGTGAGCCCAGACAGATAAGTATCTCCAGAGTAGACTTGTCTATGGCCTACATATCTGTGACCACATATAATGCCACCAGAGGCAAGGAAATTCTGTCACTGCTATTCCTTGCATTAGTCACATAAACACAGGTGGTATTCAGGGACCAATTTTGTGACCAATTTTCACAAATTTTTGGTGAACCTTCTACCTTAAAGGAGTTAATCAGAAGCACTGTAACACCAGTAGTATTTGGGGGCATCTCTAGTACTATTTCCATATCACTGATGATGGTATAATGCTCCCTCACTCCATGCATCTGAGTAACTACAACTACAGGCCTGTGGCTTACGCTGGCCCAGCTTGTCTGAGTGTGGAAAGCTAAGCAGGGTCAGGCCAGGTTATTACTTGGATGGGAGACCCCTCCTCTAGTTTCCTGCACTGAGCAGGGGGTTGGACTCGATAGCCTTGTAGGCCCCTTCCAACTCTATGATCTATGAATCTATGACCAAATTACTGTTTGGTCTGGAATACATTCCCAGCGGAAGTTAGCAACAGTGTGATATATACATTAATACATTAATGATATTTCTTCTGCCAAAACTATAAATATTCTGTGTTCCATGCACTGCATTAGGGATTGCATTATTCTCAATCATTTTTATGAGGCAGATACTGTGGGATATAGATCCAATTCATGTATGAAACAGGGCCCAAGACACCTATGAAAAGGCCAAAAACTGGGGGACCGCAAGGTTCAAGTGGAAATGTTAATAAAGATCCTTGGCATATGTATCTTTTTCAAGTTCCCTGTACTCAGGCAGGTTGCAAACACTCACACACACACATCTTTGATGGATAGAAATTTATCCAGCTTTTTTTAAATAGTTCCCATAATAGCAACAGTAGAGGCATCCAAGAAAACCAACTGAACATGGCTGTGATCCAGAAGGCAAAAATACAATACAGATGCACAAGCACTAATGAAAGTAACTGTGATGATGTTTGGATAATTGGGCATCAATTAGCTATGTGAAACAGCTTGGGAATGGAAGACAGCTAATGTGGATAAAGTGTCAAAGATGAGCTAGAGAGAGACCCCAATTCCTGCTCAACCATAAGCTTTCTGTGACTTTTAGGACAGTGACACTCTCAGCCTAACCTGCCTCACAGGGTTGTTGTGAGGATAAAATTAGAAAGCCCAATATATGCTACCCTGAATTCCTCTGAAGAAAGGCAGGAGACAGATGTGTAAAAAATCCTCTAAATCCTCTGCATCCATGCATGTGGAAAATAGCTGTCCCACCATCTGCGAAAGCCAATTTCTACGTGCAGAACAAATCTCAGGATCATGCCACCTTGAGAGGGCTCTTGCCCTGGAAGGTGGCCAAGAAATACTTTAAATAAATTTTAAAAAATTCCTTTGATGTCTTCCAGTAGGACACTAATTAAAAAGCAAACCTTGAATAAGTGTTATATGGTTCCGTTACAGGTCTCTCACTCCCCTTCCAATGCCATTGTAGCCCTCACTTCTCTATTTCGTTGTTATGCTTGCAGACTGGGTGTTTGGCCCCAACCCTGATGACAACAGCAACAAGAGTGACGTGAACTGCATCAGCAATAACGTGAACGAGATGGGTGAGATTCGGGAGGCACACCACCACCGGCAACACCAGTCCCAGGATGTGGTCATTTCCATTAGTGAAACGCCGTGTCATCTACCCCAGCAGACATGAACTAGCTGCTCCCTGGATATACATGGACCATGCCGGGAGGGTGATGTGTGGAGTGAGGGAAGGGCTCCCTTTTTTAAAGGGTTTTTTCCCCCTGCAACTGACTTTGCAATTTTTGATGAGGGCTACTAGACCGTTGGCAACCTTGAACTAATACTAGGCTGGAGTGTTAACGTACCTTTCTATGGGAGCATCCAACCAGCAGTACAACTAACTAGCACTAAGCAGCCACTCACATGTTCCATCCCAGTAAACTCTACAACTTATATAAAACCAGGGAGTTGCGGCTTTGTAAAATTCTCCATACAAATTGTTCCAGGGCTCACCTGGAAAGCAGAAGTGAACTTGCAGGGCATTCATTCCATGGATTCTGTGATTCCACAGCATCACGCAAAGTTTCTTTCTGGGTGGCAGTCATTATCTTCTCTATTTCTGCTTCACTGGTTGAATCTTTTGCTGCCATACAGATATTAAAGGCACAGAAGCCTCCTTTGGGTCCGAAATGGGCAACCCTATGCGCAAGGAGACTTGGGAGGGAATAAGTAGAGCAGCTCTGAAATATTGACTCTGTTGCCTGGCAGAAGTGGAGCCATTGGCTGTATTTGTGGAAAGCATTGCCAATTTCAAATGAAGCATCACGAAGTGCAAACAAACAATGTATGCACCACATTCCTAATTTCGGCTGTCAAATCACATTCTGATTAGTTTAATGCCTGCCCTTCTTTTCAGTGAAATAACGTGTGGGTGCATACATTCACACATTCAGACCATTATCTGTACAAAACAGCTTGTTTTCATTGTTCCTATTGATTTCCAGACGCCATTTCTTCTTTTTGTGTGTGCAATAATTAAAAAAAAAAACCAACCAATATTTTAAAAAGACCTGGTCTCAGTTATTATTGATTCATTTGTTTGTAAAGATTGGATGCTCCTCTCACCCTTTCCCAGGATTTATTTTCATTGCTGCTTCTCCCTATACTGATGTTTGTGTTTCCTGCAGCACGAAAGCAGGGAGATAGAAAACAAATGGGCAGGGATGGATGGGACATCTGCTCCCAGTAGTTTCCGCCAGAGTCACTTGCTCAGCTTGATGAGATAAAATGAGATTGTGATCAGCACAAGTGCAGGAAAGGCCATCATTCCCCTTCTTGATCCTCCTGGGTGACTACTTTCTGACTTCCTGCAAGGAGATAATGCATGTTTAGCTTATTCCCAGGGTGGGTTGCCATGTCATGCAAACTCACCCACACAGACAGTTGGTAAAAAGTTAAAATGAACGGTGGGGGGACTTCACCTGACCTGCTTAATCTTGACATGTCTGGCTGCTGTTAAAGTAAAGGCAGAGGAAAAGGAAAAACTTAACAACCCTAACTGGCTGTTACTGACCTTTAAAGCCTTTAGGTTAGAGAGTAACAAGGATGGGTTTTGTACAAATTAACAATAAAAATTGTTCACAATTCCTCTGCTTTCAAATGATATTCTTCTGAGACAGTAGATTCCTCCAAACCTCATATTGCTTTTCTATACTTCCTTTCTCCCCGCCCCCCTCCCATGACAATAACACTCTACAAAAACCCAAGGTCCCTCTCCTTTGTTTTTGTCACTCTTCAAAACTGATGGCATTTCTTTTATCTTGGAAGGGGACTTAAAATCTAGCATGATTCTGGTCTGGCTCATGAATGTGCACTCATTAGCATAAAAATGGGACCCAGTTCATTGTCAGTTGCACTTCTGTAATTGCAGAAATGATAGCCATCCTCTTCCCCTTTTTAAAAGCAGTTCTGACAAATGAATAGGAAATTAACACACAGTATTTCCATATGTTGTGCAGACAAAGAATGCTTTAGAACGTGGGCATTTTGCTGGAAGATAGAATGCTGGGATAGTTACATTGATACCCTTAGTTACATTTGTTTGATTTTTATGGTTTAGCTAGGATAAGATCAAGCAAAAGTGGCATTTCTCAAATATAATCCTTTAACTGTTCTGAACTTTAGTAACTTCGGTTCATGGAAATGTATGGTTCAGTCAAGTGTAGCAATTTTCCAGGCCGGAAAAACACTGTTGAGAGAGATGAGAAATGGGAGGGGTGGTGGAATACATCCTTGTACTAAACATTAATCGCTCTTACCCCAACCACTAATTCGAAGGGGTGGTAACAATGTTGAAGCATAATTGATCCATGTTAAATTATCTTCATCCTGCCTGTCAGGGGTGGCTCTACCATTAGGCAGAGTGAAGCGGCCGCCTCAGGCAACAGATTTTGGCTGTCATGAAAGAGCAGCAAATTGTTGGTTATTTACCTTGCTATTATATGCTTATTGACAGGGCAGCGATGGGGAGAGGTGCTTTGGGGATTCTCTGCCTCATCTGCCAAAATGACTTGGCTGGCATTGGTTACTCTGCATTGTGCCTTGGGGCAGGGGCACCAGTTACTGCTCCCCATCTCAGGATCTCTGGGGCTGGCCCTGGTGCCTGCTGAGGGTTATTTCAAATGTTCAGAGAAGCACATGGTACAGTCCTTCAAGAGGAAAGCACATGAGAAGCCCTGAGGCCTACATCAACAGACTTGTTGGCTAGCACTTGTTTCAGTGAGGCAGAACTGCCAGACAAGAAACAGGCCCCAGGGCTTTTAAGGCATAGATTTCCAACAGCAGTCAAGCATGTATTTGCATGAGAATACACACACACACACACACACACACACACACACTCAGAGAGAGAGAGAGAGAGAGAGAGAGGTTATTCCCTGTTGTACAGAATAGGAGGATACAAGTTAGAGGCTTGTATTGTGCTGTAGCTATGATGCTTCTGGACAAAGAGCACATTTGTAAGTGGAGGGAGGGCAAAGAGCAGGAGCACATGCATCAGGGAAGGAGAGAGATTGGTGGGAGAGAGGATGACAGATGGAGGAGGGGGAGGAATGGGTTGGGGTTAGGATCTTGGGCAAAGTGGAATCTGAGACAGGAGGAAGGTGGGGAGGAGTGAGATTTAGGGTCATGCAGGCAAGATAGACCAGGGAGGAAACTGACAGACAGGATGTGCAGAGAGGAGAATCTCCCCTGACCCTATATAGAATCATAGAATCATAGAAAAGTAGAGTTGGAAGGGGCCTACAAGGCCATCGAGTCCAACCCCCTGCTCAATGCAGGAATCTAGGTCAAAGCATCTCTGACAGATGTCTGTCCAGCTGCACCTTGAATGCCTCCAGAGTGGGAGAGCCCACGACCTCCCTAGGTAGTTGATTCCATTGTCTTATTGCTCTGACAGTCAGGAAATTTTTCCTGATGTTTAGGTGGAATCTAGGTTCCTGTAACTTGAGCCCATTATTCCGTGTCCTGCAAACTGGGATGAACGAGAAGAGATCTTTGCCCTCCTCTGTGTGACATCCCTTCAAATACTGGAAGAGTGCGATCATATCTCCCCTCAGTCTCCTCTTCTGAAGGCTAAACATGCCCAGTTCTTTCAGTCTCTCCTCATAGGGCCTTGTTTCCAGTCCCTTTATCATCCTTGTTGCCCTCCTCTGAACCCTCTCCAGTTTGTCTATGTCCTTCTTAAAGTGAGGTGCCCAGAACTGGACGCAGTACTCAAGATGAGGCCTAACCAGTGCCGAGTAAAGGGGAATTATCACTTCCCGCGATTTGGAAGCTATACTTCTATTAATACAGCCCAAAATTGCATTTGCCTTCTTTGCAGCCACATCGCATTGCTGGCTCATATTCAGTTTGTGATCTACCACAATTCCAAGATCCTTCTCACTTGTAGTATTGTTGAGCCAAGTGTCCCCCATTCTGTAACTCTGCATTTGGTTTCCTCTCCCTAGGTGCAGCACTTGGCATTTATCCCTATTAAATTTCATTCTGTTGTTTTCGGCCCAGCACTCCAGCCTATCGAGGTCACTTTGAATTTTGTTTCTGTCTTCCAGAGTATTAGCTGTTCCACCCAACTTTGTGTCATCTGCAAATTTGATAAGCATTCCCTGTACCTCCTCATCCAAGTCATTAATAAAAATGTTGAAGAGCACCGGGCCCAGGACCGAGCCCTGTGGTACCCCGCTCGTTACCTCTCCCCAGTTTGAGAAGGAACCATTGATAAGCACTCTTTGAGTCCGATTCTGTAGCCAATTGTGGATCCACCTGATAGTTGTTCCATCTAGCCCACTCTTAGCTAGCTTACTAATCAGGATTAAAAATATGTATGGGAGGGTGGGGGAGAGAGGCAGGTTCTGTGCGTATTTATCAACCTATAGCTTGCTGCAGCAGGCTTCTAGTCTTCCTTGTAATCAGCCTTGCTCTAGGAGTTACAAAGTGCTATTTTTGCAAGCATAGGAGCAGCTTACATCACAGCAGGCGCTAGAAAAAGCCAGGCCGCTAGCCTGTCAGATCAGGGACTCTGTTATAATAGAATTTTTCAAAGCATGGCAATAATGGGTCAGGGCTCAACAAATCTAAGTCAGGTGATGAAATGTTTCAGATTGAATGTTCAGTCTTTTGGGGCGTAATCCTATGCATGTTTAGAGAGAGAAAAGTCCTACAATTTTTCTAGAACTTTTTCAGTCTAAACATGCATAGGATATTGCCCTTAGTTGGCTTAGTGCTGCAGGGCGGGAGGGGAGCGGACTCAGAAGAATATGGATGGTGGTAGGTTATAAAGATGCACAAAGGTGGGGTATAAATATAACAAATAAATAAATAAATAAATAAATAAATGATGCTCTAGTTGTCATAGCAAACATTTGGGGAAAGGCAGTAAAGGATTGCCCCATCACAATTTCCAGCTTATTAGTAGCATTCCATGCAAAGATTACTCATGCAACTCAAGGACAGGATTGCACTGTAAGTTCCTAGGAGAACGAGATATGAAGGCATTACTCTGAACCCAGTGCCAAAGCTTCCCCTCAGCTCCCACAGTCCGTATAGGCTTTGTAGCCATCACGCCAAACAGCTGATGCCATCTCACAGCAGTTCATGACGTTCTGTGTGATGTGCCTTGAGTTAAGTATGTAATAGATGCATAGGCTTCTGCCTCATTAAGCTGTCACAGAGGCTGTGTTCATTATTGGCTTATAACAGCTCAGGTTTTCTCTAGGTGCCATGGATCTTCAAGTCTACCCTTTTGAGAAAAGATCAGTATCTCAATCGCCAACATGTTCGGTTTCAGACGATGGTGAGACATCCAAGTGAGACAAGCAGAGAAACAAAATTAGAATGTGAGAGCTCCTGTGGTAATAAAATAGACTACACTGTCCCTATACTAACTGCCCTGTTCAGGGGTAGGTCTGCTTTTTATAAGGGAATGAATTTCTAACCCACCTTTCAGGGAATATTTTCCTTTAGAAAAAGGAATTTAAAACACATAAAACATCAAAAACATTTTAATTTAAACCAGCAGCACTTAAAACCTAAAAGCACAATACATTAACCCAATGTGGGCTGGAATAAAAATGTTTTCCAAGTTCTCTGAAAAACCTGTATGTACCTACCTGGGGAGGGAGTTACAAAGATGTGAGGCCACCACCAAAAAGGCCCTGTCCCCTGTACCAAAAATCTAGCAGCTCTTACCAGCGGGCCCCAGAGCAGGGTCTCAGATACTGATTTTAAAGCTCAGGCAGTGGATTTTTAAGTTGTGTACTGTTTTTAATTGTGTTTTATACTGTGTGTGCGTGTGTGTGTCCCCCCCCCCCCCCGTAATTCATTGCATTGTACATCGCTCAGAGTGGCCGGATGTCTGGCCAGATGGGCGATTCATAAATATAATAAATAAATAAATGTAGGTACAGGCAGTCCTTCAGATAAGAAGAGATCATGAAGAAGCAATTTCACAATGTGTTCTATTGCCCTACCTCTTCCTTAACCTAATGTGGCTCTTTGGGACACCAAGACAGAACTTTACCTTCACCCAGCGCTGACATCAGCACCAAGGTGGGGCTGTTCCCGACATCCCTAGCCAGCTCAGAAGAGCCCATGCTGATTGGTCAATGCTGCATCTCTCTCAGACTATTCTGTTCTGAGCTCTCTGCAGCTGCTATGCTATGCAACAAAAGCAAGAGGCTGCTGCTGCTTGCTCTCTCAACCTCTGGGTCTTCAGCTCATCTGTGCAAATCAAGTCAGAAGATTATCCCAGCAGGTGCCAGGCTCCTCATGAAGAGGCTCAAGAGAGAGCAAGCAGCAGCAGAGGCACTAGTTGCTCACAGAGCAGCCAAATAAGGGGATGAACTTTTAAGGTGGAGATGGGAGGAGGATGCAAGTGGTACCCGCTGAGCTGCTCACATAGGTGCCCAAGCAAGGCAGCAATTGGTAGTTGTAGCTGCACCTTGTGCACACCGTCCATCTAGGAGGTGAAGTGGACGCTGATGAGCTGCCCAGATCTGCAGTTCAATGTAAGTGAGACAGCTGCTGTGCTGTGCTCCAGACGGGCAAGCCATCCAGTCGTTTCTTGCTCCTTGAGCATGGGGACATACGAGTGCAGAGAGGGTGTGTGCCAAAACCCCTAGAGCCAGCTACCCAAGTGAGGAGGCTGCCCAGCACAGAGGATGGAGGCTGCACCCAGCCCAGGCCCAATGTATTTTGCCACCTCAAGCAAGGTGGCAGTGCCACTGCCTCCCGCCCACCCACTCGCTCAGCAAGCCAGCCTACCTGCTTGGCCAGCCGGCTGGCCACTCCCACATTTGCTCGGCCTGGCTGGCCACTTGCTCCTGCCTGCCTGTCCACTCACTCCTGCCTCTTGCCCCAGCTGCTGGGCTCCTGTGAGAGACTGGCTGAACTATATTACTAGGCTCCTTCTAACTCTATGATCTATGAAGTCTATGAAATCACAGAAGCCCCCTGGCTGGGGCACAAGGCAGGAGTGAGCAAGCAGGCAAGCGAGCAGCCAGCTGGCTGAGCAAGGGAGAGAGCAGCCAGCCAGTCAGCTGGCCAAGTAGGTAAGTAGGTAGGGCAGGCCACTGTCTGCGGTAAGAAGACGCAACGGTGGCTGATGGTGCACCCAGCAGGTTGCTCTAGAGAGACTTCCCAGTTACTCTCTTGCTGCAGCAAATGCAAATGTCTCCAGAACACCCACTGGAAGCAGGCCCTCCTGGCAGGGGGGCGGGGCGGCACAATTCGCCGCTCTTCCCACTCTGCCACCTGATGCAGACACATCAGCTTGCCTAACAGTAGGGTCGGCCCTCCAGCCACCCCACTCATCGAGCTGTGTGTGCCCAAACAAGGAAGCAAGGAGGGGTGGCATTGACAGCACAACACTCAACACAGCTAACTAGGTTGCAAGTAGAGAAAGTGATGCTTTAAATAAAAAAAACCACACATTTTCTAACCCTTTTTGCCCATGGTCTCTGTCTGGTATCTAATGGTCTTTAAAACTCTTACAGTGCTATCCTATGCATGTCTACTCAAAAGCAAGCCCACTGAGTTCAATGGGACTTACTCTCAGGTAAATGCATATAGGATTGCAGATTGACATTTATGAAGCCAGTCACCAAAGGGCTGCAAAAATATAGAACATGATTTCTGGACCTCCTTCCTGCTGTTGTAATACTAAGGCATCAAAGGCATAAAAGAATAGGGTAAATGAAGAAAGCAGACCAGCTGGGAAGATAATGGTTGGGTGGTTCCTGGGTCTTGGACTCAGGAAATGGGGATGGTTTCTGTGCTGAAGAGCTGTGGAACTGAGCTGGCTAGCAATGGGCTTTATGCTCACAAACCTTCCCGAATATTAATAGTAATTTCCAGCCCATCAAGAAAAGGCCACCCTCCCGCAGTTCACAGATACTAGCAGCACAGCATGCTCCAGGCTGATAGACAGGCAAAAAGCCAGCACAAGCTCCACTGGGTCACTTCTGATAAGGAGCTGGATTCGCTAACACTACCCTGTATTAAAAGAGAGAGAGAGAGAGAGAGAGAGAGAGAGAGAGAGAGAGAGAGAGAGACTCAGGAGAAGCGGCAGAGGGAAAGGAAAATCCTGAACAGTATCTGTAGTACCAGTGAGCCTTTGCACCAGAGCCAACTGACAGAGCCAAGTTCACGTCAAATCCCCGTTGAAAGAGCTTAGAGAGCACAAATCCGTGATTCCACCTGTTTCATGATTAGTAGGGCGCCCGCCCCAAGTGTCCTCGATTGGCCATCACCGCATTCTCCTTGGGCCAAATCCAAAGCAGCTGTAAATCAACAGAACTCCATTCAAGTGGCGCTGGTTGCCCCATTCAGCAGCTGGCTCTCTTTCAAAGTACATACAGTAATACCTTGGATTGCAAGTAACTTGGTTTGAGAGCGTTTTGCAAGACAAGCAAAACTTGGTTTGAGAGCGTTTTGCAAGACAAGCAAATTTTTAAATATTTATTTAATTTTTTTTGACTTGATATACAAGTGACGTCTTGCAATACAAGTACTGTAGTACGGTTTAAATTAAAAATCTCTGTACAAATTTTTTTGGGGGGATTTTGTTTTGATATAAGAGTGTTTTGGATTACAAGCACGTTTCCGGAACGAATTATGCTCTCAATCCAAGGCATGACTGTATACACATATCCTTCTAGGGGGCTAACTAGACGTGATGTGGGAGAACTGTGAACAGGATTCCCTGTTTTGTTCTTTGTTTTTGTTTTTAAATTTAAAAGCAGAGGGGTCATTTTCTTGATCAGTTCATCCCAGCCCAACCTGCTCTCTGCCCCATGGAACAAAGCATACAGGTAAGCCAATAGGCTGAGCTCGCACGACACGACAACCCACACTCAAGGTTGAGTATGGGTTGAGTGTGGGTTGTCACTGAACCATGGGTTGCTGTATTGTGTGAACCCAGCTGTGCTAATTAACCATGAACAACCCACAAAGAGAACCCATGGTTTGTTCATGGTTTGGGGGGGGAAGGTTAAATTATTTTTTTATTATAAACTTTCACAAAACAAAACCATAAAGAGGAAAAGAAATTTTTTTGTAACTACATAGATCTGAATACCGGTATATGTTTCGATATATGCGTATGAAATGTGTGTGTGTGTGTGTGTATGAAAATACAGCTTTCTAAAATTATACATAACCTTCAACAAAGGCAGACCAAATATCCATATATATATATATATATATATATATATATATCCATTCACAAGTGGTGTCTATATACCACCCGTTCAAATTCTGAATGTGTCATTAGGTTCTCAATCCCTTGCATTATAGCAGGGGTCCTCAAACTTTTTAAACCAGTTAATTGTCCCTCAGACTGTTAGGGGGGCGGACTATAGTTTGAAAAAAATATGAATGAATGGAACAAGTAAAAAAAAAAAAGGACCGGGGTCCCTTTTTTTTACTTGATTAAATGGAAAGTTATTATAAATTAATAATAAATTAATTATAAATTAATTTGCTGTCTAAAATTGAAATACATTAAATTTTAAAAAGGTATAGAAAGGCTTGATTTGCACACTGCACATATCTTATTTGTAGTGCAAAAAACAGGAAAAAACAATACAATATTTAAAATGAAGAACAATTTTAATCAACATAAGCTTATTAGTATTTCAATGGGAAGTATGGGCCTGCTTTTGGCTAATGAGATGGTCAATGTCCGGTTCCATACAGTAATACCTTGGATTGAGAGCATAATTTGTTCTGGAACTGTGCTTGTAATCCAAAACACTCTTATATCAAAGCGAGTCTCTGGCGGGCGTGAGCGGGGCCGATTTTGGCCCACTACGCCCACTCAAGGCGAGCGGTTACATCCCTACAGAGTGAGTGACTACTTGTATTGCAAGACGTCGCTTGTTTATCAAGTCAAAATTTATTTTTAAAATTTGCTTGTCTTGCAAAACGCTCTCAGACCAAGTTACTTGCAATCCAAGGTATTACTGTATTTGTCACTGCTAGTCGTAACAAGTGATGCAAGTGTGCATCAGTTAGTCTGGATCTGGTTGGAGATTTCAGATGTTTCATTCGGGAAAAAGTCTGTTCACAGACATGGGTGCTGCCAAAGATGGTTGCTCCTGAGTCTGACTGGGTTTGCATGATCATGTCAGGGGAAATAAGCCACGATGGCTTATTTCCGCCAGTGCGCATGCCGACTGCATGCCAGGGACTTGCATAATTACCCTTACCAGCACAGCTTGCTGTATCATGCAAACCCATTGAGGGTGGCTTGTTGCCTTGGTTAACAAGTCACCCAGAACCCATGGGCTGTTATAGGGTTCTGGGGTGGTTTGTTAGCCATGGCAACAAGCCAGTCTCACCAGGTCCACACGACATGGGAAGCCGTGCTGGAGAGAGTAATTATGCAAAACCCAGTCACTGTCTCTCAGCCTGACCTACCTCACAGGGTTGTTGAGGATAAAATGGAGGAGGAGGAGGATTATGTAAGCCGCCTTGGGTTCCTTGCAGGGAAAAAGGTAGGGTATAAATTTAATAAACATAAATAATACTCAGAAGAAAGCCCTGCTGAACTCCACGGGCTTACTAGACAGCAGGGGCAGGAAACTATAGAGAGAGGGGGCAGTGAGATGCCTCCCACCCCTCTATGCCCCCATAACTCTCTCCCCAACCTAAATGAGAGCTTTCCAGTTGCCCCAACAGGTCCAGTCTTTGCACTTCAACCATTCGCTGCCACCCCCCACCAAGCCACCTTCAAGCAACCTGCCTTGGGGGAGCTGTAGCCATAGCACAATAATTTGGGAGCAAACCAATATATTGAGAAAGTTTACAGACAACTAGCATATAAGAATTGGGCAGCGCAATCCAATATGGCTGCCAGTAACCCCCTGAACCCAGAGGATTATGGGTATCCTAGCGAGGGCGGGAGGAGTGCGGAGGTGAACGTTGCCTCCATGCTTCTCCCGCCCTGCAAAAGACTTAGATGGCCAATTTTGGCTGACTAAGTCTTTTGCCCCGGCTCGCAAGGCGGGGAGGCTGAGGTGCCACCACAATACATCGCACCCCTGCGGAGCCTGTCTCCTCCTCTCCCCGCCCACGGAACACCAACTCCAGTGTCGGCCTTCTGACCTCGGAGCCGCAGCTGGCACAGTTCTTTCTGCACCAGCTGCGAGGGTGGAGGGAGGGTGCTCCGAATTTGGAGTCCTAGCTCCAACCTCGGAGCACGTTTCCAAGGTTGGAGCTGGGACTCTGAATCTTCCTGTGGCCATCTAGACTCTGTGTAGCAGCCACAGGATTGTGCCCTTAATCTTTGTTGACCACATTCTACAATAAACCTCTCCAACACTCTAATATCAAGTTGTGACGGCAAATATCCAGCAGAAACTGCTTCATATGCGAACAAATCCCAAATGTATTCCTGAGATGCTCAGTCACTCACAGCTGCCACAAGCATAGCTCAGACATGCTGTTCTTAAAAACTGATCCTCTCATAATTACTGCAAGATGACATGCAAGACCCTGAGGATGCTGGGTAATAATATGCAAATCAGGTTAGCCTGCTACAGTGGAACAGAGCTTCAGTCTTGGAATTACTTTCAATCATGAGTGTGAAGCACTACCATTGGTGCTTAAGCATGACACATTAATCACAGCCCCCCAAACAACTGGATTCTGATAGGTAAAAATCAGGGAAGTATGCTGAAGCCACAAGCTGCTCAGAGCAAAGAAACCTGGGGGGTGGGGGTGGGGGGTGGAGACAAATGGACTCATTCCAAGAATAATATATTACCTTAAACTTTTTGATAAATAACTAAATACACTTCTTTGATTTGTACCTCACCTTTCTACCAAAAAAAATGGTACCCAAGGAGGCTTACGATCATAGGAACAATATTTTAAATAAAACTTGATCAAAATAATAATAAAACAAGTACATTAAAACAATTAAAAATGCAACAACAACAATAAAAGCAGCACCCAACCAGCAGACTCGCTTACATGTCAAAGGCCTGCTTGAATAAAAACATTGTTGCCTGCCAGTGGAAGTACGGCAGAGAGGGAGCCAACTCCCAGAGAGGGAGTTCCACAGAGCCTGGAAGCAGCCGCCAAGAAGACACTCTCTCACGTCACCACCAAGCACGCCTCCGAAGACAGTGGTACTGAAAGAAGGGCCTCTCCTGGAGATCTCAAGACCCAGTCAGGCTCATATGGGAGAAGGTGGTCATTCAAGTAGCCTGGTCCCAAGCTGTATAGGGCTTTATAGGTCACTAGCTGTTGCCTGCAGCTTCGCGCCCGTGGATTTTAGGATTTGGTACAACTGTTTTTAAAAGAAACATGATGGAATCTCAGCTCCCCTGGGACTGCACAATGAAATCCCAGCCCCCCACCAGACTACACAACAATGAAATCCCTGCTCCCCCCCCCCCAGTACTACACAACAATGAATTCTCTGCTCCCTCCTCCGGGACTGTACAATAAAATCCCTGCTTTCCTCCCCCCCCCCCCCCCGGGACTACACAATCAAATCTTCTTCAATCATCCCAGTTTGCAGGACATGGAATAATGGGCTCAAGTCACAGGAACCTAGATTCCACCTAAACATCAGGAAAAATTTCCTGACTGTCAAGAGCAATAAGACAATGGAACCAACTACCTAGGGAGGTGGTGGGCTCTCCCAATCTGGAGGCATTCAAGGTGCAGCTGGACAGCCATCTGTCAGGGATGCTTTGACTTGGATTCCTGCACTGAGCAGGGGGTTGGACTCGATGGCCTTGTAGACCCCTTCCAACTCTACTTTTCTATGATTCTATGATCTCTGTCCACCCCCCGGGACTGCACAATTAAATCCCAGCTCCCCCCCGGACTACGCAACAATGAATTCCCTTTGTCCCCCCCCCCCGCCCGGGACTACGCAACAATGAAATCACAGCTTGCCCCCCCAGGACTACACAGCTGGTGATGCTTGCAAATCAGCGGGGGGGCGCCTCTCCACCACCTCGACTCTCCGCAGCAGCGGCCCCCCTGCCTCGATCTTCAGAGCGGCGCGGAGCAGTTCTCCGCGTCGCTCGAGCCACCAGCGCTGGTCCCGTCACGTCACATCCAGCCCCGGAAGTGACGCGGCGGGACCCTGTGCAGGCGCAATACGTGGCACGGGGGTCCAGCGCGCCTGCGCAGGGTCCCGTCATGTCATTTCCGGTGCCAGATGTGACACGACGGATGTTACACGATGTGTAACGTTTAGGCTGGGTGCTGGCAGCAGAAAACTTTTCTGACAGAAATATCTGATCTTAAAGAAAAATCAGGTTAATCCTGATAGTCTACAGGTGATGAAGAGTGACCATGCCATGTTTGGGGTAGATCCATCAAAACGTGATGGAGTGGAGCCTATGCGACGACACCACACACACAACAGTCATTCAGTCATTAAAAAACTTTCCCTCCCTTTTCACCCCCTCAGAGAACATTCTAAATGGCCTAGGGGAGATTTGCATACCCACCCCTATTGGCCCCTGCAGGAATTCATACGAACACTCTAAGTGTCGTATGGGCTATTTGCATAACTGCTCCTATTGGCTCCTGCAGCAATTATGAGGTGAGGCCGATTTGCATAGCTGCTCCCCTGTTGTTTTGCCCATAGGATATGAGAGTAGGGCGATTTTGCCCCCTTTTTTCACGTCCTTAGGGACGGAATTTCCAAAAATCCTTCCTTAGTGGGTGTCTATGTCATAAAAGCAATGTCCCTTCAAAATTTCACGTTCCTAGATTACACAGTTTGAGCTGGGCGTTGATGAGTCAGTCAAAATCAGTCAGTCAGTCAGGACACCTTATTTTATATATATAGATTACCAGCACTTTGAATTGTGCCCAGAATCAGACTGATAGCCAGTGAAGCTATTGTAACAAGGGAGTCACGTGCTCTCTATAACCAACCCTGATCCACAGTGTGGCCGCAGCATTCTGGACCAGCTGAAGTTTCCAAACACTTTTCAAAGGCAGCCCCACATCGAGTGTGTTACAGTATTCCAAATGGGATGTAACAAAGCAGGCATGCATGACCGTGGCCAAATCAGACACCTCTAGGAATGGGTGCAGTTTGTTTGTTTGTTTGTTTGTTTGTTTAATAAGTTGGCACACTAGCCTCAGCTGCACAAACACACTCATGGCCACCACCAAGACCTGGGCATCCAGGTTCAAGGCTGGATCCAAGAGTACACCCTACCCATGAGCCTGAGCCTTCAGGGGATGTGCAACCCCATCCAGCACAGGTTGAGTCCCTATTCGCTGATCTGCCTTTCAACCCACCAGGGGCAGCTCTGTCTTGCCTGGAATAGAAAAGCTTGAATACATTTCCATCTTGCTTTTTTACTTGTATAAGTGAATCTCAGACATCACCATATTTCAACTGTTGTGTATTTATTTTATTTGTTAGATTCATATGCTTCCCTTTCTCCAGTCAGCTTCATTGGCAGAGTAGGGATTTGATTAAACTTTAATTTGTTTGCCCTCCTCATCCAGTCCATTACCAACATCAGACTCTGATTTGGAAGTCCTGAACAGCTTCCTTGGATTTAGATGGAAAGGAGAGATAGAGTTGGATGTCATCAGCCTACTCATGGCATTGAACCCACAAATCCCAGACAATCTCTCCCAGTGATTTCATGTATATGTTGAATAGCATGAAGTTTCCAATGTCATAGCATTAAAAGAAACCCATCCACTTGCCCTAATGAATTGCCTTAAGCAAACTGTGCCACTTTAAGAGTGCCTTAAAGCAATCAGTCATTCCTTCTATAGCAAGGAGTACTGGAGGCTAAAGGAGTCTGAATATCCTTTGACTTTTCCCCCCTCAAACATTTAATCTTTCAATATCCAGTCTAGGATTTCTCTGAGGCTGCCACTTTGTGGCAAAGGCTTAATGGAGAGCAGCTCTAATAATAGCACTGAGGAGTTGTCTGGTCTAGGAATTCAATGAAGCTGCGACTGAATGCTAAAGTTTCAGAGAGAGACACTGCACACCATTTATTTATTTGTGCATGCACTCTTGAAAGCCACACTGGACAATAGGAGAAATGTGTGATCTTTTAAAAAGAAATAGCAAGCTTAAATAGCAGGCAATAGTGGAAACATATAACAGCTGCCCTATTTGCATTGTGTGGAATATTGCTTGCTTTTCCTAAAACCAAATGGTGGCATTTTATGGTAAGCGGGCTTTCTATATTTAAGTGGCTTAGCAGTAAAAATGACTGGGTTTAGCCTAATCTCTCAAAGTACAGCTTGGATCAGGCCAGTCTTTTTCATGGTCATGGACTTGCAAACGCAGACTCATGCAGCACTCTGTAATTATAGGCCATGTCTTAAATGTATTATGTCTGTCCCATGTGGTCATTTGGCATCACTACAGTAATTCATTGTCCTGCCGCTTTGTCAAAACATCGTGGCTCACTAGAGGCCAATGGGTTCATGGCAACATTAAGAACTAGTCCTACAATTAGCCAGAGTGAGACAGCCGTGCTGGGCAGCAGATTATGGGGAGGAGTTGTGGCTCAGTGGTAGAGCACATGTTTTGCATGCAACAGGTCCCAGTTTTAATCCCTGGACTCTCCAGGTAGAACTAGGAAAAATCTCAAAACCTAGAGCAGTGTTCTCCAACCTTGGGTCCCCAGATGTTTTTGGCCTACAACTCCCAGCATGCCCCAGCCATCTGGGGACCCAAGGTTGGAGAACACTGCCCTAGAGAGCTGCTGCTAGTCATTGTCGACAATACTAGGGTAGATGGACCAGCAGCCTGACTCAGTTTAAGGCAGCTTCCTCTGTTCCTAGATTTTGAGTGATGGCAGCCAATTGTCGGTTTCAATAGGGTTGGGACTTCACACATAACGGATCAAGAGACATCTAAATATACAGAATCCAAATGCAGGAAGTCCAGAAACAAATGGGATCAGGGTCTGCCACGGATGAGGCTGTAAACCCCCTCCCTCCATTGATGTTCATGGCTAGGAATTTTACCTTGCTCTATCTCTTTGATCTAGTTTTTTTAAAAAAAAATATGTTTAAATGTATTGTTACCTGCTATTGAGATCAGGTGAACTAAAGATATGGATGGATGGAATATGATGTGATCCATGTGCCTAAGCACTGTGTGAAATTGGTCCTCATTTGCTGCTGGAGATTATCAGATACATGGCATTAGAAAGATGGCTCTCTGTCTGGTTCAGTATAACAGGAATCACATTCAACATGCAGCTGCTACCATAACTCCAAGAGATGTAGCAAAAAATCAATTCCCTGTTCCCAGTGCTGAATCACTGCTTCACACTGAGGACTCTTCTGTACAGTCAGGTAACAGGAAGTGGTATAGGCATGAACAGTGGGGGAGGGAGTTGTGTCATTCCATCACTAATAATGACAGAAGGAATATCCAATAGAACACCTTTGTGTATTCCAAGAACATGCAGTCACACAGCACAGGGTAGAAACAGATACTGGCAACAAAATTCTACATCCTGAGAATCAACTTTCTAGCCCTTAAGCCTGTGAAGATAGGTTTGAACGTGCGTGGGCAAAACCTATTGCCCTCCAGGTGCATGATCAATACAGCAGCATTTTCCTTTCTCCACAATGCAAGCCTATGGGTCAGCTTTGGTCAAGCCTAATTGGGGATCTTTCATAGCGAATGTCTCCTTTGTTGCATGGTAGGTCAGTCTGACTGGCATTATGCCTGTGAAAATGTAAACGTGATCAGCCGTGATCAGGAGCCATCTCCTGTTGAAGGGCTTAGTACTTTCCAGGAGGGGGCAGACCTGCACTGAGAATGAGTCCGGTTCTTCTGAGGCTGAGAAAATCCATCTTTCCCCAGCCCAGCCTAACAACTGGATGGAGTACGGAGGCTGTTCCTCCTCCAACTACGACTAGACAAATCATGTCTGCTCCCAGTCCGTGCCACTTATGTATGTGTTCACTCATAAGTCCATCCCATCCCATCACATCACATGTCTGCATTAATCTGAAGATTTTTTAAAAATCATCTTTAAATACAGATTTCTTAAAAATATATTTTTGCTCAATATTCATTTCTAAATGCATTTTATCTTAAGATGCATTTGAAAATGCATTTTGATACTTTTTTTTTTTTAGCTGAGAACTGTCAGAACATTCAGGAAGTGCAAAAGTGATCCAACCATTGCATCAGCAGGGTCAGGCCTGGTTGTTACTTGGATGGGAGACCCCTCCTCTAGTTTCCTGCATTGAGCAGGGGGTTGGACTCGATAGCCCTGTAGGCTCCTTCCAACTCTATGATCTATGAAATCTATGAAATGAAATACCAAACCCCTGAAACATAGTGCATAGCTAAACTATGGAATTCACTACCATGAGATATGGTGATGGCCACCAATGTAGATGGCTTTAATAGGGAATTAGACAAATTCATGGAGGAGAAGATGGCTACTAGTCATGATGGCTATATATTATCTCCAGATTCAGAGGCAATATGCCTCCACATACCAGTTGCTGGGAAACATGAGTGGGAGAGCGCTATTGCCCTCATGTCCTACTTCCAGCCTTCCCACAGGCATCTGACTGGCCACTGTGGCAAACAGGATGCTGGACTAGATAGGCCTTCAGTCTGATCCAAGAAGGCTCTTCTTATGTTCTTACATTCTTATTGTTACCTCCAGCTCTAGAGTTCAAAAGTATGTATATATGCCTGGATGTCAAAGTCTCAGGATCTTGCCCATTTTGCAATCAGGAAAGTGAGATTGTAAAGTAGTGCCATACCCACTGTTACTCTGGGATCCATCTGTACATAGACAACTGTCCCAATAAGATGATTCTAGGCAGTGATTTTACTTTGGAGGAGACCTCAGGAGGTGAATTCAGATAAACAGTGCTGAGTAGGTGAAGCCACTACAGTGATGATTTTTTTTTTTATTGCACAGTGATGATTCATATGCATCTTTGACCCATCCCAGACTGGTGGTAAGCTGACAGTTCCCCACCACTGGCTCAACCCTCTTTTCAAAGGAATTTCATAAGATGGTCAGAATATGATTGCAAATGTTTGCTGTGATATGCCCAAGCATATCACAGGATGCACAAGACAGACTGTGTTTCAGAAAATAGCTGCATTGTCTCAGCTGCTCATCTTGACTCACCTGCAACTTGAAGAGGCATTATGTCATGTGTCCCACTGCAACTAAATGATCATTCAAAGGATGTTCACTGGCGGCGATGGAAGTTGTAGTCCAACACAGCTGAAGGGCACCAGATTCGGGAAGGCTGGTTTATGGCATCTTTACTCCTTCAAGCAATGCTTTCACATAGGTCTCAACTTCTACCCTCTCCCTCAAAGTGCCTTCTATTTGAATTGATTTTAAATGCTGGAAATGGGGGAAAGGAAGTAATCAGGTTACTATAATAGTGTGCAGAGTGTCTCAGAGGAAACTTGTGAACCCAGAGGTGACCTTCGCAGCCGGCTTGGAGGTCACGCTAGGCTGTGGCAAACCAGGAAAAGAGTTTTCAAATGGAAATGATATTCAATAGATGTTGGATGCCCAAGTCTTACTTCCCAGGCCTGGCCTAAGCTCAAGGGGAACCCTGTGGAGTAATAAAACCTCCTCCCGTTGCCTGTCTCATGCCCCAGTGACATACCCATGCTCAGATTGAGGTCACAAGCACAAAGAAGCGAGGCTCACAAAGATTCATGGGAACCAAGGCCAAGGGGGAATCAGCTGTAAATCATCCACCAATGCCCCACCTTCTCCATGCAGTAGCTATTAAATACACAAGATTGTCTTCTAAGTCTGCTTTTCCTGTCCTAAGCATCTTACAGGAATGTGGGGAGAGAAATGCAAGGTTATTTTTAACAGCCTAATCCAGATTCACTGCTCTGTTTGCTGCTTGCTTCCAAATCCCAAAGGGGCTGAGCTGCCTGTGACAGATAAACAGGGAGATTTTCATCTAGGTGGGAGATGGAGAGAAAATTCCCTCCCATACCAAGATCATGACAGTATGTCTGGGGACTGTGGTGATGAAGCTTCTTGGATTTGTCTCAGCATTGTTGTTGTTGTTATTGTTGTTTTGCATTAGGAACCTAAGGAAGTCAGAGGCCAAGCTCCCCATAAATGCATTCATGTGAGAGGATTATTTACACAGGCTTACCTCTGATTCAGTTTCATCCTCCTGTCCTCCTTCTCTCAACCCTATACTGTCCATCAATTCCATGGAGCATTTGTCTTCAACTGCTCACTATTAAGGGGGCATAGGCACAAGATGTGAGTTAGCAGGTTACACTTCACATCCCTGGAAGGGCCATGTTCCTTCACAATGTCCATGAAACAAAGATGGCTCTATCTCCATATCTATGATCCAGGCCAACAGGAAATGGAACACAGGTGGCCACTTCACCACAGAACGGATCAATCAATTGAGGGAGGGGCCGAAGCTCAGTGTTAGAGCACAGGTTTGCATGCAGAAGGTCCTAAGTTCCATCCCCGGCATCTCCAGGTAAGGCTGGAAAAACTCCTGCCTGAAACCCTGGATAGCGGTTGCCAGTCAGTGCCGACAATACTGGGCTAGATGGACCCATGGTCCAACTCAGTTTATTTAAAGCAGCCTCCTATGTTCCTAATGTTAACTCACACCTCATTAAAGAGATACAAAGTTTAGGATACAACAAATAATTACCTTCAACAAACTGTGACACATTAACAGCTCAGTGGTAGGTCTCATTAGAGGCATTATCTATGCTGGGATTATTTAGTTTAGTAGGCGATCACTCGTGACCCAGTAAGATTGTCTTCCAGGATAAAATTACAAAAAGAAAATTATAAAAAGAGGAAATTCTTAAAAAATTGTGTAGACTCTAGCGATGGGTCCGTAAGTGACTGTAGAGGCCAATTCTAGATCCACACAGCTTCCCACAGTGAGGACACAGGTTACCAGATGGAAGATGGTGCTGTAAAGGATTCATTTGACGTGCTTTTCGCTTAGCACATTTCTCCCTTTCACCTTGCACTCGGGCTTCTTCAAAGTCCATGGAACCTTTGTGAAAGGCCAACCTCCAGTTAGATCGTGCATGGGCCAGAGCTTCCCAGTTCTCGATGTTTATATTGCATTTTTTTAGATTAGCCTTAAGAACATCTTTAAACCTCTTATACTGACCACCAATATTCTGCTTTCCATCCGTGAGTTGGGAGAGGTGGGATATATATATATATATATATATATATATATACACACACACACACACACTATCTGTTATATATATATATATATATATATATCAGATTGAAAGCCCTTTGTGAACCTGTTCACACTGTTGGGGATTGATAAAAGAGCTGGGAGAGGATATTAGGAGATATTATCTCTCCCCTCTTACGTTTGCAAGCACAGCAGAGCAGACCCCAACTACAGTGGAAAAACGTGAGTGTGTGGAGCTGCTGGTTAAAGCAGCAATAGCATTTGGCAATTACAGGCTGCCCTTTTGGGAGACTGGATCTTTTCCTGGCTTCCCCCTTATACCACCAATAAGACAAACAGTCTTTTGGAGGTTAAAAACAGAGTTTACTCACTCAGATCTTGCAGATTGGATACAGGCAGGCTTAAGAATGTATTTACAGTTGTGCAGGAATCATTTGGTAGTCGACCTGTTCTGAACTTGGGAGAAGTTCAGACATGCTACTCTCGGCTACATCTTTGGACATGCTGCAATTACAAGTTCATGGCTCAGACTGCATTTCCCGGGCAGGAAGAGAAGGCACTGGCTATGCCCACATCCTGCCCCAGAGGACGTCTGGGTAATGTCCACAGAGTGTCTGCTCTAGGAGGCACAACTCTGTGGTCCCAATTATGTCATGCACCTATACATGTCATGTGAGGTTTTGGCTGCACATTCCCTACACACGCAGCTCATCAGCACAGCTCTGTCTCAGCTAAAAGAACGAAGCTAGCCATGCACATGGAAGCTTTGAGAACTGGCACTGACTGTCAACTATTCTGTTTGTTGCACCTCCACTCTAGCAAGAAGCAGAAGGGAAATGCAACCCACATCTAAAAGTAGGAACAGCCTGGCACTAACTGCACTCCAGATTCTATGGAGATGGAAGAACAGAGTTTGCACTGACAATCATGCTAGTCTGAAATTTGGGTCTTGTGGCATACCAGCCTACACTGTAAAACACACTCCTGGACACCTCAGTCACCTGTGGTGCAACCCCATCTAAGACCAGTTGTAAACCGCTATCCAGAGTAGTTAGTTTCCCAGCCCACAGTACCTCCATCTTGTCTGGATTAAGTTTCAGCTTTTTTACCCTCATCCACCCCAAAACAGCCTCCAGACACTGGTTCATGAGTTCCCTGGGATGTGTAGATGGAAACAAGAGGTAGAGGTGAGTATCGTCTGCGTACTGAGGACACTTCAGCCCAGACCTCCTGATGACTTCCCCCAGTGGTTTCGTATAGATGTTAAAAAGCATGGGGGACAGGATGGAACCTTGAAATACCCCACAAGCTAATGGCCATGGGGTGGAACAGAATCCCCCCAGCCATATCTTCTGAGACCATGCCTCCAGAAAGGACCAGAACCACTTTAAAACTGTGCCTCCCAAGCCCAATCCAGATAAGTGATCCAGAAGAATGGCCTAGACCTGCTCCCTGCTTCCCTGGCTCATTACACCTGGCCAGGGAGGGTGGGGCCTGACTGACCCCAGCTACAAAGCTGCTACTGCTTTTGCCTTTTCTTTCTTTTCTTTTTTTTACCTTAGTATAATTATCATTGAATTGTTTATGGTTATCTGTAATTACTTCTATTGTATTTTTTGAATATTATAGTTAGTGTCTTCTGATATTTTGTAAATTATATTTACTGTTCTCTGATATTTTGTAAATTATTTTTTGAATATTATATTTAGTGTTCTTTGATGTTTTGTAAATTATATCTATTGTTATTTATTTGTCATGTTGCGCTTTGGGCACAATTTTTGTGGAAAAGCGGCATACAAATAAAAGGTGAAGATGATGAAGTATACCATGGTCAATGTCAGCCACTGAGAGGTCCTGACAGGACTGGTGCAAGGGAGTTTGGCGCCCTAGGCAAAATCAGATATTTAGCGCCCCCCCCCACTTGAGCCCTCCCTCCCTCCAGCTCCCTCGGAGCTTACTTTGGAGTAGACCTGTTCTGTACAGTTAAGCACAGCTGGAACTGCTGGAGGCAAAGCGAGGCACCCCGGCTGATCCGGAGCCGTTTTGGAGTGTGGGTGAAGGAGGGAGGGCGAAAGGAAGGAAGGAAGAGGGGGGAGGTGGCGAAAGAAGGGAGGAAAGGAAGAGGAAAGTGGTGCGCGTGTGCGCGAAAGAGAAAGGAAACCACAGAAAGATTATTTAAAAAAAAAGATTAAGGGGGGAAGAGGGGGGGAGACTGATGAAAAAGGAAAGAAAGAAAGACAGACAGACAGACCGAAAGAGGAACACAAAATGAACTGAAGTAGACCATTGGAGAAGGGGAAAAGACAAAACAGATTAAGAGGAAGGAAGAAAAATTAGACTGGCTGGAAGGAAGGGGAGATTTTGCCCACCAGCCTCCCATCATTGGCCCTGCCCGGGAAGGCAAAGGAGTTGTTTGCAGGTGCATCCTTCCCTTCGCCCACCAGCCTCCCATCATTGGCCCCTGCCCGCGTCCGCCTCCTGCAGCCTGTCGCCTTCTCTGCCTCTTTTGATGCTGGTTGTGAGGAGGAGCCTGCCTGAAGCTTCAGCGGCGCCAGATTGGAGACGGAGCCCTGAGGTGGAGGAGAGAGAGGGAGGGGCGCGCTTCTTTCGCCTCCCCTTCCCCCGCGTTTCTGGCGCCCCCATTTAGCCTGGCGCTCTAGGCAGCAGCCTAGTTCGTCTAATGGTAGCACCGGCCCTGGGTCCTGAAGAACCAAGAGGGTTACATTCCCTCCATCCATTCCCCAGAATAAGTCATCAACCAGGGCAACCAAGGTTGTTTCTGCCCCATAACCAGGTCTGTAACCTGATTGGAAAGGATCTAAATAATTGGTATCATCCAACACTGCTTGGAGTTGTGAGGCCACCATGTGCTCCAGCATCTTGCCAAGAATGGCAAATTTGATATGAGGCAGTCGTTAACCAAAACCATAGGGTCTAGATTTGGTTTCTTCAACAAGGGCCTCACCACAGTATCTTTCAAAGCTGCAGAGACACCATCCCTCAAGGAGGCATTTACTACCTCGGAGGTCCATGTACCCAGCCTAGCTCTGGCAGATCTCACAAGCCAGGATGGACAAGAATCTAAAGGGCAAGTAGTAGGCCTCAGTCCTCCAAGCAGTTTATCCACATCCTCAGGTTGCACAAGCTGAAAGGTATCCATAACATGACTAGACGGTGCACTAACCTCATCTATCTCAGACTCTGTCAAAACAATGGCATCCAAGTCAGCATGAATACAAGCAACTCTATCCGTAAAATGTCTGGCAAATTGCTCACAGTGGGCCTTTGAGGGTTCAAGTTGTTGTGTTATAAAGCCTACACCCAAGAGGTCTTCCACTGCACGACATTGAGCAGATGCAGTGGTAGTGGTGAAGTAGGAATTCTTTGCTGCCATCACCACCACAGAATAAGAGCGCAAATGGATTCTTACCTGTGTTCGATCATATTTATTATGAATCTTCTACCATTTGCACCCTAACCGTTGACACAGTTGTTTCATCAGCCTCAGCTCCTCAGAATACCAAGGAGCTGACACAGTTCTACAACTAGGTCAAGGAAGTTTGAGAGCAATCATATCGATAGCCCGGGTCATCTCCTCATTCCAAACGGTGACCAGGGCCTTGGCAGGACCACTGGCTAGGCCTGCAGGAAAATCCCCAAGAGACCTCAGAAATCTATCCAGATTCATCAGCCTCTGGGGGAAGATCATCAGACGTGGACCTTGTTACAACCTCCACCCCTGCAGAGGTTACTGGTGGCTTGAAAGTCAAAATCAATCAGATAATGCTCTGTCCAGGCCAATGGAGTCACTACTGGCTTCTCCACCCGCAGATCATTTTTTCCCAATCCAGCAGAGAAAACCAGGCCCATAGTGTGCCCTGCCACATGTGTTGAGCCAGATATTATCTGAGACAGGCCCTTGGTTGACATGGCGGCCATGAAATCCTGAGCTGCTCGTGACAAGGTACTCATACAAATGAGTACTGTCCATTGGCAGTACCATTCTGTGACTTTTCAAGGACCCGCCCTTTCCCAAATTCCCCCGTTCATTCTGAAGGTTCAAAGCCTGTTGTACTTCGGAGTTCTTTAAGAAAACCAAAGCCCTTTGTATTATTTTGCTTTTTAAAAAATAAGCCTCCCCCCCGGCTTTAACATCTAGGGCGTGTGACGATTCTCAGTGCATATTACCCTCAATATTACCAGCATTATTGGCCTTCAATAGAAAAACATCCCTGCACATCTTGGGATTTTAGGGTCCTCTTAAAATAGCCTCCTGCCTTGCTGGACTTATTGTGTTGCCTCAGACAGTGACTTAAACATACTGGCAATGCATTTACCTTTGCAAAGCCTACTTCATAATGCCAATGTAAATTAAAATACTGGTTTGAGAAAATGAATTGAACAGTTTTGGGTTGTGGGCAAGAAACCATATATAGGTTGGGGTTGAGGAGCTATGTTAATACTGTTGATCATCATCTCCTACACCTGACTACACAACCTATTCTCCCAGGTTCCCTTACAAACCAGCTGTAACATAGGGGACAGCTGCAGACCCACAGAAGCTAAAGTTACTTCCTCCCCATGGTTGATTCCAATAGGCAGCAAGATGGGACCATTGTGGAGGGCTCTGTGGCCAACAGGAGATCCATTGAGGAAGTTTGGAGAAAGCCTTCGAAAATACGACATGGTCTTGGCTTTCTTTTTAGCCTGTAAGGGCGCAATCCTATGCCCACTAGACACTGTATAGCCAGTCATAGGAGAGGTCAGCAGAGCCCCCACTCTGTCTTCGGAAATGCACTCCAAGGTCAGAGCTGAGACGCCGACCTTGGAGCACCCTTCCTCCACCCTTACAGTTGGCATTGTTCTTTCTGCGCCGGCTGCAACTCTGAGGTCGGAATACCGACCTCGGAGCTGGAGGTCTGTGGACGGGGAGGGGGTGGGGAGGAGTGAGGCTCTGCTGGGATACGATGGCATGCAGGGCAGGAGAAATGTGGAGGCAACTGTCACCCTGGTGCTCCTTCCGCCCTTGATAGAATGCCTGTAATCCTCTGAGTTCAGAGGGTTGTGGGCAACCACATTAGATCACAATGTAAAAGAATTTGTTCATATTAGAAATGGCCTTTAAAAGACAGATGAGAAAATGGGAAAAACAACTTTTAGTGTCCCACAAGAGAGGACAATTGAGCAAAAGGTGACAATGTCAATGAGATTGATCCTAGGCAGAGAATCATCTGGAGTCATCCCTCCCCCGGTTGCTCAAGAAGTTAAAATTGTTAAGAAAATAAAAAACATACTTTTATTTCTGACACACGGTTTTATTTTGTTTTTGGTAGCCAACCAAGCAACCAATTCTGGCTGCTTTTTTTCTGGCTCTATCTATCTGTCTATCTTTTAAAATCTGCAACTGAAGTCATGTTAGCAGAACATTTAACACCTTGGCACATGTGACTGGATTGCATGTTAGGGAACACCACGCAGGCAAAAACATAAGACAAAAAGTTGATGTGCAAAGGTGTCCTTAGATTTGCGGAAATATAGTATTGGTATGTAATATTTGTCTATCGGTCAGCCCAATAGATAAGCATAAACCAGGCAATACAGCTCCATTCATTTTATTTTATTTTTGCTTCTGCTAACTTGCTAATGAGGTTTGCTAGGTCCCTGCTGTTCATCTGCTTAAAGCATCCTGGTTCAGTGATCTAATCTTATAATTTTATTTCCACAATCTGGGATTACTGCAGCATCATGTTTGCGCCATGTGAAGTGGGCTAATTCCTATCAGATGGGAAGAGAAGAATGGGCAGACCTGAAGAATGATGGCCTGGAACTGCAGTGGCCAGCTGAAAAAGAGGACAGAGCTCCAGCATGTTCGATAGTAGCGCAGAACGGGGAATTTCAGCAGATGTAGCTTGCTTGACAAGCTACACCTGCTAAAACTCCCTCTGCTACACAACTACTGAAGGTGCAGGAGCCCTGTCTTCTTTTGCATCTGACCCCCCTAGCTTGAACCACTCTACAGAGGGCCAGACCAAAACAGTTGAAGCAAAATATGAAATCCACCCATTTCATGTCATGCAGGCTTGAGAGAAACTAGCAGCAGCACCCACAAAGCTCACTCCACACCCTGCAAGTCTGATATTCGGTTTATACAACTAAAACACTACTTACAGCTATTTTGTTTGATTCACTGCCAGACCTTTGCTTAGACCTTTACAATTTTGGTGGCAAGGTGGTGGTGTTGTGGGGCTGAGGGGGCTGCACCAGGAGGCAGTAGGGGGGGCACATGTTGCCCACCCCTGCTTTAAATGGTCCGGGTCTACAAGGAGAGATGCAGCGACTTGCATCTCCCACCCCATACCCCAACCAGTCCTCTTTCCTTTCCCACTGCTGAGGACCCTATTTTTCCCCTCAAAAACAAGTCTACAAGGAAGGTGGGTTAGAGGGTCAAAGAGGGAACAGGTAAGAAGATGCAGAGGGTGCATCCTTGCTTGGTGCTTCAGTCCATTTAGAAGTATAGGTGCCAGTTCTGAGTGAGGACCCTACTTATAAACAAGGGTTGTCTAGAGAGAAAGACTAAAATTCCAAGAGCCTTCACATGAAAAAGCTAGGCAGAGTTTTGTTGTTGTTGTTGTTGCTTTAATCCCCGCATCTGGCTAAAGGGTGGAAATGGTTTCCATATGAACGATGCACCTTCTGCTGTCAGTCTGGAAAGAAGCCACCAAGCGGACTCGACCTCCCTGTTGGAGATAATTTACTGGTATAAACATTTCCTGCTCCTTGCTGTAGCCAAACCAAGTTTTCTGCAGGGAAGTACAGAGGAGAGACACCCAATCGTGTGGGACTTTCATCGGGAACTCCCCAAGCATTTCTAGATGGTGTTCCAAAAATCTGGAAGTGGTTGTTTCATTCATAAGCTCCTTCTCCCACAACCAGCTAGTAGCTACGACATGCACACATGCAAGGAAGCAGACTCATGCCAGAACACACACTGCTCCCTCCACGCACAATCTCCTGTTGCTTTAAAAGGGTATGTGCTCACTCCTCTTGACCAGGTGCAAGGTGGTTTGCTGTGGCATCCAAGACTTCTTGCACCTTTACTGTCATGCACTGTACAAGCCGATCCCCTCAACCATTACTAACTCTAGCTACAACCAGCCAATTTAACAAGAAGGAGGAGGAGGAGGAGGAGGTGGAGGGGATCTCCTTCCCAATCTGCCTCTGGGAGGCAGATGCCCCTCCTACAAATATTAACACTTCACTCGCTACAATACTCTTACCATACCCAATGCCAGCTCCAGGTTTTTGAGGGCGCTTGGACAAAGGCCTACCCAATGGGCCCCCTCTCTCAGTGAGTCTATCTACTCATGCCATTGTCACCAGCTGTTATTGTCCCTCTTCCTCTTTCTCATCATTGCTCCCACTTGCTTTCTGGACAGGCAGAGAACCAGTGAACAAGTAGGCAGAGGCATCTACTGCTCCTCCTTTTCACAACCACTGTTGTCTGGGCCAGAGTGAGAGGCAGGTGAACAAACCGGTTGCAATGGTGAAGAGGAGGAGCAACTTCAGGGGGGCTGTTGTCAGTGGGCCCCTGCTGGGGTCTGGGCCCTCAGCAGGTGCCCAACCATGCCTACCCTTGATGCCAGCCCTGACCATACCCTACAGCTTCCCAACACTGAACATTTTTCAGCATTGTGTGATCCAAGCCAATCAGGAATCACATAGCGACCTTGATGTAGAAAGCAGATACATTCCCTCTCTCTCTGAAGCCTACCCCTCTGCAAACAGTTTGCATCTCTAACACACAGGGGTGGAAGAAGATCACATGGTAGTAGATTTCATTGGAGGCACAAAATATTCATGAAATCTACTCGCATTTCGGCTCAGCGCCATCTGAAACCACAAGTGTAGTGCTGCATACCACAGTCAAGAATAAACAGATGTGGGCCTAATGTGTACCTTGATTGTTTAACCCAGGTGGCTTTCCAAAGGACCGTTGACCTCTTGTCTGTATCATGTGTATTATGTTTCCAAACAACAGGAGATTTTTAAAATTATTATTATTATTCTGTGGAGGGGGGAAGTAGGTGTGTGAGTTTCTGATTAACCCAGAAGCAAAATAACAGAACTGTTAAACAAAAGTAAGATTTGTTGAGGGAAAACAGAATGAAAGCTCAAGCATCTAAAAAAATACATTTAGGATGCAGTCCTATGCATGTTTAGACAGAAAAAAGTCCTACAACTCCCATTGAGGTATAGGACTTTTTTCTGTCCAAACATACATAGATTTGCACCCTTAATTAATTAATGGTGGGGGAGTTATTCTGCCTTTCCACTCGCAAGAATGCCAAGGCGGCTAACATCCACAAAAACAACATCAAAATATCACCATAAAACAATACAAATCAAACATAACAATATAAAGAATAGTAGTTCAAAGCCCAATCAGGATAAAGACAAGAGACAGTCAAAAAAGCAAATTGAGAACTAATATTAGTCAAACCAAAGGCTTGTCTGAATAAAAACATTTTCAATAAACAGGAAACACAATAGCATTCAGTATCACAACTGCTTGAAATGTTCCTGTCAATGAGGGGCTAATTTCTAGACATTACACAGAGAGAGAGAGTGGCAGGAAGGCTGACTGAAATTAGTCAAGTCTCCAGAAATGTTTACATAGCTGTCAGTCAGGATGTCCTTAGTTAGGCTGAAACGGGGAGTATACATTGACCAGGTTCGCATGATCCTAACTAAGGCTGAAACGGGGAGTATACATTGACCAGGTTTGCATGATCACTGATTCACTGCAGCCCACCGTGGCTTATTTAAGCCATGATGAGCCATGGTGCCCATGGCAGCCAGGTTGCCCTTTCAAGCCATGGCCGCTTGTTGTATTATCCAAACCTGGGCAGCAGGGGTTGTTTGAGGGTTAAACTACCCTCAAATAACCCATGGTCTCTTGTAGGGTTATTTGAAGGTTGTTCAACCTTCAAACAATCCCTGCTGCCCAGGTTCGGACAACACAACAAACCATGGCAACCTCCAGCTGGGGGTTGAATATTCAAGATGGCCACATGAATGCACCACAACCCACTGTGGCTTATATAAGCCACAGAGGGCTGCGGTGATCATGCGAACCAGCCCACTGAGTGAGAATACAATGGGCAGCCTAGTCTACAAATCATAACCAAGTCACCTGAGGCAGCCAATATGGATGCCTACCTTCAAATTCAAGATGAGTACCACACAGCTGAAGTATATATAGACTTATTTCACTATATCTATCAGTAAAAATATTATTAATATTTATGTGAGATAATCGATAACATAACCAAGTTATTCCTCTAGGTTGTATCCAGTATTAGTCTCATTTACATCCCATTCCTTTCAATGGGTCTACTCTAAGTAGGACTAACATTGACTACAACCCTAAGTATTTTTCCTTACAATCTGCACAATTCCCACATATAACTAAACTTCTGTGATACAATCTGTCCCACCATAGATAGTTTCTGTCCCTTTTCCCAATACTGGTAGTATTACTTTTCTGGAATACTTCACCCCTTCATTCCAACCACCACAGTTACAAGGATTGGTTCAGGAAGGGAAACTGGGAACTTTTCTACTTTGGGCTGTTAATCTGCTGTAACTATTTTTGGTTTTGTCACAGAACTGAGATCTGAGCTCTACACAAGGAGCTTTTCCTTCCCTGTTTTTCTACTACATGACCTCTAGGTAATGCTGTGCTATAGCAGAATAACACAATTACACAAGTAGGAAAATATGTTTTCTTTTGCTTTCACAAATAATACTCCATTTTCCACACTCTAAAAAAAAAACCTGGGGAAGTGCTCTTAAAAAACAGAAGTGAAACTAGAGGGTTGTGAGATTGTCTAAAGAACCCATAAACAACCATGAGTAAGAAATGGCTAGTGCACAATAAATGCCTTGTATAGAAAAACTCTAGAACTCACATGGGACCTGCCAGCTGCCACACAATGTTACTGTGTGGAGTGCTCCTGTTCACAGTTCCAGTCAGTCAGCCATGCCCTCTGCCACGATACTCCATTCCATTCCCACTCAATTTTCCAGCATTTCATGGCACTCAGTCATCATTGGGCTGTTTCTGGATTTTCCTCCCCTTAGGGCAGTGTTCTCCAACCTTGGGTCCCCAGATGTTTTGGCCTACAACTCCCAGCATGCCCCAGCCAGCATAGCATAGTTGTAGGCCAAAAACATCTGGGGACCCAAGGTTGGAGAACACTGCCTTGTGCCTTAGGGTTTCTTTTCTAAAGATTTGCTGAACTTCTGCGAATGCTGAGGCTCCCCCAAGCTTATAGGTACCTCCCTCTCGTACATGGATGGTTCCATTTTGGCTACACAACAACCAGCACTCTGAGAATTGAGATCATAATTAGTATAGATGATGGGTGCACTATAAACAATTATTGGCATCCCCCAAATCCTCCCTCTGACAACACAGGGGCAACAATTTATCAGGAACAGATAAAAGAGGGACTATTCCTGGTAAATAAGGGACAGCTGGAGTGTAAGGGGAGCATGGTTGCACATGTTCTCCAGACTTGCAGATCTAAACGAAGGCTTACTCTAATCCAGTGTTCTCCAACCTTGGGTCCCCAGATGTTGCTGGCCTACAACTCCCAGCATGCCCCAGCCAGCGTAGCTGGCTGGGGCATGCTGGGAGTTATAGGCCAAAAACATCTGGGGACCCAAGGTTGGAGAACACTGCTCTAATCATTTCCAGCACTGTTCTCTGGGTGTCTTCATAGGAACATAGGAAGCTGCCTTATACTGAGCCAGACCATTGGTCCATCTAGCCCATATTGTCAGCACTGGCTGGTAGGGGCTCTACGGGGATTCAGGCAAGAGTTTTCCCACCCCTACTTGGAGATGCCACGGATTGAGCCTGGGACTTTCAGCATTCCAGGCACGTGCTTCAAGGGCACAATCCTGCTGGTGCACTCTCACATAAGCGACTGGCCAAGCAAAGAGCAGCCTTGGGTTTAATTCACCCGTTCAGCATACTGCTTGTTTGGAACTCTGTTTGTAATGAAACTCCACACTGAGCACTGATATATCGGAATGAAATTTGGTACACATGATCCTGACACCATTCTACGCTTCGCATTCAAATCCCTGCTCTGCTCTAGCCCCACACCCATTTTCAAGGAGGCAAGAACAGATGTAACAAACTCAGCAGTGTTGTGTGACATTTGCCTTGAAGACTGAGGATCAAACTACACAGTATGTTAAGTCCATAGTGTGCAGCTGACCCTCTCTTTGTTTTTTAACTCACAAACTAGCATGTGAGGCCTGATCCAGCATGCTTGGGGAGGGGACATTGAAACCTCCCCCCCCAAAAAAACACCCTTTTGTCTTTCTTTTTGTTAGCCCCCACATGGGGGACTAGAATTCTGGGAAACAAGTGGCAGAGGGGGGAGGTTTAAACCTCTCTCTGCACAGGTGCACAGTGGTCCCAATCTGGATTGGGGGCCTTCACACTTGTGAATAAAAAACAAAGAAGGGATCGGCCATGTATGTAACATATAATGTAGTTTGACCCTGAGATATTAGAATAACATTGGTGTCTATGTTCCAGACAGCAGTCTACGTTTGAAGTTTTAATCAGGTCCTGGATTTTCTTATTGTTCATTGTTTAAAATTGCTTAGATGTGAGTGTGCTGACAGTGCTGTCTATTTATATGTTTGTATGTCAATGGTTTTTATGCTATGTATAATATTGTATTTTTAAGGTTTTTAATCTTTGTAAACCACCCAGGGAGTTTGCAGGCAGGGCTATCAGGCGGTACAGAAATGTAATGAATGAATGAACCCAAGCTCAAGCCTTGCCTGCAAATTCCCAAGGAGCTAAAATGACAGCTATGGTACCCTGCAATGTCATATCTTCCTTGAGCACTGAAATATTACGGCATCAATTGGTATGTACATTTACAACATCATTCTCTGCTTGAGGTTGAATTATTGGCTTATAAAGATGCAAAGTACATTGCAGTGCAGCACATTTCTTATTTCTTACCTAGCATGAAGGAGTGTGTTTGTTTCTCTTTGGGGCCTCCTGGCAACGAAGAGAATGGTTTCCCTGATGGGTCTATCCACCAGGGCCAGCACATGCTTTCAGGAGTCTTCTCACTGTAAACCTGGTGCTTTGCTGGTCTTCAGAGAGCTTTAAGAGATTAAAGACACCTAATTTCTTTTAATAACAGAAGAGTTCCAGGTATAAAGTGAGCCTTTTAGGAACAGGCTGGGATTCGATTCCAAGGGGCTGACCCTATCGTTGCTTCTGCCACTGATTCACTTTTACTCCTTGGGTGGATCACTTTACTGCCCATTCTTCTCCTTCTGCAATACCCACCTTACAGTAGGAGTTCTCTGGGCAAACATACACACACAGTTCTCTGTGGCTTGTTTATTGGTGCTTTATTGCTAAGATGAGAGAAGTGCCTATGTGGATGTAATACCTTTGGACCCAGTAGTACCCCAGTCCCAAATGTGTCAAAGGCTTACTGTGCAATAAAGAAAGGGTACTCTGGTCTGCACATATTTGTCTTTTAATTATTATTTCACATGTTCCAAGTCAGATCCCTGGCATATCCCACAGCTGAGCCCTTCCTCAGATTAAGACCCATATCTCTCTAGATCTGCTTTCCGCAACATGGGTCCCTCCAGATATCATTGGACTTGGACTCCCATCAGCTCCAGTCAGCATGGCCAGTGGTCGGGGACAATGGGAGTTGTAGTCCAAAACCTCTGGAGGGACCCACATTGGGGAAGACTGTTCTATATCTCTCTGGCAGGGATGTTTATTGAGAAGTCTATCGCAGACGCAGACCGGAGTGCCAGGCTCTGCTCAAAATCCATAAGCATGCAAAATTCAGTTGGAATGCCATTTTTCTTGGAATGCTAGATCCAGACTGGGCCTGTCTATGCCCAATTCAGTCTCTATTCTCCTCCCAGTCCATTTCCCAGAAGCTCACTGACTGCTTGTAACATATCTGAGTACAAGGAGTAAAAGGAGGAGATAGACATTTTCAGAGGCAAAGATTTCTACAAGGGCAAGGATGAAAACAGTCCCATCCTATTCATGGTGCTAAGGGAGACCACACAGCCTCCTGAGTTTAACACTTTATTGACAGCCATTTACGTGAGCTGTATATCCTTCCTTCTTTGCTTTGTTACCAGACTTCCTCTTCCACCCACTCCCCTTTCCCTGCCCAGGCACAATCTTCCCCCCCAGGCTGGGCCCTGAAAGTTTGGCAGAAGAAGCAGCCAAGTATTTAAAAGAGCTGGGGATGCTGTAAACAAAGGCAAACTCACAGACTAATTAGTTGATTTTGAACCGTCTCTGCTGCCTCATTCAGCAGCTGCCTGTTCCTTTGCCAAAGGCTGGGGTGGCTGTGCCAAGTTGGGCACGCAGCTGCTTTGACAACGATGCCACATGAAAAGGGAAACCCCAAAGATCGGGCAAGGCCAGGATCCCAGAAAGATCCATTTCCATCTCCCACATTGTCTTTCAGTATCCCTCATTTATATGTTTTTGCCTTTTCAGTATCACTCAATTATTTGTTTTTGCCTAGGGAGCCTAACATAGCTCAAAATAAACTTCAGGTCTTATTGGTAAATAAACACAAAGGGCAATATCCTATGGTGTCATACCACTCAGGCAAATTACATTGTGCTAGCATAAAGGACTTCTAGAACAAGGCTCTCCAACCTTGGGTCCCCAGATGTTGCTGGCCTACAGCTCCCAGCATACCCAGCCAGCATAGCTAATGGCAAGGGATTCTGGGAGCTGTAGTCCAGCAACATCTGGGGACCCAAGGTTGGAGAGCCCTGTTCTAGAACATGCATTAGCTTGCATGACAGGATTTCCGGGGAATCCTGTTGTACCAGCTGTTATTGGTGTTGGGCTAGAGGCCCCTTATGCTTGCACAACGTAATCTACACTAGCAGTATGACACTGTAGGATACTGCCCAGAGAAACACTATACAGCATGGTAGCCAAGCCCTGCGCTTCAGCAAGCTAGGAGGATGTCCACTCCATCGAAAACTTTCAGAGGGGTAGCCATGTTCAGGGCCAGCATCAAAGGTAGGCATGGTCAGGCACCTGCCGAGGTCCCATAGTAGCAGGGGGGGCCACTGACAAGACCCTGCTGGACTTGCTCCTCCTCTTCACCATTGGAACCTGCTTATTCACTTGCCTCTCACTCTGTCCCAGACAATGGTGGTTGTGCAAAGAAGGAGCAGTAGATGCCACTGTCTACTTGCTCCCTGACTCGCTGCCTGGTCAGTCAGTCAGTCAGTCAGGCGATCACTCGTGACCGAGTAAGATTGTCTTCCAGGATTTTTTTTTTTTTTTTTTTTTACAAAAAGGAGATTTTAAAAGGAGGAAAATTCTAAAGAAAATTGTGTAGACTCTAGCGATGGGTCCGTAAGTGACTGTGGAGGCCAATTCTAGATCCACACAGCTTCCCACAGTGAGGACACAGGTTACCAGATGGAAGATGGTCCTGTAAAGGATTCATTTGACGTGCTTTTCGCTTAGCACATTTCTCCCTTTCACCTTGCATTCGGGCTTCTTCAAAGTCCATAGAACCTTTGTGAAAGGCCAACCTCCAGTTAGATCGTTCATGGGCCAGAGCTTCCCAGTTTTTGATGTTTATATTGCATTTTTTTAGATTAGCCTTAAGAACATCTTTAAAGTTTAAACCTCTTATATTGACCACCGATATTCCGCTTTCCATCCTTGAGTTGGGAATAAAGTAACTGCTTTGGGAGACGGCAGTCAGGCATTCGAACAACATGACCGGTCCACTGAAGTTGGCGTTGAAGGATCATTTTTTCAATGCTAGTAGTCTTTGCTTCTTCCAGTACACTGACATTTGTTCGCCTATCTTCCCAAGTAATTCGCAGGATTTTCCAGAGGCAACGGATGAAATCTTTCAAGGAGTTGGAGGTGACGTTTATAGATAGTCCATGTTTCGCAGGCATACAATAAAGTTGGTAATACAATGGCTTCATAAACCAGTGTTTTGGTCTTCTTACAAATATCCCGATCCTCGAACACTCTATGTTTCATTCGAGAAAACGCAGCACTTGCAGAGCTCAGACGATGCTGGATTTCACTGTCGATGTTAGCTGTAACAGAAAGATAGCTGCCAAGATAGAGAAAATGATCGACATTTTCCAGTATTGTCCCGCCAAGCTGGATAGATGGCATCACCAAAGGGTTAGTTTGCACTTGCTGATGAAGCACTTTGGTTTTTTTGATGTTAAGTGAGAGACCAAGTTTTCCGTATGCTTCTGCAAAAGCATTTAGGATAGTTTGGAGATCATCCTCTGAATGTGCGGAGACAACATTATCATCAGCATACTGAAGTTCCACAACGGAGGTTGTAATTACCTTACTTTTTGCTTTCAGCCTGCTGAGATTAAAAAGCTTTCCATCTGTTCGATATATAATTCCCACACCAGTGGGAAGTTTCCCCTGGACAAGATGTAAAATCATGGCAATGAAAATAGCAAATAATGTTGGGGCAATAACACATCCCTGTTTAACACCTGATCCCACTTTAAATGGAGCACCATGAGAGCCGTTGTTGTCCAAGACCGTAGCCGTCATGTTGTCATGGAGAAGTCGCAAGATATTCACAAATTTTGGGGGGGCATCCAATTTTCATAAGGATAGTCCAGAGAGCTGTTCGGTCTACAGTATCAAAGGCCTTAGCAAGATCGATAAATGCCATATAAAGGGGTTGATTTTGCTCCTGGCATTTTTCTTGGAGCTGATGTGCAGTAAAAATCATGTCTACTGTCCCTCTAGAGGGGCGGAAACCATATTGAGTTTCAGGGAGGATAGAAGACGGTTTGCGAGAATCCTGGCAAATATTTTACCTGCGGTAGCTAAGAGAGAAATGCCCCGATAGTTTCCACAGTCTGTTCTATCACCTTTCTTAAAGAGGGTGATAATTATGGCATCCCTGAAGTCTTCTGGGATCTCTTCTCTTATCCAGATTTTTTCGATGAGTTTATGAAGATGTTGTACAAGTTTGGGGGCCCTTCTTTAAAGATTTCAGCAGGAATCCCATCTAGTCCACTAGTTTTGTTATTCTTCATTTGATTAATGGCTTTTTTTACTTCATCCAAAGTGGGGAGTATTGCAAGTTCCTCTCTAATTTGTTTTTGCGGGATTTGAGAAAAAATCTCATTATCCACCTTAGATTTACAATTTAAAAGGTCATAATAATAAGCAAGCAAGCGGTAGCAATGATGAGAAAGAGGCTGAGAAGCAATAGCAGCTAATGACAATGGTGAAGGTAGATTAATGAGGAAGAGGGCCCATTGAGGGTGTCTTGCCCAAGGGCCCTCAAAAACTTGGCCATGCGACAACTAACTGGCCGTGTTAGTCGTTGCAGCAAAAACAACAGAATCTTGTGAATCTATCCCCCCTTTATATGAACATTGATGTGTGTGTGTTTCACTCCCTCCAATAGCAAACTCGGGTAGTGAGTGCCAATAAAATGGAGCCCAGAGGGGGGAAATTAAAGATTTAAAAACAAAAAAAAAAAAAAACCTAAAGGGGCCCAGAAAACAACAACCCCAAAACCAAACCAAAAGCAGTCCAATGAGCTCTGAGTGTGCTCACGTGTGTGTGTGTGTGTGTGTGTGTGTGTGTGTGTGCGTGTGTGTGCATGTGTGCAATAGGGAGAAGATAAGGTATGAATGTGGCAATCATTAATAGAGGCATAACATGAACAAATCAATTAGTAAAGTTCTTCCCAGAATAGAAATGCAGGAATGAGAAACACTTCATCTGTGTTGACTTCTACCTACCGTGCAGCTGTTAGAAGGCCAAGAGCCTCTGTCCATGGCAATCCAAGTGTTACTGGGAGGGAGGGTGCTGAGCAGCCCCATAGATGTGCCGCTCCTCCAACCACCTGTGTGTGAAATGCTGCAGTTGGGGAAGAGCTTTTCCATGATGTTAGTGCTGTGGCAGTAACCCTTGAACCAGCCTTCTGGCTGAGGCGGGAAAATTATCAGAGCAGGTTGCAGATTGGCTGCAACTGGCCAAACGCAACTACTAGCAGTTGGTGCTGCTGTGATTGACTGGAAGAATTCCATAGCCATCTTATGCCACAGAAGTGGTCTGCGTTGCTAGGGTTGTGTGAGAATTTTTCAGGAACCGTTCAGCAAGAGCAAACTCGCCTTGCTCAGCTCACGCGAGTCTGTTCGCAAACGTTCTCCTTTTGCTCAGACCAGCTCACCGTTCATGAATGCAAAATGGGACATCTGCCTCCCTGTATGCCAGTGCCAGCTTTCTCCAAGGAAGTTTGGTTGATGCTGGCCTAGGATGCTGCAGGAAGAAGACAGAAGTGGGGTCCCACAAAGTTCAAGGTTTTAGCCTCTCTATTCCAGCCCCCCACCCCACCCTGGGACAGTATTCTCAGTCAGCCTTCCATGCCCAGGGAGTTTGCTCACTGAATCCTCACTGAGCTGCCTTTGTGGGTGGGGAGGTCCCTCTGGCCCTTTCACCCCCCCCCTAAAGTTTTTTTAAAAAAATAATAAAACATCTGCAAAACTTGGGGTTCCCCCAAGCCTGCTGGTACTTCCCTGACACTTTGTAGTCACTTTGGCTACATAAGGACCAGCACTGGGAGAACTAAGGTTGCTATTCATCTACATGAGTGATGATGGTGATGGTTATTGCGTCTGTGAGGAGTGGTATTGTGGCATTGCCGGGGGTGGGCAGTAACTTTTGAACCAGCCCTGAAATGAGATGGAGAAGAGGAAAGACCAGTGGTGTGTTATTGCACTAGAGCAGCCTCCCCCAACACGGTGCCCTCCAGGTGTTGTGAACTACAACTCCCATCATCCCTGATCATTGGCCACACTGGCTGAAGCTGGTGGATGTTGCAGTCCAAAACATCTGGAGGGCACCACTGTTGTGAGAAAGCTGTACTAGAGAAGCAGGAAGATGCTAGTCTTAATCAGGGTTCCTGACACGGACGGAGTCCATTGATAAATGGCCATCAACACAGCGCTGGCAGCTTGTTTTTGCTGCAGCATATACACCTCTCTGCATGGCTGCTTCAAAAGAAAATGCCCCGTGCTCTAGGCTAGGCTAAGCCAGGCTACTGTTCTAGCCCACAAAAGCCTGTGCCACGATAAGTAGTCTTCAAGGTGACACAAGATGCTTTTCTGCTTTTGCTGTAACAGACTAACATGGATTTCAGTAGTCTGGAATAATGTGAACTGGAAAGCAAGGGTTATATCCAACATTAGTCCAACTTAGGTCTGCTCCAAGTAGAACTGACATTGGATACAACCCCAAGACTGTAACTGAATGGTGACATGGATATTCAGGTAACATTTGAGCTCATTATCAAGTTTATCAGTTACGTAAGCATAATTCCGTTCCTTATGTCGATCAGATGTGTTCACACCTGAGATGATAAACTAAAATGGCACTCATTTGCTTTATGTCTATGTCGTACAGAGATTAAGGCTGGAAGCAAGAAAAAAGAGTCTCTCTCTCTCTCTCTCTCTCTCTCTCTCTCTCTCTCTGAAATTTGCCACCTGGGATCACTGCTTCTTCATCTCATGTTATGATAAGACTCCGTAGATGCTGAAATGAAACGACACTGTGATAGGGGGACTGGCACTTAGGAATTCAAATCACACTGATACTAAACAGAGTAAGAGAAGAGGTGCAGGTAAGATAACACAATTGAGCCAGAGCAGTCTGAAACTGCTGCTGGCTGATAGCCGAGCCACAACGATCATTCAACTATCCTCAGGAAGGTACTCTGGGTGGGAAAACGTTGCTACCAAGGATCACTTCATTTCAGCACCTCTCACTCATCAGCAAGAAGCAGGTATTGGCAAGGCCACCTTGAGCAATTAATCAGGGAAGAGAGTGCTGGTGTCTGTGTCCCTCAGTGGCCTCCCTTTACAGGGCATTTTGCTCTGCTTAGAAGGCCTCCTGGGGACTACTAAGTAAACTAGTACTATGCCGAAAAGATGCTAAGGATCATGGAGGAGAAGCTGCCTGGTCTTAATTAATCATCATCATCATCATCATCATCATCATCATCATCATCAGGCGATCACTCGTGACTGAGTAAGATTGTCTTCCAGGATAAAAGGAAGAAATTCTAAAGAAAAATATTGTGTAGACTCTAGCGATGGGTCCGTAAGTGACTGTGGAGGCCAATTCTAGATCCACACAGCTTCCTACAGTGAGGACACGGGCTACCAGATGGAGGATGGTCCTGTAAAGGATTCGTTCGACGTGCTTTTCACTTAGCACGTTTCTCCCTTTCGCCTTGCACTCGGGCTTCTTCAAGAGCTGGTGATTTGAAACATATCACTTTTAGAAAGCTGTCGCATACTTGAGAAGAAAAATAGCCTTGCCAGCCAAGGCTTTTATTTTGTTGACCCTTTTGGAAGAAAGAAAAGGGCAAGGTGGCTCAAATTATTATCTTGATTCTGGGAAACTCACCAAGACAAAGTGGGAAAGCCCATTCTCACTTAATGATACCGGGGGGGGGGGGGGAGTTTGAGCAATTTAAGATAGATTTCAGGCCTCAAAACCGCATCGAGATGTACTTAATGTTAGCAGCAGAACTGCAGCTAGAAAATTATGTATGTAGGGCACCAAACGTTTTTTCTTCAGTGACTTGCTTTGATGGTGTATGCCTGGCAATCTCTAGGGTTCTTTATCATTTACTGAAGCTGTTTTATTTTGCAAAGTGCTTTGCAATTATCATATCCCATTAATCCTCATGCCAGCCTTGTGTGATCCTGATCACTCCCATGAGATTTCACAACTAGACAAATGGAGGTGAAAGACAACGGATTTTCCAATGAATCAACAGTGAATCAACATTTGAGTTGTCCTGGCATTCTACTATACTATGTTGGCTGCAGTGCATTTTGGTTTACAACAGTTCTAAGCATCAGGACCGGTGCAAGGCAGTTTGGTGCCCTAGGCAAGATCAGATATTTAGCGCCCCCCCCTTCCCACTTGAGAGTGCTGTATTTTTTTTCAAGGCGTTTCTGGCGCCCCCTTTAGCCCTGCGCCCTAGGCAGCTGCCTAGTTGGCCTAATGGTAGCACCGGCCCTGCTAAGCATGGAGGAGAACCTTTGTCTCACTCTTCACAGATGAGGGCAGGAACCAGTAGCTATGAATGAATGACCAGCCCAAGGTAATAAAGGCAGCATATGGCTTTGAATCTGGCAGTCTAATCGCACTTGGGTATTGGGCTGTCCTGCCTAAGAACACTTCTGCCCGAAGTGACTCTGGATAATGAGTCATCCTCCATTTGGCTTCCTGTGGAGCCTTTGCTTAGATTCCAATATCACAAATGAGCTCACAGCCAGAGTTGGGTGGGTGTGAGTAAATTTCAGTGGATGGAATTCCAGCTATAAAACACTAGAAGAATGCAGCCTTACAGTATGGCAGAGCCATCAGAGTGGGCCAAAAAATGAATCCTTCAGACTTTACTTTTGGGATAAAGAAATATGCAAAACAACAATTGATATGACAACATCTGTGACATCTATGGCATACCCCAGTGTCTATATCCAACCCGATCAGCAGCCTCCCCCACCCAACTGGGTGTACCTTTATTCCTGAAAATGGAGTTTAGAGTTCTATTTGTTTCATATGTCACCATTCATGTGTGCAGCACTTCACAATTAAGCACTGATTGTTTGTTATGGGAGCGGGTGAGGGTGAGATCCTTGCCTCAGGCATTGGATCAGCAGGGGTAGGAGACCATGACTGGCTGCTTTTCCTTGGCTGGCTGCCGCTGCCGCTGCTCTCAACACCACCTGTCCACCCAGCTCAGAGCTCTGCCAATACCACTTGCTGCTGCAGCAGCAGCATTTGCCACAGCAGGAAAGAAGCCAGCACAGATCCCTGGAGTACCCGCCAGGCCTAATTCCTCACTTTGAGGAAGGTCCCCTCTTGACTGCATCTAAAGGGCTTTTTTTTTTTTTTAACCCTGCATCCAATGATCTCTCAACGCGAAGGTTCTGTTTTGCTATCACAGCTAATAGCCCTCAATAGACCTATACTCTATGAATTTGTTTAATCCCCCCCCCCCCGTTTAAGCCAGGGGAGGACAACATGCAGCCTGCAGGCCATGTGTGGCCTGTGCCATCAACAGTGTGGCTCCTGCTGCCCCCGTCACTCCAAAATAATTGGGGAGAAGAAGAAAAAATCAACAGCAAACCACTACTGAGGCTTACTAAGGACAAGGTTAGCTTGTTTTCAAACCATTTTTAATTATTTTTTTTGTCACCATGACAAGAGTGTAGTCTGTGGGGGGATCAGCGGTGTGGAATTGGCCCCCAGACTCCCTGAAGTTGTTCACCTCTGATCTAAGCATTAAGCTAGTGGCTGTTGCCACATCCTCTGGCAGTGAATCCCACAAGTCAATTATGCATTGTGTGAAGAAGTACTTTATTTTCTCTGTGCGTGAATCTATTGCCAGTCTATCTCATTGGGTGACCCTGATTTCTAGCATTATGAGAGGGAGAAAAGCTTCTCTCTTTCCATTTCCTTCAAAACATGCACAATGTTTTTTTTAAACTCTCTTTCATGCTCTCCCTACTTGTCTTTTTTCTAAACTAAAAAAAAGGAGCCCCAAATGTCTGCCATGCAGAAATTATTCTGAATCAATTACAGTTCTTCACATACAGTTGTCAATCACTCTAGACTAATTTGTTACCCTGTGCTTTAACCCATTCTTTGCAAGAGTTAAAGAAGTGAATGCCATTGTTCGGTCCTCACTTTAACATTTTATGTAATCAAAAATAAAGTTTAATGAAGTTGTTGCTCTAAGGTAACAAGCATTCCAAGTTGGCTAGTTTTAACTGAGTGTGATCATTTATCTTTTTCTACCTTTGAAAGAAAACTCAACTTCAGCACCGGTCAATGGGGCATGTTCCAGTTATCGGTACCTGTATTTGAATTAATAAAATGTGAGGACGAGAGGCACCCAATGCAAGGATGGATTCTCTGGAAACAGAGATAATCCCGATGGTCATGTGAACTGCCCCAAAAGTAAAAAAAAATGTCGTAGTTCTGACTGAACAATTTGGCATGGGTGGCTAGATCCCTCTGTACAGTCATTCTGCAGCTTGAGTTATCCCAGGCCGTTGTCCACAGAGAGCAGGAGGTGTGTTCATTTGTTTTCAGAATTACTGCATTCTTCACTGCCTGCTATACATGTAAACCTGTAAGAAAGGACAGTATCTATTTGAGTCAGAGGTTAATAGAGTAGGCCATTGTGAAATCACTGAAAGGGTATTCATTCAAGTGCAGAGGTGTTTAAAATACCTCCTTTTTTTCCTGCTGCTAAAATTCATGCACATACCTTGGATAGCAGAGGTGGATGATTTGGTAAAGACATGAGCCACACAGTTAACCAGGTTCCCCCCCCCCAAAAAAAGGTCAAGGAATCATCTCCCTGACAATACTTTGCATTTACACAGCACATTTCAAGTGTTCACAGTGCTACATGTAAACTTTCTAATGATCTTGCCAGAAGGGGTTGTGGCTGAGAGATATCGGCTTACCTAAGGCTACCTAATGAGCTTGTGGCCCAGGTGAGATTTGAACTGGGGATTTCATGATTCATAGTTTGGCGCAATCCTCTTCCCGTTTACTTGGATGCAAGTCCCATTGATTCCGATGGGAGTTAATGATTCCCTCATAAACTTGCATAGGATTACACTGAAAGTCACTATGCTATATTAGTTCTCTTGGTTCAGTGGGTCCAGCATGAAGGTGATGCTCCACAAATCATGGTCTCTTGAACACTATTATTTATTTATTACATTATTTTTATCCTGCTCCTCAGTCAAAAAGGCTCAGGGAGCAGTTTACATATAATCCATAAAACAAGACAGTCCCTGCCCGCAGGCTTACAATCTAAAAACACACCCATAATACAGAAGGACAAAGGAATGGGGAGTATTATGTACAGTACTCCACTAAGATATTTCACTCCCGCCAGCACCACTAAATTTGTTCTGAATTTGCTGTGTTGGGGAGTGGGGGAAGCAAAATGTGGAGTCTACACACACACAGGTACGGTAGTTCATACTAGCCGGTTCAAATCTGAGACGATATCCCACTTTTGTGACACATTCCTGAGCTGCTGGCGGTTCAATGCCAAAACATTGTGATCCTGTTACTCCTAATGTAGACCATATTTTGTACTTTTCTCTGATAGCATTTGTTTTGTTTTCTTATTTATTGAGATTTCTAGCTTGGGGCCGAAAACACTCAAAACATTAACATCAGCTGACAAGAGAAAGGTCACCTCGGAAGTTCATTCTAATCACATACCAGCTAAACCCTGCCTAATTGTGAAATGTCAGCCCGTCATGGAGAGTTAGGGAAGCGACAAGTAAAATGGTAGAAATTGCATATCATTTTGAAGTCTGTATCTGATATTTGTGTCACCCAGACATCCAACATGCCTGCCTACCTAACAGGGAAACAGTGCATCTTACTATGATTTATTGGTCTTCATTTCACTCAAACCCAAATCTGCCTTCTAGGTGCAAAACTAAATGCTGCTCTAAATGGTTGACTTTGTTTTCATTCTTGCCCAATATCCTATATCAGGTCATGCCATTGTGGCCATTTTGCCAGGTATTGGTAAGGACCTGCAAAAAAATATCCAGGTCCTATGTTCAGAGTCCTCAGCCTGGAGTCAGCAGAAGCTATGATCCCTGGATTCCATGCTGCATCTTTGCCAGGAGAGCAGAGAGGACATTTTGATTTCTAACTCACTCCTAATGCTTTGGAGAATGATTTTGCTCTTGCCATGTAAGAAATAACCTACCTACCATTTATATCAGCTGGGAGAAATTTTAGGTGTTAGAACCAACATTATCTATATTTCCTTAACTGCTCTTCTATGTTCTTTGAGTTTGTTAACCAATCTAAGTGTTGGTTACAGAAATTAGTATGGACAGTATCCAACTGTGTCATTCCACTAGTGCAAATGACGCTGTGCTAGCAGAAACTAAGTTCTGAACTATGTGCAAGACGGGAAACCAACTGAAGTTACATTTGTGCAACCACCGTTGTGCAACCGGTTGCGTATCTCTCTTGTACAACCAATTGCACAAGTATAATGCACAAGAGAAAGATTCAGCAGAGCTCTGCTAGCACTATTTGAGTGCTATGACACCATTGGATACTGCCCTATGTTCTGATCTCGGTAGGTTTGGAGTGATCTTATTTCACCGTATGTTAATGTCTTGTTGTAGCTTGGTTAAGAGGACTAAAAATGTGTGCTAACCCTCCAGGACAGGAGTAGGCAACCTGGTGCCCTCCAGATGTTTTGGACTACAACTCCCATCAGCTCCAGCCAGCATGGACTATGGCCAGGGATTCTGGGGGTTGTAGATCAAAACATCTGGAGGGCACTGGGTTGCCTACCCCTGCTCTAGGGGGAAATTGGAAGCTGGCAGAGTTGTGATTTGGTACCCATTTACCTCTCTCCCTCATAATATGTAAGAGTCCTAGTGTTCTGTTACTCAGCAGGTGAGGGCAGCTAATGATTCTTTGGGCAGTTAAGGGTAAAGCTGGAGCAATGACACCCATCAAATTCAGCTCCCCTTGTCACCCCCTGGGATGTCAGTGCAAAGTGGGGTGTAAGATTGCACAGCCTAGGGAAGTCGTACAGCCCAAATATAGAAATGCTCAGGGTCAAGCTTTGGTGGATCTCCAGGGAGAGTTCCCTGGACTCACACACTGTTCGTGCCGAAACCCCTGCTCTCTTCAAGTATTATATCCTTGTTTGCTTTCCTCTATTAGGACACTGTTTATAAATGCACACTTGCTCCACTGACCTAAGGCCCAGGAGCATAGCCAAGAAGGGAACGGATGGATCCAAATGTGAGACAATCGTCCCCTTTTCTTCTGCTGGTTAAATCATGAGACAGGTGGCGAGACAGAGGTGGCATGGATCCATGGGCATGTGGGTGGGCATGTCAAATGCACGGCACGGGAGCACTCAGCCTTTGTCAAATGCCAGTTGTTGGACAATTCCAAGCAAGAATGGTGTGGGGGGGGAGAAATTTGAACTATTTGAGCGGGGAAGGGGTTGAATTAGATGGAATATTGTGGAAATGGGGAGGGGGGAGGACAGTGTGGATGTGTTTAGTATGCCTGCCAGCCTCTGCTTTCCTTTTGCTGAAAGGAGTTCTTTCAATTCCTTTTCATCCAATTAGCCAGAGACAAGGGGCTTCTGTGCAGCAGCGAGCTAGGCTGATGCCCCCGGTGTCAGCACTTTCGGGAGAGACTTACTTCCAAATGTGCCTCCTCCATTAATAACCCAGACAATTGTGCTTTTTCCACACACCCTGGCACCAGCTTGGGCCCAGTCATGCAAATGGGAAGTTCTCTTGCAGGAGGGGGAGATGGCGCATTCAGAAAACCCTCCTGGTGGGAGGTGGCCTGGCCTGGCTTGGTCTGTCTTGCATCTTCCGTTCTTCTCCTTAGCCGAGCGACAAAGCCCTTCCAATTTCTCTGAAGCAGAAATGGCTGCAGGTGGAGACAGAGTATGAGCCCTCAGAGTCTACCCCATCACTGCAAGGAAGGCGCTTCCCGCAACCCACCTGGGTGTCAGACTGCTTGTGACTCTGAGGTTGTCTTTGCCTTTGCATCCTTCCCACTCGCTTGGGCTCTCTGGCAGCGGAAACCGTGTCATAGCAGCTGCTATTTGACTGAAATACACCTTAGATTGCTTCCACGCTTTTATTTTTGTCAACAAGATGAATAATGCAGTTTCTTTTCCTGATGGCAATATGCCCCTAGAAGTTGTGGATGCCGAATATTATACTCTGCCGGATGTACGGTATTTCTATCCCTACCCGAGTCAGTATTTTGAAGAGACCTGGTTGTTTCTTTCCAAGCTGTTTGACTGGCAGGCAAGCTATGATGTCTTCCTTCCCCAGCCTGGTGCCCTCCTGATGTTTTGGACCACAACTCCAAGCATTCCTGATCACTGTCCATGCTGGCCAGGACTGATGGGAGTTGAAGTCCAAAACATCAGGAGGGCACCAGGTTGGGGAAGACTGATTGCTATGCTATGCGAAGTCTCCCATTCACCCCATATGCATGACCAGTACAGCAGTCACTTGGCAAGCTGGGGGGTAGAGAGGACCACGTTTTCCCATCAGCCATCCAAGTGACAGGCCACTGGGGGACACTGCCTCACTCTTGCTCCCAGCTAGGCTGGGAGATTTCTTTCCTCTGTTCCCAGGCTCCAGTTGTTTAGGAGGTGGGCTCTGGGAGGAACATCCTGTCCTGTCCGGCATAGAAAAACATCCAAGGCTACCTCGGCGCTCACTTAACTTGGAATGCATTTTAGTTCCTCAAGGATGTGTGGGTGGAATTATTTTAGCTCAGGAGCTATTGAAGCAGAGCAAAAAGAAAGGAACGGACTGTTTGAACAGGTCTCCTTTCTGGAAGGATGCCATTTGCTTTTGAGGAATAGGACCCACAAGGATGCTTCCAAGGACTGCCCTCACCTGTGGATCCTGTGGATGTCACCTTGAAGGCATTACTTTTTCTGGTCAGGTACAGTTACTATAGTGGACAGACATGCTAGGAACCTGTCGGTGCTCAGGAGGAGTATGTGGTTGGCTGCTATGTTACTCCTTTCCAGTGTCTGTATATCATACATTTCATAGATAGATTTAATAGATCATAGAGTTGGAAGGGGCCTACAAGGCCACCAAGTCCAGCCCCCTGCTCAATGCAGGAAACTAGAGGAGGGGTCTCCCATCCAAGTAATAACCAGGCCTGACCCTGCTTAGCTTTCCACACTCAGACAAGCTGAGCCAGCGTAAGCCACAGGCCTGTATCAGTCTTCCCCAGCCTGGTGTCCTCTAGATGTGTTGGACTACAGCTTCCATCATCCCTAGCCTGCACCATTCAGTGTCTGTTAGCTGGGGTGATGTGAGTTGTAGTCCAACACATCTGGAGGGCACCAGGTGAAGGATGGCTGGTCTAGACCGTAGTCGTCAACCTTCTCAGACTCGGAACACACCTTTAGCCCAAGCATACATTTTGGGACCACGTCTTAATTTATTTATTTTTTGGCATATATTTGGGTGGTGGCAATGCTGCCATGGTGACCCACCTTGGGTCAAGCTTGTGATCTAGTAGTGGGTCATGTAACCAGCATGGCTGGTGGCTCCAATGTCAGTGGGGCGGTATATCCACTCCAGTTTTCAATCTGAACTTGAAAGGAGTGGTCCATGGTGCTGAACCTGTTTTGGGGATCAAGTTCAGCATCATGGACAGCTCCTTAAAAGTTCAGTGGATACACCACCCCACTGACATTGGAGCCACCAGCCTCCATCCGCTGTAACCCACCAGTTGAAGGACCTAGTAGGATATCATGAGTTAGCCATAGGCACAATGAGTTACAGCAATTATGGTGGGATGTTACAAGCATTAAGGGTGGTGTCAGGACCAGCCATGTCCATCTCCAGACAATCACCCCTGGGATTCCAGGAACAGACAGTAACAAGCCTGAACTGAAGTCCAAAACCAGGAGGAGGAACACATTTGGCAGCACAAAACATTCTGTCTCTGAGCCCTACCTAAGGTCATCATCTGAGGCACTCCTCCAAGTAACCATGCCAAATGGGGTGAGGTGAGGAGGGTGGCTAGGAGAGAGAGAGGATCTTTTCAGTGGCGGCACCACATTTGTGGAATGCTCTCCTGAGAGAAGCTCACCTGGCACCTACACTATGGTCTTTAATGTAAAAAACCCATTTTATTGATTCTCCTAGGCATTTGAAGAAATGTTTTTAGTGCTACACATTTATTGCTGCTGGCTTTACTTTGGTTTTATGTGCTGGGGTGCTTTTATTCTTTGCTGCTGATTTTATCTTCATTTTTATTATGTGCTGTTTTTCTGCATAGTTTTATTCTTTGTATTTTATGTTTTTAATGCATTGTACACTGCACAAAGAACTTGGGTTATTGGGCAGTTTAAAGGTTAAATAAATAAATAAATAAATAAATAAATGTTCTTGGTCCCCCTTATATTATTGTAAGCTTAGATTCCTCTTTCCTTTGAAATCTTGTAATAACACAGTACTTTCATCCAAATTTAGAATGTAGGATTCGTAATTTGGTGAACAAATTATGAATTATTATGAGGTCAGTTTGCCTGTCATCATTGGTTCTAACTCTGTGGTTCAACCACCCCCATAGTACTTCAGCAACGTTGTCATGGGCCTGCTCCTTGCCCTGCTGGACAGCTCACTGATAAGATAAACTGTGTTCAGAAAACATGACACACTCAAGGGTTAAGTGTGGGTTGTTGTTGAAACATGGGTTATCATGTTGTCTGAACCCAGCCAAGATAACAAACCATGGTGAACAACCCACAGTTCAAACCCAACAACAAACCATGGGTTCTCTTCATGGGTTGTTCATGGTTAACAAGCCATGGCTTGTTAGTGCTGCTGGATCCAGACAACACAATAACCCATGGTTCAACAACAACCCACACTCAACCCATACTCAACCCCTGGGTTATCATGTTGTTTGAACCCAGTCATAGGGAACCCAAACCACACAGCTCAGTGTTGATGGGAACAGGACAGGGGGGAATCAAGCAATGTTATTTATTAGAGGTTTATTTCCCCCTGTAGACTGGACTCAGTGTCTCTACAGCAATTTTTTCCACATTTGAACACTTCTGTCCCCATATGGGGTTCATAGTCTTAACATGGAAGCTCTTTAAACATTATTGTAGCTGTGTGGGAGATACTGTGCAGCTGGGGAAATGTGTAAATGACTTAACCATGTGGGTTGGGCCTTGATCTCATGGGTGCAAATTGTCCCTGCCCATGTGGGATCACTTAAATGTTAATCCAGCCACGTAGAAGCCACTCTCAGAAAGGCAGTTCCCACATTGCTAGGGTGTTTATAAGGCCTCACATTGGTCCTTTAAAGGGTAGTTTGGAATCTCTTTTCTGCCTGCTAAGTGCAAACAGTACAGGAATTCTCCTGGACTAGAGTTCTGGAAATGTCCTGTATTTAATACTGCCATGAAAATGAGAAGAATCATAAAAGGATCAACATCTTTATGCCCCCAAAACACCAAATCATTGTGTACTATTGCCAGATGAAGAGCACACTGCGATTCAAGGCAGTTCACCTTAGGCTGATGTTCTGCACTCTTACAACTTGGAAATAAGCCATGCTTGGAGATCTTCCTTATGGACAAATTGGCTAGAGAACCTCTTTGGTTTTGTCTGTCTTCCCTTGCAGCACATGGTTTGGTTCTCTTCCTTGAATCATTTGCATCTACTTCCTGTGTGGGTTTGTTTTTCTGCTGTGCAGCTGCTCCCTTTGGGACCTTCTGTGGCCTGGATTGGACATACTGATCCATGTGGACAGCTGGGTAGATTGTCCAACCTTTGGGCAGGAAGCTGAATCAGATGACATTTCATCGTATCCAATTCTCTGATTCTTTCGGCAGTATCCAATTGTGTCATTCCATTAGAACAAATGACATTGTGTCAGTAGCAACTAGATTCCAAACTATACGTAAGAGGAGAATCCAACTAAAGTTATGTTTGTGCAAGCACAGTTGCATAAGCAGTTGTGCATTGTGCTTGTGCAACCCATTGTGCAACCCGTTGCACGTAACTCTTGTGCAACCCATCAGTGCAACCTTTTGTGTAACTGCTTGCACATTCCACTTGTGCACTATGTTGTGCAACCCATTGTGTAAGCGCTTGCAAAACCAGTTGCACAAATATCATGGGCAACTGCTTGCACAACGGAAAAAATTTAGTGGTGTTCCACTAATGCTATTTGAGTTTGCGGAATGACACTGTTGGACACTGCCCATAGTTTGTAGACATATTGTCCAGGTTTTGCAGCAAGTAGGAACAAAACATATATTTGAAGGGAACTTCAAATTGATCCCAAATGTGCACTGTTCAAATTGAAAACATCATTTTATTTTATTATTTGGTTGGTTGGAAAGCAAATGTTGTGCATATTCCAAATTCAAAGAATCTGCCACATTCCTGTCCACATTCCTGTTGAGTGCAAATTCGTTTGGATGAAATCAAATATGCTAGCATTTTCATTGTATGACATTTGGTTTTCAGTTTTTGAAATCTACAATTTGTGATGTGCAGTTTAGGGTGCAAGATGTGTATTTCACACTGGGACTTGTTTTCAAAGCTGGCAATTTTTAATTCAAATTGGGTTTTGCAGGTTCCCCTGCTTTTCCAACAGTTTTCTTATATTTGGAATTTTGTTAATGGGCCATGTTCATTCATTGCTCAGTAGAGTTCTTTTTAAAATATCTAACTATTTGATTAGCTGCCCCAAAGTTAGACAAATGCCATGCAAGTAGATTGTCCTTCCTAGAGCTGATGTTGAACCAGCAGATTCCATTTTACACTGAAATCTGGGAAGGTTCCTCAGTTAAAATTAGCTCTTTGCAGGTCACCAGTCTGTTCCTCTTGTATGCAATGGGCTTCACCGGGTAGCAGAGGGAAATATGTGGACATTTCTTTTTGTCAACATTTAGCTGAAGGCATTATGGGTACCTTCCCTCCTAGTGCACAACGGTAGGCCCAGTGTCCCATAAGGCTGTGGTTTAGAGGGGGACTGAGTGGCAGGCCACAGGAAATGGACATGTGCTGCCTAAAACAGAGCTTAACCAACACAATCCATAAAGGTGAAATAAGGAACACTGGTGCATACCAGATGTCAAATTAACTATGCAGTATAAACCTACAGAGTAAATCAGAATTAGAGTTATTTTAAAACTTTCAGAAGATTATGGCTGCTTCCAGACAAGACATTTATTCTGTAATAACAATGGCTCGTTCACTTACATTTTACGGGAGGTCTACACAAAATTACTGTCCATTTGTAATCCCCCCCATGTTTTCCCAGTGCTGCATCTATCTTTCTTTCGTACCACAGAAAGTCTGAATTTGTTGAGAAGGATGGAAGAGAAGCACAGGCTCCAGAGGTGTAGATGCCTTCAACACTACTCTTCCGTCTTTTAAAGTGATGGGTTTGACATAGGCATGTGAATTATTATCACTCAGTCAGCACACAGTCAGTATAACCTTTGCACTGGGCACCATTTTATCATTTTTTAAAAATCCATCTTTTAAGTAGAGCTGACGCCTAAAAATGTGATGCTGGCTCCCAATCTTTGGGCACACCCTCCGTTGTTCTTCCCCAGGGTCCCATAAATATAGTCTGGCCTTAATAGCCTGCCAAGATTTGTGGTCATCAGAGATGGACAGGTTCTTGCCTCTGACAAGTTTTAGCTGGGGAAGCACTCAGGCCCTTCTGAAGTGCAGCACAAGGTCATGGAACCTCCCCCCCCCCCGCCCCATTCAACCTCTGGGGATGACCTGGAGCTCATCTATGCACTTCCGAGACACTTGGACTACCCTCCAAGGGGGTAGCATTGTGCAGACAATCCCCAGTTCTCTTCCCAAGTTTGGACTGGGCGGGGTAGGGGAGTCATCCCCATACACGTTGCATATGGTCCACATATCAATAGATTCCCTTTCCCACACACACACTTTCCTTAGCTCCAAGCTTAGGAGGGGGGCTGGGGCTCATCATGCTCGCCTATATGGGGAGAGATGATCGCCATGGTGCATGTGGTGACCGACTCTGTGGACTTCATTTTAAAATTAATTCTCCCCCATTCCTTTTCTAAAGTGAGGACTTAACTGAAATATCAAGCAGATAAACCTCCTTCAGAGTGAATAATAATGCATGTGATGAAAAAGGAAATAGTGTCAAAGAGGTGGCTCTGGTTCCATCCAAACGCCGTGAATAACTCTCCACTAACAAGAATAGGGAAATGCATTCTCACAATGAAAGCAATGATTACATTAATGTACACAGGTCTCAACTGCTAGCAAGGTGAACATGCTTTACCAAAACTTGAATGTTTAGCCTATGCCCAGAAGCAGCTATGTGCAATGCCAGGCCACCACACTGCTCCCACAGAAACTGGAAACGATTCCATTATTGCACAAGTTTGAAGGATGCAGTAATGGCAGACCAAGGGCTTCCCAAGCAGTTCCCTCAGAGGAGTGGTTTCACTTGACACCAGATGATTCCTGGATATAAATGTCAAGGAGGAAAAACTTTGTAACCTGTCTAGTGTGCATATGTTCTGTCCACCAGCAAATGCACCCACACACTTGACCGAACAAAAGCAGCCATTTTGACAAGGAAAATAGAGTTTGCAGTCCAAAGTGCAAAAGACTAGTGGCCCTGAGCCCATAGTTGTTGACGTAGACAGCAGCTCTTGGATGCTACAAGAATGTCACATCCTCTTGGGACTGAACCCACTGCCAGTGGGCATCATACTCCAGGTGCCTCCTGCTATTGAACTTGCAGTTATCCACATCAACTTTGTTATTCCTAGAGGCCTTTGTTGCCAAACTACCTTTGCTCAATTGCTCTGCAGCTGCTGAAGTAAATTTAGCCACAGTGCTCTGCTCCAGCCCTGGGACTTGTCTGTTCAAAAGCCCATTGGCTACTGGTGGTGACTGCCTGGCAGCTCTGTTTTGCTCACTGGAATTTTGGCTTTTAACCAGACCAGGGACCCTCTCAAGATATGTTTTGCTCTTGTCCTGCTCTTTGTCATTTTTGGCAGGAAGGCCCCTATCTAGGTCAGTCTTTGATCTTTCCAACTCAATTCTGGCCAGTGGCCTGCCCGGGGTGGATGCCATTATGGGTTCTATGGAACAGCCTTGTCCATACTCATCCATATCATCAGCCAGTGTGTCCAAATAGCTGCCAATAGAGATGCTGTCCAACTTGTCATTGGGATCCTGAAGGCTGTTCCAGCTGCCCCGCCGGGATGTCTCTTGGCTCTCTGCCAGGCTGTATTGGCTGCTGGTAAGGCTGCTACAGCGGCTGGTCAGCATCCCTTTCTCATCTAGTAGCCACTTCTCTGCCTCTATTCCCTCATTCACAGCAACTAGTTGCTGTAGGATCTTGATATCGATTGCTCTTAGATAGGCCTATGGGAGAAGAAAGAAAAAATACAATACAGGTGTCAGGACCACTATTAGCTGCAGGAGATATTGAATGGAGGATCTTCTGGATGGTAAACTGGTGGGACTATCTGTATTAGCACTCAGCATGATGGCCCAGTGCTTCCTAGAGGGACCATCAAAACACTCTGATAATGCAAACATAAATAACAGTGGTAATAATGCTGACTGACAGGAGTGGTTCTTGGCATTTGACTTCTCTCTATGGGTTCCAGGGATGTCCTCATATGCCAAGTGTGTGCCCCATCCCTTTCCAAGACCCATATGACAGAATGGGAGTGTTCATGACCCTCGCTTCAATTCACAAGGAGCATCACCTGAAGGTGGCAAGAGTCAATGACTGGCAAACTGACAATGATACAGTATAAGTGACATACATTTTAGTTCAACCCAGGGCCGGTGCTACCATTAGGCCAACTAGGCAGCTGCCTAGAGCGCCAGGCTAAAGGGGGCACCAGAAACGCCTTGAAAAAAAATCTCCCTGACCAGGTTGCTCTGTCACTTAGACGCCAGGATAACCTTTAGCTCCCCCCCCCCGTCCTGTCCGCGCCAACCGCAGTGCGACAGGACCAAGGAGACTCAGCAACAGAAGGAAGGTCTCCAGCCCCTTCACGTCGAATTCACTGCAGGGTGTGTCTACTCAGAAGCAAGTGCCATTAAGCCCAATGGGACTTACTCCCAGGTAAGTGACGTATGGAATTGCAGCCTTAGGGTGTTCTCACAAGTGAAACGAAGAATCCATAGTGGGTGGGTCACTTGGGAAGATGCTTCATGCGGAAGACAAAGCGAAAAGAGGGCCGTTTGGAAATCTGCATGCGCACTCAAGGCCGCTGTAGATTGCCAGACGTGTTTACCTTGAAGTAAGTCCCTGAAGTCAAGGGGCCTTACTCGCAGGTAAGCACGCATATGGCTGTTGCTGCCGACTGTTCAAATGCCATCAGTTCCAGCCAGATCGCTCCTTTATTAACTGGGGTACTCATGGAACAGCCCTCCTGCAGGTAGCCCTCAATCCGAATCGTATTTCTCTGGAAGTCAAATGTAGTGTAGGATTGAAGAGGGGGGAGGCGGGGGGGCTGCGAACCTCAAAGCGCAAGACACGATTACCAGGAAATGGAGAGAGGAGCATTTGAGGAAAGTTTATTTCCAAAGGAGGAGTAGAGCCCTTCCGGTTTGAAGCAGAAGTTCTTGGAAATGACCCTTGGGCTGCAATGCAAGCAATTCTCACTGGAAGCGAAGTCCGGGAACGTTAACGGGCCAGGCCTCCCTTCGATTCAAATGGGTCTGGGACCAGGGGCGCTATCTGAGCAGGCAGGGGCCTGTGCGCGCCCCCCTCCAGGTTTATATTATTATTATTTCTCAAAAGCCCCAGGATTATTTCTCCGTTCTGGCCAAATCTCCAGTTCCACACTAAGGTGATATACAATTAAATGATAAGCATTTCAAAGGCACGTGACTCGGTTGATGTGCTGCTGTACTGATTGTGGTGTGTGTGTGTGTGTGTGTGTGTGTGTGTGTGAGAGAGAGAGAGAGAGAGAGAGAGAGAGAGAGAGAGAGAGAGAGAGACCCCTCCTGAAAATGTAGTTTCTGTCACACTTCACCAGGAATTTTTCTATATAGCAAATTGGTACTACATCAACATGTATTTTATGTATGTTTGTCAATGTTTATGATAATAATTTTTTTAGGTTTTGCCAATTGACTTTTATTTCATAATGGGCATAGGGCTGGAGGGAGGGAGGGCTCAAGTGGGAAGGGGGGCGCGCTAAATATCTGATCTTACCTAGGGCACCAAACTTCCTAGCACCGGCCCTGGTTCAACCTAGTAAGATGAGGAAGCAAGGAGTTAGATTATGGAAAAGGGTGGGGGAGGAAATCATGGCTATCATGTATGTAAGTGGGAAACTGTTGAGCCATTAGCAAATGGTCTTGCCTGCTATCTTGAGTTGAATTGGAGTCCACTTTCCCCATTCTCTGAAGTAAGAGGCCTAGAATGCCATATTGGCCATAACATGGCCTTTCCCAGCCTTCTTGAGCCAGTACAGACTCTGCCCCTGAGACCAAACCATCCCCATACTACTTGGATTTGAATATAAGCACCCTTAGTCCTATTTAATTGAGGCCACACTGCTTCCAACCTCTTGAGTTGGCTTCTTACCACACTGCTTCCTACCCGCCCCCCAGCATGTGTATATAAATCTGCCAATTTGAGGTCAACCCTTCATGTATCTGATTAAGGGGACAGTGTCCATGAAAGTTTATGCCAGAATAAATTTGCTAGCCTTTAAGGTGCCACAAGGGTCTTTGTTGTTTTTGCTGCAACATACTAATACCACTATCCTTCTGGTAATTTAGTTTTGTGTTATTTAATTATCACATGTCCTTAAATTACCTCTGGAAATTGTTGGCTGTGCCCCTTCTTGGGACCCAAACCATTATAATCACCTAAACTTCCCTACTTCTTCCTTTTCTCCTTCTTTCTTTCTTACCTTGTTTCTACAGCCCCCAGTTGCATTATTGCCTGTCTCTTTGGTATTGCATCCCTAAACCCATCAGCAACTTAACCATGTTCAAGAGAAGATATGCATATTGCAGTTGCTGGGCAAATGTAGGAAGGATTGGTGGCAAGTGTGGAAGCACCAAACAGATTGCACTGAGCAGATGCTCCTTGTAGGGATGGCACCTGGGACATATATTCCATTCATCCAATGAAAGGACAGGCCCTCCCACCTATCAATTGTAATTTGTGTACTTCTTATCTCCGTTCACTTAAGTCATTATAGAAAGGGAGCAGGTGGTGGCCAGAAACCTACTGCCAGTGCCACTAGTAAATTGTATGCAAGCAGGATAGTCTAGGAAATGACCCAGTCTAAGGATATGGAACTAGCATCCGCAGAGGCTACACTGTTGTGAACAGTCCTATAGGGCTTTTAATGTAACACATTCAGATAATTTTACATTCCATGGTGCAGCAGCTGTGCAATCTTGGTCCACAGGGTGTAGTATTTTTGTCCTGCTTGTTGTGCTAATGGGGGTTGACAGGGTAGAAAGAGGTGATGGCGATCTTACTCCACTTTCCCCCATTAGACTGGGGGACTCTGATTCCCCTAAGAGATAGTGATAGACCTCAGAAAGACTGCCGCACTCTTTCCCCTCTAATGGAGTTTTAGACAACTAAATCTACACTGTTCTGTTCTATTTAATTTTGGTTGCTTAGTTAATTGAAGCTTGATCATTCAGCTTCTGATCTATTATCACACTTTTTTTTTTGTTTGGGTGGTGGAGTGCCCTGCTTCTATTTTTGCATTTGAAACCATCTCTCAATATGGGCAGGTGCAGTCTTCACTGGAATTATGTTCCATCCCACTAGGGGGCTACACACACACACACACACACACACACACACACACCACCAAGTCACAGTTACAATCAAAGCATAGGAAAAAGCATCAGTCCCTGGATTATTGAACAGGTTATTTTTCATTTAGCTCTTTGAATAATTCAACTGGAATGAAGGGAAGACGAATGTACAGCTGCAGCTACCAGTCAACCAAACAGAGAAATCAGACAAAATGAAATAAAGAATAATACATCAACAACGTATTTCTGGTTTTGATAGAAGTAAAGATTGCATTCATTAAAGTGTTTGTGTTTCCTGACAGTCAGGTTTGCAGTTAAATCTTCTTGCAGATATATCTACAGGCGGAATAATTAACACCACCCAGACATGTGATGCCAACTTTAAATCCAAACCATACTGGTTGATCCTTGTGGGAAACATTTTTCTGTAGCTGCTCACCATTTAGATCTTTCCACTTTCACCATGCCATCTCAAATGTTTCTTCCATACAGTGGCATGGTGAAGATTGGAGGGTGTTGTGTACTGAGGAGCTACAGGCAAACAGCTCCTAACCAAGAGCATAGACCGGTATGATTTGGTTTTAAAACAGCTGCTTGGCTATATGAATCAGCCCCAAGGTTTTATTTGCAGATCAGAGCTGCCAAAGCATTCACAGTTGTCCAATGTGTTTGCTCTTGCATGTTGCCAGCACAAGACTACAAGATGCAGTCACAAAAGGCAGAAGAGAGGCAAGGATTTTGAAATGGCAGCAAAAGGATTTGTTTAGAGAAGTTTGATTTATTAGACTTGATTCGAAGACTGCCAGATTGGTAAACAATTCCAGCTGGACAAGATGCTGTTGAACTAGTTGATGAGGCATGCAAGCACCATGGACAGAGGGGAACTGTTCCAACAGGGCATGGCCAAAAGTGAAAATAATCCAGAGAAATGTCTTTGCCTAGAGACTAAGTGCACCAGCAAAGACCAACCCATGGAAAGTGGGAACATTGGATTGGAAGCCATCAGCTAAGGACAGCTTTCCACATTTTGATTACTGCAGGCAACACCAGCATTACACCAGTGCTTCCCACTCAGACATAGAAAATGTGGACATAATACATATTTGGACCTGCATCTGTAAACATCTGTGTGTTTATATTATCGGCCATGAAACTCACTGGGTGACTTTGGGCCAGTCACTGACTCTCAGCCTAACCTACCTCACAGGGTTGTTGTGAGGATAAAATGGAGAGGAGGAGGAGGAGGATTATGTAGCCGCCTTGGGTTCCATTCAGGAAAAAAGGCAGGGATATAAATATAATAAATAAATAAAATAAAATAAAGTATGTGTTTACTGCAGGAAACACCAGTGTGGCACCAGTGTTTCCTGCAGAAGCTGTAACTTGAACAGCTGCTCCAAGATGTATATATAAACATTTACATCTTCCTTCTCTTCTATGAAACCAACCTGGACAATAACAATAAATAACAAAATCAGTATCATTGATGAGTGTTAATATTAGATTCCAAAGTATTCAATGGAAAATAATTAGTGTCAAACTTCTGTTGCAAGTGATTCTTTCTTTCTCTTTCTCTCCCCCCCCCCTCATATATATCACACTACCAGACTCTGTCCATGAGCTCAATCACAGAATTAATCCTCATTTTTGGAGAGGAAAGTTGGTCATGGTACATAGATGGAGACTTAGATGGAAGTGGTGAAGATATTCACATCTGTTTTTTCCTTTGATAATTCTCTACAGTCAGTTTTGGGTTGCACATTTCAAGCTGCTATATAAGTGCTCAGGATGGCAGACAAATATTGACACACCAGCCAGCTTATGCTTCCATTGCAGTTGGGTGACTTGATCTCATAAAGGGGAAGTGTGAAGGAACAGATGGAGGAATTGTTTCTAAGGAAACACTTGTCCAGGAAGCATTAAAAAAAAAAAAACAGGAAAAGACCAAAGAACAAATGGTTGGTTTGCAAGACATGGATCCTATTGCACAAAGTTAGAGTTCTATTTTTGAATAAAAGCAAATAAACAGTCAGCAGGTGTTCTTTAAAGAGCTGTGACTGCTTTGTAGTAGCAGTTCCTGATGTGTGGAATGAATGTGGAATCGGATAGATAGCTTGGCTGCAGGGGTTGTGGTTTGGCTTCAGAATTGTTCTCCAGAGTCTCCTCCTCCATTGTTCATTTGTATCTTTCAAAACATGTTAACACCTTAATTGTTATGGGTTTAAAGAAAATATGATGCAGATGGAATCTATGTGTCTGGGCTATGCTTAGATTAAATTGCTCTGACTGCAGTGCAGACTCTTAGGGGACCAATCTAAAGATCCCAGTGCGTGGGAACTGGAGATAGATATACACACACACACACACACACCATCTGGACTGTATATAAAAAAACAAACCCTTCTGTGTAGATGTGCCCATAGGAGCTAGAAACACATATGTTGTTACTCTCAGGTATGTGTGTATAGGACTGCAGCGTTAAAAGTACTATTTATAAGCAAAAATATTTATTTATTTATTTATTTATTTTGCAGGATTAAGGAGAGTGAGTGGGCAAGGCAGCAAGCATAAACTTCAGGAAACAAAGGCCACTGTCCTAAATATATATTACTTTTAAGCCTTTTTAAAGCCAGTGGGACATAGTTCTCAGTAAACATGGTTAGATTTGCACCAAAAGACTACAGTTAAAGTGTCTGTTAGGTATGGAACCATGGCTGTAATAAAACCCAGGGACACATTGAGGCCAATTTCAACAACCATTTGGATACAAAGTAGCTGCTTGAAATTGCTGAAAGTATTGGGTTCTTCTGCACCCTCATGCACCAGTCATGTGCGGAATACAATGCTAACTAAATACAATTTCTAATACATCACTATTGGTGTGGATTATCATTATCATTGTCATTGCCATCGTTAACATTATCATTTCATAGTCCATGCTTTTGGACCTGAAGGACCATAAAATTGTAAAACAAAATGCAATAAACTATACAGAACAGTAAAATTGCATAACCTATATAAATATCACACACACACACACACACTGAAAAGCAACATCTTACTAAAAACATCAGCAGTCAAAAGCTTTCCTAGAGACAGGTTTTCACTGTCCACTGAAAGGGGGAAGTGGGCCTCGCTCCAGAAAGAATTCCATATGTTTGGTGCCAAAACTGCAAAGACCCTGTCTCTCATGCCCACTCATCTGACTCCTGAAGGTGGAGGAACATGGAACAGGGCCTCAGATCTGATATTGACTAGAATACATGGGTAGGCACATGTGAGGTGAGGCATCTCTTCAGGTATTAGGGCTTTAAAGGGTATGCACTGGAAGATATCTTAATCCATAGTCAACACTTCCTAAAGGAATATGACCAATATAACTATTTTTGTGTTACATCTGCTACCTAGCAAGAGAAAGATGCTCTTCAGGTCTTTGAGCATCTCTCTGCTAAGTCTCCCAACTGTTTTCATTACAATTTAGGGAGCAATCCTATGCATGTTTAGACAGAAAAAAGTCCTACAACTCTCAGTATCCCCCAGCCAGCCATACCGGCTTGGAAATGCTTGGAGTTGTAGGACTTCTTCTTTTTTGTCTAAACATGCATAGGATTGTGCCCTTAATGACTTTTTGCTAGTTCAAAAAGGAATCCACAACGCCTGATGTGTACAGCGTAGTCTTGCCTTTGTACTAGTGGAAAGAATAAAACCACAACAGCCTAGCGACTCTGAGTTCTGTGTGCCAAGGCCTCTCAGGCATCCAATTTTTGTACTTGCGAAATTCCCCTGGTCTTCTACACTGACAAACACCATGCCTGTCTATTGATCTACTGAAAAGTGGGGTGCTAAGGAGAGCTGGTCAGCATGCCACTAGTAAAATAGGTCATGATTTCTTTGCTTTCCATCTTGCATGCATTTGATCCAGCCTATTTAAATCACCGGTGAGACAAATAATGTGGAGTAACAAAAAAAGAGAAGGATGCTGAGATTTCATTTCTCCCTACTTGCTGTCTCTCAAGCACTACTGCAGTGAAACTGTGTTTGCGCTGAAGGCACTTGAAAGGGAGTGTTTACCATTAATCAGTGTTTAATAGGGATCAAGCAGCACATTTTCTTGTTTAATCCAAATCCCAACTTTCCCCAGGATTAAGGACAGATGCAAACTTACTTTTTGGGCCTTGCCTCTAGTAAAAGTACTATAACAGATCCAAGTCAATGAGGACTGTCACCCAATTGAAAAATCAGTTATGTGGAGTATTTATTTATGTACAACATTGATAAACCACTTAACATTCCTGAATACCTAAGCAGTGTGCAAAGTAAACACCTACTTGAAACACAAGCAAACAGAAAATATAAACAGTGGCTAGTAATATGCATAGCTCAAATCATACCTCCAGGAAGGTTTGCATGAATAAGGAAGTTTTTAACATGTTCCAAAAACCCAATATAGTTGGGGCACAACTTATACCTATGGGAAGAAAGTTACTTACTACACTAAAAGCCCTACTCCAAGTGGTTGCAAGGCGAACCTCAGGAGCATATGGCGCTACCAAAAGGGCTTCTGTAGATGACTTCTGGACCAACCATAAGGGCAGCCCCATGTAGAATGCACTGCAGTAATCCAGTTTCAAGGTTACTAATGATAGCTGGTGTGGCGTAGTGGTTAGAGTGTTGGACTGGGACTCGGGAGATCCAGGTTCTAGTCCCCACTCAGCCATGAAGCTCACTGGGTGACTTCGGGTCAGTCACTGACTCTCAGCCTAACCTACCTCACAGGGTTGTTGTGAAGATAAAATGGAGAGGAGTGGGAGGAGGATTATGTTAGCCACCTTGGGTTCCATGCAGGAAAAAAGGCAGGATATAAATATAACAAATAAATAAATAAATAATGTCTGGGCCACTGTGGCCAAACTATCCCTGCCTAGGAATGGTCATAGCTGGTGTACCAGCTGAAGCTGATAAAAGACACTCCTAGCCACTGAGGTCACTTAAGATGGATCTAGGAGCAACGCCAGACTATTCCTTCAAGGGGAGTGCAACCCCATCCAGAACAGGCAGTTGACCTATCTCTCGGACCTGGGAACTGCTCACCCACAGGGCCTTCCATCTTGCCAGGATTCTTTCTCAGTTTATTGGCCCTCATCCAGCCCAACATTGTATCTAGACATTGGCCTGGAATCTGCATGGCCTTGCCTTAATTACATGACACAGAGAAATAGACTGGGGTGTCATCAGCGTACTTGCTGCAAATGCCCTCATGGCTGTACTCAACAGTATCATAGCCATCAGGCAGGCTGAACCCCTTTCAGCCCAAGGACTGAATTCCATTTCAGGAGAGCTGTTGGGAGGTCACATTCCAGTGGCAGGCAGGACCAAATGAAAAGGGGTCAGGGCCAAGATACAAAAAAATAAATAAAATACCAGCCTATTTTAGCTTAAAGCTCTTACTGACAGTAACGAAGCCTTAGGAGAGGCAGTTCAACCTTTTAGAATGGGGGAAATCCACAAAAGCCTGGAAACTACCAAACTGTCAGTGGTCAGAAAGGGGGGGTAGAGACGAGAAGGGGGCGGGGCCTTCTGAGGAACCCCAGAGGGCTGGATTTGGCCCATGGGGCTGAGGTTCTCCACCCCTGATATAGATGTTAAATAGCATTGGGGACAAGATGTGCCCTGTGGCACCCCAAAGCACAGTTCCCCTGGGGGGGGGGGAGAGGAAGGAACAGTCCTCCAATGCCACTCGTATGTATGCAAGGCTATGCCCAAAGTAATGTGACTCACCAGTTAGAAAGCAGTCTCCTAAATTAGCCCTGTGTGGCATTGCTGCAAGCTAATGCACCCCAACTGTTTTTCTTCCACATTGCTCAGCATCCCTTGTAAATATCAGCGTTTGAAACGAAGCATACGATGCATGAAGCTGAATGCAGTCTTCAAAACCCTCCAGTCCTTCTATGAGCTCAGCAGTCCTTAAGAGCATCTTTCTCATGCTGGCGAACAGATGCGTCCCTTAGGCAAAGAGCCAACAGAACCAATGTGCGGAGGACAAGGACTCCAGTCCTATACTATTTTCTGCCTGGAGAAACAATCTAAAGATAAACCACTTTTCTCACTGTTCTCTATTTGATGTGGATTTCTGGGAAAACAACGCTTGAATGCCAAGTTTCAGACGTAAGATAATAAAGGGCTTGGAGGAATTTGATTTGATTGGCAGTATCAACGGGGTAGATTGGTGTTTATGTCCCCATTGTTTATTACATGTTTTTCACGTTCACAGGCAATTTGGGCAAGGCTGCTGATTGTCATATCTGGACATCAAGTTAAGGACTCACTCCTAGAGTCCTAGAACTGAAAGTAACCTGAAGGCGCTCTAGCCCCAGACTTGGTATGGCAATATCACCATTTTTATCAAGATTCCCAACAGTGTAATCCTGTACAGCACTACTCAGAAGTAAGTCCCAGGTAAGTGGGTAGAGGATTGCAGCCTAACTCATATCTAGACTGAAGTGTACAGTACAACAAGCAAAGAGCAGTCGTGAGCAGCGTGTCAGAGATGCCTACCAAACAAAGAAGTTTAGTAAAACAAATGCAAATAGGACAGATAAGTAAGTACTTTCTCCCGCACTGCAGAGTCATCAGCTAATCTAACTTGGGGGAAACTCCTCTCAGATTGCCCCAAAATGGCAGTGTTTCAGGCTGCAATCCTATACACATTTACCAAGGATTAAGCTCCACTGAAAACAATGAGACTTCCTTCTGAGTAAACGTGATAGGGATGCATCATGAGCAAGTTTGCAAACAACACTTAGCATTTATATAGCAGTGTTCAAAGCACTTCATAGATGTTAGTTTAGTAACCCTTACGACAATCCTACAAGGTAGGTCAGTATTATTATCCCCAGTTGCAGATGAGGGGCTGAGGCTGCCGAGACAGTGGCTTGCCTAAGGCCAACTAGTGAGTCCATGGCTGAGATGAGATAAATTTGGCCCATGAGCTCCTCACACACAATACATGCACCACAAAGTGTTTGTACAGGGCAACCCTATGCATGCTTACTTGGAAGTAAGTTTCACGGTATTCAGTGAGGCCTATTCCCAGATAAGTGTGTACAGTACAGACAGGTCTTAGCTCTTTAGCATCAGTCCATAACATATCCCATCCTCTCCGGCAGTCAAAAAAAAAGAGGGGGGAGGGGGAGAGAATCGATTTTATGGGAAAGGTGGGAGAGATTGCCTTTATTTATTTATTTATTCCATTTCTAAATCTGCCCAATAACCAATGTCCTCTGGGTGGATTATCCACCTAGAACTGAGGGCCAAATTTGCACAATCACATGTTCTGTGGGTGGATCCATGAAGCAACAAGCAGCATGATCAAAAGCAGTCATAGTTGTTCAACAGCGGCAGCGGGTACCCAACTCACACAACTCCATCCCAGTGTGGCCCTACAACTGCCAAGTAAATGCGGGGCAGCCTGCAACAAATCCAGTAGGGTTGGCTTACTACATTTGAAGAAAGTACACATTACCATTTAAACGGGGGGGGGGGTAGGTGGGGGGCGTGCGCAACCCTATGCATATTTAGACAGAAAAAAAGGCCTAGAACTCCCAGCATGCCCCAGCCAGCTATGCTGGCTGGGGCATGTTGGGAGTTGTAGGCCTTTTTTCTGTCTAAACGCGCATAGGGTGGCCCTTAAGTCTATCAAGTTCAGAGTCTATAATTACCTACACCAAAACAGCTGTTAAGATAGTAAGGAAAAAAATTACCCTCGCATGGGCAGGGCAGAAGTGTTTCTAAACCTAGAGATATGGAGAACGACCAGGGAGCTTTGAGCGGTGTTTCCCGCTCACACGCCAGAGGCCATTAAAGGGAGGGGGGGTCTCGTAGCACCTGGGAGGGCAGGAGGGGTTTGGATCCCGGGACTCACCAGTTCCACCTTCAGAGCCTTGATCTTCTCCCCCAGGCCGTGGCGCAGCCCCCGGCTCGGGCTGCTCCGGAGCAGATGAGCCACTGGGTCCTCCCGCAGCCAGCGTAGCAGCCCGTCTGGGGGTCTCTGCCCCACTTTGCTCTCCAGATCCTTGAGGTCGGAGGGCAGAGAGAGCTCAGCGCCGTTCCCCGGAACCTCCATGCCTCACCCCGGGGTGGGAGGTAAGAAGAGGCTGGATCTCTCTGCCTTGGAGTCGGGGCTGCCTGGAAGAGCAGGAAGGGGCACCCCACCCCTGCCCTGCCCTGCCCCCCCCCAACCTCAAACCGGACGGGATCTAGATGCACTAGCGGCAACGCCGCCTCCTCCTCGCTTATAAAGGGTTGGCAGTTGAAGATGCGGCCTGGAATAGGCTCACTCCCACCGCACCTCAATGATCTGGACCGGGGTGGGGTGGGGCGGGAGAGGGTGTTCAGTAGGCAGCAGCCTGAAATATCAGAGCCCCGAAGATCTGGGGTGGACGTCAGCAAATGTTCTGGCTCTGAACTCTCCCCACTTGGCCATCATGCCGATCCCCCCCCCCCCCCGTGCTACTCTCCTGGTCTTGGTCTTGGATTCATTTGCTGACTGTTATAAAACACCCGCCCCCCGCCCCGCGCTTTGCTTCCCACCCGCCACCCGCCATAGGAGGCGGCGGAGGGCAAGAGCCGTCCTTGGTTTCTCCTTCCTTCTTCCACCAGGATCTTCTCGAGGCGGGCATCTAGCCCTGGACGGGTTGACAGCGCTCAGAGGAGGAAGCGCCCGTCTCCCCCTCCCCTCCAGCAAAAGTTGCCACCTAAGCGCGTCCACGCAACAGCAGGAGGGCGAGGAAAGACTCCCGTCGGTGCGTGGCGAGGCTGTCCCTTCTCCGCGCAGCCCCAACAGACCAGATCGGGGGCCCCACCGGCAAAGACGGGGCTCTGACTTCGCAGCCACAGAAGCGGCGGCGGCGGCGGCGGCGGCTCCAGCCTCTCCCACCTGCCTGGGATAGGAAAGCCGTGCACAATGCAGAGAAACCAGCCGCTACGAGACGAGCCCAGCAGCTACCGTAATGCTCCTCGGAGAAGCGCGGCCCTTGTTACCTTATTTCCCGAGTAGAGAGCAACACAAATTAATTCCACCCACAAGTTGAATCCATTATGGGCAAGGCTGGTTTGCCAGGCATCGAAGGATGAATCTGAAAACTCAACGAAGAGTCTTGCGGCGCCTGAAAGCCTACCAGGCTTATTCCGGCATAAGCTTTCCTGGACACTGACCACTTCCTCAGAGGCACCTGATGAAGTGGAAGTTTGGTTGTCTTTAAGGTGTCGCAAGACTCTTCGTTCTTCTTGCTGCAGCAAACTAACAGGGCTACCCAGTGGTGCAGCTAGGTAATTTTAGACCAGGGGTCTGCAACCTTTAAGACAAAAAGAGCCACTTGGACCCGTTTCCGAAGAAAAAAAAAACCTGGGAGCCGCAAAACCATTGTGACATTTAAAACAAATATAACACTGCATATATTGTTTCTTACCTTAATGCTATATATACAAAATAATATATACAAAATATTTGCAAAATAATCTGCCCCCCTCACATAAAGTAATAATGCCCCATCCTGTGCCCCACATATAAAATGTAATAATTTCCCCTACCTATGCACCCAATATAATCCACCAGCGAGAGCTGGTGGATTATGTTGGGTGCATAGGTAGGGGAAATTATCAGCTGACGGATGATGGGGGTGTTGCTGGTGGATGATGGGATGCCACCAGCAACATCCCCCCCCCAAGCAGTAGCATCCCGTCATCAGCACCATCCAGCAGTAGCACCCTCATCATCCACCAGAAACACCCTCCATGTGGTAATAGCACCCCTCATCATCCATCAGCAGGATTTGCTGGTGGATGATGAGGGTGCTACTCAGGCCTGTCTTTAATGTGGGGCAAAAGGGGCAGCTGCAACAGCTGGAGGCACCCTGATTGGGTGGCAGCTGGAGGCACCTTCCCATCCCCGCAGCGATATTGTAATTTGTGTTTTATTCTTCTTTATAACCTGTTTTGGATTGTTTTTAAGAAATGCAGGGTTAAAAAAGCAGTTAATAAATAAATAAATTTATGGAGATATTATTTGTTCTCTTGTCATTAGTTTTCCAATAATTGGTACATGAATCTTTTCCCCCTTGTTTTCTGATAACTATTACTGCTTTCACGCAGGCCTACCTGCCTCCTCGCCTGCTTGTGCTCTCTGCGGCGAGCCGGCCGCGCTGGTCCCTCGACACGCTGGACCCCCCGCTATGTTTTTGGCGGGGGGGGGGAACTTTGGCGCGTGCAGGAGCCCTCCTCTCTTCTGCCGCTCACCCGCTCGCGTCCCTGCTGCCGGGCGGGGGGGCTTGCTGCCGCCTCCTCCGGAGGCCGTCTCGTGGGCCTGATGCCGGGTGGGGGGGGCGCTGCTGCCGCCGCCGCCGCCGCCAGGTTTGAGGCAGGCCCAAGCGCCTGCCAAGTCCTAAAGACGGCTGCCTCCTCCTCCGGAGGCCATCTCGTGGGCCTGATGCCGGGCGGGGGGGGGCGCTGCCGCCGCCGCCGCCGCCGCCGCCGCCGCCGCCGCCAGGTTTGAGGCAGGCCCGAGCGCCTGCCGAGTCCTAAAGACGGCCCCGGGGAGGGGGCCTTGCTGCCGCCTCCTCCGGAGGCCGTCTCGTGGGCCTGATGCCGGGCGGGGGGGCGCTGCCGCCGCCGCCGCCAGGTTTGAGGCAGGCCCGAGCGCCTGCCGAGTCCTAAAGACGGCCCCGGGGAGGGGGCCTTGCTGCCGCCTCCTCCGGAGGCCGTCTCGTGGGCCTGATGCCGGGCGGGGGGGGCGCTGCCGCCGCCGCCGCCAGGTTTGAGGCAGGCCCGAGCGCCTGCTGAGTCCTAAAGACGGCCCCGGGGAGGGGGCCTTGCTGCCGCCTCCTCCGGAGGCCGTCTCGTGGGCCTGATGCCGGGCGGGGGGGGCGCTGCCGCCGCCGCCGCCAGGTTTGAGGCAGGCCCGAGCGCCTGCTGAGTCCTAAAGACGGCCCCGGGGAGGGGGCCTTGCTGCCTCCTCCTCCGGAGGCCGTCTTGTGGGCCTGATGCCGGGCGTGGGGGCGCTGCCGCTGCCGCCGCCGCCGCCGCCGCCGCCGCCGCCAGGTTTGAGGCAGGCCCGAGCGCCTGCCGAGTCCTAAAGACGGCCCCGGGGAGGGGGCCTTGCTGCCGCCTCCTCCGGAGGCCGTCTCGTGGGCCTGATGCCGGGCGGGGGGGGCGCTGCTGCCGCCGCCGCCGCCGCCAGGTTTGAGGCAGGCCCGAGCGCCTGCTGAGTCCTAAAGACGGCCGCCGCGCCAACATTTTTGCGACAAAGCGGAGCCGCGGCAAAGGTTTGAAAGAGCCGCATGCGGCTCCGGAGCCGTGGGTTGCAGACCCCTGTTTTAGACCTTTATGGGCAGGGGGGGGATTTCCTTTAGAGGGCCACAACTAACATTTCTCTTCTCCCACCCCACCCCCAGCCAATCCGTGTTTTACATCTGCTACATTGCTGATATGTTAGAACAACAACCACAACCACCACCACACTGCTTGCCAACCCTGATTTCAAAAAACAAAACACCAACCCTGAGCATGTACAAGTTTGCATTTTAGATTTATTTATTATTTATTTATATTACATTTCTATAACCCCCCCCCCCATTAGCCAAACCTCTCTGGGTGGATTACAAACCAAAGCTTAAAACCATAGAATACAACAACATAGCAAAACATAATATAAAACCACAAGTTTTAAACAGAACAAAACCAAAGTAGTAACCAAGGTTAAAGCCAGCAGCAGTGCAAAGATCTAAAAAGGCACTGACACGTGTGTTTTTTAAAAAACCAAAAGGGCTAAAAAGCCTGGGAAAATAAAAAGGTCTTCACCTGGCACCAAAAAGACCACAAAGGTCTTCATCCAGTGCTGAAAAGACCAGGTGTGCCTCTCTGGGGAGGTCATTCACAACTGGGTACCACTTCACCTCCTGGGGGGGGCACCCAGAGAAGGGCCTCTGATGATGATCTTGGGGTCTGGGCAGGTATACATAGAAGGAGATGACAATCCTTCACTTATAGCACCAGCATGACTATAGGAATAAAATGGAGTTTGCTTCTGCTGTCCTGATGCCCTCATCACCTGCCACTTTCTGGGTGGTCATTTGGGGGAGGGGGCTGGTCTGTGGGGCCCTGGACCCAGCTGCACCACTGTGGCTGCCTCTCTTGAAATTCTGAAAACCCAATTTAGCCTCACCTTATAAGCTTCTCCTTTGCCTGGTCTTCCTCCCCACAATGCCAATGCCTTTATTTATTTTATTTTATTATATTACATTTAAACCCTGCCTTTCTTCCAAGATTGAACTCAGCTTGAATACATGCCCCCCCCAACTGGTCTCTCATCTGGATACTAACCAGATCCAACCCTGCTTAGCTTCAGCAAAGTGGTTGCATCATGCTGTAAGACCATACTCTTGTTCTCCACCATATAATCCCCCTATTATTCAGCTAATATAGTTTGAACAGATACCATGGCTGGAGGCAGAAGTTGTTTTTATGTAAATTAACTTTAATTTAAAAAAAAGAAAGGGAGAGGGAACTATAGTGCACTGATTTGTAGAAAATGGGTTGCATTTATTAACTACTAAAATAATAATAACTATATCCATATTCTTTATTTGCATTTCTTCAAAATTAAGCAAATGTACATAGTTTTAGAATGGTAGCCCAGGATGGTCAAAGTATAAGATGGCAGGCCTTCTTTCAAGATCTCATTGGGGCAGATACTCAGATACTAGTTCTAGTCCCAAGAGTGGAGTTTGAGGACATGTGGGACCATTTGTCATTTCACCCCCACCCCAGATCCTGGCTCTACAAGGTCCAGCACAATCCATTTTTGCCAACTCTTTAATTTACCGCAAAACCATCAGAGTCTCTCCAAATTGCAGTTGTACTGGATAATCTGTTTTATTATGATAGATTATCTTGGAAAAGTTAATGAACAGAGTGATCCTATGTCCCCTGAGACAAAATCTAAGGAGCCATAGGATTCTTTGGATTCCCAGATCCAAGGTCAGAAAAGAGCTCTGAGCCTCTGACCTCAGAGCTGGGGATCCACACTCCGATCCCCCTGCCCTGCCCCATCAAAGCTGGTGCAGAAAGAACTGCATCATCAGCTGCTTCTCCGAGGTCCTAAGAGTGACTTCAGAAAAGCTTATAAGGTGAAGAGGGTGTTCCATGGGGGCTGGGAGGGGAGGAGACCATGACCGCCCGGGTATGGCATATCCTGGCAGCGCTCCAGCCTCCTTCCCTGTCCAAAGCAGCGCAGCTAGACGACTTGCAGGGTGGGAGGAGCGAGCGGAAAGGCAATGATCGCCTCCGCACTCCTCCCACCATGCATAGGATGCTCATAATCCTCTGACCTCTGAGGCACTCCATGGTGGTGAACCTATGGAGGGGTTTCAGCACCATGGATAGCTCCCATGAAGCTCCAAATGAAACCTGCAAAACCTGTAATGGAAAAGGAGCCCCGCCGAAATAGGAGGCACCAGCCCCTCCCCTGCGTACAAGCATCCCCATTGGATTGCCCCTAACTGAACGTTTTGAAGTTCTTTAAGTATGCATGTTTCGCATGCAGAATATCCCAGGTTCAAATTTTGGATCTCTAGTTAAAAAAACCAAAAAAACCCAGGTAGCACTTAATGGAAAGACCTCTGCCTCAGAGACGCTGCCAGTGGACAATATACTGGGCTAACCAGTGTTACTGGGCTCACCAGATGAACAAATAGCCTAACCATATACAAGGCAACTTCCTGTGGACTCAAGAAAGAAGAGGCCTTTTGGTTACAGTGGCAGGAAGTCTCCATTCAAATCACTGTAATCTTGGAGTTTGTGTGAGTGACCTTGGACAAGTCACTCTGGGCCTATTCAAATGGGCAAGAACTTTTAGGTTTATTCATTATTATTTTTATAGAGCCTCCCTTATGCTCCAGGCTGCAGAGTTAACTTAATCATTCCTTAGCTGTCCTTAATGTACTAACACTTCAAATAAGCAGCAGGTTGTTCTGCAAGTTGAGGATTCACAGGATTTACTATTAGGTTATCACCTTTGCCTAGCAGGGTCCCTTGACTTTTAACAATGACATGGCAGGAAGAAATTCAACAGGTGAAGCTCCCTCTCCACCCACCCACCCAGCTTCAGGATCTCCATGCTAGGAAAATCTGTACTTACCAAATTCCTGTATGTTGTACAGTTGTTTAAGACATCAGTGCCTTGCTAATAAAGGTGCCTTGCTAATAGTATTCATTTCACTTGTTATAAAATGGGCTGGTAGTTCAGAATATTTGTTATGTGAACACACCCCTTAATATCGCTAGGTCTCTATTTCCCTTTTCTGTAAATGTAGCATAATCAGACCACCAGCTTTTCTCCTAGTTAGGGGATACTGTTATGTCAATAGATAAGGGTTCTCATTCAACAAAGAGGCTTCCCTGGAAAATATTCCCATAGATTTAGTTCCTTCAAACCTCAACCATATTCCCTCCTCCAGAAAAATAAAAATAATAAAAATCAGCTCTAATTTAAAGGCTGTTTAAGCCAACTGAACACTCAGCACTGGCTTCTCCTGGAATATGACCAAGCCTCTAGCATATTCAAGATCAACCATCCTTTGCTGAGAAAGGCCTGGATCTCTCTCTGTTGGTGTCGTTCTCATAGACATCAGTTGCTGAACCTAAGTATACCTCCACTGCATCCATTCTGTGTTCTTGTGGGGTTTTAGCCATTCTCAGCCCAAACTCCAGCAGCAGATTCTGCCTTCTTGAGTTATATGCAATAAAGAGACCTCTGGGAGAGTGGTGGAAGAAGCACTTGCAGGTGGCATCGAGAGCACATAATGCAGGCCACATGCTGAAGCTAACCAGGTATGAGCCTGGGTCAGTGCTTGGATGGGTGACTGCCTGGGCTGCCCACATCTGTTCTCCTGCATTGAGCAGGGGGTTGGACTCGATGGCCTTATAGGCCCCTTCCAACTCTATGATTCTATGATCTTTGCCATATTCTTTTCCTCCATGTCATCTGGAGACATGAATGAATCAGATAGCACCAGGCAGAGCAGCTCTCTCTCTATAGCATGAAAGTATCCATTGAACTCAGAAGAAAGCAGCTACAACGGTGACTGTTGCGGAAGATAAGAAAGCTACACATCTCAGTACTTCTGATGAAGAAGGCATTGGAATGAGGGTCTTTCAGGTGATAGGGACTCTCCTGCGGATAATGGAACAGGATCCTCAAACACCTGCTTCATACATCTATGAAGTATGGCAGCACCTCTCAGACCAGCTATTACTTGTACATTTTACACTGTACAGGTGGTGTGAACCAGTGTGGCGTAGTGGTGAGAGTGTTGGACTGGGACTGGAGACCCAGGTTCTAGTCCCCACTCAGCCATGAAGCTCACTGGGTGACTTTGGGCCAGTCACTGACTTTCAGCCCAACCTACCTCATAGGGTTGCTGTGAGGATAAAATGGAGAGGAGGAGGATCACATACACCCCTGGGAGGAAAAGGCAGGGTATAAATGCAACAAACAAACAAGCAAACAAACAAACATTGTGGGCTTGGATTCTGTATCTGACAAGGCCATTTATTTATTTCTTATATTTATACCCCACCTTTTTTCCTGCAAGGACACCAAGGCGGCTTACATAATCCTCCTCCTCATCTCCATTTGATCCTCACAACAACCCTGTGAGGTAGGTTAGGCTGAGAGTCAGTGACTGGCCCAAAGTCACCCAGTGAGTTTCATGGTGGAGTGGGGACTGGAACCCGGATCTGCCAAGTCCCAGTCCGACATGCTAACCACTACGCCACACTTGGCTCTCTAGTAATGCTACTGACATTTATTACCTGGTTCAGAATATGAATTTGGTCAGCTCAAAATGCTCAGTCAGTATATTATAAATTGAGTGCCCCCTCCCTGCCACTGTCCTTCCCCAGCCCAGCATGTTTAACCAGATCCATGTATACATGGTCAGTGGATTGCTGCAAAACAACAGAAACCACAAATCTAGCTCCTTTGTAGGTGCATGTGCAAATTCTTACTCATCATAACATTCTTGTTGATTGCTGTGAATGACATGACCAGACACAAGACAAACCATCCTTTTGTTTGGTGAGTATCTTCTCTATTTGAATCCATTCACTTGATTGTTTTCTGCCATTTTTAAAAAATGTGGCTGTTGTCCCCTGTCCAGATCTAAAACCTACTTGTGTTCCTGATAATGTTTCATGACTCAAGACCTTGACCTCTCTTGGTCAGAGGACAGCAGAAGTGGTGTTAGGGAATGGCCCACTAGGGCTGGAGCCCCAAATCTTTCATTTGGAGCCCCGAGTCTCTGGGGGGCCATCTGCCCCACCACCCTGCTGTCCACGGGCACTTGCTGAAATAAAGGTGCAGGGGCCCTGACAATCTCTGTTGCATCTGATTCCCCCTGGATTAGCTGGTTTTTGCCCACATGTGCTGCACCTCCTGCTGCCCCCCACCCTTGAATCTTTCTGCCTGAGATATTTTTTCTGACACCAACTGCCCTCTTCTCCCCTGTCCATACATCCCTTTTTACAGATAGGGGTGTCCTTAGGAGATTTAAAGACACACACACACAGAGAGAGAGAGAGAGAGAGAGAGAGAGAGAGAGAGCTTTAGTGCATATGTAAATTAGCATATGCAAGTTTGTGCATTTTTAATTATCATTATTTGTCCTGGTGGCCTGAGCCCCAGATCTTCTCAGTACCAAGCACCGCCCCTGGATGGAGCTGACTAGGTCCCTGCAGGTCCCCAGGAGGTAGTCTCCAAAGCAGAAGTTTCTATGGAGGAGGAGCCCTAGCAGACAGAGAGGTCTTCACCCCTGGAGGGGGCAGCTCTAGCTCTACCCCCTCCTCAAACACAGATCACTCCATCTCTGAACTACCTACAGACCCAGTGGGCCTTCCTTCTCCACCACACCATGCCCAGGGGCTGCTGGAGGCATTTCAACCCTGCCAGAGTTCATGCCTATGTATTAGAACGCAGCCCCTTTGAACTACCAAGCAAATCCCCTCTGGGGGAGGTGGGGATTTACCCACAGTCTCTATCAGTTTCAGACCAGCACAGGAGCAACACTCCTAGTTCACTACTGCCTAGTGAGGCTAATAGTATATCCACTCACCCTGAATTTGTTTTATAAGGAGCTCTCCATAGTCCTGACGCCAGCTATCTGACCTGCACCTTGCCACACTTTCCCTAAAAAACACACACAGGTTCAGGAGTGGAACAGGAGCGTCTGCTTCTTTGCAGCGGGCATGAGGGAGTTAAAGTTTCAGGTGCTTCTTCACCATGGCTGGTGCTGTGGGGTGGGTGCATATCAATGAAACCAAGTACAATTCCTGGGGGAAATGTGATCGTGCTTATGTGCATGCCACCATCAGCACAGATATCCCAATATTTATTTATTTTATTCATTATTAACATTTATATGCGCCTTATTTTGCTAAAAATCCATCAAGGTGGTGTACAACAATTTCAAAAAAATAATAATATAAAAATGTAACAGTAATAAACAAGAGCATTAAAAACAGTAAGGGCACAATCCCAATGAGGCTGCCCATAGCCCTCTGAACTCAGAGGATTACAGGCGTCCTATGCGGAGCTGGAGGAGTGGAGAGGTGAAGGTCGCCTCCTCACTCCTCCCACCCTGCAAATCAACTAGACGGCCGTCTAAATGAGGGAAGAAGGCTGTGGCGCTGCCAGGATATGTCATATCTTGGCGTGGCCAGTCTCCTCCCCTCCCCACCCCCTGGAACGCCCCCCAAACCCCTTCTCTGAGGTCACTCTTATGACCTCTGAGATGCAGTCAATATGGTTTTTTTTCCATACTGCCTGCAGTGGGTGGGAGAGGGCGCTCCAAGTGCAGATCCCCAGTTACGAGGTCAGAGCTGTTTTCCAACCTCGGAGCTGGGAATCCAAACAATCCTATGGCCCACTAGATGCTGTCCAGGGGCCATAGGATCACTCTGCCCAACATTAAAACAACTACATAATTTAAAAGGTTAAATTAAAAAGACATGCCTTCACACCTTTCTAAAAGTACTGAGCTGGGAGAGAACACTCGGAAACTGCTTCTTCTTCGGTGAATGTTCACCTATAAATTTTGTAAATACCAAGCTGATTCTGAATCAGGCCAATGGGAGTTCATCCAGTCACTACTTAGGGTGGGTTTAAGGGGAGGGGGGTTCCATTTCACGTTCAAAACAAAATAAAACAAACCAAAAAGGACTTCCAACAGGATTTTGTGGAATGAAACTGCATAGCATGTGTGTGACCTTGTTCAGTAGAGGCTACATGCTTGTAGCATGAATTTCTGCTCACTATAGAGAGATGAGGAAGCATTTATACCAGCAATCATCTCCAACCCATAGACTTTCATCACAGTAGGGAAAACTGTGTACAACAACAGGACAGACCCGGACCATCAAGCCTTGTCCTGATATGGATCGTTTATTCTAGCCGGAGACAGCTGTGTGTGATATACAGGGGCACCAAACCAAAAGCATGGCCAAGCATACAATTTGGGGACCTCAGCAGTCAGCTGCGTCACCTGGCAGAATGCAGTGAAAAGTATTCAGTCGTGGACTCTTCCCGCAGTAAGATTTATTTGGAACCTGGTTTGGGACTCAAGCTGCCACCTTTGTTTCTGGCAGGACACTTGTGCCTTTGAGGGAGAAATTCAACAGGTGATGCAGCAGCAGGGAAACTCCCTCAATTTCTGCCTGTTGTGCAGCCGCAAAAGGCAAAGAAGCCTCAGCAGAAACAAGGCTAGCAACCCTAACTAGATGTTGGGCTCCAGACACAATCCCATTCTATAAGCCATCATGGCAAGGTCTTGATTGCATTAGCACACCTGTCCTCATTAGTACTATATCAGTCATGAAAACAGGGCTCTTCCTTATGCCCATCTCTGCCAGTACCCTGTAGCCTTGGATCATGCCTTCCTTTCTATGTTCCTCTGCTTCTTTTTCCATTGCCTCTTGCAGCAGAGTGCTGCAGACCCAAAGAATGCATTTCCTGCCCCACAGCCCAACCTTGCACATCTGGGATTGAGGAGCAGGGGTCCTCAACATCTGCCATTGTTGTAACAGTGGAAAACCTGCCATGAAGCCCAGGGAGACTGGCTGTATTAAGCAGTCAGCAGGGAACAAACTCATACACAAAGGAAGAGGGAGAATCCAAAATGGTGCAAAACAAGATCTGGAGGGGGGGGGCAGGTGAGAATCACAACACATTTCAGGCAAATGCTTTGTCAGGGTAATAACTGGCCAGCCAGAGAACAAGCTTTATTCGCTAAGGGTGCAATTCTATGCATGTTTAGACAGAAAAAAAGTCCTACAACTCCCAGCACAGGACTTTGTTTCTGTCAAAACATGCATAGGATCATGCCCTACGTATGTGAGTCCTAATACGAGCACTCTCTGGCACAGGCAGCCTCCCTAAGCCGGCACCCTCCAGATGTGTTGTACTACAACTCCCATCATCCCCTGGGCAGCATGGTGGCTGGAGGTGATGGGAGTTGTAGTACAACACATCTGGGGGGGCGCCAGGTTACAAACAGCTGCAGTAGTGTATCTATTAGAACTCACATGCTTCGAGCCGCAGTACACGTGATGATGGCAGCATCAATGCAGGCCTGCTGCTCCAGTCATCATGAGTAGTATAAAACAGGCACCGGAGGTGTGTGGACTAGCAAGGAGTGCCAACTTCATCGCCGCTTCCCCCTCCCCCCGCAGTCTGTCCCCCAAGATGATTTTTCTCCCAACTGGATGTAAATACTGGAAATGGGTTCCACCAAAGGCAGTGTCTGGAAACAGACTTGGGATAAATGCAGGCAGACAAGCTGAAACTTAATCTAGAACTGTGGTTAGGGAAATATGCCGATCTGGATAGAGGTGTGCAACCCATTCTAGTGACAGGGTCTTTTCAGTGGTGGCCCCATGCTTATGGAACTCTCTCCCTGGGCTGGTACATATGGCTCCTTTGCAGGCACAGTTGCTCCATACTGCTTTTAATCGATATTTTACTGCTCTGCATGTAACTGCTGTTATTTTAACTGTTTATGCATTGATGCTTGTTTTCTGTCTGTCTCTCTCTATCTCTCTCTCTTTGTGCTGATACTTTTAAATGGCTGCTGTTATAATATTCACAGGAATATAACTGAAAAGCACACGAAGATCCACAATTGTCACAGATTTTTCCAGGAATAACATTTATATGAGCATTAACTTCCAACCAGAAGGAAGCCACCATGGGGCATGCCCATATCATATGCCTCAATGAGACATTGTCCGCATTACATTGCCAGCATTACAAGCTGCTGCAGTGCCCAATATACACAAAACATTGTTGTTGTTGTTTTGTTGAATCAACCTCAGGTTTAAATCTACAGAGACAGTAATATGGAAGCTAGGGCAACATTCACTGATTAGGCTGTACAGACATTTTTGCATTTCTAATTGCATCACACCCTGCTTTATATGTGTCTAGGCCGCAGGGGTCTGCAACCTTTAAGACAAAAAGAGCCACTTGGACCCGTTTCCGAAGAAAAAAAAAACCTGGGAGCCGCAAAACCATTGTGACATTTAAAACAAATATAACACTGCATATATTGTTTCTTACCTTAATGCTATATATACAAAATAATATATACAAAATATTTGCAAAATAATCTGCCCCCCTCACATAAAGTAATAATGCCCCATCCTGTGCCCCACATATAAAATGTAATAATTTCCCCTACCTATGCACCCAATATAATCCACCAGCGAGAGCTGGTGGATTATGTTGGGTGCATAGGTAGGGGAAATTATCAGCTGACGGATGATGGGGGTGTTGCTGGTGGATGATGGGATGCCACCAGCAACATCCCCCCCCCAAGCAGTAGCATCCCGTCATCAGCACCATCCAGCAGTAGCACCCTCATCATCCACCAGAAACACCCTCCATGTGGTAATAGCACCCCTCATCATCCATCAGCAGGATTTGCTGGTGGATGATGAGGGTGCTACTCAGGCCTGTCTTTAATGTGGGGCAAAAGGGGCAGCTGCAACAGCTGGAGGCACCCTGATTGGGTGGCAGCTGGAGGCACCTTCCCATCCCCGCAGCGATATTGTAATTTGTGTTTTATTCTTCTTTATAACCTGTTTTGGATTGTTTTTAAGAAATGCAGGGTTAAAAAAGCAGTTAATAAATAAATAAATTTATGGAGATATTATTTTGTTCTCTTGTCATTAGTTTTCCAATAATTGGTACATGAATCTTTTCCCCCTTGTTTTCTGATAACTATTACTGCTTTCACGCAGGCCTACCTGCCTCCTCGCCTGCTTGTGCTCTCTGCGGCGAGCCGGCCGCGCTGGTCCCTCGACACGCTGGACCCCCCGCTATGTTTTTGGCGGGGGGGGGGAACTTTGGCGCGTGCAGGAGCCCTCCTCTCTTCTGCCGCTCACCCGCTCGCGTCCCTGCTGCCGGGCGGGGGGGCTTGCTGCCGCCTCCTCCGGAGGCCGTCTCGTGGGCCTGATGCCGGGTGGGGGGGGGGCGCTGCTGCCGCCGCCGCCGCCACCAGGTTTGAGGCAGGCCCAAGCGCCTGCCAAGTCCTAAAGACGGCTGCCTCCTCCTCCGGAGGCCATCTCGTGGGCCTGATGCCGGGCGGGGGGGGCGCTGCCGCCGCCGCCGCCGCCAGGTTTGAGGCAGGCCCGAGCGCCTGCCGAGTCCTAAAGACGGCCCCGGGGAGGGGGCCTTGCTGCCGCCTCCTCCGGAGGCCGTCTCGTGGGCCTGATGCCGGGCGGGGGGGCGCTGCCGCCGCCGCCAGGTTTGAGGCAGGCCCGAGCGCCTGCCGAGTCCTAAAGACGGCCCCGGGGAGGGGGCCTTGCTGCCGCCTCCTCCGGAGGCCGTCTCGTGGGCCTGATGCCGGGCGGGGGGGGCGCTGCCGCCGCCGCCGCCAGGTTTGAGGCAGGCCCGAGCGCCTGCTGAGTCCTAAAGACGGCCCCGGGGAGGGGGCCTTGCTGCCGCCTCCTCCGGAGGCCGTCTCGTGGGCCTGATGCCGGGCGGGGGGGGCGCTGCCGCCGCCGCCGCCAGGTTTGAGGCAGGCCCGAGCGCCTGCTGAGTCCTAAAGACGGCCCCGGGGAGGGGGCCTTGCTGCCTCCTCCTCCGGAGGCCGTCTTGTGGGCCTGATGCCGGGCGTGGGGGCGCTGCCGCTGCCGCTGCCGCCGCCGCCGCCGCCGCCGCCGCCAGGTTTGAGGCAGGCCCGAGCGCCTGCCGAGTCCTAAAGACGGCCCCGGGGAGGGGGCCTTGCTGCCGCCTCCTCCGGAGGCCGTCTCGTGGGCCTGATGCCGGGCGGGGGGGGCGCTGCTGCTGCCGCCGCCGCCGCCAGGTTTGAGGCAGGCCCGAGCGCCTGCCGAGTCCTAAAGACGGCCGCCGCGCCAACATTTTTGCGACAAAGCGGAGCCGCGGCAAAGGTTTGAAAGAGCCGCATGCGGCTCCGGAGCCGTGGGTTGCAGACCCCTGGTCTAGGGAAACCCTACATTCAGAGGCATGGGTGTACCACTCTCACACTCATGCCCTTAGACTTAAGAGAATAAAGCTGGTTCTTGTGGAAATTATTTCCCTGGCTTAAGAGGTTTCTTTGAAACCTGTTTGGACATTTTCAATAAGCACTGATGTACATCATTTGCAGGCAGGGGTTTTCCCCTCTTTCTTCAAAAGTGTTCTACTAGTACTACCCTCCGATGTTGGTGTCCCCATCTCCATCCACCCCACCCCAGTTTGGGGAATGAATGGTATTGTCCTTCCAGAGCATATGGAATTGCTCTAGGAAGGCCAGGAGGGGATTTCAGATCAATCAACTGAATCAGCTATCACTTTTCACCAGTCCTTAAACCAACTCCCTTGACAAGTTAAATAACAGGATTGAGCCACTAAGTGGAAAGGGCAGGAAAGGGGGCATTTGTTCTGCATAATCCTCAGCTCTGACACAGGAAGAATAGATAATGTGTAAAAGTGGCAGCTTTCCCATAATGGATCAGCTTCTGTTCGCTGCACTCTGTGGCATCATGCAAGCTGGCCCACAGCAAGCACTGCAGTGCTGGCACATGGCTCTCCCACTGACGTAATTCCTGTGGGACGATGTATCCAAGCAGCCCTGGGTCCCTCGTTGTCCCACACTATCATCCCAATAAGGCTGCAATCATATACTTGCTTACCTGGGAGGAGGTCCCACTGAACACAACGGGGCTTATTCTGAGTAGACACGTACAGAATTGCACTGTATAGCTTACCTCTCTCACTGGAAGAAAAGCCCATGTGCAAATTAGTTTAAACATATGTCCGTTTCCACATTTAGGAATATAAGAAGCTGACATTTAACAGGTGTGCCTCTTTGCCCATACAGACCACTATTGTCTGCTCTGGCTGGCGGCAGCCCCCAGGCTCTCAGGCAGAAAAGGTTCTTTTCCATCACCTGCTACTTGGTCCTTTTAACTGGAGATGCCAAGGACTGAATCTGAGAGACGTTCTGCTTCTGCATGCAAAGCATGTGCTTGGCTCAACCACAGAGCAATGGTGTCTCCCCATCCTAAGGGATTAATATGGAGACTGAGCTACAGGGTGGCGGGGAAGGGGGAGGAATCCAGGTGACAGGAAATCAGGCTTTTTAAAAACTGGCCAGATGACAAGCAAATATCTTTGCTTCTCAGTAGACAAAAACACTATCTTCCAAATGCCTGAGGCACCAAATCCTGGTATCTCATTCGACACCTCTACTCATTACCTGTTACTTAAGACCATGGTCTTTACAGTGTAAGATAAGCCTCCCTAGCACTTCTCTGTATTGTATTTTTAAGAGTGAAGTCTCTATCACTGATTAACTGGACTGGTGTGATAGTACTGAATGCCCATGAACATTCTAACTGCTCCAGGAACAAAACTCTCAGGTTCAGTGAGGAGGAGGAAAAATTACCAGGATTAAACTTCATATATGCCCTATTTATTTATTTATTACATTCCAGTGTCACTTTATCCAGTCTGGAAAGGTTGCTCAAAGGTTGATGTACAATACAGGAGATTTGGGGTGCAACATTCCCCACCCCTGACATGAACAGTATCCTCCTTCCCCACAACTGTTAAAGGCACAGGAGCAGCTGGGGAAGGGTCGTAGCTCAGTGGTGGAGCACATGCTTTGGATGCCAAAGGTCCTGGGTTCAAATTCTTGGCAGGGCAGGTGCAAGGCAGTTTGGTGCCCTAGGCAAGATCAGATATTTAGCGCCCCCCCTCCCACTTGAGCCCTCCCTCCCTCCAGCCCTATGCTCCTGGCGTCCCCTTTAGCCTGGCGCCCTAGGCAGATGCCTAGTTGGCCTAATGGTAGCACCGGCCCTGATTCTTGGCATCTCCAGGCAGCACTAGACAAGACTCCTCTCTGAAACCCTGGAGAGCCCCTGCCAGTCAGAGTTTTAAACACTGAGCTGGATGGACAGGTGGCCTGACTTGGTATAAGGCAGCTCCCCAAGTTCCTACCCCGGTTTTGCTTGGAAGCAGAATGGGGTCATTCCAACCCCATGCTCTGTAAGGGAGCCTCTGCCACTCTTGGTCCATGGACTGTGTTATATAGGTACATCCCAATAAATAATGAAGCAAACCTTCCATGAAATAGTGTAAAGCTGAGACTGAACGCTTAGCAATACCGCTAATCAACACTTCAGCTCAATTCCATTTTCCCATCTTGATAAGCGCTTCAGAGTAATTCAACATATAACTATGTTTGTTATTTTTGTTTGTTTTGCTTGCTTGCTTACGTAATGCATTTATATGCCACTTTTCTGCCCTGGCACACAACTTTAGAATCTAAAATACTAAAACAGAAGTTTCAATACATAGAACTGGGGGTTGGGAACCTTACTTGGGTGGCTGGATCTCTCTCACACACACACCCCTCCATGGGTTGGATGGGTCAGGGATGGGTCCACATGCCCTGGCCTCATCTGGTTCCCAGCCAGTGCCAGCCAGAGCTCCTTCCATTGGAGAAGGCACAGGGCAGGCGAAGCACTTAGCATACTGCTAGTCCCCCCAATTGGGAAGGGGAGTGGCACACAGTGGGGTATACCTGCTGTTATCACCAATCAGAGATAACAGTGGGCATTCTTCTTCCTGCTAGCCTCCAGGTGGTGGGGCTTAGGGGAGGGGTTAAGGAGGGAGCCTCGCAGGCCAACTGAAGGTCCCTTCAGGAGTTGATGGCCGGAGCTGCCTGGCCTGGCCTTCTGCCTTCTCACAGGACATGCAGTTCTTAAGTAGTCCATACTACAGTACTTAACATTGTCCTTGCTTTGTAGAGGATGGCCCTTTTACAAGGTTGTTCTGCTTCTGTCCATGCTGGTATGCTGCCACCCAGTGGTACAGTGATCTCCATTAGATATCCCCCTAATTTAAATGATATATTCATCATCTGTATAAGCTCAACACGTGGAATTAGGAGCAGGGATACGCCTGATGTCCCCACTCCCCACCTTGTTTTTACTGGGTACACAGATCTGATGCATGCAAAACAGCCTTGTAAAACAGCCCACAAAGCTTACTAGCCTGTAAAATATTTTAGTAGCCTGCTAGAGGCTGGCAAAGGAGAGACAGAGAGCTCCATCTCTCCTACAGCATCCAGCTACATTTCTGTGCTGGGCGTGGTGGTGGTGGTGGGTGTCCCTCGCCTGGCAGCCTGTTTGGTTTCTGTACTAGGCACAGAGGAAAGATGAAGTGACCCATCTTTCCTCCACCAGCCTGCTCATTCACCTGCATGCGATTCCTTGCCACTTCTGGCAATCAGGTAAGTGCTTCAATACAAGCCTAGTTACCCAATGAAATGGATTGGCCATGGGTTCAGAAGACAAAAGAAAGTACCTCTTCTTCCTGCATGTACAGTCAACTTAGGGCACAATCCTATGCATGTTTAGCGTGTGGCGTAGTGGTTAGAGTGTTGGACTGGGACTCAGGAGATCCGGGTTCTAGTCCCCGCTCGGCCATGAAACTCACTGGGTGACTTTGGGCCAGTCACTGACTCTCAGCCTAACCTACCTCACAGGGTTGTTGTGAGGATAAAATGGAGAGGAGGATGAGGATAATGTAAGCCGCCTTGGGTTCCTTGCAGGAAAAAAGGCGGGGTATAAATATAATAAATAAATAAAATAAATAGACAGAAAAAAGGCCTACAACTCCCAGCATGCCCCAGCCATGGCTGGGGCATGCTGGGAGTTGTAGGCCTTTTTTCTGTCTAAACATGCATAGGATTGCACCCTTATGGAATTAACTACAAAGTGAAAGAGGATCATTTGTTTCAATAGTTGGGGATTGTGGTTAAGGAATAGGCCAATTCACGAAGGACGAGTGTATCAGTGGCTATTAGCTATCATAGCTAAAAGGAGCCTCCCTGTAGGTGCAGTGTGCCTCTGAATATTAGATAGTGGGGACAAAAAGCAAGAGATTATCATTATCATTATCTTTAATGCCCTTCCTTTGAGTTTCTAAAGCAGGGGTTGGCAACTTCAGGTATTTTAATCTACAACTCCCATGATCCCTGACTATTGGCTATGCTGGTTAGGGCTGATGGGAGTTGTAGGCCAAAACATCTGGAGGGCCACAAGTTGTCCACCCCTGATCCAAAGGCATCTGGCTGACTGCTGCTGGAAAGAGAACACTAGACCAGGGCTGCAGTCATAAACACGGTTGCCAAGGAGTAAGTCCCATTGAACTAATGGGACTTTTCTGAGGAGACAGGCATATAATCGTGCTGTAGATAAATCTTTGGTCTGATCCAGCAAGGCAATTCTTATGTTCTGCATTTCACTGTAAAAATGCATCTCTGATCTGCATTTTCTCAGGATCTTTTTTTTTTTTTTTTTTTTGGTAGGCAGGTGAATATTTTATATTTTTCAATGGCTTAATATCTATTGTATTCAATATTTGCTTTTAAGAGACATAATCACCTGCAGCCAAGAATGGTTCCAACCAGCAGACATTTTTAAACAATCACTGTTTTCCTACAGAAGTAGAAGCCAATGCTCAGTACCAAATTGTTGCCTAGTGCAGGTTGCCAATATAGGGCACCAGTGATGGTGTTTTTGGTTTTTTAAGTCTATTGCTAGTTGGAAAGAACCATTCTCAGCTGCAATTAGTAGTGAGAACATCTGTGGAGTCTGGGATGGAGAATTCTCTCCCCAGGGAGCTTACCTTGCACCCACTTCGATGTCTTTTTGGCATCAGGTGAAGGCCTTTTTATTTTCCCAAGCTTTTTAATCTTTGAGCATAATGTTTGATGGTGCTCTTATATGCTGTTTTATCTTTTGCATTGTTTTGATGTTGTATTGTTTTGGGAACAAGTGATAAGGTCTTCTCTCCATTCACCACCCACCTTACCTCAGACAGTGGCACTGTGGTAGCACCCAGAGAAAGCCCTCCAAAGATGACTAGCACACATGCAGGTTGATGTGGGAGAAGGGGCATTCTTTTTCCATTAAAGAAATTTTGTATTTAAAATTTGCCATTAATTTTTTGTAGTTGTATTGTTTTTATTATGTTGTTAACTGCTCTGAAAGTATTTATATTGAAGGGCAGGTTTCAATCCTTCATACCTGTTTCTATTTGCCTTTGTAGGGGAGGGATTTGGGCTCATTGTAACTTGTTCAAAACTCCTGTATTTGAACTGTCTTTTTATAGTAAAAAACTGTCTTTTTATAGTAAAATAACAAAATAATAATAATAATACCCAAATAATCTCTGGGGGTAAATTTTTTTTATGGGTATTCAGCTGATATTTGACATCTAGGAAAGATGTCCGAGAAATCTGCCTGTTGCTATCCTTAACTCCTGGGGTAATTCTAGATGGCTGCCCTGTGCAGTGATTTGTGTGTGCGACTGCGAAGCATTGCACGTGTGAATGTGTACCTGTATGGTACAAACATTTTCCAATACAAAAGCGGGGTCTGTGTGTAAGAAAAACCATCCAGCGGGAAGCAGCCCTGACTACTGCTAAGGCTCTTCTTTCGTTTTCCCTTTTAAATCTCAATCCTATAAAGGTCCTACAACTCCCAGCATTCCCCAGCCAGCAATGCTTTTTTCCGTCCAAAAGCAGCATAGGATTGCGTCCTTAGTCAGTCAGTCGCCGGCCGGCTCCTCTTTGCACACCTGCCCTTCGCAGCACAACCGGGATGGGTGCGTGGCGCCTACGTCGTGCCCCCCGTTTGTGTGGCTTGACGCACAGCAGCGCTGGCAGGGAGCGATCCTTCCTGGGGGACGGGTGGAGAGCGGGTCTACTAATAGACTGTTTCACCCCCTTCGAGGGGAGGGACCAAAGCTTTGAGGGACGGCCAAGGTAGCCAATCACGCTTTGCGGCGGGCCTGCTGCTTGTTCCTTCCACACCCGCCTCGACTGCAAAGCGGAGGCCTCTCCTCCTCCTCCTCCTCCTCCTCCTCCGGCGCTCCGCCCTTCCACCACCTCTTCTCCCGACCCGGCTAGTCGCCTTGCCTGAGCCGTCTCCTTTAAGAGCAGGGCTCCTAGCAGTAAATCCCGCGCCGGAAGCAGAGAGAGACACGTCGGTTTCAGCCTGGCCGAGAAGATCCCTGTGAGTGGTCAGAGAAGGGGAGCAGCTGCCGCCGCCGCCGCCGCCGCCAGCACCACCGTGGTATGAGCTCGGTGTGGCGCCTGGCTATGGGTAGAGCTCCGGTCTCAGCCCCCTTTGAAGGCAGTAAGTAGATATGCCTTTTGGGGACACACTGTGTGTGTGAGAGAGAGAGAGATCCATTTGGAAATCGGATGATCCAAGACTCTATGATCCATTTTGCATCATCACTCTCCACCCCCTTCCATTGTTGATGTCTGGTTTGGTTTCGGCTTCACCCTTTCTAACTCGCTCCACTTGACGCCGCTGCAAATCAACCCCTTTTACTCGGTCTGCCCTTACTAACGGGTGGTCCAGAAGCTCTTCCGTATTCTCAGGAGTCGTGCTTCAGCTTTATTTTAAGTCGCTTACACCCAGCCTGTTCCTTTCGCAGGGTAGCCATCCCTCACTCCCCCGCAACTTTTGAATTCTATGTATTTCAGTGAATGCAGCGCTGCTTACCATTTGTTTTCCACTGAGGCTTGTGAGGGGGTGGTGTTGAAAATGGGTCATGATGGAATAAAAAGTAACTGCAGAAACATCCCTGACTCCCACTCCTATTCTTCCTGTGTGAAAGAGGATAGAGATTCTCCCTTGGGATAAGTACACATAATCAGCTTAGGTGTTGGCAAATGTACAATAGGCTTCCATCTTCTGATAGGAATCTACCTTATACTGAGTCAGACCCTTGGTCCATCTGGCTCAGTATTGTGTACACCAGAGCAACAGATAAGGAGAGGGGAGAACATGTTCTGGCGCAGCCTTCCCCAACCTGGTGCCCTCCAAGTGTTTTGCACTACAACTCCCATCAGCCCGGCCAACATGGTGAATGGTCAGGAATCCAGGGAGTTGTAGTCCAAAACATCTGAAGGGTGCTAAGTTGGGGAGGGCTGTTCCAACAAATCCTCCATCTGCCCTTATCTGTTGTACTGTCCAAGTCTACTGTGCAGAACGCTTACCAAAGATGTTCTGCATCTCTATTGTTTTTCTGCATCTTTCTGCCAAAACTGTTCACAGTGTAGCTGCAATAATCATTGCAGGAGGGGGCAGTAATAGGGCCCTCAGCCCTTTGCCTGGCTCCCTCCCATCCCATGGACCCATTATTCTCCGGGCCCCTAATGCTCCCTAGCAAAGGACTCGCTGTGTTCCTTACTTTCTTCCCACATGCTCCTTGCCAAACTATTACACTGACTTTGCTAACTTCCCAACCTTGTAACCAGAATAAATTATGTAAACTAAACATTTATGCACATTTGCGCTTTTTAAAATTGTACAGATATTGAACTGGCTTGGCATAGAACTGGATCTTCAGACTTTGGGATTGTCTCTGCTTTTCCTTGCTTCAACTTCTGCTTTCTGTGTCTTGCCAGATTTCATTGCTAGAACGTAACTAGAGGGGAGCAGGTGCTGAGAGCGACCTCATGTAGCTGGCCACCTCCGTACGTTTTGCCCTTACTATAATGGATGAATGGAAACCCAACCCACCTGCCAAGCCATGGAAGAAGCGCAGCTGGTACCTGGCCTGGAAATACAAGTTGACAAACCAGAGGGCACTAAGGAGGCTGTGTCAGGTGAGAAAAGGGCCTGCCCGCTTTCTGCTCGGGCTGCTGGGGTAGCGCCATGCATCATGTCTAGTTAGAATTAGAGGAGATAATTAGCTTTATAATGCTTCTGGATTATGGAGCCTCTGTGCTCAACTAGCTGAAAACCTCTGCAAATGGATGACATAGAATTAGTAAATTCTAATCCACTGTGAACGTTGTTGTTGTTAATTGTTCTTTGTTTTATGATAATCTTTTTTTACTGTAGTTTTTTATATTTATAAAATTAACAGAACTTATCTTTTTAAAAAGCCTCTTCAAATGGAATGAGGAGGAGGAGGTGATGATAAAGTAATTGTATGTACGGGGGAAAGAGCCAGTGTGGCGTAGTGGTGAGAGTGTTGGACTGGGACTCGGGAGATCCGGGTTCTAGTCCCCGCTCAGCCATGAAGCCCACTGGGTGACTTTGGGCCTGACCCCATGCTGCTTAGGACTTTATAAGTCAAAAACAGCACTCTGCACTGGGCTCAGGAACACATGGGGAGCCAGTGCAGGTGCTTCAAGACCAGTGATATATGGTCTCTAAAGCCAGACAGCAGTCTCACTGCTGCATTTTGCACTAGCTGCAGTTTCCAAACACCTTTTCGAGGGCAGCACCATTACAGTAGTCTTAAACAAGAGGTAATTAAGGCATGATCACCGTGGCCAGATCTATTTGTCCATCTGTCTCATTGTTGTCTATTCTGACTAGGAATGGTTCTCCAAGGTCTCAGGCAGAAGCCATTCCCATGACCTGCTACCTCATTCTTTTTAACTAGAGATGGCAGAGATTAAACCTGGGACCTTTTGCATGCAAAGTGTGTGCTTTAGGATGGAGCTATTCCTCTTTCACTAAAGATTAGAAAAGGATGTGAGCCACTGTTGACAGGATAGACCGATCTAAAGCACCAAAGTCCATGTGAGCTCATAGGAACAGTGCCTTGAATGGCGCCAGAAACTTGTTCAACATTCCATGCGTGTAAGAGTCACTGGCTCTTTTAAAGACCACTTGGCCAGAAGGAAGGGATTTTGGGACTGGAAACCAAACACTTTTCAGCGGCGCTGCTGTGCATTTAAGATCTGTGTTATATGGAGAAGTTCTAGCAAGTCAAACTCTTCCCATCCATTCATGCCAGGAAAAACTTCATTGGCCGAAGGAGCTCATATCCTGTCCCTTTGTCTTTGGGGAAAGACCAAGTCACCTCCAATAATCATGCCAGCACTGTCTAACCCAGACCAATTAAAGTTAACTTAAGGTGCGTGTTTTGATGGGGGAAATGTCCTACAACTCCCAGCATTTCCCAGCCAGCATGACTGACTGGGAAATGCTGGGAGTTGTAGGAGTTTTTCCCCATCTAAATATGCATAGGATAGCGCCCTTAGTGGGGACACCTGCATCCCACACAAGCCCCTTCTAGCAGCATCTAGGCTGCGATATATCCAGTTCATACTACCTTCTTGAACCAAGATTCTCCTTAGTCCTAACTTCATTGAAATCATAACTCCTGGTTCAGTGTACCATCAAATATTTATTTCTTGAAATCATTATAATAAAATGATGTATGTTTTCATGTCCATTTACAAAAGCTAAAAGTAGCAATCAAATGACAGTGAGCACCAGAATAAACTAAGTAGAAGATAAATTAGTGCAATTAATAGCCAAGAGTTTAAAATATTTTAAAGGTTTAAAAATGGGTGAATAAAAAAGGTTTTGCTTAGCGACAAAGTTGGCAGCTGGCAAACCTCCGGGGGGGGGGCGTTCCATAGCTGGGGCGCCACTACCATACAAATCAGTGCAGCTGTTGCAACTGAACTATCACACTTTCCTCTGGCCCATCAGCCTTTATATTCTTCCAGCAGATGAGATAGGTTTTTTCTCATGGGAGAGACGGCTAACTGCGAAAGCTATTCCAAGTAATCTCTAACAAGTATGTCAGTGCTGGTGCTTTTCAAAACAAACAACCAAAGCCAGTTGATTTGCAGGATTGTACATACAGTTCTTAGAAACTGTCAGTTTCTTTTTTCCCCCTGTGCTTTTGAACAGATTTCAGTTAAAAGCTGGAGCAGAAGGAGGAGGGCAAGAGTAGCTTCTTAGAAGCAGATTCTTATGCTGGACCGTGGTGGTTGATTGTAATGCTTCTATTAAATTATTTTCCATATATTTTTAGATGCACTAATTGGCTCTCTGTTCCCTGCAGTGTGGCGTGTAGAAGAGATCTGTTTATGTAACAGAATATTGCTACTGAAATGCAAACAAACGGAAGCCTGAGAATTTTTTTTAGGAAGGAAAGCCCTATTCTCTTGCGCATATTTTCTTGCACGTTGAACGGTAGATGCTAAAGCAAAGGTGGTGCAGTGTGTAGCAAAGAAGGGGTAAGACTGGAGGAAAGGAGCAGACAACCTCTGGAGAGATACTGAGGATCAAGAGTGTCTGAAAAGCATTTGTGCTGGATGTGGGAGGGAATGGGAAGCCATAAATATCCTCAGTAGTGTTCCTTGGGCAGAGCAGTCCTTACACCTAGATCCACTGGCTGATAGGATCAGGATATGGCAGAGGTGCCCCTACACCTCAGCGGGTGGGGGCAGGTCCATCCCTGAAGCCCATTTACCTGTGTGGAAAGTTCCACAAACGTAGATCTACTATTGGTAGTATTTCCATTGTGGTAGCTGGTGCTAGACCCAAGTGGTCTAACATTGCCCCCCACAATCACCCCCCTCTTCAGAACTGGGGCATAAGTAAGCAAAATAGGCTGCTCTTTATGCAGTAAAGGAGGGATAGTTGTGTCAGATCTGCACCAAACAAATCTAGCTGCTACAAGAATCTCATGCAAACATGATAGAATCGCATGCTCTTATTTGCATAGATTAACTGAAATTCTGGAACAACGATGTCAAAAACTTTGAAGCAGACTTTAAACTTTACTTGTGGCTCTCTAGGCATTTTGGCCTACAGTTCCCATTGGCCCTTACCATTGACTATGCTGGCTAGGGCTGATGGGAATTTTAGGCCAAAACACCTGGAGGGTCACAGGTTGGCCACCCCTGTTTTTATAGGATATGTGTCTTTTTTAGGGTAAGAATTAACAAGTTTAGGGTGCAGTCCTATGGGTTGTGCCCTCAATTCTCGTAAGTCCCTCAACTGGGAGACATGCGAGCATCCTATGTAGGGCAGGAGGAGCAGTGGAGGCAATCTTCACCTCCCACCCTGCATTTTTCACAAGATGGGATTTTTTTGCCTGTCTAGCTAGGGTGCATTGGGGGAGGGAGGGGGACTGGAGAGGCCTCAGGATAACTCATACCCTGGCCTCTCCAGTCTCCTCCCCACCCACCAAAATGCCCCCTTCTTCGAGGTCAAGTTTCCGACCTCGGAGAGCAGCCAGTGCAGTTCTATCTGTGATAGTGGGAAGGGGATCAGAGCTCTGGTTCCCAGCTCTGAGGTCGGAGCGCCATCTCCAACCTTGAATTGGGCAATCCAAAATATCCTATGGCCCCTCAGATGTTGTCTAGGGGCCGCAGGATTGCACTCTCCATGAATGAATAGTATCTCTTTCATCAGAATAATCTATTGATAAGGTAATGTGCATATTATTTAAGTGTTTGTAAATGTGTCTTTTCAAGGTAATGAAGGAAGAACGAGAATGTACCTTTTAAAAGCTGCCATGTGGTGTTAGGAGAGAAGTATATCTTTAGTATATATTTAAAGTATAAATATCTTTAGTATATATTTCTTCATTTCCCCGTTACACCAGAAGCAAAGTAGCCTAAAAATAAACAAGTTAACTGAATTAACTCTCAACTTTGCTGATCAAACTTTACTCAACTGAAGCCTTAGTTGGTTGATCTAACCATTTAAAGTTTACAGACCTGTACCAAGATAGAAAATGGAAGATATTTCTGGAGGCACATGATACTATATGCCAGGGATGGGGGGGTATGTGTAGCCCTCCAGATGTTGGACTGCAACTCTCACCATCGGCTAAATCTGATGGGAGTTACAGTCCAACAACATCTGGAAGACCACACATTCTCTATACCTGATATTTGTCCTTTTCAAATGCTTTTCATCTCCAGATGTTTGCCAATGAGAACACATGGGGCCTCTGGCCAGCTCCTGACCGCTTCAGGGTCACATGGAGGTGGACCTGCAACATGTTGTTATGATCATAGCAGCCTGAGAAAGTCACAGCAGCCTTATTCCCATCTTTTGTGTCAATCTGATGGGTGGCTGGAAGTTCCTTGTGCCCCACGTGAATTCACATGAGGCCCAAAAAAGGAGCTGAACTGAGTCATGGGTTCATAGGCAGAGTAGGGTGGTCTTGCCCGTCCTGGGCTTCCTTGTAAGCAAATCTCTCAAATTCTTAGCTTAAATTTGAGAAACTCCCGTTGCATGACTGTCCCAAGGTGAGGACATAAAAAGACTGTTAGGGGGGCATCGAATGGAAAATGGCTTTTTCCAAAGACCCCAAACTCCTCCGTCCCAATTTGTTTTTAAAGTACATAAGGACCTCAGAGACTAGTATTGAATTTCTCAAGCCTCTGTCATAAGAATCCCATGAAAGGAAAGAATCCATCCAGCTGCCTTAAAGGAACTGACATGGCAATAGGCTGAGAGGCGTGACAAATATATTTCAATATCTTGAATGGATCCCATGTCTCAAAATAGCAGGTTGAGTACAAAGCTGTCAATGTTGTGGGGAAAGCTGACACCGTAATTGCTCACAGGCAGGGCTCTTCAAGTTCAGGTTCCCATAGAAACCCGTGTTGCCCTGTATTCCTGCATCGTAGGAAGGTTGTTCACTATTGTGCATGTTGTGGCAGTGTGACATCCTTGCAAACCGCAGTTCCCTAATAATGTAATAGAAGCAATGCTGCTGCACCCACTAAGATAAATCTGAAACCTAGAGGGCATGTCTCTGGCTGCTGGACAATCTGAGTGTTGGTACAAAAACGTTTCACTGTTCTAAGTATTTCCTGGGAAAGTGGCAGAGTTAGCGACTATACGAGCATCTGAATTATGGGTCACGTAGTCAGTGTGGTTTTTGAAATGTTTTGCCTAGGAGCAGAGGGACAGCTAAAAATGCTGTGTTAGTGCCGTTTAGAAATCACAACTATCACTACCAGAAAACCCTCTTTCCATAAGTGGAATAATATTTGCAATGGAGCCTCTGCTGAATACATTTAAACCTTCTTGATTTCCAGCTACAGCACATTTTGAAATGGTTGTGCAAGGCTAGGGTGTTACAGGGGAGGAAACGGTATATCAAGTGACTGAGGCACAGAAGGTTTAAACAACGTGTATCTAACATTGCATAGCTCTCTGACACTTTTTCTAAGCCTTCCTTTCCACTTCCTGTTCTTCCTGCAGGGCTTGTGTCAAGTGTAGGCATGGTTGGACACCTGCCAAGAGCCCACACCCCTGCAGGGGCCCACTGGCAAGAGTCTCCTGGAGTTGCTTCTCCTCTTCATCGCTGAACTTGCTTGTTCACTCTGCCCGTTCACTCTGCCCAGACAATGATGGTAGTAAAATGGAGGAGCAGGAGATGCCACTGCCTGCTTGCTCCCTGGCTCTCTGCCTGTCAAGCAAGCAAGTGGTAGCAGTGATGAGAAAGCGGATGAGGAGCAATGGCAGCTGGTGACCATGGTGCTGAGAAGGCAGTCTCGCTGAGGGAGGGCCCCCACTGAGGGAGTCTTGCCCACTGGGCCCTCAAAAACCTAGAGTCAGTGCCGCCTTCCTGTTTTGCTTCCCTTCAGACTGTATCTCCCAGCATGCAGTGTCCCTAGCCCAATTGATTGCAGGCAGTTACTGTATTGGAGAACCCCAAAAGTGGTGATCATAGGAGAAAGGGACTGGAGTCATGGGACGACGATAGGGCTTTTACATTCTGCCTAATCCCCACCCTGTCATTGTCCTATGATTTCAAGCGTAAATACTGTGGGCTAGAAACTTAACTTTGTTTTCTAGTTAAAATGGATATTCTCAAGGCTCTGGATATGCATGTCAGAAATGAAAGGGGTATGTTCTCACAGTCTAGACCAGGGGTGTCAGACCTGAGGCCCCGGAGCCAAATCTGGCTCACCTGCGGTTCCAATCTGGCCCTCCAGGCTACCCCGGCAGGCCACACCTCCTTCCCCTGGACCTGCCTCCTTTCCCCCAACCACCCACAGTTTGGTTTCCATCTTTTGCACAGTTTCTTTTCATTCTAAAAGGTAGAAATGCCTCTCCTAAGGCTTAGTTACTGGCAGTAAGAACTTTAAGCTAAGATATGCTGGTATTTTGGCCTTGCTCCCTTTGCTTTTGTCCCACCCACCACTAGGATACAGCACCCAAAAGCTTCTCCAAAATTGAATTTGGCTCTCGGGGCTGAAAGAGGTTCAACAGCCCTGGTCTAGACACAGTAGTCTTCAACCATTTCAGACCTGGGACCCGCCTTTCATCCAAATGAGGTGGGCTTCTTAATTTTTTGCCATATATTTGTGTGGCGGTAGTGCCACTCTTGCAATCTGGCCCGGTAGTGGGTCCTGCCCACCAGTTGAAGGCCAGTGGTCTAGTCCTAGGGCTGCTACGTCAGGCGTTCAACAAATAAAGCTTGATGAGCTTTACTCAGGGCTTTTATCTCTAAGGGGGGAAATGAAATAAAGATTGGCCATTTTTTACACACAGACATACCCGCACGCATATGTACACACACACACACACACACACATACACACCATGATACGGCATATCAATCAATCAATCAATCAAATCTTTATTACAGTCCAAGGCCAGCATATATGATACGGCATAAAGCATCTTTCCAAGTTACACAAACATCTGTTTCACGGGTAACAAAATGTACAGTGTCTCCGCTCACCCGAGGCAATCTTGCCACACTTTGTGCAGACACAGGGACTCCAGATCCCTATCAAGCAGCTGGTTTTCACTGACCTGAAATCAGCTTGCAGTTCATGTCAATTTAAAGCCATCTTGGCAACAGGTCAACTTGATATCGTAAAATGACAGGCTGATATTAAACACAGATCCATATATAACAACATGGCCACATCCTGTGCTATATTGTGAGTTGCCTGCTGTGATTGCAGTCATATAGATATTTTTCAGCACTGATTTAAGAGATGTCCCAAATGTTTGTGGTTTCAGTAGAGGCATTTTAATTCTCCTTGGCTGCCTTACAACAGGGATTTTGAATCTGGATTTGGCCGTCAGTGAGCTGAAGTTCCACACCCCTGCCTTAAATTAAGAGTTTGCATTCAGACTAGCCTAGTAGTTCACTATTGTTACCTGATGCATTCTAGCTTGAATTTCCTGTTAATGGGATTGAGATCCTTAGTAAGCATAACTGGTTTTCCTCTCAGTTCAGATTGAAGAGCTCTGGAATTGTGAAGGAAGCTTCTGCTTGGAAATCAAGGCTAGCTGGCAGAGGTTTTATGACATCCAAATGTCAAAAACGGGCTCTGAATGCTGCATGTTTTGTTGCCAGCATTTCACATCCTCCTTGTGGCGTGCAACTGCACTCTCCTGAATGCAGTTCATTTAAAGAGTTGTGAGCCACTTGATAATATTGCCATTATCCAATGTGGGAAGGCATGTAACGTTTGTGTTATATCTTGAGATTGACCCTGAACTGATTTCCATCTCCAAATGTCAGCAGTTCAGTTCTAAGGAATATAAATAATGGCTGGCTACTTGCTGAAGAAAAACAGGAGACCTCAACAGTATTCAGTGTAGACACTCCCGTCTGCTGTATCTTTATGCAGAGGGAAGGGAATATTTGTTTATGGGTAAGGTGCTTTAAGAAGGCCCACCAGCATGGAAGGTGAGACAAAATTTTGCAGAAGAGACTAGGCCCTTTGGATGTGAATGGAAGCTGCAGAGACCAAGTTTCACCTGTGAAGAGCAAGGTGAAAGGTACAGCAAAAGAGTCCAAAAGCTCTTGATCTGCTGTTTAGCCAATGCTACGTCTTTGCCTTCATGTCCTGTACAGCATCCATGCTGGGGATAATATGTAGTCTAATTTTGGCATCTTTCAAAGCAGAATGACTGTAAGCATTGCATTTCCAGAGTGTTGTTTTTTATGATCTGATGTGGAGGCTTTTGCCTTGCAGATGGGGGCTGTCCTTTTCTTGCTGGTGACTGTCATAGTGAACATAAAGTTGATCTTGGACACTAGAAGAGCAGCCAGTGTAGAGGAGGAGTCTGCCTCAGGATTATGGTGAGTACAAAGTGTTGTGACTGGATGAAGGCAGTAGAATGTGCTTTATAGTTGAGTTCTAGTTAGAGACTAGGTTCACACAACACGACAACCCATCGTGGGTTCCTACCCACGATGGGTTGTCGTGTTGTGCAAACCAATTCCTGCAGAGTGGCTTGTTTGAGGGCAAAAGGCCACCCTGACAACCCATGGGTTGTAGATGGGGTTGTTCTACCCACATTGGGTTGTCGTGTCCTCCAAAGCCAGGCAACCAACCCCATTGTGGCGGGTACCGGGAATCGGCTACCTAGCCACTTGGCAAGAGCGGCAGAAAATCCCTCCCGCTCTTGCCAAGAGTGCCCTGGCACCCGCTAGTGCCAGCTGCCGCACAAGTGCCCAAGAGGCATTTAGGAGTGGCTGGCCCTGGCTTGCCGCGCACCCCGCTGTGATCATGGGCCGTTTTCGGCTCGTCACGGCTTTTTCCCCTGTTTACCCCTTTTTTCTTTTCTTTTTTTGAAGCTCAATGGCTTTCGCGATCCCCGCTCTGACAGCCACTGACAGCCCCTTCAAAGTGCCAAAGCAGCACCTTGGAGGGGCTGTTAGTGGCTGGCAGACCATTTGTTTAAAACAAAAATTGCGCACACAATGTGTGAAAATAGGTTCAGGATTTTTTTATTCATTAGCCGCACTTGCACAACTGCAGAGGTTCGATTTTGAAGCCTCGGCTGGAGCAATGTCCTGGGGGGCACCTGCTGCCAAGGCGTAGCAGGTACCAACTTTGAACATTGCCCCAAAGAGGCTCCAAATAGCGTTTTTTTCATCCTTGGTTTCTTTCCGGGAAAAAATGGGTAAACGGGGGAAAAGCCTGGAAAAGCTCGCAATCATGGCAGGGAGTGGGGAGACAAGTCAGTCCTGCCACAGTCCAGTGTCCCCTGGGATACCTATGGGAGGAAGGAGGGGGCAAACAACCCACGGTGAGCCCAGTCATCTGTCAGGCACAGCGTGCATTGTTTGCAGAAGAACCAGCCCACTGTGGCTTATTGCCAGGGTGGATTGGCGTGATGTGCAAATGCACCCAGTGTCTCCCCTAGGCTGTGTGTAAAGGCTTAATAGTGCCTTCCAGATGTCAGACCCATCCAAGGTATCATCCAGGAAACCTAGAATCATGGGTAAAGTAGGCAGGTAGAGGATTGCTCTTAAATGTTCCCGTTTATATTACAAAACCTTTAAAGTGGAGGGGAGAAACTTTAAGGTGTGTCAAAGAGAAGCCAACATGAAAAATCTGCATTCCCTGCTCTTTGGGATGAAAACTGTGGCTTGTAATACTTCTCTTAGAATAGGAATATTTTGATTATATTTCTGAGTCTGGAGTTTTATTTATTTATAAAAACATTTCTAAACCATCGTTTGGCCCTAAAACCAAGGCACCAAAACAAGTGAAGGGTGAAATTCTATGCATGTTTAGACAGAAAAAAGTCCTACAACTCCTAGCATGCCCCAGCCTGGGCTTCCTTTGTTGTAGGACTTTTTTTCTGTCTAAGCATGATTGCACCCTTAATTTGGGTAATTAAACAATTACCCAAATTAAAATTGGAGCTTTAAAATCAAGATGAGCAGAGTTAAAACCTTCAGTCTGATGTTACAGTCCATTAAAAGACAAGCAGAATACAGATGTGTTTACTGGCTGCCTAAAAATGATCTGGGGTGGGTCCAGTCTCACCTCCCTTGGGAGGGAATTCCACTGTCAGAGTGCTGCCACCAAAAAGGCCCTGTCCCACATTCCCACTGGCCGAACCTCTTTTGGGGGAGGGATATACAGCAGGGCCTCAGATGATGATTGTAACCTATGGGCAATTTCATATGGGACGAGTTGGTAAGAAGCTTGAAGTGAGTGGCGTTCTCTTTCTCTTTCCCTAGATGAAGGCTTGCAGAACCTGGAGATCCCACGCTGGCCTGTCAGTAATAGGAAGGTTCTGGATATTGAGGTGTACTCCAGCCGCTCCAAGGTGTACGTGGCAGTGGATGGGACGACGGTGAGGGCCTGTGCTGCAGCTAGAACAGAAGATGCGCTAGGAGGGCCATAGTAAATTCTCATGTATTTTGCTCTGAAATAAAGCACAACACCCTTCTGAAATAGAGAGAGTCTACCTGTTTTACAACAGAATCCTATGTGTGTTTACTCAGAAGTTAGTCCCGCTGTGTTCATTGGGGCTTACTCCCTAGTAACGGTGCAGTCCTATGGGGATGCCCGTAAGCCCCTGAACTTGGAGGCTCATGGGCATCCAGTGCAGAGTGGGGGGAGCGGCAGAGGTGATCTTCGCCTCCCCGCTCCTCCTGCTCTGATTTTCGCTACACAGCTGTTTTTGGATGTCTGGCGATGGCATCTTAGAAGGGGAAAGGGGGGAGGCTGGAGCGGCTTCCGGATAGCTCATATCCTGGCTGCCCCAGTCTTCTCCCTCCGCTCCCCCAAACTGCCCCCTTTCCCCCCTCTCCGAGGTTGCGTTCTCGACCTCAGAGAGCAGCCGGCATGGTTCTTTCCATGCCAACTGCGAGGGGCAGGGGCGGAGCTCTGATTCCCAGCTCTGAGGTCAGAGCACTGTCTCCTTCGGAGCTGGGAATCCAAAATATCCTATGGGGCCCCCAGACAATGTCTGGGGGTCATAGGACCATTCCCTCAGTGTGGTTAGTAGGACTGCAGCCTTATACAGTAATACCTTGGATTACGAGCATCATTCGTTCCAGAACCATGCTCGTAATCCAAAACACTCGTATATCAAAGCGAGTTTCCTCATAAGAAATAATGGAAACTCAGCAGGGAGCCGCACCGCACCTCCACGGGGCTCCCTGCCAGGGAGCCGGCTTGCTTTGCCTTTAGACAGAGTATCTCAAAGCAGCTAATGAAAATTTCAGAGAGAGAGAGAGAGAGAAGGAGAGAGATGTGGAGGATCAACAACCTGCAGAGTCAGCCGCAGCTCCCTGCCCTTAGTCCAGTGTTTCTCAACCTTGGGTCCCCAGATGTTTTTGGCCTACAACTCCCAGCATGCCCCAGCCAGCATAGCTGGCTGGGGCATGCTGGGAGTTGTAGGCCAAAAACATCTGGGGACCCAAGGTTGAGAAACACTGCCTTAGTCAAAGCAGTGGGAGGCGACTGCCGAGCCAGGCGCTGGCAGAGCGTGTGGCTCTTGTTGCGAGACTTGCTTGTCTTTCAAATTTAAATTTATGCTAAAATTTTGTTTGTCTTACAAGAAGCTCACATACCGGGTTACTCACAATCCGAGGTATTACTGTAATAGTATTGTTTTACGGTTATATTTCACCAACTTATTGTCTCTCTCTTTTTTTTATTTAAACAACCACTGTCCCCTGATGATGCCCTTGCATCTCAGTTCCCAAGTTCTTTGGTGCAGAGCAAACTGTAACTCCTAGCTACGTGCTGGGTTGTTTCCTTAAACAAGGAAGGCAGCAATAAAAAGCCAGTTCTCTGGCAAACTCTGGTTTACAGAAGTTTAGCAACTATTGAGGGATGTTCCTGGAAGGAAGCATTCTGCGCAGATGTGGGTGGTGGCAGCGTCTAGAGGGGCGGAATATTATTGTGGTTGCTTTTATCTTAGTACAGGTTTTGGAAGATGAAGCCCGGGAGCAAGGCAGAGGCATCCATGTGATCGTCTTAAATCAGGCTACGGTAAGTGATTGGGGTGTGGACATAATCCCTGCAGTATTGTTGTGCTGAAGGAGGACAGCCTGTTCCTTTTTCAGAAGCCAGATATAAAATAATTTCACTTCGAGTTATATAAAAAGCTATTAATTGTAGGGCTGTCAGTGGAACCAGAAATAACCAGAGTTCAGTGGTGAATTCTGGAGCACACCCTTCTGGATTTGGGGCCAGAGTTCTGGGGAAACCATATAAACTCAAAAACGGTTTTAGCAACTTTCCTAGGTGTCCAACCCAGTGCTGGCCCATTGCTGCATGTGAGCCAAGGCTAGGGATGTCGGAGATAATTGGAACGGATTCAAATGAGTTTGGATTTCTATGAATCCCACCTGCGGCTTTTGAAGCGGACCAGCTTTTCCTGAGTCGTGTGAATTCCACAGATGTGCGGACTGTTTTTTTGTTTTTTTTAACTTTCAGAGCAGTGTTCTCCAACCTTGGGTCCCCAGATGTTTTTGGCCTACAACTCCCAGCATGCCCCAGCCAGCACAGAGTTGTAGGCCAAAAACATCTGGGGACCCAAGGTTGGAGAACACTGTTTTAGAGGGATTTGCACAAGTGCACATTAGCAGTAATGCACGGTTCCACTAATACGCATTTGCAGATGAACGAAAATTCTCATAGAAAAAAACAGTTCTGTCAATGAGCGGACAACGGAATGAAAGTCAATCCATGAAACAGAGATGGAATAGATTTAACAAGGCCGGTGCAATCCCTAGCCAAGGCTGGCTCCAGGTGTGAAAAGGGCCCCTGGCCAAGTACCCTCCAGTGTGCCCACCCGGGCACAGGTCCCCACCCATCTAGTGGGCTTACCACTGGCCGCGCCATGGCAAGCAGTAGCACCACTACCGCAGTCTGTGATGGGAGCCTGCAAGTCACCTCCCATTTTGACATTCCCACAATGCCCCAAGTGATGCTATATTGGGGCCTCAGAAGAATGCTAGCTTCCGGGCCACCTGCTGCTGCTCAGCAAACTTAAGCCAAGGTGCACGGGTGGCTCGGTGGTCTCAGCTCAAGCTCTAGTGGGCCTTCCCAGACGCTGAGCCCCGAACAGCTGCCCGGCCATGCCAGCTGATGCCACCAGCTCCGTTTCCTTCTTTTTAAAAATAATATTATGCATGAAGATATGGATCAAAGTCCGGCAATGCATTTAGATACAACATGGTGAAGATGCATGTTGCCTACACTGGCTTCAGTGTGTTGCTGAATCTGTTCCCAAGGTAGCAGCTGGCTGTGTTTTTAAAACTCTCCCTACACTGCCACTGATGTATTGCAGCAGCTTAGCGGTGCTCACCCATGCTATATATGCATGTTCTAATTCAGGGATTTCATAGATCATAGAGTTGGAAGGAGCCTGCAAGGCCATCGAGTCCAACCCCCTTGCTCATTGCAGGAAACTAGAGGAGGGGTCTCCCATCCAAGTAATAACCAGGCCTGACCCTGCTTAGCTTTCCATGCTCAGACAAGCTGAGCCAGTGTGAGCCACAGGATGTTGAACCTCTTTCAGTCTGAGGGCCAAATTCCATTTCTGGGGAGTTCTTGGGGCTGCGTTCCAGTGGTGGATGGGGCTGAAGGCAAAGGGGTGTGGCCAAAGTACCAAAAAAACCCCCAGCCTATTTTAGGTTAAAGCTCTTACTGCCTGCAACTAAGCCCCAGGAGAGGCATTTCAACCTTTTAGAATGGAGAAAGAATGGCACAAAAGCCAGGAAGCCACCGAACAATCTGTGTTCGGAGGAAAGGGGGTGGGGCTGGATTTGGCCTGAGGTTCTGCACCCCTGTTCTAATGCAATCTACCTCAATAGGGTCATGTGATGGCAAAGCGGGTTTTTGACACCTACTCTCCACATGAGGATGAAGCCATGGTCCTCTTCCTCAATATGGTAGCCAGAGGCCGCATCCTTATTTTCACCATTAAGGTAGGTGGAATATGGAGTCGTGAGTCTTCTCCCATAGAGATAGAAGGTGGTGATGTGCTCGGTGGCTTCTTCTTTTTTCTTTTGCAGCAATGTGAAAATTAATACTACTTCCCCCCACCCCCCAAAAAAATCCAGCTTTGCAACTGTTGATTTATATATGGCCACCAGATGATCCATCCTGTAGAAAAAAAATATTATGGACTTTATTTATGCAGTTGTTACACATTTACGATTTATGGATATTATTTTTTTTAGCCTATATTCTATTTTCTTCAGCCTGGTTAGGTCATCCTATATCAAAATGCAGAACACCAAGAACCTGAATAATAGTTATGGTTTACTTTTTTCTTACTTAAGAAAATTAGGTGGGTTGAAAAAAATATGTCCTCCAAGAAATTCTTAAGCCAGAAGAAAAAGTGCCAAGCTCCCACTAACTTATTCTCAAAGCCAAGAAAATAAATACAGTCATGAGCAATAGAAACCAAGTGACCGCTGTAGTTGGCTCAACCTATAATCGACTCAAAAACCTCTGTGATGCTGCTTGGAAAGCAGGAGGCAGCAGAGGGAAAAAGAAGAGGACACTGAAGCTTTGGTCTAGCCACAAATGTCTGCCCAGGCTGGCTGAACGAACCAGTTCCAACTGCAGAGTCATCCTTATTGGGCAGTATCCAACAGGGGTGTTGCTCAAGCAGCCCCTCCTGCAAGTGGCCCCTCCCACCAATTCCATTCCACAAGTGGGACCCATCGCTTGCACAGTGGAGATTTAATGCTTCCCACAGGAAGCCCCGAAACAAGTGAAAATGCTAGTTTCTGGATCGGGGCAGGTTGGTGGAGCTCCCTTATGCAAGCTCTGCTGACCTGCCCCATTCCAGAAACAACTGTTTCTGCTCGTTTCCGATTGCTCCCGGAAGTGCTACATCTCTATGGCGCATGCGGTGGGTCTTGCTTGCAGAATGGGATCAGTGAGGGTACAGTACCCCATTGGATACTGCCCATTGACTTTCTAATGCAAGGGTGGGGGATCTTCTTTTTCTGTCGAGGACTGTGTTTCCTCGGGTCTTTCCCCCTCGTCCTTCCATCACTCTGTCTGGCTTTTTTCCCATCCACCCTCCTTTTCTCCTTCTAGGCTCCCCACACGGCCACACCTGCATGGAATTAGGCCAAGGGCTTCGGGTTGCCCACCCTGTTCTAGTGTATGAGCACTTGGGAGAGCATGAAGTACAGTAATACCTTGGATTGCAAGTAACTTGGTTTGAGAGCATTTTGCAAAACAAGCAAATTTTTAAATATTAATTTAATTTTTTTTTTACTTGATATACAAACGACGTCTTGCAATACAAGTACTGTAGTATGGCTTAAATTAAAAATCTCTGTACAAATTTTGGGGGGGGATTTCGTTTTGATGTAAGAGTGTTTTGGATTACAAGCACGTTTCCGGAACGAATTATGCTCTCAATCCAAGACATGACTGTACTGCTGTATTCTTGCAGCACCCAAGCTGAATGCTTTGTGTGTGCATGTAATATATACATCGTCGTCATTGTCATTATTATTATTATTATTTAATAGAGATATATATCACTTACCATATTTTTTAAAATATATCTAAGCGGTTTACAAAGACAATTAAAATACATTAAGGGTGCAGTCCTATGCATGTTTAGACAGAAAAAAATCCTACAACTCCCAGCATGCCCCAGCCAGCATGGCTGGCTGGGGCATGGTGGGAGTTGTAGGACTTCTTTTCTGTCTAAACATGTATAGGATTGTGTCTTAAAATATACCTTCTCTGATGCCCAGAATATGCTCTAAAACTCTGGAACTTATCAAATGCAGTTTTCTGAACGTACAAATCCACACGTGCCGTGGCATTATCAGTAGTTGCCTTTGTGATCAACTCATAAGGAAAGGAGTTGTGCCAGGCCTGTTCTGTTCCTGAACATAATAAAGGTCGTTCCAAAAACAAGAACAATCTTGTGTCAATAACAGCATGTTTTTTGTTCCTTTTCAGGACGAGGGCTCCTTCCACCTCAAAGACACGGCCAAGAGTCTCCTGAAGAGCTTAGGAAGCCAGATTGCAGCTTCCCTCAGCTGGAGGGACATGTGGACGTTTGTGGGGAAGAAAGGAGGTCAGAATCTGGTTTTGGCACAAATCTCCAGGGGAGAACAGAGACGCAGGAGAGGGCTCCTGGTGGGCCAGAGGCTATAATTATTAATTTTTTAAGGAAAATGTAAGACTGGTTAGACACTTACTTAGTTCTGCAGAATCTTCCTTTCTCCATGATATCCAAACTGTTCTGGCACACTCATGTGGAACAGAGGACAGGGCTCTTGCATTGTTAATAATGGTACAGGACAGAGAATTCTGGCAAATGCAGGTTTTCACATCCATACTGTAAGGAAGAGAAAAGTCCTGTTGCCAGCATTTCATCTACTACACAGCAGTTAAAAGCAGAGGTGCCTCAAACTCCAAGGAAGGGTGCAGAAGACTCAGAGGACCATGCCGTCTTCCCCCAAACACCTGTCATTTTTATTTATTTATTTATTTATTTTATTATATTTATATCCCACCTTTTTTCCTGCAAGGAACCCAAGGTGGCTTACTTAATCTTCCTCCTCCTCCTCCATTTTACCCTCACAACAACCCTGTGAGGTAGGTTAGGCTGAGAATCAGTGACTGGCCCAAACTTGCCCAGTGAGCTTCATGGCCAAGTGGGGACCAGAACCCGGATCTCCTGAGTCCCAGTCCAACACTCTTCACTGCTATGCCACACTGGCTCTCAGTGGTGGTTTCATGGTTTCCCAGCTTTTGTGCAGTTTTTCCCCCCATTCTAAAAGATTGAAATGCCTCTCCTAAGACTTACCGTAGTTACTGGCAGTGAGAGCTTAAAGCTAAAATATGTTGGTATTTTGGGCCCAACCCCTTTTGCCTTCGACCCTGCCCACCCCTGGAATACCCAAAAAAGTATCCAGTACTGGCCCCCAAAAGTTTCTCTGAAATTGAATTTGGCTCTCAGACTGAAAGAGGTTCTGCCCCCCTGCTTCAAGGCTGCTCACCCTAGAGGGCTGCTTTGCTGATATTTCTTCTGCCCCTTGAGCAACAGGACCAATGGAGTCCAGCAAGAGGCCAGGCTTGGTTTGATTTCCTTTCTGAGTGTGATGAATCTAGCAGGATTGATGCAGCAGTGGCAACCTAGTAACAGACAGGCATGAGTAGTGAAGAATAACTGACTGCCTCCTGACCTTGATGTACCATCTTCTCTGCAGGTGAGATCTATGGTGAAAAGCATGCCAAGTCCCCAGTGCTTTCGTCATGGGCTGAGCCTGTCTTGCTGAAAACGGAAGTCCAGCTGACTTCTGTGGAAGGTATGGTCTGCCTGGAGGCGCTGCCATTCTGAAAGAACCTTGTTAAGAGCAGAGGCACAGGATTGCAATGGCCCAGCAAATCTGGAGCCAAGGACAAGTTCAGGAAAGGCAGGAACCCGGTATGAATTCAGAAGTGGAGAACTGAGGGAGAAAAAAATGGAATCAGGGAATCAAAACCGGATCATAAGATCTCAACTTGTAAGCATTTCTGGTCTTGGAGTTTTGTGGGACCCAAGCAATACTCTCTGTGTCATAGATTTGAGGCAGGAAAGACGAGGAAGCCTTCCGTATATGCTATAGGCCACTGAAATAAGTCATTTTAACTTGCCTTTCTTGCAATTGCTACAGAAAATTGCCAGATCTAGAGTAGAGGTCATTTCCGTGCAGCCTTTGTGGTCGTGGATTCCTTCATTTGGCCACCTCACCGCCTCATAGCAACATTCTCTTTGCTGCTTCTTTCTTGCCTGGAAGCAAATCCAGCAAAGTGGAAAGGGCTGCTAAGAAACGGGTTCTCTGCTTTGTCCTATCTTTTGACTCCATGTATGACACAGGAGAGTTCTTAGAGGACTCCTTTTCTCCATCTAAATCACAGGTGGGCAACTGCAGGAGGTCCAGGGGCCATCTTCAACCTTCATAGCAAGCTAAATTTGTCTCTTTCAGCACTCCATAGGTGCTACAGGGAGCCATTTTATTTCAAAAAAATTTTTTTTTTCTAATTCAGGGCATGGGGGGGGGTGCATGCAGCCTGCGTGTTGCCCACCCCTATTTATAAAACCATCAATAGTGAGGATCGGGCTGCTAGAGTGTTGTTAACACCCCACTGCCTCCCTTATGCCCACAGATGCAGAATGCCACTGGCCTGATACAGAGCTGAACCGACGGCGGAAACGCTTCTGCAGTAAAGTGGAAGGTTATGGCAGTGTCTGCAGTTGCAAGGACCCCACCCCTATAGAGTTCAATCCTGACCCAGTAAGTGCACCTACGTGAGAGCTCCCTTCCTCCCCAGCTTCTGCCAGGAGGGTAGTTAATGAGAATGTGCAAAAGCCTTCCTCCAGTTCCCCAATTAACTGAGCAACCGAGGTGAGCGCTAGACATGGCTTGAGCATCTAAGCCACCCCTGATGGGCACCAAGATGTGTAATCAAAGCTCTGTGTGTGTTTTGGGGTCATGGGAGAGACCTCTTGTGTAAATGTCCAGGTGCTGTAGCTCTTGGCAGTGCTCTGCTTACCCCCAGTTCTTGCCTTGCCCAGTTCTTGCCTGCCTCCTCTTCTGCCTTATTTCCAGTCCTCAAAGGGACATGCCTTCATTTCTCTTCACTCTCTTCTTGCCTGCCTACCTGAGCCTCAAATATGAGAAACAAGAATAAACCCACAGGGGTGTTGTGTGTGTGTGTGTGTGTGTCTTTTCCCAGTTCTAGGCCATTTGATTTGAAGAGTGCATTTCAGCAAGCAGGAAGGTTGTCTTTCCTGAAACAGCTGAAGAGTACCTGGCTGAAAGTGCTTCATCTCTGCCTGCCACTGCCATGCCCAAGAGCATCTGTGAACATAGCTGTTCCTTTTCTTCCTCTTACGCACGTTCTAGAGCAAGCGGGGGGCGGGGAGGTGGGAAGAGGGCATGAGTTTGGGTTGTTGCGTTTCCCCCTGAAACTCCTGCTCATGGTCTTCCTCTTTTAGCTCAAAGACAACAAAGTTTTCGAGGTGCCTGTTGCTGTCATCGCAGGGAACAGACCCAACTACCTGTACAGGTGAGACTTGGCATGGGCTTGTCCCCATTGGCAGGGTGCTGTGCTGTGGTTTCCTGTGTCAAGCTTAGCAGCCAGCAATGGAAAATCCCCCTTCATCTCCCTACACATCTCTTGCTGGAAAAGAGCCCCACATTCCTAAGTGATGTGGCCTTCTCGGAAGATCCCTTCTTGGAACAGCAAGGAGAGCCTCCAACCTCTTGGATAGTTTCCGAGCATGCATCGCCGTGTGACCATAAGGGGGCAAGGGAGGAAAAAACACAGGACAGTCAAAGGCACAGAGCTGACTGCAGGATATCCCCTGTGATGGAACAGTGGTGTAGATCTCACAATCCCGAGAACCGCAGCTTTTACATTTAAAGGAGTGTAGTCATTGGCCTACCTCAGCTTGCAGAGGAAAACCTGTCTGTGTGTATCATGGCAAATGTCTCCCAGGTCACTTTTTTCCTCTAACTAGGAGGCTGGCTTCCAATGCCAGTAATGGCATAAGGCAGGCCTTTCCCAACCTGGTGTCCAGCGTGCTGGCTGGGGGATGCTGGGAGTTGTAGTCCAACTGGAGGGCACCAAGTTGGGGAAGGCAGGTATAAGGTGTGCCCCGTGTTCCTCTCCTTACTTGAGTTAATCTAGTTCCTCAATCTTGAGTGACTTTTAACCTACTGATGAGCTTCCTGGAAATACGTTAGGTGCGAAGTGTTCCACTGGCCGCCGCCACCACTCAGATAATTTCTCTGGAAAAACCTGCAGGAGTAACTGGTTTTCCTGCACTTTGTGTGTATTGCAGTGCCCAGGCTTGACCCACTGAACTGAGTGAGAGAAATCTGAGATCCTTACGCTTATTAATTGAACAGAAGACCCAGTCCTTTGTGTTCTGAAGTTCTGTTTGTCACTATCTCTATAAAATGGCCAAAAGCTTTTCTTGGACTGTACCACCTCAGGGTGTGGGATTTGTATGTTTGAATGCTCTACCACAAAAAAAACCCTCCCTGCATGCATGTAGAAAAATAGCACACAGGGAAGAGAAGGAGTCAGACTGTTCTTGACATGCTAAGTTTCCTGTGTGCAAGACATTTTGCAGGAGGCATTCAAACGCATGCCCTCCCCATCTGCAACCTTTATCATTTTTTATTGATATTTCTCATTTGTATAAACCACCACTAAAAATCACTTAAGTTTCTCTAAACTGTAGAGAGGAAGATAATTAGAGAACCAACAATATTGTCTACACGTGACACTTCAAAGGAATATTAGCAATGTTTATATCAGCCTTCCCCATCCTGGTCCTTTGCAGATGTGTTGGACTACAACCCTCATCATCCCCAGCTAGCATGGCGACCAGCTGATGATTGATATGATTAAAACTAGATTTGCTGTGATTCGCAGGGAGCTAATTGTTGACCATCTCTCCTCTAGGATGCTGCGGTCTCTGTTGTCAGCACAAGGGGTCAATCCTCAGATGATAACAGTCTTTATTGATGGATATTATGAGGTAAGACACTGGGGTGGTGGGATGCTTCCTTGATGCCCTTTCATGCTGTTCACATCACGCAAGGTGGAAGTCATAAGAGCACTACTTCATGTAAGCTCCAGGGAATGTTTTGCTCGAGGATGAGCCTTGCCAAAGGCTGCTAGTAGGTAATTAGCTAAAGACCAAGGGATGGCTCCCTCCCTCTACCCTTGTAGCTTATGAATCCCAATTTTTCAGGTCACAGGATGTGTGCTTAAAGATCCATCATGACTGATCCAGGAATTGACATCCATCTTGTTAACCCTCTTGTTTGTAAAAGCTCATCTGCTGTTGGGGTGCTGCGATTGGGAGAGAATTCCCTTTTCCCTTCATGCCCCACCCCATAGAAGCAGGGTATCCCTTCCTTGACGAGGAAAGCAAAACATAACTGTGGACTTTTAAAGTTGGTATTGGTGGTGGCTGCCTTGTTTAAAAACCTTGGCTTTCCTGGAATGGGGAAGCAGGCTCCAGCCCCGACCTCCCAGTGTCGATGAGGCAGGTCTGCAGTGAAGATGAATGTCGTTGCAATTCTCCCTGAGATCAGGAACCCTGATTTTGTGGGAGGGTTGTGATTGCGTTCATCCTCACTGCAAACTTTCCCCATTCATATGGGGAGGTTGTGGTTGGAGGGGAGGGGCTAGAGCCTGTGTCCCCATCTGCCCTCCACGATTATGGTTGTTGAACGCCTGAAGAGGGCTCATCTGTTGTTATGATCTAGTTTCACCTTCCTCTGAACAAACACACACATGGTGAACATGTGCTCAATCCTCCTAAATCTTTCTAGAGCAGCATTTTCCAACCTTGGGTCTCCAAATGTTTTTGGCCTACAACTCCTAGCATGTGGGGCATGCTGGGAGTTGTAGGCCAAAAACATCTGGGGACCCAAGGTTGGAGAGCCCTGTTCTAGAGTAACAATGTGGGGGTGGGGTAAAGGGGTTCTTGATGATCACCATTAAAATAAGTTATGATCAGAAGTGTCAAGCATCTCAGTGTGACTACGAAATACACTAGACTCCGAGCGTCGTACATCTTCTAGCTGTACAATGCTTGCTGATAATTGACTCGCTTTAAACACGCACAATAGCGCATGTGTATAGGAATTGGGATTTGAGCCCCTTGTAAAATATTAGTAATATTCAGTGAGTGTGTGAAGTCACGCACGTTAGAATGAGGATTAAATGAGGATCTGAACAATCGAGCTCAAAGAAGTGAAGCCCAGGCCCATGAACTATCGTGCAGTTTATTGCATCTAAAACAGAAGTATCCACTTGCAAAATTTGTAGTAGGTTAAAATGGACTGTTACGATCCAAAAAGCCTCCTGTCCTCCACTCAAAGTCCTGAGTTAACTGAATGGGTAGTCTGCATTGCATCTCTGTGGCTTATTCCATTGCCCTACTCGCGCTCATAGGCCTACCGATTCGTGATTGGAAATCCAAAGAGACAACTGAGTCGCATGCAACTCTCAGCAGACTCATAGCCCTCCTTCTTTCCTGTATCTTAAACCACCCTCAGCAGCTACTTGCTCAGTATCTTCTCAGCATCGAGTTATAAACTCAGTGTCCTGGTTTGCATGATCACTGCAGCCCACCATGGCTTATTTAAGCCACGACAAGCTGTGGCACCGGCAGGCACCAGGTTGCCTATTCAGGCCCCAGGCACATCTTGTTGTGTCATCTGTACCTGGACAGCAGGGTTTTGCAAGTCAAGCAACCCTCAAATAACCAATGGTCTGTTGTAGGGTTATTTGAAGGTTGTTTAACCCTCAAACAACCCCTGCTGCCCAGGTTCAGACAACACAACAAACCATGGCAACCCCCAACGGGTGCTGAATATTCAAAATGGCTGCCTGCACCACACCGCAGGTGGTCTGCAGTGATTATGCGAACCGTCCCAATGTGTCTCTCTCTAGGCAGCTTGTTTGCTATTCTATTATTCTTACAGTTAAAGACAATCATGTGAGATATTGGGCAATTATCTTCTACTTTAAACCTTTACCTTTTCTTTTTCTTCATTGCCAATGAAGAACAGTTGTTCTCCATAATCTGTGACAGCATTTTTTAAATAGCTGAAGTCCATTGTTATGTTCTTCTTTGAAGACTGTTAACGGGTTGCTGGCAGCCAAAAAGTTGTGAATATATCATATATAACTTTACATGTTGCCTTTCCTTTCCAGGAGCCAATGGATGTGGTGGAATTATTTGGCCTAAAGGGGATCCAGCACACCCCCATCAGCATTAAAAATGCCAGAGTCTCCCAGGTGAGAGAGAGAGGGAGAGGGAGGGAGGGAGGGAGGGAGGGAGAGCGCACAGACAGGTGCTTTGTTTTCAGTGTATTTACAAGTGAGTGATAGGACAGTTTAACAGCACCGAGGCACACGCCTCCAGGAATAACAATTAAAGGAAAATGAACAGTGGCCACACAACCCACTAAGCCACCCTGCGAGTAAGCCGGTCTCCCAGTGTCCTTTGCAGAAGAAGTCATCTTGTCTCCCCTTCCCCATTCCTGAGCGGTTACTGCAGGTGCGCAAATTTGCCTTCCATTTACTTCCCAGCCATTCACTTTGCATATTTCCCAGTCCTAAAAAATGCGCAAATATGCCCAACAGTGGTTTGTTTTGGTTTTGATTTTTTTTTTTTTTAAAGCCCGTACAGGGTGGTAGAATGGGACAGAGCGAATGGGGCACAAGTACTAGTGGTACTTACACCCCACCCCACCCATGGGGGCCCCCATTCACTCCATCCCATTCAGCTGAAAACAAAGCACTTCTCAGGGTTTTTTGTGAGGTTTTTTTTGTTTTGTTTTGTTTTGTTTTACAACTGTCAGGGAACTGCAGTAATCGCAGCAGTAAGTACTCCAAAAAGGAACTGTGAAAAGGGGGGTGGGGGTAGTTAATATCTCCCCTTTCTGGACTGTCTGGAGACTCAGAAGTGTTGAAAAGGTAGGGGGCACTGAGAACTGTCAGTTCAACACTTAAAAGCCAGAGGATTACAATGCTAAGGGGGTGATATTGTCGTGTGTGTCTCCCAGCCCCTTTGTGCACCTACTTTTGCTGTTTTTCCCCCTTTACTGGCGCTTTTCAGTTGACAACTTGGCAGTTGGTCCCTGGCAACTGTGCACAAATTAGCCTGTATGCAGTCTCCCCTTGTCAATCTGTTACCTGTTCCACTTTGCCACTCTCTTTGACAGCTGAAACAGACAAGGAAATTGACCAGGCAAGACTACACATATCAGACTACACATATCAGACAGCTCCTGCACACTTGCAAAAGGCCAACTAAAAAAATTAACACAATTGTGCAATTTTATGGGGCTGAAATTTTTTTTTTAAATGGTGGCGAACCAGTGACGGATGCTCCAAAGTGCCACTTGGGTGTTGCTGGAGGGACTGCCACTGGCAGCAGCAAGGGCAAGATTACGAAGAGTGGCAGGGGGTTTTGCTGCTCTTCCGAAGCGGTTCGCTAGCCCATCCCTGCAACGCACGATAAAATTGCTCTGCTGGATTCAGATGGCATGACAGCCCATTGTGGATCGAGCAGCCCCTAGAACAAGCCAGGGGTTATCAGGGTGGCTTGTTGCAAAAAAAAATAAAATAATAAGCCAGCCTGTGGGAAGCGGTCTGGATTCGGGCCACTCAGCAACCACCAGGAATAGTTACCCACAACGGGTTGTCGTGTTGTGTGAACCCTGTCAGTGACTCATGAAACAAGGCAAGCTGTCTTCTACAGAGTAGGCTAGTTGGGAGTCCCTAGGCTCTCTGCCTTTGCAGTTGGGGCTTGCAGGAGGAGGCCAGGAGAGAAAAGGGCTCCAACAGGGAGGAGTTCCAGAAGATGCAGCTCTGTGTCTGCCAGGTACTCACTGCTCCTTTGGCTCTGCTTTCTTGTTGGCACACTTTCTGGCCTCAGCCCCTTCCTCTGCCTCCCTGCCCTGCTGACAAAGGGTCCATTGATCTAATTCAGGGGTGGGGGAATGTTTTTGGGGCAGGGGGGCTGAATAACGATGCACCCCGGTCCCCAGCCAAAGCACAGGCAAAGTCATCCCAACCCAGGTTGCAGGGGTACTCCCATTGCTGCCTAGGCCAGGGACACTTTGTCCACACTGTGTTCACCCCAGTGGGGGAAGGCGCAGTGTGGGTGAGTTCCCAGCTTCATGCAGTGCACGTCATCACGTTTCTGGGGGCGGTGCACAGCACACAAGTGTCTCAGTCGTCCCGAGTCCCCCACCCGCCTGCATTGCTGCTGCCATCTCCGATCACAGCAGGGTGACAGCAGGGATCCCCCCAGGGAGCGGGGCTTGGGGATGCAGTCTACATCTGGAGGGCACGTCTGGGAAAGACTGCCCTGCTAGTTGCCCTGAGGAGCCATACTTAAGAGCAGCAAGGCAGCGAGACCTCTGACTCGGGCATACACGTCTCAGCTCTCCAATGAAGTCCCTGCTTCTATGACTCTGGACTTGAATTATAAACCCAGTGAGACGCGAGACGCAAACCACATGAACTCCTGCTGCTATACCCAAGTGTAATAATGACAACCTGCTCTTTTTGCAGGTCACCATTCTAGATGGGAACAAGGGTGTATGACTTGCATGCTCTGTAAAGTAATCCTTCAGTAGCGACTCCCAGTTACTGATCGGGGGGGGGCAATTTCTGAGGATTGCCTCAACCTTTCTAAGAGATTATATTTTCCCCCTCACAGCACTACAAGGCCAGTCTGACTGCAGCATTCAACTTGCATCCGGTATGTAGTGCTCCCCGCTTTTCTTCCTTGCCCATTCTCCGCGGTATTCACTCAGATTTGCAGAACTCAATTTTTGACTCTGTTCTTCTATGAAATCGCTGGGGAGTATGTTCTACTAGCTAAAGTAATTATGCTGATGATCAGCTATTGTGTAGCCTGAAGTTGTGGAGCTCTTTTTTGTTAAACATAACACAAACAGTAGCAAGCATGTGCAATGACAGACATGATTAAAAGGGTTTTGGAGACTCATGATCATATGGTGCTGGGGAAATTATATCCTCATGCCTTGATCAAGTGCTGAGCTGAAATACAACTGTTGCTAGGACCATCGGGTTCCTGAAAATGCTCACATCACTTGAGTGATTGCCTCTAAACCTTGGCTCTCATTGGCCTTGCTCACGTCATTCACTTTCTTTCACTCTGCCTTTTTGTAGGATGCCAAATTTGCTGTGGTGCTGGAAGAAGACTTGGACATCTCCATTGATTTCTTCAGGTATTACCTGAGCCCATTATCCTAAGGCCATCCTCTTCCCATTTTGTCTTGCCAACAAGGAGCCCTAGCTGGGTCCTGTCGTCTCTGCTCAGGATGACCAGACTGGATTCCTGCATTGAGCAGGGGGTTGGACTCGATGGCCTTGTAGGCCCCTTCCAACTCTACTTTTCTATGATTCTATGATTTCTGGTCAATATGTTGCAATTCACTCTGAGAACATAGCACCATTGAAAGGCTGTGACTCTGAGATGAGAGTTCCTCACACCAGCCCATTAGAAGGAATTCTAAAGGGCAGGAAAAATAACTTCAGGGAAGAGCCGTAGCTCAGTGGTAGAGCACATGTTTTACATGCAGAAGGTCCCAGGTTCAATCTCTGGCATCTCTAGGTAGGGCTGGGAAAACTCCTGCCAGAAACCCTAGAGAGCTGCTGCCAGTAAGCGCAGACAATATTGGACTAGATGGACCAATGGTCTTGGTTGATATAAGGCAGTTTCTGATGTTCCTAACTCAGACCAACTCATGAGCCACCCCAAAATGTTTTTACATTGAAGGGTAAGGTATATATTTATAATATAGAATAATATCCTTATGCCCAAGCTGAGTGTTGTTTGGGATCATGTAAACTGTCCACTTGACCATGTGCTTCATTTTGGATCCATTCACACCACTGGATTAGACTCTTGCTTGACTGACTTGCAAATCTTGACTTTGTTCCATGTGTGGTGCTTTTGCAAAATAATGCCACCATCATAGATTGATCACTGATCACAACATCATTCTCATCAGCCTAGCCAAGGTTAGCTTAAACCAGCCTTCCCCAACCTGGTACACACTAGATGTTTTGGACTATAGCTCCCAGCATTCCTGATGACTGACTGTGTTGGCTGGGGATGATGGGAGTTGAAGTCCAAAACTTCTGGAGGGCACCATGTTGGGGAAGGCTGTGCATAAACCATGTTCCTTCCAACTGTTGTTTTTCCCTTTTAGCTTCCTAAGCCAGGCCATCTATTTGCTGGAGGAGGATGACAGCTTGTATTGTATCTCTGCCTGGAATGACCAGGTGGGTGTCTGTTTCCGTTGTTTGTTACCCTTTCCTGCCCTTAGGCTGCCTCTTGCTTTTCTTTCATCTCCCTCCTGTTCTGTGCTCAACAGAATTCTGTCCCTCCACCCTCCCACCCCAAATCAGGATGAAGGACTTCATGTTGTGCCTCCTGTTGCAGAAGAATTCTTAAATGTTTCTTTCCGGGCAATTAGGGTTATGAGCACACAGCTGAGGACCCTTCACTCTTGTATCGCGTGGAGACCATGCCTGGCCTGGGCTGGGTGCTGGGGAAGACTCTGTACAAGGATGAGTTGGAGCCCAAATGGCCAACACCAGAGAAGGTCAGTGTCCTCTTGATTGGCCTGGTGTTGCCACTGAGTGGCCATGAACACCACCATGGTATCTCTTCTTGCAGCATTAGGATCGTAGGTGCCTTCTAGCACTAGATATCATTATCTTCTTCATCTTCTTTATTTACAAACATTTCATTTGAAAGGGCAAGATATATCAAAAAAATTCCTATGAAAACAAAATGGAAAAATCCAGTTTTAAGCAGTCATGAAATGTCTCCTAAAATCTTTGTACATCTTGCAAAGTTGAATAGAAGGAGCAGGGAGGAGAAATGTCAATACTGAAATGTTTTTGAAATCTTGACATGTGAAACTTGGTAGTGAACATTTTTTAAAAACTTATAAAAATCAGAGGTTTGTTTTCAAAATGATTGCCAAACCTGCATGCTCTCTTAGAAAGATCCATCTTGCTGCAGTTTACCTATGTGTAGGCCATGCAGCTGAGGGAACCATGCCCCTTAATGAAAGGCATCTCACATTGGCAAACCCATGCTGTGCCTCTAATTTATTGTGCTGCTTAAGAGGCATCGGCTGGTTGGACTTGGCAAAGTGAAGAAGCCACGGGACCTTTAATAAGGGACCTGCATAAGCTGCATTTAGATGTGTGTGCTTTAAAGCTGTCGAATATATTTCCTTGTATCACTGCATAGTCCTCTAAGCTTCCTTCATTTCAGTAGTATAATGTACTGTGTGCGTGTGTGTGGCCATTTTGTTTCTGTTATTGTTAAACAATTGGGAGTCGGAAATCCTTGCCAAAGTTCTACAGTAACCCCGAGATCTACCAGTATTTTCAGTTCTACTTTCTAAATATCACACTATACTGAGGATAGACAGGAGTTTGTAAAATGAGGGAAACCTGAGAGCAGGGGAACCTCTTTCAGCCTGAGGGCCAAAGGCCATTTTGGACAAGCTGTCAGGGGACTGGACCAAAAATGCCTGAATGTTTCAACTTGAAGCTCTTACTGCCAGTAACAAAGCCTTAGGAGAGGCATTTCAACCTTTTAGAATGAGGGAAAAACTGCACAAAAGCTGGGAAACCACCAAACGGTCGGTAGTTGGGGGGCAAAGGAAGGGAGTGTGCCCATTTTGGGAACCCAGGCAGGGGCCATATATTCTGGGCTTTGGGAGCATATCAGCCCTGCACCACTGCCTGCTTACCCTCCTAAAGTATTAGTTTTTAAAATCTGCAGCCAGACCCAGCTCAGCCCAGCTGTTGCCCAGTGGTGATGTATGTATTCAGGCACACTGCAAACAAACACCAAAGGGGTGGTGGATGGGGAAATGGTGGGAAAGAGCGGAGGAATTTTGACCACCTTTCCCCGCTTCATATTTGGGAATCAAAGTGTGTGAGTACTAATGGCACACTTTGGGCCCCAGAACAGCTTTTCTTAACCCATTTCCAAAATTGGGAACGAGCCAATAGACTCCTGAGGTTTTGGTTTGGATCATTTTTGCCCCAATGTGGTTTAAGCAGCATGAGTGGCCCTGTGGTTTGCAGCAAAACAGGCTCCTCTCAGATTACTGCTTGGACTCCACTCTTTTGTGCTTTCTCCCCTCAGCTCTGGGACTGGGACATGTGGATGCGAATGCCAGAGCAGCGGAAAGGCCGTGAATGCCTCATCCCAGATGTATCGCGTTCGTACCACTTTGGCATTGTTGGTCTCAACATGAATGGCTACTTCCATGTGAGTGGCCCATACGAAGCCCAACATAAAAGCAGCAGACTCCAGCCATTTTGTTTAACATCTGCCGCTGCTCCCGTCCTTCTGCAGCTGGATCTGTTAATTGTGGTCTCTTGACATCCTGTTTTGACTTTCCTCATGGAGGTCATAACCTGCGTGTTTTTTTGAGATAACATGATTGGATGAGATGCATGATCAGGCTGTTCAGTTCCTCATGCCTCCCTGCATTTCCCAACCACAATTTAAGCTTGAAGGAACAAGCTACACACTTTTAATCTGGGCGTATTAACTGTCCATGTAACTAGGCAAGCATTCATGTACCAGAATACGTAAATAGAACATGTACAGGTGAAGTGTACCCTTGAATACCTTATTCTGGGGACAAAACAGAGGACAGCCAATCACCTTCATACCTGGCTTGCGAGGAATCTGGGTGGCCTTTAGGAAACAGAGGTCTGGACTAGATCAACTTTGGTCTGACCCGGCAAACCAAGTCATCTGTTCTTACGTTGATTTGTGCACTAGTTCTGATTTTTAATTTGCCTGTCCAGCCCAGTGACACTAATAAACTAACCCCAGCGATTTACTCACTAAGCACTGGTGTACCCAATGACTGCCTTGTTGGGGCACTTTAAATGGCTCTCTTCTGGCGGCCATTTCCATGCGGGAAATCAAATTGTTCAGCTGCCATTGTTTAACATGGGGGAGTATTTTCTCTGCAGTCTTGGCCACCTAGGTGTGCTCCCTACTGCGCTTGTAGGAATAAGTGTAAGGTTGGGTTAAATGTAGGCAGAGATGAGTGATGATCTTCTTCTAAAGATCTTCTTAATTTTTCTAGGAAGCCTATTTCAAAAAGCACAAGTTCAACACGGTTCCCAACGTACAGCTTAAAAATGTGGAGAGGTGAGTGCAGTATGTGCGACTATGTAGAACAAGCTGTACGCTCCAGCACAAAACCTGACGTCTCCTGACCCAGGCATATGGGCTTTCTTGTTCAGGCACTTCTCCAACCCAGGCCTGCTCACTTAGCCACACCACAGCCTCCTAAAAGTGAGGGTGACGCATGGGCGGGATGGGGGGGGATTAATAATCATATCAGGTGAATAGCGGTAGAATATATACATTTTTATAAGTCAGTTTGTGCCTTTTATAAGAAATTTGTGTCCTTCCCCCCCTACTTCTCCACTAGCAAGTTGCATTCACGAGGATATAGTATCCTTTGCATCCCTCTTTAATTTTGGAGGGTGGGAAGAGAGGCCTACCTGGGCAGCTTCTGAGGCTGGCGGTCATCCTACATCTAACTGACTGTCCTCGCATTCAAGTAGTTGGGTCTTACCCAGAGAATGTGTGGGGGAAATCTGTCTTCTAGTTATCGCTCCACCAGGGTGTTAACGTACCTTCTCACACGTGCACACAAACGCCAGCCTGTCCACAAGGTGTACAGCAGCACGCGTTCTCGCCCCCACCTCTCTCCGACTGACTTTCTCTCTTGCTCTTTCCACTTCACAGCTTGAAGAAAGACACATACGAGATTGAAATCCATCGGCTGCTCAGGTAACTTGCATGTTAGGAAATCGAGCACTTGCTGGTGGTAAGGGACAAAATTTGGCGAAGGCTTAAAGCAGTGTTCTCCAACCTTGGGTCCCCAGATGTTTTTGGCCCACAACTCCCAACATGCCCCAGCCAGCTTCGCCAAATTTTTAGCTGGGGCAAATTTTTGGCTGGGGCATGCTGGGAGTTGTAGGCCAAAAACATCTGGGGACCTAAGGTTGGAGAACACTGGCTTAAAGGGAGCAAGAACTGTTTGGGGCTGTAGACAGATGCTTCTGGAATGCTGTGTAGATCAATGGCAGGTTGTGTCTGCTGTCATTGTCTTCGTACCTGAGTTTTGCTAGCACATTGTGCCTATGAAGACTGTGTTTCAGCGTTGCCATTTGTCAAAGTCTGGAACCTTATGCATATGCTGCAACATGTAAGAAGAAAAGGAATCATTGGTGTCTGGAAGCCTGACAGATTTGTATTGCAACATTGAAATTTGATCTTTGAAATTAGTGGCTGGGTGGATTTTCTTAGATGCCATGATAAAGTGTACAGAGGTTTTGGACTGAAATTATCAAGTACTGGATATTTCTCATCAACTGCTTCTTGTGGGGTGGGGAAATTCAAAAGAAGGTTGTGATGACCTTAACAGTTTTACCTGACATACTACTGCAAAGTTTGAACAACAGGAAAAACGTAGGTCCACCCACAAGTATCTTATGTCTTACGCTATTGTACAATCAAATTTTTGAGGAGCTCAAAAATACAAAAGGAACCTTGCCTCTGTGTGTGTGTGTGTGTGTGTGTGTGTGTGTATGTGTTTGTGTGTTCCATACATGTGAGATTTTTTTATTTATTCTCTCCTTTGCCTACCCTCACTGCTTCTGACTTATTCTCACTCCTTCTCCAGTGAGGCAGAAGTTCTGGATCACAGCAAGAACCCCTGTGAGGATTCCTTTGTACCAGACACTGAAGGGAAGATCTATGTGATGTACATCAAGATGGAGCAGGAAGCAGATTTCACCACATGGACTCAGCTTGCCAAGGTAACTCCCAACCTTTCCTCCAGCCCATCCCATGACATAGGCTGGGGGGGGCGGGGGGAATTGCTGTAGTGCAAAGGTGGGCAACCTGTGGCCCTCCAGATGTTTTGGCCTACAACTGTCATGATCCCTTACCATTTGCTAGGCTGGCTAGGGCTGATGGAAGCTGTAGGCCAAAACATCTGGGAGGCCACAACTTGCCCACCTCTGCTGTAGTTCTTGGCTATACCTGAATTCAAAGCCAATGCAGAAAATGGCTTGGAGGGAGCCCAGTCTGCCTAGATTCTGAAGCTTCACTTGCCTGGTTGATCCAGTCTTGCTGGCATGTTGCTTGCAAACTGTCCTTTCCCCCCTGTACTTAGTGCCTCCACATCTGGGATCTGGATGTCCGTGGGAATCACAAAGGACTATGGAGGCTCTTTCGGAAGAAGAACCACTTCTTGGTGGTAGGAGTCCCTGCTTCTCCGTATTCGTAAGTATTCTTCATGAGAGAAACCATCCCATTTAGCTGCGTAAACCTTGCCTGTTCCATCACATTCTGTTATTGCCAAGCTGCCTGCTTGGGGTGCCTTCTCTCCTGATGTTACTCCACTCTTTCTTCAGCTAGCTGTCAATTCAGATCCAGAGGGAGCAATGGAGAAATGTCCCCAAACGGGTAGCTGAGCCTTAGTCTGTTTCCATACTGGCTCAGCTCTCTTCTGCTATCTTGTGCCTATTTCCTTCCCCCTTAATGAAACAAGCATCGTGGAGAGCTTGGCAAGAGGTTCTTACTTGGCAAGAGTGCTGTACAGGAAACCATAATTCTTCATGATGGTGGTTTAGTTGTTTGGCTACCTGGGAGATGGCTGTGCGCATCGAGGTCTTGGTCCTTGGAAGCAGTTAAACCAGGAAGGAGATGACTGTGGGGGCAGAGCCATCTTGAGATGGCCACGCCCCTTTCCCTAGCTTCTTTCCCCTGCCAATCATTTGGTTTCCCAGTTTTTTCACAAGTCTTTTCCCCATTCTAAAGCCTTTCCTGAGGCTTAGTTACTGGCAGTAAGAGCTTTAAGCAAAAATATGCTAGTATTTTTGGCCCCATCCCTTTTGCGTTTGACCCTGCCCACCACTGGAATGCAGCCCGTGCCAGCTTCGCCAAAATTGAATTCAGCCCTTGGACTGAAAGAGGTTCAACACCCCTGAGTCAGACGGGCAACTAGGCTGAGCTGATAGGAGGCAGTTCCCTATTTTTTCCTCCATCCATCCATCTGCTACTGGCCTGAGACTTTAGCTTTCCCTTCCCTCTTCTGTACCTGAGGCCCCTATTCATCTGCTCCTCTCTTATTTTTCTCCTAGAACCAAGAAACCTTCTTCAGTCACCCCAATATACATGGAGCCCCAAGCCAAGGATGAGGCTGTGGGAGCCGTAGCAGCAGCAGGAGCAGAGCAGACGTGAAGTTGGACTTGGAGTGTTGTCCGTATCACCTTCCCAGCCTCCTGGGAAGAGGGGCACAGGAAGCCACGGAGCTCTGTGAGATCTGCGTGCTGCTCTTTTCTCCGAAGGACTTGGGAACAGGGGCAAGACAAACGGGCTGCCCCCTGCCCCGAGGCTGCTGCTGAGTGGATAAGTTGCCCTGGGAAGTCAGGAGCAGGCGCCCTTTAATATTTTTCTAAGCCGCTGCAACCATGTGAATGTTTCATTTTTTAACACTGACGCTTTACTAATTGTGGCCACCCTTTCCCCAAATTGGAGGTTGGGCCAAAGGGAGCTGTTAGGAAACAGATTGGTTCCCTGGAGGAGCTGTTCCCGCACCACTACTTGAGGACTTATTTTTTTATTTATTAACTCGGTGTGTCGGTCAGCATCCTTCTTAAGGCTGTTTCCCTGCTTTATATTTCTGGTGTTTTTCAAGTTGGTTATTACGATGGGAATCTAATCCCTTGAAAGCATGTGGGGGCCATTCTTCCAACAAGAACTGATCCTACCCATAGCCTGGCAAATGGCTACAGAGCAGACAGTTCACCTGCACACCAAGAGTGGTTTTGTGCCAGAGGTGGAGGCTTGGACTGTGCTTGCATCGTTGGGATGAAGGACACAAACCAGAAATGAACTGCACATGTCAGTACTGTGGACTACCCATCCTGGACACTTGGGCTCAGAATTCTCTCTCTCCCTTCCTCCTGCCCCTCCTCCCAGTTGATAGGGATTACCATGCAAGAAGGTAAACTTCCAGTTTTTATGGCCTTCATGTGGGTCCTCCTGGTTCTAAGGCCACTCTTTTTGGCTGAAACTCTCACCAAGAGTCAGATGGCAGCAGCAACATGCAGAGGCCAAGGATGCGACGCTTGGCAGTGTTGCTGTTCTGCAGCTGCAGCACATCTCGGTCAAAGCCCCCGAAAAGAGCCGAGTGGGTGCATGCAAAAAGTGCCTTGAGTTGAGCAAGTGCTAGCCTAGGAGTCCTCGGTGTTTACCAGCTCATTAAGGTAGAAATGGAGCAAACCAGACCTTAATTCCGCTTGCTCCTTTTGAAAGAAGGCTTCTGTAGGCTCGAAAGCCCAAGGATGCGGTTGTCCCAGCACTGGTCTGCTGTGGAGATGAGCTGCGGCAGCGGCCACCCATTCCAGGTTGTTCGTACCACTAACTAGACCATGCCTGCTGGGCCAGCTCCCTCCTGTCCTCCCTCCTGTGGAGCTGATAGGACCTGGGTCTTGTCCTGCTGAATCTTAAAGCTGGTCTTCTGTTGAGGGTACAGGTGGCTGAAGCGCTTTGCTCAGAAGGAAGATCTGGAGGAACTTGTATGCCAGCCTTCCCTAACCTGGGGCCCCTCCAGATGTGTTGAGAGTATAACTCCCATAATCCCGCAGCCAGATGGCTGGGGGATTATGGGAGTTGTAGTTCAACACATGGGGGGGGGGGGAGGTTGGAAAAGGGTGTTGTCTGCCCTCTGAGGTTTTGATGATGATTCTTAAGAAAGGGTTCTTCTGTGACTGAGTGGAGGTGATGGGGAAGGGAGGTCAGCAATCCAGGGATAAAGAGGGAATCGTGGTTTCCTCTTCCACATCCTGTGCCTTAAAAAGTGAGGAAGGCCCTTGCATCCAGATAGAATGTAACTTTCAATAGGATGTTTCAATGAACAGCTAAGGGAAGGGAGCACGGCCCACGTTTGGTGGTTGGGTCGGATTGTGGTTCCTCTTCTTTTTCCTTACTCCACCTCCCTACGAATCAGATACTTAGAAGAGTTGACTGATGCTGTCCTGGAGTTTTTAAAGACACAAGAGAGGTAGTGCGGGGAGGACTAGGTAGAGGGGCGGAAAGGTTAGACAGCACAGTATTTAATCTGAACAGAAAGCAGCTGTGGACCCCCATCAATAGGGTACCATTCTTGGCCAACTCTCTACCTGAGCTTGAGCTCCCTCTTGAATTGTGAATGTCTTGCTTCACATAGATTAGCCTGTACATCATTTAAAAAAAAAAAAAAAAAACAACTCTCTGGCTTCTATCGATGCGTGAGCCCTAGGGTTTCTGTGGCTGAGTTGGAGACCACGAGGTATTGTTGGTGACTTGGTGGAGCTACTGATTGAACACAGTATTAAATCAGTAGCTCCACCCAAATCACCTAGACATGAGCTGATTTACTTATGACCCAGGAGCTGTGTCCGTACAATCTGTACCATCTCATTTAGAAGGAAGCAGGGTAGCATGTGCGGTGCTTCTGCTTCTGAAAGATAGCCCCTCTTCTTGGCCTTGATGCAAAAATGCAATGCAGGGGGCTGTCTTCCAGCCGCAGGATGAGAGCAACCCAGAGGGAAAGCACAACAGCCCCAGCCAGCATGGCCGATGGCCAGGAATGCTGGGAGTTGTAGTCCAAAACATCTGGAGGGCAGCAGGTTGGGGAAGGCTGCTCTACAGAAAGCACCGTAATGCGGAGGGGAGATGCATGTCTGTAAGCGGGCACCTCGGGAGGTGTAGCTCAGCAAGGCTCCTGGGCACAACCTTATTTACTGTGTGTGATTTTTACGCAGACAAACGCGCACAACAAAGTATTTTGCTGCACAGATGCATAGTGGTCTAGTAAGAATTCTTGTCTTTCTGGTGGTATATGAAAAGGCCCTCATTCTGAAGCAGTCGGTGCATTTGCCATTTTGTGGCAACATGGCATTGGTGGAACATGCTTTTCTGGTGGGAGGAGGGGTGTTCCCCCACCCCAATCATATGCCACGCTTATGCTCTTGATGAGGGAGCAACTTCTAAACCTAGGTCTGAGAGGCCAGCCACTTGGATTCATCGCCTGTAGAAGCACACTATATTTCATTCCCTTACATTTTTGGTAGCCAGAACAGTTGGGGCTTTTAAGCCGGGCAGTCGCTTGATTCACTTGGTGACTCAGTGTAAAGAGTTGGGTATCTATGCATCGGCAACAGGGGTCCTAAAGGCTTTTTCGGTGATAACTAATTTGTGTTAGGAACCTTGGATTGACCAATGCACCTTCATTTACAAAAGCTGAGTTTATTTCAGACCCAGTCCTGGGATCTCCAAAACCCTCAACACGAGAGAGAGAAAGAAGGATGCATTTTGGGGTGGGTGGGAATCCTCAGCAACCCAAGCCTTTCTGGGCAGTGAAAATGCTTCGTGTGTTATGTTCTCACTGCCTAGAGCTCTAAAGGCCCTTGTCTCCTAAATCTCTGATAAAGAAGAGTGCTTGCCCCCTACATGCTTCCATCTGTGGATTTGGAGGGGGGGGTGCTTGTTGCTTTTCATAACAGCCGGGCAATTCCTGCCTATCAAGTGTGAAAAGTCAGACCACTTTATGTGGCTGTTCTGTCATGATGATGATCAATGATCGGAAAGGCCCTCTACACGTCCAAGGGTGCTTTCTTCTTTGCCTACATCTCTACTGTACAGGAATTTAGAGGTGTTTCCTGAAAGGAATACTGTTCTGCTCTTGAGGCTGACAGATAGGCAAAACTTCTGCCCTACCTGACCAAATGCAAAATACCTTATGGTGATGACATCAGAGATACCATGGAACCATCTTCCAGGAAGAGTACATTTATGCAAATTTTGTGAGAACTTAACTCTGTGAGGTGGTGGTTTGTTTTGTTTGTGGGGAAGCAATTTTTTAAATTAGAGATTACTATTCTGCCCCCCCCCCCCGGTCAAAACGGGCAATTCAGTCTTTGTGAATGAGTACAGAAAACATTTTGCTGCCTTTCGTGTACCGATATGTCAAAGAGCTTTTGGAGCAAGCCGCCCAAGAAGCGACTTGCTCTGAAAAAAATATTTGTCCCTGCCAAGTAGCTTAGGATAATTAGATGACGGGGGGGGGGGGGAATTGCAGCAATATTTTATATTTGTAATTCAGTTTTCCTTGTGGTTTGTTTGTTTTTAAACTTAGAATTTTTCTCTTGCCAAAAGTGCATCTTCATATGGTTACCTGTAGGAACATCCTTGTGATGCTTCTGAATTAGGGTCTGGAAAAAGTAAATCTAAAATACTTTCATTCTAAAGGTAAGTCCAGCTCCACTTAAAGCAGTGAAGAGTTTTGACTGCCACGGAAGGCATCTTTCACCATGAAGTGACACTTCTGCAATGGACAAATGGGGTTTGTGCACCTAACTGGGATTGGATTCCAGTGGGCCAAACCTGCCTTTCTCTGGATTGCGCTTGCAACCTATGCATGCTCATTCTCATAAATGCCATTGTCTTCAGTGAGGGTTTATTTATGAGTGAACATACCTGTGGATGGGCTTTTAAGTATGAACCAAATGGAATAAAAATGGCTGACTTCCCATCCAGCCTCAAATTCCCATTTGAGAATGAACCAAAAATGGCTTTGCCTCCCATTAATAAAGATAACCTCTTATTACCCTTGCCGAATGTTATATATCAATCCAGGGATCACATACCCCTTACCTCATTCTTTGCAAGCTATGCAGAAAATGACATTTAGAAGTTCATCTACCACTCTTCCCTTGTAGCTCATTTCAGCCAAAATCTTTGTCTGATCACTGTTAGAGACAGAATGCTTGATGAGATCTGCTTCGTATAATCCAGCAAGGCCATTATTATGTTCTTATAATAATATCTGGGATGGAGGGGGGTGGGGGTAACCTGTGAATAATTTGATCCCTGAATGACAGCTGCTTTCAGATTTTGTTTTAAAGCAAAAGGGGGATAAAAAGTTCCTAAATGAGTTCTGTCTTCAAGGTGCTAGCATGTTCCAGACATACAGATGCCTAGAACAGTATGGAATCTCCTGATAATATTACCCAATCCGTTGCTACTTCCTATATGCTTCTCTTACCCAAACTTATTGCAGTGCACAATATTGGAATGCAGAGGTGCAATCCTATGCATGTTTGGACAGAAAAAAGTTCTACAACTCCCAGCATGGCTGGCTGGGGCATGCTGAGAGTTGTAGGACTTTTTCTGTCCAGACATGCACAGGATTGTGCCCTTTATCTGTCATCCCCTGTGGTCCCTCATTCTGGTACAGTATGTTGGGCTCTGGAATGCCAGGTGGTTCAAACTGGTCTAACCGTCCTCTTTAAAAGATGCTGTCGGGAACGGACTTAAAAGTTCTTGCTGCCTTTTGGTTTCCACTTGTTCTTTGATCTCTTTTCTTTATCTCTCCCCCCCCTTTTTTTTTTACTGTTGGCCATTTTTAACTTATGCAAAGAATGGTATACTTTCACAGGCTGCGTGCTCCTGGAGATCTTTGGCAGGAGTCTCTTCTTGCATGCAGCTGGGGAGGGAGCAGCATCTGCATGCAGTAGGGTTGGCTGCTTTTGGGAATCCAGTTGTCTTGAGTGCGTGTGTGTGTGTGTGTGTGTGTGTTTTCTCCAGAAATAAAGATGGCAGAACTTGTTGCATATCCTTTGTCTTCCATATCTCCATGTGTGGTAACGTCTTGCACTGCAAATGAAAGACCACAGCGCTCTCTCTCGCTCTCTCTCTTTAGCTATAGAATCGAAAGCCACCTTCACCCGTATCAAAATTTGTGTTGCTTCGCCTACCCCTGCATTATTTATTCATTCTTTCAGGCCATCCATGGGCCCAAGTAATAAACTCTGTACTAATTTTCAGAAACTTGCTAGGCTGGCCATCTTGAGGCAAAGTGTGACCGGGTGAAGCACTGGAAAGCCCTTGGAACTTCACACAAGGTTAGCAGAGAAAGATATGGGCTAGCTAGAGCATCAGCCTTCCCCAACCTGATGCCCTCCAGATGTTTGGCCATGGAAGCTAGGCCACGAAAAAGGGTGGCAGCTCATTGTGTTGACAGTGGATATCATAAAGACTTAAGTGTACCACTGAGTCTTAATCAGTACTGTCATGTAGGCCATATCAATATCTTTTTGCTTTCAGCAAAATGCAAATATTTAATAGGTGCCTTGATTTTCCTCTCCTCATTCACGTGGCTCACGAGCAGAGGCAGGTGATCCAGTACCACACCATGTCAGGAAGTTCTGCTGGGCAAACCCTATTAAAGTGAATAGGACCTAGGCAAGAGCTCCTGCCCAGATCTCAGCCCTTTCAAGAGGGCTTGTGGAAGTGCTGTCATAGGGATGGAGGGATATCCATTCTGTCACAGATTGTCGGGCATCTTTCATTCTGTTGTCCGCTTATTGACAGAATTGGGGGGGGGGGGTTATGGATGTATGAGAATTTTGTTCCATTTACGCTAATGTGCATTAGTGCAAGAACATATTAGCACTGATACACATTAGCACAAGGGTGAATCGGTGCAAATTCCCCTAAAATGTTTTTTTAAAAAAAACAGGTCCATAAGTTCACAGAATCCATGCAACCCAGAAAAAGCCATTCCGCTGCAAAATCTGCAGGACAGATTCACAGAACTCCAAATGCATTTGAATCCTTTGTGGATTTCTACAACATCCCTACGTGTCTTGCGGATGATGGCACAGGTTTGCTGCTTTTGGAATATAGCAAGGGAAGATAAAGCTAGCAAGAGGGAGAGAAACAGGGAAAGGCAGAATTCAAAATGTATCCCCCATTTTATTTATAAAACTGGGGGAAACCTGTCCCTTTTTTTTTTAACCATCTCACAGCCCCCACAGCCCCCAAAAATGTCACCTGCTCCGATTTTGATCTCTGGTGCAAAATGATGTATCTCCACTAGAGGTCCTCAGTCCTTCATAAGGTCCACTGGATGAATTTCAAAGTAATGCCCCTTCGGGCAAGCAGGAGAAAAGAACTCCATTTTAAAGGCGGATGTATTTTTTATCACTCAGAAAATGTGACATGGTCAAAGGCTTGTTAGTGAGCAAGGGCAGGAGGTCACTCATTTTGTCTCTGATTCTCGCCCCCTTCCTATCATCTGTACTAAGAAATCAAGAAAGATGTGGTGTTATGAGCTTGCTGCTGAGAGGAATGGGTGGGGGTGGGGGGGGATTAGTTGATTGCAGACTTAAAATGCAGCTCCTTCAAGGAGTGTGATATAGTTACAAAACTACAAAGGTTTGTCCATGTTTGGTATCCTGTAAATTCATACTCCAGTTATTTCATTGGTGGTTTTAGTGATGCACAATGTGGTACAGTATGCATGCATCTCAGTATATAGGTACATCTTCCTTCCTTGCATGAGCCTCTGGGGGGGGGGGGATAGGTTCTTGCCCTTTCCCAATTTTGTGGTAGCAGCTCATGCTCTGACACTCCACGCACCCAGCTGCTGCCGCCATTTCAAATACCAGATCTGCTCCCCACCCCCACTAATATATTTTTATTTTAGTCAACAGAGCCTGTTTTAAATGAAAGTGCCATTTTGAAACCAGACATACATGGAAGCTAGAAGTTCTCTTTGAATTTACATCACCTAATCTAGGGTTACCACCATCTTCACAACATTATAAGGGCACGGAAATGTTGTCATCACATACCCTGGATAGAAAGGGATTTTTTTTAAGGGTGAAAAATAAAATGGAACTGTTTGCTGCATGTTTTACATACTCTATGATAGCAAGAGAAGTATACAAAGTATGGCAACACATGTATTAACACTGCACTTGTTGAAGGCTCAGCTTCACTTCTGAGGATGGTGCTTCCTTTCAGAGTGCATCTATTCTTCTTTAATGTTATGTACTTATTTAGATATTTTTATTTACCCTTCCAGTTCCACAGTGGAACCCCGAAGCTAGCTCACGATCCTCCTGAACCAAAAACTAAAATTTAAAAGCAGAAACATTCAAACAAAAAAGAGCATATTTATATAAATACTTTTGACCTTCACAATATTCCAACGGCAGGGAAGAGTGCCGACTGACTTTTGAGTAATCTTTCACTTAAAAACAGTGTCAATGTCCTGGATTCCCCCCCCCCATACACAATGCAATGGTTCAAATATGGACTAGTAGGTCCAATTACAGCTATGAAAGGATTGTTGTCTGCTTTAGTAGTAAGACATATCCTGGTCGCTTTGCTCACCTGATAAATGAGGCAAACACAGCTGCACTTACGTTGATTTCAAAGGGATTTATTTATGTACACTTAAGTGCTTTCTCTGCCATGCATATTGCCATTTTGGGTTTATGCTAGACAAGATGGGTAAAATTTGCTTAGAACAAAGTGGCAGCTTTTTGCATACATGACTAAGTGGCCAAGGACTTACAAAAGGCAAGGATATGATTTGGTCACAAAGTTCACGTAAATTACAAAATCAAATGAAGTGCAGGAAGTTCTTGAAGGGGGCATAAAAACTGAAACCATCTCTGTGCTTGCCTTTAGAACATTTATCATCATTATTAAGCACTTCTTCTACCAATACCGCATTTGAATGCTATAGCTTCCTTATTGTACAAGGAAGGTACAATTTCTCCCAGCACAGTTCTCTGGTGACAGCCTAGGATTTCATGGATTTCATAGATCACAGAGTTAGAAGGAGCCTACAAGGCTATTGAGTCCAACCCCCTGCTCAATGCAGGAAACTAGAGGAGGGGTCTCCCATCCAAGTAATAACCAGGCTTGCCTTGAGCTTTCCATGCTCAGACAAGCTGAGCCAGCATAAGCCACAGGCCTGTAACTGATGTTAAATGCTAGAACAATGATGGGGGGGCTGGCCCAGAGGGGCTCCCCATCTGCCCTGCCAGCTTCTCTCCCAGGCTCCAAAAGGCTGGTCACTTTCTCCATGCAAACAGAGGTGATCACAAATCCTGATGAAGGCAGGGGGAGAGGAGCGGGGGGGGGGCTGACCTCTGGTCCCCAGGAGTGTCAATCTGGTCCCTGCGACTAGAACAGGTTCACACTCCTGTTGTACAAGATCTCTGTAGGCCAAGAATGAGCACCTTTCGTTGACAGAAGAAAACACCCAGGGATGAATGAATGAATCCCATAGGCTACTGGAAATCCTATACCGCTGACTAATAAAAGTCTTCAAGGGGGCTTTTTTTTTTTTTTGGATTCTAGAGAATTGCAATAAATAAGTAAATGTTTAAGGTGGTAACATCTATGGTTATTCCACCGAAAGGGTTAATCTGCTGGAAAGGGGCGAAAGATAAGAATTTTTAAGTTAGAGATACTACTTCTGTCCCCCCCCCCCGTCCAAAACGGGCAATTCAGTCTTTGTAATGAGTACAGAAAACTGTGCTGCTTCGTGTACCGATATGATCAAAGAGCTTTTGGAGCACAAAGCCGCCCAAGAATCGACGTGTCGAAAAAATAGTGTCCCTGCCAGTAGCTTATGATAATTAGATGACGGGGGGGGGGTGATGCAGCAATATTTTATAATGTAAGCATGTGTCCTTTGGTTGTTTTGTTTTAAACTTAGAATTTTTCATCATGACTAGCAGGGCCGGCGCTACCGCTAGGCCAACTAGGCGGCTGCCTAGGGCGCATGCTAAGGGGGCAAAGAAATGCCCCGCTCCTGCGCCTTCCTTCATTCCTGGGCCACAGAGGCCGGCAGCAGCAGCAGCAGCAGCAGCAGCAGCAGCAGCAGCAGCAGCAGGAGGAAGCTTGCTCGCTCGGCCGACTCTTCCTCGCTGCCGCCGCGGAGCCCGGATCTGTCGGCGAGGTGGCCGGGTGGGGCAGCCGCGGAGACGCCATGGGCAACAAAAAGCCGTGTCTTAGACCGGTGGGGAAGGCCTCGCCCCTCCCCTCCCCTCCCCCGGACGCGCACCCGCAGCTCCGCCGGGCAGAGGCAGCCGCGCCAGGAGCAGCAGCAGCAGCAGAAGAGGAGCGTGGCGGGCAGCCGGCCTCCCGCTCCTCCCCGCCGGCAGCGCATCCCCAAGGAGTGAGTGGGCACCCGGGCTAAGCTAGACGCCCCCGGCCGTGCCCGCCTCCCCCCCGCGAGAGCCCAGCGCGCTCTCCGCAGCTCCGCCGCCCCCTCCTAAAAACTTTTCCAAAGGAGAACTTTGGGGGGGGGCGCTGGGCGAGCAGGCGTTTCCCAGGCCTGGCTGCTTTGCTCCGGAGCCCCCCCCCCTGGAGGGAGGGAGGACGGGATCAAGTGGGAAGGGGGGGCGCTAAATATTTGATGTTGCCTTGGGCGCCAAACTGCCTTGCACCGGTCCTGATGACTAGTAGCCATTGATAGCCTTATCCTCCAGGAATTTGTCTAATCCCTCTTCTAAGCCATCCAAGTTGGTGGCTATCACATTCACTACATCTTGTGGAATTGAATTCCACAGTTTAACTATGTTCTGTGTGAAGAAGTAATTCCTTTTATCTGTCCTGAATCTTCCACCATTCAGCTTCACCAGATGACCCAAGTTGCAGTATTATGAGGGGGGAGAAAACACTGCTCCCTAGCCACTTTCTGCAAAACATGCACACTTATTCCTGTATAATGTCACCCTGTAATCTTTTTTTTCTAAACTGAAAAAGCTTCAGACATTGTAACTTAGGGAGCAAACCTATGGCTCCTTGTCTGAGGGTCCATAAGATGGGTTCCCCCCCCTCTGAGGTTGGAGAAAGTGTTCTGACCTTGGAAGGGGGAATCGGAGATCCGAGCCCACTCCCCCACCCCCTCACGGCCAGCACGGAAAGAACCATGCTGGCTGGCCCCCGAGGCCCCCAGAGAGGGGGAAAGGGGGGCATTCCGGTGAACAAAGAGGAGACCAGAGAGGCCAGAATACAAGCTAGGCTGAGCCCCTCCCCCTCTAAAGCACCATCACTAGACAGGCCAAAAACACAATGATCAGAAGTCGAGGAGGCAAAGATCACCGCTGCTCCTCCCACCCTGCTGACTTCAGCCTGGCAGGGCACTGGAGACACGGCGGGCACCTCCGAGTCTATGCACAGATGCATAGTGGTCTAGTAAGAATTCTTGTCTTTCTGGTGGTATATGAAAAGGCCCTCATTCTGAAGCAGTCGGTGCATTTGCCATTTTGTGGCAACATGGCATTGGTGGAACATGCTTTTCTGGTGGGAGGAGGGGTGTTCCCCCACCCCAATCATATGCCACGCTTATGCTCTTGATGAGGGAGCAACTTCTAAACCTAGGTCTGAGAGGCCAGCCACTTGGATTCATCGCCTGTAGAAGCACACTATATTTCATTCCCTTACATTTTTGGTAGCCAGAACAGTTGGGGCTTTTAAGCCGGGCAGTCGCTTGATTCACTTGGTGACTCAGTGTAAAGAGTTGGGTATCTATGCATCGGCAACAGGGGTCCTAAAGGCTTTTTCGGTGATAACTAATTTGTGTTAGGAACCTTGGATTGACCAATGCACCTTCATTTACAAAAGCTGAGTTTATTTCAGACCCAGTCCTGGGATCTCCAAAACCCTCAACACGAGAGAGAGAAAGAAGGATGCATTTTGGGGTGGGTGGGAATCCTCAGCAACCCAAGCCTTTCTGGGCAGTGAAAATGCTTCGTGTGTTATGTTCTCACTGCCTAGAGCTCTAAAGGCCCTTGTCTCCTAAATCTCTGATAAAGAAGAGTGCTTGCCCCCTACATGCTTCCATCTGTGGATTTGGAGGGGGGGGTGCTTGTTGCTTTTCATAACAGCCGGGCAATTCCTGCCTATCAAGTGTGAAAAGTCAGACCACTTTATGTGGCTGTTCTGTCATGATGATGATCAATGATCGGAAAGGCCCTCTACACGTCCAAGGGTGCTTTCTTCTTTGCCTACATCTCTACTGTACAGGAATTTAGAGGTGTTTCCTGAAAGGAATACTGTTCTGCTCTTGAGGCTGACAGATAGGCAAAACTTCTGCCCTACCTGACCAAATGCAAAATACCTTATGGTGATGACATCAGAGATACCATGGAAACATCTTCCAGGAAGAGTACATTTATGCAAATTTTGTGAGAACTTAACTCTGTGAGGTGGTGGTTTGTTTTGTTTGTGGGGAAGCAATTTTTTAAAGTAGAGATTACTATTCTGCCCCCCCCCCCCCCGGTCAAAACGGGCAATTCAGTCTTTGTGAATGAGTACAGAAAACATTTTGCTGCCTTTCGTGTACCGATATGTCAAAGAGCTTTTGGAGCAAGCCGCCCAAGAAGCGACTTGCTCTGAAAAAAATATTTGTCCCTGCCAAGTAGCTTAGGATAATTAGATGACGGGGGGGGGGGGGGGAATTGCAGCAATATTTTATATTTGTAATTCAGTTTTCCTTGTGGTTTGTTTGTTTTTAAACTTAGAATTTTTCTCTTGCCAAAAGTGCATCTTCATATGGTTACCTGTAGGAACATCCTTGTGATGCTTCTGAATTAGGGTCTGGAAAAAGTAAATCTAAAATACTTTCATTCTAAAGGTAAGTCCAGCTCCACTTAAAGCAGTGAAGAGTTTTGACTGCCACGGAAGGCATCTTTCACCATGAAGTGACACTTCTGCAATGGACAAATGGGGTTTGTGCACCTAACTGGGATTGGATTCCAGTGGGCCAAACCTGCCTTTCTCTGGATTGCGCTTGCAACCTATGCATGCTCATTCTCATAAATGCCATTGTCTTCAGTGAGGGTTTATTTATGAGTGAACATACCTGTGGATGGGCTTTTAAGTATGAACCAAATGGAATAAAAATGGCTGACTTCCCATCCAGCCTCAAATTCCCATTTGAGAATGAACCAAAAATGGCTTTGCCTCCCATTAATAAAGATAACCTCTTATTACCCTTGCCGAATGTTATATATCAATCCAGGGATCACATACCCCTTACCTCATTCTTTGCAAGCTATGCAGAAAATGACATTTAGAAGTTCATCTACCACTCTTCCCTTGTAGCTCATTTCAGCCAAAATCTTTGTCTGATCACTGTTAGAGACAGAATGCTTGATGAGATCTGCTTCGTATAATCCAGCAAGGCCATTATTATGTTCTTATAATAATATCTGGGATGGAGGGGGGTGGGGGTAACCTGTGAATAATTTGATCCCTGAATGACAGCTGCTTTCAGATTTTGTTTTAAAGCAAAAGGGGGATAAAAAGTTCCTAAATGAGTTCTGTCTTCAAGGTGCTAGCATGTTCCAGACATACAGATGCCTAGAACAGTATGGAATCTCCTGATAATATTACCCAATCCGTTGCTACTTCCTATATGCTTCTCTTACCCAAACTTATTGCAGTGCACAATATTGGAATGCAGAGGTGCAATCCTATGCATGTTTGGACAGAAAAAAGTTCTACAACTCCCAGCATGGCTGGCTGGGGCATGCTGAGAGTTGTAGGACTTTTTCTGTCCAGACATGCACAGGATTGTGCCCTTTATCTGTCATCCCCTGTGGTCCCTCATTCTGGTACAGTATGTTGGGCTCTGGAATGCCAGGTGGTTCAAACTGGTCTAACCGTCCTCTTTAAAAGATGCTGTCGGGAACGGACTTAAAAGTTCTTGCTGCCTTTTGGTTTCCACTTGTTCTTTGATCTCTTTTCTTTATCTCTCCCCCCCCTTTTTTTTTTTACTGTTGGCCATTTTTAACTTATGCAAAGAATGGTATACTTTCACAGGCTGCGTGCTCCTGGAGATCTTTGGCAGGAGTCTCTTCTTGCATGCAGCTGGGGAGGGAGCAGCATCTGCATGCAGTAGGGTTGGCTGCTTTTGGGAATCCAGTTGTCTTGAGTGCGTGTGTGTGTGTGTGTGTGTGTGTTTTCTCCAGAAATAAAGATGGCAGAACTTGTTGCATATCCTTTGTCTTCCATATCTCCATGTGTGGTAACGTCTTGCACTGCAAATGAAAGACCACAGCGCTCTCTCTCGCTCTCTCTCTTTAGCTATAGAATCGAAAGCCACCTTCACCCGTATCAAAATTTGTGTTGCTTCGCCTACCCCTGCATTATTTATTCATTCTTTCAGGCCATCCATGGGCCCAAGTAATAAACTCTGTACTAATTTTCAGAAACTTGCTAGGCTGGCCATCTTGAGGCAAAGTGTGACCAGGTGCATCCCTATTAACAAGCCACCAATGAGCATATATGAGCGGGAGGTGGCGGCCACCCTCTTACCCCTTCAGCTGTTCCATCATGCTTGCAGTCTGCATGGCTCGCTGTATGGTAAGATATGTAGATCGCCTGTATAGAATGGCCTTTAGTTTGCACAATGCAATTACTGGGGGGGGGGGGGGGGGTCCTGGCCTCAGTCACCACCAAACCCATGCACTCATGTCCCCAAGGGATGCATAGGGAGGGGTCACTGCAGCCCCTGACCCCAAACAGGTTGCCCACCCCTGGCCTAGATGAACATTGGCCTTGAAACTGGGAAACATCCATTCTAATGCCACTTTGGACATGATCTCCAATTGGTGGCTTCTGCAGAGGAAATGGTAAGCACTGGAAAGCCCTTGGAACTTCACACAAGGTTAGCAGAGAAAGATATGGGCTAGCTAGAGCATCAGCCTTCCCCAACCTGATGCCCTCCAGATGTTTGGCCATGGAAGCTAGGCCACGAAAAAGGGTGGCAGCTCATTGTGTTGACAGTGGATATCATAAAGACTTAAGTGTACCACTGAGTCTTAATCAGTACTGTCATGTAGGCCATATCAATATCTTTTTGCTTTCAGCAAAATGCAAATATTTAATAGGTGCCTTGATTTTCCTCTCCTCATTCACGTGGCTCACGAGCAGAGGCAGGTGATCCAGTACCACACCATGTCAGGAAGTTCTGCTGGGCAAACCCTATTAAAGTGAATAGGACCTAGGCAAGAGCTCCTGCCCAGATCTCAGCCCTTTCAAGAGGGCTTGTGGAAGTGCTGTCATAGGGATGGAGGGATATCCATTCTGTCACAGATTGTCGGGCATCTTTCATTCTGTTGTCCGCTTATTGACAGAATTGGGGGGGGGGGTTATGGATGTATGAGAATTTTGTTCCATTTACGCTAATGTGCATTAGTGCAAGAACATATTAGCACTGATACACATTAGCACAAGGGTGAATCGGTGCAAATTCCCCTAAAATGTTTTTTTAAAAAAAACAGGTCCATAAGTTCACAGAATCCATGCAACCCAGAAAAAGCCATTCCGCTGCAAAATCTGCAGGACAGATTCACAGAACTCCAAATGCATTTGAATCCTTTGTGGATTTCTACAACATCCCTACGTGTCTTGCGGATGATGGCACAGGTTTGCTGCTTTTGGAATATAGCAAGGGAAGATAAAGCTAGCAAGAGGGAGAGAAACAGGGAAAGGCAGAATTCAAAATGTATCCCCCATTTTATTTATAAAACTGGGGGAAACCTGTCCCTTTTTTTTTTAACCATCTCACAGCCCCCACAGCCCCCAAAAATGTCACCTGCTCCGATTTTGATCTCTGGTGCAAAATGATGTATCTCCACTAGAGGTCCTCAGTCCTTCATAAGGTCCACTGGATGAATTTCAAAGTAATGCCCCTTCGGGCAAGCAGGAGAAAAGAACTCCATTTTAAAGGCGGATGTATTTTTTATCACTCAGAAAATGTGACATGGTCAAAGGCTTGTTAGTGAGCAAGGGCAGGAGGTCACTCATTTTGTCTCTGATTCTCGCCCCCTTCCTATCATCTGTACTAAGAAATCAAGAAAGATGTGGTGTTATGAGCTTGCTGCTGAGAGGAATGGGTGGGGGTGGGGGGGATTAGTTGATTGCAGACTTAAAATGCAGCTCCTTCAAGGAGTGTGATATAGTTACAAAACTACAAAGGTTTGTCCATGTTTGGTATCCTGTAAATTCATACTCCAGTTATTTCATTGGTGGTTTTAGTGATGCACAATGTGGTACAGTATGCATGCATCTCAGTATATAGGTACATCTTCCTTCCTTGCATGAGCCTCGGGGGGGGGGGGGGGGATAGGTTCTTGCCCTTTCCCAATTTTGTGGTAGCAGCTCATGCTCTGACACTCCACGCACCCAGCTGCTGCCGCCATTTCAAATACCAGATCTGCTCCCCACCCCCACTAATATATTTTTATTTTAGTCAACAGAGCCTGTTTTAAATGAAAGTGCCATTTTGAAACCAGACATACATGGAAGCTAGAAGTTCTCTTTGAATTTACATCACCTAATCTAGGGTTACCACCATCTTCACAACATTATAAGGGCACGGAAATGTTGTCATCACATACCCTGGATAGAAAGGGATTTTTTTTAAGGGTGAAAAATAAAATGGAACTGTTTGCTGCATGTTTTACATACTCTATGATAGCAAGAGAAGTATACAAAGTATGGCAACACATGTATTAACACTGCACTTGTTGAAGGCTCAGCTTCACTTCTGAGGATGGTGCTTCCTTTCAGAGTGCATCTATTCTTCTTTAATGTTATGTACTTATTTAGATATTTTTATTTACCCTTCCAGTTCCACAGTGGAACCCCGAAGCTAGCTCACGATCCTCCTGAACCAAAAACTAAAATTTAAAAGCAGAAACATTCAAACAAAAAAGAGCATATTTATATAAATACTTTTGACCTTCACAATATTCCAACGGCAGGGAAGAGTGCCGACTGACTTTTGAGTAATCTTTCACTTAAAAACAGTGTCAATGTCCTGGATTCCCCCCCCCCATACACAATGCAATGGTTCAAATATGGACTAGTAGGTCCAATTACAGCTATGAAAGGATTGTTGTCTGCTTTAGTAGTAAGACATATCCTGGTCGCTTTGCTCACCTGATAAATGAGGCAAACACAGCTGCACTTACGTTGATTTCAAAGGGATTTATTTATGTACACTTAAGTGCTTTCTCTGCCATGCATATTGCCATTTTGGGTTTATGCTAGACAAGATGGGTAAAATTTGCTTAGAACAAAGTGGCAGCTTTTTGCATACATGACTAAGTGGCCAAGGACTTACAAAAGGCAAGGATATGATTTGGTCACAAAGTTCACGTAAATTACAAAATCAAATGAAGTGCAGGAAGTTCTTGAAGGGGGCATAAAAACTGAAACCATCTCTGTGCTTGCCTTTAGAACATTTATCATCATTATTAAGCACTTCTTCTACCAATACCGCATTTGAATGCTATAGCTTCCTTATTGTACAAGGAAGGTACAATTTCTCCCAGCACAGTTCTCTGGTGACAGCCTAGGATTTCATGGATTTCATAGATCACAGAGTTAGAAGGAGCCTACAAGGCTATTGAGTCCAACCCCCTGCTCAATGCAGGAAACTAGAGGAGGGGTCTCCCATCCAAGTAATAACCAGGCTTGCCTTGAGCTTTCCATGCTCAGACAAGCTGAGCCAGCATAAGCCACAGGCCTGTAACTGATGTTAAATGCTAGAACAATGATGGGGGGGCTGGCCCAGAGGGGCTCCCCATCTGCCCTGCCAGCTTCTCTCCCAGGCTCCAAAAGGCTGGTCACTTTCTCCATGCAAACAGAGGTGATCACAAATCCTGATGAAGGCAGGGGGAGAGGAGCGGGGGGGGGGGGCTGACCTCTGGTCCCCAGGAGTGTCAATCTGGTCCCTGCGACTAGAACAGGTTCACACTCCTGTTGTACAAGATCTCTGTAGGCCAAGAATGAGCACCTTTCGTTGACAGAAGAAAACACCCCAGGGATGAATGAATGAATCCCTAGGCTACTGGAATCCTATACCAGCTGAACTAATAAAAGTCTTCAGGGGGCTTTTTTTTTTTTTTGGCATTCTATAGAATTGCATAATAAAGTAAATGTTTAAGGTGGTAACATCTATTGGAGTTATTCCTACCGGAAAGGGTTCATCTGGAAAGGAGGCTGAAAGAATTAAGAATTTTTTAAAGTAGAGATTACTATTCTGCCCCCCCCCCGGTCAAAACGGGCAATTCAGTCTTTGTGAATGAGTACAGAAAACATTTTGCTGCCTTTCGTGTACCGATATGTCAAAGAGCTTTTGGAGCAAGCCGCCCAAGAAGCGACTTGCTCTGAAAAAAATATTTGTCCCTGCCAAGTAGCTTAGGATAATTAGATGACGGGGGGGGGGGGAATTGCAGCAATATTTTATATTTGTAATTCAGTTTTCCTTGTGGTTTGTTTGTTTTTAAACTTAGAATTTTTCTCTTGCCAAAAGTGCATCTTCATATGGTTACCTGTAGGAACATCCTTGTGATGCTTCTGAATTAGGGTCTGGAAAAAGTAAATCTAAAATACTTTCATTCTAAAGGTAAGTCCAGCTCCACTTAAAGCAGTGAAGAGTTTTGACTGCCACGGAAGGCATCTTTCACCATGAAGTGACACTTCTGCAATGGACAAATGGGGTTTGTGCACCTAACTGGGATTGGATTCCAGTGGGCCAAACCTGCCTTTCTCTGGATTGCGCTTGCAACCTATGCATGCTCATTCTCATAAATGCCATTGTCTTCAGTGAGGGTTTATTTATGAGTGAACATACCTGTGGATGGGCTTTTAAGTATGAACCAAATGGAATAAAAATGGCTGACTTCCCATCCAGCCTCAAATTCCCATTTGAGAATGAACCAAAAATGGCTTTGCCTCCCATTAATAAAGATAACCTCTTATTACCCTTGCCGAATGTTATATATCAATCCAGGGATCACATACCCCTTACCTCATTCTTTGCAAGCTATGCAGAAAATGACATTTAGAAGTTCATCTACCACTCTTCCCTTGTAGCTCATTTCAGCCAAAATCTTTGTCTGATCACTGTTAGAGACAGAATGCTTGATGAGATCTGCTTCGTATAATCCAGCAAGGCCATTATTATGTTCTTATAATAATATCTGGGATGGAGGGGGGTGGGGGTAACCTGTGAATAATTTGATCCCTGAATGACAGCTGCTTTCAGATTTTGTTTTAAAGCAAAAGGGGGATAAAAAGTTCCTAAATGAGTTCTGTCTTCAAGGTGCTAGCATGTTCCAGACATACAGATGCCTAGAACAGTATGGAATCTCCTGATAATATTACCCAATCCGTTGCTACTTCCTATATGCTTCTCTTACCCAAACTTATTGCAGTGCACAATATTGGAATGCAGAGGTGCAATCCTATGCATGTTTGGACAGAAAAAAGTTCTACAACTCCCAGCATGGCTGGCTGGGGCATGCTGAGAGTTGTAGGACTTTTTCTGTCCAGACATGCACAGGATTGTGCCCTTTATCTGTCATCCCCTGTGGTCCCTCATTCTGGTACAGTATGTTGGGCTCTGGAATGCCAGGTGGTTCAAACTGGTCTAACCGTCCTCTTTAAAAGATGCTGTCGGGAACGGACTTAAAAGTTCTTGCTGCCTTTTGGTTTCCACTTGTTCTTTGATCTCTTTTCTTTATCTCTCCCCCCCCTTTTTTTTTTTACTGTTGGCCATTTTTAACTTATGCAAAGAATGGTATACTTTCACAGGCTGCGTGCTCCTGGAGATCTTTGGCAGGAGTCTCTTCTTGCATGCAGCTGGGGAGGGAGCAGCATCTGCATGCAGTAGGGTTGGCTGCTTTTGGGAATCCAGTTGTCTTGAGTGCGTGTGTGTGTGTGTGTGTGTGTGTTTTCTCCAGAAATAAAGATGGCAGAACTTGTTGCATATCCTTTGTCTTCCATATCTCCATGTGTGGTAACGTCTTGCACTGCAAATGAAAGACCACAGCGCTCTCTCTCGCTCTCTCTCTTTAGCTATAGAATCGAAAGCCACCTTCACCCGTATCAAAATTTGTGTTGCTTCGCCTACCCCTGCATTATTTATTCATTCTTTCAGGCCATCCATGGGCCCAAGTAATAAACTCTGTACTAATTTTCAGAAACTTGCTAGGCTGGCCATCTTGAGGCAAAGTGTGACCAGGTGCATCCCTATTAACAAGCCACCAATGAGCATATATGAGCGGGAGGTGGCGGCCACCCTCTTACCCCTTCAGCTGTTCCATCATGCTTGCAGTCTGCATGGCTCGCTGTATGGTAAGATATGTAGATCGCCTGTATAGAATGGCCTTTAGTTTGCACAATGCAATTACTGGGGGGGGGGGGGGGTCCTGGCCTCAGTCACCACCAAACCCATGCACTCATGTCCCCAAGGGATGCATAGGGAGGGGTCACTGCAGCCCCTGACCCCAAACAGGTTGCCCACCCCTGGCCTAGATGAACATTGGCCTTGAAACTGGGAAACATCCATTCTAATGCCACTTTGGACATGATCTCCAATTGGTGGCTTCTGCAGAGGAAATGGTAAGCACTGGAAAGCCCTTGGAACTTCACACAAGGTTAGCAGAGAAAGATATGGGCTAGCTAGAGCATCAGCCTTCCCCAACCTGATGCCCTCCAGATGTTTGGCCATGGAAGCTAGGCCACGAAAAAGGGTGGCAGCTCATTGTGTTGACAGTGGATATCATAAAGACTTAAGTGTACCACTGAGTCTTAATCAGTACTGTCATGTAGGCCATATCAATATCTTTTTGCTTTCAGCAAAATGCAAATATTTAATAGGTGCCTTGATTTTCCTCTCCTCATTCACGTGGCTCACGAGCAGAGGCAGGTGATCCAGTACCACACCATGTCAGGAAGTTCTGCTGGGCAAACCCTATTAAAGTGAATAGGACCTAGGCAAGAGCTCCTGCCCAGATCTCAGCCCTTTCAAGAGGGCTTGTGGAAGTGCTGTCATAGGGATGGAGGGATATCCATTCTGTCACAGATTGTCGGGCATCTTTCATTCTGTTGTCCGCTTATTGACAGAATTGGGGGGGGGGGGTTATGGATGTATGAGAATTTTGTTCCATTTACGCTAATGTGCATTAGTGCAAGAACATATTAGCACTGATACACATTAGCACAAGGGTGAATCGGTGCAAATTCCCCTAAAATGTTTTTTTAAAAAAAACAGGTCCATAAGTTCACAGAATCCATGCAACCCAGAAAAAGCCATTCCGCTGCAAAATCTGCAGGACAGATTCACAGAACTCCAAATGCATTTGAATCCTTTGTGGATTTCTACAACATCCCTACGTGTCTTGCGGATGATGGCACAGGTTTGCTGCTTTTGGAATATAGCAAGGGAAGATAAAGCTAGCAAGAGGGAGAGAAACAGGGAAAGGCAGAATTCAAAATGTATCCCCCATTTTATTTATAAAACTGGGGGAAACCTGTCCCTTTTTTTTTTAACCATCTCACAGCCCCCACAGCCCCCAAAAATGTCACCTGCTCCGATTTTGATCTCTGGTGCAAAATGATGTATCTCCACTAGAGGTCCTCAGTCCTTCATAAGGTCCACTGGATGAATTTCAAAGTAATGCCCCTTCGGGCAAGCAGGAGAAAAGAACTCCATTTTAAAGGCGGATGTATTTTTTATCACTCAGAAAATGTGACATGGTCAAAGGCTTGTTAGTGAGCAAGGGCAGGAGGTCACTCATTTTGTCTCTGATTCTCGCCCCCTTCCTATCATCTGTACTAAGAAATCAAGAAAGATGTGGTGTTATGAGCTTGCTGCTGAGAGGAATGGGTGGGGGTGGGGGGGATTAGTTGATTGCAGACTTAAAATGCAGCTCCTTCAAGGAGTGTGATATAGTTACAAAACTACAAAGGTTTGTCCATGTTTGGTATCCTGTAAATTCATACTCCAGTTATTTCATTGGTGGTTTTAGTGATGCACAATGTGGTACAGTATGCATGCATCTCAGTATATAGGTACATCTTCCTTCCTTGCATGAGCCTCGGGGGGGGGGGGGGGATAGGTTCTTGCCCTTTCCCAATTTTGTGGTAGCAGCTCATGCTCTGACACTCCACGCACCCAGCTGCTGCCGCCATTTCAAATACCAGATCTGCTCCCCACCCCCACTAATATATTTTTATTTTAGTCAACAGAGCCTGTTTTAAATGAAAGTGCCATTTTGAAACCAGACATACATGGAAGCTAGAAGTTCTCTTTGAATTTACATCACCTAATCTAGGGTTACCACCATCTTCACAACATTATAAGGGCACGGAAATGTTGTCATCACATACCCTGGATAGAAAGGGATTTTTTTTAAGGGTGAAAAATAAAATGGAACTGTTTGCTGCATGTTTTACATACTCTATGATAGCAAGAGAAGTATACAAAGTATGGCAACACATGTATTAACACTGCACTTGTTGAAGGCTCAGCTTCACTTCTGAGGATGGTGCTTCCTTTCAGAGTGCATCTATTCTTCTTTAATGTTATGTACTTATTTAGATATTTTTATTTACCCTTCCAGTTCCACAGTGGAACCCCGAAGCTAGCTCACGATCCTCCTGAACCAAAAACTAAAATTTAAAAGCAGAAACATTCAAACAAAAAAGAGCATATTTATATAAATACTTTTGACCTTCACAATATTCCAACGGCAGGGAAGAGTGCCGACTGACTTTTGAGTAATCTTTCACTTAAAAACAGTGTCAATGTCCTGGATTCCCCCCCCCCATACACAATGCAATGGTTCAAATATGGACTAGTAGGTCCAATTACAGCTATGAAAGGATTGTTGTCTGCTTTAGTAGTAAGACATATCCTGGTCGCTTTGCTCACCTGATAAATGAGGCAAACACAGCTGCACTTACGTTGATTTCAAAGGGATTTATTTATGTACACTTAAGTGCTTTCTCTGCCATGCATATTGCCATTTTGGGTTTATGCTAGACAAGATGGGTAAAATTTGCTTAGAACAAAGTGGCAGCTTTTTGCATACATGACTAAGTGGCCAAGGACTTACAAAAGGCAAGGATATGATTTGGTCACAAAGTTCACGTAAATTACAAAATCAAATGAAGTGCAGGAAGTTCTTGAAGGGGGCATAAAAACTGAAACCATCTCTGTGCTTGCCTTTAGAACATTTATCATCATTATTAAGCACTTCTTCTACCAATACCGCATTTGAATGCTATAGCTTCCTTATTGTACAAGGAAGGTACAATTTCTCCCAGCACAGTTCTCTGGTGACAGCCTAGGATTTCATGGATTTCATAGATCACAGAGTTAGAAGGAGCCTACAAGGCTATTGAGTCCAACCCCCTGCTCAATGCAGGAAACTAGAGGAGGGGTCTCCCATCCAAGTAATAACCAGGCTTGCCTTGAGCTTTCCATGCTCAGACAAGCTGAGCCAGCATAAGCCACAGGCCTGTAACTGATGTTAAATGCTAGAACAATGATGGGGGGGCTGGCCCAGAGGGGCTCCCCATCTGCCCTGCCAGCTTCTCTCCCAGGCTCCAAAAGGCTGGTCACTTTCTCCATGCAAACAGAGGTGATCACAAATCCTGATGAAGGCAGGGGGAGAGGAGCGGGGGGGGGGCTGACCTCTGGTCCCCAGGAGTGTCAATCTGGTCCCTGCGACTAGAACAGGTTCACACTCCTGTTGTACAAGATCTCTGTAGGCCAAGAATGAGCACCTTTCGTTGACAGAAGAAAACACCCCAGGGATGAATGAATGAATCCCTAGGCTACTGGAATCCTATACCAGCTGAACTAATAAAAGTCTTCAGGGGGCTTTTTTTTTTTTTTTGGCATTCTATAGAATTGCATAATAAAGTAAATGTTTAAGGTGGTAACATCTATTGGAGTTATTCCTACCGGAAAGGGTTCATCTGGAAAGGAGGCTGAAAGAACGATTGGATGCAAATTTGAGATCTGACAAATGGGCTGATTTGCAAGTTTCACATCAAAAACATGCTTCACACAGAGTGGGTTTGAATATCACCATGGTTTATCATGATGGAAATGAGCTCCAGAAAGGCTTGGGGCTTGTGTGTGTTCCCAGCCAGCCAGCCAGCCAGCCACCCTTGGCCTAGCCACAAGGAGTTCAGAAGCATTTGCTTTCATTTTGATTAATCACAGCTTGTCATACAGATGGATTATGAAGCAGGTTTATTTCAAGAATTGTAATTAAGATTAGCCACAGTTTAGAGTTCAGATGTAACACCAAACTGCAGTTAATCAGAAATGGACGTGAACACTTCCAGTCTCACCCTTGTAGCCGCACAGGAGGAAGAGAGGGGAGTGCTGGAGTCTAAGGCTCACTGCTGCTCATTCCCATCGTAATGCGCTATAGTTTACCCAAACTGACTCACAGCTCTGCACATGATCTGTCCAATTAAGCGAGGGTACAAGGATAGTGTGGGGAAGTACGGTATATTATGTGACCTGTTGGCCTATGGGAACCTTCCCCAACCTGGTGCCTTCCAAATGCGTTGGACTGCAACTCCCATCATTCCCAGCTGGTGATGATGGGAGTTGCAGTCCAACGCATCTTGAGGGCACCAGCTTGAAGAAGGCTGCTCTGTGGCTATGATGTCATTACAATTCTATTATCACACTGGCTCTAAAAAGCATTGCCATGATCACGTTTACCACAGTGGCAACGAGGAGCATTGGCTTATGCACTGGCTCGTTTCTCCTTAGGCACTGCCCTGCTGGACCAGACCAAAGGCCTATCTAATCCAGCATGCCGTTTCTCACAGTGGTCAACTAGATGCTTCTGGGAAGCCCACCCGCAGGTCATGAGTGCAACAGCGCCTTCCCACTCATGTTTGCCACCAAGGCATGCTGCCTCTGATACGGAAGGTACTATATAGCCATCATGACTAGCAGGGCCGGCGCTACCGCTAGGCCAACTAGGCGGCTGCCTAGGGCGCATGCTAAGGGGGCAAAGAAATGCCCCGCTCCTGCGCCTTCCTTCATTCCTGGGCCACAGAGGCCGGCAGCAGCAGCAGCAGCAGCAGCAGCAGCAGCAGCAGCAGCAGGAGGAAGCTTGCTCGCTCGGCCGACTCTTCCTCGCTGCCGCCGCGGAGCCCGGATCTGTCGGCGAGGTGGCCGGGTGGGGCAGCCGCGGAGACGCCATGGGCAACAAAAAGCCGTGTCTTAGACCGGTGGGGAAGGCCTCGCCCCTCCCCTCCCCTCCCCCGGACGCGCACCCGCAGCTCCGCCGGGCAGAGGCAGCCGCGCCAGGAGCAGCAGCAGCAGCAGAAGAGGAGCGTGGCGGGCAGCCGGCCTCCCGCTCCTCCCCGCCGGCAGCGCATCCCCAAGGAGTGAGTGGGCACCCGGGCTAAGCTAGACGCCCCCGGCCGTGCCCGCCTCCCCCCCGCGAGAGCCCAGCGCGCTCTCCGCAGCTCCGCCGCCCCCTCCTAAAAACTTTTCCAAAGGAGAACTTTGGGGGGGGGCGCTGGGCGAGCAGGCGTTTCCCAGGCCTGGCTGCTTTGCTCCGGAGCCCCCCCCCCTGGAGGGAGGGAGGACGGGATCAAGTGGGAAGGGGGGGCGCTAAATATTTGATGTTGCCTTGGGCGCCAAACTGCCTTGCACCGGTCCTGATGACTAGTAGCCATTGATAGCCTTATCCTCCAGGAATTTGTCTAATCCCTCTTCTAAGCCATCCAAGTTGGTGGCTATCACATTCACTACATCTTGTGGAATTGAATTCCACAGTTTAACTATGTTCTGTGTGAAGAAGTAATTCCTTTTATCTGTCCTGAATCTTCCACCATTCAGCTTCACCAGATGACCCAAGTTGCAGTATTATGAGGGGGGAGAAAACACTGCTCCCTAGCCACTTTCTGCAAAACATGCACACTTATTCCTGTATAATGTCACCCTGTAATCTTTTTTTTCTAAACTGAAAAAGCTTCAGACATTGTAACTTAGGGAGCAAACCTATGGCTCCTTGTCTGAGGGTCCATAAGATGGGTTCCCCCCCCTCTGAGGTTGGAGAAAGTGTTCTGACCTTGGAAGGGGGAATCGGAGATCCGAGCCCACTCCCCCACCCCCTCACGGCCAGCACGGAAAGAACCATGCTGGCTGGCCCCCGAGGCCCCCAGAGAGGGGGAAAGGGGGGCATTCCGGTGAACAAAGAGGAGACCAGAGAGGCCAGAATACAAGCTAGGCTGAGCCCCTCCCCCTCTAAAGCACCATCACTAGACAGGCCAAAAACACAATGATCAGAAGTCGAGGAGGCAAAGATCACCGCTGCTCCTCCCACCCTGCTGACTTCAGCCTGGCAGGGCACTGGAGACACGGCGGGCACCTCCGAGTCTGGAAGCATGGATTGCATGGCATCTGTTTGCATATGTGAAGAAGCCAACATTCTGTGAATTACTGACACAATTTCATAGCCCAGCTGATAAATTAATTCTTCTAAATTTATGACCAAATTCGGCATGCAGGGGTGTGTGTGTGTGTGTGTTTGTGTTTATTTGATCTTCAAGCCTTTTGAATTTCTCCCTTTGTTTCTGGAACAAATTATAATGTGAACTGTTGGGCAGGTGGACCTGAGGAGCTGTCTGCCAGGCCCAGAAGTAAAGGCCCCTCCTCCATGACAGAACTGGGGCGGGGCGCGGTGGGGGGGGAGAGAACACAACCTCACTGCTGGTTGGGACTGTTGGGACTTGTCATTTAGAAGTAGGCAGTTAATCTGAGAGAAAGCGAGAAGGTAGTGGATTCGATTTAAGCCTGTGTTTGTCTCTCTAACACACACACAGTTCTACTACCCTCTAAAATAACCCCAGGGTTGGGGTTCCTGTAGCTAGAGATGGTTGCAAGTTTATTTCTGAGTATGTTTGACATTTGGAACCCCTGCTTGCTTTTTTGCCTATGAATAAATAAGCCCATTTTTTAATATTCCATGGATCCTGTTATGTGATTTTAGAGATTCCTTCCTCACAGACTTCCCCCAGGATTATTTATCCTCGACCCGAATTACCATGTCCTAAGCCTGCGGACAAGGACTGTCTTGTTAATTGTTGTAAACCGCCCAGAGAGCTTCGGCTATTGGGCGGTATAAAAATGAAATTAAATAAATAAATAAATGGTCGACATTTATATACTGCCTTTTTGCTAAAAAGCCATCAAGGCAGTGAGCAACAATTTAAAACAATAAAACCGTAATACAATAACTATTTTTTAAAAACCAGTAGAACTTTAAAAAGAGTAGAACATTAAAACAGCTACATTAAAACTACTACATAATTTAAAAGGCTAAGCCTGCACACATACCTAGGAGTAAGCCCCACTGAACTCAATGGTACTTCTGAGTAGACATGCCTAGGATTGCCCTGTAAGTTAAAAATAGGTGTCTTCACTCCCTTTCTAAAAGCCCCAAGAGTGGCCCACCCAGCCAGGAAAATATGGCAAATGGGGAGTCATGGCAGTAATACTAGTTGAACAGACCTTGGGTATAATGGGTTGTTTATTGCTATTAGAGAGCCTCCTAATTCATAGGGAGGTGGGACATATCACAGTTTCCTTTATTTCCTTCTTGCAGGAATGGAGTTTTACATCGCCAGCACATGATGTCAGCCAATAAACTGGATAAAGTGTACAACAGAGAGTGGGGAGGAATAAACTACAGAATATTTTTCCATGTCACAATGAGGAAATAAAATTCCATTTTAGTCCATTTGTTTACTCTTAGGCAGCTTAATCTAAAATGTGGTTAGGTTGGGGTATAAACCTGTAAGCCAGTGTTTGAAGTCAATAAGACAAAACCACCCCAGAACTAGCTACGATGGCTTAATTGGGTAGGGACTTCCAGAGGGATAGGAGGCACTGTTGCAGCAAAAGCAGGAAAGTCTTGTGGCACCTTAATGACTTGGTTATAATGACTATTTATTATATTCATATTTTATAATGGCATGAGCTTTCAGGAACTAGAGTCCACCTCATCAGATGCAGGGAGTATTATCCTAAGTTGGCAGGTATATGCCTAAGGTGGGAGGGGGAAACTGTAAACACCGAGGTCACTACTTTCAATTCCCGCCCTCTGCTTCCTCCAATTCTGCACTTCATGCATCTGATGAAGTGGACTCTGGTCTAAAAAAAAAAGTTTATGCCCTAATAAATGCGTCAGTCGTTAAGGTGCACCAGGACTCTGCTATTTCAACTGGGCAGCTGGTTTATGCAAATCATTCTGTAATTCATTCAGTTTCACACTCACACAGTAACAGAAGGGTGTGTTCTCCCCACACACACACACACACACACAATTACTTATCAATGCCATTTCCCTGTTATATTTTCACTCCTAGCATTATGGTGTTACCTTGTAATCAGTGCAAACAGACATTTAAAAGGCAAGAATAGTCCTACCAGGTAAAAAAGGAGATAAGGAGAAGAAATGCAATGGCTTGTAAACTAATGGAGCTATGAGTGAGTGAACACCTAAGGGCACTTACAACTGATGCCTGGATAAGAGGGTCACAAACTTACCAGGAAGTCAAGGGCACAGCGGCTGGAGGTGATCACAGGGTGGCATTTTCTGCAGTGCAGAAAGAGGCTGTGGTGTGGTGTGGTTCCACCTAATTAACAGGTGACTGAATTGCTGCCTGTAATAGAGACTCAAAGCTGTACTCTGATGAATTTGATGTGCCAGTTGGCAAGATCTGATCCAAGCAATTCTGGTGGGTTTGTACTCATTATTAATATACATATACAGGTCATTTTAGCACAAGGCTCAAGGAAGACAATGTTTTATAAAAGTGGAAGACCGCCAACCTGGTCTTCTGCGCGGGTTCAATACTAAGGGGGTAGCGAGTCCTGGGGGCGGGCCTTCTCCGAGGTCCCCCAGCGACTATCACCCTTAGCCTAGAACAAAGGGATAACTTATAGCCACAAAAGTATCTTTTATAAAACAAGTTTATTTACAAAATGACCTTCACAAACCCAGACACACGCCAGCAATACAGCTTATCAGTACAGCACAAAGTAGCAAGCAAGAAGTCTCAAGGACACCGTGATTTCAGGGCTCTCAGCTAGTTAGTTCAGCTCGGGCTCCAGCAGAGGCCCGGTCAACCGCATGCTGCTAGCTGGGTTCCCGGCGGAGGTCCGGTCTACCCAAGCAGCTAGCTGGGTTCCCAGCGGAGGTCCGGTCTACCCAAGCGGCTAGTGAGTGATTTCAGCTTGGTTGCCCGGGGGTCCGGTCAACCCAAGCGGCCAGTGATTTCAGCTTGGTTTCCCGGGGGTCCGGTCAACCCAAGCGGCCAGTGATTTCAGCTTGGTTTCCTGGGGGTCCGGTCAACCCAAGCGGCCAGTGATTTCAGCTAGCTGGAGCACGCCGGGTGCTGCTACCCGGGGTTGCAGATCCCTTCGTTCCCTTACCCCAAGCATGGGGCAAGACTGCTGATCAGGTCCAACAACTCAGTTCCCTTGCGCAGGGTATTTTATACCTTGGGTTTCAGGTAGCCCCTCCCTCTGCAATCAGGTGGGTGGCCAATCAGGTGGGTTGCCACCCTCCTCAGGTGGGCAGCCAATCAGGTGGGTTGCCACCCTCCTCAGGTGGGTGGTCAATCAGGTGGGTTGCCACCCTCTTCAGGTGGGCGGCCAATCAGGTGGGTTGCCACCCTCCTCAGGTGGGTGGGGTCCCTTTGAAGCCACCTGCTTAATGGTCCCATCCTGTGGTGTTGAATGGCCCTTTCTTATGGATGCCGAAATGTCTGCTCTGCCAAGGTATTCAAGTCTTATGTAGATGGGGCTGATATACGAGAGCATTGACGAACCTGGGGATGTTTCCTGCCTTCCCCCCTGGGGTGATTCTATGCAGATGTTGTTTGTCCCCGTTGGTCTCTGTGGAGACTGGCTGTCTCTCCCACCTGGGTCTCCTTCCCCCCTCCTTGGTGAGTGTGTGTGTGTCAGAAAGGGGTTTTAGGTTGGCTTTCTCCACATCTCCCCCCCGGGGAAAAGATGGCATTGGGGTCCCACACCCCAATTTCCCATCGACTTGCCCATCACCTGAGAAAGCCCGGGAGAGTGCATCAGCCAAGACATTGTCCTTACCCTTGATGTGCTCAATTTCGAAGTCAAAGTCTTGCAACGCCAGACTCCACCGTAGGAGTTTTTGGTTGTTGCCCTTGACTCTATCTAACCAGCGCAGGGGGGAATGGTCAGTCTGCAGGCGGAACCGTCTCCCCCAGAGGTAGGGGCGCAACTTGGTGATGGCCCACACTTGGTGATGGCCCTGGCCCACCACGGCCAGGCACTCCTTCTCAATGGTGGCAAGACTACGTTCTCTGGGCAGGAGCTTCTTGCTCAGGTAGGCAACGGGGCGCAGCCCTTCTCCCACCTTCTCCTGTAACAACACCGCCCCCATCCCGGCCTCAGAGGCATCCGTCTGTAGAACGAAGGGGGATTCGAAGTCTGGGGCTTGCAGAATGGGAGCTGCCGTGAGGCAGGCTTTTAACCCGTCGAAAGCGGTCTGGCAAGCCGCGGTCCACTGGACCCTGTTCGGGTGGCGCTTCTTACAAAGATCAGTCAGAGGGGCTGCTAGCTGACTGAAGTGTGGCACAAACTTCCGATAGTACCCTGCAAGTCCCAGAAAAGCCTGCACCTGTTTTTTGGTTGCGGGTTGGGGCCATTTCTGAACCGACTCGATCTTAGCTTCCATGGCTTTGATGCTCCCCCCTCCGACGCGATGTCCAAGGTACTCAACCTCCCCTAGCCCCACCTGGCACTTCTTTGCTTTCACCGTCAACCCAGCGTCCCGGATCCGCTGGAAGACCCGCCGGACATGCTGCAGATGCTGCTCCCAAGTGGAGCTAAAGATAGCTATGTCGTCCAGATAGGCGCAGGCAAATTCTCCCAACCCGTTCAGCATTCCATTCACCAGCCTCTGAAAGGTTGCCGGACCATTCCGGACTCCGAAGGGAAGAGTGGTGAACTGGAATAAACCCAGGTGTGTGACAAAGGCAGACTTGAGCGCAGCATCCGCGTCCAGCGGAACTTGCCAATAGCCCTTGGTGAGGTCTAGGGTGGTAATGTACTTGGCCCTCCCTAGCTTCTCCAGCAAGACATCCATGTTGGGGATGGGGTAGGGGTCAGGGACGGTCACCTTGTTGATTTTCCGATAGTCCACACAGAACCGCACCCCCCCATCCTTTTTGGCCACCAGGACAATCGGGGAGGACCATGGGCTAGAACTAGGGACGATCACCCCTAGGTCTAACATGGCTTTGACCTCCTCAGCAATGACTTGAGCATGGGGTCCCACCGCCCGGTATGGCAGAGATTGCAGAGGGGGGCTGTCACCCGTTTGAATGGTGTGCTGGATGAGTGGGGTCCGCCCGGGGCGGTCTGAGAACATGGTCCCAAATTCATCCAGCACCCGCTTCATTTGCTCGCTGAGCCTCGGACAGGGCGGGTGACAGTGAGATTTCTTCCATTCCCCCACCATCCCCCCATTCTCCCAACAGATCCCCATCAGCGAAATCCTTATCATTATGTTCCTTCACACAGCCCAGTCCCGCACCCCGGTCTACATACAATTTCAACATGTTCACATGAAACACTTTACATTTTCCAGGAGTCCCAGCACAGAGTATTTTGTAGTTGACTGGTCCAAGTTTCTCAACTACAGTCCCTGGACCCTCCCACTTAAGACACAGCTTGTCCGTTTTGAGGGTACGCAGAACCAGCACTTTATCACCCACCTCAAAAGTCCGGGCTACTGCGGTTCTATCATACAGCTCCTTTTGCCGCTGCTGGGCTGCCTTCAGATGCTGTTGGGCGGCTTCTCGAACGCTGTGGAGGGTGTCCCGTAGCCGCCGCAGAAAAGTGTGAACCGGCACGGGCGAACTGCCGGCAGCCCCCTCCCACTCCTCCCGCAACAGAGCCAAGGGCCCCCGTAGTTCTCTGCCAAACATCAGTTCATTCGGGGAAAACCCGAGGCTTTCCTGCGGAGCATCTCGGTAGGCAAAGAGGAGGGAGGGTAGGGCTTGGTCCCAAGTTCCCGGGTGACGGCTAGCGTACGCCCGGATCATTTTCCCCAAAGTCTGGTTGAAGCGTTCAACCAGTCTGTTGGTCTCGTGGTGGTAAGGCACCGAAGTTACATGGTCAACCCTCCCCAGGTCCCACATCTTCTGGAACAGTTTAGACATGAACCCGGTGCCGCAGTCCGACACGACCGTGCGGGGCATTCCTAAGCGGGCAAAGAGAGAGAGCAGAGTCTTAGCCAGGCTGGCTGCAGAGATGGAGGCGAGCGCAAAAGCCTCCGCGTAGTGGGTGGCAAAGTCCACTACCGTCAGTACAAACTTTTTCCCCGTCCCCACCACTGGAAAAGGCTGAAAGGTAGCTCTTGGGTGATCGCGATTGTGTCCCACTCGCTGGCACACATCGCAGGACCGACAGTAAGCCTTAATGTCGGAGGTGATCATGGGCCAGTAGAACCCCTCTGTAATTCGAGCTTGGGTCCGCTTTTGCCCCAGGTGTCCTCCCCATGCCACGTCGTGGGCGAGGTGCAACACGGCGCGGCGGTACCGTTGGGGAACCACCAGTTGCCTCTGCTTGCGCCCCGGTGCCCCTTCCCCCTTTGGCTCGAACTCCCGGTACAAAGTTCCATTGTCCCAGATAAATCTTTCCGTGGCAAGGGATACCCTGGGGTCTTGGTTGGCCAGGGCGCGACACTCTCGCAGGGATGGGTCCAGCCGCTGGGCTTCCTTGAATTGGGCTTGTGTCCCAAAGTCTTTAGCCATCTGAGCAAACCCTTCGTCCTTCGGGGGCTCCGCTATGGCCTGGTTTTCCCCGGGGTGCCCCGCAGGGGGTGGGGTCACCCCGGGTGGTGGAGGGGGCACGGGCTTAGGCTTTGGGACCGGTGCGGTTACGGGCGGCCCCCCTCGCCTTGCCTGTCCCCGGGTGACGACCCCCATCTTAGCTTTGGCCACCCGGAACGCGAGGTCGTTCCCGATGATGATGCCCCACTCCTTTTGGCGATGGATGATTACGTCCAACTCTCCTTCCCACCCCTGGTACTTGATCCGGACCCGGGCGATGGGGACGGTGATGTCGGGGGAGTTATAGGGTTTGATCGTACACGTACGTCCTGACAAAAGTTGGGACCTCTCTACGCGGTCCCGGGGCAGAGCCGTTACATCTGCCCCAGTGTCCCTATACCCCACCTGGGGAACATTATTGATATAGATGGACTCACAGAATTGCTTGCGGCTCCATCTCAGCTGGTCCGGGGAGGCGATGCGATACAGCGATGCACGGGGTTCAGGACGGTAGGAATCCCAATCCTGGAGTTCCTCCTCGGCACCGCGATCCTCGGGGATGCTTGCATGGAGGGAGAGGACCGACCGTCGCTCGTCGTCGCTGTCGTTGTCCTGAGCGGCTGCAGCACCCGCGACGCGTCCTACTTTCCTCGGTGAGGGACGGGCATCCCGGTTCTTGGGTTGGAGCTTGGGGCAATCCCGCCGCAGGTGTCCCATCTCGTTACAGTGGAAGCAGGCCCCAGACCGAGGGTTTTGGTTCCCCTTGGTCCGAGGGGCCTCCCCACGCCGTCGGGGCAGGCCCTTTTCCGGCTCCGGGTTCTTCTCTGCCACGGCTGCGGAACTTCCCTTGGTGGATGGGGCCGTCCGGTATAGCCCCATCTCGTCAGCCATGATCCCCGCCACCTCACAGGTACGGGGCTTCTGATCCCTCACGACAGCGGCCAGCTCCTTCGGGATGGTGGTGAAGAACTGCTCCATGGCGATCAGCTCGACAACTTCCTTCAGGGTGGAGGCCCGGGAAGCCTCCACCCAGGACTCGCAGACGTGCCCATGCCACGTGGGTGGTCCCAGGGGAAGGTTTACCCTCTCGAAATCTTCGCCGGCAATGTTCGGCGGAGAGGGCGAAGTGTTGTCTGACCGCTGCCTTGAACGCCTCGTAGCTTGCCGGGGTCTTCCGCAGATGAGCCCCGAGGAGGTCAGCCAGGTCCCCACTGACCTGGGTTCACAGGGCGGACAACCGCAAGTTGTCGGGGACCCGCTGCTCCTGGCACGCCATTTCAAAAATGTGCAAAAACATCAGGACATCCTGCCCTGGCTTGTAGTAGGGGAACGCCTTGCGGTCCCACGATGGAGGGGGAGGAGCGGAGGGGACAATCGGGGAAGTTTTTCCCGCCTCAAGCTGCATCTTGGCCAGCTCCATCTGCATCCGGATCATTTCGCGCTCGTGGGCCATCCTCTCCCGCTCGTGTGCCATCCAGTCCGAGGGAAGCTCGAAGGGCCCCAGGGGCTCCAGGGGAGCGGGGTCCTCGGTCCACACATCCTCTCTCCCATCTGTCGGAACGGGGATAGGGCGGCCCCTGGGTCGGGCACCCAGCCCCAGACTTGCCAGCAGCTCCCTCTGCCGCTCCGTCTGCCGGATCAGCGCCGCCAACCCCGGGGTGATGGGGGTTGCGGGCAGGGGCCGCCGTGGCTCGGCTCCCCCAGTGGCTCCGTCAGGCTCTGGGTCGCCCATGGTGATCCTTAGGCTCTTGCTACTTTGGGTCTGGGAGATATTCTGGGCTAATAAGTTATCCCACCGCTGCCACCAAGTGGAAGACCGCCAACCTGGTCTTCTGCGCGGGTTCAATACTAAGGGGGTAGCGAGTCCTGGGGGTGGGCCTTCTCCGAGGTCCCCCAGCGACTATCACCCTTAGCCTAGAACAAAGGGATAACTTATAGCCACAAAAGTATCTTTTATAAAACAAGTTTATTTACAAAATGACCTTCACAAACCCAGACACACGCCAGCAATACAGCTTATCAGTACAGCACAAAGTAGCAAGCAAGAAGTCTCAAGGACACCGTGATTTCAGGGCTCTCAGCTAGTTAGTTCAGCTCGGGCTCCAGCAGAGGCCCGGTCAACCGCATGCTGCTAGCTGGGTTCCCGGCGGAGGTCCGGTCTACCCAAGCAGCTAGCTGGGTTCCCGGCGGAGGTCCGGTCTACCCAAGCGGCTAGTGAGTGATTTCAGCTTGGTTTCCCGGGGGTCCGGTCAACCCAAGCGGCCAGTGATTTCAGCTTGGTTTCCCGGGGGTCCGGTCAACCCAAGCGGCCAGTGATTTCAGTTTGGTTTCCTGGGGGTCCGGTCAACCCAAGCGGCCAGTGATTTCAGCTAGCTGGAGCACGCCGGGTGCTGCTACCCGGGGTTGCAGATCCCTTCGTTCCCTTACCCCAAGCATGGGGCAAGACTGCTGATCAGGTCCAACAACTCAGTTCCCTTGCGCAGGGTATTTTATACCTTGGGTTTCAGGTAGCCCCTCCCTCTGCAATCAGGTGGGTGGCCAATCAGGTGGGTTGCCACCCTCCTCAGGTGGGCAGCCAATCAGGTGGGTTGCCACCCTCCTCAGGTGGGTGGTCAATCAGGTGGGTTGCCACCCTCCTCAGGTGGGCGGCCAATCAGGTGGGTTGCCACCCTCCTCAGGTGGGTGGGGTCCCTTTGAAGCCACCTGCTTAATGGTCCCATCCTGTGGTGTTGAATGGCCCTTTCTTATGGATGCCGAAATGTCTGCTCTGCCAAGGTATTCAAGTCTTATGTAGATGGGGCTGATATACGAGAGCATTGACGAACCTGGGGATGTTTCCTGCCTTCCCCCCTGGGGTGATTCTATGCAGATGTTGTTTGTCCCCGTTGGTCTCTGTGGAGACTGGCTGTCTCTCCCACCTGGGTCTCCTTCCCCCCTCCTTGGTGAGTGTGTGTGTGTCAGAAAGGGGTTTTAGGTTGGCTTTCTCCACAATAAATAAATGAAAACAAGCTTGTCTGAGCGTAGAAAGCTAAGCAGGGTCAGGCCTGGTTGTTACTTGGATGGGAGACCCCTCCTCTAGTTTCCTGCATTGAGCAGGGGGTTGGACTCGATAGCCTTGTAGGCCCCTTCCAACTCTATGATCTATGAAATCTATGAAACTACACTAGAAACTCCAACACGCACAACTAAAACAGGCCCAAAGTATTCTTAATCCTAGTGCAAATAGGTCTTCCATTACTTCTAGAAAATAGTGGGCTTGTTAGCACAATTGCAGCATGGTTAACAAGCCACAGTGGCTTGTTAATCCTGCCACGCATGCCAGTTAGATTTCACCGATTACCCTTGCCAGCGCAGCTTGCCATGCTGTCCAAACCAGGGTGGCATGGCTTGTTTGGGGGGGAAGGGGTGCGGGATGGGCAGCAATCCTCAAATAACCAAACAACAGCCCATGGGCTTTTTGATAGTTGCTGCCCCTTCAAACAAGCCATGCTGCTCGGGTTCAGATGACATAGCAAGCCGCGCCAGCCAGGGTAATCAGGAAAATCTGGCCAGCACACATGGTGGGGTTAACAAGCGGCCGTGGCTTGTTCAGCATGCTGCAATTGTGCAAACCGGGTCAATGTGCAGCCTGGGTTTTGGTGAACCTCTCAAGGAAGGATGTCGGGTGGGGAAATTCACCCTCTCTCTTGCAGAGATATCCAGGGACAGAGTGAATGACAGGATTTGTAACAAACTGCTTCATTCACAGAAATGCTGAGTGACTGGATTAAGAGATGTAAATTTAATTTAAAAATCCTATGTGCTTTGTGGCAGGAGGTGGGGAATGTTGAACTTCGAATTTGTTGGGTTAATAATAACTTACAGAATGGGAAAGGAGTTTATGGAGGGCAACTAATATTGTTTGTTGCTTCATTGGCACATAATGTTAGTGAATTTCAACACTGTTAGAAATGGTTTCACAGTTTTTACTGCTAGGTTGCCAACTTCCTTTTCCCCTAGGCAGGGCTCCTGTGCCTTTAACAATTGTGTGACAAGAGCAGGTAAAGCTTTTTTCCTATCTTGCCATTCACATATTTCATATGCTGAATTTCTGCTTGTTAAAGGCAGGCACACAGGTGCCCTCCCAGAAAATGGGGGGGGGAGAGGGAAAAGAACCACACTTCAGGCTGCAATCACACACACTTACCTAGACTGGGAGTAAGCCCCACTGAGCTCAGTGGGACTTACACCTGAGTAGACATGTTAGGGGAATGATTTTCAGCAGGAAGGGTTAACCATTTCCTAGCCTTTTGGCTTTTATTAAGAGGCATTTCCTTGGCCATCCTGGACCATCAAGAAATGTTAACTTTCTTTTGCCAAAGGCCACACTGTGATCAGGCATTTCCTCTTGAACAATATATTTATCTTCAGAACATCCCATGCCAGGAAAAACTTTGTTATGAACTTTGTTTGGGGTGAGAGGTCACTTGGGCATGAAATGTTAAGGTAAGTGGGAGAGGGGAGTTGAAGGGAGCATGGAATAACAGGTGGAAGCACGTGAGAATGTTTATTTATTTATTTCTATGGAAGACCAGCAACTGGGTCTTCTGCGCGGGTTCGGCACTTAACAGGTTAACCGGCTCTGAGATATTGCCCTTCAAAGGGATATCAAGCGGTTTAAACCCAACCGCGACCTAAAGATCATTCGCAACCGTATTTAGATCAAAGAATAGACTTTTATTAATGGAGCGGAACTAATAGACTTCCAGGAATACTACAACATAAACAAAACCAGGTCGTGACCCGCCGGAGTGGAAACCTTCAATTCTACAGGCTTAGCGTATTACATGAAGAGAGTTACCTCGCACCAAAGACTTTACACTTACGGAGTTTACGTAGTGGTCTGCATAGCCTGACTCCGAGCCCGTCCGCGCTTGGGGAAAGAAGCTGCTTGGGCTAGCCAAAGCTAGGGTTGAGGATGACAGCCCGTCCTGTGTTCCCAACAACCTTTTTGGGTTGGCAGAGGGGTTTTCTACCCCATCCTCCCCCTCCCCGCCCCTTGCTGATCAGGTGGGCTTATTCCTGCCCCTTGCGATCAGGTGGGCTTATTCCTGCCCGGGAAAAGGTGGCGCCTTGGATTTACCGGTGCCCTTTAGGGAATACTTCGCAGCTCTTTGAGACTACCCTTCACCTCCTGATGGTCCATGCTTCTTCTTGTGGATTCGGGCAGATGTGCCCCATTGAGGATATGTAGATGGAGTCACGCGTCTGGCCAGACTTGCATCTCCTGTCGTCATCATCCCCCCGCCCCCCCGTGGGGATTATGCAGACAGGGGTTGCCAAGGGAAAACTATGTGTGGTTACCAAGGGGAAACTGTGTCAGGGTTCATGTCCCTGTGTGTGTGTTCAGGCTTTCTCCACAACTTCATTTATATCCCACCTTTTTTCCTCCTGCAAGGAACCCAAGGCGGCTTACATAATCCTCCTCCTCCTCCTCCTCTCCCTTTTATCCTCACAACAACCCTGTGAGGTAGGTTAGGCTGAGAGTCAGTGACTGGCCCAAAGTCACCCAGTGATCTTCATGGCCAAGCAGGGACTAGAACCCAGATCTCCCGAGTCCCAGTCCAACACTCTCACCACTACACCAAACTGGCTCTGAACTGTCATGTTGACAATTGGGAGAGGGAAGAGGGTGTAGGCTAGAGGGAAGCAGCTGGGTGGAAATGAGTTTAGGTGGACATTATTAGTTCTAATCAGATTTGTCCTGAGACCCCAGTTCACTGTGAATGTGTTTTTTTTCTGTTCCTCTGTTAACCCTGGCTAATTTTCAGTGAAACCTAAGCAGAAAGGGTTTCAACCCCTTCCCTGATATCTGTACCTGTACTGTCTGTGACAGCTTTACCTGCTTAATCTCTGGATGTCAGGCTGATGTTTACAAGCATTGAAGCTGGGCCAGTAAAAAGTTAGTGCTAACTGCAAACCAAAGATTTATTAGTTCAAAGGGTTTTATTTCTATACAATTATGAAATACATACTTGTCCTTTTAGCACTGCAGCCCCCATGTCTATCTTTCCTGAAACTACATTACTTGACTTGCAGAAAATAAAAGTTTAGTTAAGGTTTCATAGATCATAAGAGTTGGAAGGAGCCTACAAGGCTATCGAGTCCAACCCCCTGCTCAATGCAGGAAACTATAGGAGGGGTCTCCCATCCAAGTAATAACCAGGCCTGACCCTGCTTAGCTTTCCACACTCAGACAAGCTGAGCCAGCATGAGCCACAGGCCTGTGCATATAACAAATTTGTATAGAATGCACTACACATTTGGGGAGTGTCTATATGGGGTCATGAGCATCTATAAAGAGGGGCATTACATTAAAAAGGAAAAAAAAGGTCAGCATGCTACTTTAATTTGGGGTTTCCAGAGTGGCAACTATGTTAGACTATTGCAGCAAAAAGAACAAAGGGACTTGTGGCACCTTAAAAACTGACACTCCATAATGCCATATTACATTTGTTAGTCTTTTAAGGTGCCACAAGCCCCTTTGATGTTTTTAATTTGGGGCATTCTCTTCTCCATTTCAAACAAATCACAGATTGTTTATTTAGTAGACAATATTTCTATTTAAAGTACCGTAACAGTATTTTACATCCATGACCAACACCAATTCTTTGTGTATGAAAAGTAGTGAATAATTATCCATTATTATTAATATTACTAATGTTAAATGGAATACTACAGGCAGGATCCCAAGGGACCCACACAGAGCTTTCATTTGCCCTCTGGGGCTTGCTCTATTTATTTTTCCAATCAGTTCTGAATCTGAAAATGTTGCATCTGAAGCAGCCCCAGGTTGATAAGGAAGAGACAAAAGAATGTTCTGCCCTTCCCCCCCCCCTGCTTCTGGCTCAGATATGTGATAAGAGTAAGAGATATGCGAGTAAAAGTAAGATGTGTGCTAAGTGTTAAGAAATATGCTTTAACTTACATGGGCGGGTGCACGTGGCATATATGTAAACTAAGCACCCACATGAGGGATCTTTTGGTGTTGAACTCCGGCCACAAAAGAAGACCTGATACCCCAAAAGCAAGAAAGTCAGAGACCATAAACAAGGTCCTTGGAAGCAAATATTTGTTTGATTAAAGAAGAATGTGAAATGGATTGAAATCACCCATCAGGGGGATTCGTATCCAAAAGACATGGATGCTGGGAAGGTTCAAAGATTAAAAAGGTTAAAAGACAACCAACATTTAAGTCAGGTACGATGGGATACCTAGGGCCTGGGTGCACATACAGTCGAGTTCAACAAGGGATGATGGAAAGATGGCACTTTTGAAAGAAATTAGTTAAAAACAGTATGATGAAAAATAGCCCTTAAAGGGGGAGGCAAATGCCAGGCCAAAATCAGTGAGCACCAGTGCCTTTCTAGCAAAGTGGGGGGGGGGGGGGCGGCGTAATAATGAAATAGAGCAGTGTTCTCCAACCTTGGGTCCCCAGATGTTTTTGCCCTACAACTCCCAGCATGCCCCAGCCAGCAGAGCTGGCTGGGGCATGCTGGGAGTTGTAGGCCAAAAACATCTGGGGACCCAAGGTTGGAGAACACTGAGATAGGGGGAAGGGAGGGGAGGGGGCAGGGAGGAAATAGGTATCAGCCTGGGGATTATTTGAATGGGGGAGAAACTGATTTTTTTGGGATTATGAGAGCATTCTGGAGTGGGGAGGGAAGTAGGAAGAAATTGGATGGAGAGGCTTAAAAGAGGAGCAGGGAGCGCCAACACCAAGGGTTTTTGGAATCAGGGATGGGCTGGAATATTGGGGGAAACGGCGGGGGGGGGGGAGAGCTTGTGGCCAACTAGAACAAAGGTGAATGCAAAGACTTATAGCTCTCCTGCTGACTGGTGAGCACCTGAAGCTCTGCTGAGCTTCTTCTGAAACCAACCAGAAGGGGAGACAGAAAGAAAAAAGGAAGTTGCTCTTCTGAGCAGCAGGGGCGAGGACCCTTCCTCCTGAATGGAAAATCCTCCAAAATCCAGAAATTTGGGGTGCTCTTTTTATCCCACCTACCAGGATTCAATAATTAAAGCAAAAGGATCTTGGTGATTGTCTTAAAAGTGAGGTGTCAAAATGTCAGTCACATAGGCTGGCCTTATCCTTTTCTTCTTTGGGGATAGAAGTTGCCCCCTTCCCCCCCCCTTAAACAGGTGTTTAAAATACCTAGGGCGCGATCCTATGCATGTTTAGACAGGAAAAAAGTCCTACAATTCCCAGCATGCCCCAGCCAGCCATGGCTGGCTGGAGTATTCGGGGAGTTGTATGACTTTTTTCTGTCTAAACATGCATAGGATCGTGCCTTTAAAAGGTTAAACAAAGAAAACTGGCTAATGATTTTTCCTTCCATGTGGCTTAAACAGGAAGGTAAAAAAAACAACAGTAAAATATTTCTGGCTAGGTGGTTCCGGTTGTTGCCCCGAGACAAGATTTGAAATCTGCAAGTGTTAATACAAAGGAATTAAGGGGAAAGGGCTGACCAGAAAGTTGTTTGCAAGCAAGGAGTCCAATAAGCAGTTTCGCTTGGGCCTGAATATCCCAATAGAACTTGTTATTCTGTTCTTTCTCCAAGACCATCACCACCACCACTGCCAAAAAAATAATAATAATCTCCTTCCAGATACAAGCCACATCTTCTCAAAACAGCAGAATTGAGGGAGTGTTTTGCAAACAGTAAATAGGAGAAGTGGAAAGAGCAACTAGCTAAATCACTGGGCTGTGAGTGAATTTATGCACAAAATAGCAACACTGGATTAGACCAGTCATCAATCCAGAGCAAGATCTTTTATCCAACAGTAGCTGGGCTCACATGCTACAGAAGAAGAGTATAGCAACACCAACAGCGTAAGGGTGATGGGGCATGTGGTTTAATCATTTGCTGCTGCTTTGAAAAAAAGTGAACTTTTGTTCTGGCAACTGCAAGGTTGCAAATACCCCAACCTTTCTACAGGGTTTTCCCCATTCACATGAATACAAATGGAAAAGATTGTCAGATGAATGACAAACTGTGTAACTACTGCATCACATAATGTAATGAGCAACCTCCTTCTGTATGACACATTCTAGTATTTCTGAGATCTACATTCTTGGTTTTCACTCCTATTCTGATCTAGAGAAGTTTTTCATTGTATAGGGTCTCCATGGAGAACCTAACTGGCTTGGCAAGGCTTTCAGCCAAGTTCTCACATTTTAATCACCCAAGTCTCCAGTTGCCATCAGTGAATTCTGTTGCTTAGAACAGCCTTCCCAAACCTGGTGCCCTGCAGATGTTTTGGAGTACAGCTCCCACCAGTCCCATTCTGCATGGCAAATGATCAGATATGATGCGAGTTGTTGTCCAAAACATCTGCAGGGCACCAGGTTGGGAATGGATGTCCACATGGGTCTGCAACCTTTAAGACAAAAAGAGCCACTTGGACCCGTTTCCGAAGAAAAAAAAAACCTGGGAGCCGCAAAACCATTGTGACATTTAAAACAAATATAACACTGCATATATTGTTTCTTACCTTAATGCTATATATACAGGATCATGTATTCATGTACAAATTATTGGAAAACTAATAGCAATAGAACAAAATTATATCTCCATAAATTTATTTATTTATTAACTGCTTTTTTAACCCTGCATTTCTTAAAAACAATCCAAAACAGGTTATAAAGAAGAATAAAACACAAATTACAATATCGCTGCGGGGATGGGAGGGGGAACATTATAAAATGGGAGGGGGAACATTATAAGAGTCCCTGACTCTCAGCATAACCTACCTCACAGGGTTGTTGTGAGGATAAAATGGAGATGGAGGAGGAGGAGGAGGAGGACTATGTAAGTTGCCTTGGGTTCCTTGCAAGAAGTAAAGTGCAATGCATGTTAGGGTGCAATGCATGTTAAGACAGGGGAAAAGTCCTACATCTCCCGGGATGCCCCAGCTATCATGCTGGGAGTTGTAGGATTTTTTTCATGTCTAAACATGGAGAATATCCTGGCAAGCCTAACTGGAGGCAAGGCACGAAGAGGTGGCTGGCAAGGAAGGAGTGGATTTCAATTCAAATGCTGCCCAGAACTGGCCCCTGCTTTATATATGAGCAAAAGGGATTTGTGGCGGAGGGGGATGCGGGCAGCTGCCGCCGAAGGCCTCGGCCTCCTCCCTTCGTTCTCCGCCGGGGAGGCGCTTTCTGCAGAAGCGCTACAGCTCGCCGAAGACCGAAAGCGCCTCCCCGGCGGAGAACGAAGGGAGGAGGCCGAGGCCTTCGGCAGCAGCTGCCCGCATCCCCCTCCGCCGCCTGCCCGTCGCTCACCCGGGGCCGGTCCTTGGAAATGGGGAAGAAGCGGCGGTTGGAGGCCTCGGCCTCCTCCCTTCGTTCTCCGCCGGGGAGGCGCTTTCGGTCTTCGGCGAGCTGTAGCGCTTCTGCAGAAAGCGCCTCCCCGGCGGAGAACGAAGGGAGGAGGCCGAGGCCTTCGGCGGCAGCTGCCCACATCCCCCTCCGCCGCCTGCCCGTCACTCACCCGGGGCCGGTCCTTGGAAATGGGGTAGAAGCGGCGGTTGAAGCTGTCGGCGACCAGCACGGCCTGGAGCGGTGGAGGCGGCTCCTCTTGGGGCTCGGACCCCCGAGAGCCCCCGGACCCGGCTCCACGCTTCGCAGAGGCGCCGCAGGCCGCCATCTTCTCTCACGCTCGTGTCCCTGCTGCTGGAGCGGAGCCGCGGCAAAGGCTTGAAAGAGCCGCATGCGGCTCCGGAGCCGCGGGTTGCCGACCCCTGTCCTAGAATGTGCCTAAATAAATTTAATCGCTACTGAATTTGGGGAAATGCTGCAAATGCTGTGGTGTAGTGGTTAGAGCAGCCTTCCCCAACCAGATGCCCTCCAAATGTGTTGGGCTACAACTCCCAGCATCCCCCTACCAGCCATGCTGTCTGGGGGATGCTGGGAGTTGTACTCCAACACATCTGCAGGGCACCAGGTTGCAGGAGGCTGAGTTAGAATATCAGACAAGAGCAGGGAGAGCCATGTTCAAATCTCCACTTAGCCGTGAAGCTCACTGGGTGACTTTGACCAGTCACATTCTCACCCTCACAGGGTTGTGATGAGGGTAAAATAGTATCAAGGCTCGTGTATGTAGCCTTAAGCTCCTTGAAAGATGGAAAGATGGAATATAAATGTAATATTAATGTGGAGAAAGCCAACCTAAAACCCCTTTCTGACACACACACACTCACCAAGGTGGGGGGAAGGAGACCCAGGGGGGGGAGACAGCCAGTCTCCACAGAGACCAAAGGGGACAAACAACATCTGCATAGAATCACCCCAGGGGGGAAGGCAGGAAGCATCCCCAGGTTCGTCAATGCTCTCGTATATCAGCCCCATCTACATAAGACTTGAATACCTCGCCAGAGCAGACACTTCGGCACCCATAAGAAAGGACCATTCAACACCACAGGATGGGACCATTAAGCAAGTGGCTTCAAAGGGACCCCACCCCACAGGGGGAAGGCGTCACCCCACCTGACCCAAAAGGCCGCCCCTCAGGGTGGGTGGCAACCCACCTGATTGGCCACCCAGCTGATTACGGAGGGAGGGGCTACCTGAAACCCAAGGTATAAAACACCCTGCGCAAGGGAACTGAGTTGTTGGACCTGATCAGCAATCTTGCCCCATGCTTGGGGTAAGGGAACGAAGGATCGGCAACCCCGGGTAGCAGAACCCGGCGCGCTCCAGCTAGCTGAAATCACTGGCCGCTTGGGTTGACCGGACCCCGGGAAACCAAGCTGAAATCACTGGCCGCTTGGGTAGACCGGATCCCCGGGAAACCAAGCTGAAATCACTCACAAGCCGCTTGGGTAGACCGGACCTCCGCCGGGAACCCAGCTAGCCGCTTGGGTAGACCGGACCTCCGCCGGGAACCCAGCTAGCAGCGTGCGGTTGACCGGGCCTCTGCTGGAGCCCGAGCTGAACTAACTAGCTGAGAGCCCTGAAATCACGGTGTCCTTGAGACCTCTTGCTTGCTACTTTGTACCGTACTGATAAGCTGTATTGCTGGCGTGTGTCTGGGTTTGTGAAGGTAATTTTGTAAATAAACTTGTTTTATAAAAGATACTTTTGTGGCTATAAGTTATCCCTTTGTTCTGGGCTAAGGGTGATAGTCGCTGGGGACCTCGGAGAAGGCCCGCCCCAGGACTCCCCCCTTAGCATTGAACCCGCGCAGAAGACCAGGTTGTCGGTCTTCCACTATTAAAAACTGCAATAAGAAATGGGTGGCGGACATGGATAAATTAACTAATGTAATCCATTGAAGGAACCGTTCAGTACTCACTCTACTATAGACTGCATAGATAAATGGGACCTCTTTGTGAACTATTAGAACTTGCATCATGATGGACATGCCAGTCCCTAGAGATGCATCCTGTAATGCCAATTTTATTGCATCAGGGATTTTATAAAATTATTAAAAAAAAAAAAAAAAAAAGCATCATACAAGAAATGGATGAACTTGAGAGGTAAGGGGGAGGATCAAATGAGTGCCTTGCTTACTCTGAATCCTATCCTGTCCTCCCACAAGGCTAAGTCCCAGCTCCCTTCCCCTGCATAAAGTTACATTAAAATAATTGTCATAATCAATCATACACCATTTGAAGGGCTCAAACATTTGAGCAGGTCTTCCAAAAGGGAAGGGGAAAGAGGCCTTCAGTCAGTGCCCTGGGCAACAGCTTGTCCCTCCAAGCTGATCACCAGGAGAATGAAGTATGCAAAATAAGTAACCATATACACATTTGCATAATTATTCAAGTTACCAAATATTTTCTTAATAGAAAAATTTGGACTTTTGTAGTGCTGCATATATACTATCCTGCTTATAAGGTATTGATGTCACAACAATGTATACAGAGTCCTGCCTGTTGCCATAATATTTATTCTCAACCCCTTTAGAAAATATCTTATTTTCAGAATGGCAAAGAATGGTATACTGGCAAGATACGCAATTGTTAACATCAAAACAAATTAATCCTGTTCCCCATAGCTGCTGCTTTTTTTTTGGTAATTGTTGTTGTTTGTTGTCCTTGCAATGCACAACCATGCCCTTTTAATTAGTAACTTTTCCTGGGTTAATGAGAAACCCAGCACAGTCAATGGCCTTGTCATGGATTCTTAATAGTAGTGTGAACAGTTTATTCTGTTATCACTAAACAGAATCCAGCAGGGGTTTGAAGAAAGTTAATGGGGAATTTTCATGGGGCTTTTGCAATTTGTGAATCAAATTCAAAGGATGGGTTCCTCTAATTAATTCTCTTTCAGGTCCTTTGAGAGGTCCTATCTGAGCTTAATTAAAATGAAGTTCAATTAAATCTTGTTCAAACAGAATATGTGTAACTGTAATTGATTTGTTCACCCAACAGTAAAACCACTAACAAATACATACTTTCTCACATATGCAAGTGCTGTAACACCGAATTCCAATAACAAATACCGAGTAACAAAGCAAATAAAACAAAGTGTGATTTATGAAAATAGGATTAATGGTACTGCAAGTGCATAAACAATCAATATTGTTCCCATTTTACAGATGTGATCATGGAGGCTGAGAGTGTAGTGATGTGCAAAGATTACCTAACAAAACCAAGTTGAGCAAGGATTAGAAACCAGGTGAGCAAGTAAGTACACAAATAATAATCTCTTGATAAGGGCCAAGTGAACCCACTTTCACTGCAATTGCTATAACTACAAAGAGAAATTCAAACTCAGAGTGGCATACTTCCATAAGGAAGTCATAGTGTTGCACTGAGCTGAATAAGAACGTAAGAAGAGTCCCACTGGATCAGATACAAGCTTCCTGTTCAAATAGCAGCAAGTCTGAGTTCGCATGTAAAAAGAAGCCCACCATGGCTAATGAGCCTAGGTGGGCTGCTGTGATTGTGCGATGGTCTTGTTGGCCCCTTCCAAGTCTATATCTAGCTATGAATCTAATCAGTTCTAGTGGCCTCTGGAAAACTACAAACCCTGCAGGCTTGCCCCTCTTTAGTGCAAATAGCAACTTCAGGAGGTGAATTTTGTTAAGAAAACAGCGGGGGGGGGGGGGGGAGGCTTAAACCCCCCTCCCGCAGCACTGGGATCCTGATCTGAATCAGGGGGCTCTCACCATGGCTTGTATTCAATGTTTTAAAAAACACAGTCATGTCTGGTTGTATCGTAACTCTCTTGGGGAATAATAAAGGTGATCTACCTGGTAGCTCATTCATGAGAATGAATGAGAAAGTATTCCAAGCTCCCAAGTAAAATAATTTGAATATTGTACACTGAAGAAAATTACCATTGTTCTGTCTGGGATAGAATCAATTATTCGCATACCTAGTGTATTGATGTATTTTGTCATGTTGTTAGAGGTAAGTTTTGTATGAATGAGATGAGAATATTATTAATTATTATTTTGAAAAATTAAATGAAAACATTAAAAAGAAAAAAAATGCTCTCTATCTTGAATAATAGGTTTTTTTTCTCAGCATATGTGTGTCAAAATCTAGGTAAAACGAAACTGGAGAACCTGCATGTTGTCAGCATTATTAAGTAGAGCTGATTACAGAGAGAACACCATACTAGCTTTTAGAAACAACTGTGATTATTAATTAATACATCTGGAGCAACACACTTTTCAGTATTTGTGGAGAAAGCCTGACATGAGTATACATGTACACGCACACCCCAGTCTCCGTCCTCCAGGGGAGGGGGGCGAGAAGGGGGGATTGGGTTACAGGGAAGCAGCCAGACAGACCGGCATTCCAGCAAAGGAGGATCTCACTTGTAATCCACAAAACCCAGGAAAGGACCATCAAGACCATCAACCTGACAGGGCAGTCTCAAAGAGCTGTAAAGTATCCAATACGTCACCTTCTTCCCGGGCAGGAATAAGCCCACCTGACACGAAGGGGCAGGCAATAAGCCCCACCTGACCTAAGGGGCGGGAGAGCGGGAAACCCAGGGGTAGAAAACCCCTCTCCCCTCCCTCTGTTGGTTGTTGGGAACCCAGGGTGCTTTGAGCACGAACCACCCTCCAGCAGCGGCTGGAGTAAGCTGTTTCTTTCCCCGGATCAGACAGACCCGGAGCTAGGCTGAAACTGACTAACGTGATGTCTCTGATCTAAGGTAACTGACTAATCCAAATGCGCTAGCCTGAGCCTGTTCATTGATAAACTTAAAGGTCACGTCAGGTCTTATTGACGTTGTAGTAATTCCTAGAAAGCTGTTAGTTCCGATCCATATCTTGTGTAAACAAATAAAAGCCTTATTTGGTAGTTTAAAGGCGGAGTTTCCTTTTGTGCGTTTAGAAACCTCCTAGGTGGTTCCTCTTGCTTGTACGGCTGTAACGCGGCACTGGTTAACCCGTTAAGCGCCGAACTCACGCAAAGGACCCAGGTGCTGGTCCTTCACAGTATTGATAAAAGAAAATGATCCTTTCAGCAATCATATCTTTTAGCTCTCTATCTGATTTCCCACAGATTAAACTGCATGTAGAGCAGTTGGGTTTTTTTACCACTCTTGCCTGCCACCTCTGTAGCCTGGCAAAACAACCCACAGTTCATACATAATGACAATCCATGGTTTAAACAACCCAGAGTTCACAACCCAACAAACAATATTGGTTCTCTATCTGGGTTGTTCGTAGTTAACAAACCATGGTTTGTTAGTGCAGCCGTGTTCACACATCATGACAACCCACAATTTCAACAACCCATACCATAGGTTAGCGTGATATGCAAACCAGGCCACATTCACATTACCTGCTGCTATTCTAAACCCCCTTTGTATCACAGAGCTATTGAATAGCAGCTTTATCTTAGGGTAAATATTTACAAAGCTTTTTATCTCTTCCTGTGGAAACATTCGACTCATTACTACTGCTCTGGTTCAATCTTGATATGCTTGTGGCATCTAAGGTGTGGCAATGAAATCTTCAAAAACTTTATTTTAATGCACACAGAAGGTATATTATGGATTCATTCACCACCAAATAAATCTTCCTATATCATGAAAGGGACTGATGGTGAATAGCATATGCTCATCTCTAAACACATCTTTTTGCTCCTCCTTCCAAGGTCAGCATCTTGTTCCAGCACCAGTCCAGTATCTCTGCTAGTATTAGCAGCAAACTGATAGCTAAAGCCTTGCATATTGGTTTCTCAGTACCTGTCAAGAATATGAGCTGTGAGCCAGTCCCTGGTTCAAATCTCATCCCAGTCACCCAGTCACGTGGCAAATTATGGGTGGGCGAATTAATGGTTAATTAATTAACCATTAATTAATTAATGGTTAATTAATTAACCCAAGATCTGCCATGCATGAGTGCGAGAGAGTGGGCGGGCTACTGCAGTGTGTCAACCAATTCCTTTTTTAATCCACAACCAACAATCGGCCGGGTCATAGGTTGTTGAGCGTGATATGCGAACACAGAGTGCTGGCTTGTTTAGGGGCTAAACAACCCAGTGGTTAACCCATGGTTTGTTCTTGGATTAACTGCTAGGTTGCTAAGCCCCTAAACCCAGCACTCTGGGTTCAAATGTCACACTCACAACCTATGACCTGGCCGATCGTAGGTTGTTGATTAAAAGCAGAAGTGAGAAGCGGGAGGCAGCATGCTCACTCACTCCCACTTGTGCATGGCAAATTGTGAGTTAATTAACCCAGGATTTGCTATTACGTGCGAACTGGGTGAGTGACTTGCAAAGATCACAATCTCTCAGCTTCAGGTTCCCATCTATAAATGTATTTAATACAATGAGTCTTCCTTATAGGGCTATTCTAACGATGACTACGGCAATGCATCCAAACATGGACAGTAACACATTGGGCAGGTTCACATGACACACTAAGCCACCCTGCAAATAAGCTCTACAGTGGGGGTTGTTCATAGAACAACCCACAATGCGCCCAACAGATGATTGGACTCACCGTGGCTTGTTCTCCTCCTCCTTCCCCCTTGGTCCTCCAGAGTCTGGATAGGTTCTGCTGCGATTGCGAAGGACACTGTCTGGAGTTCAGACAGTGTCCTTTGCAATCGCAGCAGAACCTATCTTGTCTCCCCATCTCTGATCCGATCACTACCCCTTTTCCTTCGCTGCTTAAAAACAAACAAACACAGAGCCTCAAAAATACACAATTGGAGTTGTTGTTGTTTTCAGCCCCAGGAAATTGTGCAAATATGTAAGTATTTTTTTAAAAAATTATTATTATTATTGTCAGTGTTTCGGGAAAGTGCTGAAAACGTGGCGGACACTGAGAACAGTTCAACACTTAAAGGTGACAGGATCACATTGCCAAGGGGGAGATATTCTCCCTTTTGGTGCACCTACTTTTGCCGCTCCCCCCCCCCCTTTTCAGTGCTTTTCAATTGACAATTTAGCAATTGGTCTCTGGCAACTGTGCTCAAATTAGCCTATATGCAGTCTCACTTCATCAGTTCCCATGTATGTTACCTACTCCACTTTGCAACTCCCTTTGACAGCTGAAACATACAAGGAAATTGACCAGGCAAGACCAGGTATCAGACAGCCATAAGAGCACACTTGTGCAAGACCGACAAAGATGATGATGATGATGATGATGATGATGATGATGATGATGATTTTAAAAAATTACAAACATATTTGCACAATTTTCTGACACCGATTTTTTTTTTTTTTTAAGATGATGAACCAGTGATGGTTGCTCCAAAGTGCCACTTGGGCATCGGTGGAGGGGCTGTCACTGGCGGTAGTAGGGTTGAAATCACAACGAGCAGCAGGGGGGGTTGCTGCTCTTGCCAAGCAGCTCGCTAGCAGATCCCTGCAACCCATGATGCAATTGCTCTCCCAGGTTCAGATGGGACCCATCATATATCAAACAACCCCTAGAACAAGCCGTGGGTTGTCAGGGTGACTTGTTGCTGAAAAATAAGCACCCTGTGGGAAGTGGCCTGGGTCAGGCGACACGTGGGTTATGTCATGTGAACCAGGTCAATATCTTTACTAGAATCAACTAAAAATCACAGTGCAGAGAGAGCGAGAGCTTTTAAGTAGAACACTTCATTAAGACTTATATTAAACAAAAAGGGGGATGGTGGGTGAGAGGAAAAGATTTTGGTGATAGAGGACATGGGGGAAACCAAGTTTACAACATGCCACAGTTGAGAGAGTAATGTAGGAGGAAGCTCTTTGCACTGAAGACTAATCTTATGTTAGATTATGCTCAATTCAAAGATCATAGGGAAACTGGGACAAGGACACAGCAACTGCTCTCCCTATGAAAATATCAAAGCCAGCAATTATTCGAGTCTGTCTCTCTGGCACTTATCAGAATGTATGGAAAGTTTTTTTTTTTTAAAAAGTTAGTCTTTATATGAGCAGAACTGTCAATTAATTTTTGGTGGTGGACTAGAGAACGGAAATTGGGAAGGCCACAATTTCTTCCTCTGCTTTTCTTCTTTATTTCTGTGAAATTACTATTTGCAAACTTTCCACCTGGAGATGATCACTGTGTTTTAACAGAGATTATGGGAACAGCTGCACTTCCCTGCCTTAAGCCTACAGAAATTTTAAATACATAGGGAGGATTTATTGGGGGGATCCTACTAGGCCCACAAAGTGTCTGTGAGCATGATGTCTGTGACTGGGGACCAATTCCAGTATAATGCTCTCTCCACCGAGAAATGCCTGTGGGGGGGGGGGTTGACAGAATTCAAGATCTTTGTAGAGTTTGCAAGAAAGACAGTAAGCAAGAACAGTGCGGAATCCTTCTCACATTTATTTTATTTATTATATTTATACCCCACCTTTTTTCCTGCAAGGAACCCAAGGCAGCTTACATAATCCTCCTCCTCCTCCTCCTCTCCATTTTATCCTCACAACAACCCTGTGAGGTAGGTTAGGCTGAGAGTCCATGACTAGCCCAAAGTCACCAAGTGGGGACTAGAACCCAGATCTCCTGAGTCCCAGTCCAACACTCTCACCACTACGCCACACTGGCTCTTCCCTTCTTTGGTTGAATTTTTAAACCCCCAATCTCATTCTCCTTTCCCTGAACTGTTACCATGTAAACTGGTCATTATAAGAGCTTTATAGCTTTAAGAATGGGTGCCTAAGTTTGCTTGTGTTCCTCATCCTGTGGCTCACGCTGGCTCAGCTTGTCTGAGCATGGAAAGTTAAGCAGGGTCAGGCCTGGTGATTACTTGGATGGGAGACCCCTCCTCTAGTTTCCTGCATTGAGCAGGGGGCTGGACTCAATAGCCTTGTAGGCCCCTTCCAACTCTATGATCCTATGATCCTATCCTATGATATCCCTCCCCATCCCTTTTCGTGCCCTGTCTTTTAGACTGTAAGCCTGCAGGTAAGGACTGCCTTGTTTCTTGTTGTTCTTATGTAAGCTGCTCTGGGAGCCTGTTTGCCTGAAGAGCTGGATAAAAATGCTTAAAACAAACACATAAATTATCTGTGTGACAATGGGGGGGGGGGAGAGAAATCTTACATAAGAATCAGGCCCAGTTCCAGAAACTTTTCCACTTTTTGTTTGATCACAAATAATTCTAGTGTCTCTCATCAGCCCTCTCTTCCTTAGTAAATAGTTCACAGGTACTTTACATTCGCAAACTTTAACTCAAACAAAATGAATAAGCTGCCACCATATTAATCTGCTTATTTTAATATATAAAAATGCAAGAAGTGTTTGAGGTCACACATGTCTTGTTGGTGTGTGTGTGTGTGTGTGTGCGTGTGTGTGTGTGCGTGTATACAGACACACGCATACGTATTCATACACACACGCATACATATACATCTCTTCTTGCTGAGCGGGAAATTAACCACATCAATTGATTGCTTTGCCTTTCACCCATAGCAATGGGTCACAGAAAGATGACTAACATGTTTCTTGAACGCCCACGTAATCTTTCACAACTCTAGTGACCTCACTGATGTACTCACTCCAATTTGCTAATTTTAGTATCAGCTGGAATCTTTTGGTCACACTCACTTCCTCTTGCAAAATGAAGCAAGTGTCCTGGAAAGTGGCCCTTCTAATGTCCTCTGGGCTGCTGTAGCTTACATGGAATGGGCAAGGTTTCCATTATAAAGCAAACTACCTCCAGTTTCATTATCCCACAATTGTCTGATCACATCTGTAGGGGGCACTATTCTGGTTTGGATTTTTTTTAAAAAAAAATATTCCCCCTTGTTCTGGGTTTCCCCTTGTTCTGTTTGGATTTCCCTTTGTTCAGGGTTTCCCCTTGTGATTTCCTCTGGTTCAGGGTTCTGTGTTCTTATGAATTATAAAGAGTAGGGCTGCCATCTCCTCTGACCTGTCATCCCAGCCAGTGGCAAAGGGACCTAAACAGTCCCAATCCACGATTGCTTGAGACATCTGGAATCACGTTGACCTTGATTGCCGCTTCCATTTGCCAATGCCAGGCATATGGGCTTGTGTTATAGTAATGCAGCAGAAGTAGACCAATGTTCCTATCTTTAGTCATGCTGTGCCACAGCCAATGGCAGGCTTCAATTTAGTACCAGATGTTCAAGGCAAACCATAGGCTAGCCTTAACTCTGTGGGCTGATGTTCTACTTGAGCAGGCTGCCTGCCCAATGTAAAACCCATGGGCTAACTACAGGCCTCTCCCTATTTGTTGCCCCTTGGAGGAATTCTAAATACATATGCAGACCTTTCCTACTACATCTTCAATGGAACGTCTAAAGCCCACCCAAGCCAATCAAACGTACGTATATGTTGAGCCTGGATTCAGAGCCGCCCACGAGGCAGGTTGGCATGGGTTTTTCCAGCCTGTATAGCTAGCTAGTCAGCCTAGTAGCCACACTGCACAGCCCACCTGGGCCTGAAACTTCTTCACTGCAGGGGAGAGTGAAAGCCTTGTGTGCCGTTGGCGCCAAATTCAAGTGTGGTGATAAAGGTAAGTCAGGTAGAGACAGAAGAAAGGAGACAAATAGATAAGGGAGCAGGAGATCTGCGATTTGGATCAACCCTGGTTTTATTAAATAGCAAATTCAACCAGTGGTGGCGAGGGGAGGGGCATGAATATAAAATTGTGGAGGAAGGGGGGGCTGGTTGGCCCGCCACACCCCCACCCTTTCCTACTCCAAAGGAACCAAGACCCCCTGAGATCTCAAGGTACCAGATTGCCAGCCTCAGCTGTCTGCAATCCTACTTGGATCTCTGTTGAGGGACTCGCCTTTAATTCTGTAACCTGGATTTAGTTACTGAAGCCACAGAGCAATCCACAAACACCATGTGGGGTAAAACCAAGACAAGGTTTATTCTTAATGAGTTGCACTGGCTACCAGTTGCTTGCTGAGCCGAATTCAAGGTGTTGGTTTTGACCTTTAAAGCCCTACACGGCTCTGGCCCAGCTTATCTCAAGGAGCGCCTCCAGCAACATCAAGTAGGCCGCTCAACAAGGTCTGCCACGGATGGCCTTCTCCTTATCCCATCAGCCAGAGCAGCCAGGCTGGTGGGGACTAGGAAGAGGGCCTTCTCTGTGGCGGCCCCCACATTATGGAACTCCCTCCCTAGTGACCTTCGCCATGCCCCCTCCGTGATGAGCTTCCGCTGTGCATTAAAAACATGGCTGTTCAGGCGGGAATATGGGGTGGGTTAGGTTTTTAATAAGAATTTTTTATATTGTTTTAATTATTATGTTTTATTGTGTTGTTTTGCTGTATTTTAATTGTACATCGCCCAGGGTGGCCGGGTGACCGACCAGATGGGCGATTAATAAATATAATAAATAAAATAAAAATAATAAAATAAATGAGAGAAGCACACAAAATAAAGAGAGAGACACTTTAGTACACAGTAAAGCTGCAAAACAATAAAACCTGATTCCTTAATATCTCTCAGGCACACACCTGTTACCTGAGGGTGTTCTCTTCAAGGGTTAAATCCAGCACAGCCTCGCTGCCCGAGGGAGATTACCACACCTACCCGAAGGTCTGAGATGGGTAAAACTCCCACAAGACTTGCCTTCACTAGAGCCCTCATCCAGCTCATTTCACCAGGAGCTAACTGGGGTCGGATCCTGATGCCCCCCCCCAAAGGCTTGGGCCTCTCTTTGGCTTGCCGCCATCACCCAACAGCCAGGGTAGCCGGTAGCCACGCGATCCAAGACAGACAAAGACCAAGACCCACACTTTGGGAAATATCTCTTCCCCCCTCCCCCTTTCTGTAGCTTTCCTGCCTTCAGCCAATTAGAAAGAACTTCACCTGGCCAGGCAAGGGAGGGGGAACTCATGACTCATGGCTTATGGTTTACTGGGCCTGAACTATTTACATATGAAAGCCCTAGGCCAACTTCTCCAGGCATCTAGGCGCCATTCATTCCATCCGATGCTTTATGTACCTTTCGTTTCCTCCCAGCCCCCTCAACTGGTCCCACTTGGTTTACACATGAGGAGGCGTGTGCGTGTGTGTGTATGTAGGAACCCCCAAAAGCTCCACAAAAATAATAAATGCTTCAGATGGGCACTATAGCACCGGGGGATGGTGGTTAACACTTTCTCCTCCACAGACCCTTCCCCCTTGAAGCTGCTGGTTGCCCCTCAGGCCCAAGACGTACAAGTAGCTGTGTAGGGAGGCTGATGTCACCCACCAAAGGAGCACAAAGGTGACAGGGTTCACCCCCTCTCCTTGTACCTCAGTCCCAATCCAAATCCCACCCAAGAGGATGGAGTTTATTTGTCATGTTTGTTTGTTTTTAAACACATGGGAGATCTAGTCACAGATCTTGTGCTGTCTCATCTAGTTGCGCCCAGAGTAAAACAGAGAATGGAAAGATGCCAACAGACATGGGATGAGGAAAGAGAAAAAGACACGGTAACAGAGAGACCGGTGGTGGTGGGAAGAAAGTGCATGCTGCGATGCAGAGAGGGGTTAATTGATAATGGGTTAGAAAGAAAACAGAAAGGCTTTTATGCATAGTTAACTATGTTACTATAACATATGTCACTATATCACATAGCTATCATAGTGATGGCTAATGTGGGCCTCTGGAGTTAGTAAAGAGAGCTGGCCATCAGAGCAATTTGAGTTGTGTGCACTGCTGCTTCTAAATCATCCATGGTAATAATCCCTGCCATCAAAGTTCATGGTACTCAGAGGGCACTGCCCAACGTGTTTGCCCGAAGAAAGCAAACATACATAAAACCATGCTGGAGGTCAAGGGGATTTCTGTGCGCAAGCAGCCTTCAGAACTCCAAAAGAGAATGCGTCTGCAGTAATGTGATCATTGTGCCTTTGGAAACCTGTTTCCTATGGGTGCGGCTGAGGACATTGTACTTAGAACATTTTGGAAGCTTGATTGGAATAGGGCTAGGCCTACATAGCAAGAGTCTGCCAATATGAAGATTTTCTGATACAGACTTCTCAAATTTGTTGGCAATTTGCTACGTTCTTCTAAAGGTGCTATATCTGTGACTGATCACCAGATTTTTTTTTTACATGGTCAAGTACTCTTCCCTGCTCCATCACAATTATAGGAATGTGTGTGTACTGTCTGGTTCACATTTATACCAGGTTTGCACTGTCAGTATATCACAAAACAAAAAATAGCAAGACTGGCTGCTTTTCAAATGCATACTTTGATTCAAAATGAAAATTGTCCTTTTACACTAGGACAAAACAGGGATCCCCAACCCCACTGACCAAATCAAATCAATAAATCAAACTATTCAGAAAATTATCTTTAGTACACCTGTAATTTTTTTTAATGACGCATGACCAAAACATCCTAACAATCTGGAGTTTGCCTAGCAGCAAGTTGCAATACTAACAACGTTCTACAAAGAAGTATTACAAATGTTAAGTTGTGGAAGAGGACATAACATGAAACCACATTTTAAAACCTCCTTTAAGGTATTTACACTTCCTTGTATTAACAGAAAGGAAACGAATTGTCTTCCCTTACCAAGTTGCTGCTCCTCTTTGTCCTCTTATATTTCAGGAGTCTCTTTGTCTTCATTATGGAAACCTGATGCAATCTTGTTGGCATTTATTTACCTCTTGCACAAGCGATAACTACAAACAGTGTGGAAGCTAAGGACAGCCATGGTAATTACATACACATAATTCTGTAAACACCACCAGTTCAATGGGAGCTTTCCTTGCCATGAAAACCCTCTGTTAGTAAGTATCACAGGATTGCTCCCACCTGCTAATCAATGTCGCTTGGCCATCGTAAATAGAGGCAGGAGACGGTAATAAGCTTATTGGCATATATAGTGCTATAATTAGTATAAACATGGTGTGGAGAGAGAAAGTTGCAGTTCAGTCCAGTTATTGGACAGAACCACCCAGGCTGTGTGTGTGAGAGAGAGTGATGCCTACGGAAACTGTTTGCCTAAGCTAACAGCTAAGTAGGTAGCTGAATGCTTCAGGGAAATATCCATATGTAGGAGGTTCGCATCAAATGCCTTGAATGTTCCTACCAAGTATCCTTCTGATAAATTTCAGGGAAAGAAGATGACCCCTGAGAAGCAGAAGCAGCCCTTGGGAAATCTCATTCAGCTGGTTTCGGATCATTGCCAAGCGCACCTAGAAGATTCAAGATCACCTCAATGAGAGATTTACTAAACACATCTTCTGCTTCTTCTAGGACAGCCCTTTTCAGGGGAAATGATTATTGCTGTTGCTGCTGTTATCAATAAAAGAGGATGTCTCTGTGTCTGTCTGTCTGTCCATCAGCACCATACCCCTAAGATCATAAAACCTAGGCACCTGAAACTTGGCATGCATAGTAAGGGGACCCTAGGGGTGTGCACTTCAGGGACATTTTGCTTTTTAAAAATGCATTAATTAATTTTAATTAATGGAGAGAGTCATCCTATGGTCTCAGAAGAGCATCACAGGGAGCACAGGGTTCTTTTGGAGTCCCCCCTCCAAGGCCACAGCCGATGCGACAACCTCGGAAGGGGGACTCCAGAATCTGATCCCTGCCCCTGCCCCCTCACAGCCGCTATGGAAAGAACCACAGCAGCTGCTTTCTGAGGTTGCAAAAGCAGCCTAGGTCTAAAAGGGGGTGTTCTGGTGGGCAGGGAGAAGACAGGCCAGGATCTGATGTTTCTTATGTGCTCTTCAGCCCGGCCTGGCCCCACCTCCAGAAGCGTGCCTCCCGTAGATGAGCTCAGAGGTCTGTCTAGAGGAAAAAGCAGGACACAGCAAAAATCACCTCTGGCACACCTCTTGCCATGCCAGCATTGGACACGCGGAAGCCTCCACCTAAAAGATTGCACCCTTAAATGTGTCCATGCGGTTGAAGGCTGCAATAACATCTTCAGCAACATAGCTTTGCAGTCCATACAGCTTGAAGATTAGTAGGCTGAGGGACAGAGTCATACACCTGTCCCCTCCTTGCTGGTGTGGGGCAGCCCACCCACTCAGTGGAGTGGACAGACCCCATCTTCAGGGCAGGGGCTATAAGGGTGTCCCATGGCAGGGGCCATGCATGCCTACGGGTGCCAGAAGCTTCACAGTCTTTCTGACTCTTGACAGCTGTGTATGTTTGCTTGAAGGCTTCACTGCATCAGACTAAGGGTTATTCCAGCCCATGCAAAGCCGGGTCTGCTTGCTAGTTAATTTACAAAGCGCCATCGATGAACATGGTGCTTTACAAAGAGCAGTTAAGACTGGGCCCTGCTGCAGTCAGACCTGCCCTTGACACAGCAAGGACTAGCTGTGGGATTAGGATACAACAGCAGGGCTACAACAGAGGGGATGAGCCAGCTGGCATGTCCCCTTTCTCAGCATCATCTTGTGAGGAGAAGAATGCCTGAGTAAGGAGGGGGAGGGGTGCGGGGAGATGCATGCCACATTATGTGTCATACTCAAGAACTACAAGTCCCAGAGTTCCTGCTGGCCTTTCCTATGCATAGCCAGTGGGAGGGCCAAGCACCATAATAATCAGGGGCAGTGAGATCCCAAGGACAACGGAAGCTGGTGCTGTTGATGGAATGTTTCAGATCCCAGGACATATGTGTGTAAATGATCTGAGCCTCTGATCTCCAGACGACAGAGAAGAACTTGTTGAGGTGACATTGGGAGCACCCTGTTAGAACTTCTCTGTTAGCAGAGTGAGCACATTGGAATTGCCCTGTGTGCCTTTAATCCCATGTTTGGTGCATCCCAGTTTCAGGGGACAAATGACTCAGGCAGAGGCTGTAGCCTAGTATTTAAAAAAAGTCTTAAAAGGTTTATTAAGAAAGGTACATTTAAATAGGAAAGCCTAATACTTAATTCTATCTAGAAGGTCATGTGCTCAGGATGAGCACATGGGAAGAGCAGTAATGTGACTGCCCAGGTATAGAACAGGAAGTAAGAATGACCACAGAACGAAGACCCCCCTAAGAGTATCAGTCTATGTAAGAAAGGCAGCAAGCAGTAGAGGTCACAGAGCAGTGTTCTCCAACCTTGGGTCCCCAGATGTTCTAAGATAGAGAAATAGAGTAAGGAAAGCAGGTATCCCTATCTGCTCTACTCTCAATGCCCGTAGTGATCATTTGGGTGAGACAGGCGCAAAGAGACTATTTATTTATTTATTTATTTATTTGCCAGGGTCTAGTTTCCAACAGAACTGACATTGGATCGCAGGGACAGGGAAAGTCTCTAGAGGATATTTGTGTATAATTAAATAATATTCATCTGGCATACTGCCATGTCTGGATGTAAATACAAGTCAGGCAGCCAGAAACACAAGGGACTTTTAAAAAGGGAAGTAAGTGAAGTTAAAGGACACCAATCAATCTTCCAGTTTTTTTCAGAACAGGCAAGACCTTCTGCAGAGGGGAGAGGGAAAGGGGACCTATGTTACGAATTTGTATGAAGCCCCAAAATAATGCTTAGAGGCCCAAAACTGTAATAGTGACATAGTTGTTGTTGTACCATCCAAAGGGACGATATATCTGTTATTAAAAATGATAACAAACATTTGAAGTTTAATGATTGTCCTTCCTTTCTATTATGATTCATCGTTATAGACCAGGGGTGTTGAACCTCTTTCAGCCAGAGGGCCGAGTTCCATTTAAGAAAAGCTCTTGGGGGGGGTGCATTCCACTGGTGGGTGGGCCAAAGGCACAAGAGCTGGGCCCAAAATACCAGCATAGCTTAGCTTAAAGCTCTTACTGCCAGTAACTAAGCCTTAGGAGAGGCAGGAAGATAGGGAGGAGGAAAAAACGAATGAAGGGATGCATGGCAATTCAACACACAGTTGGCCACGTGTCCGAGACCATTTCCCATGTCCACAATTTATTTGAATAAGAACCTTCCATCATCATGTAGCCCTGAGTAGAAACACTGATGGCGTAGTAAACTTGTTTGTCTTTACTGCAGTACAGGATTCTTAGTCTATTTCAGCAAAACCACAAACCATCAAACCACAAAGCCATTCCTCTGCTCTGGAATTTGTGTACACTCGGAGGAAGGGCTGGATATACAAATGCAACAGGTAAATAAGCCAGTTCATGATTGAACTATTTACTCAGTTCCTTTCATGCATATACCAAAGCCATATTCGCCTGCATCAGAGGCTGCTTTTGAAACAGCATCCAGTTGGCTTATACAATTTATCATCATGTTAAAGGCAATAGATTAACATCCATTTTGTTAATCTATGGCCTGTTAACATCCATCTTGGTTGACACGAGAGAGAGAGAGAGAGAGAGAGAGAGAGAGAGAGAGAGAGAATTGCCAGACCTGAATACATTTGAACATTTTGCTTCAGCTAGCAGGTTATACCAGCCTTCCCCAACCTGGTGCCCTCCAGATGTGTTGGACTGTAACAAATTAATTAATTAATTAAAGTATTTTTATGCTGCTTCTCAGCCAAAAAAGGTTCCCAGAGCAGCTTACAATCAATCAGTAACAGTCCCTGTCCACAGGCTTACAACCTATGAAAAAGACACAACACACAAGGAAAAGGAGATGGGGAGGGGAAAGGAAAAAATTAAGTAGATTTTCAGCAGGACTGGTGGAATGGCTCAGCTTTACCTCTCATCTCCTGGGGGGAGGGACAGTCCAACTGGAGCAGGCCCTGATGTTTCCTCATCCTGCTCCTATCTCTCTCACTGCTGCTGCTTCACCACAGAGCAGTGGATGTCAGTTAACCCTGTGGTCCAGGCAGTCCAACTGGAGCAGGCCCTGATATTCCTCAGCCTGATCCTGCTTCCCTTGCTCCTTTTCATGCACATAACACCCCCTCCCCAAAGATAGCTGTGCTTAACTATGTTTTTTACATATTATGCATAACCACAGAGTGATATAAGTCATTCTTTGTTTTGTTTCTTTAAGCCAAACAAAAACATATCCTGATGTTGCAAAGTACTATTGACATAATGTGTGGACAATGTGTTCAGCACCAGGGCTTCCTAGATGCTTTGCAGGGTAGAGGCAATTTGCATACCATCAAAATAATTGCTGTGCTGGATCAGACTGAGGGCCATCTGGTCTAGCCTCCCGTTTCCAAGGGTGGCAATCCAGATTGCTCTAAAAAGTAAATAGAAACAGGCCACCAGGAAGGTGACAAATTTCCTTTGTTCATCTCCAATACCTGATACTCAAAGTCAGAACAGAAGCCGCGCAATGTTTTCAAAGTGTTGCAAAGTGTAGTGCGTTCGTTCGTAAGTACGAACCATTGTATTTAACTCAGCTTTTTACATATACAGTATGGCGGTCTGTTCTTAAGTATGAGTTGTCCATGTCGGGACGTTCGTAACCCAGGGAGTGCCTGTACTGCGGCATTGGCAGCTTTGCATAGTGCTCTCTCTTGTGCCACTCCATCCCTTCGCTAGCTCTCTTGTACATGTACACACACACATGCAAAGTGGAAGAGGAAGCAATTCCCAGAGGGGAGACCAGAGAGCAAGAGTGGGGACGCACTGTCCAGAGAGCAGGACAATGCTGAAAGCCAATTACCTCTTGGGCGTGGGTGGAGAAGAGCGGACTGGACTGGATTCAGTCCTCACTCAAAACAAAGATGCTGCTGTCAGCATCTTCTACTTTAGGAATGTATGCGCTGATCTGATCCGGCATGAATAATCACTCTTAACTCTTGCTCTTTCTCCCTCACACATACACACACTTTAGATCAACCTCCCCAAACCTGGTGCCCACTGAATGTTTTGCTGACAACTCCCATCAGTCCCAGACAGGCATCATGGCCCATAATCAGGACAGATGGACATGTACCCTGTCCAGATGGCAACCCATAGATCATCAGGGCTGGCCCAAGACAAAAGACATCTCTGTGGCACAGTATTCAACCACTGATAAGAGTGTTTTCCCTTGAGAATAATGCCTACTGTAAGTCAGCAATACTTCCTCTCCCCACATCACCAATGAATTACCAGTCCTTTCTCCACAGATATATATGCAAGGCTTCCTGGAAACGTCAGAAGCCACACCCAGGAGAGCAAGCACATCCAGTGCCCACACATTTTCAAGGCAATTAAGCCGGGGGGGGGGGCATTGCAAAAGAGCATGCTGAAGGACACACCTTGTCCTTGAGCCCAGTTCCATACTGCTCTGTTGGGATCACCTGGCACAGCTTGTTGTGAAAATAGCTTTCTTGACTAGGATAAGCAGCTCTCTCATGCACATACACAGTTGCAACTAGAATGGGCAACATGGATTTTAACAGGCAGCAAGAAACTGGATACTATGGAGTTTGGAGAAGTTTTACTCTTTACCAGTGGTGCAGTAGCACCATTTTCCTGTCATCTAGGTTTCAAATCCAGAGTCCCACATTCACTTACTTGCCACTGCATCTTTGCCTTTGTGTACAAGTCCCACTTTTTCCTTGGCATGACTTAATTATATGTGGCTACAGAAACCTAGTATTCATCAGGAACAGTCATCTATGCAGAGTCACCCCTTCTGTTTGTGGTAACCTCCATCTACCGAGAGAGAATTCTCACAATAGCTATTGTTCACACATGCTGCACTGACCATCTCTGTAGGACATGCTCACATAAATAGTGTGAAAATAGTTTTATGCAGATACAGGCCTAGTGTTTATGGAGTCAGTAAACCTGTGTCTAGGCTGTACCACTTTATACCGCAAGTGGGAGCTTGCGAGATGGAACGCATTGTCCCTCTCATGCAAAGGCAGAAAAGCTGATTTTAGTTCTTCCTTTGTGAAGGGTGTTTTTTTGTGTGTGTTTTATCATGTGAGTTCCCGGTTGCAGTCTGAAGTGGTATAGCCCAGACAGAGGTTTACTGACTCCATAAGAACTAGGCCAGTTTGCAGGAATTCCTGTAATGACAGTAGCTGCAGAAAGTGCTACTGTGGTCATGGGGGTTGCTGATAAGCCCAGAATAGCCTAGTCCACACATACAATGTACAGTATGCATGTGTTCTCATATCGGAGTATGTTTAGGAAGATGCATAGAAAAGAAATATTGTATTGTGTCTACTAGCCCTTGAGCTCTGGTCAGAGTGGGAAAAAAAAAAGAGGCTATGTGTGGGTTTCAGCTTGCAGCTCATCAGAATTAAATAGCAAAGGCCTTCAGTCTGATTAATATATATTTTAATTACGGTAAGTTATATATTTTTAATCTTGCCCTCCCTCCGAGCAGTCCAGGGCAGTATACATCTCTTTCTCTCTCACACACACTCACACACTTGATCCTCACAACAATCCTGTGAGGTAGGTCAGGCTGACCAGCCCAAGGTTAACCTGGGAGCTTTGCGGAAGAGTAGGGATTTGAACCTGGGTCTGCTTGGTCCTAGTCCAACACCCCCTAGTCAGCATTCCCGGTCTTATTTTCCAGAGCTATTGTTTAAAATCTTGTTTTGTTTAAGCGTATAAGAATAGCAAGGCAGTCCATGTTACCAGAAAACACTTTCCCCAAGCTCTTATGTCATGTGACAATTCAAACATGATCCCAGAGAAGAACTCTTCAAGTAGGAATGACATGACACAGGTGAAACTTGTACCAATACATAGTGCAAATAATGCAGGCGCCAACATGTCTGCCTTGGAGTTGATCCATCTGTCCTGCCCTCACAGCAATTGTTTCATTCCGAGCAAGTCCTCAGTGTTACAATGCGAGTTATTGGCAGGCTCGCAGCTTTTCTCCAATCCCACTCCCACCCTTCCAGGAAGCCGCCATTAGTTCATCTATCCCAGTATTGTAGACACTGACTGGCAGTGGCTCTCCAGGGTTTCATAGATCATAGAGTTGGAAGGAGCCTACAAGGCCATCGAGTCCAACCTCCTGCTCAATGCAGGAAACTAGAGGAGGGGGTCTCCCATCCAAGTAATGACCAGGCCTGACCCTGCTTAGCTTTCCACGCTCAGACAAGCTGAGCCAGTTTTAGGCAGGCATTTCCCCAGCCCTGTCTGGAGATGCTGGGGACTGAACTCTTGTGTGCCGTCCTGGCCTCCCCCAGATGAGGCAAGGGTCACAATAAACCACTTTTATTGCAGTAATTCCCCTAGTGAGAAAATAGCTCTCACAGAGGCAATAAATGTCCAAATAAACTGGGTGAGAATAAGTCCCAAGCTGTAAATCCAGCCCTCCAGAGCAGGAACAGAGTGCAACACACCCAGCGCTGCTCGCCAAGTCCAATCACAACGTTCCCAACTCCCAAGTAGGCGGGAAGCTGTCCAGGGTGGTGGTGCGTTGTCTCCTACGTGGGTTATGGGGAACTACAAAGGTTTATTTACAGGGAGTGGCTACGAGGAATCACTATGGGACGTTAGGTCCTGGCAGGGAAACTGGCCCCTCAAACGATGGCTACGCCTGACTCGGCGTTTCTGCCCTGCCCTCTTCTGCTGGCACCGGACCAAAGGGGCCACCCCTGAAAGTAACACCCTCTCCCGAAGTTCCCTCCTCCTGCTGCCCTGTTGCCAGGGAAGATGTCCCTGCCTGATAAACAGTAGCCTCCATCAAGGTTGAGCTGTCCAGCGGCAGAGAGTTGTCTGTATATCAGCCTCCAGTGCCTCATCCCCCCCACTGTTCTCTGGGTGGTGAGAGGCCTGGCAGAACTGAACTGTCTGGTCTCCGATTCCCCACAGCTGGGCCCGACTCTACCACCTCTTCCCCGAGTCAGAATCCGTGTCTGAAACTGAAGCTCCCTTCATGCCAAACCCAATTCCTTGCTGTGTCCTCCCCCTCTCTGTGTTCTTTAGCCTATGTTTTCATAGCCTCATCTCAGCAGCTTCTCAGCCTAATACAATATTGGTTTCATTCTTAAATATTAAGGCTTAAAAAAATACTGCACTATGGGAAAAGGCATGTTGTCTGCGATAGCGTCCTTCCTACTACAGTGCATTCATTAGTTGTTGTTGTGCCCTTCCCTATTATTTATTTATTTATTTATTCATACATTCATTCATTCACAAGATTTATGTACCACTCTATATCCAATAAGATTCCTGAGCTGTGAACCATAAAAAGAAAGAATCAAAATACAGACTTAAAATATTTAAAATCAAATGATCTCAATGAAATAATGGATGGTCAGACAGAGAAGGCTTGTTTAAATAAAAATGTCATCAACCGGCACCAAAAACAAAACTACACTGTGCCTGCCTGACACTCTTCCTGTTTCCTCACTGATATGCCATTCAGTTGATCCTTGAGTAGGAGACTCACTCCAAGCCGGGCAAGGCCCCACACTCTGGACTTTCTGCATGCAAAGCAGGTGCTCTACCACTGAGCTACGGCCCCTCCCTTAAAGGGACACAAAGCCCAGACCCTGCCAGACCCACCCAATTCCGTCAATTTTTCCTTCAGGGAACTTTCTAAAAAGCTCTGTAGCCGGGGGGGGGGGGGGGCACAGTGGTTCTAGATGTAGCCCAATTCCCTGGGCCAGCTGTTTCTACAGATGTACTCAATTTTTTTTTGTTCTCTGCATGACATCCATGTTTACAAGACTTAATTAAAAAGTAGATTTTATTGCAATAGTCAATGTGCAAACATGATTTTGCAGTTAGATTATAAATTAAATTGTATCCTCAAAGAGTAAAAAACAACAACAACAGAGGGCTACATCAATGTACAATAGGGGCTCCATTCAGATACAGCCAGCTCAACCAGACACCCATAGAGATAAGTCACGTGGAGTATGCCAGGGGGAGGGAGTAGGTGAGTCCTCATGCGTTGACCTGCAGAGAAGGATGCATCTACCGAGCCACCACCCTTCATAGTCTTTTTCTCCCAGCAGCTCATGATCTTTGCTTGTCTCCTGTGTTGTGCTGGTACTGATAAAGGCAATGTTTATCCCCCTCATTTATACCACATGGAGACAGAATTCTACAATTTGCATAGGAATGGAACTAGAGCCTTTCTTTCAAAGCCATCAGCAGCATTTTGGATCACTTACTCTCCTGGAGAGATTTCACGTGTCTCAGGATGGCAGGTGTCAAAGCCAGCAGAAAAATCCCAAACACCACAGTGGCAGAGGCAATTTTTAAAAGGCAGAAACACTGCCACTTCTGGCTCCCCACCCCACCCCACCCCACTCCCCCACCCCAAATTTGATTCAGTTAGTTCTGGCTTTCAACCCAAGAGCCCTTTGCATTACAAAAATGTCTTATCAAACTATTTTTCATTACTTCATTTATGTACACACTACAGATTCCAGCTCGGTAGAGTCAAATAGTTAAATCACACGGCGTGCGTCAGGACCGAGAAATGTTTGATTGCTGTGAACACAGGTTAAGAAAAGGTCGCGAAGTGCGCCATTGGCTCGCCTCCCGGCAAGGTAATCCTCCAGGCCTTCCATCCCAGTTACTTCTCATCCAGGCGGCAGTAGAGGTACATTGCCACAACCATTGCTCCAATCTGGGGGGGGGGGGGGGGAGAGAAATGAGACAAAACGTTGAGTTTCTGCTCCTTCGGTTCAAGTGCTTTACACGGGCATTACAACTACAAGAATTAAAGCCGGAGAAAGAAGCCACAAGTCCTCAGCAATTCTTGTGTTCTTTTATGATGTGGGAGAGGGAGAAGAAGAAGTGAGATAAGTGTTAAGGCAGGCGTGTTGAGCCTCAGGCCAGTGGGCCAAACCTGGCCCATCTGGGGTCCCGAGATGGCCATGCCCCATTCCCCTGGCCCTCCCTTCCACTGCCAACTGTTTGGTGATTTCCCAGCTTTTGCACCACTTTCCCCCATTCTAAAAGGTTGAGATGCCTCTCCTAAGCCTTCTCCAACCTTGGGTCCCCAGATGTTGGAGAACAGGAAGAGCTTTAAGCTACAATAAGCTGGTATTGTTTATATTTGGGGTCCTGCCCCCTTTTGCTTTTGGCCCCACCCACCACTGGAATGGGGCCTCCAAAATGTAACTCGGCCCTCAGTCTGGAAAAGGTTCCGCAGTCCGGGCTGAAACCAAGACCGAGCTCTGTTGTAGAAGAGAAGAATCCACCCAGTCCCCAGCCTGCAATGTAATCAGAGGAGCCTCTAGTCCAGGGTGCAACTAGCTACCCTTCCCGCCCACGCGTGAATGACCCATTTCCTCCATATCAGAGAAGCAACATTTCCGCCCAAATCCTTGGGTATTTCCCCCCCAGGCCTGAAGAAACCACAAGCCACTCTGTCCCAACAGGGTCAAGGAGGCCGAGATTTGGGCCTCCTCCACACACCTTAGGTGTACTTGCACATCGGTTCTGCAATAAGATGACCAGCTGGAACAGGTTTTCCCCAGTGTGGGACCTGGAATAAGGGGTCAGGCCTTTTGTTAAGAAACCTGTGGTGCGCATGCTCCTTCCTCCACTAGCACCACCTAACTCTTTCTCCTCTAGCAACATACAGGACTGCCTACTACATTACGATGTCTAACTGTATAAAAGACAGACACCGTCCATTGGGAATCAGATGAGATGCTTAGCAAGAACAGCCTCTGGTGACTCTTCAGGCCCACGGTTCAATAAAAGGAAAGGCATCAAGCTTATTGTGGGGGGTGGGGAGCAACCTTTGATAGTCAAGGAGCCACCAGAGGCAGATCCTGTATCTGATCATATCCATCTGGTGCATCTGGTCATTCAGTACAAATCACACGGATGCTTCAGTAAGAAGAGGGCCATCTCTTTTACGGTCACGAGGGCACAGCAGTGGAACAGCAGCAGGGCAGATCAGTTCTCAAAGGGACTCGAAGAGCTCCGTCAACATACCTCCAGTGCACCGATCCCGGCTGCTACTCCACCCACTACACCGGCATTCTTACGTATTTCCTTCAGCAGCCCAGAGAAGCAGCCCTAGGGGTGGGTTGGTTGTTTAAAAAAAAGAGAGTGAGAAATTAGTTATTTCCATTACAACATAGTCCATGATGGCGGCGGCGGTGGGGGGGGGAGAGATGGAGAAAATATTTATTATCTCCATGCAGACCTGTAGAAGCCTCCAGGCGCCAGCCAGGGCCAGTGACATCTGTAGCCTGCACTGGCACCAGAACAACAGAAGGCTGCTGTACAGGCCACGATCCATGACTCCGTGCCCAGGACAAGGGACAGCAGGGCCACCCAATCTGCATCACGCAGGCTACAGCCCATGCAGAATTAGTGGGATGCTGCCACAAATGGGATACTGCACTGTGAGAACACTGTAACTGAATGTAGTATGGATGTGCAGGAGCATTTAGGGCACCTGCACAGCATGAATAAAACCCTCCCTGCCTCACCAAGGGCCAAATCCACAACATGCAGGCCTCCGTCTCCACAGAGGACATCAGCCCAGAATGGTGCCTAGAGGTATCAGCCCATTTTTTATTTATTTCAAGCATTCATATATGACCCTTTAACAAGGTTCTCAGGGCAGCTAAGAAAGAATACCCAGCTCAGAATACATTTTGTTTGGCAATGATAGAGGCCTCTATGTCAGACCAACCATCACTTATGTGAGGGACATGTAACAGACCCATTTAAAAATTAGTTGTCCCCTTGAAATTCTATTCCAAAATCCCTGGGAAGAGCCCAAAGCAAAATCTGCCACCAAGCTGGCTGGAATTCACCAACAGTTCTGTATAAAATGCTTTCTCAGCTGTGAGATTCAGTTAGTTCATCTGAAAATGCATCCACCCTTCTTCCACACAGAACAGTGCAGCCCTTGAAGTTGTTATAGACCAGGGAGGGGGGAGGAGAATGACATCTATATTTTAGAAACACCGTTAGAAGCCCCTGTGGCAAGAAGTACCTTTCCCAATACACAGGCTGGGTACAAGAGTCAGCAAGGGTCATTCCACTCATAACTTTGCCTTCTCATCCTCCTTCCCCACCCACACAAACATACAGTAAAGGAGACACTCGTTTGTTTTCATACCTGCACGTTTTCTGATTCAGCAACAGACTGATTGCAGGGAACTTCACCATTACAACAGAACGGTGGATACAGATCGGGATGATTCCTCATGTAGTAGGAATTATCAAAGTCTGTGTAATTTGACAGACCACAGCATTTCAGCTAAAGAGGAAAATGTTCAGAGCAAAAGAGAGATGTTATCTACCACATTATAGCCTTTTCATTTTACAGTCCTAAATGAGAACAGGTTATGCACCAAGTATTCCAGTGTCCCATCATGAGGGCCTTTTCTACCTGACAAAGCGGGACTACCCAGTAACTTACAGTGAAATCCTATGCATGTTTAAACAAAAGTACCGGTAAGTCCCATCAGCTTCAGCAAGACTCTCTCATAGGTAAGTGCGGATAGTACTGCAGCCTTAGACAACCATTATTATTATCCTGCCTTCTTCCAACTTGTGGCTTATAATAGAACAGCAGTTTTAAAAAGTGACAACACATCTGCTTAGGTAGGTTAGGGCAACCTTCCCCAACCAGATGCCTTCCAGATGTTTTGGATTTCAACTCCCATCAATTTAAGTCAGCATAGCCTATGGTCAGGAATTCTGTAGTCCCAAACCATCTGGCGGGCACCAGGTTGGGGAAAGCTGACTTAGGGGTAAGGGATGCTTGTAACAAGTATGAAGAGTCGGATGCCGCTGCTCAGCTTTTAGCTTCACCTCCAATATGGGAGGAACAGAAGGCCATCCATTTGCCTTGCCATACATAACACAATACTCGCAAGGAACTACAGGGCCGTTCCAGATAAATGACACATTTTGTCTATAGCGATACGTCTAGCACGAAACAAACATTTCAATATCTGGTCCCCACAGGACTCAGGATGTTCGCAAGCCAGCAGCATGGCTGCTTTTGCTAAGTGGGGCTGATGTACACCACTGGATGTCCTAGGGAGGACAGAGGCAAAGAATTCAAACAAAGCCCCCCAAATGGCAATGCAGCGTGGGAGAGAGGGATCACTTTGCTGCTTAAAAAAAACAAAAAGCAACCCAACCACTTTACCTTCGATGGTTACCCATTCCTCCACCATGTGCCTGCAGCTATCAGGCTGGGACACCAGGCCAACCACGAGGCCATACAGTGGGCCACGATTCTTGCCTTGGTTGTTATGGCCATGGAATGGGCCTTTTGGCTAACATGGCAACTGAAGAACTCTCTAGGCTCATGCCCATTTCCAGAAAAAGCACTTTCCATTGCCAATTATTAAGCCTTCAGGAACAGGCTTCCCAGACCCGAAGGTTCTTATAAATAGCCGATCCCACGTTCTCCATGGATTTCAATAAGATCTACTCTGCTGCAATATTGAACTCATTACATCTTCCCTCAGCAATCCTGGTGGACAGTTCTATCCTCTTAATGGCAGCCTTCTAGAAATTGAAATCACTAGTTCTGTTCAAATACCATCTTTGGCACTGCTCAGGCTACTATGAATACAACTCAAAATGGCACCTGGGTTTCCCTAAAAGTCAAGCAGAATACCAGTCAGTACTTCACTGGTCCATACTACAACCAAGCACTGTTGCTTTATAGCATGTTCCCCAACCTTTTTCAAGTCGTGACCCCCTTTTATAATAGCACAGTAACCGGGGACCCCCCACATTTGCATAAATTTGCATTTTAATAGGGTAAAGAAAACACATTAAAAATAGATTTTTCAGAATATAATTTAGGCTGAGAGTCAGTGCCTGGTCCAAAGTCACCCAGTAAGCTTCATGGCCAAGGGGGGACTAGAATCCGGATCTCCCGAGTCCCAGTCCAGCACTCTAACCACTATACCACACTGGCTCTCATGGCTGTGTGGGATATTAGGGTGGAATGCTATTTATCTATCTATTTAATATATTTATATCCCAACTTTTTTCCTGCAAGGAACCCAAGGTGGCTTACATAATTCTCCATTTGATCCTCATGACAACCCTGTGAGGTAGATTAGGCTGAGAGTCAGTGACTGGCCCAAAGTCATCCAGTTAGCTTCATGGCCAAGTGAGATATTAATTAATTAATTAATTAGGGTGGAATCCTAGCATATTTAGAGAGAGGAAAAAAGTCCTACAACTCCCAGCATTCCCCAGCCAGCATGCTGGGAGTTGTAGGACTTTTTTCAGTCTAAACATGCATAGGATTGCACCCTGCATGTATAAATGGCCTAATGGCAGTAATAGACCTTTCTGGGGTTTGCTCCATAACTGATATTAAAAATATTAGAAGGGCCATGCTGGATTGGATGGATCTATCTAGTCCAGCATTCTGTTTGCACAGTGGCCAACCAGACGCCTCACAGGGAAGCCCACAAGCAGGACACGAGTGTAATGGCACCCTCCCACCCATGTTCCCCAGCTACTGGTGTACCGAAGATACTAGAGGTAGCACATAGCTATTATGCCTAGTGACTATTGATGGGCTTCCCCTCCAGGAATTGGTCCAATCCCATTTTAAAGCCATCCCAATTGGTGGCCATCACACATTGTGGAAGTGAGTTCCACAGTTTAACTATGTGATATGTGTGAAGAGGTCCTTCCTTTTAACTGCCCTGAATCTCCCACCAATCTGCTTCATGGGATGACCCCTTTGGGTTCTACGATTATGAAAGAGGGGGGGAGTCTCCCCCTCCACTTTCTCCATACCATGCATCATTTTGTACATCTCTATTTTACTTCACTGGCCTTTTTTCCAGGCTAGACTGTTTCAGGCATTGTAACCTTTCCTCATAGGGGAGTTGCTCCAGCCCCTTGATAGCAAGTTGTCCTTTTCTGTACTGCCCCCAAGCATGGAGGTTCAATCAAGACATTGAGTTAATATATTTATTAGGATGGGCTAAAAAGTGACAAATACAGTTCACTTCTTTGTAACTTTTTTTTTTTTTTTTGCTTGGTTGTACAGATGCCTATACTGTTTACTTCAGTATTTTATTTATTATTGCAGGGGTGGGCAACTTGTGGCCCTCCAGATATTTTGGGCTACAATTCCCAGCAGCCCTAGTCAGCTTAGTCAATGGTTGGGGATTATGGGAGTTGTAGTCCAAAACATCTGGACGGTCATAAGTTGCCTGTCCCCTTTTTAATCTATTCCTTAACCACCTTTAAAGACCACAGTCTTCTCAAGGTGGCTTACTCCCATCAGGGGTGGACAGATGATAGATCTTGAGATGTTTTGGACTCCTACTCCCAGAAGCCATAGCCAGCATGTTGTGATATGAATCACATTGACCAGCTGTAGCACAGTGTTTACACTTGGAGAGGAACAGAATGGCGGTAAACAAGTATGTTGTGTCTTTCTACTTTCCCGTGTTCTTTCTCATGGGAAAGCTAGATCCTGGGATCATTATGAGCTAGTCACATGGTTTGTATGTTCTGATGACATGCTAACTTGTTTTTCCTGTCTGAAGCCATTTTAGAGAAGAGCAGGACTGCTTTCTCTATTCTTTCTCTCTTCTGGCTATTGCTTGCTGGACTTAGCAACAATGTAACGTCTTTGCTGAAGTGGAGTGAAGCTCAATCTACTCCACTGGAATTAATGCTTGCTATGCATTGTAATCTGCACATGGACTGTAACTAGGAAATGTATACTCTGTAGAACTTTACTTGCTAAGTGAATAAACAGGTAGAAATAGACCTGTGGTCTTACAGAGTGTTTCCTTGCTACTTGCTACTTGGATTAATCTGCAAACCGGGGAAGCTACAAGCTGGAGTCGGATTACAGGCAAGCTGGCTGGCAGCTGCAAACCGACACGCTGGAACGCTGCGCAGAGAGGGGTGAGATCTGGAGATCTGTGTGTAGAATAATGGGCCTCTATACACAGACAGGATTTTAATTCTCCCATCCAGCACACGCGGAGCTCTGCTATCACTCACGCGCCTTCACAGCATAGCCAATGTTCAGGAATGCTGGGAGTTGAAGTCCAAAACATCTGGAGATCTACTTTCTACCCAGCCCTGACTTACAACATAAAAACAATACAGTTCAACTACTTCTTGATGTTGTTCCTCTCCTACCAGAGGTTGGACATCATCATGGCTAAACAGTCTTTAGATATGGCTGCTATAAACAATAATGCTGTATTGCCCCTAACCCATTCTTCAAAGGTTTTCAGCCAAGACCTCCTTCTTCCTACACTTCTTTTCCCATTTATTTTCCCTTGTATAATCAGCTGCAACAGTATATATTTTTTATTTCAGATTTTATGACTAAAATATTCTAGTTTTATCTGTTTTATACTTTCTTGATCTTTATACATTCTCTTTAATACTTCTTCATTGGTCACCCTCTCGGTCCATGAAATTTGCCACATCCTGTGATAAATCCACATTTCAAATGCTTCTATCTTTTTAATGGTAGTCTCTGTTAAAGTCCACGGTTCCATGCCATACAAATGTATCAATAAAATTCTATTAAAGATAAGCAATTTAAAGTAAAATCAGTTACAATAAAAAGCAATTTGAAAATATTCATTAGCAGCGAATACCATTAAAAAAAAATTAAATTAAAAGCCAGGGAGAACTGATGAGTTAAAAAAAACCCTTTAAAGGCCAGCCATCTCTCTCTCAGGAAGGAATTTAGGGTTCTTATTTAGGGTATTCCATATCCCTGCTTGTTGCTTTTCTGTGTCTACTTCAATGGGTTAAAATGACTGAGCTCAGTTTCCTAGAGTGGTCCCAGAAATTTAGACAAGGAGGAAAGTAAATAGTGAAGACAACTTCCTCGGGATAAACTCCTCCCTCTCTCGTTTGAGAATCTTGCAGAAGGCTGACAGGTGACTTATGCAGCATTCACAACACTAGAATCTGTGCTTAGAAAAACATCTGTATGAATCCATACAGTGTAAAAGCAATGAAGAAAACAAAACAAAACAAAACACAGCGACCTTCCCAATGTGGTCTTACTATAAGGCTGCACTTTTAAACAGACTTGCTCGGGAGTAAACTCGGGAGGAGAGGTGGGGACTATGGCTCCCAGCGTCCTCTGCATGCCCGGGGCATCCTGGGAATGGTAGTCTGGAAGGCAGCGTTGGCTCTGGGAAGGCGCCACCGTGGGGCCGTGGCCTCCCTCGCGTCCCTATTGATCGTCCCCTTACTTCCCGAGGCGGACCCTGCCCTGCCCAGACCGAGGGGCATTGCGACCCCCCAGAAAACACTTTGGGACCTCCTTGGGGGTCGCGGCCCACAGGTTGGAGAACACTGCTTTATAGAATCATAGCATTGGAGGGGGCCATTAGGCCATCAAGTCCAACCGCCTGCTCAGTGCAGGAATCCAGTTTAAACATCCTTGAAAACGGTTGTCCAGTCTTTGCCTGAATACCTTCAGTGACAGAGAGACCACCCCCACCCCCTAGGCAAATGTCAGACTGCTCTGACTGCTTTATCATTCTGCATAGTCCCAAACCGTTCTACGGGCCAACTTACATCCTTCATTGTAGCATTCCATACTGCAGTAATGTCAGGAGAGTTCCCATACTCCTCTTTCAATAACTTGGTCACTGTTGCTTTCAATATAGTCTCTGCCTGGAAGGAAGGAAGGAAGGAAGGAAGGAAGGAAGGAAGGAAGGAAGGAGTTGCACACAACATATTAGAGCACAGTGGTAAGCTCACGGAGAACGGAAGATTCAAGACCACGCAATTGTTTTCACCATCTCCAGAACTGTTAGCTTCTTTTCTCTCTGCCCCCACCCCACCCTCTAAATGCCGTGCTGATATAAACCAAGACTCTCTATTTGCACTATAGTCATGTCCATGCACACAGTCGCTTTTCCAAGGTCACTCCATTCATGCATGTGCTGCTCTTGATATATATTTTTAAAAAATCAGACCTCTCTCCTTCCACATCATACAAGAAATGGGGGCAGGCACCTGAACAAACATGGCTGCCCCTGAAACATCTAGTTTGGCCTGCAGGCATAGGGGTTAAACACCCACTTGTGTACTTGAAATTTAAAAAATGTCACTCTTCAGCAAAGAATTCAGGCTACCCTGCCTTCTCACGGTTAGCAACTCTTCTTGCCGGGGAGACACACACTGACTGCAATGTGGCATTTGCCAGAAAAAGCAGGAAGTGGAACGGGCTACATTTACTCAAAGAAGGTTGAAAAAGCAAACAGGGAAGAAGTGCCAGCCAGCTTTGCTTGTCACCAACTAATGAACCCTTTGCTGGGAGGGAGGGTGGGGGGAGAAGAGAACCTTCACCACACAAAGAGACTATGTAGAATATTTCTTAGAACGCACCTTACCAGTTCCATTATATAATGGCAAGTGTCCCCTATTTACAATGAAGCAGTAATATATATCACAGATGTGCAGTGCAATCCTATACGTGTGCAAATGTATACAGCAGTGTTGAACCTCAGGTCCGTGGCCCAAATCTGGTCCTCTGGGGTTCTCCTGGCCCCATCCCGTTTCCCCTGGCTGCCAATCGTTTGGTGCTTTCCCAGCTTTTGCACTGTTCCTTCCCATTCTAGAATTCAAAATGCCTCTAACTAAGGCTTGGAGCCCTTCTACACGAGGCGCGCATTTATTGTGCGCGCACTCATGGTAGTTTGCGGGTGCTTTACACAACCACAACGTCGCCGTCATCCTCCAGGGCCTCTCCCATGCTTTGCAACCATGATAGCATTTTGTTTTGTTTTTCCTAATGAGGAAAGTCTGGTAATATCTGTGAATGGCAGCATGAAACCCTCATGTATTTGCACAATTCCACTATACCACAGAACCATGTAGTGGTTGTATAATGGAACATACGGAAAGGCAGAGAAATAAACCTGGGGTGGGGGGAGAAACATGTGTAAAGGAGCAGATCTTACTCCTGCAAAGAATCCGGAAGCAGAAGGCTCAGTAAAGTGGTGAAAGTTAAAAGCCTCATGCAGAAAATCCCTTATTTATTTATTTATTACATTTATACCCCGCCTTTTTTCCTGCAAGGAACCCAAGGCGGCTTACATAATCCTCCTCCTCCTCCTCTCCATTTTATCCTCACAACAACCCTGTGAGGTAGGTTAGGCTGAGAGTCAGTGACTGGCCCAAAGTCGCCCAGTGAGTTTCATGGCCGAGCGGGGACTAGAACCCGGATCTCCCGACTCCCAGTCCAACACTCTCACCACTACGCCACACTGGCTCCCTTAGTTGCTAGCACTAAGAGCTTTAAGCTACAATATGCTGGTATTTTGACCACTCCCCTTTTGCCTTTGGCCCCTCCCAGCACTGGATTGTGGCCCCCAGGAGCTTCTCTGAAATGGAATTTGGCCCTCCGGCTGAAAGAGGTTCAGCACTCCTGGTTTAACAGAAGCCTCCTCTGCCTTCCCTCCCCACATCCGCTCACCCTAGGTACTTTTCTCACATCCAGGATCACTTCTGGTATTAGAACCAGGCTGGGAGAAAAATACCCAAAGAGAGGGGCATGAGGAGGAGCTCCCCTCTTGATGTTAAAGTCAGCCTTAGCCACCGCTCCCTTTTCTACATGAACAAACATGGCTGTGTTCTCACGTCTATTGAGCCCCGCAGGCACTGGGTTGGACTTGGGCACAGGGTAAACTTAAGGTTCCAAAATTTAGCTCTTTGGCAAGGAATTCAGGCTACCCAACCTTCTAAAGGATTACTACTCCTTTTGGGAGGGATGCACCAATGCGGCATTTGTCAGAAAAAGCATGACGTGAAACGGACCGTGTTTACTCTGATGAGAGGGTGAAGAACAGGCATTAGATGGTGAAAAGCAAAGTTGGTGTTTGGCTCTTACTTAAAGAACCCTTTGAGAGGGGAAGGGATCAGGTTCCTCTGAGGTGAATGCGGCAGACATGTGATTAGCCACCTTGGATATCTTATTGACAAAGGCACAGTCAAAATGTTTTAATAAAAATATAAATACTTTTAAATAAAACAAATATGACTGTTCCCCCATCATAATTAGCTTATTTCTAGAAAGATGAAAGACCAAACTAGATGTAGCAATCTCTTCATTGGCCAATCTCTTCCCTTTTTCTCCTTATTTTTCTTATGTATACCTAAATTTTCCAATAAATAAATGACAGTCTATGCACATTAGTATTAGATCAAGTATTTGTGTTCATAACGTTGTTTAAAGTTCCCAAATGCAACACATAGAAGCCATTTAAGTATGTCAATGTACAGTAAATTAGCTTAAGTCCAAACTGTAATGCAAGACCTCTCTATTTGCAAATTACAATGGCTTTGAAACTGGGCCCTTAAACCACTCTTAACTGACAGGAGAACAGAGCTCTGGCAAGGAAGTCAGGCTTGATCCAGAGTCAGGCTTGTTCCAGAGTGTCTCAACTGCAAAACATTTCCTAACATAGGAAGCTGCCTCATACCAAGTCAGACCATTAGTACATCTAACCCAATATTGTCGACACTGACCGGCAGCAGCTCTCCAGGGTTTCAGGCAGGCAGATTTCCTGCCCTACCTGGAGATGCATGGGATCAAACCTGGGGCCTTCTGCATGCAAAGCATGTGCTCTACCACGGAGCTACAGACCAACCCCCAAAGTATAGCATTCTTACAAAAGAGGTTAGGAAGTATATTTATGCCGATATTAGAATTCTACCACTCAGAGAGGGAGAATTGGCATGTGGACATCCATTTTCAGACATGCAAGGCAATTATACCAAATGCCTCAAAGCAGCTAGCAGCTGAAACATCAACATTTAAGACTACAGATGCAATCCTAAGCATGTCCTACAACTCCCAACATTCCCCAGCCAGCATGAATGCTAGGAATTGTAGGACTTTTTTCTGTCTAAACATGCATAGGATTGCGTCCTAAGCAACTCACCCCAAACCCATCCCTTCTACTTCATGTTACTTACAAGTGATGTGTAGACCAAGGCCACCACTGCAGCAGCCACTTCAACTATGAAGATGATCAGGATAATTGAAAAGAACTAGGAAGAGAGATGGAACAGCATTAGAATGTTTACTCTACAAGGCACCAGTGCAAAAGTAAGGCAAGGACTGTTTGGATACACTTGGTCAAGTGTGCTCTATAGCCAAACTTCTAGCTTTGGAAGAATAGTTGGTCACAAGACTATGCGCTTTATTGAGTTTGCAAGTGGGACAAAGGCAGATTGTCAACAGCATATTCTTCTAGTGGGGATTTTCCACAACTCCAGCAATGGTGTGGCATGCCGTAGCCTGGACTACATAGGAAAGAATCAAAACACCCCTTCGGATCCCTCATTCTGCTTCAACAGCATCTTTCTCACTTGGATTCTTAGATCTTTAAACATACTGAAAGACATTTTAGTCTCAGTTCATTTGCTTCAGCACACATTGAACTGATCTTTTTCAGGTCATTTTAGAGAATATATATATATATATATCAACAATTTCCTCATTCCCCAGTGGTTTAACACAAGCCCGTTTCCTCACAGCAAGAAGGGGAAGGAAGGGGGATGGAGAGACAGGATAGCAACTAAGTAACATCACAGATTTATTTTATTTATTTACTTTCAGATGCCACTGAAAACAGGTGATCACCTGCTTACAAGGACTCCTGAGGAAATGAGAAACTGCCAGGGATTCTAAAAGTAGCAGCGGAACAGGTTTACACTCCTGCCACAAAAGGAACAAGATGACCAGAGACGTTGCATTCTCTTTGCCTAGAAGTGACCCAACTGTGAAACAAGATTAGCATCTACCAGGAAGCCTTTTTTTTTGTTTTGCTTTTATCCAACAGCTTGTCTTTATTACATCAGACCCAGGGTAAAGAAAATGTAACCTCAGACAAGAAGTGACAGAACTCCAGTTTCTAAAAAACTGTTTTTAGGCTTGTTATCTGCATAGGAATTCAGGAGTCAAAAAATCTATCAATGAGCTTTCTAAAATGAGAAATCTATGTTACCATCCAGAAAAGAGAGATGAATGATTTAAGATTATTTTATCCTATGACTGGATAGCTCAGGATCCCTTCCTTCCTTCATGAACCTAGCCTCATTAAGACGACAGCTTTCCATAATGTCTTTACTGCTCAATTTATTATCAGCAAGTACTTTTTTTCCCTTCTTTTTTAACCAAGCAACACACTACTGGGCAGTTTTGCTGCAGACAAGGAGATGAAAACTGCTTCACATTTGTATTTTACCGTGATAAGAAGGCACTTGCTTTCTCTCTGAGCTCCACAGCATCCTAGGAAGCCCAGCACAAACAGGACAACTCCAATGGCAATGAGGAGGTAGCCCACGTTCACAAACTGGAGGACGGAAGAGGACAGGGGGCCAAATAGATTGAGGAATGAGCTACTGTCAACAGTGACCCAGATTCCAATGCCCAGGAGGGTCCCTCCTCCAATCTAGGAAAGAAAAAAAGCGAAAAGAATTATTTCCAAGCTTGGTACTGGGGAGACACAGATACCGGCAATTACTATACTTAAGGCACAATCCTACACAAGTTCAGACAGAAAAAAGGCCTATAACTCTCAGCTGCTGTGGGCACCACCACAAAATGCCTAATCAGTGGATCGCCGCTTTGATGTCTACCTGCCGCATCCATGGATCTTTGGCTGCATCTTATTCAGCAAAAACTGTTGTTTCGTGTCTATTGGACACCGCAACATTTCCTTAATAAGGGATTGTCTAATTCAGCTAATTGCTGGTGGTACAATACAGCTAATGCGTCTTTTAAACATATTTTTGGCAATATCCAGTACTTGCTTCTTTTTGAGAGGAGGTTATATTACAGAGATAAATTTTGTACTGGAATAGTCTAATATTCACTGATGTACACTCTCTGTTAAATTATTTTGCTACTTCATGGAAATTAACAAATGGAAGGAGAAATGGATTCTCTGCACCCTTTTGATAGCTAAAAGACTGATATTACAACATTGGAAGGATAAATACTCTCCTCCTATAATGCAATGGATTGAGGACCTTACAACACTTTCAATATATGAGCAGGTGGTATATAATGGATATGTATTTGGATATTTGGTCTGCTTTTGTTGAAGCCTATGTATACCGTAATTGCTAGAAAGGTGTATGCATTTGATATTTATTCATTGCTATGGATATATATGTGTATTTAAAAAATGGGGGGCATTTAAAACGTTCTGTGGGTGGCCACAGGCACCATGTTGGGTGCCACTGGAGGTACCTGCGGGTGCTGTGTTGGGGACCCCTGCTTTAAAGAGTTAATAGGAGTGATGGAGACCCCTGAATCAAGTTGGGACCATGATCCTGGAAGTATGTGTGTCTGTGTGTGTGTGTGTGTGTGTGTGTGTGTGTGTTGGGGGCATCTGTTTGTTTCTCCTGTGGAGCAAAGAGCAGCTTCAGGTGAGGCATTTTATTTGGGAAAAGTAGCACAGGCATGAAGGTTACCCCCACTGCTGCCTGATGCCACAGTTCCCATATGACTGAGAGGACATATTAATTCTATTAATATGCTATTAATTCTTTTTTTAAAAAAAAAAACAACCACCATGGAACATCCTGATCATGGATCTCCCATATCACTTCTAGTTGAGTCTTATGTGTGAACCAGTGTGGCGTAGTGGTGAGAGTGTTGGACTGGGACTCAGGAGCTCCAGGTTCTAGTCCCCGCTCGGCCATGAAACTCACTGGGTGACTTTGGGCCAGTCACTGCCTCTCAGCCTAACCTACCTCACAGGGTTGTTGTGAGGATAAAATGGAGAAGAGGATTATGTAAGCCACCTTGAGTTCCTTGCAGGAAAAAAGGCGGGGTATAAATGTAATAAAATAAATAAATAATGTCTAGTGAACTATGGAGATAAACAGCAAATACCCACTTGTCTCAGAAGGGCAATATGCATAGAACAGCCTCCCCCAACCTGGTACCCTCCAGCTACATTCTGATTTCCAGAGCTCAAACATATACATTTTACCTCCGGGATCCAGCAGAGACTCACATCCCTTCCACCAATATCCTTTGTTTATGTCTACTTTGTACATGGAGTCTATACCCCCCTGCACTACTACAACAGCATTTCCATGCTTCATCCAAATGTAGGACAATATATTCCCTGCATTAGTGAAAGGAAAGGAAGAATACTTGTGTTGGCGTGTTGGGTTTGGGGCCTAGTGTGAAAGACAAGGCAAGTAAAGCACTCGTACCTCTGAAGACTGAAAACCACAGCTATGCTCCCATAAAATTGAGCCTCAAGCAGTACACACACCAATTTTATGTTTTAATCTCATATTCTATATCTATAAGGCCCAGCAATGTGCTATTTTTCACACAAAGATTCTTAAGAACCGAAGTTGTAATTCAGTCCCTCCCACACAGTCCAAGTTGTACTGCATATGCTAGAATCATGGTCAAGCCATGCATATATCTAGATTACAAGAAAACTGTATATATATTTTCTTTTCTCTTTATATGGTTTTGTCTGTTTTGGTGAAATTCACAGTAAAGAATTAATAATAAAAAAATATCTAGATCACCTCACTCCAGATAGTATTTTGACCTATGAACTAGAACTGCTACAACTGTCTTTTTCTTTCCAGAGAAAGACAATTCAATTTCTGTCATACATGCATTTTGGAAATAGTTTCTAAAGAGGTAGACCTATGATTGTGCACTCCAGTCTCATGACATACTTGTATTTCCTACAGTTAGGCACTCTTCCCATTTCTGTAGAAAAGAGACAGACACTTCATCACAATCAAACACACACTCTCTTTATAGATGGAAAACAGATAACCTCTCTAACCCAATATGAGCACTAAATATCACTGAGAAGGAATCCCAGTTTGACACATCATACTCCTTATTACTAAGAAAAGGAACCTGATTGTCTCCAACGTTACCAGTAAGCAAATCTGGTTCTTGGAAGATCAGGGTACAAGATATTTGAATGACTGTGTCAACGAGCAGAAGTGCTATATTTCAGGATAGTGGTAACAGTCACAGCCATGTTGAGATCATTATAAAACTGTACTAAAGTGCCGCATTTTCTCGAATGAAACATAGAGCATTCGAGGATCAGGATATATGTAAGAAGACCAAAACACTGGCTTTATGAAGCCATTGTATTACCAACTTTATTGTATGCCTGCAAAACATGGACTATCTATAAATGTCATTTCCACCTCCTTGAAAGATTTCATCAACGTTGCCTCCGGAAAAACCTGCGAATTACTTGGGAAGATAGGCGAACAAATGTCAGTGTACTGGAAGAAGCAAAGACTACTAGCATTGAAAAAATGATCCTTCAATGCCAACTTCAGTGGACCGGTCATGTTGTTCGAATGCCTGACTGCCGTCTCCCAAAGCAGTTACTTTATTCCCAATTCAAGGATGGAAAGCGGAATATCGGTGGTCAGTATAAGAGGTTTAAAGATGTTCTTAAGACTAATCTAAAAAAATGCAATATAAACATCAAAAACTGGGAAGCTCTGGCCCATGAACGATCTAACTGGAGGTTGGCCTTTCACAAAGGTTCCATGGACTTTGAAGAAGCCCGAGTGCAAGGTGAAAGGGAGAAACGTGCTAAGCGAAAAGCACGTCAAATGAATCCTTTACAGGACCATCTTCCATCTGGTAACCTGTGTCCTCACTGTGGGAAGCTGTGTGGATCTAGAATTGGCCTCCACAGTCACTTACGGACCCATCGCTAGAGTCTACGCAATTTTTTTTTAGAATTTCCTCTTTTTATAATTTTCTTTTTGTAATTTTATCCTGGAAGACAATCTTACTCGGTCACGAGTGATCGCCTACTACTACTACTACTACTACTACTACTACTACTAAAAAACTAGATATGGTAATAGAAAAGGCTATTTTAGAAGGTCAGAATGATAGTCTCTGAACCCTCCCCTTGTGCCCAGTAATCAAACTTGCTAGAAACTGGGGGCAAGTAATGGAAGGAGATAATTCCTGACACTGTTTCCTCTGCCGTACATCCTACTAGCCAATGTTAGGAAGAGAATGTTGAAACAAGTGAGTCATCGTGCTCTTAGGCTGCAATCTTATACCCATTTACCATTTCAGTGGGATGTAAGACCCACTGAACTTACTGAGACTGACTTTTGAGTAAATATGTACAGAATTGCGTGGTTAGTGGCCAAAACAGGGACAAGCTTCTATTCTCGATGACGGAGGCACAAGGTAATTCCAAGTTTAGAATCGGGGTGTCAAAGACAGACAAGGCTCTTGTACTTTTAACAGCTGTATAGAAGATGGAGTTTCAGCAGGTGCAGCTTCTCACACCTGCATGACCAGGTGCGCTTTGCCGAAACTACTACTTCTACACAAACCTGAGAGGTACAAGCCCTGTTTTCCTTGGCCTTTCACCAGCCGAATTTCTCCCCATTGTATTTGTAATCATTCCATAGTCTCTCAAAGTTCAACAAGCTGAGCTGTGCAGAAAGAAGCCTTGTACACTCCCTGATTCTCTCTTTATACAGGGATAGTTTTACCAGAAGCTACCAAGAGTTTAAAACCAGACGTTTATTTTTAAGAGTGAACCATGCACTTGGCATCATACAGAAGCATTTCTAACAGGGTCAAATCAATTATCCTTGACCACAGGTGCCAGTTCTGTCTGTCTTCAAATAAAAAGGACAAGGCAGGCACTGCCTCAGCCCACACTTAAGTACAGGTGCCAGGCTGGACGCATGGGTGTCCACAAGAGAGGGCAAGGGGAGCACACACACCCAAGCCATAATCCCTGGATTCCCAGCTTTCATTTTTTTAAAAAAGAAAACAAGTCTCTAGCCCTTTTAGAATGCAAGACACAAGGCAAACTATGCAGGCACAATTCTGCCCATTTGTTTTGTGAGAAACTAGCCTGCTCCTGCATTTCAGTATTTTTATCCAATAGGTGAAGGAACTTCCAGCCAGGTGCATTTTTAAGCCTGGGGGGAGGGGGGAATCTTCCCTGGAGGAAAAGTGATTGATTGCTGGCCAATTTAAAAAATAAATAAATCAGAAGTCCAGGATTTTAGAGTAGCTGTGATTTTGGGTAGACATGTAGTGCCCAAACAAGAGACCTCAACAAATACAGGTGTTTATGAACTTTCTATCCCAGCTTTTATTTAAGCTGGGATCCCCACCCACTGAGTTTGTGCAGTGTTCATGAGGCGAAGGAAGAAGAATCAAGACAGTCCAGGAGCCTCCCAGCCCTCTTCCATTATGGTCCTTTTGGCAAAGGGGGACAAACCGGAGATTGGTTGGTAACTTGGATTAACAAGAAGAAACTACAACAAGAAAACTACACAAGACAGCAAATAAGACTGACTACTAATAGGAGGCCGAGGGCGGCATCGCTCGCTGCTTTCAGAACACAAATGAACACATCTCACGCACTCCGACAGCACGAGGAGGAAGTGGCTCTGTGTCTGTTAACCGAGGGCTCTTTTTTTAAATTTATTTAAATACTTTTTGTTTATTTTAAATGAACACAATACAGAAAAAAAAAAACCCCACACAAATCTACAAATCATAAACTCCAAGTGCACCCGTCACCCCGGGGCCAAAACAAATTCTATCCACATAATCCATTATTAATCTATATTCCAAAAATACATCATATCATGACATGGCTTACTCCCTTTTCCCTTTACTAAAACATAATCTAAAAATGGTCCCCATATATCCTTAAAATTATTTTTCTTTAATTGTCCCTTTTTACATTTAATACTACATGTTAGTTTATCATTTAAAGCAATATCCCAAACCTCTTTATACCAATCTATTATTAAGTACTGGTGTTGAACTTTCCAATTCCTTGCTATCAGTAATCTCCCTGCCGCTAATAAACTTACAATTAATTCCTTTTTCTCTTGTGAGCACAGAAGTTTTTCCTCAGAAGAGATACAGGCATGATCCTTTCCACACTACAAGAGGGAGTCACAGCAGGAATGTATGTGATCAGGATTGCCAACTCCTCTTTAAAGAAAAGTTCTGATACCTGGGCAGGGTACAAGGGCAGAGTGCCCCAAAATGTTCTGTTCATCTAAGGCAGCCTTCCCCAACCCTAGACTGCCCTCCAGTCGGATTACAGCTCCTATCATCCCAAGCCAGGGATGGAGAAGGCTGTCGGCAAATGGCTGCCACATGCCGGTATATCGGTCTCCTGCTACCAAGCAATTCCACACATACTTACATACCAGGCCACCACAGGTCACCTTAACACAATCCATAATCTCCTACAATGTCACAAGCACAAAGCAAGAACTAAAAGGTCCTGTAAAATGGATAACTCAAGAAAGTGAAGCCAGCTGCACGTTAAGTATATAACACACGTATAGGCAGAATAATAATAATAATACAGTCATGCCTTGGATTGAGAGCATAATTCGTTCCGGAAACGTGCTTGTAATCCAAAACACTCTTATATCAAAACAAAATCCCCCAGAAAAAATCTGTACAGAGATTTTTTAATTTAAGCCGTACTACAGTACTTGTATTGCAAGACGTTGCTTGTGCATCAAGTAAAAAATAAATAAATATTTAAAAATTTGCTTGTCTTGCAAAATGCTCTCAAACCAAGTTACTTGCAATCCAAGGTATTACTGCAATAATAATAATAATAATAATAATAATAATAATAAATGGAATTAATTAATTAATTAATTATTACGGAATTAAGCATTTAGAAGATATTTTACTCAATGAGACTGAGTGAGTCTAGACTCAAGGGCAATTAGCGAAGCCACGGCAAAGCATTCAAGCACATCACCTACCCAGAAACCAAGCAGAGGCAGACACACAGGAAAACAGATGGGACAGGAGGGCACAGACAGAGCAGATACACACAGGCAAGGTTGCCAAGCTTGGTCCATGTTGCTCCACTGCCGTCCACCACTGAGAACCTGCTGTGTACCGTCTGCCGCTGCTGCCGCCGCCACAGAGCAGCCAGGCCCACGGAAAGCTGGAGGGGAATCTCAGGCCAGCGCAATCACCGTCACCAGTGCAGGCTCCAGGTTTTCGAAAGCCCTTGCACAACAAGACGCCCTCAGTGCCCCCCTCCCTCTGTGACTCTACCTTCTCACCACCATTGCCACCAGCGACCCTTTCTCCCCACCCTCTTTCTCATCATTGCTACCACTTGTTTGCTTGCTTGACAGGCAGGGAGCGAGTCGGCAGCGGCCTCTACCGCTCCTCATACCATCGCCTGGGGCAGAGAAAGAGGCAAGTGAACAAGCAGCTTGCAGTGGGGTGAGGAGGATCGGTGACTCCGAAAGACTTCTGTCAGCTAGTCCCTTGCTGGGGGTGGGCCCCCAGCAGGTGCCCGACCATGCCTACCCTTGATGCCGGCCCTGCCTGCCACCAAGCCAGTTCTGCTGCTGTCGGGACAAGGGATGGGCAGTGGCTGTGAGCCAAGCCCAACGGCCTCCAAAGCAAATCGGGACTTGGGAGCAGGCATGCCGGGACCAGAGGGGCAAGCGGGTCGGCCGTGCCCTGCCAGCATGTAAATGCACCACCTGCCCGTCGGTTAACTCCAGGAGGAAATAAGCCAAATGGGCATTTGAACAGGTTTGAGGCCCCAGTAGGCCAAGCCCAGAGCTGCCTTCCAAGTTCCTATGATTCTGGCTTAGTTAACCCCAGGCAGCACCGGGCACAGGAACGGCTGGCAGCAGTTAGCAGTGAATAAGCAGGTGGCAATCAGAACATAAGAAGAGCTGTGCTGGACGAGACCAAGGGTCCATCTAGACCAGCATCCTGTTTCCACTGTGGCCAACCAGCTGCCTGAGGGAAACCCACAAGCAAGACATGAGTGCCACAGCACCCTCCTCCCACCCAAGTTCCTCAGAAACAAAGGCAGCTGTGGTTGGGAGGCTGTTGCCAGAAGGCAGCAGTTAAGACTATTCAACATACCTCCTAAGCAAATCGGGACTTGGGAGCAGGCATGCCGGGACCAGAGGGGCAAGCGGGTCGGCCGTGCCCTGCCAGCATGTAAATGCACCACCTGCCCGTCGGTTAACTCCAGGAGGAAATAAGCCAAATGGGCTTCCAAGCCACCCTCCCTGTCTGGTACGCATGAATGTGCAAAGCAAACAAATTAAAAATAAATAAGTTAGAAGGGGAGAACCAGATCAGGGGAGGAAACCCTGGCTTTTCCCATTTCAGATCCCCACCTTGTCAGCACCCAGCCAGCCAACCAACCAGCCCCCCACCGCACGATACTAGCCACTTGACAACCCTACAAGAGAGTACAAATTAGATCTGACGGAGTCCTAACTAGGAACTGACAGCACAAGATTTGTTTTACTATGTTTTGGGGAGATACCAAAAGAAGGGAGGAAAGTAAGAGGTCACCACCACCACCACCAGACTGTTTCACATCCTCCAGGTGGACGGTGGCATTTTCTCAGACCAGGGCCCACTCTATTGCTCGCCAGTGTTCACATGAACAGTTCAGGATCAGGTGCACATTCTCTTTGGTATGAAAGAGTATATCCAGTTGTTCCGCTTCCTCATTTCAACTCATCACATGTTTGTTTAACTGGCTGTTTCATATTAGCATGGCTTCAGAGTCCTGGAGCCTCCACTTCCTTCATCCATTTTGGAACTTGATTCTCTACAGAGTCAGTGTGGCATAGCGGTTAGAATCTTGGACTAGGACTGGAAAGACCTGGATTCAAATCCCCACCCAGCCACAAAGCTCAATGGAACCAGCCAGTCACATTCCCTCTCACTCTCTTCCTCTGCCTTGCCAACCTCACACGGTTTTTGTGAGGATACAAAGGAGGAGAGGGGGAGAACTATGTACATTGCCCTGAGCTCCATGGAGGAAGGGCATGATAAAACTTTAAAAAATCAACAATAAATAAGCATAGCATGCAGATTTCCCTAGGCCCTCAAGTATAAAAAGAGTGCATAACAGTAGCCGAGAAGCAAAGTTAAAATGTACACACACAGGACCAATTAAAGACAGCTAGAACCCAGACTGCATGATCAACTGTGTGCAGGGCAGGGGTGTTGAACCACGTTCAGCCCAAGGGCCAAATTCCATTGGGATAAACTTTCAGGGGCCGCATTCCAGGGATGGGAGGGGCCAAAAAGGCCAGCATATTTTAGCTTAAAGCTGCCTGTAACTAAGACTTAGGAAAGGCATTTCAACCTTTTAGAAAGGGGGGGGGGAAACTATGCAAAGGCTGGGAAACCACCAAACAGTCGGCAGTTGGGGGGAAAGGGCTGGGGCCCAGAGGAGAGAGGTGGCCATCTGAGGAAGCCAAGAGGGCTGGATTGGAACCTCACAGGAGGGCTGGATTTGGCCCATGAGACAGGTTCTGCACTCCTGATATAAAGAATCTTCCTTTGGGAGGCTCAAGTCAATTTGTAAACCTGAGGCTCATTATTTAGAACAGAAATTTTGAGATTCCCTGGCTTAGGAGTGTTGACTATGAATCACAGTCACATATGTTGCAACAAGTCTCCATATAATTATCTACCTGAAGGCATGTTCACTTGTTTATGAGCATGCAGATTATAGACCCTAGATAAGGGGTCCCCAACCATTTAAAACTTTTTCCTGTTTTTTCAAACATACGTACATGGATTTGTATAAAATGCATACTACTTTCTAGGAAGTATACGTAAGCTTCAACAAAAGTAGACCAAATATCCAAATAAGTCTCCATTTGAAGGTATATGCCACCCATTCATATATCTAAAGTGCTGTAAGATCCTCAATCCATTGCATTATAGGAGGTGAGTGTTTATCCTTCCAATGTTGTAATATCAGTCTTTTAGCTGTGAAGAAGGCATGGAGAATCCATGTATGCTAACCATTTGTTAATTTCCACGAAGCAGGTAAAAAAATTAAAAGAGCATGTGTATCAGTGAATATTAAAGACTGTTCCAGTACAAAATTTATCTGTGTAATAACCTCCTCTCAAAAAGAAGCAACGACTGGACATTGCCAAAACATACATTTAAAAGAAGCATTAGCTGTTTGCACCACCAGAAATTAGCCAAATTAGACAATGCCTTATTAAAGAGACATTGTGCTGTCCAATAGACACGAAACAACGTTATCAATAACTGAAAAGGTGGCTGGTCCTCAAAATGTTAAAGAATTAATTGTAGATTTGTTAACGGCGGGTACTGTTACTGATAGCAAGAAAATGGAAAGTTCATCAAGTTTTCTCTATTACTGACTGGTATAAGAAAGTGTGGGATATGGCTTTAAATGATATGTTGAGTGTAGTATCAAATGTAAAAAGGGACAACTTAAGAAAAATAATTTTAAGGATATTTGGGGATTATTTTTTGATTTTGTGTTAAATAAGGGGAAAGGGAGCATGCCATGTCAAGATATGTTGTATTTTTGCAATAAAGAATAACAATTGATTATAGAGATAGAATGTATCATTTGGTCACATGGTGATGGGAGCACTATATAAGTTGTATGTACCGGTATGTTATTTTAGTTGTTTTATATATTGTTTGAGAGAAATTAAAAAATTAAAAATTAAAAAAAAAATAGACACGAAACAAAAGTTTTTGCTGAACAAGACACAGCCTAAGATTCATAGATGCAACAGGTAGATGCCAAAGCACTTCAACTAGAGTCACAGTGTACTTAGTGAGCTGTGTGCAAGCCATTCCTGTTTTTTCCTCCTTTCCATTTCAGGATAAGTGTATGTTAAAGGAATCTGCTGGTATATGAGACTTCCTTGAGAGCATTGCCATGGAGGCATCAGTGGAGCATGTAGAAGGAAGCAGAAGTACTGCTTGTTGAAACACTACTAACATGGCAAGAAAGTATGAAACAGAATGAAACTCCCACAGAAACCATAAAACCCACGCAGCCTGTCCAGAGGCAGGCTAGAGGAACATGAATACATTTTAATGAGTACTTTGGCTTGCATCATGATTGCATTCAATTAGCCCATTGCCATTTTGTGGGCTTGGCCCGCCATTGCATGAAGGCACACCCATCACCAGGGCTAATAAATTTAACAGAATCTTTTGGCTTTGCTTCTATTTGTCCCATGGTCCTGGATGTGGCAGTTTCGGAAAGCAGCCAGAATCACAAAGGAAGTTCTCTGTAAGTCAACCCGAGTATTAAGTGACTGTTCAATGTTGTTCAGTACAAGATTAATCCCCAAGGCAACACAACTGTAACTAGCATAGGTGGGCAGACCAAATATACTGTGCAAAACACCAGAAGGCACAGTTTTCTCGTCCCAATATGGAATCAGAAGAGGCCAGAAGGTCATCAAGTGCAACCTCTGGAGACCTTTACCATGAAATTAAGGTCACCGCTATACGAGATTCACAATTCAATCTCTCGTGGCTTTTTTTAAAATGGTAATTAAAAAAAATAAAAAATTAAGGAGCAGCAGCAAATGTAGGAATGCAACAATTGGGGAAAGGTTTTTAAATCCTTTCCACCCAATGCCCTTTTGCCAATGTTTGTCCCCACCAAGCTACTATATTTCTCCTGCAGGAAAAAAACTTATACCTGTATGGCATCTTGGATGATCTCCCACCCTCTTATCTAGTTATGCCCCAAGACGATTCACATACGGTGTGTTTTTGGTGAGCATATTCATATATCTTAGATTTACAGAGTTTATCATTAAACCCTTTATAGTCCCGAGAGTTAATAAAATCCAGTTGGCAAAGGCTCTTGCAGCATGTGATCATTAGAGATTAGTTGTAAGATAAACCATAAACATGAGTTACGTTAGTAAATTAGATGTGGCTAACACGCTGTCAAGAGACAACCTGTTCTTTCTTGTATAAGATCTGACCATTCTGTCCTTCCGTTTGGGGACCATTGGGCAGCACAGTCCTAAGTGTGTTTACTCAGAAGTGTGTTTAGGATTACAGCCAACTACATTTCATCCCACGTTTATTAAACATACAGACATGGGGCCTTTAGTATAGCTATCTCGAACGAAAAGGTGAACATGTTCCAGAGGGTTGGCCTCACCCAGTCATACTTTTACAAGGTCTCCAACTACCTCATTGCTCATTAGTAGAGAACAGTAAGTACTTACGACTATCAACAGGTTAAACAAGATCATCATGACCTTCAAAAAAGTGAAGCAGCTCATCTTGGTATCTGTAAAGCATTTAAGGAGGAAGTTAACAAACAGCTACTTGAGATGCTTTAGAAAGCTCAACCCAACTCAACGCTCCAGAGTTTGGACACACAGTTCCAAACTCCTTTATAGGTTTACAGGAAAGTCTCACTGTGAAGTTCAATGTAGCTTACTTCCTGGTACACATACACTGGACGGCACCCTTAGAAGCACCTTTTAGGGCAATATCCATATCACATGTGATGCCATATATGAGAGAGAGATAAAAATATACGAAATAGAGGCAGCAGGGGAATATCTCACCCCAAAAGATTAGGAGCCCCTTAACACACTAGACTTAAATCATTCTCTGCCTTCAACCAACTATTCTTTTTGATAGACATTTTCGGGAAAACCCCATTACATTCAACAGCGCATTACAGAAATACATTTTACTGTACAAAAAGGGAACAAAAAGCAAGCAGAATTTATACATCTGTTGCCCCTCCCAGTGGTTTCAACAGCCATTCTCCACACCCTCCAAGATTCTAAGGGTCGAGAATAATCAATACTATCTGCCCAGAACAGCAATGGTGGAAGTAGGAAAATCTGATGGGAAAGTACTCTTAAAGAGATCTATTCGCTCACTGCACCCCAGGACTTCCCTTTGCCACCAGCACCTCTGAGTGAAACAGAACAAGGAGCCAGGAGATATCACCATGTGATACCATAAATGGTACTTGCTATTCCAGATTTATCATTGTGAGGGCAATATGGCCTGCCTAGAAATCTGATTTTTCCTACTGTGAGCCCTTACAGTTGAAAAGCAGTATACAACTCTTACAAAGTAAAACCTTGTTTTAAAGGGATGATCTGTCCACATCACATCCCTCTACAATTTTTGCTGAAAATTTCAGGGAGGAATAACACAGAAGCAAGCCACCCCAAAACATTTTTTTATTATTTTAAAGAAAAACACATTAAACAGCCTAGTGTCCTGCCCACTAGCAAACACAAATTAAAAGCCTAGTGTAATTCTTTCTGACACACATCAGAACCCCTTCTTCAACAAGGAAAGATTCTTTAAGGGCAAAGACCACCCCATTCCATAAACAAAAGAGACTCACCTTAAAGAGAACAAACAGCTTCAGAAACAACCTGAAAATCCTGTATCTTTCCAGCTGACAGGGCAATCAGCTCCTTAATAAACCAAAGCAGTTGTTGTTTCAGCCTATAGGAAACATCCCCTTTTCAGGCCAATCAAATCTCTTTTAAGAGTAAAGGCCATGCCTCACCAACTTAATTTAAAAAAAAACAATTACGGTAATAAAAGAAAAAAGTAGTCCACCTTTCTTTAGTCTTTACTGCTCTCTAGTGGCTAGAGGTGAATATTTGCACTCTAGGTGAGTTTGCCTTTAAGGACAACACGGAAGTTGAAGCTAGAGCAGAATACAGCAGCTAGATTGCTATCAGGGAGAGCTTCTAGAAATCATATAACACTGGTTTTAAAGGAACTGCTCTGGCTACCAATACGTGTTCAAGGTGTCAGTGATGATGTATAAAGTCCTAAATGGCTTGGGACCTTAATGTCTGAAGGAGCGCCTCTTCCTGCATATACCTGCTTGAATACTGAGATTTGTCATGGGGGCTCTTCTCTGCAACCCACCACTGGGAACTGTACATTATGTGGAGATACATGAGAGGGCCTTCTCAGTTGTGGCACCCTGGTTTCAGAAGGCCCTTCCCCTTGGAGGTCCTGCTGGTGTGGACATTGGCCTCATTTTGGCTCTAAGTTAAGACCTGGTTATTCAAGTTTTTGTGCCTCAGTTTTTATTTGCTTCTTGTTGATGATTAAAATGGATTGGTTTTATGTTGAATTGTTTTTATTATTGTACACCACCCTGAGATCAGTTGATACAGGACAGAAATATTTTAATCAATCAATTTCTTCATTCAGAGCTATTTTAAATTAGTTTCATTTTTTGCACATGAATATGACACACACGTGTGCACCAAGGGGGAGGGGGCACCCAACACCTTGAAATGGGTACACGTGTGGGCATACACAACAATGCCAAGAGGGGAAATGGAAACTGCAGCCATAGTGCTGCAAGACCCTGCCCATGGCCTCTCTCAAGCTGCAAGTGGGGACCTCTCGGGGGTGGCAATGGGCCCAAAACCTTGGAGAATGACAAGCAGTGAGAGGAAGACACACAGCACTAGACTGACTGGCTTTGCTCATTCAAGCCAGCCCAGCCACTCACAGTGCCACTGCCACCAGCAGCAGCCCTCCTGCCCATCTTGGCCAGTCCAGCTCCTACCATGCCTGAGCCATCTCAAGCAATGGTGCCAATGGATCAGTACAACAGATCAGCAGATATCATAGTCTCCAATTGCCACAAAAATGCCATCAGGACTTCTCACTTTGTCATGCAGAATCCCGAATTCCCCTGCCTCCTGCAACTGCAAGCTACTTTAAGCTGCTCTTAAAGGGGCCATGCCATGGGCAAAATTGCAGCTAAGCTTTCAGTTTTAGCTTAGCTGCAATTTTGCCCATGGCATGGCCCCTTTAAGAGTAGCTCAGTGCTTAGGCTCAAACAGCCACAGAGTCTCCACAGAGAGACAGACGCTGCTAGGCTGGGAGGGCCCGGTGAGGATGTGTGTGCGCACGCGTGCATGCTCTATCTGCTGAAAAGGAGGTGGAGGCTGCAGCTGCTGGCCTGGACCGAGGGAGAGGTGAATGAGGGAATTTATCACATGATTCCTATCTTTATGTTGCCAAAGATTTTATTTCCTAACAGAGCTGACTCTGTGCCTCTAACAGGTGAGATACAGTGTCGGAAGGAAATGCAAGAAACTTCCCCTTCTCTCTCCATGTTTGGGGGTGTGGGGGTGGGTGGGTAAGCTTCACCTGTTGAATTTGTGCCAATCCTGACAATTTTAAAACAAAAAGATTGCCCTGCAAGCACTGACAACCCCCCCATGAAAAACACCAGATATCAAAAATTAAGGGTTTAAGTAAGGTTAAAAAAATACAGTAATACCTTGGATTGCAAGCATAATTCGTTCTGGAACCGTGCTTGTAATCCAAAACACTCTTATATCAAAGCAAGTCTCTGACGGGCGTGAGCGGGGCTGATTTCGGCCAGCTACGCCTGCTCGAGGTGAGCGGTTACATCCCTACCTTGCAAGACCTTGCTCGTTTATCAAGTCAATTTTAAAAAAATTTTTTTGCTCGTCTTGCAAAACGAACTCAGACCAAGTTACTTGCAATCCAAGGTATTACTGTATTACAAAAGCCACTTATAAAATATTCTCCAGTTTATCTCAAGGAGCGCCTCCGGCAACATCAAGTAGGCCTACATCAAGTAGGCCGCTCAACAAGGTCTGCCACGGACGGGCCTTCTCCTTCTCCTTATCCCAGCAGCCAGAGCAGCCAGAGCAGCCAGAGCAGCCAGAGCAGCCAGAGCAGCCAGAGCAGCCAGAGCAGCCAGAGCAGCCAGAGCAGCCAGAGCAGCCAGAGCAGCCAGAGCAGCCAGAGCAGCCAGAGCAGCCAGGCTGGTGGGGACTAGGAAGAGGGCCTTCTCTGTGGCAGCCCCCACATTATGGAACTCCCTCCCTAGTGACCTTCGCCATGCCCCCTCCGTGATGAGCTTCCGCCGTGCACTAAAAACATGGCTGTTCAGGCGGGAATTTTTTATATTGTTTTAATTATTATATTTTATTGTATTGTTTTATTGTATTTTAATTGTACATCGCCCAGGGTGGCCGGCCAGATGGGCGATTAATAAATATAATAAATAAATAAATAAAATATCTTGGCAGCTATCTTTCTGTTACAGCTAACATTGACAGTGAAATCCAGCATCGTTTGAGCTCCACAAGTGCCGCATTTTCTCGAATGAAACATAGAGTGTTCAAGGATCGAGATATTTGTAAGAAGACCAAAACACTGGTTTATGAAGCCATTGTATTACCAACTTTATTGTATGCCTGCGAAACATGATCTATAAACCAGAGATGTTGAAGAGTCCTTGCCTTGGTCTCGAGTCACGAGTCTTTGGACCCGAGTCCGAGTCCTTGGTCCAAAATGGGGACTCACGAGTCCCGAGTCACTCCCAAAGCTGACTCCAGTGAGTCCCTATTAAAATCAATGGGGGGTTTTCCCAACAAAATAAGGCTACTTCAGATGTGTGGCTTAAATAAATTCTAGTCATAAGTGTGCCTTTTTATTTCAAAACTCTGCCACTGATTTTGAAAAGAACAGACCAGGCAGACAAAACCAAAATAACCAGACAGGCAGAGGAGGCAGGGAACCCCAAAGCAGGCAGGCAGAGGTGTTTGTCTTGGACAATTCAAACTGTGGAACTGGCTAAGAGACCAGGCAGGCAGAGGAGGCAGGGAACCCCAAACAGGCAGGGCAGAGGCAGCCAAACCCAAAATGTCTGAAAGGTTGCATTTTAGGAAGATGATTTTAAAAAATAAAATCTTCGCTGGCGATCGCACTTCTCTCCACTCCTTCTGGCACAGCCCAGGGATGTTGAAGAGTCCTTGGTCTCGAGTCCCGAGTCAAGTCTCGAGTCCCATTAAAAATATTGGGACTCGAGTCAGAGGGGGGACTCAGTCCGACTCATGAGTCAAGTCCTGGAGTCCAAGTCCCCATCCCTGCTATAAATGTCACTTCCACCTCCTTGAAAGATTTCATCAACGTTGCCTCCGGAAAATCCTGCAAATTACTTGGGAAGATAGGCAAACAAATGTCAGTGTACTGGAAGAAGCAAAGACTACTAGCGTTGAAAAAAATGATCCTTCAACGCCAACTTCAGTGGACCGGTCATGTTGTTCGAATGCCTGACTGCCGTCTCCCAAAGCAGTTACTTTATTCCCAACTCAAGGATGGAAAGCGGAATATCGGTGGTCAGTATAAGAGGTTTAAAGATGTTCATAAGGCTAATCTAAAAAAAATGCAATATAAACATCAAAAACTGGGAAGCTCTGGCCCATGAACGATCTAACTGGAGGTTGGCCTTTCACAAAGGTTCCATGGACTTTGAAGAAGCCCGAGTGCAAGGCGAAAGGGAGAAACGTGCTAAGTGAAAAGCACATCAAACGAATCCTTTACAGGACCATCTTCCATCTGGTAACCCGTGTCCTCACTGTGGGAAGCTGTGTGGATCTAGAATTGGCCTCCACAGTCACTTATGGACCCATCGCTAGAGTCTACACAATTTTCTTTAGAATTTCCTCCTTTTAAAATTTTTCTTTTTGTAAATTTTTTATCCTGGAAGACAATCTTACTTGGTCACGAGTGATCACCTGATGATGATGATGATGATATAATTCTGGAAAAGTCATCCTAGCACTGGCGCTGCTGCTGCTACCTCTTCTTCTGGCAAGGAGCAGCATTTCACAATTATTCCTCAATTACACGATACTTCTTCACACAATGCATAATCAATTTGCTGCCACAAGATGTGATGGTCAGTGTTGTAGATTGCTTTAAAACATGGAGCTTCCGTGTTTAATACTGGATATATGTTAGCAGAAAACACACCCTCCTCAAGAGAAAGAAAGAAAAAATCCCAACTACCCCAAATAGCAGCAACAAACACCATCATTCCATTTTGGCATTATTGTTCACAGTGTTGTTGTTGTTTTTAATAAAGTACAATAGAGCCCACATGTTTTTTTTCTGAGAAAATAGGAGCTTGCAGGGTGGGCCTGTGAACCACTTTGCACACTCAGAGATATCTAAATGTTAAATATTATTATTTCTTTGGCAAACTACTAATGAGAACAAAGCCACCATGGAGGGATCCATTTTTAAATAGGGAGGGAGATCTTTAAAACAAGGAGTTTCCTGCACAATGTGGGGAAAGTAGGCTGAAAGTTATGTTTGACTGAAATAATGGCATATTCCTCCCCAGTTTACCCCTTCCTACCATTTGTTGTTGCCTCTATATTACATTTTCGACTGTAAGCTCTTTGGGGCAGGGAACTGTTCTCTTATACTCGGTAAAGCACCATGCACATTGATGGTACAAAAATAATAATGACAACAATCACCATCGTCATCATGGGTCTAGAGATCAACGTGGCTTCAGAGTGGTCAGAGCCCTTAAAGGAAAAAAAAACAGTAAGCCACCTCAAGTCTCTGAATTCTGAAAACACCTTTATATTAAACATAATAATTACCAGTAACTGGAAGGTTATGAAACCAGTGCCTACATTAGGCCACAGGGCGGCCCCTACCACCATATAAAGGTCTTAGGGCATAATCCTATGCACTTTTAGACAGAAAAATATCCTATGTGGCTGGCTGGGGAATGCTGGGAGTTAGAGGACTTTTTCTGTCTAAACATGATAGGGTTGTGCCCTTAGCACTGCTGTTCATTTGATCCTTCACAATTCTATGATTCTGCAATAGTAGAGTCTAAGTTCCATATGGATGGTATTAATAGGAGCATTTAAAAAACACACACACAACTAAGCCTAGCCAAATCCATTCACCCAGTATTGTGATGTGCCCTCTCTTACCATTAGCTTTCCAGAAAGCCCAGTCTTGTTGTCGTGGCTTCCTCTGCGAGCCAAGTAAATGCCATAGTGGTGCAGCTTTCTCTGGATACTCAGTTTTCTTTGAACCTAAGAGAAATCCCATTTCTATGGGAAGCAGAACAGTCATTCATTCTTGGCTCAGCAGGGAGAGAGACAGACTGATTTCTTTTGATATGAGCAACAAAGTACACATGATACATATGTTTAAACAAGCATGATTAATCTGGCCTTATTTGTTTTCGGAAAATGCAGTTGCAGTAAACCGCACTTTCAGGAGCAAATAGTAGCCAAGTAGGAGTTGGTGTGCTCCCCACATCTGGGCAAGGGTGCATGTTCCAGACCGGGCCCCCGCAACTGCTCTTTCTTGCTTAAACATGTGAACGTAACGTGTAGCTTGGCCCTGATCAGGCCCATGTACAATCAGGATCCCAGTCCCAGTAGAAGCCTAGTGCATGCAGAGGCTTCTTCTTCTTAGACATCTACACTCTCTGACCTTGTTCGGATGAAATGGCAGCATTTAGCGGCAATTCATGGGTTAATTAATTAACCCACAAACTGTGGGGGTGCAAGTCACTTCTGGTTTCCAGCGACAACCTACGAATGCCGCATGGGTTAACAAGCCATGGGTTTACTTGGGGTCGTTTAATCTATGAACAACCCCAAGTGCCCGGGTTCGGATGTCGTGGTAACAACCTATAAATGTGGCATTCATATCATAAGCTGTTGCTGGAAACTGGAAGCAGCTCATGCACAGCACACGTCCCCATAATTTGTGGGTTCATTAATTAATTAACCCAGAAATTGTGGCCAAACACAGTCATTACTGCTGGACAGCCCCAACATATAGGCATCAGGAGATGGGTCCAGGGAGCCATGCAAGTTCAAGAGTGGGGCAGCACTGCAGTCCTGCTGCACTTGTAATCCTATGGAGCTCCTTCACGAAATTCACATGTGAACAGAGCTCATTTTTTCCCAAGGCAGCCTCTGAAACAAGGTCAGGGCAGTTGGATGTTATGAATCTGCTGCTCCTGAAAGGCACCCCAAATCTACTGCCTGAAGCACCTAGTTTCATCCGGCTTCATGGTTAGGCTCATTCTACACCTATTTACTGCCAGACTCACATATCTGTAGGTATACTCTGCATGATGCAGGCCTAACATTCCTCCTCCTTTTGCTCCCAAAATGGCTTAGTCCGCCTCTAACATTCATTCAAAACCTCACGGTGGTTTCTCTTCCTTATTACTCCAAGAAAGGAAGCCCTGTACTCTCTGCCTCTGAGGCTTCTGGGTCATGCAATTCCTCAGCTGGGGATTAGATACTCCAGTCCTATGGCAGACATTTGTCTCCCACCTTTCACCAGTTAGCCCTGGCTCTCTCCTGGTTGACTTCATACAACACATCTATTTGAGTGCTATATATAGCCAGGTGCTTTTGGAAAGCCAGTTGCAGAGTGCACAGATGGAGCACATTAGGCAGAATGAAGCTGCAGGTCAAGCAGCTGCAGTTAATCCAGCTACTCACCTGCCCAGCTGAGCCAGCTCATGCCTTCTTCTGATGCAAGGCTCCTGTGCTGCTGATCAGCAGAGGATTCCAGTACAAATGCTGCTTCCTTCCAGCCTGCCTCACAATAACTCCTGCTTTCCTTTAATTCACATCTTGCCTTCTAGTTCCACTTTTCCTTTCAATTTCCTTACTTGCCAGTTTCATTTTCCTTGAAAAGAATAGCTGGATTCCCAGAGAACGTTTCCTGGCATGAACTTCAGTTTTCTTCTTCTAAACTTTTGACCACAATGCTCTCCTCAGTCTCACCATGACAACCAAACTAGTGTCAGCTCTAACAAGTGCTTTCCCATCCAATAGGCCTGGAAACTTTCCCCTGAGCAATATAGCCAAGGTGGCCAGATGCAAAAGAGGACAAGGGCTCCTGCTGCACCTTGAACAGCCGTGTATCAGAGGCCATTTCAGCCAGTGTATCTTTCATGACAAGCTACACCTGCTGAAATTCCCGTTTATACAGATATTAAAGGTGCAGGAGCTCTATCCTCTTTTGCACCTGGACACCCTATAATACCATGGCCTATTATGAATATAGATTTTTCAATATATTTCCAATACAAAATTGCATGTATTTAAAAAAAATAATACCCTCATTATACAATCTTATATTCCAGTGCTCTCCTGCTCCACTTCATATTATATATGGGGTTTGGGGTCCTAAAACTGGAGCAAGGATACAACTGAATAACTGATGTTTGTCCCCTGCCCCAGCAATTTGTGTCACACAGTGGTACTTGCCTGTGCCTGATGACTGGGTGGTGACAGAGTTAGCAATGACCCTGCAGTGCAGTAATCTGCTTACCCATTAAACTCATTGGGATTTCCTTCCACATACATGCATGCAGGGTCAGGCTGCACAACTCATTTAGGCAAGCAAGCAGTTATAGGCCTGTCTTCTTTCTCCACAGGAAGAGGATTCATCATAGTGCAAATCACAGAGCTCCCTGACTTCCAGAGCTGCAGGTTTCCCCGCCAAAGGAGCTTTGCCCTTAGAACAAATCAGATCGCTATCCAGGGAAGAGAAATCAAGCAATATTGATCTGTGTTGGCTCTCACTGCTTTTGTAGGCAAAAAACCCACAAAAGGAGAGCCGGTGATATGCCTGGCAGCTGTGAGGGCAGAATATCCTCCTACATACCCAATTTGAAAGACACAGTGATGATCAATCCCTGGACTGTAAAATAAACCCTGGAGCCTAAAATGATCCTTAGTAGTAATTCTTAAATCCAATCAGAACAAGAAGAAAAGCTGAGGAACATGTAGTGAGTAAGCAAAGCGAGTAAACAAAGGTGGAGCAGCTTTATATGGAGCCAAATGCCAATATCCCTCACAATGCAGGCCAAACTACCACTGCAGGAGCCATTGGTGTAAATGTATCACAAACCTGACTTCACTCGGACAACGGATGATGGATCAATAGCCTCAGGTCCCTTTTTTCCAAATCCATACATTTCTGCCTCCTGCCCAGCCATGCAATATAGCACACTGGAGTTTGAAGAGCAAGTATTATCGAATTTGGTCACACTGAGTAAGTTTATTCCTGATATACAGTATCATTCAATATGGTATGTTGTTATGCACAGTTTGGAACTTTGACCTTCTCTTTCATTAGATTCTTTAAGTTTTGATAAACAATCATACTGTCATAGTTATAGTTATGATGTATATACTGATTTTTTAAAAAAATACAGGGACATGTTTAAATTCTATAATATAATTTTTGTACATTGTTCTAAAGATTTCCATGAAGAAGGAGCTACATGTGGTCTGAAATGCGCTGGAACTGTTTATTTTTCTGGAATAAAATACCCCTTTTGCTCACCCCATTGCTTTTTGGCATCCTTTGTGGAATTTCCCATTTTGTTGGATTCCGAAGCTTTTATTGTGCAATTGCCCTGCCTTGTTCACTGAAGTTTACTTGGGATCATCTTCAGTTTGTAACCCTCCCATATTTTCCTAATCACTTCTGACTTTTTTTCTTACCAGAACAAATCTATTAACGGTGTGTGTGTGTGTGGGGCGGGGGGATGGAATAGCTGCACAATACCTTTTGACTGGTAGCACTGCCAATCAGGTAGGGTTTTGACTGCATTAGGTTTCTCACCAGGCCCGGTGCAAGGCAGTTTGGTGCCCTAGGCAAGATCAGATATTTAGCGCCCCCCCCCCCTGGTAAAACATGCATTTTAGCACTGTATTTTTTCCCCAAGGCGTTTCTGGCGCCCCCTTTAGCCCTGCACCCTAGCACTGGGTGGGATGAGCAGGAAGAGGGTCCCCAAACGTAGCAGGGCTGGCTTATCACATTTTAAAGCAAGTGAAGCAGCACACATTACAGGGGGGTGGGGCAAAGACCATTAGGTCTCCGCAAAACAAAATTAACCTGAGCCGTTGTGGGTGTCCCTAGCAGGGGGGGAAATCAAGCAAAATCTGAGGACGGCGGGAGGGGACGAGGGGTGAGCAAAAAGGAAAGGGGAAAGGCGAAGCGTGCGGCGGGGAAGAGGAGGCGGCGGCTCACCGAGGCACGGAAGAAGAAAGGGGGATCCTCTTCCTCCTCCATGGCCTCAAGGGAAACACGCAAGGCTTGGTGTCTGGTTACGTCTCGCTTTTCCATTCCACGGAGGCCCTCGAAGGAAGGCGGCAGGTAGTCCCACCCCCACCCCGTGGTTGGGCGCAGAGGCTGGAATTCCAGCGCCCCCTTCATTCCCAGGTATCCTGCGCTGATCCAAAGAGGAGAACTTGCCACGAGCTCCCTGGAACGAGCGGAGGGAGTTTCCGTAAGGGTGGGCGAAAAAGAGATTGGGCCCCTACCCTTTTCTCACGCGGGAGAGTGGAGTTACAGCGACCGAGAGAAGAAGTAGCAGAAGCCCAGGCTTTGGGGAGCTGCCTGACGGGTGGAGAAGCCAAAGGCAAAGGAAAGGGGTAGTTAGGAGAAGCCTCGAGCTCTTCCGTAACCGGCCTTTCTTCTCCCCCTCCTCCATGCCTCTCGGCTTGCAAATGTCTCGGGTCTTCTAAAGATGCTGTCTTGGGGGCGATCCCCAGGAGATTTCTGCTGGGGAAAGGGGTGCGGGTGGGACTACCCGCCGCCTTCCTTCGAGGGTCCTCCGTGGAACCGAAAAGTGAGACGTAACCAGACGCCAAGCCTTGCGTGTTTCCCTCAGCCGCCCTCACAAGCCCCGAAAAGTCCTAGAAAAAACCGGCAGATTTTACAAACCCCAAAAGTTAAAGGAAATTTGGCTCTCTTGCTCTCTCTCTGTGTGTGTGTGTGTGTGTGTGTGTGTGTGTGCTGGCTGGCAGGAGCGGAGCGTTTCTGCGCCCCCTCTAGCCACGCGCCCTAGGCCCCCGGCTAGTTGGCCTAGTGGTTGCGCCGGCCCTGTTTCTCACATATACACTGACTGCAATATTTAGCAAACACAGTTGAATTCCTGAACCTGGCAAGTAGAGGTGTAAATCTGAGGGGATCTCTTCCTTCCTTCCTTCCTTCCTTCCTTCCTTCCTTCCCAGACACTTCCTTGTATATTGGGGCAAAAACAAACAATAGAATATTTTTATTTATTTATTTATTATATTTATTCCCCGCCTTTTTACCTGCAAGGAACTCTAGGTACAGAAGAGGACAGGGCTCCTGCACCTTTAATAGTTGCATGGCAAGCTACAGCTGGAATTCCGTTGTGAGGAAGAGGGAATGTCAGCAGGCAGTTTTGTCACAAGGGTGACTGGGTTCACACAACATGATAAGCCATGGTGGTTTGTGAACCATGTTTGTTTCAGAGTGGCTTGTCGTGTTATCTTGAACCCAGCAACATGGCTTGTTAACCACGCACAAGCCAGGGATGGGGACTCGGACTCCAGGACTCGACTCGTGAGTCAGACTGAGTCCCCCCTCTGACTCGAGTCAGACTCGAGTCCCAATATTTTTAATGGGACTCGAGACTCGACTCGGGACTCGAGACCAAGGACTCGACTCGAGACTCGTGTTCCAAAATCATGTTCCTCAAATGCAACATGGATAGGTTTTAGGAAGTACAGCAAGTTTATTTTTTAAAATCATTTTCCTAAAATGCAACCTTTCAGATATTTTGGGTTTGGCTGCCTCTGCCTGCCTGTTTGGGGTTCCCTGCCTCCTCTGCCTGCCTGGTCTCTTCTTAACCAGTTCCACAGTTTGAATTGTCCAAGACAAAGGCCTCTGCCTGCCTGTTTTGGGGTTCCCTGCCTCCTCTGCCTGTCTGGTTATTTTGGGTTTGTCGGCCTGGTCTGTTCTTGCCAAAATCAGTTGCAGAGTTTTGAAATAAAAAGGCACACTTGTGCCTAGAATTTATTTAAGCCACACATCTGAAATAGCCTTATTTTGTTGGGAAAACCCCCCACTGATTTTAATAGGGACTCGTGGAGTCAGCTTTGGGAGTGATTCATGACTCATGACTCATGAGTCACCATTTTGGACCAAGGACTCGGACTCGGGACTCGGGTCCAAAGACTCGTGACTCGACTCGTGACCAAGGACTCTTCAACATCCCTGGCACAAGCCACTGTGGCCAGGTTCAGACAACATAGAATCATAGAAATAATAAAATAATAGAGTTGGAAGGGGCCTATAAGGCCATCGGGTCCAACCCCCTGCTCAATGCAGGAATCCAAGTCAAAGTATCCCTGACAGATGGCTGTCCAGCTGCACCTTGAATACCTCCAGTGTTGTAGAGCCCACTACCTCCCTAGGTAGTTGGTTCTATTGGCATATTGCGCTAACAGTCAGGAATTTTTTCCTGATGTCCAGGCGGAATCTGGGTTCCTGTAACTTGAGCCCATTATTCTGTGTCCTGTAATCTGGGATGATCGAGAAGAGATCCTGGCCCTCCTCTCTGTGACAAGCCTTCAAGTACTGGAAGAGTGCTATCATATATCTCCCCTCAGTCTCCTCTTCTGAAGGCTAAACATGCCCAGTTCCTTCAGTCTCTCCTCACAGGGCTTTGTTTCCAGTCCCCTGAAACAAAGCCCTGCCCTCTTTGTTGCCCTCCTCTGAACCCTTTGTAGTTTGTCTACATCCTTCTTAAAGTGTGGTGACCAGAACTGGACGCAGTACTCAAGATGAGGCCTAACCAGTGCTGAGTAGAGGGGAACTAGTACTTCCCGCAATTTGGAAGCTATACTTCTATTAATGCAGCCCAAAATAGCATTTGCCTTTTTGCAGCCACATTACATCACTTTGAAACAAACATGGCTCACAAACCACCATGGCTTATTGTGTTGTGTGAACCTGGTCGTAAAGTAAAGCTCAGGTAGAGATGCTCTACATCTGTCATATTACAGACCATAAGACGTCCAGAAGTAAAATAATTTAAATTCAGTGTTGCTAACTTTATGATTTAATTTCTCCCATTTAATATCAACCGAAATGAGGCAGCATCCTTATCCACTGAGGGTGGCGGCCGGCAGCTTTCCCTTCACTTCCCTCTTCTGCTTCCAGCAGATGGCACTAAGATGGAGGTGCACCAGCCAGCAAAATAACAGCACTTTGATTTATCAACCAACAGCAGCAGACACGCTCAAGACCCTCTGCTGTTTTTGGGTCGCCCCATCATGATGATGGAGGAGAACTCAGTCCTTCTCTCAGGAAAGAAAGATCCCATTTATTTCAGGACTGGAGGGAAAACTGCTGTCAGATGGGAAAGAGACCATTTATGTTTCTGTGGTGTATTATTATTTTAGCTTCCCTTTAATGTAGCCGAAGAGCAGGCAAGAATCCAGATGTGGTTTCTGGAACTCTGACATGAATCGAGCTTCACTGGATTTGGGAGGACATGTGGAAAGTGCATTTTTTTTGCTGCCCAGAATCTGAGAAAAACATCTGCTGAGCAAGACATCCAGCGCTGAGCTGGTCTGTAAAATTAAAAAAATACAGCAGCAGGCCAGAGCCAACATGCTAAATAGAAGACTCTTCATGGGAAATCACATGAAACAACCCAGATTTTGGGGGAGGGTTATATTTCCAATTCAATAAATATGAATTTCATGCCAGCTAATGTAGCGTGTCAGGCTTGCAAAACTATCTTTCAGGGTACCCTGTTTTGAATGAAGCGCAATGCACTGAGAACAATTCTGCAGTGTCCCGTCCCACCCAATGCCATTAGAACGGGGGCTGGGGAGATCTTAATTCTTTAGTATGTTGTCACATTATCCCTGGCCTGTGTGATACAAGATTACTGCCATAATTGCCAAGTTATATGAAGTACTCAAGTTTCAGAATTATATAATCCACATAGGATCACACAACTTGCCTTTGCCGCTTGAATTACACCGTCAGACCAGATTTATTTATTTATTTATTTACTCACTTGCAGACTGTACTTTTAAAATGTCCAGTGACTGAAGTTCTCTTGGTAGCGTACAGTACATTAAAAACATAAAATACAAACATTAAAACAAGGAATAAAAACTGCCCAGAATAAAACCAAGATAAAACCAGCAGAAACAAATAAAACCCTTCTGGCACATAAAACCAAATTAAAACCAGCAGCAGAATAAAGTACTGAGCAGCCCCATCCTATGTGGGTGCCCATAACCCTCCGAACCCGGGGGATTACGGGCATCCTATTGAGGGCGGGAGGAGCACAGCGGGTAGGATTGCCGCCACACTCCCCTCAGCCTCAAAAACATTTAGGAAGCCGATTTCGGCCATCTAAATGTTTTACCCCTCCTTGTGAGGAAGAGAGGATGAGGCACCATCTGGATTTCCTTGGAAGCCAGTCATGCCACGCTCCTCCCCTCCCTGCCCCCGGGGGAACACACACACACACACACACACACACACACACCAGAACCGAAGATGGTCTTCCAGCTTCAATTCCCAGCCAGCAGAGAAAAAACTGTGCCAGCTACGGGGGGGGGGGGCACTCCACACTCGGACTCCCCACTGTGTCCTCGGAAGGGATTTCCGAGGTCACAGTGGGGAGTCCAACTTCTCCTATGGCCCCCCGGACAAGGTTGGAGAGCCATAAGATTGTACCCAAAAGCACTAAAAACAGTTCTTTAAATGCCCAGGAGAATTAAAAGGTCTTCAAAAATACCATAACATAGGTGCCAGGTGATCCTTTCTGGGGAGAGCACTGCATTTCACAAATGGTGCCACCACTGAAAAGACCCTCTCTCTTGTAGCCTTCTACCTCACCTCATTTGGCAGGGGCACCTGGAGGAAGGCCTCAGATGATGATCTTAATGACCAGATAGGTGAATATGGGAGGAGGCATTCCTTCAGGTTGCCATCGGTCATAGTCATTTGCTACGGTGACTGCAAAGCTGTAAGAGAGATGTGTATGCTCTCTGGGTTGTGATATGGCTTACCGATTTTCATCCAGTCCAGGCCATCTAGTTCTATAATTGCAGATTCCTCTATATAATTTGGTAGTTCAATAAATGTTACGAAATTGCTGCATACTCCTCTAAACCCTGCCAGTCACAACTGAATGTCAAGTATTGAAACTCAGCCAAGGAATTGTGCCCCTCATCCTTCCACTTCCAATTGGACATATGTATATATTTCCCTGCACAAACTATACTGTCTAGACCTGCCCAAATCCCCGTTTTCAGAGAAACCCCTACTTCTGGCAGCTGTCATAAGCAAGTGTGTGTACTTTTCCACTTCCCTGAGCACCTAAAGTCTTGAGAATGGGTGGAAACCGAGGATCTCACTGCGAAGAGGGGAAAATGTTGCCTACCCCCTTTCACAAGTAAAGATCACTCACGGCTTTGCTTTGGCTTGACAGTTTGCCCTTTGACAGCTGTCATGTCAAAGCAAAGTAAAAACAACAACACCTCTTTGGAGCCTCTCTGCTCTGGGTCAATGTCCAGGGTTGGTACGTGCTGCACTTCGACAGCAGTCTCCCCCCGCCCCCGGACGTTGCCCAGACAAGGCTTTCCATTTTCAGACCCGTGGAACTACGTACCTCCACAGTTGCGCAAGTCCAACTTAAAAAATAATAATAAAAATGATGAAACAATGTGCACACATTTGGGGTGCAAAAAGAAAAGCCGCTTGGGTACTTGTGGGGTGGCTGTCACTGGCAGTGGCCTGGACGAGCTTGGCAAGAGTGGCAAGGGTTTTTTGCTGCTCTTGCCGGAGCGGCTTGCTCACCACTTCCTGGTACCCACGATGGGGTCGGCCACCTGGGTACGGATGACACGACAACCCATTGTGGGTACAACAACCCCTAGAACAAGCTATGGGTTGTCAGGGTGGCTTGGTGGCCAAAATCAAGCCACCTTGTGGGAAATTCAAGCCACCTTGTCACCCACGATGGGTTGTTGTGTCCTGCAAACCCAGTTAATGGAGACAACCATCACACAGTGCTTGTCCCCTGACATCTGGCAATCAGGTATACTTCATAGGTTCCTAACTCCCATGCATATATTCCAGGCCCTTTCATATGCACATCACCTTTTCTTGTAACAAAGTGTATTCCCTTAATTTGGAATAGATTAGTTATCAGTAGTAATTTATTAATTTTCCAGGGTTTACAAGGGACTCACTATTCTTTTCCATTCCGCCATTTGGGATCACATGCTTATTATAACCCACAATTCTGTTTTTGGTTTAGCAGGTTAAAGGCTGTATTATCCTTGGATTAAAAGCACCAAGAAAGCATGATTCTATTGGAGGGGGAGAGGGGAGACAAAAGATAAACTTGTAGGAGCCTGGGAAGATGCCACAGTCACTGGAGATGCTAAGATCTTGGAATGAAGATTTTTCCAATGTGACACTTTTTTTTCTATCATCAGCTGGATCAGGATACATGAGATTCATAATTTGTTCTTTGACATGCAAAGCAGTTATCTTTTCCAGTAAGTCTCTGAAGGGAAGAAAAAAGAACAATGGATTCATCAGAAGAGACTCCAGACATAAACAGATACACTGTTTTGAAAACACAGGTTCAAACTGAATAGACCTAGGGTGTTCCATCTAGTTGTGAACATCGAGATTTCTGTGAAGAGAATTCAACCAAAGGAAAATGGACCCAGCACAAATGTTAATTAGAACAATTCAGAGGAAGAGAAACTTTAAAGCTGGGCCTAACCAGAGAGAATAACAATTGCATTTGAAAGAATGGGCGCCTGGGAACAGATGAGAGATGGAACAGGGAGATACACCAACAGCAAACAGATGCAGCTGTGCTGATGCGCTTGCTGCCCATGCTGGCCCAGGCAGAAAGACCGAATGTTGAACAAGCATAAAAATGTTTGAATGCCCAAGAGCCTAGGAGTCAAAGTCACATTCACCACCTCATTTTGTGCCACAATCTGCAAATCAGTTCTGGTATTATGATTTGATTCAACTTCACCTGTCTTCCCCAAATACCCCTTCTCAGTTTTGTCTCCCGGCCGGGGCTTGGCTGAGGGCAGTAGTCTGAGGTGAGCAGGAAACCAGGAGCCATGGTATGAAGCCAGTACTCAGGAGCAAAGAATACAGGAAGGCACACCAAAGCTCAGGAAGTCCTTACTGCTCAAGCAAGGCTTCACTGGAACAGGATGTACTCAGAGACCTGGTTCGCACGTAACGAGAGGCCACCATGGGTGAATTTCTTTCCCTTCAGGGATTCTTGTCATGGTGGCCACCACCATTTTGAATATTCAAGCCGCAGTGGGGGCACGTCATAGCTTGTCATTACATGTGAACCCAGTGAGAGTAGGTTGTTGGGGGTGATTAACAAACCACCTGCAACCCTGAAACAGCCCATGCTTGTCAACCATCCCAACAACCCACCCCCATCATGGCTCTAATATTCAAAATGGCGGCCGCTGCCACAGCAAGAAGCCACACAGGGAAATTCACCCATGGTGGCTTCTCATGAAGTGCAAATTGGGCCTTATAGTCCTTCCTTCCTGTGCAGGAGGATCCAATAACTAGTGTGGGTGGCCATGGTCAGTCCAGGGCCTAAGGACACTAAGCATTTTGGGGGTGGGAGGAGAGGCTTACATTTTTTTAAAGTTCACAGCAGAGGTTTCTCTTTCTTTCTTTAAACATTATTTGTTGCTTCAAGAAAGGGCCACTTTTTCTCCACAATGCCTCCGTGGAAGGATGCATGCTACACCATGACATAGCATCCTTCCAGATGCATTGTTGGGGAATAAAAAAGGCTGCCCCTGATGCCCTATTGAAGGTCTGTCACTAAAATGTTAAATATGAAGACCCTCTGTCAGGAAAAAAGGTGGCAGCCCTATATATATGTTTGTTGCGCCTGAGAGAGAGAGAGAGAGAGAGAGAGAGACCTAGACCTAGCTCCTGCCAAGTCTGTCTGGGGGCTCCCCAACTGAAATATGGGGGTGATGATAATACTGGCCTACATTTTAGGGCTATTATAACAATTGCATGATAATGACATGGAGTACATTGAGCTCTAACATCCAGTACAAGTGCTTAGTAAAAGTATTATATGTCAACAGTATATAATACTGACACATTTGCAGTAAGCATTCTCGGAGATTGCAAGATATTCTGCTACCCTTTTACTGTGATGTGTGAACAAGCCCCTTAGTCACCTGACTGCAGCAGCCCAGGAAGATGATCACACAGCGGCAAAGTCCGTTGGGCTGCTATGTAACCCCATGGCTTCCAGGTATTTTCAACCCGCATTCAGTGCCTGTTTTCAATTGCTGTTTTTACAATGTCTGAGATGCTGCTGCAGGCACTCAGGGGGACTTCAACTAGCACACCAGTCATTTGCAATATGGCCAATTTCACTGTGATTTACAATGCACAGCTGGTTTTTCTGTGCAGTGAGCAGTCGAGCCAAATCAATCAAAACTGTGGTACTTCATGGTTAACAAACACAGCCGGACATTGTGTTCAAGAGACTGGGACACAAATCAGGCAGGGAGAATAGCTATATAATATCTCTCCTACTGGTGGAGAAAAAAATTATCTTATAATAGTATTAAAGGCAACATGGTGGTTGTTAATTTAGACCAGTGTTCTCCAACCTTGGGTCCCCAGATGTTTTTGGCCTACAACTCCCAGCATGCCCCGGCATGCTGGGAGTTGTAGGCCAAAAACATCTGGGGACCCAAGGTTGGAGAACACTGACTTAGACCTAGTAGGGGGAAAGAGGAAATTCAAGACCCATTCCCATTATACTTTCTGTGTCTGGAAGTGTGGCTTTTAGTCAGCCCATAAGTGTAGTAGCACTTGCCATGTGAATGCTGACAACTAGACGTCAGCCTGGACGGGCTTTCTGCATGCTGCTCAAAAAGCCACACTCACAGTGGTGTGTAAAAAAACCACCTGTGTGCTGATGTTTGCACAATACTGGAAATCACATGACTTCTTAAAGTCAACACAAGCTAGCAGAGAACTGCAGTTCCCTCAAACAGGAAGTGCCATGAAATGACTGCTTAAAGATTTGTAATTCCACTGAAGTCAGTGGAATTGACCTTGACTGTGAGCCAGGTGAATTACCGGCAGGACAGACCACCTTTCTGCCCCTTCCTTCAGGCTTCCTACATTCATGGTGTTGGTGAGATTTTTGGTCTGGCCTCCAAAAACATCATGTTTATCCTGCTCCTCTTCCAGCCATTGGCTGGGTTCACACACACAACACTTTAAACCCACAGAGGTTCTGAAACCTCTTGTGGGTTTAAAGTTGCCTGGGGCCCCAAGTAATGCTCGGGCACAGCACAGCAGGGTTCCCTGGCCCACCCCCACCCTCTTCCCTCATCGGTCCTCCTGAAGGTATCCCAGGGTACACCGCAGGAGCACTGAGGTTCCCCCCCCCAAAGCTGTCATTTGCACTAATCCCCCACACCCAGCACAGGGGATTCCCTCTGGTTTTGCCACTTCCTGGGGTGCTATCGACTTGAGGTAAATGGCAAAACCAAGGGTACAGTTGGGGCTTCCCAGCACCCGCCCCAAACCCCAGGGATCCTGCATGGAAGGGGGGAATTGAAGGGATGTCCCCCAAAACACCCTTTTTTGCGCCAAGCCCCTGATGCAGCCAGGGAGAAGCCAGGGGAACTAGAGCCAGGGAGAAGCCAGCTCGAGTACCCTGGCCCCGCATAGCCACCTGTCCAAGGGCCCGGTGTGCATGCACAGCCCTGGCAGAGGGAAGAAGGCCCTTCCCTCGCCAGCAACATCGGCAGGCTGAGCATCACACTGACGAAGGAAGGGCAGGATTCCCTCTGGCTGGGCCACGCAGGCAGGTGGGAGGGGAAGGAGGCACGGGAAGGACCCAGTGTGCTGCCATGCCTGGAGAGGAACTCCAGCAAACCGGGCCCTTGGACAGGCAGTTGTGCCACAGAGGGGTAGAGGGGGCCGGCCACGGTGGCCAGAAAGCCAGCTTCCTCTATCCCTGGGCCACGTAGCTGCCACATGTTCTCCTGGAGCTGCAGGGGAAAGAGCTTCTTAAGCTCCTTCCTCTGCAGCGCTGGAAGAAAACACAGGCAGCAGCACAACCCAGGGACAGAGGAGGCCAGATTCTGGCCGGCCCCCTCTACCCCTGCGGCAGACAGCCGCCTGCCTTGGCTGTGTTAGGGCCTTGTCATACTCACGGCAAGGCCGGAACGCAGCCACCACGGCGGTTCCTCACCCACCCCCAGCGAGGAGGAGGAGGCGCACGGCAGTGGATGGCGGAGCGGCGGCAGCAGTGAGTGGGGCCCTGGGGAGAGGGGGAGTGAGGGGGTGCCGGCCGGGGGGGGGAAGCCTATGACAGCCAGCCATCCACCGCTTGGGCACCTGGCCAGCTGTCATTGGCTAGAGCCCCTTGCCCAGAGCGGCAGCCCTTCTTTGCCGCTCTGGCCAAGGGACTCTATTGCCTTTTGGGGGTTGGGTTTGGACAACACGCTAAAGCTACTAGGGTTTCCTTAACCCTACTGCAAACCATGGCATAGCAGGGTGGTTTAGAAGCCACCCCCAGCCCCAGGTCGCTTCTAAGGCACCCTGCAGGGCTCAGAGGACATGCTAAACCTCAGTAGCACTTACCCTACTGAGGTTTAGCGTGTCATGTGATCCCAGTCACTATCTTTCAAGTCATTGTTTAGATTCTAGCCTTGGTTTGTTCCAGCTCAGACAGACTAGGCTTCTTTCGGAATCGGTGACCAGGCTGAAGATCCCTACATGGACTCAGCTTTGCTTCCCCCGTCTCTTGGAGGCTGGTCGGGCAGCCACTTATGCATCACCAAAAACAAAAAACAAAAAAAGGACAAAAGGGGACATGAATTTGCATAAAATGTATATACTCTAATTCATTGATATAAAGGCAAATTTAGAAATAATTACTATAATTTAAATAGAAATAAAATTCATCTCACTATACTGGGGGAGACTGTGACCTAGTGACCTGTCTGCTGTCCAGGTGCTAACTAACTGCTGATGTACAGTGTCAAGGCTGCTGCTCTCCCTTATTATGGTTCTTTAAACTAGACTTTGCTCAGACGGCGCCTTCAAACAGAAGATGCCTTCGAATAGAAGATTCTCCTCTGACAATCCTTCAAATAGAGGCTTGTCCTCTGCAAAGTAAGACACATGGCCACCCTAGCCCTCATCTGAAGTTTGGCAAAATAATTAGATCTCCAGGGCAAAGGCATGTACTTTTGTAGCAGTTTAAGATTCTGAGGACTGATCCTTGAGATCCCCGATCTCTACAGCTCTATAGAACATAACTTAGGGTGGAATCCTAAGCATGTTTAGCCAGAATTTTTTTTCCTACATGGCTTGCTGGGGAATGCAGGGAGTTGTCGGTCTTTTTTCTGTCTAAATATGCATAGGATACCGCCCTAAATGAAACAGTACTTGTTACCACTATTATAAGCCAGGCACTGGGGCTTAGGCTCAGGGCTACCTGGGAGAGACAGCATCCTCTTCTCAACCCTGGAAGCTTTTATTCCTAATCCAGGGTTTGTGATAGGTTGTTGTAGTTCCTCAGTGATGTCTGAGGTTGTTTTTATGGCAAATGGCAAGTCATGCTGGGAGGACACTATGCATGCGGCCAAAGGTGATCTTTCTGCTTTTATACGGCATGTACCAAGGTTGAGAACCAGCATGGTTAAACTCTGGTGAAACCCTTCAACAAACTGAGTGATGGTATTGCCAGCCACTGAGAAGTTCAAGAGAAAGGGTCACACTGGCCCTGTTCTTCTCGTAGCACAGGTGACCCATCTGGGTGACCAAGAGAGTTTCGGTGTCAAACCTGGGCCAGAAGCCAATTTATAAAGCATTGTGCTCTGTGTAACTACTTAGTAGGCTACATATTACAAAGGTCAGTGAACTCCAGTCCTCAACAAGTGGCAACCTGAGATTATATAAATTCGGTTCTTTTTCATGGGATGGGAAAGCAAACCTATTAAATACATTGTTTACATTTCAGAGTTGGCTTGCTTTATGTGGCTCGTTCTTAAATTTGTTTGAAATTAAACTACAGTTTGATTAATTTGTTATACTGATATTGAATTGTATGTTTTATATTGTAAACCACCTTGGGAAGACTGGAGTCCTGAAAGCAGGTAAGAAACACATTGAATTAAATAAACAACGTCCCAGCCCAGATTAAGTTAGAAGTCATAGAATCATAGAATCATAGAAAAGTAGAGTTGGAAGGGGCCCACAAGGCCATTGAGTCCAACCCCCTGCTCAATGCAGGAATCCAGGTCAAAGCATCCCTGACAGATGATTGTCCAGCTGCACCTTGAATGCCTCCAGACTGGGAGAGCCCACCACCTCCCTAGGTAGTTGATTCCATTGTCTTATTGCTCTGACAGTCAGGAAATTTTTCCTGATGTTTAGGTGGAATCTGGGTTCCTGTAACTTGAGCCCATTATTCCATGTCCTGCAAACTGGGATGACCGAGAAGAGATCCTGGCCCTCCTCTGTGTGACATCCCTTCAAGTACTGGAAGAGTGCGATCATATCTCCCCTCAGTCTCCTCTTCTGAAGGCTAAACATGCCCAGTTCTTTCAGCCTCTCTTCATAGGGCCTTGTTTCCAGTCCCTTTATCATCCTTGTCACCCTCCTCTGAACCCTCTCCAGTTTGTCTACATCCTTCTTAAAGTGTGGTGCCCAGAACTGGACGCAGTACTCAAGATGAGGCCTAACCAGTGCTGAGTAAAGGGGAATGATCACTTCCCACGATTTGGAAGCTATACTTCTATTAATGCGGCCCAAAATAGCATTTGCCTTCTTTGCAGCCACATCGCATTGCTGGCTCATATTCAGTTTGTGATCCACAATTCCAAGATCCTTCTCACTTGTAGTATTGTTGAGCCAAGTGAAGAGGAGTTCCTGTTACAACAGATTTAGTCAATATTTACCATTCAGACACTGATGCTCATGGAAAGAAATGCACATACATTTATAACCTGCAATCATAAAATTGAGCAAATTTGATTCAAAGTGTTGTCAGATGCAATGTTAGTCATTTCCTCAAAATTCTATTTTGAACTAGAATTGTGACCCATGGAAAGCTGCTTTCTTTTTCTCCTGTCTATGAAGAGTATGCAGTGCACTGGGAAGGAAAGGCAAATATGTGTTTGTTCGCACCTCCATAAAGTGGTGGGAGTACAGCTTCCAGCTTTTCCTATACATTAAATCAGGCCTATGTTTCCCACTGAAGCTGAATGCTTATTGAGTTCAAACACTGAGCCTTCCAAATGGAAAAATGATTGACGGGTGTAATAGATGGCTCTTGGCTGGGTGAATCTAATGAGCGAGAGACAGGAGTTGCAGCAGGATTACTTTTTGCACATTTTCAGGAGCAAACTTAACCATCCATTTTCCTTATCCTGTATGAATTTAATTTTCACAACCATGGACTCCCCTCTGAGCAGCCTCGTGATGGACCTGTGAATTCTTCATAAGGAGTAGGGTGGTTACAGAAGCAATACTTTATAATTACTAACACATCATCAGAATGAAAGAGCTTGCCAGGTAGCTTGATCAGACTTTGTGTTCTTATTACTTCCACTAAACATTTATTCAGTACCTAAAGCGTGCTAGGGCTCTGGCTTTCTGCATGTTAGTGTCTCTTTAGCTAAACTGAATGCCAGGCTTCAGGAAATGTATGCCTAATTAAAGTAACCAAGGGTGCAATCCTATGCATGTTATACAAAAAAAGTCCTACAACTCCCATGGCTGGCTGGGGAATGCTGGGAGTTGCAGGACTTTTTTCTGTCTAAACATGCATAGGATTGCACCCCAAATGTCTTGGTCAGAATGAGGCAGCCCTGCTTTTTTAGAATGGAATTTCAGAGTAATAGTTTAATGCAGTCACAGACCAAATAAAAGTTAATACAACAAAACCAAGACCAGTCTACCTGAAGGAGTGCCTTCTCCCATAGTAGTAGGCAATCACTCATGACTGAGTAAGATTGTCTTCCAGGATAAAATTACAAAAAGAAAATTATGAAAGGAGGAAATTCTAAAAAAAATGTGTAGACTCTAGCGATGGGTCCGTAAGTGACTGTGGAGGCCAATTCTAGATCCACAGCTTCCCACAGTGAGGACACAGGTTACCAGATAGAAGATGGTCCTGTAAAGGATTCATTTGACGTGCTTTTCGCTTAGCACGTTTCTCCCTTTCACCTTGCACTCGGGCTTTTTCAAAGTCCATGGAACCTTTGTGAAAGGCCAACCTCCATTTAGATCGTTCATGGGCCAGAGTTTCCCATGATGTTCATATTGCATTTTTTTAGATAAGCCTTAAGAACATCTTTAAACTTTTTATACTGACCACCGATATTCCGCTTTCCATCCTTGAGTTGGGAATAAAGTAACTGCTTTGGGAGACGGCAGTCAGACATTTGAACAACATGACCAGTCCACTGAAGTTGGCATTGAAGGATCATTTTTTCAACGCTAGTAGTCTTTGCTTCTTCCACTACACTGACATTTGTTTGCCTATCTTCCCAAGTAATTCACAGGATTTTCCAGAGGCAACGTTGATTTCAAGGAGGTGGAAGTGACGTTTATAGATAGTCCATGTTTTGCAGGCATACAATAAAGTTGGTGATACAATGGCTTCATAAACCAGCGTTTTGGTCTTCTTACAGATATCCCGATCCCCAAACACTCTATGTTTCATTCGAGAAAATGCGGCACTTGCGGAGCTCAAACGATGCTAGATTTCACTGTCAATGTTAGCTGTAACAGAAAGATAGTTGCCAAGATAGAGAAAATGATCAACATTTTCCAGTATTGCCCCGCCAAGCTGGATAGATGGCATCACCAAAGGGTTAACTTGCACTTGCTGATGAAGCACTTGCTGATGAAGCACTTGCTGATGAAGCACTTTGGTTTTTTGATGTTAAGTGAGAGACCAAATTTTTCATATGCTTCTGCAAAAGCATTTAGGATAGTTTGGAGACCATCCTCTGAATGTGCGGAGACCACATTATCATCAGCATACTGAAGTTCCACAACGGAGGTTGTAATTACCTTACTTTTTTGCTTTCAGCCTACTGAGATTAAAAAGCTTTCCATCTGTTCGGTATATAATTCCCACACCAGTGGGAAGTTTCCCCTCGACAAGATGTAAAATCATGGCGATGAAAATAGTAAATAATGTTGGGGCGATAACACATCCCTGTTTAACACCTGATCCCACTTTAAATGGAGCACCATGAGAGCTGTTGTTGTCCAAAACCCTTGCCGTCATGTTGTCATGGAGAAGACCAGTCTACCTGAAGGAGAAGACCAAGACCAGTCTACCTGAAGGAGTGCCTTCTCCCATACATTCCTGCCAATTGCTAAGATTGTCTTCTGAGGCTCTTCCCTTGGTACTGCCACCGATAATGCTGTGATGAGTAGCTACCACAGAAAGAGCCTTCTCTGTAATGGCCCCCATCTGTGGAATGCCCTTCCCAGGGAGATCTGCCTGGCATCTTCATTGTATACATTTAGACACCAGGTTAAAGCCTTCCTCTTTAAGCAGGAATCTAACCTTTAATCTCTTGCTTGATCATTAATTTTACTGCTGACCACTCCTCAATGTTTTCAACCTGTTTAATGTTGTTGTTATTATTTATTTCATTTCTATACCGCCCCACAGCCTAATCTCTCTGGCCAGTTCACAGGCACTTGTGAACCGCCCAGAGAGCTTTTGTTACCTTGTTGTTGTCATTGTTTTGTAAACTGTCCCAATAACACCTGCCAGCTGGGCAATATACAAATCTAATGAATAAATAAAAACTATTAGCTCTGCAATCTGCTTGCCATGTATTTGCAGTTCCATGAAAACTGACCAGGTCTCAAAGATCTGTCATCAGTGTTTTGTGGCCAAAAGTACTGAAGGCTGTTTGTAATAATATATTTCATAGATCATAGAGTTGGAAGGAGCCTATAAGGCTATCGAGTCCAACCCCCTGCTCAATGCAGGAAACTAGAGGAGGTTCTCCCATCCAAGTAACAACCAGGCCTGACCCTGCTTAGCTTTCCACACTAAATGACCAAAACCTTTGGGTTGACATACATGAGTAGATAACAGAAAGAAGAAATTGTAAAAAGACCTAGTTGCTTTGACTCAGAGAAGTGAATTAATTTTTTTTGAAAGAAACAAAAATGGGATTTATTTATTTATTTCCAGAAAAGTTTCAAAGTATCTATTATTGCAGGCAAAATGCAGTGCCCTGTTCTAAAAATGAGATTGTTGCAGGAATAAACAACTTTTAATAACATATCAAACAGACATTGATTTATATAGCCAACAAGAATGAGGAACTGGGCAATCTAACCAGGTATAAGAAGTGAAATAAAATCAGCAAATAATGAGAGCAATTTAATTGTGAATCTCACCAGTCTCTGAAAACAGCATTCTTCTACAGCACCTTGAAATCTATCATGCTTGTGAAGTCCATTTTGCAACCATACAGGAGTGAAAGGCCCCCAGCGTTGACATCTGTGAATGCCAGATAAGGTTCATGGCTGATCCCCAAGACTGATCGTAGGAGAGCAATTGGTTTCTTCTGGAAGGAGGCATTTGCACAGTCCATCTCTTCTGTAGAGGTATTTCCAGGGCCGGCGCTACCACTAGGCCAACTAGGCAGCTGCCTAGGGCGGGTGGCCGAAGGGGGCGCACTCTGCTCCTGCCGGCCAACTCTTCCTCGCCGCCACCGGGACTGCTGGGCGACACGCTGCCCGCCTGCAGCTCGCGGAGCCCGGATCTGTCGGCGAGGCGGCCGGGCGGGACAGCTGCGGAGCCGGACACGCCACCAGTCACACCAGGTCAGCGCGGGGGGATTGCAGGCAGACTCGGTGTTGCTTTCCTCAGCGGGGGGGGCGCGCCTCCGCCCACCATCATGAGCCAGGGCGCCTCCGCCCGCTTCTCCTCCGGCTGGCCGCCCCGCCTGCTCTCCCGGCGCTCGCCATCTAAGCCTCCGTCCCTGGGCAGGCGCAGGCCGCGCAGCCGACAGCGGGGCGGGGAGGAAGGCGGAGGCTCCGTCCCTTCCTCCCCGGTGCCTCCCGCGGGGATGCCCAAGCGGGGTCCTCGGCGGGTGTGGGGCAGGCGGTGAGGCTGGGCCCGAGCCCGGCTAGAGGAGGAGGGGAGGGGGCAGCTGCCGCCGCCTCGGGACCCTGCCTGCAGGGGGCGGTGCCGCCGCCGCCTCACCTCGCCTCCAGAGCGCACGCCGCAGCTGCCCGGCTCTGTGAGTAGCGTTCGCGCTCTGCCTCGGGAGGTCTCGTCTCGCGCGGCCGTCCGATACTCATGCTGAGGGCGCCCGATCCGGGCCCCAGCACCAGAGCGCTCATGGCCCAGCCCGAGGGGGTGGACCCCGCGGGCTGCGGCATGGAGGAGGAGGCGGCATCGCATGGCCCAGCGCCCGGCCGGGCATTCTGGACGGGCCCCGCTGAGCGCGCTGCTGCTGGCCGAGATGCTGCTGCTGCCGCTGCTCCAGGCCCGCAGAGGGCTGCTGGCCGCGGGGGGGGCGCGCTGGGCGAGAAGGCGTTTTAGGCTGCTTTGCTCCGGAGCCCGCCCCCACCCCCACCCCCACCCAGGGGGGGGCGCTAAATACCTGACTTGGCCTAGGGCGCCAAACTGCCTTGCACCGGTCCTGGGTATTTCCATGCCTATCAGCCACAGAATAGCCACAAAGAGCACTGTGGCTGCTTGAGCTTTGCATGAGGAAGTAAGGTCACATCAGAAAGCTAGCATCTGATAACTAATGGAGGGACCCTAAACACACACACACACACACACGAATCAAATTAAGTTATTTATAGTTAAAAAATGTAAAACAATTCTAAAATAAAAAGGGTTTCTTCTGAAGCAACAAATGTTAAGGATATATATTCATAATTGTGACTAATGCTTTTGTATGGATTTTGACTCCTATTTAACAACCTCCCCTTTCCCTTTCCAGATAGAAGCCTTTGTAAGGCCGTAGGGACTGGCAGACCTGTCATTTAAAGGACCTAGGCGTCTCTGAGTCATCATAGACAATATCAGGATGCCTTGGGAAAGCTACATGTATTTGTTGAAGAGCCCCGGTATCTTTCATGACATTAGAGTGCCTGAAGATAATTTCTGAAGAGCATTTTAGGGTGCAATCCTATGCATGTTTAGACAGAGAAAACTCCTACTATTCCCAGCATGCCCCATGCTGGTTGGGGGATGCTGAATGTTGTAGGACTTTTTTCTGTCTAAACATGCATAGGATTGCATTGCACCCTTAATCTATCTGTCATTTCTTTGGACTTAAAGGGAACAAAAGCTCAGGTGGCTCCAGCCAGGCCAACAGAGCTATACAGATGTCATACCATTTATAACAGCTCCCCTCTTAGATAGGACACTTGGAAGCTAAATTTAGGCTGAAAGGCAAGCACCATTCTGAACAACAGAACCTCTACATGAATGCACAATTATGACTGCCATTGAAACAATCTTAAAGAGGCTAGAGGCTAGTTTCCAATCTTGTGCACAGATTCTGGGAAAACTGCTAGAGGAAATCACAAGGACAACTTAATCGAGAACACTTTGTACCAGAGTGGAATGTGCAGTTTGTATACCACCAACACCCACAACTAGATGTGCATAATAAACCAGAGTAACAGAGTAAGTCATAAAGGCACATATTTGGCTGCATTTTATTAACACAACAATCCCTTTCCCTTACATTGAACAAAAAGACTACAGTGGGGATTTTTAATTGCCGGCAATGGCCCAAAACAACTGCTGGTGGGGAGCAGGGGAAGCCTCTGACAGCTGCCCCCAAGTGGCACTTGGGCACTTTGGGGGCAGCTGTCAGCTGCACTCACTGGCTAGCCACTTGGCAAGAGTGGCACGGGGATTTTGCTCGCTTGTTGTCGGGCTTGACCCACTATGTTGTCTGTGTTCAGATGACACAACAACCCATCGTAGGTCAAACAAGCCCTACAACAGTCCATGGGTTCTGATCGTGGGTAGTTTGAAAAAAACAAAAAAAACCTACCCACGGTGGGTTACCCAAACTGGGTTCGCATGACACGACAACCAACCATTGACTGTTATCATTGGTTGGTGTGGAAAATAAACCATATACATGTGGAATTTATCGAAAACACTCAGTTTATTTGCAACGCATTAGAAGAAACTTCCATGGAAAGTTTCTCTGCCTGTGTGATGCATGCACACCTCTTTCATAAGGCACTGCAGGTCAGACAGCACTGATTGGTTCATTTTGTTACTAGGAAAATCCGTCAAGCGGATTGGCTACATACAAACATGCCTTATCAACGACCACCGCCTAATTTCTACATTCTTAACATGTCTCACTAATCTTGTACAATCTCTTGCTGTTGCACATCCCATAAAATGGTTTCCACATTGGTTGCCATGATGTTGTGTGAACCCAGTCATTGTTAGCTTCATGTACCTCACAGGGTTGTTTTGAAGATAAAATGAGTGGTGCAGACAGTTTACGTAAGCTGCCATGAGCTTCTTGAAGGAAGGGTGGGACAAAATATCCTGCTATGGCTGGATCATAGAATCATAGAATCATAGAAAAGTAGAGTTGGAAGGGGCCTACAAGGCCATCGAGTCCAACCCCCTGCTCAATGCAGGAATCCAGGTCAAAGCATCTCTGACAGATGTCTGTCCAGCCGCACCTTGAATGCCTCCAGACTGGGAGAGCCCACCACCTCCCTAGGTAGTTGATTCCATTGTCTTATTGCTCTGACAGTCAGGAAATTTTTCCTGATGTTTAGGTGGAATCTAGGTTCCTGTAACTTGAGCCCATTATTCCGTGTCCTGCAAACTGGGATGAACGAGAAGAGATCTTTGCCCTCCTCTGTGTGACATCCCTTCAAATACTGGAAGAGTGCGATCATATCTCCCCTCAGTCTCCTCTTCTGAAGGCTAAACATGCCCAGTTCTTTCAGTCTCTCCTCATAGGGCCTTGTTTCCAGTCCCTTTATCATCCTTGTTGCCCTCCTCTGAACCCTCTCCAGTTTGTCTATGTCCTTCTTAAAGTGAGGTGCCCAGAACTGGACGCAGTACTCAAGATGAGGCCTAACCAGTGCCGAGTAAAGGGGAATTATCACTTCCCCGCGATTTGGAAGCTATACTTCTATTAATACAGCCCAAAATTGCATTTGCCTTCTTTGCAGCCACGTTGCATTGCTGACTCATATTCAGTTTGTGATCTACCACAATTCCAAGATCCTTCTCACTTGTAGTATTGTTGAGCCAAGTGTCCCCCATTCTGTAACTCTGCATTTGGTTTCCTCTCCCTAGGTGCAGCACTTGGCATTTATCCCTGTTAAATTTCATTCTGTTGTTTTCGGCCCAGCGCTCCAGCCTATCGAGGTCACTTTGAATTTTGTTTCTGTCTTCCAGAGTATTAGCTGTTCCACCCAACTTTGTGTCATCTGCAAATTTGATAAACATTCCCTGTACCTCCTCATCCAGGTCATTAATAAAAATGTTGAAGAGCACCGGGCCCAGGACCGAGCCCTGTGGTACCCCGCTCGTTACCTCTCCCCAGTTTGAGAAGGAACCATTGATAAGCACTCTTTGTGTCTGATTCTGTAGCCAATTGTGGATCCACCTCTTAGCTAGCCCACTCTTAGCTAGTTTACTAATCAGGATATCATGAGGCACTTTGTCGAAAGCTTTGCTGAAGTCCAGATATATAATGTCCACAGCATTCCCACAGTCCACAAGGGAGGTTACCCGATCAAAAAATGAGATCAGATTAGTCTGACAGGATTTGTTCTTGACAAATCCATGCTGGCTTCTAGTAATCACTGCATTGTTTTCAAGGTGCTTGCAGACTGACTTCTTTATAATCTGCTCCAAAATCTTCCCGGGGATTGATGTCAGACTGACTGGCCTATAGTTCCCAGGTTCCTCCTTCTTGCCCTTTTTGAAGATGGGAACAACATTTGCCCTCCTCCAGTCGTCTGGCACTTCACCTGTCCTCCATGATTTCTCAAAGATAATAGACAGTGGTTCTGAGAGTTCTTCTGCCAGTTCCTTTATTACTCTAGGATGCAGCTCATCAGGCCCTGGAGATTTAAACTCGTTCAGAGTAATCAGGTGCTCCTTGACCATTTGCCTATCAATCTCAAGCTGCAATTCTGCCCCTTCAGTCTGCATTTCAGGTTTGCCAGGGGGGTCATAGACCCTCTTTTGGGAGGAGACCGAGCCGAAGTAGGAATTGAACACTTCTGCCTTTTCTTTGTCTTCTGTTATCAATTTGCCATCCTCATTGCGTAGTTGAACCACCAGTTCTTTCTTCTGTCTTTTACTGTGCATGTATCTGAAGAAAGCTTTTTTGTTGCTTTTAGCATTCCTCGCTTACCTTAGCTCATTCTCAGCTTTAGCCTTCCTGACACTATTCCTGCAGTTCTGTGCTACCTGCCTGTACTCTTCCCCTGCAGCCTGTCCTTCCTTCCACTTCCTATACGTGTCCTTTTTTGTTTTCAGGTCATCTTTGAGTTTATTGTGAAGCCACATTGGCTTCTTCTGTTGCCCTCTGCCTTTTTTCCTTGTGGGAATTGTTTGCAATTGTGCCTTTAAAATTTCCTTTTTTAAAAACTCCCACCCCTCCTGGGCTCCCTTTCTCGTGAGAGTCACTTGCCATGGGATCTTACTAATCATTGTTCTGAGTTTGTTAAAATTGGCTTTCCTAAAATCCAGGGTACGTGTTTGGCTACACTCAGCTTTTGCTTCTGTTAGAATCAAGAACTCAAGTATAACATGGTCACTTTCCCCCAGAGTTCCCGAAACTGCCACTTTATCCACTAACTCGTCTCTGTTGGTTAGAATCAGGTCAAGGATAGCCGATCCTCTAGTTCCTTCCTCCACTTTCTGTAGGAGGAAGTTATCAGCAGCACAGCTCAGGAATTTCTTGGAGGGGCCATGTTTGGCTGAATAAGTCTCCCAACAGATATCAGGGAAATTGAAGTCTCCCATTACTACCACATCGTGCCTCCTTGAAACACTGGCAATTTGCTTTTCAAAAGTTCCATCCTCGTCTTCTCCTTGATTGGGTGGTCGGTAGTAGACTCCAACCGCCATGTTCGCTTTATTCTTTGCCCCCTTTATTTTAACCCAGATGCTCTCAATGGGGCTGCCAAGCTCCTCTTCCTGTATCTCTGTGCAGAGATATGTATTTTTAACATACAGTGCAACTCCACCTCCCTTTCTGTTGCTTCTGTTCCTTTTGAACAAGTTATACCCTTCAATTGCTGTATTCCAGTCATGGGAGTCATCCCACCAGGTTTCAGTTATCCCTATCAAGTCGTACTTGCCCTCATGTATCAAGAGTTCAAGTTCGTCTTGTTTATTGCCCATACTCTGGGCATTAGTATAGAGACATTGAAGACTATGTGCTTTATAGTCCGACTTTCCCCCTACATTTTGTGGTAGACTATCAATGGGCACCGCTGGAGCTGTTCTCTCCATTGTGGCATAGAGGCCTTCTTCCATTGGTACCCCCGAGTTTATGTCTCCCTCCCCTGTTGGATTCAGTTTAAAGCCCTCCTGATTAAGTTCCTCATGCTGTGTCCAAACACATTCTTCCCAGTCGTGAGGTGCAACCCATCCTTTGCCAGCAGTCCATCTTCCAGGAAGCGTAGCCCGTGGTCCCAGAATCCAAATCCCTCACGTCGGCTCCACCTTCGTAGCCAGTCATTCACTCGGAGTATTTTTCTTTCCCTTTCTATGCCTCTTCCAAGTACTGGAAGGATGGATGAGAAAACTATCTGGGCCCCGAAGTTCTTGAGTTCCCTTCCCAGCTCTTCAAAGTCTGCCGTGATTTCTTTGTAACCCCGCTTGGCAGTATCATTTGTACCCACGTGGAAGAGAAGAAAGGGGTATGTGTCGGTGGGCTGCATGAGCCTCGGCAGCTGCTCTGTCACATCCTTAATCCGTGCCCCAGGGAGACAGCACACCTGGCGAGTCCATGGGTCTTCGCGACATACTTTGGCTTCGATCCCCCGCAGGAGGGAGTCTCCCATTACGAGTACTCTTCTCTTCCTCTTGCTGTAGGCCTTGGTTTGATTGCCTCCACTTGACTGACCCTCAGCCTCTTGCTCGCTGTCACGTTGGGTGCCCGGTAATCCGTCCTCTGCAGGCTGTCCTCTGCTCTCGTCCTCAAGTACATGGAAGCGGTTCCATAGCTCCACTGCTTCCACAGGCGCAGAGTGTCTTGTAGTTCTTCTGCTCCTAACAGTCACCCTTTTCCAGGGAGTTCCCCCTGCGTTATTTTCCCTTGCCTCTGCAGTCTCCGACTCCGCCTCATCCTGCCGTTGCCCTTCTGGCTCCTGTACTGTGCTTTGGTGCTGTAGATCCACCGTTCTGTCTAAGAACTCCTCACTTTCTCTTATGCTCCTGAGGGTTGACACTTGCTGCTCCAGTCCTCTAACCTTTTCTTCCAACAGCGTGACCAGCTTGCACTTGTTGCACGTGTAGGCCATGTTGATCTCCGGCAGGAAAACAAACATTGCACACCCCTTGCAGGTCACCACCACTGCTGAGTCCTTTCCTTCCATAGTGCTCTGTTTCTGTCTTCCTAGAATATATATATATATATATATGTTTTTTTTTTATTATTATTTTTAGGGACCTCCCCCGCCGAACTCCGCTGCCAAACTCCTGTTTGCTCTCCCTGTGCGCTCGCTCTGTTCGCTCGCTCTCTGGGAGCCTGCTTGCCTTTTCACAGTCCCAAAAACAGCTGGAGCCTCTCTCCTGTTGTGCTCCTGCTCAGCTGGGAGTCAGGAACAGAATGAGCTCCCAGGCCACGCCCTGCAATCAGCCCCACTTCCTGCAATCAATCAGCTGCAATCAGCCCCAGGTAGTTGCAGTCAGCAGGAGCTTCTGCTCAACAGAATGAGCTCTCAGGCCACACCTTTCCCTTGCAGCACTTGTTGTTGTACTACTCCGCTGCCAAACTCCTGTTTGCTCTCTCTGTTCGCTCGCTCTCTGGGAGCCTGCTTGCCTTCACAGTCTCAGTGTTAGGTCAAACTAAGGGGCAGTTTTACCAGGCAAGACGGAGAGTTCCAAGAGAGATGTCTGAGGAGCAGCCAAGGTCCAAACACAGATAAGCAGTCTGATATAGCACACAGTCCAGGAAGCAGAGTCAAGCAGGAGTCCAAGGTAAGTAGCACAAAAGTTCAGTCACAGAGCAAGGTCAGAGGAACAAGGATACAAGGCACTGGAGCTGGTAGAAGACATTGTTTCCAGCAATGGCTAGACTGATGCTGGAGGCTTGTATTGCCAGAGCTTCCTGAGCCCCACCCAGGGCTCAGCTGCAGTTCCTTACAGGCCCTCTGGCAAAAGTCCTACTCATGAGAAAGGTCATGCTCCCGAGGAGTTCTTTTCTACAAGTGGGCACTCCTTCACCTGGCCATGGTCTTAGCTTGTACCTTCAGGTGCCAGTGTTCTTGGGGGCTTGGTGGTGGCTCAGCATCCCCTTCTGACTCAGGAGTAGAGCTTTCCACCTTTCAAGGGGGAAGATCTGAAGCCCTCTCTCTTGAGGGCTCAGTCAGGACCTTCTTGGTCAGCCCCAGGATCCCCTGAAGCATCTGGTTCCCTGGGGACATCTTGCTCAGGAGGCTCCAGATTGTCATCTGAAGAGGATTCCTCTGGCAGGGGCATGACCCAAAAATATAATACAGAAATAAAATGAATACAATGATACTACACTTCAAGCTTAGTTCAACTACCATAAAGGCTAGAAACTTCATTTTTTGTTTCTAACAAAAGCGATGAAACATGAGGGTGCCCCCCCCCCCAGAAATGGGTTAGATAAGTATGCCAGACATCAGTGCGACAGAGATATCATGTAGTCCACATTCACAACCTGTGTATTATCCACTCCTGTTCTGATTTCTAAAATCTTAACATATGCTGGCCCTTATCCCTGTTCAGCTTCTCAATTATTTCCACAACCACAGCCTAAAATGTTCTGCGGCTGATGTTCGCTACTTCCCTTTAGACTGTGGGTATCTGTGGAACCATATCTGAATCGTACACACCCTGATTATATTTTACATTGTGTTGCAATATTAATGTGCATGCTTACAGCAAATTTGCTTTATATCAGTGGTGGCTTGGCTTCCTGGATACCTGTGTCTAAAATATACAGTCATGCCTTGGATTGAGAGCATAATTTGTTCCGGAAACGTGCTTGTAATCCAAAACACTCTTATCTCAAAACGAAATTCCCCCCCCAAAAAAATTTGTACAGAGATTTTTAATTTAAGCCGTACTACAGTACTTGTATTGCAAGACGTCGCTTGTATATCAAGTAATAAATAAATAAATAAATAAATAAATATTTAAAAATTTGCTTGTCTTGCAAAACGCTCTCAAACCAAGTTACTTGCAATCCAAGGTATTACTGTATTTTATTTCCCCTCATTTGGCTTTGCCAGGACCACCCAGCTCTCCCTTGGGATACACTGTCCTAGATCACCTATGTGGAGAAATATGAAAGAAAGACCAGCAGCCATGCTGAAGTAGGAAACTGAAGTGCCTCTCCCAAAGTAGACAGCCGCTCCTTTATTGAACTTCATCTCTTTATTCTCCTTTGACCTATTCTCCCTTTGGTGTCACTAAACGTTTGGTCACTAGATGGCACTGGACTTAGCATGGAGTCAGGAGTTTCCTATTCCTGTTCCTGTTCTGTTCTGGCGTGAGGCTTTATTGTTCTTTGAACAATTAACAAGTATAATGAAGGGAAGCCACCCCCCTTTCCTACAATATCTGCAGGTTAGCCCATTCTTAACTAAACAAAAATATGGTGTTAATTGGGAGAAAACAGAATTTGATAAAAACTGGTATATTCAGAAGGATATACAGTCATGCCTTGGATTGAGAGCATAATTCGTTCCGGAAACGTGCTTGTAATCCAAAACACTCTTATGTCTTATATCAAAACGAAATTCCCCCAAAAAAATCTGTACAGAGATTTTTAATTTAAGCCGTACTACAGTACTTGTATTGCAAGACGTCGCTTGTATATCAAGTAAATAAATAAATAAATAAATATTTAAAAATTTGCTTGTCTTGCAAAACACTCTCAAACGAAGTTACTTGCAATCCAAGGTATTACTGTAAGCCTTTGTCAGTATTTTATGCGATAAGATATTAAGTAATAAAGCATACAAACTCAAGTGGTGCAGAGATATATAACAAAATATAGCAAAAGAAATGGGGTATTTTATTTTATTTTATCAGTAAGGTTCTTGGATTTCAATCTCTTCAAGTTACAGAGAAAACTATTAGAAGGCATCACAGTGGCATTTGTCTGCGTGGAATGTTTTCAAAATGTAGGAGTCAGGGGAGGGGAAATGCGTCTCGCAGCTCCCCAGTCACCCTACCAGGGAGCATAGGATTGTTCCCTAAATTATGGAAGAATAATTTAAAAATACATTTGCTGTCCCTTGCTGAATATATTTTGAAAACTTTCAAATATAGCAGAAGCCGCTGGGTATTTTTATCCACAGGTGGCTGTAAAAAGAATTACTTATTCAGAGCAGGGATTAGTTGTGATCACATTACAAAAACCACAGTGGGTGTGTTTGTACATCATGCCAACCCACCCTGGCAATAAGCCACAGTGGGTTGTTGTGTGAACAACCCACGGTACGCCCAACAGACGACTGGGCTCACTGTGGGTTGTTGGCCCCTCCCTCCCCCTCCTGGTCCTCCCATAGTTATCCCAGGGGACATTGCAGGAGGACCAAGTTGTCTCCCCGCCACGATCACAAGCCGTTTTGGGATCGCTGCAGCTTTTTTTCACTTTAACCTTTTTTTTCGGGGGGGAAGGAGCCAGTACCAGCTGGCTCCAAGTTCCACTTGGGCACTTTTGGGGTGGCTGGCAATGGCAGTCACCCAGGAGCCCCTTGGCAAGAGTGCTGTTGCCAAGTGCCTTGCTCGCCGCTTGCCTTAACCCACAATGGGTCATGTCATCTGGGTTTGGATGACATGCCAACCCACTGTGGGTTAAATAACCCCTCCTACAGGCTGTGGCTTGTCTGGGTGGCTTATGAGCCCAAAATAAGCCACCCTGACAGAATCGGGCTGGGTTCACATGACACGCTTATAAGCCACGGTGGGTTCTCGTGTCGTGCAAACCCAGTCACTATAAATTTATTGCAGTAATGAGTGGATCGTCACCAGTAACGCAATATTTGACAAGCAAATTATTCATCTTTGACGATGAAGATAATTTTCTGAATATATGTTGCAAGTGGGGTTTTTTAAATTAATATTCATTGTTTGCATTTTAGTCTTAGTGGTGTGTGTGTATGCTTGTTTGTGTAAGAGTATTGTCATGTTTTTGTTTTTGTTTTTTTAAAATTTTATTTAATTATTATAAACTACATACAACACTATAGAACAAAAACATACAACTACAATAAATCATAAGGTGCACCCCACCCACCTAGGGACCAACTAATATACTTCCATCCCCTTAATCAATTGAATTCCACATTCCAAAAATATAACATATCCTGACAAGGCATAGGTACTCTGTCATGTTTTATATATAACATAATATACTCAAAGATAAGAATAAAAAAAGAGGCATGAGTCATAATTTAGGGCACGAGTATCAGGGGGTACAACTGAATCTCCTGCACTTCCCAGCTTGTGCATGGTAGAGTTGTATGAAGCCCTATACCTGGGATATGTTTGAAGCTCCTATTAAATTATGTCATTTGGTCTATTGATTAGTGAATTTTCCATATAAACCTATTGTACTATGAACCCATGTTTAAGATTGCCATTCTTTGTTGAAATTACTTTGGGTTAGACTTTTTGGTTCCCTGCACCACATAATCACAACCTAAAAATTGGTTGTGTAAATTGGCCCTCAATGTAAACTACCGACCTGGCTGAAGTGAATAATGGGCAGAGCAATCCTATGGCCCCCTGGACAGCATCTAGAGGGCCATAGGATTTTTCGGAGTCCCAGCTCCAACATCGGAAAACAGCTCCAACCTCGGAGCTGGGAGTCTGTGCTTGGAGCGTCCTCCCCTCGCAGCCGGCATGGAAAGAACCGCGTCAGCTGCTTCTCTGAGGTCGTAAGAGTGACCTCGGAGAAGGGGTTTAGGGGGCATTCCGGTTGGCAGGGAGTGGAGGAGACCAGCGCCACCAAGACAGTGATTCAGCTTCCTTCCCTTCTCCTCTGAAGCACCGCAGTTAGATGGCCGAAACTGGCCATGTAAAGTGAAATCCTATGCAAGTTTAGTCAGAAAAAAGGCCAACTCCCAGCATGCCCCATAAATAAATAAATGCCCCAGCCAGCTATGCAGGCTGGGGCATGCTGGGAACTGTAGCCCTTTTTTTCTGTCTAAATTTGCATAGGATTGCACCCTTAGCTGCTTTGCAGGGCGGGAGGATTGTGGAGGCAACCTTCGCCTCCGTGCTCCTCCTGCCCTGCATAGGATGCCCATAATCCTCCGAGTTCAGAGGGTTACAGGCAGCCTCATTGGATCGTGCCCTAACTGTTTTGCCCCAGACTCCTCTCCCTCAGGGTGGGAGCTATACAAGAGAACGGGGCTTCCAGAAAGAGGCATCTCTCTGCTGTTGCTAATACCTGCTTTGGGATTGCAGACCTTGATACATGTGGTTGCTAGGATACACTGAATGTTCCCAAGAAGACTCACTATCAAACCAGACCTCTGTGTAATTTCATCCCATCATGGTACACTCCGCTCTCATGGAGAGCGGTAATAAATAAGTGGCAACTTTAGCATCTCTTTACCATTGAGGGGGAAAGGAGGAAAAAAAGCTCTCCTCGCCAGATAAAGAGCTGCAAAGATCAATATAGCCAAGGCTGGAGGAGAATGAAATAAAAGTAAAGGAAGTCTTCTTCTCTAGGCATGCTGGTTTTAAGAGCATTAGGAGATATTATGATAAAGCTGTAATTAAAAGGGACATCCAACCTTTCCCACTCATTCCTGACTAGTAAATAATTGTCCAGATATAAAGATCTTACTATTTTTTTCCTGGAAGTTGTTTGGTCTTTCAGATTTCTGGAAGTTCTAAAGTGGATGTGCCCCCTAGTGCTGGCTCCAGATTTTGGGGGGCCCATGGCAAGATGCCCTCAGTGGGCCACCTCTCCCTTTCAGCCCCATCTGCACAACGCTGAAGGCTTCCCTACATGAGCCTTTAACCCGCCACTTTATCGAGGCTTCTGCTTCCGGATTCTTTGCAGAATTAGAGATTAAAGATTGGCTCCTTTACATGTGTTGGTTTTTTTCTGGGGGTTTTCTTTCTCTGCCTTTCTATATGTTCCATTATACAACCACAAGGTGGTGCTGCGGTAAAGCAGAATTGCAAAAATACACCAAGTTTTCATTCTGGTTCATTCCGCCATTTTCAGATAATACCAGATTTTCCTCACTCTTAAAAAAAAAAAAAAAAAAGCGCAGCAGAAATGCTTGAAAAGCACAGGAGAGGTCTGAAGGATGACGACATCATATAAAGCACCTACAAACTACCGTGAGGAATCACAAGCGCATAATAAATGCCTTGTGTAGAGAAGCCCCCACAGAGAGAGGGCAAAGAGAACAGAGGCTGCTCCCAGCTCTCCTCGTTTCTGTCAGTGCTCACTTGCTTAGAGGGGATAGATAAATAAGCAGTGACAGCAAAGAGAAGCAGCTTTGTGAGGCAGCCTTAGACGTTGTCAGCGGGGCCCCGGCTGGTGTGTGGGCCTTGGCAGGTGCCCAACTACGCTGACCTCTGATACCAGCCCTGGTGCCACCAAATCCACTTTATACGTACATGATGCTTGTGTGTGTGTATCTCAAAATGCTTCTTTTCCTGAATCTTGTTTATGCTAGACCATTTGTCTATGCTAGACCAGGAAGTTTTGCTTGTTCTCTCACATTTAATTTAATGAGTATTTTCTGTTCTCTCAGCATCTGCAGCCTTGCAATACTGTCACCTTTTCATGCCGAACCAGCTGCATTCTTGCAATATTTTAACCCAAGACTAGGGAACCTGTGATCATCTGAGGGGTCACAGGTTCCCTAGTCAGCCCCAGGTAGCATGGCCATTGGACAAGGATAATGGTAACTACAGTCCAATAATATCTGGAAGGCCACCAGTTCCTGAACCCTGTTTTAACCCTTTTCTGCCACACCATATCCTATAATCTCACCAATCCCATATAGTGAAGTGTGACCTAGAACCAAAATATATGCATGAGCTAGGATAACAAAGTGTGTTCATCTTTATGAATATCAACCCATGCCTCACTGTACCCATGAACAAAATGCATGAAAAATGACAGCCAGGGTTTGTTTGTTTTTTAATTGAGCATGCAATTGGCAATCCTGAAGGAATAGCAGTGCAAGTGGAACTAGCCAAAAAAGCAGTCTGAAGAACTAGAGAGAGAATTTCTCCTACAGGTTGCCTACAGTACATCACTATTCCAAAGTCTGGGATCATCCTTTGAGGAAGCCACCTTGCATGGCTTTACTGTTCCTCCAAATGGAAGGCCCCAGTAGGAAGATCTTCAGCAATTCAGCTGTGAATAACAGGTTTAGTGTATAGGAAATAGCCTTATAGCAACTCAGACCATTGGTCCATCAAGCTCAGTATTGTCTGGCAGAAGCTCTACAGGGTTTCAGATAGGAGTCTTTCCCAGCCTGATGTGGAGATTGAACTTGGGACCTTCGCAGCTAAGCATGGGCCCTACCACTGAGCTATGGTTCTTACCCCAAGATGGTACAGCCAAAGAAGTGCTGAATCTGTATAGTTATGCTATGTATGGAATACTAAGAACATAAGAAGAGCCATGCTGGATCAGACCAAGGTCCATCTTGTCCAGCATTCTGTTCACACATTGACCAACAAGATGCCTATGGGAAATCCACAAGCAGGACATGAGTACAACAGGACCCTCCTGCCCATGTAGGCATGCTGCCTCTGATATTGGATGTAGCATATAGCCATCAGGACTAGTAGCCACTGATAGCCATGTCCTCCATTAATTTGTCCCCTTTTAAAGCCATCCAGATTGGTGGCTATTCCTATAAACAGCATCAAAAGGGAGTTGAAAGGAGAGAAACACCCCCACCTACTATCTTTCTCCCTTAATATTTTCCTTTCCTTTCAGAAATCTAACATGTAGAACAAAGCTCCCCCAACCCATGAAATACACTTTGACCCTTCTGTGCTCCTCTATATATTTTTTCTTGTGCACCATTGTGAATACTGTGCCCTATAACACCTAATATTAATAGCAAGTCCTACTTAAAACATGAGCTCCAATTTCTCTTGTTCCTGCCACATACAGTGCAACTGCAGCAGGAGTACATTTGGTACCACCATAACACTACTTGTGTTTCCCTCACCCATTCTGCCCCCAAGTGATTAACATGAAATCAGAATATTGCAGCTCAGCATTTCCATATGAAAACAATGACACTGCTGAGGTTTGTTCATGGTCAAAGCTTTGCTGTCATTTCTTACCCACCTTCACAAAAGTACATTTTATATTTTCATCTACTCAGGGTGGTCATGTGTCCCACATTACAGAGGACAGTCCTCTATTTAAAGGGCTGTCCAGTCCAGTTTAAAGATAAAGAACCATAAGAAGGGAGAGCAGGGGCCCTGAAGCTGCCTAGAGGTAGCACCTGGACAGCAGACCATATAGGCATGCAGGTCACCTGGTCACAGTCTTCACCACCATGGTGAGATGTTTGGGGGCTGCTCGCATGTTATGGTGGCAAATCGTGGGTTAATTAACCCATGATTTCCCGCAGCATGTTCGGGGTGCATTTCGCAGCCTTTTTGAATATTCAGCCCCTGATCAGGCCAAATTATTTAAAAGGCCAGGCACCAAAAAGACCACAAGGATGGCACCTGGCAAACCTCTCTGGGAAGGCGATTCTGTAATGAGAGTGCCGCTACTGAAAGGGACATCTTCCTGGTAGTCACCTGCTTCACTTTATTCATTGGGGACACTCGGAGTAGGGTCTCTGACGAAGATCATAAGGTTCGGGTAGGTACAAATGGGAGAAAGCAGTCTTTCAGGTAACCTGGTCCCAAGCTGTTTAAGGTTTGTTTGGAGGCCTTGTCTTATCCATGCCTAAGACAAAGACAAAGACTGCAATTTAAAAACAGCCCCCCCCCAATCCAAATTAAACGCTAAATCAAATCCTTTATACTAATAGCAAACTCAGTTCCCCAAGTGTGGATCCTTATGTAGCCAAAACAGCACCATCCATGCACAAGAGGTAGGAATCACCATTCCCATGGACTAGGTGCTAAAATCACTTTCACAGTCTGAATGGTGCTGATATTACAGCTTGAATCATCTCAGCAGTTTTATTTAAAAAATGTTCCTCTGAATGATGATTAGAATGCAGACGACAGAGCAAGCAAGGATAAATGAGTATGTGTTTGCCATCCTCTGCCCTCAGTGTTAGTACTGTCAAAAACATGATGGAGACAACCAAAAATGTTTTGTTTTATTTTAAATCCGATCCTTTGGTTGAAAGACCTAAGCAAGAGATTATGCTGTCAATTAATCACAGGGACTCCTTACAGCTGAAAAATGTTGGGAATAAAAGAGTGATTTTCAATGCAGCATACCTCTTACAATTTAACAGATGAGATGTCCCTTGTATTACCATACATTATAATTGGAATTTAAAATTAACAAAGAGTCTTATTTGATGTTACTTGCTGTGAAAACAAAACAAAAAAAACCCCTCTTTTAATTCATTTAGCGACTTATCAGCTAGAAAGAAAATGATACATCTTTCACTTTCACTGTGATAAATTTCTTGACTGATGCTATAGAAAAGGCCTAACACCATTATCCACTCTACATGAAGAGGCCTCCTCTATGAGCTTTATGCATATAGGCTTCCTCAGTGCTTAACATGTGGATGTTGGGGGCATGGGGCAGAGCCGTACAAGGGCAACGCCAGTAATGTGTGCCACACCACCGCCTCCTCTACCCATGGATGACATGTGAAGCGGGCTTACATGTAGTCATTATGGAACATATTTTTGAAAGAGTTCAGGGGAAAATACATGCATTTTTTCTCTTAACATCACAGTCACTGCTATTTAGCATTGGTCCTGCTAGACTGAAAGTTCTCTCTGAGAATGTCTTGCTAGCCCTTTTCTCTGGAATTTATATAATTTGTTCACTCAGTTTTTGAGAATCCAGACAATGTCATTACCAGCCTATTGCATTTCATTGTCTTCTATGTTGTCTTCTCTGTGCGCATGCACAGAGGAACCTTTCTTCCCATATTGGTTTATGGCAATTTTAAAAGCAGAATTGCAGCCCCAGATTGGACAGTGGGGAATGGCAAAGTGCTTTGAGGCTTCTTGTGGCTACTGCCCCTTTAATTAGTTGTTTCCTTCTAGCCACAGCATTTCTTCCATTAGTAATTTTCTGCTTCCTGATGATGGGCTCTTTTGTCCTTGCAGCCTGCTTATATATATATAATTACAATTCCACAATAGTGACAATATAAAATAAAATAAATGAATGTGTTATGGTAATACCAAAACTGTAATTGTCGATCAAGTGAATACATAAATGTATTATTTTAAATGTATTCCTTATCTCACCGCACCCCCATGAATTTCCTTCCTTAAAAGCTTGTTACAATGCAAGCTAGACTGCTAGAGTCTTTTACTATTGTGTCTGCAAGGAAAGTCTAAGGGCAGGAGGCGTTTGGAGGTGGGATATGCTTTCTAGCTCTCCCTCCTGCCTTAGGGCACAATCCTATGCATGTTCATACAGAAAAAGTCCTACAACTCCCAGCATTCCCCAGCCAGCTATGCTGGGGGATGCTGGGAATTGTAGGACATTTTTTTCTGTCTGAACATGCATAGGACTGTGCCTTTAATTTACAAGAGGAACATTTTTTTAAAAGGGGGAAGTGCCTTCTTCAACTGAGCTGGAAAGTTGATTTAAAAAGAAGGGGGGGAGAGAGAGATAAAGTTTGGGAATAATCTAGAATGGGAGCTGCGGGATGACTAGGAATGGATTTTTGTGTGGAGGAAAAGGCTAATGGGCTCAGCCCATACATAGACTGATAATGCTGCTGAAGCATGTGCTCAGAATGCAATTTGCATGTGGGGAGGCAGGAGACCGCAGTTGTTCTGGAGCGAGGGAAAGGTACAGAGAAATTTTTCTTACCCATATTTCAGGATTCAGCCCCGGCAATGAAAACAGATTTGTAGGCTGACTTGGTGAAGCCTTGGCAGAAATCGATTCAGAGGGATAGAAGTGAACAGGCAAGCTTATAAGAAGAAAGTGAGTGTGGGTGGGGAGAGTCATAGGAAAAAGAGAAACCATTTTTGTGAAGAGTTGCTTGATGCAAGGAGGGAAATGAGTGGATTCTTGTGTGGCGGGAAACAGAAATATGCATTCTTTGGTTGTAGTTTGCTGGCACTGGCAGTGGAGATGGAGCCAGTGCTTAACTATTAATGAGAGAGGTACTGGGGCTTCAATCTCTGCAGGAGATGCACCAGAACACTGTAAACCCTGCTTCTTAATTCTAAGTGTGTGGGGAAAGGGAAAGGCTGCAATTGCTCAGTGATTAGAGGAAAGCACTCTCTATATGCTCAGAGGCATTCTCTTTATTGTTACTTAACTGTTATTTCTGTGTGAGAATTCCAGCCATGAATTCACTGACTCGTCTTGGTCAGACCACTTTATTGCTGTGTCTTAGTGTTCGTTCCTCAGCTGTAAAATGGGACTGTGATCCTCTAAATGGCATCAATGCAATATAATGTATGAAAAGGTGGGATATAAATGAAATAAATAAATAAATAGAATGTGATGGGCATCAGTATGTAATGTACAACAGCAGCTTGAAGTCCAGCTTTGCTATTGCCTTGAGCTCCTAGAGCAGCCATCCCCAACCTGGTACCCTCCAGATGCTTTTGACTTTAACTCCTATTAGCCCCCACCAGCATGACCAATGGTCAGGAATGCTGGGAGTTGTAATAGTCCAAAATATCTGGAGGGCACCAGATTGGGGGGAAAGATAAGAGAAAGATTCCAGATTCATGAATTGTGCAGTGTAAGGCAGCTTTGTGCACTCGGATTTCAGGGCTGGAAGGGAAAAGGAAGGCCTGACACAGGCCAGGCGAGTTGCTGGCTATCTAACTTTGAAACAGAAAGTGCAGTAATTTCGACAAAAAGAGATCCCAGGGCTTAAGTTTGTCTCATCACCCTTTGATCTGTAAGCTCTTCCCTCTAATACTTGATCTCCGTGTACTCTGTAGCTGCTCAGTGTTGATGGAAATGCATTCTGCATGAGCTCAGGGGCATTTTAATAGATTCTTACTTCGTATATACCAGCATTGAGCCTGGCCATTGAAAATGCATGCCAATTGCCAGGGCTGAGCCCTGGTACAAATGAAACCCTGCCTCTCTTTAGTCATTTTTCACTGGACACAGGTAAGCAAGATAGGATAGGAGAGAAGGCAGACGAAGGTACACAGAGCTTGCCATGCCTGACTGAATATTTCCATATCTCACTGGGCTCTGTTTTTTAGTGTTTAATATCACGTCAAAAATAGTATGTAAAGTTATATGATCAAAAACAGTGTAAGAATCTAAGGCATGCACGCATAATAGATGTACTTGCAGGAAAGTGTAAAATGTCCTTTCAGAAAGCTCTCTCCCTACAGCAAGACATGCACACGCACATGCATGCCACTTTCCTGTTCACTGCAATTATTATTTTACCACTTGCTCAGAGTCACATCGTGACAGAGTTAAGCTGGCAGCAACACAAGCACAGACTGCTTGGATTTAAATTGTTGCCCTTGTTAACCTTCAGCATGCAAAGAATGCACTTGACTTCGTTAATTTTACTCATGCGCCAAAATTTAAGAGAATAGGTTACAGCTCCTCTTCCTTATTCTATTGCTCAGCTAGAGGAATAGAATATGGAAGTGTATGATAGCTGCAATCCATCATATACAATTCCAAAAGAAGTATGCTTTTAAATTCTGTTGTTTTGTCAATAAATCAGTGCTCTTGAAGCCTTCGTTTAATTATCATCAGTCATCACACACTGATGGCAGTATTTCAGTCTGGTGGGGGATTCATATGGGGGAACTATGCTTGGGGCAGCAAACTGTCTCTTGGGCCAGCCATGTTGGGAAGAGAGCAAGGGAGGGGAGACTTGTCTGTAGAAAGCCCTGGGCAAAGAGGTCATCGGTTTCATCCTGCTTGCTTTCTCTTCCCGCTAAACTAGCTAGAACCAGCACTGACCTAGAAGAGGCTGGGAACGCCCTCGCTCTGTAGGTCAGGGCTTGCTTAGACTTATGGCTTTGATTCCACAGACCAGCTTAAGCTCAAGGGACAGTAAGAGATGGACAAACGGAAGCTTCCCAGAAGGGAAGATAGGATTTTCATACTAGTCCTGCTACTCTTTTCTCCAAAAGCATCTTTTTGCTAAGATGTGGCCAAAACAACAAAATCCCCGAGGAAAGTCCTTGGGAATTGTATTCCAAATCCAAGCACAATCTTATGCGTGTTTACTCAGAAGAAAATCCACTGTGTTCATTGGGGCTTCTTTCTGCCTTTTAAGTGTTTTTAGGATTACAGTAATCCTCTGTGCACACTTACTTTAGTAAGGCTGCGCCCCTATACACACGTGCGTGGGTGGCAATAAGTCCCACTGAACGCCATGGGGCTTATTTCTGAGGAGACAGGATTGTGCTGCAAGCCCCGCTGAATTCAAGAGAGGCCCGGGGCAGCGGCTCCGTTTTACATGGTAGCAAACCGGGATCACTGCTGTTCTGTATACGGGGTTTCCTTGCTAGAGTGCGGCGGCTCACATCCACACCAGCTGCACGTGTGTCTGAAAAAGCCTGGAAGGGGGCTGTCAGGATTGCCAGGCTCGCGTGCACCGCACGCATATCTGCCATCCACGCTGCTGCGGCGAACACTCACGCAGCAGCTCCGCCAGGAGGGACGCGTATACGTGGCTGCCTTTACTTCCTAGCAAACATATAGACTTAAGGTATTGAGAGTCCGATATCGTGAAAGAGCACCCCCCCGCCCCTTTGTCTCGTGGTCTCTCCTTCCATAAAGCACCCCGTTCTTCCGTGCTGCTCAGCAAAGCAATTTGCTCGACGAGATGCGGACAGGTCGCTCCCCGTGTCCACTTAGCAGCCTCTGTGCTACTCCAGCCCTAACGCACGCTTGCGTGGTGGCTGAAAAACAACACCGCTACTGATGCATTTCCTTTCTTTCCCTCTTCCTTCCTTTTATCTGCCTTTAATTTTTTTTTTTTTTAAACCCACTCTCTGCCCTAGTCCGTTCTTCCAAATCTCTCTGCCTTACGTCGTTTTTCACGTCCGCTTCTCCCTTTCCAGCCTGCCGCTCCCTCCTTCCCTCTCCCACCGCAGAGCTGCCTTATAGACCTCTACTATACTTCAGGCAGCCAGGCAGGAGGTGTGTCTGCTGACATCACCAAATAAATCCTGTACGGCAGTGTAACGTGGGTTCGTTCAGGCAGGCAAGGGTGCAGGACGGAGGAGATGACGAGGAGGACGCACAGTGCCTCGTTGATTCAACTGCCTTGTTGCAGTTACTGTACTTTGGCAGGGGGCGGTGGAGCGGAGCGGAGCGGGTCGCTGCTGGCAACTTTCAGCACCACCCTCCTCCCCCCCCGCACACACCCTCCTCCCCCCCCCGCACACACCCTCCCCTGCTGTCTTTGCAGAGAAGCTCTAGACGAGGTTGTTGCATTGCAAACCGGACACAGAGCTGGGGTGCCCGGTGCGTTGAGTGGTGCTGCAGGGGGAACGCGCATGCTTTTTGTCCGTCCCGCCTCCTTTCCGTCCACTGGTTGCCGGAGTGTGATCAAGTTGTGACAGGTAACATGCTTTCGCGTGTGCGGGATAAGTATCTCCTTTCAAATACTTTCTTTCCCCGTGCAACGTGCCCTTTGCTGTGGCTTAAAGGCTGTGGCTGTGAGATTCTGAGTCGAAGAATGAGAAGAGAAGGGGAAGAAGAAGCCTCTTGGTTGAATGTTGTTCTGCTGTGCGAATCCGATCCGAGCCGCCGGGTCGCCGCCCACTGTGGAGCGCGGGAGAGAACCACACCAGACCAGCCCAGGCAGCAGCAAGAAGAAGCATTTAAAGCGGAAAAGAGGCTTCTGTTCTTTCAAATAGTTCTTTAAGGATCGGAATCCTGAACGTATGGATTGCCTGGAAAGGCAATCTCATTGATGTAAGCGGAACTAAACGAAAGTTGGGCTACCTGCCTAGCCCCGCAGCCTGCCTCATCCTAAACACATCATGGGGGAAGGGAGGGCGGAAGAATTCTACCGATTCCCTTTACTTTCAAGGAAGTGCGTTTCATACGCATCCTACTCCGGATCAGCTTTAATTTCTCAAAATACTTCCATTTCACTGAATAGCAACCAAGACGTCTATTATGCTTAAGAACATAACGTTATACCGAGTAGCACAAGCCTTTTTGGCTTGCTTTGCTTTAAACAGGATTTCTTGAGAGGGTCCCCCCGCTCTTTTTACTTTTTAAACTTACCAGGATTTTGCTGACCAAACCTCCGTTCTAGCATCTGCCTTCAAAAGGTGGGGTGGGGGCACTTTGGCTTTTAAACCTGGCCGTGTGAGATGAACCAAATCTCCTTAATGTGTCCCGAGATAAACGAGCTTAATTCTCTGCAAGAGACTGGCGATATTAACTGCGTCCCAAACATGGCTTAATTGCAACTCAAGCCTACAGGAGGCTTCCTTTCGAGTAAGCACCCATTAACTGAGCCCCGTCCCCACTTGCTCAGGAGGAGGGAGACAACAAGGACGCTGGATCGATCCTTCGGTGTCTGCCTGGATCTATTCCTCACCCTGCCACCCTCTTCACTCACTCCCCTCAATTCTTCATCCTGAACCTTGACGCTTCTAAACATCCACAAAAAACAAAAGCAACACCAACACAAAGATGAGGGGCCTTTGGTCCAATTTACAAATATAGAGTGAGTGGGGCGCGGGGGTGGGGCGATCTTTCTTAACCAGACTCTAAATATTTTTTAGAGTCTGGACAGATTTTTTTTAAATGGGGGGGGGGCGTAGAGAGAAGCTGTAACTTCTGCTGACAATGTACGACCCATCTAAAAGCTAGATGGAGTTTCCTTCCTCTCTCTCCCTCTCTCTCTCTCACCGCCCCACCCCCGTCTCCCGGTAGCACCATTCTGTTCATGTAGAATACAAAATAAAAAAAAACAAACCTCCCCCCCCCCCCCATTTTGTGTAAGTGAGCAGGCAGAATACGAGTGCACTGGTAATTTGCCAACAGACCTCTGGTTTATACACCAGTCCTGTCTAAAGTTATTTGCTGTAACAACTGTTTTCAAACAGTACAAGAACAACCTCCCCCCACCCAAAAAAATTCCAACCCCTATTTAAGAAGTGAAGAGAGGAGAGGGGACCTGTGGGGGGGGGGGCAGAGTGCAAAAAGTGGGCTTTGCAGATGTGTATGTCAAAAGAGGCACCTTTAACATCTTCTTCAAATTATTACTTTTTAAAAATTATCTGTGAATTGGGGATGTGGGGATACTTTTCTTTCTTTCTTTCTTTCTTTATTTCTTAAATGCGGATTTATTCAGGGCAAACCCTAACCTTGTTCTAATCGGAATCCTAGAATGGTTAAAATAACAAGAAATAAATTCAGTAGCTTCCTAATGGGAGATTTATTTATTTATTTATTTTACTCAATCCAAGACGAGTTTTGTCAGTTTAATTTCTGATCAATTTCGCTTGTTAATTGTTAATTTGGTTTTTGTTTTAATTGTCAAACAATTTGGTGGTGATTTTTTTTTAAGCCTTCGGTTCTATTGGTTGATGAAGTATATTCACCTGAAAAACAAAAACAAAAAAACACCCCCTTGCTAACAGTCTGAGGTTTTGCAACCCTTGGCCTACGCGGGTGACAAAACGCAGCGCTCGGGTCCTTTGCCTTCGTCTCGGAGATGGAAAGGAAAGTGTCAATCAAGCGACGCTTCAATGACCAGGGACAATCCCCTTTGCTGGACTGGCCTGCTTCAAGAGCAATCAGTCACTTTGCATTAATTACCCTTCCATCCATTCCCCACTGCAGGGCAACTGCTGCTTTCTCGGAGACCTGGCACATTCATGACAAAACACCACCTGAAAGAATGGACAGCAAATCCACGGGTTAGGGGGCGCAAATTACTTGCCTTGCCCCGGGTGCTGACAACCCACGCTACGCCACTGGTTCTGTGGACTTATCCTAAATGCTAGCGCTTGGATTTGCATGCTGTCTCATTTGCTCGATTTTCTCCGCATTTATTTTGTTTGTTTGTTTTTGGCTAGTGCTGCGTGCTCTCTTTTAAAGCACTGCTTTAAAATACAGTAGGGTTTTGTTTTTGTTTTTACTATGTTAGCTTGTTCTGGGAGACCTGGCTTTGGCTGTTGTCCAAGAAACCTGTGGAGATGCTGGCTGGGGTGCTTTGCAAGACATGAGTGTCTTGACTTGAACTCCTTTCTGGACCAGGTCCTCCTTGTCATTGTTTTCTTGCTCTTGGTCAATTGTCTGTCCTTCTCTCGAACCCTCTGTAGCCTTCTTAGGGAAGGGGTGGGGAAATGCCCTGGCATCCTTACAGGGTTGCCAACTGTCCAGAAAAAATAGCTACCACCTGGGCTGACCCGCTCTTGTGCCTTTAACAGCAGGTTTATTCTATGACTTTTCACAGCAGGTTGTGACTAATATTATCTATCACTTGCTGATCTGCACATAAACCCATCCACTGTTAAAGGCATAATTACAGAGGCTGGCTGAAAAGTTGGTAACCCTATATCCTTATGAAATCATTAAGGACACTATCTTACTCTTACAGCAAAAGGAACTTCCGCGGAGTCTCCTGCTAATACCAGTCTCCAGCGCTGACGCTGCCCGAAGAGAGAGGAGCAGAGAAGAAGAGAGAGGAAGAGACTGCTTTCTCCCATCTCTACCACTGACTGTTGCTCAGCCAGTAGAGGGTGGTACTTGCAAAGATGACCACACAGATTGACAGCTTGAGTTTTGCAGACAGTTGACTCCTCAGGGTTTGCTTCTGATATTTTTCCCTTGCAAAAGAAGAAATTGTACCTGGGAGTTGAAATCAGGAGACGCTTGGGAAAGGGTTAAAAGTGCTTTGTATCTTTCTCCTTTTCTGGCATGCAGCTTCAGTTCTCACTCCCAGCCTTCCCTTGCCCATTCCATTCTTATCCCAATACCTGCGAAGATGCGTAGGTAGGGCTGGCAACTTTTTGGTATAATTCAGGAGCCTCCCAATTTTCTTGCTATGGCCTCAACGGATGGATTTCAGTATCGGGCTCTCTATGAGTATAAGAAGGACCGAGAGGAAGACCTGGCACTCCGCCCTGGAGACTTGCTCACGGTCAACAAGGCAGGGCTTGTGTGTGTGGACTGTAAAGAAGGGGACGAGAGGAACCCCCAAGGCTGGCTAAATGGCTTCAATGAACGTTCCAAGGAACGGGGAGATTTCCCAGGCACTTACGTAGAGTACCTGGGCCCTGTGAGGATTGTGGCCGCCGCACCAAAATCGAGGCCCAGACCACTGCCGGTGCCCCCAACACCCAGTGGAACACCTTCCAGCTGTCTACGGGGTGAGTCTGTAATGTATGTTTCTCAAATGAAAGGTTTCTGTAGGAGACATAAAATATAACGGCGGGCATTCCAGATTCGCGGCAGAGTTTCCTAACTGTCCTTTTGCAACAGTCAGAAGGGTTTGCTAATTAGTTGGCCTTGAGCCATGTCCTTTAGTACATTGGACTTTCTCAAGCTCTGCTCTTGTTATCCGTGCATCAACCCCATTAAGAGAGAAAGACATATGCTTTTCCCAAGGAACTTTCCCATTAAAATGCTACTAAAGAGGGGCTTTCTTGAAATCCATATTTCAAGAACAGTTCAAGTACAGTTTATAGACTGTGTGGTTTGAAAGCAGCGCGATCTCCCAGAGCAAGCTGTGTGCAAATCACGTGAGAATTCAGAGCAGGGCACGGGTGGGAACGGGGCGCTTATCCCGGGCCAATTTTCCAGCTGGCACCTCTTGTTTTGTGTGCAGGATAATCACTTACGTGCAAGCAAGGCAGTGGTTAGCCAGCCAGCAGACATATGGGCTGTGTGTGCTGATGGTTGGGAACACAGTGTTTATACTGGGATGGAGATTGGGGGGATTATGAGGCCACTTCTGGCTTTTGTTTCTATGACAAATACTGCTGACATTCTGAAATGTTTCATCTTGAATTGTCCAGATGACATGTATAAAGGAAAGTCTGCTATTAATTAAGAGGAGGCCCAGCGGGTGCATCTTCTTCTTTTGAAATGTCTGCACAGAGTCTTGAGGGCCAGTTGGATGATTATAATGATGTGGGAGGTGATGGATATCACTGCTTCGTAGCTGAGTGTTGCTGGGGCCAGTATGGTCCAGAAGGCCGACGTATTTGGCCCCCGGGAGAGCTGGGCTCAAATCTTAGCACAGCCGTACACCCATTGTGTGGCTTGAGGAGAATTACATGTACTGTCTGAATCCGTTTTCCATCTATAGGATTAATAATAACCTGTAGGATTACAGGTGATGGTTAGGGTGCATGAGATGAAACTGCTTGACAATTTTTTATTTTTTATTTTAAAAAAAGTATACTCCAAATTAAGGTTGGTCAATTTTTGCTCCAAAGGCTGCATGCAGCCATCAATTATCTGCAGAGAATTCCAGTTTTTATTCCCCCACCCCCCCCAGTAAGTACATCTTTACCTTTTGGGAATGTGGGGTTAAATTGAATATGTGCTGGCAAAAGAAATTAGGATAAGGTTTTCAGTGCTAAACAACAAGTTGCCTCCAGTCCATCCTGCTTTAAATGGGGGCGGGGGGTGCTATCCTGATAGCTATAGGGTAACACTGTTTGTTTGAAGGACTGTCAGGTCAAAGTTGGGTTTAAAGATAAAGCACTGTAAGAAGGGAAGTTGCCCAGCAACAGCAGCAGACTGAGAGGGCACACTCTTCCCCACTATGGTGAGATGTATTGTGTTTCTATTTAAATTATCGCAATTGCGTCTAAATTTGCACCGGTACATATAAATGATCATATACAAATGTGATGCAAATCTGAGTTTTCTTTTGTCCTTTTCCCCACCATGATGTGTTTGCTCTTTTTTTGGCAATGTGTAAGTGGCCACCCTAAATGCACAAAAGGCAACTTTTGCCATTAGTGCAAACCCGCGAAACACTTTGCAGACTGGAATCAGATGGGTCTTTTTATTTCCATCCCAATCCTCTGCTCAGCGAGCACCCAGAGTGGTTTACAAAAAGAAAAATAACAATACATTAAAGCCATGATACAATAAAATGCAATATTACAACATTTGAAGCCCATGTGTTTTTCCTCTTCACCTCATATACACTGCAGAAATATGAACCCGGGAGCTGAGCCCAGTTACTTTTCCCTGCAGTGTGTTTCCATGGTTTACATGACAGAAGTGGGGGGGGGGGGGAGGTGTATATATGCTTCAGATATTTTGGTGTTGGCAGGTATTGATGTGTTCATAACACATCTGTACCCATGAAAACCTTATTTTGTGAAATAGCCTTTGACTCCTGCTATTTTAAAGTACGGTATATAGTATAAAGTATATATAGTATACAGTATATAGTATAAAGTATAAAGTACGGTATATATAGTATACAGGTCCAGGGCCTGACTGCAGACTAGTTTCAGGTTGTTTCAGTCCTGTGTGGATTGCTAGCTAAAGGAGACAAAACTGTAAAAGCTGGAATATTTGGCCGCACCAATGATTTTGTGGAGGCTACAGTATTTCATCAGAGAAACAGCAGCTGTGTTGGTCCCATAAAATCTAAAATACACAGAGCAGTGAAGCAGTACCTTTTATTAGACCAACTACTAAAGTTGTCTTCGTTACACTGCACAGGCTTTCATACACAATTATTCAAGGCAACAGGAAAAGATCGATGTTATGTTCCTAGGCTGATATTAAGTGGTTAATGAGTGTAAATAAAGGGTTGGGGATGTTTAAACTTATGAAATCTTCCTGTCCCTTGTTTTAAAGAAATGTTACCCAATTTAACCTCATTGTGGGCAAGTAATATGTGCTTTCTCATGCTCTGTGTGTAATATATATTATTGTGCTTAGAATATCTGTGCCTGAGAGAGAGTTCTGAATAACTCAAAAGTTTATTACTTTCATCAGTGCTTGAAACTGTCAGAATTCTTATCCCGCTAGCCACTTGCTAAATGGCAAGACACCCATCTGGCTCTTAAAAATAGGTGTTTCTGCTTTTCTACCTTGGATATGAACAGTGACTTTAGCATTCGCTGACTACATGAAAAATTGACAGTCCAATCCACATTTACGTACTTGGGTATCATAGAATCATAGAATCATAGAAAAGTAGAGTTGGAAGGGGCCTACAAGGCCATCGAGTCCAACCCCCTGCTCAATGCAGGAATCTAGGTCAAAGCATCTCTGACAGATGTCTGTCCAGCTGCACCTTGAATGCCTCCAGAGTGGGAGAGCCCACCACCTCCCTAGGTAGTTGATTCCATTGTCTTATTGCTCTGACAGTCAGGAAATTTTTCCTGATGTTTAGGTGGAATCTGGGTTCCTGTAACTTGAGCCCATTATTCCGTGTCCTGCAAACTGGGATGATCGAGAAGAGATCTTTGCCCTCCTCTGTGTGACAACCCTTCAAGTACTGGAAGAGTGCGATCATATCTCCCCTCAGTCTCCTCTTCGGAAGGCTAAACATGCCCAGTTCTTTCAGTCTCTCCTCATAGGGCCTTGTTTCCAGTCCCTTTATCATCCTTGTTGCCCTCCTCTGAACCCTCTCCAGTTTGTCTATGTCCTTCTTAAAGTGAGGTGCCCAGAACTAGACGCAGTACTCAAGATGAGGCCTAACCAGTGCCGAGTAAAGGGGAATTATCACTTCCCGCGATTTGGAAGCTATACTTCTATTAATACAGCCCAAAATTGCATTTGCCTTCTTTGCAGCCACATCGCATTGCTGGCTCATATTCAGTTTGTGATGTACCACAATTCCAAGATCCTTCTCACTTGTAGTATTGTTGTGCCAAGTGTCCCCCATTCTGTAACTCTGCATTTGGTTTCCTCTCCCTAGGTGCAGCACTTGGCATTTATCCCTATTAAATTTCATTCTGTTGTTTTCGGCCCAGCGCTCCAGCCTATCGAGGTCACTTTGAATTTTGTTTCTGTCTTCCAGAGTATTAGCTGTTCCACCCAACTTTGTGTCATCTGCAAATTTGATAAGCATTCCCTGTACCTCCTGATCCAAGTCATTAATAAAAATGTTGAAGAGCACCGGGCCCAGGACCGAGCCCTGTGGTACCCCGCTCGTTACCTCTCCCCAGTTTGAGAAGGAACCATTGATAAGCACTCTTTGTGTCCGATTCTGTAGCCAATTGTGGATCCACCTCTTAGCTAGCCCACTCTTAGCTAGTTTACTAATCAGGATATCATGAGGCACTTTGTCGAAAGCTTTGCTGAAGTCCAGATATATAATGTCCACAGCATTCCCACAGTCCACAAGGGAGGTTACCCGATCAAAAAATGAGATCAGATTAGTCTGACAGGATTTGTTCTTGACAAATCCATGCTGGCTTCTAGTAATCACTGCATTGTTTTCAAGGTGCTTGCAGACTGACTTCTTTATAATCTGCTCCAAAATCTTCCCGGGGATTGATGTCAGACTGACTGGCCTATAGTTCCCAGGTTCCTCCTTCTTGCCCTTTTTGAAGATGGGAACAACATTTGCCCTCCTCCAGTCGTCTGGCACTTCACCTGTCCTCCATGATTTCTCAAAGATAATAGACAGTGGTTCTGAGAGTTCTTCTGCCAGTTCCTTTATTACTCTAGGATGCAGCTCATCAGGCCCTGGAGATTTAAACTCGTTCAGAGTAATCAGGTGCTCCTTGACCATTTGCCTATCAATCTCAAGCTGCAATCCTGCCCCTTCAGTCTGCACTTCAGCGGAACTTATTTTTCCATGTCAAGTTATGTAGGATTGTCACCTTTATACTGCCGAATACTGCTTTCTCTCCATACCCCCAACACCTAAAATCCCCATAAAAATGTTAAGTAGAATATTTATGCAAAAATGTGTCTATTTTGCAGAGAATAATCTTACCTCTTGCCGAGTAGTGAGGCTAAGTGTAGAATTTGAAAGCATCTTCCTGTATTGTGAGGCTTCTCTGTTGCACAGATGTCTGTAGTTGTTATATAGACCCTTTATTGGGATCACAAAGGAATTCTTCAGAAGACCTGGTGCCTACTCCATATTCCCTAATAAGCATGATGCCTTGAATGGATTATTCCTGGGCATTAATATACATGGTATAGAGCTGCATAAGTGTGTGTGTGTGTGTGTGTGTGTGTGTTTGAGAGAGAGAGATTAATGTAAGATATTATGCAGTGTGGGTACCTGAGAGTCCGATTCTCCTTGAACAGGACTGCTTGCATAAGTCAGATGTGACATAATTGCCCTTAGCCTGGTTTGCAGTGCAATCTTATGCATGACTATTTGGAAATAAATCCTATGGAGTGCAGTGGGACTTAATCTCAGGTAAGTCTGTATAGGATTGCAGCCTTAATGTTGACAAGAGAGGAGGATCAGATCCCAATATGCTGCTTTTAGGAATATCCTCATTCATAGTTAGTTGCAGATGAAGCATTGGCGCATATGTAGTTCTGTCAAAGAAGCAACACCACAGTTTTAGGTTGCACAGGGCAAGCAGCAAAAAGATGCAGGAAGACTCATGGTGCTTCCAGACAGAGGGCTCGTAGCACTACCAATTGTGCAGATTCTGTCTTTTTCTTCTTAATAGATTTTCTGTGGTAAGAGAAAAGGTGGAAGAAGCAGTGGGAAAACACAGGAGGTTATGACTAGAAGACAAGGTCATTTGGACCTCCGTAAAATTCCATGAATGCAGCAGGGCGATGGCATGTTGAAAGCCTCATCCGGAAATACCTTCAATTAATATATCAGTAGTTAGGCCAGAACACCTCAGTTCTGTTTCTTTTTCTAAGAAAGATGAAGGGTTGTTTTTGTTTTTTTTAAATATGTAATACATAGTCAACGGAGGTTCTTTGCTTGAGGTTCCCATCTCAAATGTTTAAGGCAGCAGAATATTGGCCTAATACATATGGTTATCAATGTCTTTACTGAGCCTGCTACTTTGCCTTTAACAACATTCACCTTATACACTGAACTTAGCAAGTGGAACTTTCTTTTAGATAGAACTAAAGTGATGGGGAAAGCTTAATTTTTGTATGTCAAGGGGCTGCTGCTCTTGTGCCTTTTAAAAAGTTGGCAAACCTTGGTCTTGGGTAGATGAAATCCAGCTAGAATTGGTAAATACTGCTTGATGTTTATCATTCTAGCTGGAATTCATCTACCCCAGAACTAAGTTGCAGCAAAAGGCCACTGATGTTGTTGTAGCCAGTGTTGTAGCCTGGGAATTTAAGGATGCTCAGTTGATAACACAATCCTACACATGTCTACTCAAATGCAAGTCTGACTGAGCTCGGTGGGGCTTATTCCAGGTAAGTGGGTATAGGATTGCAGCCTGATTTTCCATTGTATTTTCTGGGTTTTAGATAGCTAAGCCAGCATGGAATATCTAAAACAGGTAACAAGAATTGATTGACTGCTTTAAGATTGTGGATGGAAGAACTTCTCATCCTTCAAATCCTAAAACAGCAGAGCATGAAACAGCTTCACTTTATAATAAATTACTAATCTCTTACGTAACATTTTGCACAATACTTTGTCTATGATCTGCCTATTTGTAATCTAACTCCCATGTGTGTAGGGTCTCTACGGGAGTGTAGGGGGTTGGAATATCCCCTTCTCCTCGCTACCCCATTAGAACCCCCCCCCAAGCCCCCAGGCTGAGGGCTGCACATGCATGCTGCCCTCATGCTGCTAGGAAACTTGCAGAGAGCAGCGACCAGCAGATGGAGGCCACCCTTGGCTAACTGGGGCTTGACGTTTGAGTGGCTGGAGGAAAGCAGCCTGATGATGCTTGCTTCCTTTCAGCAAAGCAAAAATCCTTTGCTCTTCTCCTGACCTGCTGAGTGGGGATAGAATGACTTGGTCCCTGAGCCTTTCTACACAAGGCATTTATTGCGAGTTCATGATTCCTCACTCATGCCAGTTTGCGGGTGCTTTACACAATGTTGTCATCCTCCAGGGCCTCTCCTGTGCTTTGCAACCAGTATTATAGCATTGCTTTTTTCCTAACAAGGAAAGTCTGGTAATATATGTGAATGGGGGCATGAAACCCTCACGTATTCGTGCAATTCCACTATACCACAGCTCCACCTAGTGGTTGTGTCATGGAACATATAGAAAGGCAGAGAAAGAAAAACCCTGGGGGGGGGGGACATGTGTAAAGGAGCCAATCTTAATCCTGCAAACAAGCGAAAAGTAGAAGCCTTGGTAAAGTGGCGGGTTAAAAGCCTCACGTAAAAAAGCCCCTTGAGTCCAATATAATTCCATGCAAAGAGCTCAGGGCTGAAGGGGAAGGACTTCAAATAGTTTAAAAGCAGCAGCAGAATGTCTGTTGAAAAATTTCAGAATTGGAGTATAAAAGTCCAAAAATAATAATAATGACTGATATAATTTTTCAAAGATAAGCAAATTATTCAGAGAGATTTTGGCACTGATTTATTCCACTTCCAAGCACCATGGTGGAACATTTACCATTTAACTTGCAGTGTATTCTGCGGTCACAAATAAATGTATTTACTAATGGGGGAAGTAGGGGCTTCAGGGGAAGGGGAGGCAATTTCATAAGGAAAATGGGTGGGAAGGATTAATCCAGGGGTCTCTAACATTCTTGGACCGGTGGGCACATTTGGGAATTTGAGAAACTGCTATGGGCACCACCACAAAATGCCTAATCAGTGGACCACCACTTTGGTGTCTACCTGTCAAGTCTATGGATCTTAGGCTGTGTCTTATTCAGCAAAAACTTTTGTTTCATGTCTATTGGACACTACAACATCTCTTTAATAAGGGATTGTCTTATTCAGCTAATTGCTGGTAGTGCAATACATCTAATGGTTCCTTTAAACATATGTTTTGGCAATGTCCAGTAGTTGCCTTCTTTTTGAGAGGATGTTATTACACAGATAAATTTTGTATGGAACTGTCTTTAATATTCACTGAAGTACATACTCTTTTAAATTATTTACTGGCTTTATGGAAATTAACAAATGGTTAGCATAAATGGATTCTCCATGCCTTCTTCACAGCTAAAAGACTGATTTTACAACATTGGAAGGATAAACACACCTCCTATAATGCAATGGATTGAGGATCTTACAAGGCTTTCGGTATTTGAATGGGTGGCATATAGATGCCACCTTTAAATGGAGACTTCTTGGGATATTTGGTCTGCTTTTGTTGAAGCCTATATATATAACTACTTGAAAGTTATATGCATTTCAAATGTATTCATTGCTATGGATATATACAAATCCATGTACATATATTTTAAAAATGGGGAATATATATATATATATATATATATATATATATATATGTATAAATTTGTGGGTGCCTATGGGCCCCTTTGCCATTGGAGGTGCTCACGAGGTGCCATGGTGCCCGCAGACACCACATTGGGGACCCCTGGATTAATCCCTCACGCGATACTATCATTGATTTCCCGCACCCTCCTCTGAAACTGGTATTCACCCCCTGTGAGAGAGAGGTGCACATGCTAAATACTAGCATTCTGTACTATTCAAAGCAACCTGTTTCTAATCAAAAGCTAAGTGAACTCATTTGTTAAAAAGCTATTTATTATTTATTTCATATATATATATATATATATATATATATATATATATTCCGCTGACCATATTTTAAAATATTTCTAAGTGGTTTCGGACAAAACACCCCAGTGCCCTGATATGAAGAGCAATGGCATCCAGCCAATGAAGGGCAGGAATGTCTCTGGGAAAAAGTTGAAGGCAATGAAGAGACTGAGTGTGTTTGCACATCGCACCAACCCATTCTGGCAGTAAGCCACAGTGGGCTGGTTGTTCTGCAAACAACCCATAGTGCGCCCAACAACGATTGGGCTCACTGTGGGTTGTTCACCCCATTCTTCCCCCTCCTTCCCCCTTGGTTCTTCCGCAGGTATCCCAGGGGACACCACAGCAGGACCGACTTGTCTCCCCCTTCCCCCCCGTTTGCAAGCCGTTTTTGGCTTGTCATGGCTTTTTTGTCCCTCTACCCCCTTTTTTCTGGAGATCGCAGTCTCCGACTTGACAACCAGCTTTCGCGATCCCTCTCTTAACAGCCCCTTCAAAGTGCCCAAGCAGCACCTTGGAGGGTCTGTCTGTGGTTGTGGGGGACACCCCCTAAGGTGCACCTATATTTCCTCACATTATTTTTTAAAATACTTTTTTCACTCTTTCGCAAGTGCGCCCCTGCATACTTATAGAGGTCTGAAAATGGGCAGCCTCGCCTGGACAATCTCCAGGGAGGTGTACCTGCTGCCAAAGTACAGCAGGTACCAACACTGTTCATTGACTGAGAGAGGCTCCAAATAGCCTTCCCCCACACACACTTTGGTTTGGTTTGACAGCTGTCAGAAGGCGAGCTGTCAAGCCAAACCAAATGCGTGAGTGATCTGTGCTTGCGAAAAGGGGAGGTGGGATTTACACCTCCTTCATGGCAAGATCCTTTTTTTTTTTTTTTTTTGGACTCCACTGTCCTAAGGGAAAAGTGGAAACATGGGAACATGGAATAGTGTGAACCACCCCCTTTTAAAAGGAACTGGCATTTTGACAGCTTGTTGTCCAAATGCCAGTTCCTTTTAAAAGGTTTTTTTGAAAGGGCTCCCCATGTTTTTTTCACAGGTACATATGCAGGCAACCCATCGTGGGTAACTAGCCATGGTGGGTTGCCGTGTTGTGCAAACCTAGATCAGTTCCCACAGGGTGGCTTATTTTTCAGCAACAGGCCACCCCGAAAACTCTTGGCTTGTTCTAGGGGTTATCTTACCCATGATGGGTTGGCATGTTGTCTGAACCCGGGAGAGCAATTTTATCCTGGATTGTTAAAAAACTCCAGAGCCTTTGGGCAAGAGCGGCCAAAAACGCTGCCGCTTCTCTCCTGGCAAGCAAACTTGGTTCCCAAAGTCTGCCTAGCAACATATTGCGATGCGACAGCCTGCTCCCTCCCTCCTTCCTTGGCAGTCTCCTCCCGATGTCCTGAGGTCTTTGTCACGCCACTTGTTAGCAAAGTACTTTTTCTTGCCCTTGTGAGCCAGCTGCAATCTGCACAGCGACCTTGAAGGAGCTTGTTATCGTGCCAGCTTCAGCTATGTGTTAGTTGCCCTTCCTCCAGCCCCCTACTGCAATGTTTGCCCAAGGGATTTTCCCAGGGCAAAATACTAGGAAGTATTTTATTAAAAAAGGAAATTTGTTCAGTTGGCATGAACTTTGCAAACTAATCTCTTGGTGCAAAAAGGCCTTTTCAAGTTGGTGCTGATGCTTGCAGCCCTTGCCAGTTCCAATAAATCAAAGGGTGGCCAATTGTGAATTGCCAAAAAAGAGGACAAAAGAGGGCACTGCTTTGCATAAAGTTTGCATATGCTAATTTCTGAGTATAGATGCAAATGTAGACATAATTATTATAATTTAAATAGAAATACGATACTTCTGTGGAAGACGATGACCAGGTGACCTGTGCGCTTTGCTCCGTCTGGAACCTAGGAAGCTGCCTTCTACTGAGTCAGACCCTTGGTCCATCTAGCCAAGGATTGTTGACACAGATCAGCAGCAGCTTTCCAGGGTTGCAGGCAAGATATTTCCCAGCCCTACTTGCAGATGCCGGGGATTGAACCTGGGACCCTCTGCACGCAAAGCATGTGCTCTACCACTGAACCACGGCCCTTCCCCTACTGTCCAGGTGCTGTTGTTGGGCAACTTCAAGGCCCAGTTCTTCTTCCTTCTGATGGTTCTTTATCTTTATGCTGGACCCGGACTGGACAGCCCTTCAGATAGCGGATGCCTTCAAAATAGTGGTCAGTCATCTGGCAGCCCTTCAAATAGAGGACTGTCCTCTGGAAAATAGGACACATGGCCACCCTAGGACCTTAGCTTTTGGGGGGGGGGGAGATTCTTGCTCATTGATTATGCATCACTGGAAGAAATATCTGGAGATGCGTGTTTGCTTTGAAAGTTTGTTCCTAGTCAGCTTGTGGCCTGGATTAAATCAAAGCAGAGAAAGAAGGGGAAGTGGGACTTCAAAGCAATGCAATTGTCTACAGTGGTCAGCAGCATTCCCTGATTAGCAAACTTATTAAGCTGGTCCTAGAGAGGAGAGCAAATAGGTCTTGACATTCATGGTCTTCTCTCTTGTCGACTCTCCCTCCCCAATGTTTTGTATCAAGGCATCAACGTGCTTTGGATCTGTATACTGTACTGTATATATCTACAACTCCCATCATCCCTGACCACTGGCCATGCTGTCAGGGCTGATGGGAATTGTAGTTCAGCAACAACTGGAGTGCTACAGCTTCCCCGTCCATGATCTGTATGATGAACAACTGTGAGAGGAGCATGTTGTAGTTTAGCATGTGGTTGGCATCATGAGAGAAAACAGTAGAAGTGTTCATCCTCCAATTTTTTGATAAAGCATTTCCTCTTTTTTTGGTGATGTCTAAGTGACCACTACCCACAGTGGACAGGCACGGTCTTCACACTGGCCTTGTTCTTGTGTCTTTAACAGCAGCCTGACATATAGAAATCTAGGAAGTGAACATTTTCCTGGCATAAAGATAGGATGGGAAGTGCTTCACTTGCTAAATTTCTGACTGTTGGGCTGCAGTTAAAGGCACAGGATTAGGGAGCCTAAAAAGGGGACAAATCCTAGATTTTGCTGAAAACCTCTTAACAGTGAATGGGGTTTCCCAGTGAATATTGCAAGTTCCAGTGATCGCTGTCAACAAACTCTTCTTATTGAGCACTTTTCTCATATCCAACCCTTGCTTACATTAAGTGGAATCCACTGGTACTACCGAAGAGTCAACATTGCTCCGAAAGAACACAGGGATTTGAGGATGAAAGGATGACGACTGACTTCCTGTTACAACATCAAAGTTATTTACTGTCCCTGGAATTTGCTTTTCTGCATTATTTGCATTAGCTGATAATGTAGCCAAGGTGCCAGGACTTAGCACTTACCTGGAGCTGAATGGTTTTTTAATAGCAATAGCAAAAGAGCTTAATGGTTTTATGTATACAGTATACATGGTGATTGATTCCACCACCACCACCACCACCCCGCACACACCCAGGAAACATTAATGGAAATTGGAATCTGCTAGCTGTAATTTTGCATTGAATTTACTATGGAGTCCTGCTGAGATGGAGTGGGGGTGCTACTTTGTTTGTCTGAACTGAGAGCCCCACTCCCCCAGGTCAATTATTTTGGGATCGTTGTGAAAGAGCTGAGAAACATAATTGGAGCCAGTGTGGCGTAGTGGTGAGAGTGTTGGACTGGGACTCGGGAGATCCGGGTTCTAGTCCCCGCTCAGCCATGAAACTCACTGGGTGACTTTGGGCCAGTCACTGCCTCTCAGCCTGCCTAACCTACCTCACAGGGTTGTTGTGAGGATAAAATGGAGAGGAGGAGGAGGAGGATTATGTAAGCCACCTTGGGTTCCTTGCAGGAAAAAAGGCGGGGTATAAATCTGATAAATAAATAAATAACCTTTGGATTCTTAGAGTCATTTCAGGTGTGCCAGTACAGGAAGGGTTGGCTTCATTTTCTCTTAGTGACATCAGCGTACGTCTAAATCTGATTGGATTGATAAAATTGTATTCCTGAGGACATTAGCTTTGTGTAAGCTCAGTGGAAGGAAAGGAAGATGAATATTTTCTACCCAGTGCTTCATTATGGGGTTTTGCCATGGAATAGCCCATGTCGGAGGATGACTCCTTGAAAATCAATGAAATGGATGCCACAGAAATAACTGCTAGGAAACATGTTTGCTTGCTTGCTTGTTTGTTTGTTATTAACATTTATATACCATCCTATCCCCTAAAAAGCCATTATGACAGTGAATGCCCATCCTCTTTATGTATCAAGAATTCCTTCTTGCTGGGCTCTGGATATAACACACCCTCCACTTTATCTGCAGTTCTGGCTGGAGAAAATCAGTTGGTTTGCCCATCACTGCTGTAAACTGGTAATTTTGATTATACTAACCCTGAGGTTGAGGACCTGGCCTGCAAGTAATTTCTGTAAGCATATCATTTATGCAGTTGGCCTAATCTTCAGGAAACTTCTACAGAGCAGTGTAGTCTAGAATTTAAAACATGGCCGATGGCTTGCTTGGAATTTGTAAGCCTATCATGTACCCCTGGAAAGCCATGAAACTGACCATGCCAGAAAGAGGACTTGAAAACTAACCTTATCTCTAACATCAATGATTCTGTTATTATTATTTTTAACTTGGGAGAAATAAGTTTCAAGCAAATGACTCCCCATGTGAAACTGAGCTCCAAACACACTGGCAACCATTTCATTTTAATCTTGTAATTGTTTTTAATACCGTTATTGTAACTGCTGCTGCTAGCTCTGCTGTTTGTTTTTAATCTGTGGTTTTAAATTTTATATTTTATATTGTATTTTATGATTTTAACTGTTGTAAACCGCCCAGAGAGCTTCGGCTATTGGGCGGTATAAAAATGTATTAAATAAGTAAATAAATAAACCATTTAAGTTGCCAGTGACTGTTCCTAGCACTAGTAGTGCTTGTCAACCTCCCCCCCCCCAGTCACTTCCATGTCATTGGGGGTCAGTTTTAACTGTGCCAGCTGAACCCTGCATTTTTACAGGGTTGCTCTTTTGGAGTTGACATGCAGCTGAACCACTCAGAGCTGTTCAGACAGATGGCTTGCCACATGGAACCTGATCATATGCTTGCATTGCAAGCCGCTACCCATTACATCAAAGTTTGTATGTATGAAGCCGGTCTCAGGGGAGGGGTACTGTGCAGTCTGTGTTAGGACTATACCTACCACCTCTCAAAACACATGTGAATCAGTCCTTAATGCACTTCCCTTTTTGAGCAACTGAAGCTCACAAACAGCAGGTGTAGAGAGACATACCTCAAAAAGACTTGCTCTTTTTCTCCCACAAACGTGGCCTGGCTCCTTCGCCACCATCTTTGCAATGCATATCATATCAGCAATGAGCACTGACTGAGTTCTTTATCTTGCACGCACACCCACCCACCCAGGGGAGGCTGGAGCTATTCATTGTGCTGAACCCCCAAAATAGGTTCACCCACCACGGAGCACCCTGGATAGCTCTTATAAAGCTCAAACAAAAAGAAGCGATGGATACAGAGCCCCACTGACACAGGAGTCACCAGCCTCCCCTGCCCCCACCCCCAAATTCAGGCATCTCATTGATTTTTCTTAAAGTAAAACTGCTTTGGGGGAAGTGCTGTCCAAGCCCCCAGGCAGCGTACAGCTGACTTCTGCCCCGAACCTGCAGATTCTCAAGAGGAAATTGTACATAGATCCATAGATCATAGAGTTGGAAGGAGCCTACAAGGCCATCGAGTCCAACCCCCTGCTCAATGCAGGAAACTAGAGGAGGGGTCTCCCATCCAAGTCATAACCAGGCCTGACCCTGCTGAGCTTTCCACGCTCAGACAAGCTGAGCCAGCGTGAGCCACCGGCCTGTGAAGTTTCACAGCAGTTCCACCTCTCAAAGAATGTGCATGTCTGACGCTTTCTGTGTAGTAGTAGTAGTAGTAGGCGATCACTCGTGACCGAGTAAGATTGTCTTCCAGGATAAAATTTAAAAAAGAAAATTATTAAAAAGAGGAAATAGTAAAAAATAAAATGTGTAGACTCTAGCGATGGGTCCGTAAGTGACTGTGGAGGCCAATTCTAGATCCACACAGCTTCCCACAGTGCGGACGGACACAGGTTACCAGATAGAAGATGGTGCTGTAAAGGATTCGTTTGACGTGCTTTTTGCTTTAGCACGTTTCTCCCTTTCTCTGTAGGACCACAGTGACTGGATCGTGTTCATCATGCTTTGACTATTTATTGTGAACCGTTCTTGACGGAGGATTCTAATCTTTCAGTGGCCATAGATGTTGCTAACATAGCTGTGAAAGAGGAGGCTGCTGACGGCAACCAAAACCGTGTGACAGCAACAAACTGAGGCCAAACTGGCTCTCTCATCATGATTTGCCTCCCTAGAATGGAAGTTGAATGGCTGCATTTGGGACTCTTTTCTACTTTCAAGTCTTCCAGATGTACACAAGAAAAAGAAAAGGTTTCTTCATCCGTGCTACACAGAACTATTGCCGCAGTGGGACATGTGGTGGCCAGATGAGCAGTTTGGTGGCTCAAAGAATATGTAAATTAATAGGTTTTCTTTTCTGTCTGCTGCTTCCCCTTCTTCTGTGCTTCTAATTCTTCACTTCCCCCTCATCCCATTGCTGATAAAAGCACCTGTAACTTGTCCTTTATCTGCATATTTTTGCAGTCTCCTGCTTTTTAGTGTGCCTCTGCACACTGCACTTCCGACTTGGTTTCCCAAACACCTCCGTTATTCACCTATCCTCTAAGTAGTGAGTCATTCCAGATCCCAACAGGCAGCATCTTCTTTGTACAACACTTTGCTTTGTTTCTATTATTTTTCTTTTCACCTGCCGAAGCAACAAATGCAGGCAGGATGTCGTTGCCTGCCTCCTGTCCCCTGGTCAAGAAGTGTAAATAAATAAATAAATAAATATTGTGTTTAACATTCCTGGAACATATTTTCACTGTGGCCATGCGTCCTCTTTTACAGAGGATAGTCCTCTATTTTAAGGGCTGCTAGAGGACCATCCTCTATTTGAAGTTGTCCTTTATTTGCAGGCTGCCCTGTTCAATTCTGGTTTAAAGATTTAAAAAAACCATCAGAACTGTTGCCCATGGACAGCAGGCTGAACAGGCAGGCGCATGAGTCACCTGTTCAGTCTTCCACACTATGGTGAGATGTACTGTATTTCTCTTTAAATTATAATAATCATTTCTAAATTTGCATATGTAATATAAATTAGCATATGCAGTGTTCTCCTTTTTTGGTGATTAATAAGTGGCCACCCTATTTCACTGAGAGGGTTCAGACCTAAAACAAGTGAAGTAATACAAACTGTTTTGTGTTTTTTAAAATCAATCATAGAAAACCTTTCCTTTAAAAAGTCCTCTGTGTCTGTGATCCCAGATTATGGGGCAGGTCTTCCAAGTTACAAGGTATGATATCCAGGTAGGCCTCAAGTCAACCCTGTCATTTCTTGAAAGTGAAACTACGGTGGGCTGTATTTGCAAAGATCAAATTATTCAAAAAAAGCAGTTACTTGGAAAGGCCACCTTTATGCGTGTGATAGCCCTGCATGGGGCGGCGGGGGGGATTCTTAACATGATCTCCCACTTGGCTTTTTGTCTATTTGGGCATCATCTCCTTCCCTGTCAGCAGTTCACGGCTGCATCATCCTTATTTCTGTGGATTGGTTATCCCCAGCAGTCCTCAGACAGATGCAGGGCTCAAAATAGTTAATAATGAATTGGGCATGTATGTTTTCCAGTTCCTCTGAAGCCTCAAAAGCATTTGCTCTGCAAAGCACATTAGGCTTAAAATGGACTGTTTAATTAAACTGAAGGAAAAGTTCTGGGGCTATGTTTTAATTGACTTGGATAACATTTCAGAAAAGCTTAATAGGGGAATGTAGCCCAGAGACTACAAGGAGCTCTTGCTGGCTCCCTGGGGACTTAAACCAGCAAATTATATTCAGCAAACAGATGGGTTTGTTCTAAGTCGAAAAAGCTACCATGATGAAGACCTCTGCCTCTTGTGTTGTGGTCAATGTGTTTGTCATAGCATAGTAAGTATTGTTGGAAAAGAAGATCGCTCCCATCTGAGCTGGTAAACTGCAAAGTAAATAAAAGGAATTGCAGGAATGAGCTGTGCAGACCTCAGATTTTCAGTGGCAAGAAACAGACAGTCTACTGCAGTCTTCTTCAACCCGGTGCCTACCAGATGGCCATGCTGAATACGGATGATGGGAGTTGTAGTCCAACACATTTGGAGGGCACCAGGCTGTGGAAGGCTGGTCTAGTGATACAATTATTTGAGTTAATGTCCTGTTAAACCTCTCTCTCTCTCTTTGGAGAAAAGTATTACATATTTCTTTACCCACTCTATAGAGTCCTTTGGTTGCTGTCTCTGAGGTTTGGTATTGAAGGGATTTCCTTGAAGAAGTTTCCAACTATCATGGAAGCAATTGTACTCTTAGCAGTTCAAGTCGAAGTTACTATAGTGTATAATGTTGCCCCTTTTTTGTTCCCTGGAAAAACATTGAGGGGTCTGTGCTACATTTACGTCCATGATGGAATATATGCCTGCACAGATTTTACTACTCTCTTGGTAATGTATTTCCAGTTTGGAGTCTGCCTGCCAGTCAAACCTGGAGAACTGGATAGATAAAATGTGTGTGTCCAGTTGTTATACCTCCTATGTGACTCCCAGGAATTGCCAAAGTACTTTTGGGTATGTCATAGGAATCCATATTTGGATAAAATCATCCTCAGTGGTAAAGTGCTACCGTATGACTCCAAATAAATTGGATTGTGTTGCTGAAACTCAACAGGTTGCTGTGCTCTCATTTTGTCTCAAGAAGTGTAAGAACTCTCTCATGGCCCCATGGAGTCAAGATGAATTGCTCATCTAGTATAAGATTTTGACTCCAGAAATATTCAGTGCCTAAATTCTTCAGTGGAAGCAGCAAGGTATATGGATAGATTTATTTATTATTTATTATTAATTACATTTATACCCCGCCTTTTTTCCTGCAAGGAACTCAAGGCAGCTTACATAATCCTCCTTCTCTCCATTTTATCCTCACAACAACCCTGTGAGGTAGGTTAGGCTGAGAGGCAGTGACTAGCCCAAAGTCACCCAGTGAGTTTCAGGGCCGAGCGGGGACTAGAACCCAGATCTCCCGAGTCCCAGTCCAACACTCTCACCACTACGCCACACTGGCTCATTTCCCAGCTATTTCCATCCAATTTTTCCAATAGGGATAAGAGATATAGAAGCACCTGGTAGTTGGTGTAATAATTCCCTGGAAAATAATTTATTACCTTACTTTGAACTCATCATTGAATCCTATTAGCCAGGTGCCATTTAGGGAGAGCCAAGGGGTATCCCTATGTTTCAAACTTCATTTAATTATTCCTCATGAGCTTCTATAACTTCGGCCAACTTACTGACTCTACACACTGAAAGTCTAACTACACACTGCATGCAAACATGTATAACAAAACCCCAGTGGCCTCTTAATTTAGGGCAAACAGCTTTGTGGGGAGGGATTTTGAGCAAAGAAACAGTAGAGGGATTACTTAACCCTACTTCAAGAAAAAAAATGATTGTAATCGCAATACATAGCCTTAAAAACACACTGCTTTTTGCAATTTAGGGCACAAACCTATGACCTCCTAACCTTATCTGGGGGGGGGGGCGGGGATAGGATAGGTCAGAGTCCCCATTCCAACCTCAGAAATACCTTCCAAGGTGGCACAATTCTTTTTGCGTTGGCTGGGCTCTGAAGATGGAAGACTGTCTTCAGAGCAGGTGCGGGGGTTTTTCCCCCCGGAACAGGGAGGGAGGAGCGAGGCAAGCAGGATGCTTTCAGATGAGGCTTTTATCATGCAATTGCCCTGCCTCAAAGAGCATTTTATGTGGAGCCCAGACGTCATGTCACCCTCCCATGTTTTCCTACGGCGTTACGTAGCTGCGCAATGTCTTTTTATTGGTAGTGCTAGGAGCCCTCCACCTGGGCGCACTCATGGATTAAAAAAAAAGAAGCATTGCAAAATCTGAACCGCTATATCAAACTAAGCTTCTCCAGAGATTAAATATGAAGAGACTGTGCTAGTCAGGGGTGCTTGAAGTTCTGTTCTATTTTGCTTGAAAATGCTATCAACTGTTCAGCATTTGGTTGAGGAAATATGATAGAATTATATATATCTGAAATATACTGGCAAATACATATTTGTTCATTAAATGAGCTAGCTGACCAGCCTTCCATTGAGCAGCTGGTCAGCTTTCCTGGAATGTCCAAAGTAAACTCTGGCCATGTCTGCTCTGTAGGATATCCTCAGGACACTGTGCAGTTTTGGCTGCGATGCCAAAAATATGAGTTGTATGACACTACATGCACCTTGAAAAATTAAAAACAGGGTGGCATCAGGAGCTGATGTTAGTTCTTGAAGTCATGTGACACAGGTCATGTGCATGATTGAACTTGAATGCGATCTGGAATCTGCAATTTGGGTTGTGCGTTAGCATGCAGATGATGTAAAACTGCAGCATGGCACAGAGTTGGTTGTTCATTGATGTGTAACTGTTTTAAACTACTTTGAGGTTTTGTACCGGTGGTGCATGACTTTGCAGGACATCTCCAGCACAGAGACTGGTGTGCTGATCTTGCTGTTGAGATTCCTGTTCTCCACACTGTTCCTTCCTTACTTCTGCCTAAAATAATCACAGCTGTGTACAATCATTTAGTCTGCCTGCCATTTACATTTCAGTTTCCAAAACACACACTCACACACACCCCACAAAATCTGGGCCAGTTTAATGACTCAGCCAACTTCTGCACTATTCATTTCCTTTGGTCTGCACTGATGTTAGGGCAGATTGAAATGTCAGCCATAACGGTCCATTTCCTGGCTATGTGTGGCGGAAGTCAAAACTCCTTAATGTTGAGATCTAGGAAAGACTGGGGGCAAGGGAGGAAGAGGTCATGGTTGTGATAGTTTAATGTGCAATTTGCCCAAGTCCAACAGGAACAATCCTTTCATCTTCATGGTACCATTCAAGTGGAAAGGGACATCTATTTTCTAAGAAAATCTTATTCCACCCTTATGTTACCTCTTTGGTTGACATTTCTAGATTTCTGCAGCTGTCACGTTTGCACAGATAATGCTTCAGTGACTAGGCAGCTGCTGGGAAATTAGATCTTGCACTTCATGGCTCTTATACAAACCAAGGAAAAAGGTCCCCTTGCACCTCAGGTAATATGGGAAGGGTCTTCTGAAAGAGGATATTCAACTTTCCTCCAGACTGGTAAAGGGGCCTTTGCCCTCCTTTTTACACAGCCTCTGCATTACGTACTGGGAATAAAGCTGCATTTGGATACCTTCAGCAGGAGGGTGGGGAACCAGTGGCCTGTTGTCTGGATGCTACCGATGGGGGGAGGGGCTCCCCAACTGACCTACAGTGCCTTCCTCAGCCCCACACCCTAATTATTTTTAAATTGGTCTCTCTCTCTATATATATATATAAATTAGCTTATGCACATTTTATGCAAATGTGTGTCCCCTTTCTGGCCTCCTTTTTTGTGATGCATTTTCTCTTTTCTGGCAATGCGCCGGTAGCCAATAATGTGTAATTCGTATATAAAACCAGGAATCCTATAGTGGAACCAAATAATACAGTGTCCACTTGAAGGTGCACAATATGAGCTCAGCAACTCCCCAGTATGAAGCCCAGCCCAAGGTCTTTCTCGAGATGGGATCACCAGAAGGGGCATCTATTTCCTGTACAAACGGCAGGATCATGTCGTACAACCCTGCAGATGATAAGCAGTGACCCTTCGTAATGGGAATGCCCCTTATAACAAGGTTTATGCTTCATCTCTTTGTCTTTGGAAGAAGGGGGGAGGAGGAGGGGGAGGAGGAGGAGGAGGAGGAGGAGGACCGTGAGAATTATTTTCTTTGATAGGGTTGTCACTTCGTATCAAACACCATGTGGGAGTTGAGAGCATTGGAAGGCGAAGGGCTTCATGTCATCCCTCTTCTTGCACACGTATACATATTTTCCTGCAATAAGTCAGTCATCTTTATTTCCCATTGGAATATAATCAGCATATAAAGGTAGATCACATTTTCAAATGCGTTTGAAATCTTCCATGGGCTAACAAATTCATTCAGAATTTGTCATCCAGTTACTGCATGCCATCAGGCATGTTCTGCATTTGTTCTGCATTTGCCCCTTGAATGGTAGGGCCAAAGGAGAAACAAAGGTCATCCAGTCCAACCCATAGCATCAAGGTAGTATTTTCAATACCAGCGATTCCCAAATGATAGGATAGGATCCAGGAACCTTGAGGATATGTTTTCCCTTTGTAAACATGTGGGTTTTCTTCCATGTCATGACCTAGAGGGGCCTTCAACCGAGGCACAGGAGGGTTGAGAAACCTCTTCCTCTTACATAAAATATACCTGCAGGACCTCCAGAGATGCCAAACAAAAAAACAAAGAGGTTAACAGTCCCTGAAGAGTAGAGGTCAGAGAAGGCTCTTACTGCTGAGCTTGGGGTGCCAGATCAACTTTTCCGACAACATACTTGTGACATCTGAAATATAGGCATCTGTTACAATTTGTAGGGCTGTGATGGTTTTGGAATATGGGCCATCCTTGAAAATAAGAGGCATCAGGCAAATAAGCATGGAGCCATTAGAAGGCAAGGATGGATATACACAATGGTGATACTGAAATTGTAAAATAGCCAGAAAGCCTCAAGCTCACGGTGTAAAACTTGAATCCTGAAGCAAATAAGTTGCATTCCCAAGCTCAGCAAAGAAGAGCTTGGACTAGGGCAGCTTTTATTGGCCTTGCACTGACGCAAGCCTGAGCAGTGTCGGTTTCAGCCACCATGGCTGGGCCTCCTGCTGCAGACTGCCAAGTCAGAGCTCCCTTCCTGCCTCCTCCTTGCCCGGAAGGCATGGGGTCCTGGCAGCCTTCTTTCCTTGTCCAGCTGCTCCTGGCAAAGGGGTGAAGAGGAGCATCTCTGTACATCCATCCACCAGCCAGAGAAGAGCCAACGAAAGCAAAGAATACAAACAAGCTTGACCCAGTTTTGACAGGTGGATCTCATGACATGAGAGGAGTTGCTTTAAACCAACAGATAATAAAATAGGGTTTTAGATCAGCTAAAATTCCATCATTATAGATTTCCCGCACGCCCCTTCCTTTGGAACAGACCGCTCCTAAATCCTAAGCTTGCTTGGAAAGACTATTGCAAGCACCTGCTGAGTGCATTGCTTACACATAAATATGTCCCCTACGGTCCCTAAAACTATTCGGGTTGACCTGTGTTTTCAGTTTCAGCATGTGGTTTTAGGGTTGCTTTGATGAAAAACCAGTCCCTACCAAAGTAACCCCATTGGCCCTGGCCAAAGCCTGATTCAATAATTCATGAGAACCTGGATGCCTGTTGAAATGTGGGCTAGCAGTACATGTGTGCAGGCTAGGCCTGTGATCATTCCATTGCCCACACAGCAGCATCCACTTTTTGGGTATCTTGCCACCTCTGACTCTAATTATCAGAAGACCTTTTAGTAGCATGATAAAAGATCAGTGCTGCCAAGCTATGGGTGCATGGTGAAGGAATGGTGTTAACCACTTCACTCTATGCACAAACTTGGACCCTGTTAGCAATTCACATTTTTTCCCCTGACAAATGCATGTGTCATGTGAACTGGTCCTAACTTGAGCAGGATCAAGATTCCTGGAGTACTGAGAGACCAGGTTCACACCAGACGACAACCCCCTGACTTATAAGCCATGTGGGGTTGTCGTTTTGTGAGAACCCACCATGGGTTATTTGGGGTGGCTTATAAGCCCAGCTTCTTGGTTTATAAGCCAACCCAACAGCCCATGGCTTGTTGCAGGGTTTGTTAGCCACCCCTGGGATTGTCGTGTTGTCTGAACCCAGACGACACAACAACCCCTGAGCTAAGCCAAGCAGCTGCAGAGCCACTTGGCAAGAGCAGCAAAAAGGCTTGCCGCTCTTCCCAAGTGGCTAGTGGCCGTCTGCCATTTACAGCTGCCCCCAAAGTGCTGGAGTGGTACTTGGTGGGGGCAGCTGGCAAAGGCATCCCCCCATCTCTGGAGCCACTGTGAACCATTTCGGGCTTGCCATGGCTTGTCTTTTTATTTTTAAAACATTTTTTCTTTGAGATTGCAAAAGCCACCTCTCAGGGCGACTTTTGCAATCCCCGTTTTTGGCAGCCGCAAGCTGCCCCCCCCCCAAGGAGTCCCAGTGGTACCTTGGAGGGGCTGCCTGTGATCAAACCCCCCCCCCTTAAAATTTTTAGGTCCAATAATGAGTGCAAATAAGTATGCTCAATTTTTTTTTTAACCCAACCGACCTGGTTTAAGCAAACTGGCTGGTCAGGTTAGTGCGAGCGGGGCCTGAGGTAGGTACTTGCCAGGGTGGGTGGTGGCACCCACCCTGTACAGTGCCCACCCCTGGCTGCAGGTAAGTATCCCCGCCCCCCTTGCAAGGAGATGACAGCTCTAATTTGACAGGTCCCCAGCTGTCATCTCCTTGCAAAGGAAAGCCCCAGGAGATAGTGCTTTGCAAAAAGGGGCTCTTTCCACCTTTTCCAAAATGGGACATTTTTAGGGGCGCTGCAGTTAACAGGACTGTAACAAAGGGTACAAAGAAAAGGTCAAAATAACAGAAATCACTATGGCATTCCTGTGAGGTGGCCAGGTGGTAGTTTCTGAAGGTTCCCCTCCTAGGAACATGTAAGGTCCATGGAAAGTTAAAAATCCTTCTAACAGGAGTTCACCTTTATTTACTTACTTAAAATATTTATATACCACCTTTCAGTGAAGTTGTTTCCAGAGAGGTTTACATAAGTAAGGTATCAAAATTCGGCAGTGCACACCCACTCTTTGCAATTCTGGCTTCTCCTTCCAAGTTCCTTGAAGAGGGCTCCACTTTGCAGTTGTAAACTCTGAAATCCTTTATTTCTGCTGGCAGTGTTCTCTGGTTGTTAGAGCTGGAAGGCAACTAACTTTCACTTCTATGTTTGCCAATACAATTAATTGAGGTATATTAACATTCAAATTTGATATCCATTGAAATGGAAAGCTCATTAAATATGGCATGTTGCCTACTTGATACTCCGTTAGTATCAGTCCAGCCATAAGTTTTACCCCAATCCTAAACACATTTATTTGGAAGGAAATCTTAGTAATTTTGGTGGAACATTGCTAAAGTAATATGTTTAGGACAGCTGTGGTAGAAAAATGGTTTGTTTTTAATAAACAATTAACTGTTAAAATATGACCATTTTAACAAGTCAGATTTGATTAGTTAGATGTTAGTTTCGACTATTTTGTGTGTGTGTTTTCTCAGTGTTTACTGATTTCAAGGCTGGAGGCAAAACTGAGACATTGCAGTACAGCAGTGTTTCTCAACCTTGGGTCCCCAGATGTTTTTGGCCTACAACTCCCAGCATGCCCCAGCCAGCGTAGCTGGCTGGGGCATGCTGGGAGTTGTAGGCCAAAAACATCTGGGGACCCAAGGTTGAGAAACACTGCAGTACAGGCATACCTCGGAGTTATTGCGGGTTCGGTTCCAGACCACTGCAGCAAAGCAAATATCGCAATAAAGCGAGTCACACGAATTTTTTTGTTTCCCAGCGCATATAAAAGTTATGTTTACACTATACCGTAGTCTATTAAGTGGGCAATAGCATTATGTCTAAAAAAAAACAATGTACATACCTTAATTAAAAAATACTTTATTGCTAAAAAAAATGCTAACCATCATCTGAGCCTTCAACGAGTCGTAATCTTTTTGCTGGTGGAGGGTCTTGCCTCGATGTTGATGGCTGCTGACTTCAATTTGTAAAAACTGCAATATCTGTGAAGCGCAATAAAGCGAGGTATGCCTGTAACCTGATTTAGGCTGCAATCCTATGCACACTTACTTGGGGAGTAAGCCCCATTGAACTCAGTAGGAGTTACCTCTGAGAGTCTGAGTAGACATGCATTCTCTTGCATAGTTCCCAGCAATAAAATATGTGAAATGAATTTGGAGTGTCAACTGCTGTACCGTGGTCACTACGATTACTAGATTGTAATTCAAAGATCCACATTACATTTCCTGATGCAGAAAACAAGGGAACTGTAGTTTCCTGTCTGTTCACCTTCATTTCTATGGTCCAGTTCTCCCTGTCTGGTGGCACAGCTGGAGTCCTGCTCAGGGAGGAAAGTGGGAGTAGGGAATAAATGGCCAGAAAGCTGTGGCTGTGTTGTATCTCAATGCACTGGGGAATTTAAAGGTACAGTGTTGATTTCTGGGTTGCAATCTGGCAACCCTAAATCACTGTATTTACTATTTGAATGAAACTTCCCCCTCCCCAAACTGAAGGAATACTCTCTCCAGTATTGGAGAGAGTGACTGAAGAAAGAGAGAAACATGCATTGAAGAGAGTGAATGGCATAAATGTTTGCTTCTGATGCTAGTTAATATTTTTGTGTATCTAACACGCTGCTGTGTGAAGCTGCTGCAGAGGTGAACTCACTTCCAGTTCAGAAATTTAAGGTATCCCTGTCCAAGCTCTGATGTCAGTAACTCCAGTTTAGTAGCCAAGTAGAAGCAATTCCCAGATTGTCCGTTTTACCATTTTTTAGGGACTGCAACTGACTCTGCTTTCTGGGGTGATACAGCCACCTACTGGCTGGGATTAGTGCTAGTAAATGTGCATTTGAAACAGTTCTGTTTTGAATCCTGCCGGAGAAAGTTGCAGGGGAGGCTGGTGGTGACGCCTGTGTCAGCGGGGCTCCTTATCCATTGCAGCTTTTATTCAGAGCTTTATACAGCTATCCATGATGCTCCATCCCCAAATAGGTGCACCACCATGGATAGCTCCTATAAAGCTCAGAATAAAAGCTGCAATGGATAAGGAGCCCCACTGGCATAGCTAGGAGTCACCAGCCTCCCCTGGAAAGTTGATCTATGTTCTAGAGATCTGGAGCTATGGAAAAGATTTTCTCCAACTTATTTAGATACGTATCAGAATTGGGGGACTCTGTATCTGCACGCACATTTTGCTACTGGAGCATAGCTTAAGAACACACAACTCTCATGAGCCAATGTGGGTTCCAAATGATGAAAGAGTGTGGTGAGACAGTCTCATATAAGTTGAAGAATCTCATCCCTAAATTTGCTTGTTTTCCTGTTCCCTTCTTGTCCCTTTTGTATCACATCCACATTGTAAGCTTGTGGGCAGAGACTATGTTGTTGTTTTTAATCTTTGTACAGCACTGAGAAAATTTTAGGAGGAAGAGGATGAGGATATTGCAAGGTGCTGATGGAACAAAAACCATAGTCTGACACCCAACTTGAGAATTTTCTGTTCTTCTGAACTGTAGTGAAATAGAAGTGAATTTTAGGGTAGAAGTTCAAAAATCTGAAAAGAACTTGGGGCGACAAGTGATATTATAGGACTTTACAAGGTGCATTGGCACAAAAGGGTCAGAATATTACTGAGAAGAACACCTTGCACTTATGAAACTGAGCATGACAATAGTGAAAATGTTCCTGTTCCAGGATGGCCCATAATTTATTGAAAGCATAGTAGATTTTATTATGGCTGACACACACACACACACACACTATACAGTAATACCTTGGATTGCAAGTAACTTGGTTTGAGAGCGTTTTGCAAGACAAGCAAATTTTTAAATATTTATTTAAATTTTTTTGACTTGATATACAAGCAGGCGTCTTGCAGTACAAGTACTGTAGTACGGCTTAAATTAAAAATCTCTGTAATTAAAATTTAAAAAAAATTTGGGGGGATTTCGTTTTGATATAAGAGTGTTTTGGATTACAAGCACGTTTCCGGAACGAATTATGCTCTCAATCCAAGGCATGACTGTACATATATATATATATATATATATATATATAACATACACACACACACACACACACACAAGCTTATAATTACCAAAGCACAACAATTTGGCCCAAATTCTGCTTTTTTCTAATTTTAGTGGCAGTACTAGTCAAAGTGCATTTTTAAAAAAAATGCAAAACTGCTCTGGGGATAGGTATGTTGGTAATGTTATAGGTGCTAACCAATAGGTACTGTCCACAACTAGCTTTTCCCTGCTTCAAATTGAACCATGTTGAAAATTTGCAAAACCTGTTTTTCAGAGTTCACCCCTAGTCAGAAAGATCTTGGCACTAAATACAGGTACCTCACTTTTTAAACTGTTATACCAGTCTACACTCTGAATTCACATTACAACAGGAATTAAGTCTGTATCAGTCTCTCTCTCGCACGCATTGATCTTCTTTAACTAGATTCCCTTTGGGATTTTCTTCTACAGTTAACTGATGGTTTTCAAATGCTATGTTTGAAAACAAAATCTTCTCATTCTCTTTCCATTTGGTTTAGTAGCTGGAAATAGTAACCAAACTAATTTTATTCTTTTCAAAGATGATACCTAGCTGGCTAGTGCCAGACATCTCTGGCAAATGAGGGCCCAAAGGAGACATTTACCATGCTGCTTAACTGTCATAGCTATCATTTTAACTGGAATGAGAAACATGTGAGTTCAATTGTCTCTGTTTGTCTCTCTCTCTCTCTTCCTAACAGGGCTCCCTGGGCAGCTGGAGTTTGTCGATCAGTTAAATCTCCCTGAACAAGCACTGCTGGTTGTAAGGAGACTTGTTGAAGCTTTAGAAAAAGAAGGTACTCAGTAAATTTTATTTTTTATTTATTATATTTATACCCCGCCTTTTTTCCTGAAAGGAACCCAAGGCGGCTTACATAATCCTCCTCCTCCTCTCCATTTTACCCTCACAACAACCCTGTGAGGTAGGTTAGGCTGAGAGTCAGTGACTGGCCCAAAGTCACCCAGTGAGTTTCATGGCCGAGCGGGGATTTGAACCCGTTGGTGCTAGACCTTTTTCTCCAACATTCTGCATCCTAACCTCCATTCAGTATAATTTTGTAAATCACCTTGACTCTGCCCAGAACACAGAGAGCATATCCAATATTTAATGGCGGGGACAGCTATGCTGAATTGAACAAGGGATTCCTGAACCTTCCAACATTTCTGGGAATCAGTATGAGGCAGGCAAGGCAAGTAGTGAGGAAAAGCAGATTTCTATCTTCAGCTATCACTTCTCCTGCTTTTTCTTTGCCTTCCGTCCAGCCAAAGAGAAGTAGGGATGCTTGGGGAATTTGCTCTTTGTGAATTCCTGTATGAAATGGCCTCCTGAGCTAATGCACAGATCAAAAACTTGGCTATCCACCAGATTTCACACTTCTGCAAATGTTGCAATGCAGTTCTTGGTAGTCTAATGTATCAAAATATTTCATAGATTTCATAGATCATAGAGTTGGAAGGAGCCTACAAGGCCATCGAGTCCAACCCCCTGCTCAATGCAGGAAACTAGAGGAGGGGTCTCCCATCCAAGTAATAACCAGGCTTGACCCTGCTTAGCTTTCCACACTCAGACAAGCTGAGCCAGCATAAGCCACATGCATTTAAGTAAATATTTTGAAAGAAACTATACATATAAATATGTATTAAAATACATATTTAAATACATTTTCTGAGATATATTTTTTTTAAAGAAAACCTTACAGATGAGTGTGGAAATGAATGGAATAATAGGTAGAAAGATGTGAAAGACTTATGGACCAGAAATAGGCTGATTCACCCATTTCACATAGCAGCCTCCCCCAACCAGGGTCTCTCCAAATACTGTTACCTACAACTTCCATCATCCCTGACCATTGGCCATGCTGGCTGGGGAGGATGGGAACTGTAGGCAACAACATCTGGAGGGACCCAGCTGAAAGTTTGGATTGTAGCTATTCACCGCTGGGCTCACATAACACTGCCGGCGGTGCTACCTCTGGAGTTGCAGCTTATTTCGGCATTGGTGACTCTGCACAGAAACTGGCAGTTGGCAACCCAGCAATCCTTTGCAGTATCACTGGTGATCATGGAGTGCAACATTTGGGCTTCTATGTTGCTGTGCAGGTGTGACCTCTCTGCCTCTTTACATTCAGTACATTTACCAGGTCTGGATTTAGTTAATAAAGGTACTAAAAAGTTGGTACTGTATCGCGTGCATCAGTACCATTGGTGAGTATGGATTCATATATAGCCATGAGCAAGCTGGATGAGAGAGCCACTTCAATGGGGTTCCCAAAAGTAAAAATTCAGTACACATATCGACAAGTTCCAAAGTAAACTAGATAATACTGGGTCAGCCAAAGCAGGTACAATTGGCAGGTAAACCCAACCATTAGCTACAAATGTAAAACAGCTGTCCTGGGAAATGATGACATAGACAGGTGCTATGCCAATTTAAAGGTATGACTGACTGGAAGACATGACAGTGTATGTGGATCTGTTATAATGTCCCAGAAAAGGGTACTTCCTCTATTTGAGCATTTTCAGCATTTTCACCCATTTTCATTTAATGGGTGGGAAAGAGAAGAAAGATTCAGAGTTCTCCAGTGGGCCCAGCAAAATGCCTAGCAGAGGCTTTTCCTGCTAGAGAAGGCCTCTGCTAGGTGGACGTAAACTCTAGCAGGGTTGACCTTCCAGAAGGCTGAGTGAGATGGCTGCCTCAGGTGGCAGGCAGGTACCTGGGTGCAGGGCAAATGGCAAGGTGAGAGTTGTGTGTGCTACACGCAGGCCTGCCTTCTGCCCTCAGGTGTGGTGAAGGATGCTGTCCCATAACTAGTGTTGAAGTAAGATTCAACTGCAAGACCAGCTTCTGTATGTGGAGTGTGGGGAGGGCGCCATCTTGTCCTTTGCTTCAGGCAGCAAAATGTCTTGGACGGATGTCTTGGAGTTTAGGAAAGGAGGGATCAAAGGAACATGGCTTTCTCAAGAACCTGCCATTTTTCTCAAGCTTGCTGAAATGACAGTTTATTTTATTTATTGATTTGATTTGTACCCCACCACTTAACCAAGAAAAATGGCACTCAAGGTGACTATCCTTATTGACATTTTTCGTCCTCTCTGACACATCTTACAGGAAAACTGTAGTGACTGTCAATCATCAGGTGCCTCTGAGGTTGTTTGGTGGCTTGGGCGATTTTGTTTTTACATTTCTAAAATAAATATAAACCCTGAAAACATTTTATTCATTTATTCAGCAACATCAAGTAGGCCGCTCAACAAGATCCACCACGGATGGCCTTCTCCTTGTCCCATCAGCCAGAGCAGCCAGGCTGGTGGGGACTAGGAAGAGGGCCTTTTCTGTGGCGGCCCCCAAACTGTGGAACTCTCTCCCCAGTGACTTCCGCCATGCCCCCCTTTGATGAGCTTCCACCGTTCATTAAAAACATGGCTTTTCAGGCAGGAATATGGGGTGGGTTAGGATTTTAACATTTTATACTGTTTTAAGTGTATTTTAATCTGTTTTGTTTCATTGTATGTTGTACATCGCCCAGAGTGGCCGGGTACCGGCTAGATGGGCGATTTAGAAATAATATAATAATAATAATGTTTACAAATGCAAATTTTCCCTGCAAAAATGTAATCAACATTGTAAAGTTCAATATTTTGACACCCCTAACCCTAGTTTTGAAACAGATGTTTGCGTGGCATGTTGACACTGACAACAGTTGAATGGAATTGTCTGTTGTGGCAACTGCAAAACACACCATTATTTTACTTGCGGGAAATTGCAGTGCTTTCCAGGAAAATGACACTGCTGTTTTATACCAGCTCTTCTTCATTCCTTTGGCTACAGCCTGCCCTTGGCAATTTTTTATATGTGCTGATCCTTTGCCTCTACCCAGTGGTGGGTAGCATTCCCATCATTTTTGTAAGAGACATCATGATTCCTCAGATAAGTTGTCTTGTAAGAGAAGAATTAGCAATGACAAGTGAGACCTGCAACAAAATTTTGCAGTGTGTTATGCCGACAACCTTTTCCAGGCACTCCATTCTCCTCCCCCAGTGTTGCACACCCCCACACCCCAGTCAGCATTCCATACCCACTGAGCATGCTCAGTTATCATTGGAATGTTTGGGGGGTGCCCTCTGTTTCTCCCCCCCCACACAAAGAATTTCTTAAAGTTTTGCAAACTTCAGTGTTCCCCAAGCCTACTGGTACCTCCCTGTTGTTTGGAAATGATGCCATTTTGGATACATAAGGTCAGGCACTTGGAGAATGAGTTACAGTATTTTTCCATGTATAAGACTATACTTTTTCCTAAAATCGCTAGACTAAAAATTGAGGGTCGTCTTATACACGGAAGTAAGCCGAGGAGAGAACCGCGTGGTTGCAAAACTGCACAGTGGGGGGGCGTCTTATACATGGGGGCGTCTTATAGACAGAAAAATACGGTAGCTTGCTATTCCTTGCAAATTCCGGAGAAACCTTGGCCTCCGTAAAGGGCGAGGGGGCAGCAGACCCAGCATTTCTGCTCTTCTGGACAGTACCCTGCTGCTTCTATTATAACAGCCTTTTCACTGCTGCTTCTCTTCTGAGGGCTGCGTCACACATGAGCCTACTTGCAAAATTCTGGCCTTGAGTACAGCTTTCCCCCCCACAAATTGCCAGTGCGGGAGGCCTGATCTGGATTGAGACCCTCACGTCAGGACAGAGTGGGGGGGGGCATTAACCCTTTGTCCCCAGCTGTAGTCCTTAGACAGATTGGAGCCCCATGCCTGAAACTTTCATTTCCAAAAAAGGTCCTATTGAAACAAATTATATAGATAGATATAGATATAGATATAGATATAGATATAGATATATATTTAATGGCAATGCAATCCAGATTAGGCCCCATCTAGATCAGAATTGCAATGGGGGGGAAAGGGTTAAAGCTCCCCTACACACACACCCCAACACTAGGGTGTGAGGGATTGAGGCCTACACAGGCTTCAGTTTGTTGAAGCCTGAAGGCCCAAACACTTCCCTCGAGTAGTGAAGCCTGAAGGCCCAAACACTTGGATGGGAGGGGGAGTTTGAGAGTTTTAGTTCGCCCAATAGACGTTAAGACTTAGTTCTCCTGTGCAAGGTCACATGGTTATAACCTTCCAGTCCTGGGAAGACTATATATGTGGGGTATGGTCAGCTAGCAGTTAGTGTGAGTGCTGGGAGAGAGCTAGAAGCAGAAGCAGAGAACCAGCATAGAGAGAAGCAGAGAGAGAGAAAGAGAAACTGGCTGGCTGGCTGCATAGGAAATAGGTAGTCTGAAGTTATACTAGAGAGCATTGGATTGTTTGTTTGCTTGTTTGTTTTATTTTATCATACTTGCTTTTGAATTATAACCACTCTATTAAGTAAAAACCCAAATATTATAAGTAAAGTGTTGTTTACTGAAAGTTTGGAGTGACTTATTCACCATGTCTACAGCCTACACCCATGCTATTGGAAGCTGTAAAAGGACTTGATCTCCTGGAACAGGAGGGGCTTTGAGGAGAGGCATAAATCTCCCAAAGGAAGGTTAAGGGGTCCCTGCAGTAGCGGAACCTTGACAGATGGTGGCAGCGGAGCGATCCTGAACAGTGAGATTAAGCACTCCAAACAGTGATTGGGGTTTTTTTTACTAATAGAGTTGGCAAAAGCAGTGTATGTTTGAACTTCAGGACTACAGAATAGGGACCCAGTGAGGCTAGTAAAATGAGCCAGTATCTCTCAATGAATAAAACTGCCCTGATAGAGCAGTGTAAAAAGGACAATTTGCCATGGGAGGAGAAAACAGCAGAGGAACTGAAAGTTATGCTGATCTCCCAGGCGGCAATAGAAAGAGCTGCACCCTCTAGCCCTAGTGTAACAGGACCCCAAACAAAAGAATGGGAGCTCCGTGAACAGGAACTGCGGCTAGTGGCAAAGCAGAAGGAAGAAGAGACCCGATTACAGTGGGAGAGGCTTCGTCAGCAGGAAGAACAACGCAAACACGAGGAAAAGGCGCGGCAGGAGCAACTTAAAGCTCAAGAGGAACAACGCAGACATGAGGAAAAGCTGCACCAGGAGAAACTGCAAGCCCAGAAGGAGAAACTGCAAGCCCAAGAGGAACAACGCAGACATGAGGAAAAGGCGCGGCAGGAGCAACTTCAGGCCCAGGAGGAACAACGCAGACACGAGGAAAGGATGATGCAATTGAAACAGGAGCAGCCTGTCAGAGTTACCCCGAAGGACTTCACAGCATACACCCCAGGAGAAGACCCACAAGTGTTCCTGACCACTTTTGAAAGGGCAGCACAGAAGTGGGGATTGCAGGAGGGTGATTACATGAAGTTTGTGCCTAATTTAATCAAAGGGGAGCTGGCAGAGATTTATAATAGCATGCCAGAGGGGGAGGCTGTTTCCTATGCTCAATTCAAAGAAACTGTGTTTAAAAGGTTCAGGTTAGGCCCTGAGCACTTTAGGAAAAAGTTTAGAGGGTTAACACCTCAACCAGGTAAATCTATGGTAGAGTGTGCAACAAAATTTAAAAAACCTGCTATTAAAATGGGTGGATGAAGCAAAAGCTGACAACAGGGAAAAGGTGCTAGAGCTTATGGCTCTGGATCAGTTTTATTTTCGGTTGCCCAGAGAAATAAAACTGAAGGTTAAGGATAAAGATCCTGAAACTGTAAACCAAGCTGCAGAAATGGCTGACAAATTGATTGAAAACCGGGAAGGGTTAGGCCCCAGGATTGAGTCCGAGAAGAAGGGGGGGAAATGGGAAGCCCCAAGTAAAAAGGAGTTCAAAAAACCTCCTTTTGATCCTTCTCACCCCTGAGACCGTGCCTGTTATTCGTGTGGTCAGACAGGCCACATCAAGAGTAGCTGTCCCAAGTTAAAAGCAATAACACCAGCTAACCCAGGTAGTCCTAAACCCGAACAAACCAAGCCACAAGGTGTAGCAAGCGTAAAAAAACCTTATAATTGTGGATTTGTGATCACCAACAGGGAAGAGGTTAATAATCAGTTTAAAGAACCTGTTTATGTAAAGGATAAGACCATTATGGCAATGTTGGATTCTGGAGCTGATGTTTCTCTGATCCGAGCAGATTTGGTGAGACCTGAAGATTTGGTACCAGGAATGTCTATTGAGATTCAGGGAGTGAATGGTCCCTCCTTTGAAGTCCCAGTAGCAAGGTTATCCATAGAATGGAGGGGATGGAGGGGTCTGTATGAAGTTGGGGTGATGGAACCTCCAACCCAATTTGCCCCTATCATTGTGGGAAGGGATATAATGGGACCAGAAGCTCAAATATGTGTGGTAACCCGCAAGCAAAAGGAAAGGGAGGAACTTGCAAGACAGGACCAGGTAAAAGCTGATGGGGTAAAAGAAAAGGTACTAGAGGTACAACCCACAGTGATTCCGGAAGGTCCAAAACCAACCCCAGACCCTCCCCAAACCGAAACAACAGAACAAGCCCCCATGCAACCTGTAGACCTGACAGCCAGTGAAACAACCGAGGCAGGTGGTTCTGTAGAGGAGAAGGCGCTAGAGACCCCTTTTCCTGATTTAAGAGGAGTAGAGGAATTCAAGCAGGGAGTCCTCAGTGATCCTAGTTTGGAGCCTCTGAAAAAGTTGCTCTCCCTCAAGAGAGACCCTTCTCCGAGGAAAGAAGGGAGCAGATTATTTGGGAGAAAGGATTGCTGTATAGGCTGTGGTTACCAAAAACCCAAGAGTTAACCTGGGAACCACTAAAGCAACTGGTAGTACCTAATCAATTCCGGCTAAGGTTGCTAGAACTAGCCCATGATGTGCCTTGCGCAGGACACTTGGGGAAAAACAAGACTAAACAAAGGCTCATGGCAAACTTTTCTTGGCCTGAAATTGCTAAGCAAGTAGCAGAGTACTGCAGGTCTTGTGAAACCTGTCAGCGTGTGGGGAAGGCAGGGCATCACAGTAAAGCCACTTTACAGCCTCTGCCTATTATAGGAGAAGCTTTCTTCAGGGTGGGCATGGATATTGTAGGGCCTTTCACTAAACCCATTCGCAAGGGAAAAAAGTACATCCTTACAGTGGTGGATTTTGCCACAAGATACCCAGAAGCTGTAGCACTAGCCTCTATAGATGCTCCATCTGTAGCTGAGGCTTTGCTAACTATATTTTGCAGGACTGGATTTCCCTCTGAAATCTTAACAGATTGTGGGTCAAATTTCCTCTCCCAGATAATGGAATGTCTGTGGAAGTGTTGTGGGGTAAAACACTTGAAAACCACTCCTTATCACCCACAATGCAATGGAATGGTGGAAAGATTTAACGCCACACTCAAAGGAATGATTAGAGCTTATGTAAACACACACCCAAATGACTGGGATGACAAACTGCAACACCTACTTTTTGCCTACAGGGAAGTTCCACAGGAATCAACTGGATTCTCACCTTTTGAGCTGTTGTATGGCAGAAGAGTGAGAGGCCCTCTTGATCTCCTGAGGGAAAACTGGGAAGGTAAACTCGTAGAAAACAAAACCTCTGTGGTGGATTATGTGTTAAAACTTAGACAAACCCTAGATACACTCTGTAAACTAGTTCAAGCCAATCAGTGGCGTAGCGTGGGGGGTGCAGGGGGGGCCGGCCGCACCGGGCGCAACATCTGGGGGGGTGCGCAGTCGGGCGCGCGGAAGGTATTTGTCAAGCGTGGAAGCGTGACTTCTATGCATGCCTTCTCAGAAGTAAGACCCGCTGAGTTCAATGCAACATACTGCCAGGTAAGTGTGTAATAGGATTGCAGTTAGGGTTTTAAAAAATCTGTGGTGAAAAGCGCAAACATCATTTGCGTGCGCTGAGCGATTGGTAGCGTGAAGCGAGTTAGCAGCGGACAGGCGGGGGGGGGAGCGAGCATGCGCATTCTCGTCCCGACAGAAAGACTGTCTTTCTGAAATCTGTGGTGGTGGGGATGATCAATAGAGATAGAAATATTTAGAGTAATGCTACATTTTTAGAGTAACACTTCGGTGTTTTTTTTTTAAAAAACTGAAGTTCTGGGATCACTTTGAACGCCTCTTTTCTATCTGCGTGGGCGGAAGGCCAATTAACATTAAAGGTGAAATCCAGGATTTTAGTATAGCTATTATTATTGGGAAGCAGCGTGTAGCCCTTAAACCAGAAGTAGCAGCAAAAACAGGAGCTCCTGCTCTTTCTTTCTAACTCAGGACTTAGTTCATCTGAAAAATAATTTTGAAAATTTTTAAACATTAAAAAATTTGGTCTGCACACCTAATACTCTGTTTCTAGTAATGTTAGCCCTAAATTGTAGTTTCTAGGCCTGTGGCTGAGTGAGTCTTGTAATTTAAGTTTAGATTTCGAGCCTCAAATTTCCCCTACAAACATGCCCTTTCCGCCCAGCTCAAATACAGCGCTCAAATACAGCCTGGTGCTTCATTGATTTTCATGCAGCCGCGTTGCGCTTTTAATTTTTTTTTAAATACAAAACAAAAACAATGTTTTCTACTCGAAATAACATCTGAGTTAGAGCAAGAATGCCTGTTTTTCCTGCTACCTTTTATTTGGGGTGAGGGCGCGCTGCTGTCCAATCACAGGCGAAACTCCTGGATTTCTCCATCGTTCTTATGGGCTGCTCTGTCACTTGCGTCCCAAGGAGACCAAAAACAAGGCGTCAAAAGAAACCCGGAAGTCGAAAGTCTGTATCAGTCTAAAAATGGGGTGATCGCGCCGGGTGCGCGCACGTCAAGTACGTACGGCCCATCTTCGTCGCAGTCTCCTGACTAAGGTAGAGGCGAACCGAAGCAAAATGGCAGATAGGTTCTCCCGTTTTAACGAGGACAGAGACTTCCAAGTAACCGATGCCCACCTCAGGGGGTGGAACCGTGGAAGGGAGGCTGTATCTGGCTGTGGTGTACTGAATCCCACTCCTCGTTGTTTCGACGAATGGCGCCGGTGCTCCTTGTTTCACTGCCTTCGCTCCCTATTTTAGCCTTTGCTTATGTTTGCTGAGGCCTCTTCATTAGTCTCCCCAATTTCGCCCCGTTAGCCCCTAGGTGTTAGAGTGAGTTCTACTTGTAATCGTTTACCTTTTTCTGATTACCACGCTCCGTCAGCTTTAAAGGGGTTGGTATTCATCTCAACGAAGTATTTTTCTGGTTTCAGCCTCTTTTAAGGCTTGGTTGGGGTGGAGGGGATGCTCTATTTCATCTCGCACTCTAGCCCAGTTTCTTTGGGGTTAACCCCCCCCCGTTTCACGCCCCCCCCCCAGCCCAAAGAAGGTATACCTTCTACTTTTAACTCATCCTCTTTTTGTTTTAAGAATGAACGCGGGGGGAAAAGATGAAGTGACTCCTGTTGGTTCCCCCCGTCCCGTGTCACGGGCTATGGGAAGGAAATAGGTTTTAAGATGTGGGGCCATATATTTAAGTAGCCATATTTTATTGCCTGACCCCCTTCTGAAAATGTGGAGAATGTGTAATGCATGTTCGCACTCAATAAAGTGTTTGAAAATAAACTTGTATTTAGATGCATTTTACTTTAATTACATCAGTATTTTCATAACAAACAATACATGTGCTTAGGGGGTAAGGGTTTCTTTAACTAATCTAGTGGAAGAGACTCGAGTGCTAAAATCCACGGGTTAGGGGGCGCAAATAACTTGCCTTGCCCCGGGTGCTGACAACCCACGCTACGCCACTGAAGCCAATGTAACCAAAGCCCAAGAGGTGCAAAAGTTCTGGTATGATCAAAAGGCACGCTCTAGAGTATTTGAGGTAGGGGATCAGGTAATGATATTTCTTCCTCTGCGCAAAGACAAGCTTAAGGCTGCTTGGGAAGGCCCCTACACAGTCAGAGAGAAAATGGATGATTTAACCTATGTAGTGGTTAAAGAAAAATCTGAAAAAAGACCCAAGGTAGTACATGTAAATATGATGAAGCCACACTATGAGAGGAGTGGAGTAGTTTTACAGGTGCTGAAGGTGCCAGAGGTAGTATACTTAGGGCACAGGGTTGGAAATGGTCATATCACACCTTTATGGGACAAGGTTGAAGCTATCAGAACCTGGGACATACCTACAACCAAGAAACAGGTCAGGTCATTCTTGGGATTTGCTGGGTATTACAGGAGATTTGTTCCCCATTTTGGTGAAATTGCTGGACCTTTGACTGATCTAACCAAGAAATGTAAACCTGACAAAATTGTGTGGACTGATGAATGTCAAAGAGCTTTTGATAGACTAAAGGACATTTTAAGCTCAAAGCCTGTGTTGAGAGCACCTGACTTTGAAAAAACCTTTATTGTAGCTACAGATGCCTCTGAGACTGGCATAGGTGCTGTATTGTTACAAGACTATGACTCTGTTAAACACCCAGTAGCCTACCTGAGTAGGAAGCTTCTACCCAGGGAGAGAAACCTGTCTACGATCCAAAAAGAATGTCTGGCAGTAGTGTGGGCTCTGGACAAGCTCAAGCCTTATGTTTTTGGACAAGAATTTACTTTATGGACTGACCATCATGCCTTGCAATGGATACAAACAATGCAAAATACCAACTCCAAGCTTCAGAGATGGTCTTGGAAATTGCAGGAATTTCAAATGAACATTGAGCATGTGCCTGGGAAGGAGAATGTGATAGCTGGTGCTTTGTCTAGGAAATAACCAAAAAACAGTTGCCTTTTGTGTAGGTTAACGTTTCACAATTCTCTTCTGTAAAAGGGAAATTGTTCCACTTGAGGAGAAGGAGGGGAAGATGTGAGGGATTGAGGCCTACACAGGCTTCAGTTTGTTGAAGCCTGAAGGCCCAAACACTTCCCTCGAGTAGTGAAGCCTGAAGGCCCAAACACTTGGATGGGAGGGGGAGAGAGTTTTAGTTCGCCCAATAGACGTTAAGACTTAGTTCTCCTGTGCAAGGTCACATGGTTATAACCTTCCAGTCCTGGGAAGACTATATATGTGGGGTGTGGTCAGCTAGCAGTTAGTGTGAGTGCTGGGAGAGAGCTAGAAGCAGAAGCAGAGAACCAGCATAGAGAGAAGCAGAGAGAGAGAAAGAGAAACTGGCTGGCTGGCTGCATAGGAAATAGGTAGTCTGAAGTTATACTAGAGAGCATTGGATTGTTTGTTTGTTTGCTTGTTTGTTTTATTTTATCATACTTGCTTTTGAATTATAACCACTCTATTAAGTAAAAACCCAAATATTATAAGTAAAGTGTTGTTGTTTACCCTGAAAGTTTGGAGTGACTTATTCACCACGTCTACAGCCTACACCCATGCTATTGGAAGCTGTAAAAGGACTTGATCTCCTGGAACGGGAGGGGCTTTGAGGAGAGGCATAAATCTCCCAAAGGAAGGTTAAGGGGTCCCTGCAGTAGCGGAACCTTGACATAGGGTCTCACTCTGGATCTGCCCCCTGCAGTGGCAATTAAGATAATCTGTTGTTTGGCCCTGATCCTCCAGACCCAGTGGCGCAGCAACGGCTGCAGCCCATGGTCCCCCCAAATAACCATCCAGAGAGTGGCAGGTGATGAGGGGCCATGGCAAACAGGCCCTGCATCAGCACCTGAACTGGCACAGGCATGCTCGGGCCCACCACGGTAGACGCTGCTCCCTGCAGCACCCTTCCTTCTTCTTTTCAAATATTTTAGCGTTAGGGGGCAGCTGACAGGGCATGTACATGGTTACAGATGCTGATTTATTTTATTTTTAACTTTAAACATACATTGTACTTTTCTACATCAAAATGGTGCCTATTCCCAAGTAAATATGTTCAGCATCACGGCAGCAGAAGCAAGCTCCATGTTATTCTTGTAGCCATAATCGTGCTTTGATTTAAGTGAATTTAAAGCGCAAGAGTTGAGGAGCCACCACTGAGCAGGCCCTCCCCCTTGTTGCCACCCTCTGAGCCTCCCTCAGAGGTGGCACTTGGAGGAAGGCCTCAGATGTTGATCGTAGCGTTCAGGTAGATTGCGGTTATCTGTGTTTGTGTCTGTGCATGAATGAGCACCCTGTGTGTGTGCTGCTCACTATGGCTCCTCTCTCTCTCCCTCTGGCTCCTCTTTCTTTCCTTTTCTCTCTCTCCGTTGTTTGACACAGAGGACTTCCCCCCTCCCTATTTAAGCTGATGGACAGATCAGTCTATTGGCTTGACTAGAGAACGGGAAAGCCCCTCTGCAGAAAATCAGCTGGGGGGGAGCAAAGGTCATCCTTACCAAGAACCCTGTTACCTCAAGGGTCCTTGGGGGTGGTGGACTTTGCTTCTATCAGCCTTTTTTTGGCATGGAGAACTACCCCAGCCCCCATACAAGTAAATGCAGGAACCATTCTATTCATTTGCACGGGGACGGGGGGGAGAGATAGCTTGTGCCTTGTGCCTCAGCCTGGCCTTGTGGGTGCAGTTGCAGTGGCACCCCACAGGCACCATGTCGGACACTCCTGATATACGCTAAGAAAGCCTGACTCCCTTCTCTTCTCCATTTCTATTGCATTTACAGGCATCGATCAGGAAGCTCTCTACCGATACCCTCCCAGTTCCTTTTGTAACCCTCAATTCAAACAGGCTCTTCTGACAGGTAAGCCATGGCTGTGTGTGGCCCTGTGCAATCATGATTGAACCATTAGAGGCAACTGGGGAAGTCTTATTTGCAGTGGGTTGTTCTAGCTGTGCATGGCTAAAATAATCTACCAAGTGTAGAAGTGTGTTGTGTATCCAGAACTGGAGCCATTTTATCTAGAGGGAAGGGCCCAGATTCTACGGGGTAAGGTGGCAAAAGGCGAAAATGAATGGGACATCTGGATTGCTAGGATAGGTCGAAGATGTGGTTGCTGTAAAATTTAATGACCTGTGTCATCTGGCCAGATGAGCTTTGATAAGGGAATAAGACTTTGATACGGCTTTTGCAAAGCTCTAGCAGGGTGGAAGGCAGCGTGCTATAGTGGCTAGATTTTCATTCTTGGACTGGGGAGTTAGGAGTTTGAGTTTTTGCCCTCCCATAGTGATCACTGGGCAGCCTGGGGGAAATGTATTGTGCCTTCAGTAATTCAGTCTGCATCACAGAGTGGTTGTGAAGAAAAATAAGAGAACCCCTCATCAGTTGCCCAGATTCCTTGTACTTCAGATAACAATGTGGTAAATACCTCCTTTAAACAAATAAAAAAAATGTTAAGTGCTGTTAGGTTTGTGACTAAGGCTAAGTACCCACTACTGCATTTGAAATCAAAATCAGACCTTATTCCTGCAAACCTACCCAATGGTGTCCAGCTAGAATTTCTGGAGCCTGTGAGACACACAATGCGTATCAGGTGTTATGCTGTGTTCCAGTGCAAGTGCGATGCTATTAAGCCCCAGAACTGCTGACCGGAGGGAATTAGGATTGGGTGGAAGTGCCCTTCCACCAGCAGCGGGGGGGGGGGGCACATCCAGCCTGGGTGCTGCAGCTATGCCTGTGGAAAACTCTGTGGGCACTGTTCCCACCTGCATCAGCTCCAAAATGGGGTGTTTGAGGTGGGAGCGGAGCCAGCTTTGGATCTCTTGATTCCAAGGCTGTTCTGTGAGGCTCAAGGATCAGGCCCTTCATCAGTCCCAGGTTCAGGCTGGCATATGTATTTAGCCTCCCACTGAAACCAATAGGAGGGGGTGGAATTTTAAAAAGAATCCATTAAAAATGGCACATCTGCCCCCTTCCCGCCCCCCAGCTGCTTGTGGCAGCCGGAGCTTTGGAGGTGGCGGATGATCCCCACCCCACCCCCTGCTCCACTTAGGATTGCTTTATAAGTCCCTTTGCGTGCTTCTCGTTGAGAGTGTAATGTGGCATCCTGTACAAGTCTACTTGGAAGTAAGCCCCATTGAGTTCAGTGTGAATTATGTCCAAGTATGTGTGTATAGGATTGCAGCCTAAGAAGTTATTATGATTATTGATAACCACAACAGATAATAGCATAGGAGGAGGAAAGTAGCCCCGTTGGGAGTGAGCATGATCAGAATAGGGATAAGAAGCTCGTGGATGCACCAGTGTTGTTGGCATTAATTGGCCGGCACCTGTAATATTGACAGCATGTGGCACAACACACACCAGCATGTTTTCTGAACTTACAATTTAAAATATTCTTTCTTTTTTAAAAAATAAATAAATAGTGCTGAGTGCTCTCTTGGGTAGTATCCTATTGACTCACTGCTTGCGCAATGGGGCTTTTGCAGCTGTAAACATAAACCAGCAGGAATGCGCATTTCTGTAACGGGGCAGGTCAGTGGAGGGTTTCCAGGGTTATTTTTTGATGTGCCAGAGCCCCGTAGCGCAAGCAGCATGTCCCATGAGCAAAAGAGAACCAACAAAGGTGGAGTGGCCCCAGTGGGATACTGCCCTTAACATACTACTGCTATAGCACTAGAGCACTCATTAAGCACCAGTAAAAAAAGAATTTGAAAATTAGCAAGGGGACACACACACAATTATTTCAAGAAATTTATTTGGAATTTAATTTTTCTCCTTCCTGATGGTGCATTCTCCCATCATACAAAGGTATTACTAGAGCACTTATCCAGCCCCATTATACACAAAAAAGGGGGGGGGGACAACTAATCAACCAAAAACCAGTTGTGAATGACAGTTGGCAGTCTCCTCGCAGTCCTTGGTCAGGATCCAGTGGGACACTTATAGATTTATAGATTTCATAGAGTTGGAAGGAGCCTACAAGGCTATTGAGTCCAACTCCCTGCTCAATGCAGGAAACTAGAGGAGGGGTCTCCCATCCAAGTAATAACCAGGCCTGACCCTGTTTAGCTTTCCACGCTCAGACAAGCTGAGCCAACGTAAAGGCCTGTATATGACATATGCCTCCGCCAATTCTCTTGCGCCCTGCAGATTCTGTTGTGCGAGCGGGACCACCACTTGCTCAACAGTGCTTCTCAGAGGAAGCCCTGAAGCAAGCAGAAATGCTCATTTCTCAATAGGGACAGGTCAGCGGAGCTCCCTTATGCGAGCTCTGCCGACCTGCTCTGTTCCAGAAATGAGCTTTCGCCTGGAAGCACCTTCTGCCTTTCCATTCATCTGTAGACTCTTGATATGCTCTTGGCATTGGGTTAAATTCTATCCATGCTGCCACTGCAATGTTTCCTATTCTGCAGGGTCTCTCGGGTCTCTCTTGTACCTAGGGATATATGGACTTCATTAAATCTGTTCCATCTGTTTTTCATGGATTGTCAGGGGTCTTTCATTCCGTCATCTGCTCATTGATAGAATCAGATTTTTTAAACCAGAATTTTGTTCTGCTCGCGCTAATGCACATTAGTGCTAATGCACACTTGGGCAAATGTGCCAATCCACGTTAGTTAATGCAAATTAGCACCAATCCACATTAGCACTAATATGAACTAGCACAACTCCCACTCGACCCCAGTGAAAAACTGGTCTGCAAGTAGAATCCGCATGACTCAGAAAAAGCTGTGGAATCCACAGGTCGGATTCACAGTATTCCAAACTCCATTACAGAGTTCTCCAACATCCCTGCTTGTACCATCGTGATTTTATTACATTATGCACTTATATTGTCTGTTTCTCCCCACCCCCCCACCCCTTTTCCTTTTTTCTTTTTTAAACAACCTTTAAATGTCTCTATACTGCATGGATACATTTTCTGGCTAGATCGTTAATAAAAGAAAATTGTGTTTGTTGTGTGTGTCTGTTCATTTATGTTTTGGCAAGGCTTTTTGAATATTTTGATCACACGATGGCGCTGTGGCATCAGGCAATGTGGCAGTCAGCGGCTCAGAGTTGTTCCCGGCTTTGGAGCAGCATGCTGAGTGCTCCACCCTCCTCTTACCTGCTCCGGTCCCTCTCTGCTCTGTTGCCTTTGAGCAGATGCTGTTTGCAATGATGGGAAGGATGCGGGTGTCAAGCTCAAGCAGCCAGGCTCTCTGACAGCACAAGCCCAGAGGCTGTCACGCCAGGAGGTGTTGCTATGGAGAGGAATCTGACGGGGTATCTATATAAAGAAAGATGAGCTCATCCATCCTCGGCAGAACTAAGAAGCCAAGTCCAGAGATACCTCATTGTCTGCTGTGAAGCACACAGAAGCAGCAGTGGAACAGTCTCACATTCAAGTGGGAGAGTAAAACGTGGACAAAGTGTCTGATCTCAACTGCAGACCAAGTCACACAAGACTTTTCAGGCTAGATCAGTCTCTGGGAAACCTCTAGGCCAGGAGCACCAGCTCTGGGAAAAGCCAGCAGCTAGTATTTTAGAGGATGCTCAGATGTATCCCCCTGCACTCAAACCAAATATTTATGAAGGTCCCATACTAAAGATTGGCTTAACCCTGATTCAGTAGTCCCATAAAGTCACCTATTAGTAAGACTGGAAGTTCTTTTGAATGGCAACCCTGACTCATTGCATTTTGTTTTAAAGACAGATCTAGTTACCCCCCCCCCCCAATATTTTTATCCAGTTTTTTGTCCCACAAATTTCTACGGTAGGAGAGGCATGATAAGGAACTTTCCAAAGGTCTGACACACGTACATGGTTTGGGACATGCAAGCATTTCTTCTGCGAGTCAGGGAATATTCTGTCCATGTGATGTGGAGCTATTTCAGGGACAGAGCTTTTCTACAGTAGTCATAGAGAACAATTGCTTTGCCCCTGCTTTTATCAGGCTTTTAAATGATGGATTGTCAACACTGACCTCAAGTGGAAACAATAAACCTTGTTCAAATCTCTAAGATTCACACACACACACACACAGCATAGTGTTTTGAAGCAGTGGGATAGATCCTGGAGTGACTCCGGTGGCTGCATGCTTATAAAAATGTTTTGTGCAAATGAGTCATCCATGCAACCTGCTTGGAGATGGTCCTGTGAGCCGTGAAAGTATTCTTGACAGTTTGTCATCTTGGGATCGTCTGTGAGCAAGTTGCTTAGATGACCAGTTCATAAATGTCCTTCAAAGTCATGCAGTCACGATGATTCAGTCCAGCTGTAAAATATTACATTGGAACTTGCTCTTATGTCGTTGAATCTGTTTCAGTTCAGGTGTGCTGAATTTGTGCAGGTGATGATTTTCACTTTGATATGCAAGGCAATGGGCAGCGCAGTCCTATCAGGCCGTTAGATAGTGCTGAGACAGCCATAGGATTTTTCAGAGTCCCAGCTCCGACCTTGGCAACTCGCTCTGATGTCAGAGCTGGGACCCCAAGCTCGGAGCACCTCCCCCACCTCCGCAGCCAGTGTGGAAAGAACCATGCTGGCTGCTGCTCCAAGGTCGCAAACGTGACCTTGGAGAAGGGGATATCTGGGCATTCCAGGGGGCGGGAAAGGGAGGAGACAGGAGCCACTATGATGTGAGGTATTTTGGTGGCACCCCTCAGCCTCCTTCCCTCCCGCTCCAAAGCGTCGCACTTAGACAGCTGGAATCTGGCGCCTACGGTAAGTGCTTTGCCAGGCGGGAGGAGTGTGTGGAGGCGACCTTCGCCTCCGTGCTCCTCCTGCCCTGCTTAGGATGCCCACGCCGTCCTCTGAGTTCAGAGGGCTACAGGCACCCAGATTGGATTGCGCCCTGAGCTAATTAAAGTCAACTTGGATGAATCCAATGAATTTTGACCTTACTAAATTAAATAAGAAACGAAATATATTCATAGAAGCTGAATGATGTGTGTGAGGTGAGGATTCACAGGGACAATGTGAGTTTTCAATGAAAAGTCTACTGAAAAGACAGCTGACAATTGAATTTAGATCCACAAATTATAAAATCTTTTTTGTAGTTCTTTCTTCTATATCCACTGGAGATGGTGTTTGGACCGCAAAGGAGATGGGTATGACTGAATTTGTGTTGTGATTAATATGGGGGTTTGGAATCATATCAGCCAAGAAAATAGACATGAGACTTTCTTTGCAGAGATGCATACCTATAGGAACCCCAGTCTCTTTGGAAGAGTAATACACACACCATTCCAAGAACACCATTTTAGTTGAGGCATTAATTTTTCAGCTGTTCATTATCTCACCTGCTTGTGCTTTCGGAGACGGCTGCCATTTTTAATATGGCACACCTTGCTTCTTCGTCGCCTCACTCTAAACGACAGCTCAAAGGTGAGGGGTTGTACAGGTTATGGTTGTACAGAATGGTACGTTATGGTTGTACAGTCAAGGGTGTCAAGTTATGGTTGTACAGAATGACATAGTGGAAACTCCTTCAAGTTGAAAATTGTGTGGGAGGCAGGTCTTCTCCCAGCTCCACTGTCAGTTTTCCCGCTCCTCCCTCTAATCCCCAGAAGCTGCCTTGCCCAAACATTGCTAACTAGCAGAGGGGTTTTGAGTTGTAAGTTGGCACAAAAAATATCTATACTGTACATTCTATAATTATTTTAATTACTCTCCCCCAACAAGAAGAGGTTGGCTTCAAAGAAATCTTGCTAATTGTAGCTGCTGTAATTTGCCCCTAAACCCTTGATACTACCAATGTGGCACATAGTTGGGCCCTTGTGTGAGAGATGCTGCCTTGGGTACATTGCTGAGCCCTTGTGTGAGAGAGGCTGCCTTACTATCTCTCTGGAATATGGATTATAATAATTATTGAGGTCTCCTCTGTCTTCAGCTTGGTGATGCTATGATTCTCTAGGGCCCTCCTTGTAAAAGAAGCTAGGATAGATGTTTACAGTAGTGGCTGATAATGATATACGTGTGATTGTAGGCCATTTTCATATCCAAGGGGCATGATGCTAGAGACACTAAATAAAATGCTACATGTCCAATAAACAGGTGTATACGGGGGGGAAGCACCTCTAACCCCACCTCCTCATCTACTGGCACATGTGAGACAAATTCTGAAAGAGGTGCCTTCTTTTCATAGTCAAGATGCATGCAGTATAGTAGCCGTTTTCACTTGATTGGGGTGGTGGGAAGGAACCTAGCTACAGGATCCTGCTGCATAGATAAACCGTGGAGTTTCTGAGATCAAGTAAGACAGGATGGATAGCTGGAACTCCTTACTTGCTAATTCTGGCTTCCATGTTGACTCTCTTGTGTTCCTTGGGGACACATGGGGAAGTCTTCCTTTCACTTTTCATTCTCCACCAACTCTTGCTTGTGGGTTCTCTGGGAATGAACGTTCAGTAGAGCAGGAGTGAAGAACCTATTTCAGCCCGAGGCCGGAATTCAATTTTGGAGAAGCTCATGTGTGTGTGTGTGGGGGGATATTCCAGTGTTGGGCAGGGCTAAAGGCAAAGGGGGTGGGGCAAAAAATATAAACAATACCAGCATGTTCTCGCTTAAACTCTTACTGCCGGTAACCAAGCTTTAAGGTAGGGATTTCAACCCTTTAGAATGGGGGAAAAGCTAAACAGAAGCCAAGAAACCACCAAATAATTGGTGGTTGGGGGAAGGAGGTGGGGCCAGGGGAAGGGGTCGTGGCCTTCTGGGAAATTCTGGAGGGCCAGATTGGGCCAGTAGGCCTGAGGTTCCCCACCCTTGCTAGAGAGAGAGAGACCTTTAATAGGTACCTATATCCCCACTGTGATGACATGCCTCTCGGTTGCAGTTCTGATTTGGAGCATGCATTGTGGGGATTTAAGGAAACCACAAATATCAGGAATATTAACACCATCAATGCATCTCCATCCAAACTTGATGAAACAACTGGTTTACGATTTGCTAGGATCACGTTTTGCGGGAGAAAGGACATGTAATTGCTGCTGAAGGAGAGGACCTTTCCAACTAGCAGGACTCCCATGTCCTGCCAAAGCTGCCCAAACATCCCAGTCCCTTCCCCCTGCTTGCTGTATTATTTGGGGCAGGTTCCACTGTGCCAGAAACTTCTGTAGGCCACAGGTTTTATTTCTGTAGGAAAAGCAGAAGAAGAGGTATGAAAGAAGAGGTAGGAAAGAACAGTCAAGCTCAGTTTCACCTAGCTATGCCTTGTTGCTGCTTGGAAGGGCAATATAGACATCTATTTGAGAAAAATGAGGCCTGGATCATTATTTTCCCTTACTTTATAATTCTTTTGTTGTTTATTATTGGGATGTATGAGAATTTTGGTTATGTTCGCAAATCATCTGAAAATGTCATGTTTGCAATCCTGAAGGCAAGCCCAAGCAGCAGATTTTTTTTCTAGAAATGTTCGCAAACTCACAAAAATTGTGATTGCATTTGGAAACTGCATTTTTTAAAAATGCATATTTTTATACTTGAGTCAATGGGGGAAAGTGTGCACATTGGAAAATATGCACAGAAACGTGCATTTCTGCTGTTCAAAATGTCTTTTTTCCTAAATGTTTGTTTATGTATTGCTGCTTGTGTTGGTGGCCTGTTGGCCATCTTGCATCCTGCGCAGTGCTCCAGACCTAGCATCATTCTGGAGCATTATGGGGTAAAAATGGCAGCGTGGGAAATATTCAAATAGTAATGTTTCAGGGAGGCGACAAAAAAGAACATTCTCAGAGATGTTTAGCAAACAGTGGCTGGGTTCAGACAACACAATAACCCATACTCAAGGGTTGAGTATGGGTTGAGTGTAGGTTGTCATTGAATCATGGGTTGCTGTTGCAATGTGGGTTATTGTGTTGTCTGAACCCAGCCGAGCTAACAAACCATGGTTTGTTAATCATGGACAACCCATAGTTCACAACCTAACAACAAACCATGGGTTCTCTTCATGGGTTGTTCACGGTTAACAAACCATGGTTTGTTAGCTCTGCTGGTTCAGACAACACGATAACCTACATTTCAACAACAACCCATGGATCAACAACAACCCACACTCAACCCTTAAGTGTGGGTTATTGTGGTATCTGAACCCAGTCAGTATCTTCTGAAAAATCTCAGTTCAGCTCTAGTTATTTCATTCTCTTTTTTTGTTCTTCTTTCTGTACCTGGTTTGAGATGTGTTGAATCAGTAAGATGGAGCATGCAAAATAGTTGAAAATAACCTAAGGCAATGAAAAAAGTCAATTAATATCAGTATTCAGATACCACTGTAATTAGGGTCATCAGACAAGAATGATAAAGTCCATAATCATGTTAGCAAATTGCAGAATGGCTTCCTAGCACACAGTCTAGCTCCTTTATGCAATTCTGAGAATCTTGACTAATTTTAAGTAAAGCGCCCATTCTTAAACCTCATGGTTGGCATAACAACTTTAAAACATGCAGAAGGTGTAAGAACAGCATAAGGAGCTCACAAAAACTACTATACTGACACATCTTCCCATTCTCCCCCTTTTCAACCTTTTGTTTGTACTGTCCAATGTGCCTTGTCCACTGTTCCTTTTCACCAACAGAGTCTGACAAATTTTTTAAAAAAAAAATCTCTACAATTTGGTGAAAACATGCTTTGCTATCAAAAATAGTACTAAAAATGAATGCATTTATGCCTGTTTTCTAGACTGCATAACATATTCATATACAAAATATTTCCCCCCGTGCAAACATCTGGAGTTTGTACATGTCAGTACCCTAGCAGATGGCATTGGACCTTGCGTCATAGGGATGAAAGGCTCGGCATCCTGTGACATGGTTTCGCAGGCATTTGAGCCATAGCAGTGGTGTAGAGGAACTAGCAGAATATCGGATGGAACTTGTAGAAGGAAATGAAGGCTTTAATGAGTGAGTAATGGCTTCCAGAGTCTGGCAAGCAGAGGGATGTAGTGTAAATTTAGATTGGATGCTGGAAGTTGAAAGCCCTTTTCATTTCTGCCTCTTGGGGGCACAACAAGGACAGACTTCATCAGCATGTTGTCTCTAAATATGTCTCTCTTCCCCATTTGGAGATAAGCAGACCAATTTTCCAGACATACGCAATTTGATAAGATACTCTCAGGTTCCATTTGGAGGCAAGCGTTAGCCCACAGTGTAGTATCTAAATACTATAGTAACCTCTGGAAATGCAGTTCAAGAAAGATACCAGGGACAACCGTCAATTTAGCCATCTATGTTTCTTATACTATGGTTCTTGTACTGATGTTGCCATGCAGGAAGAAGCAATGAGGCAAAATTTCCTTCTTGCCTTTTCCCCGGCCAGACATGGGACTGCAGTATGACGGATGGGGTTAACTCTTTCCCAATGACCCCCCCCCCTCCACACACACACAGGTGCTATTTTCCTTGTTATTAAATATATATATATATATATATATATATATGAGAACATAGCTGCGAAGCAGATCCCGAGTTTTTGTCAAAGGCAGGCATTTCAGTGAAACCATTCATTCTGTGTCTCACTGTATTGCCCTCTTGCCTTGCATTATGGAGTAAAACGTTCACGTACCACCTTTCACACATTGTTGTGTTTTCCTAGAGAATCATTATTTCCTAAAGAATCTTATGAGTATCTGCTTGAGATAAATTAGCATTATGTTTGTAAAAGAAATCCTAGAGATACTGTGAATTTTCATAACATGTGTCTTGATCAAGGGTGGCGAACTTCCAGATTTGTTGGACTCCAACTCCATCAGCCCCATCCTGCATGGCCAGTGGGCGGGTGATGGGAGTTGTAGGCCACAGGGTCCCCATCCATGCTCTAGATCAGGGGTGGGCAACTTCAGAGGGTCCAGGGGCCATCCACACCCCCGCGGGTCACGTTGCTGCCGCCAGTGCCATCACACCATTAGTCCCCGCCCAAAAAAATGACATTGTGCTGCCAAACCTTGGCAACAAATCACTACAGAGCCTTAGAAAGACACATTTAGCTGGAAAACAAGCTAAATTTACCCTGTTTAAGCTCTGTAGTGGTTTGCCGTAGCAATTCAGCAGCAAACTACCAATATTTTCCCTGCACCACCAAATTTCACTGGTGTTGAGGAGGCCACACAAGAGGATGGGGGCGCATGCGGCCCATGTGTTGCCCACCCCTGCTCTAGCTGAATTAAAACTTGTGATCCTTTATACTTAAACTGTGCCGTTTGCTTTGCACATCTGCATTTGAACATCATGAAAACTAGCATTTGGGGGCGGCGGGGGGGGATCAGTTCTTCTCCAGAACCTGGTTGTTGTTGTTTTTGTTACAAGCTGTTACCATAGTTCCATGGCAGAGCACATGTTTTGCATTCATAAGGTCCCTGGTCCAATTCCTGGCATCTCCAATTTAAAAGAAGGATCAGGTAGGTGATACGGAAGACTTCTTTCTGCCCGAGATGCTGGAGTGCTGCTGCTAACCAGAGCAGACAGTACTGGGCTAGATGGACAAATAGCTTGACCTGGCATAAGGGAGCTTCCTCCCAGATGTGACTGATGCAGGGATGTAAACCTGAATTTGTAGAGAGGCTAATTTCTGGCAATGGAGGTGGTACATTACCATTTAAAGACTTCTTAATAATAACTGATGATACTTCTGAACAATCTGAAAAAGAGTAGATTTGTCATATGCAGAAAATGTCCAGAATTTAACCCTGAGATAAAGCCATTTTAGATAGTGCCTTAAAACATCACATAAATGTGATAATAAAAGGAGCGCAAACCTTAGTTATCATATGAGAAGAAACACTGACTGGAGGAATGTTAGTTCTTCATTCAGTTCCACAATCTCTTTTTTTATTATTGTACTGAGGTCTTCCTTTTTTCTTTTCTTCTTTTTTTCTTTTTTTGCAAATTGTCCTCAACTGGCCTTGTGTGTGTCTGTCCATCCCTACAACTAAAGGACAAGTGAGCATTTTCAGATTTGTTATAGTGAATAAGCAGTACTTTGGTACCTTGAGACATCACCTTTATTTTTTGAAATACAGAAGCCAATCGATGGCATTTTTGAGACATGATCCATTCATTAATAGTAGCTGGCCAGGTTACCTTTTTATTACTGTGATAATATCAAGATGATCATCTCAAGGTGATGCAGTTGTCCTTGAGAGGACAGCTAAAAGAACCTAAAAGAAGACCAGCTACCTGGAAGAGTAGAAATAGGAATGCTGGTTTTCAATCCTATGCAGGGCTAGAAAATCGGCATACCTTACAAGTTAGGGCTGGTCAGAAAGTGTATCCCTCACCTTCTCAACCCCATTCTTGTGCAGTGAAGGTGGGGAAGCACTTTCTGCACAGTCAGGGGTGGACTGGAGAAATTCAGATGATTTTCTTGGGTGTTGGGGGGACTTACATTTTTAGCAGTCAGAGACAGAAGGCAGAAGCACAATCAGAGGCTTCTCCCTGTTTTAAATCTTTCTTTCATTCATTCACAGTTTTTGCTGCTGCTTTCCCAAAGCAGCAGTGATCTTCCTGTGTCAGGAGCCATGTTGCTCAGCAGTGCTCCTGAGAAAGGCTGCTACATGTAATACCCTTCTTCAGATGCTTTGTGGAGCAAGATGGCCCTTGACGGAGGAGCATCGTTGCCACCGCAGGAAAGCAGTGGCAAAACCTGTTTTTTAAAAAAAGGAAGAGGGGCAAAGTAGTAAAAGAAAAAGCCTCTGACTGTGTTACTGTCTCTGCTAAAAAGTCCACTGCTGAATGTGCCTGCCCCCATCATCAGAAGTTCTCCACCCTACTTTTTTCCTCTCCCCACCATCTACTTTTCACCTTTGAATGCACTGAAAAAAAATACCCTGAGAATATTCAGCAAAGCCCCACTACAAGGCATGTTCATCTCTACGTCTTGGGGGCACAACAAGGACAGACTTCATCAGCATATGCTGTCTATAAATACTGTCTCTCTTCCTCACTTGGAGTAAGCAAACATAAGCAATTTAATAAGATGTTCTCAGGTTCCATTTAGATGGAAAAGTTAGCCCACAGTGTAGTATAATACTGTAGTAACTTCAGTGAGTGCAACTGAAAAAAGAATTGCCAGGCTTGTCATTAACATATTTTTTAGGGAGGGTAGAAAGATGTTTAAAAGCACCCTAAGTGTTTAGACAGTACTGTAGTATAGAGGTAAGAGCTCACTATATTGATTGGCAATCTTGATTTTTTTTTTAAAAAAAAAGTGTACAGAAGTAGACTAGTGCTGATAAGTTCATCTGCCTGATATATCATTGCACACGTCAAAACTGCACCTCTTTAAAAAGATGGAAGCATATCACTAGAGAGACCTACACTTGTGTAGATTGCTTTACTCTACCATTATTTAGAAGAAAAGGAGAACCAACAATTTGATAATGATGTCATGTAGAGATGCCCCATAAAAAGAGAGTGAACAGAGTGTGGCTGTTCCAGAGTAAATGACTGGTGTGGAAGCACCCCAGATGACTGACCACTTGAGGTGTTTTAGTGAGGTTGTTCTTAGCAGTGGCAGCTGATGCTCACTAGGGTTGGTGGGGTGGAGGACAGGATCTCCAGAGGTAGAACCAAGGGGTCACCAAAGGCAGAGCAGTCTTTTGAATCCCCAGCAGCCCATACCACATTAAGAAGAAACTGAGACACATGAACTTTTTAAGATCATGAATGCAAAGCATGGGGAATCTAAACAGAGCTACACAAAAGCACTCCTTTAGACCCACATTCTCCTGTTCCACCAACAATTCTCATTGCACAGAGAATCAGGTAACTTCAAGATTATGAATACAAAGCAATGGAGCGGGGGGATCCACACAGATTAATCATAATCAATCATAATCCTTTGCAACCCATTGCAAAAGGAGACACGGAGAGAACATGCCTGCAAAGCTGTGTGTGTGGGGATGGGGTGGCATCATCATCATCATCATCATCTCAGAACCACACTGAGAAGAAGCAGTCTTTGAAACCCAGCAGCAAGTTCTCAGAGCATCCAAAAGACACCTCTTTACATGTGCACCACAAAGCATCCCACAAACCGCCTGTCAGCATGTTTACTCAGAAGTAACAGTGAGAAGACGCACAGTACAAAAATCCAGCATGTCTACTCACAAATAAGAAGGACTGAATTACCCAGGTGTAAGCCTGGGCAGCAAGTTCTGAGCATCTAAAATCTACCCCTTTGCTGTTGCTGCTGTCTCCAATGTAGGAACACAAAGGAAGCGGTGTGACTGGAAAATAACAGAGAAAGCAAAGGCAGCCAGTATGATGCTGTGTGCAGGCACATTGTTCTAAAAAGAGGCAAGCATGCAATGATTGGCTATTGAGCGCCTTTCACAATGCCCCGTTTTCACCCATTCCAGTGGATCCTGGTCAGAATTGATTTATGCTCATTTATGGCAGTGAGGCAGAGCATTCCCTCCCAATGTCCTCCTTACTGACTCCTTCCCAAGAGCCCTCAGACTATAGGAAAGTTCTGGGCATATGCACTTGCACAGTACTAAAAAACCCAAAAAAACCCAGACAGAGACTCCAGCCAGACGTATCTGGAATACAAGGAGAAGTAAGCATGGTAACACACACCTTCCTTCTGTAAGTGATTCTTATTGTTGCTGGTCGGGAGGGGTGGTTGAAGGCTGGAGTTAGGTGGGCAGTGCCCTGTGCACCCAAGCATTAGGGCCGCCACTTGTTCTTAGTTTGTAACGTGACATAAACCAAACTATAGGGAACAGTTCATCCACTGTTGTATGTGCAATGCTAGTTAAGTAAAACCAACATAAGCTACCCAGTACATATCTTTGCTGGCTGAAGGGTTGTGGACCAATGAGCTATTGGTGAGATATCAAAGGAGCAAGGGATCTTGCTGGATTTATTTCTGGCTCTGTTGCTAATTCACCTTGCAGTGAAATGGAGAGGTAATTAGGTTTGGTCATGTTTGCTTTGGAAAAAAAAAAATCTGCTGGAAGAGCTATATATTATTAACGCAGAGAATGATTTTGTATTAAGTAATTAATTTATTATATTGTTATAGAACACAGTGAATTGTTCTTACAGCTCAGGAGCCACTTTCCAAGTGGTAAATGCTTAGCATTATTTAAACATTTTTCTTATTTCCATTTCCCTGTTTCTAATTTCTACTTCGGTGGCATCCAGCAGCTAAATGAATCTATCTTTGTGACACTTTTCTCCACCCTGAAATACACTCCCTAAAAAGGTATAATTTTAGTGCAATTGGTTTTCATTTAAATGCCATTTGCTTAGTGATTCCTCATTGTCTTTCTGTAAGAGGAGCTGCTCAGTCAATTACAGAACACGATTATAAGGTGGTGGTGGTTTGAAGAAGCTCTGAAAAGTCATTTGACCTGTCACAACTTAAAGGAAATTTTCCAGCTTGCACTCATCAACTGGCTTCAGCAATCATTGAATCTACATAGAATGACAGAGTTGGAGGGGGCCTTAGGCCATCTAGTCAGCAGTGGCTGGTGGCTCCAATGTCAGTGGGGTGGTGTATCCACTCCGGGTTTCCATCTGAACTTTAAAGGGGAGAAATTCTTTTGGTTCACATTTCAATACAAGCCAACTTAACTTGCACTTTTGAAACTAATATACATACTGGAATGCAGTTATCCTTCAGTTTCTGCACTTCTCTGAATTTTGCAGTCCAGTTGAGTGATCAAAAAATGTGTAGAAAAATGGTATATTAGGGGGAATTGCTTGCAAAAATGTGTATATTAGGATAAATGTGCACGAAAATGCTTCCAAATGTTCGTACTGATGTTTTACCAAATAATTTGCAAATTGATGCCGAAAAACTGCTTCAAAAATTTGAAAGTTGTAGAAAAGAGAGAAATTCATCTGTCCCTTCCACCTTGCCCCCAGAAGATGTTACTTGGTAGGGCATAGGATCCAGGAGCAAGGACCTACCTAAAGATGTAAGAGGATGGGTGGATTCAAATGGAGAGGGATGTTCCCTTCCCTGATATATGCTGCAACCAAGTCATTTACATTGTTTATACAGTCATGCCTTGGATTGAGAGCATAATTCGTTCCGGAAACGTGCTTGTAATCAAAAACACTCTTACATCAAAACGAAATCCCCCCAAAAAAATTTGTACAGAGATTTTTAATTTAAGCCATACTACAGTACTTGTATTGCAAGATGTTGCTTGTATATCAAGTAAAAAATAAATAAATAAATATTTAAAAATTTGCTTGTCTTGCAAAACGCTCTCAAACCAAGTTACTTGCAATCCAAGGTATTACTGTAGTGCAATCCTGTCCATTGCAAGCTCTCAGAACCTGCTGCTCACGCTTACTGCTGAGTAATCTGAGTAATCTAGTAATCTTCTTATTAGTGAGTAGACATGTATAAGCAGGATTTTCGTACTGTGCTGCTTCTCACTGTTACTTCTGAATAGGTATGCAGGGGGATGGTTTGGGGGATGCTTTGTGGTGGACTTGCAAAGAAGTGGAGTTTGGATTCTCTCAGAACTTGAACGGATTGCTATGTAAGAACTGTAGAACACTTTAAGGTTGTTATCCTAGTCTGGCAGGTTTGTAATTGCACAGCTACAAAGTTCCACATTTACAATTTGCAGTGCTTCGTAAAAATAAAAAATGGGGGCATCATATATTTTGCTTTTGGAATATATTAATGTTTAGATTCTATGCTTATTCTAAAAATACTCTTATTCACCCCTTGCTCTTTTGATAATTTTAAAATCTAGCACTGGTGGGTGTATGTGCCAGTGGAAAGCTGTCTGGCAGACCTGGCAGTGTCCCAAGTATTCGCTATTCAGACTTGGACCAGTGGCCAACAGTTGAAAGGACAGGTGATTAGATATGTGAAGGCCTGGAGTGGGGGGGGGAGAGAAACATGGGGGTGGGGAGTACCAGAAGAAAACAGGGGGGGGAAAACATTTTTGTTGTTGTTTTTCTGGGGATTTGGGGGTGGGGTGGAGGGATTGAGCAAAACCAAGAAACTGAGGATAGGGATGCTGAGACCCATGTGGGTGGGGAGACAGAAAAACTGGGGTATCAGAGATGGGGATGCATCCTGTGATTGTGCAGAGAGAGAGAGAGAGAGAGAGAGAGAGAGCTATGGATTAGAGTGTGAAAAAAAGGTAGGGTTAACAGAGAGAGAGTTTAGAGAGACCCATGGTGTTGCAGAGAGAGAAGAGAAATCATGCTATGGGGTGCAGAGAGGGAAAAAAAGCCAGCTAATGGAAGGTTTTTAAAAAAGAAAACATTGTAGCAAAGATGCACTTCTGCAGTTTGCATAGTGATGTGGCTCTCTTTGAATGAATGAAAAGATATAAAAGTGGCCCTGCTGAGTGGTTTGAGTTATGCACCCTTGGCCTGACACCAAGAGTAAAGGGGCAGAGGCAGGCTGAAGCAGTCTGTGTCACTTGGATGCCACAAACAGAGGAGGAGAGGAAATCATTCCCTCCAAGTTGCCTAGCACAACAACTAGGAGGGAGCATTATACCACAACCTTTGTGCATGCTGCACATCTTGTAGAGTTCATGCTTCCCAGTGAGATACGATTTCCAGGCTGGGTGTCTAACTTGGGTCGTCAAGCCTGAAAGCTTATATCCTATGTTCCTGAGACCCACATTTTGCTCCTGATCAAAAGGCTAGTGTCAGTATAGAAATCCCCCTTTGACTTCACTGAGATCAAACCCTAGAATTCCTCTGGCCCCAGAGTTCAGAAAATAAGCCAGGGCACTTTGATCTGGAAGCTCTTTGCACACATTTTCTTGCTTTATCTTGACTATTTGAGAGAGAGAGAGAGAGAGAGAGAGAGAGAAAATAATCTTCCTATCAGCCTTTCCTGCTGGCTGCCACCCACTGCAGCACTGATCTTAGACCCATACATGACTTGTGTAAAGCCACTCAGCTTCTTTCTATCTTTTTACCTCTCATTTCATTTGCATGGAAGATGTTGGTTGGCTGCTGGTGATGTCACCATGCTGGAGAGTCAATAAGCAATTAACGCTATGGATTTTGCAGTAAAAGGAGTTGAACCGTACACTGCTACTTAAGCCGTTTTCTATTACAGTAATTTACTCTTCAGCTCCCTTTCAACAGACAGACCCATTTATCAGGCATTTGATGCTGTTTCTCAATCAGAGCAGAGAGGAATCTTGTGAGACTCGGAAAGAGGGGTACGCTGATGCAAGCTACAATGGCAGATGGCCCCCACAAAAAGAACAACAACCCTGCATTCAGAGCCACAAGAATTCTCAACTAACATATCTATAAGAACATTCCAATACTTGTTGACAAGATTTACAAATTGGGGTGTCCCCCCACAAAAATTTCATGGTGCCTTAATTGCCTGGCCCTAGAAAAGTGATCAGTGCAGCATCTTTGAGCCAACAATCTTTGTGAAGGGAGGAAAAATCCTTCCTTGTTCCATCAGCCCTCAAACAGGTGAGGCTAAGTCCGCAGCCAAGGAAGTTACAGCATGTTGGCTATTTTTTATTATTATTATTATTTTTAGTGGAGGGGGCAGGAAAGTCATCTCACAAATGAATGCTTGGCAGACTGGCACTCATATCTGCTAACTGGGGCTATAAGCCCCTCTTTCGATCAAACTGTGGAGAAAGCCCAAAACTCAGTACACACACGCACACACATCTTTCCCCAAAGGAGGGGGCCAGGGGAGGAGGGATGAGGTCACCAGGGAGTAGCCAGACAAGTCATCAGCCCCAACAAAGGAAGACCTCGGCAGAGATCCACAAACGTCCAGGAAGGGCCATCAAGGACCATCAGCACACAGGGCAGCCTCGAAGAGCTGCAAAGGTTTCCCTACGTCACCTTCTTCCCGGGCAGGAATAAGCCTATCTACACGAAGGGGCAGGCATAAGCCCCCACCTGACCTAGGGGGCGGGGGGAGAGTGGGGAATCCGGGGTAGAAAACCCCTCTCCCGTCCCGGTTCGGGTTGTTGGGAACCACGGGGCCAGATCCGCCTAAGCAACAGCCGCCCAGACACTCCGTTCTCCGCTAGGAAGCGCCGATCGGGAGCTGGGCTGAAACTGACTAGAGTATTGTCTTTGATGTAAGGAGAGTGACCTGAATGTAACCTGCTAGCCACGGAGCCCGCTCATTGGGTAAGACGCGAGTCAACTAAGGTTGTGTTGACTGTAAACGTATTCTTAGAAGACTGGTAGTTCCGATCTAATCATTGTATAAACAAATAAAGAGCCTTATTTGGGCATACAAAGGCTTGTGGTCTTTCCTATTGTACTGCGAGCCGACACGAGCTGTATTGCTCTGCCGGTTAACCCTAGAGTTGCCGAACTCACGCAAAGGATCCGGTTGCTGATCCTTCACATGGTGGCAGGCGACGGGACAATTGGAAACCACATTTGACGGTCGGAACTAACAGGACTTCGGGCAGGCTAGTAGGTTGCTGGGGAGCGCTCAGAGCAAGGAAAATGAATAGTCTGAGCCAAGAGCAGGTGGAGCTAGCGAGCAGCCCAGAAACCCCAACCCAGACCTCCACAATGGAGTGGGTGGTGCGGCCAAAGACGGCAAGGCAGGAAGGGGGGGAAGCCCCCTCACCGTTGTTAGGAGGGCAGGGACCCAAGCAGTGGGGTAGCCCCAACCTTACCAGTAGCGGCCGGAGAAGCGAGATAAGGGACCCAGAGGCGGAAGAAGACCTCGGCAGAAGGGTTACTGACGGAGCCATGGGGGGAGGAGGGTTGGATGCCCTCTTTCCCCAACTCAATTGGCAACAAGCCAAGGAGTTGATGCAGCATCAACAAGAGATGCTACAGATGCAGCTGGAGTTAGCCAGGCTGACCAGGGGCACCGGACAAGGGGGAACCCCTGCATCCCAGGGTGGGGGCACCACAACCCCCAAATGGGACAGGAAGCAATTCCCCACCTACCAGTCGGGACAGGATGTACTGATCTTTTTCACCCTGTTCGAGGCTGCCTGCGTAGAGCAGAAGGTGCCGGACAACTTAAGGATGTCTGCCCTGAGGACTCAAGTCAGCGGGGAACTGGCTGATCTTCTGGGTATCCACACCCAAACCGCTCCCTTGGACTATGGAGCGTTCAAAGAAGCGGTGAGAGAGAGGTTTGCCCTCACCGCTGAGCATTGTCGCCGTAAATTTCGTTACGGGCGGCCTACCCCAGGGGACACGTATGCCTCCTGGATGGCGCACCTGGGGCAGGTGTGGGACGCATGGATCGGGGCCACCGGGAGGACCTCCTTGGCGGAGGTGCGGGAGCTCCTGATCCAGGAACAATTCTGTGCCACTATCCCTGAGGACCTAGCTACGGCGGTGAGGGATCGGGACCCCCCAAACTGTAGGGAAATGGGCAAGTTGGCCGACCAAATGGGACTGTATCGGCAGCCCAAAGGACCCAAGGGGGGTAACCTCAGTCATGGCGGGACCAAGGGAAGTGTGGAGAAGGGCAACCCCAAACCTCGGGAGGGAGCCCTAGGCAAGCCCAAAGACAACCCCGGCACCAGTGGATGTTTCTATTGTAAAGAAGCGGGGCACCTCAAGAGGAGCTGCCCCAAACTGATCGCAAAGAACCGCCACGCCAAGACATCGCCGGGCAAGGTGGGGAGGATGCTTGCTCCTGAGTCCCGCGAACCGGAGGAGCACGAGGAGGATCAACAGTCCAGCTCGTCCTTCGAGGGAGACGGTGAAGATGCGGCGCGGTCCCTGAGGAGCGGAGGACAGCATTCGCTGGGGGCCATCTCGCAAGCATCATTGATGCGCATTGCCTCACCGGAGCAGCTGCGGTGGAGCCAAGACCAATTCTGTGAGTCCATCTCTGTAAACAATGTTTCCCAGGTGGGGTATAGGGACACTGGGGCGGACATCACTGCTTTACCTCGAAGTAAGGTAAAGAAGAGACAGTTGCTAAAGGGGCGCACCTGTGCCATAAAGCCCTATAACTCTCCCAACATAGCCGTTCCCCTCGCCCGGGTCTGGGTCAAGTACAGGGGGTGGGAAGGGGAGATGGACGTTATAGTGCATGGCCAACAAGAATGGGGAATCATCATTGGGAACGACGTTGCGTTCCGGGCTGCCCAGGTCAAGGTGGGAGTGGTGACCCGGCGTCGGGCCAAACAAGCCCCTGACCCGCAGCCTCCCAGGTCCCCGGGCCCGCCTCCCGGTCGCGGTAAAGCGACCCCGGCAGCGGCAGCCAGCCGTCCCCCGCCGCTCCCCACAGTTGTGGGGAGGGAAGAAGACCCCGGGGGGTTCGCGCCAATGGCCCGTGATTTTGGGACTCAGAAGGCGTTTCAAGAAGAGCAGCAGAGCGACCCATCCCTCCAGGGATGTCGGGATCGGGCCAGTCAAGGGCCCGGGGTAGGGGACCAGTCAGAACGCTTTTTGTGGGAGGCAGGAGCCCTCTACAGAGAATTCTGCCCAAGGACGGGACCGGGTCCCCAACCAAAGAAAAGACAATTAGTTGTGCCTGCGAGGTACCGCCAGGCTGTACTACAACTGGCCCACGATGTGGCGTGGGGAGGGCACTTGGGACAGAAACGGACCCTGGTTAGGGTGACAGAGGGGTTTTACTGGCCCATGGTGGCAAATGAGGTGCAAGAATATTGCCGGTCCTGCGATGTCTGCCAGCGGGTGGGGCATAACCGGGACCATCCTAAAGCCCCCCTGCAACCCCTACCCATTGTGGGCATCCCCTTTGAAAGAATAGGGATGGATATCGTGGGACCCTTGAATCCCCCCACCAAGACGGGGAAGAAGTTCATATTGACTGTGGTTGACTTTGCCACCCGTTATGCAGAGGCTTTTGCTTTAGCCTCCATTTCCGCCACCAGCCTGGCTAAGACTCTCCTCTCTCTTTTCGCCCGCCTAGGAATGCCCCACACGGTGGTTTCGGACTGCGGCACGGGCTTCGTGTCCAAACTGTTTAAAAAAATGTGGGAACTGGGGGGGGTGGAGCACCTGACTTCGGTGCCATACCACCACGAGACCAATGGGTTGGTGGAGCGTTTCAACCAGACTCTTGAAAAGATGATCAGGGCATATGCGGCGAAGCACCCTGGGACTTGGGATCAAGCCCTCCCCTACTTGTTGTTTGCCTACCGGGACTCCCCCCAAGAAAGCCTGGGATTCTCCCCCAACGAACTGATGTTTGGGAGGGAGCTCCGGGGACCTTTGGCTCTGTTGCGGGCGGAATGGGAGGGGGTCGCCGCAAAAGCCTCCGTGCCTGTGCATACGTTCATGCAACACCTCCAGACTGTCCTTCGAGAGGTGAGGGAGACGGCACAGCAGCATCTCGAAACAGCCCAGCAGCGGCAGAGCGCGTGGTACAACCGGACGGCTGTACCACGGACTTTCGAAGTGGGGGACCAGGTGTTGGTACTGCGCCCCCAAAAGACGGACAAACTGTGCTTGAAGTGGGAGGGCCCAGGGACCGTCATTGGAAGGTCGGGGGAGGTGAACTACCAAGTGGCTTTCCCGGGGCAGCCGGGGAGGCAGAAGGTTTTCCATGTAAATATGCTGAAACTGTATGTAGAACGCGGAACGAAGGTGGGGGGAGTACAAGAGTGTGTGGAGCCGGGAGACCCTGATGGGGGGTTGTTGGCCGAGTGGGGGGAAGGGGGAGGAATGGAGGAGATCAAACTGTCCCCCTCCCTGTCCGAACAGCAGCGGCAGCAGATCACCCAGGTCTTGGAGGAATTTCAGCCCATGTTCTCAGACCGACCGGGATGCACCACACTCACACAACACACCATTGACACAGGGGATAGCCCCCCCATACAATCCCTACCCTACCGGGCGGTGGGGCCCCATGCCCAAGTCGTGGCCGAGGAGGTCCAAGCCATGCTGGACTTGGGAGTCATTGTGCCCAGCTCGAGCCCCTGGTCCTCCCCGATCGTGTTAGTAGCCAAAAAGGATGGGGGTGTCCGGTTCTGCGTAGACTACCGGAAAATAAACAAGGTGACCGTCCCGGACCCCTACCCCATTCCCAACATGGATGTGCTGCTGGAGAGGCTTGGGGGGGCCAAGTACATCACCACCCTGGATCTGACAAAGGGGTATTGGCAGGTTCCGCTCGATTCGGATGCTGCCTTGAAGTCTGCTTTTGTGACCCACCTGGGGTTGTTCCAATTCACCACCCTCCCGTTTGGGGTCCGCAATGGTCCGGCTACCTTCCAGAGGTTGGTAAACGGAATGCTAAATGGGCTGGGGGAGTTCGCCTGCGCGTATCTGGACGACATCACCATTTTCAGTTCCACCTGGGAGCAGCATTTGCAACATGTCCGCCAGGTGTTTCAAAGGATTCAGGGTGCTGGGTTGACGGTAAAGGCAAAGAAATGCCAGGTTGGGAGGGGGGAGGTGGAGTATCTGGGACACAAGGTAGGGGGAGGTAGTGTCAAGCCCCTAGAAGCCAAAATAGAATCAGTGCGCACCTGGCCCCAACCCCAGACGAAAAAGCAGGTCCAAGCTTTTTTAGGGCTGGCTGGCTATTATCGTAAATTCGTGCCCCATTTTAGCCAGCTAGCCGCCCCCCTGACTGACTTGTGCAAGAAGCGGCAACCCGTTAAGGTCCAATGGTCAGCCGCTTGCCAGGCAGCGTTTGAGGGACTGAAAGCCTGCCTGATGGCAGCCCCTGTGCTGCAAGCCCCAGACTTTGAAGCCCCTTTTGTTCTGCAGACGGATGCCTCGGAAGCGGGGATGGGAGCCGTCTTGCTGCAGGAACGACCAGAACAGGGGCTGTGCCTGGTTGCCTTTTTAAGTAAAAAACTTCTGCCTCGGGAGCGGAACTTGGCCACTGTCGAGAAAGAGTGCCTAGCAATAGTGTGGGCAGTGACCAAGCTTCGCCCCTATCTGTGGGGCCGCCGGTTCCGACTGCAGACCGACCATTCCCCCTTGTGCTGGCTGGATAGGGTGAAGGGGTCCAACCAGAAGCTCTTGCGGTGGAGTTTAGCCCTGCAAGATTTTGATTTTTCAGTAGAACACATCAAGGGTAAGGACAACATCGTGGCAGATGGGTTGTCCCGGGCTTTCTCAGTAGGAGACAGTTAGATAGGGATTGGGGTGGTGGACCCCAATGCCATCTTTCCCCAAATGGGAGGGTGTGGAGAAAGCCCAAAACTCAGTACACACACGCACACACATCTTTCCCCAAAGGAGGGGGCCAGGGGAGGAGGGATGAGGTCACCAGGGAGTAGCCAGACAAGTCATCAGCCCCAACAAAGGAAGACCTCGGCAGAGATCCACAAACGTCCAGGAAGGGCCATCAAGGACCATCAGCACACAGGGCAGCCTCGAAGAGCTGCAAAGGTTTCCCTACGTCACCTTCTTCCCGGGCAGGAATAAGCCTATCTACACGAAGGGGCAGGCATAAGCCCCCACCTGACCTAGGGGGCGGGGGGAGAGTGGGGAATCCGGGGTAGAAAACCCCTCTCCCGTCCCGGTTCGGGTTGTTGGGAACCACGGGGCCAGATCTGCCTAAGCAACAGCCGCCCAGACACTCCGTTCTCCGCTAGGAAGCGCCGATCGGGAGCTGGGCTGAAACTGACTAGAGTATTGTCTTTGATGTAAGGAGAGTGACCTGAATGTAACCTGCTAGCCACGGAGCCCGCTCATTGGGTAAGACGCGAGTCAACTAAGGTTGTGTTGACTGTAAACGTATTCTTAGAAGACTGGTAGTTCCGATCTAATCATTGTATAAACAAATAAAGAGCCTTATTTGGGCATACAAAGGCTTGTGGTCTTTCCTATTGTACTGCGAGCCGACACGAGCTCTATTGCTCTGCCGGTTAACCCTAGAGTTGCCGAACTCACGCAAAGGATCCGGTTGCTGATCCTTCACACAAACATTGGCTGCCGTGCCAGACACGGAATAGAGAGAAGCATCTACTCCAGCTTGCTTCCCAGTCCAGGATCTTGTAGCACTGATTTATTATTGCGTTGATTTATCATTCAGGCTGAACATGAATGCCTACATCATAGAGTGGCTGCTTCTTTGTGCTGTCCTTGAAGCACACACAAAACTGCCTGCCAAGATGAGCCTCAGCTATGGAAACCTGGGCTACAGTCACCGATATATCAGCTTTTAAAAATACCTCTCTGTATTACCCTGTTCCCTCCAGTGTCCCTCCCAACTGGCTCAAGATGCACCACAGTAGAGTGGTGCATCCCATTCCTTAGGATTGTGTCTCCTGAAAGAGGATACAGACGGTATTATGGAATTGGCAAGTTTATACAAGTAAGCATGTACAAATGTGCCCTCTCAAACCTTCACATGCATAATTTACAGCGTGGCAGTAATTGCAGTTATGCTTGCATCTAAGCCTGCACACCTGATACACTGCATGTATGCATTTTTAATTCCCTGTGATCTCAAGTGTGCACTCATTTGCACAGGCATTGATACGCAGCAACACAAATGCACTGATTAGCACATCGGTACCCCATACATAGATACGGCAAGGATAGGCACCCATCCTTTTCACTGTGTTCTCCCAACTCCTTCCCCTCCTCCTACATTCTCCACCAATAAATTCCTTCTTCACGCAGCCAATCAGAGTGCTAGGCAACAGATGATATTTTGGGATGAAGGCTCAGATCTACCTAAGCAGCCTCTCAGGGCTCTGTCTGTGTAGAGAATTCAACAACTCACTGGAATGCCAAGCTGAGATAATAATAAAAAAATTAAAAACCCTGCACAATCTTCTTTTACTTGTGCTAAGCATGTTACATTAGAATTGTTCTGAATTAATACCCAAATACTGGTGGATGGATCAGAGAGGAGTGATTTATTTTCAGATTTGAGCCTGTTGATTTCATTGGGATAAATAAAATGATATTTTGTTGTTATTGTTTCGCTATGTTTTGGTGTGTGTGTGTGCGCGTGTGTGTGCGCGCGCTTAGCTGAACCTCAAAAGTGCTTTGCAGATTCTGTTTCTTTTCATACTGTTCCTGACAGTGCTAAGCAGCCCTACCACATAGATTTGCACAAATTGGCTTTCCACTTTCTTGAGATGAGGGACAAGCTGTATGACAAGCGGAGGACAGATCCCAAAGTCCTGACTATGCCCTTCTGCCTTAACATGAAGCCTGTCACCATCAGCATCTTCCTCATCCCATAAGGGACACCCAAGTTGAAATCAGCTCTGTGCTCCTTGCAGCTACCTGGAGAAAAGGCATTATGCAATGATTGTGTCTTTTCTTAATGGATTATCTGCGGTGAGAGAAGGAGATGGAAGGAGTGGTAGAAAACAGGAGAGGGATACTAACTGGATCCCCTGTAAAATTCCATGAATGAGGCAGGGTGATGGCACCATAAACAGTGGTTTTGCATCACATCTGCTAGTCCCTCAGGAATTGCTGCAGTCACAGCAGCACCATTTGAGGTTTCAGAATAGTAAGAGAGGCAAAGACATGGGGGAGGGAAGGCTCCACAGTGTGGTTTAATAGCCTGTTCTTGGATTAGAAACCCCCTTCCCCAATAATTTAAAGAGCATTTACTTTTTTATATATACCTCATAATAACCGTGTGTGTGTGTGTGTGTGTGTGTGTGTGTGTGTGCACGTGCGCTCCTAAAGAATAATCACATGTGGTCTGAAATATAAGTGGTGGGAGGAAACTGCCCCTCTGTGGATTGCATTTGTCAGATATGCTGAATCCCACTGAATCAGCAAACTTGACACTCATAAAAAAAACCTCTTATTTTGAAGCAGCATCCTGAGTAACTACCTAGATTCCAATTTTAAAGCTTCCCTATGCAAGGAGATTCTCATCTTCTGTGGTTCAGTTCCAGCCCTGCTGCTTTAATTAAGCTGGGATATGTCAACAGTGCTGTCCTAAGACATTTTGCCTGAGGCAGAGCCTACTAAGGCCAACACTTTAAAAAGTTTTGGTGTGCCATCCGGACACCAATATTTTGCTTCATCTATCCCCTCTCCACCTTATGGTGCCGCTTGAAGCAGGTAGCGTCAACCTGTTGCATGGCAGGGGATGGCCGGCCCTGTTTGTCAAGTACCCACTAATAACCAGGTAACAAAGAAGATTCCAGATGGATAGAGTAGTGGGTCATGTCTCTCTTTATGGATTCATACATGCCTCTGAAGCATGTCTAAAAGCTGCTTCTTACAATTGCCACTTAGGGTGCATTCCTATGCATGGTTAGACAGAAAAAAAGTCCTACAACTCCCAGCAATCCCCAGCCAGCATAGATAGATAACTCAGGATTCCATGGTGCTGCCTGTACTGTGAGAATGTTTGGATAGCATCTGGGTGTGCATTCCATTGAAAGCAATGTGCAGATATGCGGTGTCTCCATTCAGAAGTACATGAATGCACATGTGATTTAGGCCTGTCATTCTAGGCTGCTTCCTTGCATGGATCTTTTTTAGTTAGATCAGACAATGACACTGTGTGTGTGTGTGTGTGTGTGTGCGTGTGCGCACGCGCGCATGCATGCATGCATGCAGTGTCTGCATGGAAATGGAGAGGAAAAAGAAGAAAAAATGTCATACTTTTTGCCTTTCCCCACATTTTGTTGTTTGTGGGTGGCATATAATAAAATTAAAATAGCAGCAGCAATTTTTCCTGTGTCTGTGCTTATTTTCTTCTAGTTCTGTTTTGGGATGTCTTCCTAACGTTTATCTTAAAGTTCTTTATTGACAAGTGCTGCAAGAGGAAGACTTAAAAGTTTCAGACGTTCACTAGGAGGAGAAAAATACAAAAATCCTCTTGTAGGTGTAGACAATCCTGTGAGCTCCAGAGTGCCATGTGGGATAGGTTGCTAAATTTGCTATCTCCTCTTTGATGCTCACATAATGTGGCTGCTGACTATGTGTAGGGGAAGTAGATTGAAGGAATAATTGGCACTGTAACTGTGACACATTGGCCAGAGGAGAATTAATTGTTGGAGCACATTCAGCAGCTAATGTCACTCCTATTATCTATTGAAAAGAGAGAGAGGGAGAAGTATGCATGAGTATGTGCGCGCACACACACACACACGTGCTTGGCTGTGCTGTGTGACATGCCATATTTACAATATTTACAAATTAGAATGGCTTCTCTGATGTTCCCCGGTGCATCCACGTATGCATAAGCAGCGAGTGGCTGGATCTAGGCAGCTGTCCAGGGGTCCGCTGGAGACAAGGTTCAAAATGGCACTCCAGATGTGCTCCCCTATATTAAAATGCTGCTACCACACCACCACCTCATAGCCAGCTGGGACAACTAACCTCATGCTTCCTTCACTGGAGGAAGCAAGGCTGGAAAAAGAAAGGACATAGGTGAATGGGGGAGTTTCCTTTTTCCCCTTACTGATGCTGCCATTAGTTCTTGACCAGCTTAGAAACACCCTTTCAAAGAAAAGTTGGGTGTCTCTGGCAGTGGCGTAGCGTGGGTTGTCAGCACCCGGGGCAAGGCAAGTAATTTGCGCCCCCTAACCCGTGGATTTTAGCACTCGAGTCTCTTCCACTAGATTAGTTAAAGAAACCCTTACCCCCTAAGCACATGTATTGTTTGTTATGAAAATACTGATGTAATTAAAGTAAAATGCATCTAAATACAAGTTTATTTTCAAACACTTTATTGAGTGCGAACATGCATTACACATTCTCCACATTTTCAACCATCGCTGAGCCGGCTACGGAGGGGACGCTCTTCTGCGTGTCAAGAGGCGAGAGCAGCCCCAGTGCTGTCCCTCCAGCCCAGTGTCTTGCTCTCAAGAGGATCCCCGGGAAGCTCCCAAGCTACGGGGGGGAGGGGGAGGCACGGCCTCCCCCTCCGGCTGGGGGTAAAGCCGAGAAGGTGTAAAAGCCCACCTCCCCCGCTGGACACTGACAGCCCGCCCCTCCCGGCCAAAAGTTTGGGATCTCGCTAGCAGGATAAGAGCCTGTTGCAGTGGGGCGGGGGCAGGCAGCTTCCCCCTTCGGGCGGCTGCCTCCCCTCCTCCGCTCCCATCTTGATGACCACCCCACTGGCCGGAAGATATTCTCCGCCTGGCGGGGGTCCATGCTCCAGGGGAGATGGATGCCGGAGCGGGGGGGGGGCGTTCTTTACCTCCAGGGCGCTTTGGCCGACTCACGGGGCGGGGGGGGCAACACAAGCCCCTCCACAGCCCCCCGCCCCCTCCGTCCGTTCGGCGCTTGGGATCGCGGACGGCTCCTCCGGGCCCCTTCCCGGGCGCAAAGGGCAGCCTGGGGAACGGCGACCCTCACCCAGCTTCTGGACGGCGGCGGCGAGGAACCTCTGCCCAGAGGATCTGGCGGCTTCCCGCAGGGGTCTGGGGATGCCGGCTGGCCGGCCGGCCGGGCCAAGGGGAGGGCGACGCGGGCGGCTCGCTCGGAGCTTGCCGGCATCGCGGGCGGCTCGCAGCCCCAGGCGCGCGAGCCTTCCCCGGGCGGCGGCGGCGGCTCCTCCCTTCTCTCCTCCCCTCCCAGCAAAGCCCCTGACTGAGGGCGCGGGGTCCCCCTGCGGCCCCAGCAGCGGCAGCCGCGCTCGCGGGTCGGGAGCTTCCGACGCGCCGCGGCTGACACGTGTCCTCCCGTGAGCCCTCCCTGCTCACCTGGCCCGCGAGCGCGCCCCCCCAGATGTTGCGCCCGGTGCGGCCGGCCCCCCCTGCACCCCCCACGCTACGCCTCTGGTCTCTGGACACACTGAAGTCTACATTCATTCATTCAGATCGTTATTGTATGTTAACAGTGAAGTGATGAAGACACCATGCTGCCAGTCTTTAAGGCTGAACAGTATTGTGGAGTCTTTTTGTTTTGTTTTTTCTTTTGGATTTGTAAGCTGCATTCTTAACAGACTGACTTCAGAGTTTATATAATCAATGGCATGTACTGTAAGCTGGTCTGTTGGTATGTAATGTATGCTGGGCTGCTTGGCTTGTAAACTACTGTGTTGGATTGTTGGGTGCTGTTTTTTTCCTGTTATTGATGTGTTTTTAACTGTTTTTAATGTATTTGATTTATTGTTGTTTTAACCACTTTTTCTCTAGCCTTTTCTTTCTTTCTTTCTTTCTTTCTTTTTCTTTCTTTTTTGCTTCTTATATTGTTAGCTGCCTTGAGCTCCCAATTTCCTGGTAAAAATTAGAGCCAGTGTGGCGTAGTGGTGAGAGCGTTGGACTGGGACTCAGGAGATCCGGGTTCTAGTCCCCGCTCGGCCGTGAAACTCACTGGGTGACTTTGGGCCAGTCACTGACTCTCAGCCTAACCTACCTCACAGGGTTGCTGTGAGGATAAAATGGAGAGGAGGAGGAGGAGGATTATGTAAGCCACCTTGGGTTCCTTGCAGGAAAAAAGGCGGGGTATAAATATAATAAATAAATAAATAAATAGGTGGAGTACAAATCAAATCAAATTGTATCAGTCAATCAATGAATAAATCTCAGTGGGTCTGCTTTGTAGGGCAGCCGTTACGCCAGCAATTTACCAGCGTATCATGGTAGCAATCCTCTGCATTTTCTTTTGTGTTTCAGCTCCAGCCCCAATGCTTAGATGAAGCTGAGACACATTTGAATTGAGAGCCAAATCTGAAGTTGCCACCAGTAACTCCATTCTATGTGAGAATGTTTGGATGGCCTCTTGAGTGTGCATTCTGTTGAAAGCATTGCAGTGCAAATAGATGGCATCCACACCCTAGTGGACTGTTGCCTAGCTCATTGTGAAGTACCCATAGGCGTGCTCATGGTTCTCTAGACATTGGGGCAGAGTGAAATAGCCCCATCCTGTGCATCTTGATAAATACATGGTTTTTAATTGCTGGGTCTTATATACTCCTGCTGCTGCACCATGATTTATTTCTGGGTTAGTCAGAATCTTCTCCTCTGATATGACTGGGGTGGGGGAGATGGGCAAAGTGGGAAGGAGTTGGAGGCAGTTGTCTGAGGCCTTCCATTTACTCCAGTGGGAGTGTTTTTACTTATACCACCTCTTTTGTTGCATAACATGCTGCGGGGCGGGAAGACATAGGTTTCTGACTCAACTCTCTTCCTCCCCTGCCATGTTACTAACCAAGTCCATTTTTATCCCTTGAACTGGTGGTGTCAGGGCTGGCCCTACCATTAGGCAAAGTGAGGTGGCTGCCTCAGGCAACAGATGCTGGGTGGGTGGGGGCATCAAAGAAGAGCCATGAGGCCTGCCCTGTGCCCCCTAACGTAGCCTGTGGCCTTTAGATGTAGTGGAAGATGCTGTGTCCCATCATCTGTGCTGAAGAAAGTTTTAACTGCCAGTCCGGTTGGGTTTTGTACATGGAATGGGAACGGAGCACGATCTTAATCTTTGCCTCTGGCAGCAAAATGTCTTGGGTCGGCTCTGGGTGTATCCCACCAAGGTAGGGGTTATGACCCGCCAGCGCTATCACCATGCCAGGACAATGTTTTATTCCACCAGCCCAAGGGGCTTTAGTTGTGATCCTATCCTCATCCAGCTGTTGTAACCCAAGGATCGATCAATTGCACTGCTAATTAACTTGCGAAGGAGTCAAACTCTTGCATTGAACTGCACCTTGATCTAGCAGCTCTGCTCTTGTCAACAGTATTGTTTAGGAGACCTGAATTAAGACACAAATAGTATCTTATCCTCAAAAACCTAGGGGTCCCTAGCAATTGGGACTCTCTGGAGCAGTGTTCTCCAACCTTGGGTCCCCAGATGTTTTTGGCCTACAACTCCCAGCATTGGGGCATGCTGGGAGTTGTAGGCCAAAAACATCTGGGGACCCAAGGTTGGAGAACACTGCTCTGGAGTGATCCCGACAAATTGGATGGTACTTCAAGCTTCTCAGAAGCATACTGGCTCAAGAGGTGAAGGTGAACCCTTGGCAGATTTAGAGCTTTGGAATAACAACCCTGGAAGGTTGTTGTGGCCATGGTGTATCTGACTGGCTGTTTTGGCTCCATCCCTTGATTGCCTAAGACTCTCTGTGTGGGCACTCATTTTATCTTGGACCCTTGTGTCGTGCTCTGCTCCATCTTCTCCAGCCTTTCATGACCTGCTCTAGAGTTTTCCCTGCGCATTTCTTTTCTCCCCATCCCAATATTGTGCCCCTGCCCATGTTTCATCTCTTTCTCTCTAATTTCAAAAAAACCTTGTGGTGTTTCCAGCTTGTTTTCCATACTTAGCACCATGTAATCGAGATTCCTAATTTTCATCAATTCTGCAAGAAAACATGTGAATGCTTACAGTAGTGTGGCTGCATGAGAGTACTCCCTTGAAACCTGGCAGAACCTTTGCCGTGCCTGCTTGGATCGTTGCACTACATGTCCATTCAGATGGACATCCCTCTTCAGAAAGTACGCCCACCCATTCAACCAATGTGTGAGTGGGGAGCAGGGCTGCACTGACTGGCCTTGCCCCCTGGCCAGTGGTGCAGTTAGGTAATTTTAGACTCTGGACTTAATGGCCTTACCAGTGGGAGGCTCTTTATATGGCAATGTGTGATTTAAAAATATAATAAATAAATAAATAGATAAATAAATGTACAGTACTTGAAAATATGGTAAGCCAGCCCTCCTGCTCATTCTGCTGAGTGGGACTCTGGTCTTCTGCCCCAAAGTCCTGCTCTGACAGCACCACTGCCCCTGGCATCTGCATGTACAGCACAAATGTCTGTAGCAGGAAAGCCTTTATGTGTACAGCTGCATGAGGGAAGGCTTCCAGACAATCAAGAACCCTGATCATGCAAGGTACCCAACAATAGCAGTCTTCACACGTGCAGTTGAATGGACAAAGGCTTCTCTGCTATGGGCTTCTGAACTGCACATGTAGACACCGGGGGGGGGGGGAGCTGGCTGGCTGATTGAACGCTTTGACAGAAAACATGGGCGTCGTTTTGGAAGAGGATTTAACTTTCTTTCTTCTAGTTGCAAGAAGGATCCTGAAAAGGAAGGTGAAAACTGCCCTCGTGCAAATTCTTTCCTTGCCCATTTAGGTAATCGGTTTTGCCTGGAAATATAGTACATAGTAGCCATGTAGTAGCTTATTCCCTAATGTCAACAAAGAGAATTAATTACAAAACCAAGTCTACAATCCCATTTAATCCCGTCTGAGATCCATAGTTAGCTGCAACAACATTTTGATTTCACACTGAAAATCAAGTGGCACAGATACCAGTTGCATTACTCATCAACACCTTGATGTACAAAGGTCAGCTGAACTGGCCATTGGTATTCGATGGGTAGTAGTCAGTCAGGGCAATGATCAGACCAGTCAGTGGATCTGGTTTTGCTTTGTGCATGTATATTGACCTCTTTCCTGCGATGCTTAGCAATCTGCCTAGAAACAGGCCTGCATGTGTAAAAAAATAGGTCATGGCTCTTTAAGGATTAAGAAGGGTTCTGGCAAGCCATTGTCTTTTGAGCTGCAAGGAGATATTCCCATTAGCTTTGATAGCTGCTGTGGCCAGGCAGAGAAAGCCTGTGTTAGAGCCATAGTAATAGGCTAAGAACGGCCAGCCATCTACACAATAGAATGAATTTGTATTTAGTTACCTATTGTTCTGTGGGGGAGCTCTGGTTGTTACCTAGCATTGTGCAGTTGACTGGTTAAAGAACAGGAAGCAGAGAATAGGAATAGATGAGAGTTCTCTCACAAGGGAGGGAGGAAACAGTCAGTGGGGTCCCCCAAGGATCTGGACTGGGACCAGTGCTTTTTAACTTGTTCATAAATGATCTGGAGTAAGGGGCAAGCAGTGAGGTGGCCAAGTTTGCTGATGGACACCAAATTATTTCAAACAAAAAGGGATTACGATTGAAATGGCAAATGCGATTCAATGTGAGCAAGTGTAAAGTGAAGCACATGAATGCAAAAATCCCAACTTTACATATGCTCTGATGGTGTCTAAGCTGGTGGTGAATGACCAGGAACAGGATCTTGGGGTTGTGGTGGATAGCTTGATGAAAAACGTCAACCCACTCTGTGGCTGCTGTTAAAAAGGCAAACTCCATGTTGGGAATCATTAGGAAAGGAGTCGAAAATAAAATTGCCGATATCATAATGCCTTTAAACAAATCCAAACTTGGAATACTGTGTACTGTTTAAAAAGGGATTAGACAAATTCAGGGAGGATAAGGCGATAAGTGGCTACTGGTCATGATGGTCATATATTGCTTCCAGTATCAGAGGCAATATGCTGGACAGGAAGGTGCTGTTTTGCTCATGTCCTGCTTTGTGGGCTTCCCACGGGCATCTGGTTGGCCACTGTGTGAACAGAATGCTGGACTAGATAGGCCAGGGGTCGGCAACCCGCGGCTCCGGAGCCGCATGCGGCTCTTTCAAGCCTTTGCTGCGGCTCCGCTCCGGCAGCAGGGACACGAGCGTGAGAGAAGATGGCGGCCCGCGGCGCCTCTGCGAAGCGTGGAGCCGGGTCCGGGGGCTCTCGGGGGTCCGAGCCCCAAGAGGAGCCGCCTCCACCGCTCCAGGCCGTGCTGGTCGCCGACAGCTTCAACCGCCGCTTCTTCCCCATTTCCAGGGACCGGCCCCGGGTGAGTGACGGGCAGGCGGCGGAGGGGGATGCGGGCAGCTGCCGCCGAAGGCCTCGGCCTCCTCCCTTCGTTCTCCGCCGGGGAGGCGCTTTCGGTCTTCGGCGAGCTGTAGCGCTTCTGCAGAAAGCGCCTCCCCGGCGGAGAACGAAGGGAGGAGGCCGAGGCCGAGGCCTTCGGCGGCAGCTGCCCGCATCCCCCTCCGCCACAAATCCCTTTTGCTCATATATAAAGCAGGGGCCAGTTCTGGGCAGCATTTGAATTGAAATCCACTCCTTCCTTGCCAGCCACCTCTTCGTGCCTTGCCTCCAGTTAGGCTTGCCAGGATATTCTCCATGTTTAGACATGAAAAAAATCCTACAACTCCCAGCATGATAGCTGGGGCATCCCGGGAGATGTAGGACTTTTCCCCTGTCTTAACATGCATTGCACCCTAACATGCATTGCACTTTACTTCTTGCAAGGAACCCAAGGCAACTTACATAGTCCTCCTCCTCCTCCTCCTCCATCTCCATTTTATCCTCACAACAACCCTGTGAGGTAGGTTATGCTGAGAGTCAGGGACTCTTATAATGTTCCCCCTCCCATTTTATAATGTTCCCCCTCCCATCCCCGCAGTGATATTGTAATTTGTGTTTTATTCTTCTTTATAACCTGTTTTGGATTGTTTTTAAGAAATGCAGGGTTAAAAAAGCAGTTAATAAATAAATAAATTTATGGAGATATAATTTTGTTCTATTGCTATTAGTTTTCCAATAATTTGTACATGAATACATGATCCTGTATATATAGCATTAAGGTAAGAAACAATATATGCAGTGTTATATTTGTTTTAAATGTCACAATGGTTTTGCGGCTCCCAGGTTTTTTTTTTCTTCGGAAACGGGTCCAAGTGGCTCTTTTTGTCTTAAAGGTTGCAGACCCATGTAGGCCTTTGGTCTGATCCAGCAGGGCTCTTCTTATCTTATGTATTTATGTTACTCTTAACAAAAGTTTCAATCCACACAAAAGCAAATATCTTTTCTCCTGGGTGATCATTTTATGAGCGCATCAGCTGTTTTTCACCTGAGATACACCAGAACATACTTTGAATAGATCCTAAAGGCCACAGCTCATCCCAAGTCTTGTTACCACTGATTGGAGCTCTACTTCAGCCTGGATTTCTGTGTGTAAAGTTAGTTTGTTGTTAACCTTTCTGAATTATCCATCATATTAGCCTGAACAAGCGTTGCTGCATGTCTTTCTTTCACCTTTGCATAGTGTCATTGCTTCTCCTTCACTATTTCTTCTTTTAATGCTGATCTTTGCCTAACTATCTATGCTGCCATCCTCACTAAGGGAACAATCCTATGACTCCTAGACAGTGTCTGAGGGGCCATAGGATACGTAGTTCAGATTCCCAGTCCAAAATCGTAGATAGCACTCATCTTCGGAGCTGGGAATCGGAATTCTGACCCCCTTTCCCCTCAGAGCCGGTGCAGGAAGAACCACTCTGGCTGCTTCTCTGAAGTCGGGAATGTGACCTCGGAGGGGGTGGAGGGGACATTTTGATGGGCGAGGAGGGGAAGAGACTGGAGATACCAGGATATGAGCTATCCTAAAGCCTCTCCAGCCTCCTCCTCCCCCCCTTCGAAATGCTTTCACTAGGCAGGCAAAAAAGCCCGTCTAGCAAAAATGCAGGGCAGAAAGATGGGGAGGTGAAGATTGTCTCCGCCGCTCCTCCTGCCCTGCATAGGATGCTCGTAAGCCTCCACTGCACCAGCCGACATGATCAGGTCTGTAGCTTGGAAGTGCTTCTTGATCCTACGCTGTTCCTATGTCTTCAGGCGGCAGCAATGCCAAAGAGTGCATTTGCACAACTACACTTGGTGTGCTAGCTGCAACCCTTCCTGAGTCAGTCTGATTTGGCAGCAGTTAACTATGCCTTGGTTACATCATGTTTGGACTATGACAATATGTTCTATATGGGGCTATCCCTGAAGAGTGTCTAGAAGCTTCAGTTGGTGCAAAATGTGGCAGCTAGGCTGCTAACTGATGCACGGTATCGGGATCATATTACACCTGTCCTGAAAGACCTGCACTGCACTGGTTGCCAGTTGCTTTCCAGGTACAATTCAAGGTGTTGGTTTTAACCTTTAAAGCCCTGAATGGCCTGGCTATCTAAGGAACCACCTGCCTTGCTATGAACCTGCCTGGCTTTAAGATCTGTAGGAGACACATCTTTTGAGTGTGCCATTATCCACAAAGGCCCATTTGTCAGGCATTCTCCTGTGTTGCCCTCAAACTCAAGATCCACGATTGGCCCTCACTCTCTTGGCCTTTAGAAAGGATGTAAAGACACATCTTTTCAATTTAGCCTTTTAAAAGGTGTAGTTCTATCATTTTAATGCTTTTATTATTTTAAGGTTTTATTGTTTGAGATTGTTGTACACTGCTTTGATGGCTTTTTTTGCAGATAAAGTGGTATATAAATGTTAATAATAAATAATAAGTAAAATAAACATTTAAAATGTTTCATATTGCTAACCTTTAAGGGTGGACAACCGAGTGCAACATTACATTGGTTGTAGATTGTAATCTAGGCACAACTTGCTTAACCCTGCTCAGGAAGGAGGTAAATAATAGGAAAATAAAATGATATACTAAACCTGAGCTGCTTGCAACATATTAGAGCATTTTCTTGCAACATCTTAGGGAATTATGGAGGGAGATGTTTGAACTACAAACTTAAGCCAGATTGGAACTGGCTGCTAGAGGCCGCACCTCATGTGCTTCCAGACACGGCGTGTATTGTGTAATCATGCTGCTTCATTCACAGAATTTTACAGGGGGTCTAGACTTTGTCATCTTCCATTTGCAACCCTCCCATATTTTCCCACCACTTCTTCCATCTTTTTTCTTACCTCAGAAGATCGGCTAAGGGGGTAAAGTCAGAATAGCTGCACAGTGCCTTTTGATTGGTAGTGCTAGGAGACCGCCCTCTGGGAGCACCATCATCATCTCAAACTTTGTCACTGATTGGAGTGTGCATCATTGAGGGCACAATCCTATGCCGATGGCCATAACCCCCCGGGCTCAGAGGCCTTACGGTCATCCAGTGCAGAGTGAGAGGAGCGGCAGAGGCAATCTTTGCCTCCTCATCTTCCCGCCCTGCATTTTCTGCTAGATGGGTTTTTTGCCCATCTAGCTGGAGCATCTCGGAGGGGGAGGGAAGGAGGCTGGAGAGGCTTTAGGATAGCTCATATCCTGGTATCTCCAGTCTCCTCCCCTCTTCGCCCCCCCCCAATGCCCCCTTTTCCTCCTCTCCGAGGTTGGTTTCCCGACCTCGGAGAGCAGCTGGGACGGTTCTTTCCGCGCCAGCTGTGAGGGGGTGGAGGAGGGGTGGTCAGAGCTCTGATTTCCAGCTCCGAGGTCAGATCACTGTCTCCAACCTTGGATCTGGGAATCCAAACTATCCTATGGCCCCTCAGATAATGTCCAGGGGCCATAGGATTGCTCCCTAAGTTGTTAAAACTACCTGACACCTTTCAAACTGGTTTAGATCTCACAGAGTCACACAAAGAAACCTAGGATTGAGTGTAAAGATGCTGAAAAATCTTTGTTATAGATCCCTTTTCTCTTCAGAGAACTACAAATCCCACAGATATTTGCATGGGAGCATTAGATATGGCATGCAAGCAAGTTGTAAAGCCTGCATATCCTGAAGAGGATTCGTGCTGTATTATTGTTGTTGTTGTGTAATGGTCATTATATAGATAATATATTTTTAGAGACATGGAAGAGTACATGTAACTCCTCTTGTACATTTCTTCTCCTTTCTTCTGTTGCCCATTGGTCAAAGTCAAACCTGTTTTTCAGGTTTTGTAACACTGCTACCCATACCTTGAAGATGCCCCAGAAGCAGCAGCACCAGCACTACTGAATAAGATGTACCATTGTTGTGCAACTGCCATGAGTACCTATTGGACAGTGTGTGTGTGATATTTTACCACAATTCCTCAACATCATCACATCCTGGGCAGTTTTGGAACTGTTTATCAAGGAGTTTATTGTAAAAAATAGTATATTAAAGGGTGAGCACTCTTCTGCTGTTCCAGATGAGTGAGTACTCATGTAGAATTTTTAAAAAGAAAAAAGTTTAAATCTTCCTCATTCCTCACGTTATATGCCCCATCATTTCTAAAATCTCTTATTTTTAATCTGTTTTTCAAATATATAATTCCTCTCTCTGGAACTAGAGCGTGTGCACCCCTCCCCCCCCCCCGCCACCACCTCCCTCATTTTTAAAAGGATGACATAGGCTTTTCTTCTCCCACAGCGAGGCTATTCACATCTACATTTATACAGCTATCAAGCTACTGATGTAGGTTCGGGGCTAATTCCTTGTAGCAGGATGCAGGAAGTCACTCCCACTGCTCCAAAGAAATAATCATTAGTTCTGACTATCAGAAAAAAAGGCATAGTCCAAAGATATGGGGTGGGAGTTTAGCCTTAAAAAAGTGAATTTCTCCTTCCTAAGCGGGATAGCTAGGATTAAGACTGGCGAAGGCAGCCATGGCAGGATTCACAATTTCAGCATGGGAAAAAAGGGTGTCTATTCCCCCCCCCCCGTACCTTGTTTGCCCACTTTTTGCATTTCCAGTTTTGCATCCATGCTCTGAAAAAGTCACAAAGGAGATTACTGCCCAGACTATTGGATGCATGCAAGGCACATGGTCAGGGATGCGGATGGGGGGATACATTTTCAGTGAAAAGTCTTTCAGCGAGTGATGCCTGCCTTTGTGATGAGCTCTGACTGAAATGACATCACAATCCAGGCAACAAATCATGCACACAGTGCAGAGTATACATCTTTTCTCATGGTGGTGGAAACTATGTGTTTGGAGCCTGTTCCTGTTGTTGTTTACCCAGTCTTCAGGTTTGCCTGCTGGGGTTAGCTCACTATGAGATGCATGGTGCCCCTGTGCCTTTACTGCAGCTTTTTATTTATACCTGCCATGTAAATAAAGCCCAAGTCCGTCACAGTCATGAGCTCATCTGTTATATTTGGTGATGATGAGAGAAGGGTAAATAAATGGGAACGCCTTGGACTCATCTCCCAGACTCAATGGGGCCAAACGCCACTCATGACTCATGGTTTCTCCTTGTCGTTCCCGGAGGCAAATTTCAGCCAGGCCCACTAAGATCCCTGGGACAGAGCTGGCATTTGGAAGCAGTTGCTCTCTCCCAATTTATGTAGTGTTCCGTCAACTTGAGCCTCGAGCTGCCATGAATGTCATATGCAAAGAAGCTATCTATGTCAGTCTATAATAATGCAAGTAGGGTTTCCCAGTGACATCGGCGACTCCTCTCCTTGCTCTTTTTAAAATCTCATCAGCAGAACCAGAACGTGGCTTCTGGTTTCAGACTCCACAGTGAAAAGGTTCTATAATATTCCACTTCAAACTGAAGACCCAAACACCTCCAGATCTAATCCCACCCCTAGTTTCGTGTGGGTCGCACAGTTTTTAAAGCTAATTTTCTGTGTTTACACTTAGTAATTTGATTGCATGACATAGAATCTTCAGGTCAGCTTGGTCTTCACTGATGTTTTCTAAACATTGCTATCTACAGTTGTGCTGTCCAAGAGCAGTGCGTGCACTTTGGCAACTCTTATCCTTTGGGCAAAACCTCAGCTACTAGATTAAAAATCCTTACAAGCCCTCAGCTCTTTTGCAGCTAAGCTAAACTTGAGCTGCAAAGCTGCAAAGATGACCAGAGCTATATCTTCCAAAGCAGACTTTGCAAGACTTTAGCTCCATTGCCATACAGTTAAGCAGGAGATGGTTAGCTTAATATATACAATAAAGGCACAATATTGTGCAAGCATGGCAACGGATCCTGTCATTTTGTTTGAAGCAAAAGGCTGGTCCATTTGATCATGAAACTAGAAATGTAGTAGATGCAGTGGAGGCAGGGCTTATGGGCATGAGTGTTTCCTTCCACCACACATATGATGTAACATATGCATATATTATATGCCCCGTGTTATCCATGTGTAAACACATAGTCTGATCTCTGTGATCCACCCATTTGAGATTAAGCATTATGAGGATCAGCTATACTGTATAGACAAAAATGTATGCATCCTCCAACAGATCTTATGTCAGCGGCATAGTATGGACATACAAATCTAAGGCTGCATTGTTTAGTCAATTACCTGGTTAGATTAATAGATTAAAAATCATTTTAATTGACTAAGATGGGGGGCCCAATTAATGCCAACAGATTTTTTAAAAAGTGTAATTATTTGTGATACAAATACTTACAAAAATTGCAAATAGCAAGCACCATCTTAAAAGAGGCATCCCTCCTCATCTGCGAGAGAGAATGAATGGAAAATGCCTCTTTTAAGATGAAGTCTACTGTGGTGCATGTGTGCATAATCTAAAACTAAGCAAGGGTGCTTTTTTCCCTTTAGAAAAATTATCTCATATTCAAATGAATAAAAATGCATACCCTCCAACATTTCACAGATGGAAATAGGGAGGGACACACATGTGAATTTGTAAGCGGTATGGTTAAGCAACATGAAGGTGTGATCAAGAGGGTGTGGCCAGGCAACATGAGGGCGTGGCCAAGGGTATAGCCACCCACCCCAGGAGGCTCTAACCGTTTAAGGGCTCTGACCACTCTGAAGCCACTTTGATCTCCAGACCCATGATGATGATGGTGATTGCTGTTGTTGTCATTATCATTATTGTACCATCAATGTGCATGGTGCTTTACCGAGTATAAGAGAACAGTTCCCTGCCCCAAAGAGCTTACAATCTAAAATGTAATATCGAGGCGACAACAAATGGTAGGAAGGGGTAAACCAGGGGAGGAATATGCCATTATTTCAGTCAAATATAACTTTCAGCCTACTTTCCCCACATTGTGCAGGAAACTCCTTGTTTTCAAGATCTCCCTCCCACTTTAAAAATGGATCCCTCCATGGTGGCTTTGTTCTCATTAGTAGTTTGCCAAAGAAATAAGAAATAAATCACCCTGCAAGCTCCTATTTTCTCCACTCAGAAAAAAAACATGTGGGCTCTATTGTACTTTATTAAAAACAACAACAACACTGTGAACAATAATGCCAAAATGGAATGATGGTGTTTGTTGCTGCTATTTGAGGTAGTTGGGATTTTTTCTTTCTTTCTCTTGAGTAGGGTGTGTTTTCTGCTAACATATATTCAGTATTAAACACAGAAGCTCCATGTTTTAAAGCAATCTACAACACTGACCATCTTGTGGCAGCAAATTGATTATGCATTGTGTGAAGAAGTATTGTGTAATTGAGGGATAATTGTGAAATGCTGCTCCTTGCTAGAAGAAGAGGTAGCAGCAGCAACGCAAGCGCTAGGATGACTTTCCTAGAATTATATTATTATATATCTTATATATTATAATTATTATATTATATATTTTTAATATTATTTTATAAGTGGCTTTTGTAATATATATTTTTTTACCTTACTTAAACCCTTAATTGTTGATATCTGGTGTTTTTCATGGGTGTGTGTGTCAGTGCTTGCAGGGTAATCTTTCTTTTTGTTTTAAAATTGTCAGGATTGGCACAAATTCAACAGGTGACGCTTACCCACCCACCCCACACCCCCAAACATGGAGCTTCAGAGAGAAGGGGAAGTTTCTTGCATTTCCTTCTGACACTGTATCTCACCTGTTAGAGGTACAGAGTAAGCTCTGTTAGGAAATAAAATCTTTGGCAATATAAAGAAAGGAATCATGTGATGAATTCCTTCATTCACCTCTCCCTCGGTCCAGGCCAGCAGGTGCAGGTGTGCAGCCTTCACCTCCTTTTCAGCAGGTAGAGCATGCACACTCATACATACACACACAAACACATCCTTGCAGTGTCTGTCTCTTCGTGGAGACACTGCGGGTGTTTGAGCCTAAAGAGCTACTCTTAAAGGGGCCATGCTATGGGCAAAATTGCAGCTAAACTAAAACTACAAGCTTAGCTGCAATTTTGCCCATGGCATGGCCCCTTTAAGAGCAGCTTAAAGTAGCTTGCAGTTGCGGGATAAGGGTTTTGTGATGGTCGAGGCATTTTTGTGGCAATTGGAGACTATGCAAATGTAATCAATTAATTAATCAGTTGACTGAACTCATATGGTTAATCAACAAAGATTTATTTAACTGGGTGTCTGCTCTGATTTTAATGCAAGTGTTCCAGGTTCATTGTACTGTTCACTGGATTATGCAGGTTTATACATTTCCACACGTGCAACAAACTGTTAAGAGCTTAGAATGCTCTTGTTTAGGGTTTTAGCCAGCCAGTTGTGTCCTTTTCCAGGATATTTCATTCCATTCCCCAAGCCCCACAAATCATCAGACAATAATCCGTAGCCACTTATTAGGCTGTTTTTGGATCTCCCCTGTCCCTTTTATCCTAAATATTTTTTGTACTTTTGCAAACCTTGGGGTTCCCCCGTGCCTGCTGATACCTCCTCCATCTTGTTTATGGATGGTGCCGCTTTGGCTACATAAGGATCCACACTTGGAGAATGAGTTCGTTATTCGTATATACAGTAAAACCTTGGATTGCAAGTAACTTGGTCTGCAAGTGTTTAGCAAGACAAGCAAATTTTTAAAATAAATTTAACTTGATAAACAAGCAATGTCTTGCAATACAAGTACTGTAGTACGGTCAAGAAAAATGAAGACTTTACACTATCATTCTTTATTGCAGCTTAAATTAAAAATATGTGTACAAATTTCTTATGGGGAATTTTGCTTTGATATACAAGTGCTTTGGATTACAAGCATGTTTCCAGAACGAATTATGCTTGCAATTCAAGGTATTACTGTATATAGGAATATGACAACCACCAAACCTTCCAGGCAGGCAAGTTACATTAGTCAACTAACTATCAAGTGGGAGGAAGACATGATTTGGATTGGAACCCTGGAAGATTAAGGTTCCAAACTGCATGGGGAGACTAGAGGAATAGAGCAAGTTCCCTGCTGCAACAGAGAGGCCAGAGCTAGGATGCTTGTCTCCACTTTCTTTCATGAGAGTCTAATCATGTGGAAGATTAGAACACCCTAATAGGACTTGAGATGATTCCGAAACAAGCTGAGGGGGCTTTTTGACCATCACAATTTTTTCCCTAGACCTGCCTCTGGCTAGGCCCAGAGGTCTAAATAAACTGGCAGGAGATTAATCTGAAATGGACAGCACTATAACATCTTCTGCAGTTTTGAAGCATAATTAAAAATTGAAAGTTTATGAGTAGTGATGAAAGGCAGGCGGTAGTATTATTATGAATTTATAATGCAATCCTATGCTTGTCTATTCAGAAGTAAATTACACTGAGTTCAGTGGGATCTGCTCCCAGGTAAGTGTGTTTAGGATTTTACCCTAATTCATTAATGTGTAGCATTGCAAACAATGAAGCCTGCCAATGTATGTGGACTATTACAGAGCTAAAGTGATGGTGTGTATTCTGAGCAACATACAGCCTAAGGTTTGACTTGGTAGGGAGGTAAGAAAAAAGGGAGCAAGGGCACAATCCTATGCAAGTTTAGACAGAAAAAAAGGCCTACAACTCACAGCATGCCCCAGCCAGCATAGCTGGCTGGGGCATGCTGGGCGTTATAGGCCTTTTTTCTGTCTAAACTTGCATAGGATTGCGCTTTAAATGAGTAATGTTTAATTAAATTCTTGTGCAGAGAAAGTTGCAGGGTAGAGGTAGAAGAGGTCTAGCTGTAGAAGGTGGACCTGATATGGTCTGCTTGCAGTTTGTTAAGGAGAAAGGGAGCAGGCTTTTAATCTGTTGCTCCAGAGGGCAGGACTAGAACTAATGGGTGGAAATTGCAAGGAAGCAGATAAACGTTAGAAAAACTTCCTAACAGTCATTGCTGTTCAACGGTGGAACAGCCTGCTTTGGGAGGTGGTGGGCATTCTCTCCTTCACTGGAGGTATTTAAGCATAGGCTGGATGGCCATCTGCCAGGGATGCTGCAGTTGAAAGATTCCTGCACTGAGCAAGGGGTTGGACTCGATGACCTCCAATGTCCCTTTCAACTCTAAAATTCTATGATTCTTGGTTCACATTATTACCAGGGCAACAAAGGCAAGAGCAAGATGAATCCTGCTGCAGCAAAATAGGTTTGGCTTGGCAATCATGTAGAAACATCTGGGCAGGGCTATCCTGTATGATATCAGTACAATGGGTGGCCACTACACCGGAGCGAATGCTAGCATGAGCATCACATAGTCATGATCTAATGCTCAACCAGCAGCATTAACAAAATAATAACAGCCAGCCTGCGGAAAACAAAAATGAATGTGGCAATTCTTTCACAGGCACACCCACAGCATCCTTAGCAACCCTGCCACCACCCACCAGTTACTGTTCACTAAAGGCACCCCTACATTGCCCATGCACAGAAGGTACCAATCAGTGGACAACAATGGCTGAATGACCCCATGATGTCAACATCCACTCTATACTCACACAGACACAGAGACACAATACACAACCAGGCAGACAGAGACCACATGACCAACACAAATAAAAGCTACAGACAGAAGGTATGCATAGAGAATTCTGAGGAGTTCCCAAGAGAAGGGTTCAAACCTCCATGCAGACACACTGTCTCTGTGAGAGAAACCAACACTGTGGTTGGTTGGGAGAGGAGGGTGAACCGCAGGCAAAGGAAAAACAGAAGCGATATCAGCAAGCAGCAGTGGGAGCAGCCCATGAGCTCTGGGGAAGGACAATGTAAAGGCTAATTAAAGGATGTGTGTTCACATCCTGACATATCTGTGGTCCTTCCCTGAATAGAGTTTAGTTGCCCCTGGCATGGCCCAGGTACGGGGCAGGAGAAGGGTACACTTTACAAGGCCCAGAGGTCCAGGCTGCAACCCCATTACCTAAAGAAATTGCCGATCACGCTTGAGGATATTTATGGAAATGGATTTCCCTGTACCTACGTACCAATATTTCCCAGTATGCTGATGATAATGTGGTCTCCGCACATTCAGAGGATGATCTCCAAACTATCCTAAATGCTTTTGCAGAAGCATACGGAAAACTTGGTCTCTCACTTAACATCAAAAAAACCAAAGTGCTTCATCAGCAAGTGCAAGCTAACCCTTTGGTGATGCCATCTATCCAGCTTGGCGGACAATACTGGAAAATGTCGATCATTTTCTCTATCTTGGCAGCTATCTTTCTGTTACAGCTAACATCGACAGTGAAATCCAGCATCGTCTGAGCTCCGCAAGTGCCGCGTTTTCTCGAATGAAACATAGAGTGTTCGAGGATCGGGATATTTGTAAGAAGACCAAAACACTGGTTTATGAAGCCATTGTATTACCAACTTTATTGTATGCCTGCGAAACATGGACTATCTATAAACGTCACCTCCAACTCCTTGAAAGATTTCATCAACGTTGCCTCCGGAAAATCCTGCGAATTACTTGGGAAGATAGGCGAACAAATGTCAGTGTACTGGAAGAAGCAAAGACTACAAGCATGGAAAAAATTATCCTTCAACGCCAACTTCAGTGGACCAGTCATGTTGTTTGAATGCCTGACTGCCGTCTCCCAAAGCAGTTACTTTATTCCCAACTCAAGGATGGAAAGCGGAATATCGGTGGTCAATATAAGAGGTTAAAAGATGTTCTTAAGGCTAATCTAAAAAAATGCAATATAAACATCAAAAACTGGGAAGCTCTGGCCCATGAACGATCTAACTGGAGGTTGGCCTTTCACAAAGGTTCTATGGACTTTGAAGAAGCTCGAGTGCAAGGTGAAAGGGAGAAACGTGCTAAGCGAAAAGCACGTCAAATGAATCCTTTACAAGACCATCTTCCATCTGGTAACCTGTGTCCTCACTGTGGGAAGCTGTGTGGATCTAGAATTGGCCTCCACAGTCACTTACGGACCCATCGCTAGAGTCTACACAATTTTCTTTAGAATTTTTCTCCTTTTAAAATCTCCTTTTTGTAAAAAAAATTTTTTATCTTATCCTGGAAGACAATCTTACTCGGTCACGAGTGATCGCCTGACTGACTGATTTCCCAGATCATATGAGATTTGCTGGAGACAATCAGAAGCATTGTTAGAGCAGAACAAACAACATTCTGAACAGAGAATTGCTGGCCAGGCCTTATTTTAGAGAGGTTTTTTGACCAGGTTAACTGGGACTTGCTCTCTCCAGAACTACCAGTCTCAGAGTTCCTTGTGTCTAGGCAGGAAGGAAGGAGAGCTGGTGGAAGGGACAAAGTACCATAATTGATACCAGGGACATTGGGAGCCAGTGCTGCTGGTAGAATTTAGAGGCCCAAAATATGTGGGAGTTAACGCCTAGATCTCTCTCTCCCTCTCCCTTTCTCTCACTCACTCACTCACTCACTCACCTGAAATGTTAGGAGGCTAAACAAAGGGGAATAAAAGAAGCCAAAGGGTACTAATCAATCCTCCAGTTTTTTCAAAACAGGCCAGGCCTTTGTGCAGTCTGGCTCGGGAAATACACAAGCTAGGGAAGTAGATAAACAAAAACAAGATAAAAATTATTTCTGTATAGAGACTAGCCCTTTTCAGTCGTTCTCTTACCAGGTTTAGCTAAAGAAAGGGAGCACTCCAGCACCGCCTCTCTCCTCTATCGCATCCGTCATCTGCTACTCGTGGAGAGTGACTGTCTGAAGAGGAGAGGCTCTGCACAGAAGACACAACGCTGGAAAATCTGCATTCTGGCTCGCATAGAAAGACTCCAGGGATAGAGGAGGCTGTCTTCAGACTGATGTGACAGGGGAGAGGAGCAGGTCTGGAGAGCTCCTTCCCCTCACACATTTGGCTTATTGGGGTTGAGAATGCCTGAATAGGGCTACTGTGTGTCTGTGGCAAGCAATGATGAAGAAAAGCTAACAGATGCATCACGCAGCTACAGTCTATTGCTTTCAAAAGATAGTCTGATAACATCACCATTAGTACCACCATATTCAGAACATTTACCAAAAGCATGGGTAGTGTTGCCCTGTCTGATACATGTTTTTTTCCCAAAGCTCCAGGCTTGTGACCTAAAAACATAACATATCAATCATGGTTTTGCAATGAAAAAAGCCAGAAAAAAAAACACAAAACACAATTCATAAAAGTGAATTGGTCTATTTATGAACTGTTGGCGGCCATGTTGGTCCATTAGAATAATTTTTTAAAATCAAAACATGGACAGGATAATCGCTATGCCGATGAAACAGAGCTCTACCTCTTGTTTCCATTGACTGATCCGAGGGAGGCTGTGGAACTTCTGAGCAGGTGTCTGGAGGTAGTTTGGGAATGGTGATGGTGAACAAGCTGAAGCTTAATCCAGACAAGACAGAGGTGCTATGGGTGGGGAAACCCACGAATCAGGATAAAGGTGGTCATTTGGTTCTGGAATGGGGTTGCACTCCCCCTAAAAGACCACCTTTGCAGCTTGCGGGTGCTCCTAGACTAGTTGTTCTCTGTCAAAGCTCCGGTGGTGGTGGTGGTACCTAGGAGTGCTTTTTAGCAGCTTAGGGCCTTAGGCTGATACGTCAGCTGCAGCCCTATCTTGGGTTGATGGACCTTGCCTTAGTTGCCCATGCCCTGTTCACATGCCAGCTGGACTAATGCAATTCACTCTATGAAGATGTTTGAGAAGCTTCAGCTAGTGCAGAATTCAGCTGCCCGGATGCTCGTGGAGACTTGGTATTCAGAAGATGTCATTCCAATACTATATCAACCTCACTGGATGCCTATTCGCTTTCAAGCCCAGTTCAAAGTGCTGGTTTTAACTTTTAAGAGCTCTATTAGGAACAGGTTACTTGATGGACTGCTTGAACCTACATGAGTTTTCCTATGCCCTAGGCTTCAGAGGCCCTGCTCACAAACCTGCCAGTAGGTTCAATTAGGCTGGCGAGGACACGAGATATGGCCTTTTCAGCGGTGACTTCCCAGCTGTGGAAGCCCCTCCCTAGAGAGATACATTTGGCCTTTTCTTTGTTTTCTTTTAGACGGGCCCTGAAGACATTTTTGTTTCAGTTCACCTTTGGTTTAAGTGGGTTATAGTTATTGCTCTAGGGCACATTTTTTTCTGTGATTGATTTAGACTAACCTTTATTGTTTTGTTGTATTATGCTGCTCTTCTATTTATTAGATTTTATGGAATTTTAATGTGGTGTTTTATGATATTGTATCAATATATTTTGTTCTTTGGGAGAATTTTTTAGTTCTGAAATGCAGGATAGAAATCCTTTATACAAACAATTAAATAAATGGTAACTTTTTTTAGGATAAACCAAGAAATTACAAAATAGTCATCAAGCTCTGTACGACTCTTTTTCAGGTTGGATGTTATATTAAACAAAAACAGTACACACACAAAAGAGGAGGGGTTGGACCATGGTAGAAAAGCCGCAGTGTGGGCCATGATGTAATTTTAGAAATGTATTAAATGTAATTTCAGAATTAAAACATAAACTTTTCTTTCATGACTCATGACATTTTATGTTTGCTATGGGATCGTAAGTGGGAGGGGACCCATGTTACAAGTTTGTACTGGGCCCCCAAAAGTGATGCTTGGCCCCTGGTGGTGTGCCATGACTGTGATGGGATGCAGATTCAGTCAGAATCAACCCCTCTGTTGTAGCTGTGGGGGGTGGAGCAGGAGGAAGGCGGCAGTTGTCCGTCGTTCTCTGTTGATTCCAATGGGAGTGTTTTCACTTATACCACCTCTTTTGTAGGCATAGCATTATGCTGTTATCAGGGTGGGATTGACCCTTCAGCAAGTATAGGATTCTGACCTCTAACTGATTTCCACTCCTCCCCCATCAGTTCCCAAATTCCACCCAGCTTTTCCACTTGCATCATGGTTGCACAAGTCCTCGCCTCCTACCAAGGGTATTCTTTTGCTGGCATATTTTATCCTGCTGCTGTAGCATCACACTCTGGCCATGCGAAGTGGCTTAGGAGCAATCCTGTCCCACCCAGCAGGTGTACCTCAACGGCAGCTTTGTTCTGACCCCGTGATGTCATAAGGAGCTAGGGCAAGAGTTAAAGATGTCTAAAAAGAGGAAGGTTTTGAGGAGGCTTTCAAGACGGAATTGGTCTTTGAACAGATTTGTCTTTGAGCATTGGAAAGGAAATTAGCAGTATATTTAATAATGGAGAGCATAGCTGGAAAGCTACAAATCTAAGTGTGGGCAGTCGCGTCACGCTGCTGTCTTCGAAGAGATTTTTCCTGCAGCTGTTTCTGCTCTTCTGCCACCTTCTTTAACTAAACATCCTCGCAGGTTACTGAAAGTAATGCCGGGCTCGCATAGCCACCCCTATTTTGCGTGAGTCACACAACAGCCTCCCTGCTTTGGCCCCTGTTTTATTTCAAATTGATGGTGAAGGTTTAATACCATTTCCTGTCTGGCTTGAGTCAGCTGAATTCCATGGCTCACGGCCCCCATTCATCCCATGAGGCAAAGGAAATAGTTCTGGAGATGCCTGCTTTCCTGTTCCATTTGTCAGACTTTACACAGCACAAGCGCTGAGTATTGATGCTGGCCCTAAGGAAGGGCCAAACGGGAATGGCAGCAATACTTAAAGTGGGGTGGGTGCTGTCGTGTGAGTCCCAAAATGAGGACTGTTTCTGGCTGTTCTGACTTTGCTAAGTCAGGCCTAGGGTTTGTGTAAAACACTGTCTCTTCTTATCACCTTTCTTCTTTTCCTCTTTTTCTTGATTGGTTAACAAATTCTGCTGTTTTGGTTGCTCTAAAGTTTACTGTTGTTATCCCTTCATTGGCTCCTGTTTCCCCACAAGTCTGACACACTGAAAGCAATTATCTATCCCCACAATCTGACCTTGTTCTACATAACTCAGAAGAGTGACTAATTTTTCAGAATCAATTCGCATAGCCAAAGGGGTGTGTGTGTGTACACACACATGCGTACACACACACACACACACACACACACACACACGACACGAGTGTCTGCTTTACAATATTTAATTCATCCTCATAATAATCCTACTGCATGGAATGGATCTTTGATGTACCCATTTCACAGAGGACAAATTAAGACTGAGAGTGTGATGCCTTAAACAAACAAGGGAATTAATGGCTGAGTTAAGATTTTAACCTAGGATTTCTAAATCCAACAGTAATAATGTGCCTACTAAATTCAGCTTTCAGTTTTGTGCGTGATATGGAGGTGTTTTAATCTTTCTGGAGTAACCTCAGATTTCCCTGTTTTGTGGGGCGATGTGTAAGTGTGATATTTTCAAGAGTTTTGCGTAATCAGAGTGTCTTGGACAACATGTGTATCAAGTTCCAGGCTTCTGTGTTGTGTGGAAGCACCACGGTCCCCCGTGTGTTGATAATCCCGTGAGTCAGCCAGTCCCAAGCTCCTTTATATATTTGTATGGTATTCTGAGGCCATTCATAATAGGATCTGGGTTTACTTCTGGCAGGAATCCTGTGCCTTTAATGGCTGCAGTTCAGGCAGAAATTCAACATGTATAGCTTTTCCAGTCATGGAGATTTTGCCAGTTGTGTTTTTGCCAGTCATACAGATGTTAAATACACAGGAGCCCTGCCAGTTTCCTCATTTTACACATGGAGTGCCAAGACCTACAAATGACTGGGGAAGAGAGTGTGAGCAAGATCATTCAGTAAGCTGAGTGAAACCCAAAGCCACCATACAAAGTGCAGCTTAGCTCTGTAACCCCGCTTTATCCCTGCTGTGTCACTGCCCACCCTACTTTTTGAACCCACTGTATGCAGGCCTCTTAGGCCCACGTGGCAGCTTTACCTGCTTTGATACAACTAAAAATGCAGGAAGTGTCTCTGTAAAAGGCAGTTACCTTTCGTCCCATAACAGGGGCTAGCTCCAGGTTTGAGGAGATCTTAGAAAGGTGTACTGTTATTTTAATTTCCCACAATGCCCCAGAGCGATGCTATGCTGGGTGTTCCAGGGCATTGTGGATAATTTAAAATGGTGCATGGCCCTGGTGAGCCAGTGGTAGGCCCTGCTAGGACACTTATGAGAATGTCAGAGGCCGACACCAGCCCTGTCCCATAATACCTCCCCAAACTCTGAGGCTGAAAGCAGAAACTCAGCTGTGCAGACTATATAGCTCACCCTGGAGATGCCTCTATCACCCATATGGAACTGATGTAGTGTCATTGTTTAAAATATGAGCTGTGAAGTCCTTGGTTCAAACACAAACTCAGTAGATTTCATAGATTTCATAGATCATAGAGTTGGAAGGGGCCTACAAGGCCATCGAGTCCAACCCCCTGCTCAATGCAGGAAACTAGAGGAGGGGTCTCCCATCCAAGTCATAACCAGGCCTGACCCTGCTTAGTTTTCCACGCTCAGACAAGCTGAGCCAGCGTGAGCCACAGGCCTGTTATTGGATAGGCCAGCCACTCTCTGGCTCAGCTCTTCTCCAGTCCTTGTCTGCAACACGGAGATAATAATGCTAATCTACCATACAGGTAGACTACTGAGATGATGCCTCTGAAGCCCATAGAACATTCAAAAGCACGATATCAGTACTAGGTATAATGGTTATGGATGGGTGATGGAAAACCAGTATGGACTGCACACATACACTGTGGGGGTTGGGTGGGAGACCAGTGTGGGCTGAACCACCCTATGTGTATGTATTTCAGAGACTGAGACTACTGCAACAGTGCATCTGATCCCTTAAATAAGAGTCTTCTGGATGCCCCCTGAATGTAAGCTGGGCAGGCAGGAGTTACCTTCATTCATATTCAGGCTTCAGGGTAAGCGTGTCACTTTGTCCAGAGGAAAAAAGGGTCCTTGGCATATTTTTATTTATGCAAAAACAGTTCAAAATAGTTTAGGATTAAGGTTCAGCTTTAAAAATCCCAACCATAGTACAGGGGCAGGCAATGCCAAATGCCTTAGATCTTTTCTGGAAAGCTATGCATGTGCAACAAAGCCCATCTGTCCCTTCCTTGCCCTGATCTGTGGAGGATGGCCCAGTCTTTCCCTTTGAAGGTCCTGAAATGTTTCTAGAAGAAAGGCCAAGGCAGTTTGATTTGATTTTAGTCACCATAGGTCATGTCCAAAGAGCTGGAGTCAGCTTTAAACAAAGCCCCCCCTTAAATCCCAAACAGCCAAGCCAGCTCCCTGGAATCTGTAGCACAGAGAGCATAATCAAATCAAATGCATCTGCGCTTAGGGCTTATCTCCTCCCTACTACACTTGGCTATTTTGGGCTGCTCAGGAAGCAGTGCTGCCCTTTTCATCTCTTTGTATATGCGCGTGGGATTTTTGTCTCTTATTTGACTCACTTCTTCCAAGTGTCATGATGTAAGGGACTGCCTTTCTTCTGAGACTGGAGAATCAGCAGTGTAGGGTGCTTTTAGAAGGAGGATGTCAGTTGTGCTTATTCACCTCCTGACACCTCCAAATCATGCAAAGACATGCTAATTTGTTCCTACTAGCCCAAAGAGCGGAGCAGGGGCTAGGCTATCAGGATCAACACAGGGATCAAAATTCTACAGCAGATTATGCTAGTGGGCACTGCTTTCTGACTTCTAGTGCCTCCCCACAACTTCCCAGACACACCTTTGGTTTAGCACCATCAGGCAAAACTAGTCATGTGTGTAATGGTTGTCCTGACAAATCCAAAGGGGCCATCCCAGAAGCCATTACACGTGTCCCAACTGCTATATTTATATTGTGAAGCATAGTTTGGATAGATCAATGCAGCATACAACACAAGCTGAAGCATTCCTGGGTCTACTGCATCACATTCCCAAGAGCAACTCAGCTCATGTTTAACACACCACCAGTGTGGAAAGTGTGGGCCAGCTGACGCAACAGTTACTATGCTCAATCCACTTTTTGGCAGCTTTGCAATGGCGCATAGCAAATATGTACTGAGTTGGGCATGTGCTGGAGCAATGGAATAATAATAATAATAATAATAATAATAATAATTATTATTATTATTATTATTATTATTATATTTCTTACCCACCTCTCCACTCAGATCGAGGCGGGGAACAACCATAACATAAAATACATAAGTAGTTAAAAACACAGCAAATATTATTAAAATATTCTTTAATACCTTTAAAAGTATCCTAAAAATTCTTTAAAACTCTTAAAATTCCACTGGGTAGGCCTGTCGGAAGAGGTCAGTCTTTATGGCCTTTTTAAAGGCCAAGAGACTGTCTAGTTGACGAGTCTCCTTCGACAGGCCATTCCACAGTCTGGGAGCAGCAGAAGAGAAGGTCCTCTGGGTAGTACTCGCCAGCCTAGTCTTGGCTGACTGGAGTAAATTCCTCCCAGAGGACCTAAGTGTGCGGGCCGGATTGTGCGGGAGAAGGCGATCCTGCAGGTAACCCGGACCCAAACCATGTAGGGCTTTAAAGGTGATAACCAACACTTTATACTTCGCCCGGAAACTGATCGGCAGCCAGTGTAATGCTTTTAAAGCTGGTGTAATATGGGCACCTCTAAATGTACCGGTGACCAATCTGGATGCCATATTTTGCACCAATTGAAGTTTCCGAACTAGGTATAAAGGTAGCCCTATGTACAGCGCATTGCTCTACAATCAGTATGGAAAGTCAATATTGGGGATTGCCATTAGTGTCTGCTCTGACTTATCTATCTCAGTACTAAAAGGGCTGTCAGCATGGCTGGGTGAAGACAGCCGTAGCAAACCAGCAACAATTTCACCCTGAACATCCAGCTAGTAGAAGAACCTTGACTTGAAAGTTTGCTTCCAACAGTTTAAACAATAATTGGTCCTCTAATGGTATTGTCTAATTGCCCCCTGGTTGTTTCTGGGTTTGTGGGACCAAGCAAACAAGACTGTAATGACTTCATAGTGAGTATTCAGAACATCAGAGGGGCTGTTGATGCCTTAAACAGCAGAAAATTAAAAAATAAACAAAAGTTACATGCACACACAAAAAGGTAGGCAGCTGTATTAATTGTTTTTCTAATGCAGCATCGTTCTGAATTTCTTTTAAAAGTTTGTACAAATCCTCTTTCATAGTTAAGACCAGAGTAGTCAGAGATGAAGTAGAATGTATAATGACCCGCTGGTGCAGGTTTTGTTTTTTTAAATCCATAGTTGCTTTTGTATATAAGTACTTTTATGGTTTTGACCTGCCAGTTCAATTTTTGTTACTAGCACATGGACTGAATGGGTCTCAGAAGCTGTACCAGTGTGGTTTGGAGAGAAAAATGCCAGGTTGCCAATTCAGGGAGCTTTCTCCTTCAGGAAACATCAGTTGTGTTTAGTTGGCCTCTTTGTATGACCTGATGGCAGTTTTGTGACTTGAACAGGGGAGACTTTTAACTTTTAATTTTTGGCCTTTAAAGCAGCAATAAAAACAGTGGCACTTTGCCATCTCCCTCAAGGCTGAGCGTTCATTCCTGGATGGAGAGGAGAGTTAGTTCTTGCCAGGCAGATAGTAGCATGGCTGGGATGTTTGGGTTAGTTTGAGCAGATACATCATCAGACCAGAGTATATTCTATTTCATTGTTGCAAAGTTTTATTGTAGCCTAAAACAGCCTTAAAAAAAAAAAAAAAAGACACCACCAATAACCACATTTTCTCCCTCTGTCATTTTGGGAAGGGATGGTGCCTTGCCTTCCTAATGGAAACCTACAGTAATGGACTGCATTCCTGTGACATCTGGAGAGCCACAGGAGAGATGCGACTCAGAGCCAAAGCATCATTAACTTATTATAGATAGCTATAATCTCAACCTGATATCTGCAGGAGGGCCATGGACAGCCTAGGCTGGTAATTGGGGAGGGGGGGAGGCCTTCAAGGTCAACCCTTTCACTTCCACTCCAATTGGAAACAGTGTAGGAGCTCTACTACTGGGAACTACCTTTGAATCCATATTGAAATCTTCACTTTCGATGGTGGCTGGAAGGCAATTTGATGAGACTCCAGTTTGAGGGATTCCAGCCTTCCTAAATTTATCTGGTGATTTTTACCTCCTTGTGTGTACTCCCGCTCAGTTCAGATATAATGACCAACCATGGTTTGTTATGATGAGACTGCGCAGTGGTGAAGATTGTGGTGGACTAAACAAGGACTGTAGTTTGGGATCCTTCTTTGAGGACAAACAATGGTTAGAGCAAATTAGAAATGAAAGCTTCTAATCTCCTTCCCTCATGCAGAAAGGCAGGGGGGTATGGAAGGCGGGAGTGTGCAAGCTCAAGGCTTGCTGCTGCTTATTTTCATGACAAATCATGGTTTGTCTGAACTAAGCATACATTTCTACTTTCCCACTATATATACAGTGAAGTAATTTGAATCCCAAACAATGTGCAGGGAGACCCAATCTCTCAAACCATGAGCCCATCCATCGTGGAACTCAAGCCAGGCATAGCCTCCCTATAAAGCTAGAACCTGTTGCCACTAATAATTTTTTCTCTTGTGCGAGAGGAAAAAGAAAACATGACAAAAGATATGCCCCCATAGAGTTGCATCAGCAGTGGTACAGATACCTTTTTACGATTTGCACCATACTTTGTCGTCTGTTCTTGGTTGTCCTAAAGGCCTAAAACTACCCAGCATATACTTGGAGAGTTGCCAAATCAAGATTTCGGAAAGCAGTTGGTGTTCTTAATCTCCAGTGTGTTGCAAAGAGTTATAAGGAGTTGGAGAAATTATGAAGAAGACATTAGCTATATTTCATAGGCCATCATGTTCTGATCTTTGCAAATGTTGGCCATCTACTTACACTGCATTGTGTGGAAAGTCTTCACATCAGTGCCATACATTCCTGGCAATGGTTGGCAAGGACTATGTGGTGAGCAGTGCTACCTTCTCCCCTTACAATGTGAAGCTGTGACTGAGTGGAAACATTTTTCAGCAGCCTCCTTATGGAAGCTGTAGCATATAGATCAGTTCAGTTCTCAGTCTAGCCTTACTTGGATTGGGGCAGAAGAAAAACCACACAGGACATTCTAAGACCTTTCCAGACCAGCAGTACAGTACAGAACTCATTGTCTTCAGCATCACTTGTGGCTTTAATAGATTTAATCTACAAATATGAACAATACATTTTCCCAGAGTGAGGGCTACCAGGAGAACACTTTTTTCATTTTGGAGGGTTGTAACAGAACACCCTCCTGTTCACCATATTGTCTAACCTGGCCCAGAAGCATTAATTATAAGGGCTCATGGATTTAATGGCTTAATTCAAGGTGTAGCTACTTATTCTAGCTTCGGTTTTATAGCAAGGCGGCACCACCAACTATGCATGTTCCTCTTGGATCCTAGCTTGGGAATCTAGTTTAAAGAATCATCCTACTAAATTTCAATGTTCACTGATAGGTGATTTGCCATCTTTAAATGTAAAATGTCCTTTCCACATTGGAAGAAGCCACATCATTTGAAGTTAAAATTTAAAATAATCTAAGGATGCAGCTGCATCATCCTAGGGATGGGGGAGAAATTTGCTTAGTTGTATTTTTATGCAAACTTACCAAATTCACATTACTTGAAACATCAATATCTGCACTTTCCCGCAATTTGCTATCAAAGTTTGCACATTTAAAAAATGTGAATATAGTACAGGAAAGTGTGCACAAGAAAACTGTATCTGAGGTAAAATAAAAAATCGACTGCAAAAAATGCGGATAATTTGAAAAATGTGTACAAAATGAGAAATTCATGTGAGGAATGCACATACACATATGTATGATTATTATTTTTTTGCTGACTTTTAAAAGATAAACTTGCAAACTGATGTGGACATGGTATGCAAGCAACTTGCCTGTACACTAAATACATGTTAATGCAACAAGTGAACATTTTTCATCAGTCAAATATTGGAAAGTATATTGCCTCTTTGCACAGAGCTAAATTGGGAGAGAGTAAAGCCCTATTCAGGCAACACGTGGACGTCAAGAGTGTGGGGATAGCAGAGGAATGAGACATTTGGGCTTGCTCTTGCTTCACCACAGGACTGCCCTACACACAAGTAACATGTGACTAGGCCTTAAATAAACAGGATATGGTGAAATAAGGCTATAAACTAGAGGAGCAAGTAGCTTATAGCCTACCATGTAGAAATAAAATGTCATCCAGGTTTCCCCTTCCATTTTTTAATTTGAAATGTTCTTATATGAGTGGAAATGTTATATTTCCGCAATCATTACATCATCTAAGTGGTCAAATATTTATTATGTGAATCATTGCATGAAAAGATTGCAATATTTCTTATGCACGAAGAAGTAGCTTTAAAAATGCTTCTAATGCTGTACTTAAACTGCACATGGGCTAATTGGAGGCTATTCAGGTAAACCATGCTGATCTTCAGGAGAATTCCATCGTCATATATGCCTCTCTGCATCAGCAGTTGTCTGTATTATGATTATGAATTGAGATCCTCCTTGTTATCTGTGAGAACCAGAAGTGTAGTGCAGATCTCTGATGGAATAATACATTGGGAGACTGTAGTTATACTATTCAGCCGAGGACATGTTTTGCCCATCTTTGCAGGCCATGGAGCAACTAGGACACTTCTTGATATGATGCCTACCAGTCCGTGTGCCAAGGGAGGGAGAAGCACAGGGGCAGCATGTGTGGCACAGTCCATAAGAAATAATATTGTGCGAAACCTCTCTGCAAAACCTCCTTTTTCCAGGTACAGCTTCTGCATTTCTAGTTCAAGAGGCTGAAGGCACAATTCTATGCATGTTTAGACAGAAAAAATGGTCTACAACTCTCACCATGCCTGAGCCAGTATGGCTGGCTCAGGCATGCTGGAAGTTGTAGGCCGCTTTCTGTCTAAACTTGATAGGGTTGTGTGCCCTAAGGCTGCAATCCTATACACACTTACCTGGGAGTAAGACTCATTGAACTGAATGGGGCTTACTTCTGAGTAGACACACATAGGATTTCACTGTTAAGCACTAAATGACATGAACAGAATGCTCCTTTCTGGGCATTCCTGGAAACTAAGAATCGCAAGATGTTATATATCCAGGGCCATCCCTACCATTAGGAAAAGTGAGGCAACCGCTTCAGGAAGCAGATACTGGGGGACAGGGAGTGTTGTTGAGGTGCTGGAGAACAAAGCTCTCTGTGCCACATGGCCTGCCCTATCCCCTTCTAAGCTAGTCTGCTGCCCTTAGATGCCGTGGAGGATGCTGTGGAGGATATCCCATCACCAGTATTGGAGTATTCAACTACCAGTCCGTTCAGCTTCTATACATGGAGTGTGTGTGTGTGTGCGCATGCGTGTGTGTGCACGGGGGGGGGCATCTTGTCCTTCGCCTTTGGCAGCAAAATGAAGCCAGTCCTGTTTCCTACGCAGACACCATTTTCAAGTAGGAAAAGGGGTAAACTGGAATCGTAGATTGTCTTGTGTGTGATGAGCACCCATGTGTCTGTTTCAGACTGGGTACAAAATTGGAAAGTGTGTTTGACCATGCCTGAACGTGCTGTGAAATGGACAGGAACACAGTTGTTACAAGCCGCATTCTGCACATATGGATGTGCTTTCCATGCAGGGAATTCATAATATTTGAAGCAGTTCTTGGTGGTGGATTCATGGCTTATGGCGTGGTCATCCACAAGTGTGAATGAGCACAACATTCCTGACTCTTTGGCTACTTCTTGCTATCCAGTGGCTGTGTTGCTACTTGAAAATATTCTTGTGTGTGTGAGAGGGACCTTGCTTTAGAATGAAAAGGATTTTTAAAACATCAAGTATTTGCCTTTGAAATCCTTCTGCCAAAGCCTTGTTATGAAGAAATATGCAAATGCTCCAATTAGTTGAGGGAGGGGGTCCCCAGGGCTAATAGCCTGAGGCCTGAACCAATTAGGAGCAGCTTCTCATAGTTCTGAAGCAGATTGCTGCTGTTTCACCCCATCTTGTCAATCCTCATTAAAGCCAGGACCCAGTGGCGAACTCTCTGCTGACATGCTGGATGAAGAGCCATCATGCCATTCCCCCCATCCTTGTGGCTGCCTGAGGATTAGGTTGCTATGCAGGGGGCAGAAGGGGCAGGCCAAGCTATGCTGTGTCTCCAGGAGAACTCCTCCCTGAAATAGAATGGAACTTGGTTTTCATGCTGTCGCCCACACGCACCCTGAAATCATCCACCCACATCATGCTTAGCTGGACTGGTTAGCATCGCTGTCTGGAGGCATTTACTGTCTTATTAGCCTTGGCATTTCTCAGGCTGATGGATAATTCTCTTGCTCCTGTTTCTGAAGATCTCAACACACAAAAAGCCCGTCCATTTGAATGTCTCTTGGCTGTCTGCTCTTATTACACTACTAGGACCTGGGAGTCACAGCTGGGATTAGTTGTCCTTTCAGAAATAGCTGAGTTGTTGCTTTGAAATAATAAAGAAATGGGGCAAATGCCATTGGGGTGGGAGCTTCCTTCCACTGAGGAAGCCCTGCCTCCATTCATTTCTTGCGCCGACATTGGAGGATGGTTTTTGCAGGGAATTTCATTCCAATTAGTTCATAGGGACATAGGAAGTTGCCTTATATCAGGTCAGACAATTTGTCAGACAGCGCATAGTTAAACTATGGAATTCACTTCCACAAGATGTAGTGATGGCCACCAATTTGGAGGGCTTTAAAAGGGGATTGGACAAGTTCATAGAGGAGAAGACTACTAGTCCTGATGGCTATATGCTACCTCCAGTATCAGAGGCAGTATGCCTATGTACACCAGTTGCTGTGGAACATGGGTGGAAGGGTGCTATTGCACTCATGTCCTGCCCGTGGGCAGCTGGTTGGCCACTGTGTGAACAGAATGCTGGACTAGATGGACCTTGGTCTGATCCAACAGGGCTCTTCTTATGTTGTTATGTCCATCTAGTCTCCAGTATTGTCTGCTGTGACTGGCGGTGGTTCGCCAGGCAGCGGTCTTTGCTGTCACCTGTTACTGGGTCCTTTCAACTGGAGATGCCAGTAGTACTGAACCTGAGAGCTGCTGCACACAAAGCATGTGCTCTGCCACTGAGCTATGATCCCAAAATCAAGCCCTGCTGCTGGATGTTAATATTAGATTGTCCACCTTGAGACTCACAGTCATTAGCATAGCAAGCTGCCTTCAAGGAGAGACGTCTCAGGAAGGAAAGGCTTTGTATGGCAGATAGTGGGGTGATGGTGGGCAATGTCCTACTGAGTGACCCATAGCAAGGAATAAAGACCATAAGATCCCTATTGGATGAAGAATGTAGTCGTGCGACCTAATGGCCTTCAAAAGAAAGAAAGTGAAGAACTACTTCAAAGGCACTTTGCACATAGAGATGATCTCACGAGGCATCCCTTATTTTGACTTCTGAACCTAGATGCCATAGATTCAGATGAAAGTATGACACATCATGTTGCCTCTCCAAGTCTGGCCCTATCAACACTGAGTCCAGGGCACTGTCAGGTCACCCGATCTCAGAGTCATACCAGTGCAGAGGCCAGCAGAACAAAACATTTCCTGTACCAATATGACCTCATTGGTCATCGTTGCTGGCACAGCATGAATGCTGCCCTTTGTCTTCTGCTTGTAACACATCGCTGATTGCTGCCAAACACAAACTGGATCAAGATCTCCAGGGAGGGGAGATCATCCATGCAGTCCATCTGCTCATCGGGTCTGGGTCAGCTTGAGTCCACATGGCTTGAGATCTAAGTGAGTCCATTCCAAACCGCAAAAAGTTCATCACTTTTTGTGGCCAGGAACAGACCACACACAATAGAACCACAGAACTGGTGGGCTGGAAGACCTGGTTCTAGTCCCATGTTCTCAGTCAGCATTTCAGATTCGTTTCAGTAGTTGATGGGAAGGGATATGAGCTATTTTTTTTACTCCTCTCTCCTTCTCTAATCAACTTTTGTATGTGTGTCTCATGAGTGCAAAATGGGTAGCTGTATCCTCCTCGCATGAGTGTTGCTGAGTGACCAGTTTGAAAAGATACCCTGCTCCCATCTATCATTTCCATGGGATTTTCACTTCTGTGTGATTACCTCTGAGACCTTAAAAGCATGATGTGTCTACATGCCCCACGCTACACCCTTTCCTTCATTTGTCTTCCTACAGGCCCCAGGCAAGAATGATCACCACCAGCAGAGTCATCTGTTCAGTGTTGGTTTAATTATACTTGTAGAGGCTTAATTATTCTTGTGAACCCACTAAAACACCCTTTGAGAATCCCGTTTTGGTCCCTAACTCTGAAGTAAGCTCTTTGAAACTTCATACAGGGTTAGTTTGGAGATCCACAAAACCCAGATTAAACTGAACTCTTCAACAGATAAACAGCAGAAGAGTCCATGATGTACCAGACCAGAAGTTGTTGTTACTAGGCCTGGAAACCATGCAGGGCTGAGTCCCCTGTGCTAGATCCCCAAATGAAAATGTAAGCACTCAAAGGGAAAAAATTATCCCCCTTGCTGTGCTAGGGAGACTTGCTGGCTAGCAAACATTTTGGACAACTAGAGGCATTACCATGTTCCTGCCTTCTACAAGGAATAAAATAAGGATAGAATTATAATAGTGGGGAAAGTTTGGCTACCTGAAAGACCACCTTCTCCCGTACGAGGCTATCCAGTTCTTAAAATCTTCAGGAGAGGCCCTTCTTTCGAGACCACCACTTTCAGAGGCACGCTTGGTGGCAATGCAAAAGAGGGCCTTCTCGGTGGCTGCTCCTTGACTGTAGAACTCCCTGCCAAGGGAGGTTAAGTTTGCTCCCTCTCTGTTGTCCTTCTGCCAGCAGGCAAAGATTGCTTTATTCAAGCGGGCCTTTGATGTGTAAGTGGGTCTGTTGAGCTGAATGCTGTTTTTACTCTATTGTTGTTGTGTTTTTAATTGTGCTTTAATGTATTTGCTTATTGTTGTTTTTATCAGTGATTGTAAGCCACCCTGAGTACCATTTTTGGTAGAAAGGCAGGGCTCAAATTAATTAATTAATTAACTCTTCTGCTCTCACTTCCTATCTGCTGCCTCCTTTAAAAAGTATAACATTCTGCAAATATGGATAAATTGTAAAAAGTTACTAATTATGGGAGGATGTCCCCAAGAGACATGCATTATTTTGAGTACAAAATACTGAGGATTTCTCCCCCTAATGAGTATAAGGTAACGAAAATGGCAGGGAATAGATAGGTATTCGTGCCAATTAACACAAAAGTAAGAAAAGCTACACATTTACCCACCCAAACAGCAGGAAAAAAATGTCATACATAGGGGAGTTAGTCCAAGGGCAAGTGTAGTGTATTGCCCATCAGAGGCAATATTCCTTGGTGGAACCCAGCTTCAGTCTTCCAAGGTGGAGTTACAGTGGGTAACTTTATCCAGGCACCCATCCTGAAGGAGCTCCCAAACACCTGCCTCTCATTTTGCTGCAGAGCTGGAAGCTACCATTATTTTTAAACAAAATCCCTATCTTGAAAATGTACTTCTGGTCCTTGGGGCAGGGAGGGGGAGGCACAAGAGGCAGAAATGGCCATAGATCTCTAAGCCCTCCTCAGACAGCAAACAGTGGAGGTACACCAATTGCAGGGGGCAAGGCAAGTGGGATCGCAGCACCATGCCCCGCCCCCCAAACACTGCACATTCAGCAGAAGATCTGAACCAGCCTATGTGGGTACATGTTCTATGCATGTAGGCTCTGTACATGCAGCTGAGAACCTTGCAAAAAGCAGGGTGAACCTATGATGTGGGACAGGCAAAAGAGCTGGAGATAGCAGTGCCAGTAGAATGGGACAGAAGCTCAGATGGGAATGCAGCGACAGAACCTTCAGGAGGTCTAGGTGGGACTGTGAAGTAGGGTTGCCAGCTGGAGTTTAATATGCACCAAAACTCTGTTAAAGGCAGAGGAGCAGTCCAGCTGAAAAAAAAAGACCAGTCTGGACTGCTCCTGTCTTTAACAGAGTTTTGGTGCATATAAACGAGCAGGAGATACTTCTCACACTCACAGCATGGAGACAAGTGTGAATGCTTGCTAATGACTACATGTCAAGTTGCTGTGTGCTCCTCAAGGCGCAGGACAGAAGCCAGTAACAAAAGTTGCTGGCAACCCAACTGGGAAGATGGGCAGGCAAGAGGATAGGCAAAGAGTGGGGAATACTTAAGAAAGCTGTGGAGTTCCTGTACTAGTTGGACATCATCTAGATACCTTTTTTCTGACGGGCACCTCGTGTTTAACTGCTGTATGGCAGGCAGGTACAACATGACCCTTTCCATGCAGGGAACGGCTGTACCTATTGAGTTTGGCCAGTGCAGATGTGTGAGAATTTTGTTTCAGTTCATTTTTTATAAGAATTTACCAAAATTCACAAACTTCTTCATATTTGGGATGGAAAGAACTTGAGATATAAAAAAATTGAATGTGGGAGAAAGCGAAATGGACAGATTTGTCCATCTCTGTTATTGACATCATAAAACATAACGTGTCTTATGGGGACACAGAGCGGAGGACCTTGTGGTCCAGAAATGAGGCAACTGTAGTAAAAAGCAAGCTGCCAACTCTTCATGGACCTCCAGGCTCCAGCTACTGTGGGCTGGAGCTTGGAGGTCCTACAACATTTTGGTAGGTGATGAAATAGACCTGAAATCCCATTCTGTACCATTACATGCAATAGACAGCTCTTTTTGGTCTTTAGCTTATGCACCCAATAATACTCTTTGAGACAAATGGGAGTCTGCACCTCCAGCCCTGTGAAGTAGGACAGGCTGCAAGAAGACACTCTTTGTTGTACCTTTCAGAGGTAGGCTGCCACCACTGTTATGATTAATAATAACTTTTCTTTTAGCTTGCACAAGTGAGGGCCAAATTACATGTTCTACTGATTGCGATGGTATAGTTGAGTCTGCTATTTTTCTTTACTCTTGTGTAATTGTGTGCAGTCCCAATCTGGATTGGGACCATGGTGCTCCAGCAGGGGAGAGTTTCAACTTCCCTTCCACCTGTTTTCCCCCTGAAATTCCTCACCCCCCAATCTGCCAGACACCCCCGTGAGGCAGTGAAATTTCAGGAAAAAATGGGTGGTGGGATGCTTAAACCCTCCTCTCTTGGAGTGTCATGGTCCTGATCTGGACCAGGACTGTGCATGCTTAAATAAAATTAAAGAAAATAGGTTCAATGCAAGTGGTAGAATGTGTAGCTTGGCCCTGAGAATCCAGGCTTATGGCTTGTATTTATGGAGAAGGATAGGCCCCTTTCCCAGAGCTTCCTTTAAACACCTTCAAACTGTGCTAGAATGTACCAAGTGGTCTAGGTGGGATGGGTAATGCCAACTTCAGGCTAGGGAAAAGAATTAAGTCAACTCCAGTTTCTAGCTGAGTATATTTATTCAAGAACCAAGCAGAGAAAAGTTTGGAAATGGTCAGTTGCTTTTAAAATAAAATGAAACATAGAATTAGCTAACTAAAACTTACTTAACTCAACAAAGCATATGTATTTATTTATGCATTATATACCTCACCCCATACCAAAAAGTTCTCTAGACAGATTACATAATAATCTGCACCAGGAGAGGGAGGGATGAGGTCCACCTGGGACTAGGCAGGCAGCACAGCTTAGTCTTGTCTTGACTCTTTGTCAGCTGCTCAAACTCAAAGGAAGATTTCACAAATAAAGGTATTTCTGTGGGGGCTGGTCAACTCCCAAAGAGGGAAATTCAAACTGACCAATCAGTGCTGGGGACAACCAGATCATGTATCCTCCAGGTGATTCCTGCATGCATCTATTTAACATAAGGCTGAATCATAAGGGAGTGAAGGGGAAGATCTGGGATATTTAGTAATACAGATTTTGGTGCCTTTAGATGTTTAATCATGTCTGGGCATGTTGTTTTGTTTAGAGACAGTTCTAGAAACAAGTTGGGGAAAGGTTGTGTTCATCAGGGGAAAGGAATGAAAAGAAACAAAATGAAATAGGGATGTATGAGAAATTTGTTTTTGATCAGGATTTACCCATTTTGACCTTTTGGACAAAACAGGAAATTGGACAATCTGTGGTCAAAGTCTGTATATTTCTGAGCTTGTAATGTGATTCACAGACTAAAAAATATGCATTTGACAGCATGTGTACATTTGAAAAATGCTGATAAAAATGTGTACTTTTGAAAAATGTGCACAAATATGCTTTAACCAATGGGAGAAGAATGTGTACATTTGAAAGGTGTGCACGATTGATGTGTACATTTGGGAAAATACGCACAGGTTTTCAGGCGAGAAGGGGGAAAAAACAAAGCTTGCAATCTGATATGAACTGAAGTTAGAAAGGTTTCAGGATGGAATTCAGAGAACTTTGTCGAGCTCGAGTTTTGCTGATTCGCACATCCCTATGGGATATTGAGATATTATTTGGCTTTAGGTAAATCATATCACTTGTAACTTGATGATCAGTGATCCACAGTTGTTTTAGACAATCTGTGGTAATTATTTCAAGTGTAAATTCAGGTGAGAAAATGGAAAATTATGTACAAAATGACTACCCAGGGGAGGAAGATAAATAATTGCCACCCATTATTTCCGCATCAGCAGACCTGGTCAAAATTACTGTGCAGAGCAAAGAAAGGCAACATTTCTTCCTCCTCCCCCTCTTGTCCAGAGACAAAGAAAAATAGAGATCCCATAACTAAAGGTGCCCCCCACCCCCAGACTCCCACAAGAGGGATGTGCAAGAAAGAGGATGAACAGAAAAATAACAGGACTTGTTTTCTAATTTTTTGGCTAAAGGAAAAAGAAGGGAAGGACTCTAAATCAAATATTTAAATCTGAAAACAGTGTTTTAGACCAACAGGGAGTGTGTTGTTCCAAATGCAGGCGATAAGGGCCGGTAAAGAGTTGCCAGAGCAGCATATAAGGGACACTGAGGAGTTGTGGCATCTGTTCTCCAGAGTTCTATAGAATGTTAGTATTCTGAAACAGGCAACAACAGTTGTGCTCTAGTAGCATCTGGATCTTCTACCACAGAGATGTCAAACCTCTTTCTGCCTGAAGGCCAAAATCAATGTCAGAGAAGGTCTCGGGGGCTGCGTTCTAGTGGCGGGCAGGGTTGAGGGCAAAAGGAGCGGGGAGGCCAAAATACCAGAGACAGCAGCATATTTTAGCTTAAAGGTCTTACTGCCAATAACTAAGCCTTAGGAGAGGCATTTCAACATTTTAGAATGGGGAAAAACTGCAAAAGCCTGGAAACTACCAAAATGATAAGTGGTCAGGGGAAAGACATGGGGCCAAGGGAAGGAGGTGGGGGTGGCCATTCGAGGAACCCCAGAGGGCTGGACAGGGACACCAGGTGGGCCAGATATAGAGCTACACGTGCCAGGGAACCGGATTGGTATGGCTCTTTATTGCTTGTATCATACAGTAGCAAACCAGAATTTCCTGCCACACGGTGGTATTAGTGGAGCCAGGACGTGCAGGGACACAGCACCAACATTTTCTGATTAGCAGGGACACTGATGTCATCTGCCACCCCTGTTCCCTCTGAGCTTAGCTGCAATTCTCGCAGTAGCTGAGGGGGGGGGGATTAACTTTCCCAGCAACAATATATTGTTGTGATCTATCCCTGATATAATGCAAAGTATTTTGAGGTGGCTTGGTCTTGAATGGGCAGTTAAGACCCATTAGTTTTACAAAATACCTTCTCCTGGTGGAGACGAAAACTGCTAGAATTGGTTTGTTGATATGGGTCAACATAGCTGCCTGTACGTTTGGCCTCTCCTTGGGAGCATGGCTATGGGGACTGCCATGATGAGCGCCTGCACTTCAAAATTTATCACTTCACTATTGCTGCTACATAATATGAGCTGGCCATTAGAGAGACATCTAATCATCTTAGAGCTGTACAGCCTTAGGTTTGTTAAATATTTTGGATATAATCCAGATTCCAGCCAAAGTTAAGCACTTTTAAGTTCTGTTTGTTTTAATGAAAGAGAATTAAGCACATATTTTAACCAGGGTGGATTTGATTTAAATCAATTTGATTTAAATCATGATTTAAATCACTACTCAGAATTACTCGATTTAATCATGTGACTCCCCCCCCCAAGTGCACTCTTCCCCGCTATAAGCTTAATACATATTTTACACAACTCAGAGTTACCGAAGACTCATTCTTGCTGGTATAATCTTAATATTTACAACCAGATGAAGGTTTCATTTTTAGAATAACAACTTTTCAGATTAGTTTTACAGTTATATCAAAAAAATACTGATTTGGTTATACTATTAGAAACACATCATAGATAGTTCACCTTGCAATAATTTCATATTTGTCTATCTCCAGTTTAATAGGTTAATCATCCATATCTGGACAACTTTTGTGCTGTTCTATATTTGGAAGGAGAAAAATAATCAATACCTTAATAAAAACAATTTAAATAGTTTTATTTAACTAAAACAATAACATTATAGCATATGTATTCTTGTATTTGTTTAAACATCTATGTTTGTTAACTGATGTGGTTAAACAAAATATCTTTTTTTTTTAAAAAAAAAGCTTGGACTATCATAATTAAAAACTAATCCTTATTTCATGATGAATAACCTTTGGACTATAATGTATCTTAAATAGAAAACTATCTTTAGATAGATTTTTCCTCAAAAAGCATTTTATTTTTTAAAAAAATCCAATTTAAATAAAAGATTTTTTAATTTTTTAAAAAAAATAATCACTGATTTTTATCCACCCTGATTTTAACTCATCCATTGGAATCCATGGGGTTTAAAGGTGCCTTACTGGCGAAATTGAGTAGGTTGTCTCTTTTGTTTTGACAAACAGTCAGAAGGGATGCAAATTGGCAATTGTTGCCATCCTTATAACACCATGTTTGAAAATATAAAAATCCATTCCTTAGGCCATGAAGATCTTGCTGTGTTCCTGTAGCACCAAAGCCTCAGAGCAATATGTGGAATTGTGGCTGGATGAGGTGAGCCAGTGTGGCGTAGTGGTTAGAGTGTTGGACTGGGACTCAGGAGATCCGGGTTCTAGTCCCCACTCTGCCATGAAGCTCACTGGGTGACTTTGGGCCAGTCACTCACTCTCAGCCTAACTTACCTCACAGGGTTGTTGTGAGGATAAAATGGAGAGGAGGAGGATTATTATGTAAGCCGCCTTGGGTTCCTTGCAGGAAAAAAGGCGGGGTTGAAATATAATAAATAAAATAAGAAAGGTCCAACTTGGCCACAGAAGAGTGGGGACAATTAAGACGCTGTGATTGGACTGGTGACTTGTACAGGCAGAAGGGAGCACAGGAGGGGCAGAAATGTATAAGATAGGGCTGCAACATTTACAGTGCAATCCTATACCCGTCTACTCAGTCCCATTGTAAATAAGTCCCATTGAGATAAATGGGGCTTATCTCCAGATAAGTGTGTATAGGATTGCAACCATAACTGATTAATCTATTTAAAACATTTAATCAACCAAAATTGCCTCCGATCAATCAGGTAGCAGGTTGTTAAAAATTATTATTAATACAAATACTTATACAAATGGCAGATGGCAAGCACCATCTTATAAGAGGCATTCCTCCCTTTCTCTCACATAGAAGGGAATGCCTCTTTTACAATGATGCCAGCTTCAGCACATGTGCAATATCTAAAAATGAAGTGTGTTTCTTGCCCTAGAAATATTGTTTATACCCATGTACAGATTTATGCAATTAATTGATGAGCAGCACAATCCTATGAGGGTGCCTGCTGCAACCATCTGAACCTGGAGGATTGCAGGCATCCTATGCAGGGTGGGATAAGTGGGGAGGATAGGACATCCTCCATGTACCTCCCCCCTCCCCCCCAAGGGGGATCCAAGCATGGTCTCCCATGCTCAGTTTCCCTCTGGCACAGAAAGAACTGAACCGGCACCAGGGTGGGGTGCTCTGAGGTGCTGCAACCTCATAGAATTATGAGTTGAAAGGGGCCTATAAGGCCATTGAGTCCAGCCCCCTGCTCAATGCAGGAGAACAGATGTGGGCAGCCCAGGCAGTCACTCATCCAAGCACTGACCTGGCTCATACCTGCTTAGCTTCAGCATGTGGCCTGCATTATGTGCTCTCAATGCCACCTGCAGGTCCTCGAAAAGGATTTCCAAGGTTGCACCCCATCTATACCTCTTCCGATGTCCCTCCAGACAAGGTTGTAGGGACATAGGATTGTGCCCTAAAATTCTTATTAACTGGCTTAAATTTCTTTATTTGGGTTGTAGCCCTATTCAAAACTACAAAGCAAGGTTCTGAAACCCCAAACTGCCTCACCTAAGTGGAAGGCCAGTGTGATGTAATGGTTAGAATGTCAGACTAGGGCTGGGAAGATGCAGGTGAGGAGATACAGGTGCCATGAAGCTCACTGAGTAACTTTGGGCCATTCAGTGGCCAGGTTCACACAACATGAGGGTGATTAATAAGCCACAGTTGCTTGTTAACCAACCCTGCATGTGTCGGGCACATGATTTCCATAATTACCCTTGCCGGGCGAGGCTTGTCGTTACATGCGAACCCAGCAAGGGTGGGCAGTTGGGGTGGTTAACAAGCCACCCTGAACCCATGCTCTGTTGTAAGGCTGCTGGATGGTTTGTTAACCACCCCAGCCACCCACCCTTGCTGGGTTTGCATGTAATGACAAGCCACGCCCGGCGAGGGTAATTAGGGAAATCGGGTGGCGCATACCCTAGCATGCCAGGGGTGGTTAATAAGCCACCATGGCTTATTAACCACCCATGCACATGTGAACCTGGTCATTATCTCAGCCTAATCTACCTCACAGTGTTTTATTTATTTATTTATTATATTTATACCCCTCCTTTTTTCCTGCAAGGAACCCAAGGCGGCTTACATAATCCTCCTCCTCTCCATTTTATCCTCACAACAACCCTGTGAGGTAGGTTAGGCTGAGAGTCAGTGACTGACCCAAAGTCACCCAGTGAGTTTCATGGCTGAGCAGGGACTAGAACCCTGATCTCCTGAGTCCCAGTCCAACACTCTCACCACTATGCCACACTGGCTCTTGTAAGGATAAGATGAGAAGGGACAACAAAATATAAATGTAGAAAGAAAGAAAGAAAGAAAGAAAGAAAGAAAGAAAGGAGCAAGCCAACTTCTAAATTAGCATTGTTACCTTGGCCATCAGGTGACTTGGAGAGATACTTTTCAAGCTGAAAGGGTTCATATGGCTTGCCCAGATCTGGTGTGATGCCTGGACCAAACTCTGTTTGTCCAGTCTGCCGTTAACACACCAGGAGATAGCTCACAGGATCTTCAATTTCAGAATGCCTTTGTTTGTTTGTTTGTTTGTGGCAGAACGAAGTGTGAAAGGCCTTGGAGGCAGCAGATCTAATAGGGCGGAACAGCCTTAGGGACCAATTTACAATCCTCCACGTAGAAGCCACTGGAATACCAGTGCTAACTGTGGTGTACATTCTGTTGACAAAATAAGAATTCAATGCTTGAATCTTCACAGTGGTCTTTTGCATGTAGAAATGAATACCAGAAGCTACATGTGAATTAAAAATAAGAGAATCCATATATTCTTCAGTCACTTAGTTAAATCATAGCAGGTAGATGACATCTTAACAATAACAACTATATGGCAAAATTCAAAGATTTAATAATGGATTGCACTGTATGGAAAGTAATACACACTGATGAAGGTCCCACTGATGAAGATCAGACTCACAGTTTCTGTTTAATCTATTTCTTTTTTACTCAGTTATGGTTCAGTTTTACTTCTTCTGGTATCTTTTAAAGAAGAACAAACATTTTTTTAAAAAACCAACACTTGTAAAGTGGTCTTTGGGAATCAGAGGTTGTAGCTCTGCATCACCCCCTTTCTCCAGTCCTAAACGTTATTCCCATGAGAGTGGAGTGAAAGAAGGGCTCCTTCCAGCTACAGTTCTTTTGGCTGATCTCTTTGGCTGGGCCCGAAAGTATTTTGAAAGGAGTCTATCCATTTCCTTGAGACTGCTTGTTTAGCTGTACTTTAACAAGCTGGATCACCTGCATTGGAAAGTACAGGGAAGTGCTGGGGTCAGAGGAAGGCTGAGGACAGCAGCACACCCTGACTGTAGTGTAAATGGAGTCTTCTGACTGTGGAAGTAATTTGCTCATGTCCCTGGCCTGGGGTCTGCCAAAGTAAAATTTGGACAGCATGAGTGTTCCATTCTGAAAGGTAGCTGGTTAAATGTGTTGGCACTGAAGGAAAAAATTAGCAGGTTGCTTATTTCCAAATGCCTATGCGGGTTCCCCCCCCCCCTTTCAGTTCAGTGCACAGCAGTGCATAGCTTGCTGAACAAAAAAGTAGAGAGTGGAGAAACACCCCACTTCAATTCTCCAGAAATGAAACCCCTAACCCAGCAGCTGGAGACACTATCTCATAGTCAAGAGTGACCACAAGAGTGACCACAAACCTTATTGCAATGCCCGTGGGAAAACAGCAACCCCTGGCAGGTTTTATGTGCTTCACATGGCCTGTGAGAAAACTGGTAACAGAGTCATGTCGGGGATACTGCCTGCCCTGGCCAAGTGTGGCACAGATTAAGCAATGTGGCTTTGCTTTAAGCTGTTTTCCCAGAAGCAACATACAGAAGTCTGGGAGTGAGTGTAAAACAACAAAATAGGAAGCATAGTGTATAGATGCTGCACTTGGCGGAAGGACCAGAACTGTAGTTTGACAAGAAATTATGTGTGTACATGAGGTGAAGTAATGTCTTTGTTTGACACTTTTTGAAGGCCCCTCTTGTTTACTTGAGAGCCTATCATGGGTTATTATGCTGTCTCCCCTGCACTTCAAGTTTAGTTAGGGTTGCCATGACTACTGCTACTTGACATACACTTAGTGACCAACCGAGCTAGTTTATTTATTTACTAGCGAGCAGACCCGACTTCACATGAGTTAGAATAGCCCTTAGTTTGAAACAGTGAAGCCTTCAAGCAAATGTAAACAGCTGTCAGAGGCAAAGGCAATACTTCCCTATGCTAGTATGTTCCTTGCTATTGTGCTTGCTGTGCAAAATATTGCATCGTGTGAGTTTCATAAGCATCCATTGTATATTGTTGGGGACATAATGAATGATTAGCCACTGTGATACTAGCCCAGGAGATGGCCTTGTCGAAAACCCTCCTCTCCATTTTTGGCAGCTGTGCAGCAAAGGGCCGCTGAATGGGAGCCCAGTTACACTGGCATCTTATTTAAAAATTAATGCTTGTCTAGCTGCCCTTTAGGCATTTGGAAGTGCCTCAATTCTCATATTAAAACCCCCCAAAGATAATCTGGTTGCCAGTAAAGCACAACGGAGCATTTAAACATGGGTGGGCACAGAGGGCTTAAATCTATAGGCACAGGAATGCCGTAGAATAGAAAATAGGTTTATTTTTAGGGGTCAGTATCACATGACATGCAAACAATGATGAAAGAAGGAAATTAAAATTCTAGTGAAGAAGCAAACTTTGTTCCCAGATGGTAAAAAGAAACAAGGCTCATGAGTCTGTCATTACAGGATGCTAGACGTCAAGAATCCATTTTCCAAAGTCCTATCCAGGACCTCAAAGGCTGGCCACAAACCTCTGTTATGCCCCAGCTGAGTAGGAACCGAAGTGTTTCATGAGTGAGTGCATATTATGATTAACTTTGTAAACTTTGTGTAGATTGTATACATGCAATAAATTTGATTTGATTTAAAGAAGACGACGAAGAAGAGTGAGTACATGGAAAGAAAGCAGTTCTGGGAAATACCAGCAAAGAACTGAAATGTAGGTCAGCAGCAATCATTCTGAAATCAGTTGTAGTTATAGTTAAGAACTGAACAAGTAACATTTGTTTGTGCCCCACTTCAGACTTCTGCAGCATTGTTTTATAAACTTTGCAGCAGCAAGTATTATGCTAACACATGTTCTCTGAGAGAACTAAAGAAGTAGAATAAAGAAGTATGTTCCATTATTATATCAACTCATAAACTCAAGCTGGATCTGCATGTATGAATATCCTGTGGAGAGTCCTGCCTTTAAATAAAGAAAACCTTTCAAGGTGAGCAACTGAGGAATTCATAGATCTCATAGATCATAGAGTTGGAAGGAGCCTACAAGGCTATCAAGTCCAACCCCCTGCTCAATGCAGGAAACTAGAGGAGGGGGTCTCCCATCCAAGTAATAACCAGGCCTGACCCTGCTTAGCTTTCCACGCTCAGACAAGCTGAGCCTGCGTATGCCACAGGCCTGTACAAGTCAGCAAAAGCTGTCTGCCACCTCTGGTGATGTGGGCCAAGAGATAGCTTACAAGTCCTCAGAGAAGCTGTATGGCGGAGAGCTTGTGAAAAGCCAATCAGGGAAGCTGTGCTAATTTGAAGTTTCATTTTCTCCTGAAAATGAAGGGTAATTTGAATTAAGCACTCTGAACAGTGGTGGTGGACAGACACTAGATCTCTGAATGATTTGCAGTAGATCAGCAAGAGTTTCTGACTTCCAACTGTCTAACAATAGGAACAACAACGAAAATCCTACACACACCCACCAATTATGTAGTTGGAAACCTTGATCTGTAGAAACTCAGTTACAGACTTGTGTGTGTATGCAGTCATCCCAGTGTGCAGCTTGGAGTGTAGTTGGTAATTGGCTCCTCCCCCTTGAGCAGCCATTTTGCATCTGGTTCCCTCCCAGCCACCTAACTGCATTTAGTGGACTCTGCAGGACGGGGAGTCAGTGAAAAACAAAGTATATCCGGCAAGTCTGAATACCGGCCCACACCTGTTCTAAACTCTGGAGTAATTAGATAGAAGGATATAGTGGGTACTTGACACTCCCCATGGGATAGGCTGAAAGGAATTAGGAAAGGCCTCTAGAGCAGAGGTTCTCAAATCGGGGTTCCCAAAATACTAGCGGACCATGAGCTAGGTTGCCTGTGGAAAGGTTGCAAATCAGATGTGGATACAGTGATACCTTGGATTGCAAGTAACTTAGTTTGAGACCGTTTTGCAAGACAAGCAATTTTTTAAATATTTATTTTTTACTTGATACACAAGTGACGTCTTGCAATACAAGTACTGTAGTATGGCTTAATTAAAAATCTCTGTACAAATTTTTTCGGGGGGATTTCGTTTTGATATCAGAGTGTTTTGGATTACAAGCACGTTTCCAGAACGAATTATGCTCTCAATCCAAGGCATGACTGTATTTGTATTTTGTCCTGCACTTGATTTAGTTTTTCTACTGACAGTGATCAAGGCCATTTGAATAGGTTCAGATTACTGAGCAGACTAACAAGGCCCTGGCCTAGGTCTGGTAATTTACATAAGATGGCATTGGTACAGACAACTGGTTCCCCCCCCCCCACTCAAAAATTAGCAGTTAAAGTAACCTTAGCAGCCAGGCCTATGGTCCATGATTTTCATAATATGGTGCTGTTTTTGATCATGATAGCACTGAAGAAAAAAATGTTATTCAAATATGCATTACATTTGTGCTTTGATTTGTAGAACAACAACAAAAAGTGTATTACATGGTCCACTGGGAACCCCAGCAAGTATTCGGGGGGGGGGGAGTTCGAGGACTGCTGCTCTGGAGTCTTTACAGGACACTTAAGGCTGATTGAGTAACAAATGGAAAGTGGTGTGAGAAACCTGTATGTCTGTACCTCCAAGCCTGAGAAGTAGGACAGGCTGCAAGACACCTTTTGTCTGTATTCCTCACCACTCATGTGCATTTTTTAAAATAACCTTTAGACTGTCCAAGTGAGAAGACAGACTTGTGGTTTTTATATGTGGACAAGGATAGGCTCCTTTTTCAGAGTGCCCTTTAAATTCCCTAACAACCAGGTTAGCATGTTTGCCAAGCAGTCCAGTGCATGAATAAGGCCACCCTTCAGACTAGGCATGAGAATTAAATCAACTCTAGTTCCCAACCCAATTCAATATGTTCAAGATATATATATTAAAGAACAAAACAGGGAGAAGTTCAGAAATAGTAAGTTGCTTTTAAAAATAAAATGAAACCTCAAACTAGCTCACTTTCACAATCATAGCATTTCTATGTGGGCTAGGCAGCTCCCAGAGAGGGAAAATTCAAATTGATGAATGAATGGAAGAATGGGAGGACCTGATAATGGACCTCCAGGTGATTTCTACAGTGCTGTGTCAGCCTGAAATACAAGTGAGGACTTTGGGATCTATCTAGCTCAGCCAGCCTTTGTTCAGAGGCCTTTCCAGAAAGGTTCATGGGGTGTGTGTGTCAAGGTTCCACTACTGCAGGGACCCCTTAACCTTCCTTTGGGAGATCTCTGCCTCTCCTCAAAGCCCCTCCCGTTCCAGGAAATCAAGTCCTTTTACAGCTTCCAATAGCATGGGTGTAGGCTGTAGACATGGTGAATAAGTCACTCCAAACTCCAGGGTAAACAACAACACTTTACTAATAATATTAGGGTATTTGCTTAATAGAGTGGTTATAATCCAAAAGTATGATAAAATAAAACAAACAACAATCCAATGTTCTCTAGTTTAACTTCAGACTACCTAGTTCCTATGCAGCCAGTTTCTCTTTCTCTCTGCTGTTTCTCTGCTGCTGCTTCTAGCTCTCTCTCAGCACCTACTGACTGCTAGCTGACCACACCCCACATATATAGCCTTCCCAGGAATGGAAGGTTATAATCATGTGACCTTGAATAGGAGATCTAGTTCTTAACTTCTATTGGGTGAACTTAAACTCTCAAACTCCCCCTCCCATCCAAGTGTTTGGGCCTTCAGGCTTCACTGCTCGAGGGAAGTGTTTGGGCCTTCAGGCCTCAACAAACCCAATCCTGTGTAGGCCTCAACAAACCCAATCCTGTGTAGGCCTCAATCCCTCACAAGGGGGGGGGGATGTTTTGCTGACTAAGAACCAATGGAAGAGAAATACATACCCTTAGGCTAAACTCAAAGAAGATTTTCGGATAGTCTTAAAAACTAGAAGTCAGGTATGTCAGGCCGGCTAAACTATCAATCAGGCTATGAGACAAATTCCTCACACAGGAGAATTGTATAGTGCCTAAAATGTACTTGTGGATTTTAAAATTTTTTATTTTTTGTGATTGTGCTGAAAGGCCCTAAACATCTGTGGTGATCACTAGGAATGGAAGTCCCCCTGTATGTGCAATATGTAATTGCTTTGACACATAAACTATTCCAAGGAACTAGTGGCCTTGAGGCTTAGTTTTGCGTCACACACCTCTTTTCCAAGGGGTGACATGTAGGATACAGGGAATATAATTAGGTGTCCCCATGGTTTGTGGTTGCTTGCCATTTCTAATTGTCAGTTCTTATTTTTAGGCAAATTATAGGTTCCTCTCTAAGGAAAAAGAGACAGTCTTTTGTTGATGTAATCCTCTCTTTTAAATATATGCCCCCAAAATGCTTTTCATAAATTTTGTTATCTTGAAAATGGGCCCATCATGTTTTCAGTAATATATGATAGATATTAAAGGTTTTGTTAGTGAACGACTATACCTGAAAATGGGAGGTGGCTTCCTCAATTTTACATGAATAATGATTAGGGTAATTATAATTTGCCATTGAATTATTGTTAGCCATCTGAAAGTGACTATGAATGGTTATATATTGAAAATTAAGCTCTGCATTGTGGGGGGTTGGGGAACATTCTGGAAATCAGAAATGGGTGTGGTTATTTGTTGTCCAGAAGTCCATGTACTTCCATACTGCATGGAGTCAGGTATGTAGTACACATTCTGATAGCTGGTGTTGATTCACAAATGATGCATAATGATTTAGAGGTTGGCATGAGGCACAGAATTAAAGGGGAAGAATTAAAGGGGCATTCTATTCTGCAGGGCCCATTTCCAGCCTTCTCTCTTAATTTGAGCCACCCCTTTCCCCCAGTATGTTCCTCCATTCTTGGTATCTTTTTTTTCTGAGTAGGTGATAACAACTGGGAGGTAGACACCAATACAGGCATAATAAATCTGTTTGCAAACACATGGGGAATGTGGTAATAACTTTGCTGTGGAGATCAGCTAGAAGGTGAGAGGCTTGTGCTCTCACTGAAAACACTACCAAGTGCTTAGAATCATAGAATAGTAGAGTTGGAAGGGGCTTATAAGGCCGTCAAGTCGGCAACCCCCTGCTCAATGCAGGAGAACAGATGTGGGCAGCCCAGGCAGTCACCCATCCAAGCACTGACCCGGCTCATACCTGGTTAGCTTCAGCATGTGGCCTGCATTATATCTCCACACCACTTGCAGCTTGCAGCTCTGCACCCTGCTCTGATGCACCACTGTTGGACTGTTAGGCACTACTGAGGTTCAGGGTCTGAACTTCAGGAGACTTAGCAACCTAGTTGCATTGTACTCTCTAGATTTTCCTGAAATTCAAATATGGGGTACAAAGTAAAGCTTTCAAATGATGTGTTGAGATTCATTAATTTTATGTACGTTTCTGGGTATACTGGGTAAAGTGTATGTGCAGCCATGAAAGAAGGCTTATTTCAATCTTTGGTAAATTATGTCTTGTCACATATAATAATCCTCTAGGGTTTTTTTTTGTGGATTATGGTACACTGGAAATTGGTCTTTCCCCCCCCTGGTTTCCAAAGTTTTATACTAAATTAGGAGACTTTTCCTCTTACCCTCAATTCTGGGAAGTATTGTGTTAAAAATGGTACTCCCAGTATGTCTGCACCTCCAACCCAGCGAGGTAGGACAGACTGCAAGACACCCTTTTGTCTATATTCCTTATCTATATTCCTATATTGTTGCCGCAACCCACATATTACTAATACATGCTATGAAATATGAATATTTAATAACTCATACCCAGGAAATGTGGAAATCCAATTTTATGGCTTATATATATGGAGAAGGAGAGACTCCTGTTTTACAGCTTCCTTTAATCTCCTTAACAATCAAGTATAGCATGTTTGCCAAGCAGTCCAGTGCATGGGTGAAGCCAACCCTTGGACTAGACAAGAGAATCAAATCAACTCCAGTTTCCAATTCGATATTTTTTATTAGAGAACCAAGCAGAGGGAAGTTCAGAAATAGTCAATTTAAAATGAAATGAAATGTCAAACTAGCTCACTAAATCATACTTAAAACAGGGGTTCTGGTCTCCTAAGAATTGGGAAATTATTTTTCAGCTATGTGCAAACTTAGGACTACTTTACACCCTTTGCATCGATGGACAATTTGCTTTGTGGAGGCTTCTCCCCCCCCCCCCCTTTGAAGCACTTTGGCACAGTTTTGTGTGTGAGACACTTGAGGAGAGTGATTGGAAGTTGTGACATTTACCGGGATCCTAAGAATAATTCACCAAAGCAGCTTACAACATGGGAGGCGGGGAGAGATGAGACTCACCTGGGTTCTGAGCCTGGCTTGATCTTGTCTTTGCTCTTCGCCAGGCAGACAGACATAAAGGAAAAAATTATTTTATAACCAGAGGTATTTCTTGGGGGGCATGGGGTGAGCTTCCAGGGAGAGAAATCAGCCCCCCCCAATGTAGTACCCATGGGCACCATGGTGCCCACAAGCACCTCCAGTGGCGCCCGTGAAGGGGCTCCCAATGTGGCACCTGTGGGCATCCGCAAAATTTTATTTATTTTTTAATTATTCTGTTTTTTTTAATATACGTACATGGATTTGTATGTATCCATAGCAATTAATACATATGAAATGTATACAGCTTTCTAGCATTTATACATAGGCTTCAACAAAACTGGACCAAATATCCAAATAAGTCTCCATTTGAAGGTGGCGCCTATATGCCACCCGTTCAAGCATTGTAAGGTCCTCAATCCATTGCATTATAGGAGGTGAGTGTTTATCTTTCCAATAATATCAGTCTTTTAGCTGTCAAAAAGGCTCAGAGAATCCATTTCCCCTTCCATTCGTTAATTTCCATGAAGCAGGTTAATAATTTAAAAGAGTGTTGGCCCCATCCTATGTGGGTGACCATAACTCTCCGCACTCAGAGGATTACAGGCATCCAATTGAAGGCGAGAGGAGCGTGACAGATAGGATTACCACTGTGCTCCTCTCACCCTCAAACACACACACACACACACACACACACGGCCAGTTTTAGCCATCTAAATTTTTTTCCTCTCCTTGTGAGGAGGAGAGGTTGAGGCACTGCCTGGATTCTGCAGAAGATGGTGGCATCTCACTCCTCCTCTCCGCACCCCCGGGAATGCCCCCCACGCCAGAACTGAAGACAGTCTTCCGTCTTCAGTTCCCAGCCAGCGTGAAAGAACCACGCCGGCTGCGGGGGGGGGGAGCTCCAAGGGTGGACTCCCGCCTCCTGCGACCTCAGAAGGGATTTCCGAGGTCGCAGGGGGGAGTCCAACCGTCCTATGGTTCCCTAGGCAAGGTCGGAGGGCCATAGGATTGCTCCCTGTGTACATCAGTGAATATTAAAGATTGTTCCAGTACAAAATTTATCTGCGTAATAACCTCCTCCCAAAAAGAAGCAACTACTTACTGGACATTGCCAAAAATATGTTTAAAAGAAGCATTAGCTGTATTGCACTGCCAGTAATTAGCCAAATTAGATAATCCCTTATTAAAGAAATTCTGTGGTGTCCAATAGACATGAAACAAGTTTTGGCCGAATAAGACACAGCCTAAGATCCATAGACATGACAGGTAGACACCAAAGTGGCGATCCAGGCATTTTGTGGTTGTGCCCACAGCAGTTCCTCAAATTCCCAAATGTGCCCATGGGTCCAAAAAGGTTGGGGACCCCTGTTCTAGGTGATTTCTCTAGTACCTCCTCTTAGCAGGAGGATGGGTCATCCTGAAATGTAAATTTTAGTGAAATGTAAATTTTAGTGTTTACAGCTGCCTGGCCATGCTTGGCATATTCTTCATTCAGATATGTTTCCAGAAAAGGAGGGGGAAGGTTGGATTCATTACAGTTCCTTTATATGAATTAGTTGTATATAAAAGGGTTTTGTTTTAGCATTGTCTCTCAGAAAGCATAGGCTATTAGAAGTATCGTTCAGAACTGCATCCTATCCACTAGATGTGAGTACCCAAGGAGCATTCTAGTGCAGAAACCCTTCATGAGTAACTACAGGATAAATATAGGAAAAGGCACATTTGGTATATGATTTAATAAAACTTGTTCTCCAACTTAAGGATTTGTAATCCTTCTTCCAAAGTGAGGTTCCTTCAATACAAGTAATTGTTTTTCCTTGAAGAACATGATTCCCTCCCTACCCCAGACCAGATTACAAGGGCATTTTGGGCTTTGGGGGATAACTTTCCCTTCTTTTCTTCTTTCAGACCTGGCATCGATTGAAATGGACTCATTTGATGGGCAGACATTAGCTGAAATGCTCAGGTGCTACCTGCAAGAGCTCCCTTGCCCTGTGATTCACCCAGCAATATACAGTGAATTAGTCTACATAGTTCAAGGTAAATGTCCATTCTTTGCTATTTACCACATTTTAAAGAATCCACATTCGAGAGTTCTGTTATGTCAGCATTTTCAGGAAATAGGCCTGATTGCATGACTGGAGGCATCTGACTCAATCCTATTTTCTTTTGAGGGGCTGAAGTCTGATACTGGTGTTATAATTTTACATGTTATTCTCTGAGAACGCAGCTATGTTCATTTGAATAAATGTGTCTGATCCTGTTTTTTTCGTGCATACATGGATTGCACATGGATCAGCAAGACTAGTTGAAATTAGTGCAACAACACTCTAGTGCTTTTCAGTCTCTGCCTGCAGTAAAGATTAAGTCTGTTCAAAAGTTTTGGGACCCAGCATGATTCCAGGGTGAATATTCCAGTTTTGGAGATATTTGGACCACCTCCAGATCTGAAGGTACTTGGTTCTAAAGCAGTGTGAGGTGAGATGGGCTGGTGCTGAGGCCTCAAGTCACCTCAGAAGTTTTTGTTTTGTTTTTTACTTTTTTGTCCCAATTTGATACAGTTTTGAACCTCCTGCAAGCTCTCCATAAATGGGAAAACTCCAGGCAAGGGGAAAGGGGAGAGGGAGAGAGGAAAGGTATGTAGTTTTGTGACTGACAGCTCTAACTTCCAATCAGGAAATCACTTTACTGGCACTCTCTAATCCCAGTGATTTTGGAAGGAACATTGCAGGTATATATCAGAAGCTGTTTCAGTGAATTCTCTGCTCTTTGTAATTTGTCTTTTATCTGTTAGGAGCAATAGCAGGCAACATCTAGAGCAGACTTCCCCAACCTGGTGCCCATCTGGAGGGCGCTGGATTGGGGAAGGCTGATCAAAAGAGTTTGTGAAGTGAGCAATTGTATTTTGCTTGTGTGATCCTTCCTTATTCCAGTCCAGACCAGTCGTTGCCTAAAATACATCCCCTTGCATCTTAAACCCCCCCCCCCTTATTCTTGCTGTTTGTGTCTGTCTTGAGTCTAATCTGTGTTGTTAGTTATTAGGTAAGTCACTTCCTTTCACACCTCCACCCCCATTCAGGCCCTAGTAGCATTTGATTTAATTTCAGTGTTATTTGTAGCTCTGTGTGGGTGCTTCTATATGGAGGACTTTTAACACTAATAACCAAAAGACACTGGTGCAGCTGCCTATTTTGTCTTTTCCTCCTTAACAGAAAAGAAAAAAAGATGGAAGAAGTGGTGGGAAAACACAGGAGGGCTACGGATGGGTTAATATGTGAAGTGTGATTGTCAGTACGTGGAGGATCTTGCCTTAGGGTCCAGACTAGATGTGACATGCAATCACATGCATCTTTCTTCCTACTTTAAAAAAAAAAAAAAACACGGGAGGGTGCAAGCTTAGGTGGAAGAATAGCAGAGGGGAAAGGGCTTGTTTCATCCTTTCTCCTCCAGCCATTTTTCTAGTCAACAGTGCCCACCTCCAGTTATTTTTTTCTCCCTGCAGGGTGGAAAAACAGCATTCCCTTGCCTGTCCTCCGCCATCAGGAATAGCAGCATTCGCCAGTGCACTGGACACTGCTGCCAAATATTGTTTAAAAATGTGCCAAATATTCTGACTTTGCAAGATTTCCCTTCAGGTGTGGATCAGATAACTTTTTACATGGGTTCTAAAAACAAAGGAGATGGTCTTGGCAAGCTGGGTTTGCAGATTTACCTATTATTTAGTTTTATCCCGCACTTTCCTGTGTTGAGTCAATTACAATTTATTGCATCATTCATGCTCTTTAAAAAATGAAATGGCAAAAGGAAAAATAACAAGGTGGAGGTTAGGCATCTCTCTGGTTCTAGTTCCATTCAAGATTAAAAGAATTCCTGTTCTACAAAGAATAGATAAAGACAAAAACATCAAATGTTACTTAGTGCATAAGGTTTCTGTGCTGGTTGAGCTGTGCAATTCTTGGCTCAAGATTGGTATTGTGTAACTCAACTTGCCTGTATATGTTGTGGGTAGTTTGCTGAGGTGCATGAGCATATCAAAGATAGTAGTGGTAGCCAATGGCCAGCTGAGCATCAGTCTTGTTGTGTTGGAGACAGCTGGGAGGTTATGGCCTTGGAATAAATTACAGAAGGAGACTGGAAACTGTTAAGAGCCCTGTCCAAATTCCAGTTCACATTCTTCCTATTCTTAGTAGACCAGGCGCACCAGGAGACATGGTGCTGCCTCAAGCACTGGAAAGGATATAAGCATAGATTGTGTGTATTACTCCAGGCCAGAAGCCCAAGTGGCTGCCAAGTCCCTGTGATACTGGCCTAGAAAGAAAGTGTTATTGTAATTTTTTTGGCCGAGCTGCCTGGTAGGTTTTTACTGTAAACGAGTCCTTTTTTGGCTTTATATGGGCATAGAAAAATCTCTGGGGCCCTTTTTTAGTATGACATGTTGGAAGCCCCTCTCAGTTCTTGTAGGGGTTCCCCCCCCCCCTTGTGCTCTCTCTTCTCTTTTGGCCCTATATATAAATATATTTCCGTGTTTAGATTTAGGTTTTACTGGAATTATTTGTTGGAAACAACAGGCCAAATACTTGAAACTGTGAAAGTTAAAAGAAACAGAACTTGGAAAAGAAGACTTTGATTTTTCAGTTATCAGCAGGAGAATCCTGGTCCTAAAGCCCTTGTAAAACCCTTGCATTTTTTTTTTAATTTAAAAATGTGATGATGATGATCATGATGATAATGATCATGATGACCATCATGATCATTCATCATAGATCTGCAGGCTGCTGGGTTAGCCCTATTATTAGGCAGAGTGAGCCAGCTGCCTCAGGCAGCTGATTTTGGGTGTCATGAAAAGACAGCAAATTGTTAGTTATTTAATTTATTATTATTGTATTTTTACGGTTAGTAAGGACAAGACGGCTTCGTGGGATTTTCTGCCTCGGTGACAAAATATCTTAGCTGGCCTTGGAACCTGTGCACCTTGACTTGGGGTATGGGGCATCATCTGCTGTTTTGCCTCAGGCAGCAAAATTCTTGGGCTGAATCTGAAAGGCAGGCCGCAGGAAGCGCCACCAGGGCATCCCAGGCCTTCATCTGTCTTGTGTGTTCTTCCTCCTTAGAGATGCCAAAAATAATTCTCCATTTTACAAACAGAGAACTTAGATCCAATATACTTAATGACATCCCTACATAAAGTATGACAGTTTGCTACTTATTTTGCATGCATTACTTGTCAGGGATGGGGACTCGGACTCGAGGACTCGACTCGTGAGTCGGACTGAGTCCCCCCTCGGACTCGACTCGGACTCTAATCCCAATATTTTTAATGGGACTCGAGACTCGACTTGGGACTCGAGACCAAGGACTCGTCAACATCCCTGGGCTGTTGACGAGTCTTCTGGCTGTGCCAGAAGGAGCGCGATCACCAGTGAAGAGCGCATGGAAGTGAGGCGCGCCGCTGCTCGGCCACTATGGACAGCTACCAGGAGCGCAGCCCCAACGATGTGTTGAGATTTATTTTGATTGATGTGTTGTTGTGGGGGGTTTGGGTTAGGGTCAGACATTTTGGGTTTGGCTGCCTCTGCCTGCCTGTTTGGGGTTCCCTGCCTCCTCTGCCTGCCTGGTTATTTTGGGTTTGTCTGCCTGGTCTGTTCTTGCCAAAATCAGTTGCAGAGTTTTGAAATAAAAAGGCACACTTGTGCCTAGAATTTATTTAAGCCACACATCTGAAGTAGCCTTATTTTGTTGGGGGGAAACCCCATTGATTTTAATAGGGACTCGTGGAGTCAGTTTTGGGAGTGACTCAGGACTCGTGACTCACCATTTTGGACCAAGGACTCGGACTCGGACTCGAGACTCGGGTCCAAAGACTCGTGACTCGACTCGTGACTCGAGACCAAGGACTCTTCAACATCCCTGTTACTTGTAGCCATCTTTTGGAAACACATAAATATTGTCCATCAAACTTATAGTTATTAGCTCACACTGCTCTTGGAGTTTTAAAAAAAAACCTTACATAAATGTATCCACCAAACAGATGGTTGATGCTGTTACTTTTGCCAATGCCAATCACCTGTTGCAGGGGAAGTCCAGGATTCCTTCCTTCCTCCCCTCTAAACAGGTGACTGCTGGTGTCAAGAGTGATAGTACCAAGCATCTGCTCAGTGCTGTGCATGTGTCCTGATCCAGCAACAGGATCTGTGTTTGCTGCACTGTGTGCTGGATGAAGGAATACAGCATGGGCACCATGTGAATGTCTATTTGCATTCAACAGAAATGGATCCAGAAGTAGACCTGCATGTGGAAACCTGCTTTTGCTTACAGATTGCTCTTGCTGGCTCAGGGTGAGGAAGTGATCCAAAGCAAGCTAAGGGTGTTCCCGGCATCGCTTCCAGTAATGAAGGTAGTGCTGCCCTCTTGCAGCTCATTCTAATTCTGTGATATCACTGACAACTTACTTAGATCAAAGATGACATACATCACGTGTTCTTCACTACAGCCTGGTTTCCACATAACAATAACCCAGTATGGGTTGATGTTGACTTGTGGGTTGTTGTTGGATTGTGGGTTGTCATTACTCGCAAACCCTGCACTGTAGTTTAACTATGGGTTGTTAACTACAGACAACCCAGGAAGAGGACCAAGGTTTGTTGTTGGGTTGTGAACTTTGGGTTGTTTGTGGTTAACAAGCCATAGTTAAACCATAGTGCAGAGTCCACACATAATGACAACCCACGATTCAATGACAACCCATGCTCAACACGTACTCTGGGTTGTCATTACATGTGAACCAGGTCTACAAGTCCAGCCCCATTTTTAAAGCTTATCATGCCTTCTGTATGCTAACAGAGGCATTTTCATTTTGTCCTGATTTGCTATGGTTTTGGCTGTCCTTGCAGCAGCATGCACATAGCACAGTTTTACTGTGGCTGGGAATAGTGTATGTCTATAGATACCCTTTAGCTCTAGAGCAGGGGGAAGGAAGGAGAAGTCAGGCACTTTGCTTGCAGCCAGCTTGATCACCTTGAAGTTGACTAGGAAAAATTAATCTTCACCCTATTCAGAACACTGGAATCCCTGCATGTTAGAGACAAATTTGAAATGTGAATCCAAATATGTATACCTTAACAACAGCATTTGTTAATGCAAGTTTTGAGATGCAAACTTCAAACCCTGAATTTCAATGATAACATTCAAATAATAACAAAGTTGCATCGTCTCCCCATGTGCTGTGCTGTGGTCCAGGCAAAAATGGGGGGGGGGGGATGTCTGCTATTAACATTTTTTTAAAAGACACAACAACAAGTATTGTGTCTAGCATCACGGGGCAAGCTGTGGCCCTCCAGATGTTTTGGCCTACAACTTGCATCATCACTCACCATTGGCTCTGCTAACTAGGGCCGATGGGAATTATAGGCCAAAACATCTGGAGGGCCACAAGTTGCCCACCCCTGAAGGCTGTCCAGGGCTTCAGGGCTTTCTTGAAGAGAGCCCTCTGAGATATTTCTTAGGGATGTTCTGAGGAAAAGATATCTGCCCTTTGCCAGGATGCTTCCCATGTTCCTGACTTGGAACATGGCAAACTGCCTTCTAAATGTGCCCTAACATATCCATTCTTTGAGATTTGATGAGTGAGTCCATGATTCAGTTTAGGTTTGAGCAAAGCTCTTCATTCATAGTGAGCTGTGCTGCTTATCAGGGGAGCCCTTCCAGAGCTGTATGCCACATAGTCTCCAACCAATGTAGGCCACAAAACACAAGAAGTTGTAGAGACCTGTAATTAATACTCTGTTCCTGCTGGCTCAGGCTCAGAGGCTCAGCAGCATACTGAGGAGAACTTGGGGACTGACGAGCCACTGGTCTCCCCACTTTAGGGAGCAACCCCTCATATATCTTCCAGGCCTGGTGATGTAGACTCTGAGGATGACTCCCCCACAGCTTTTCCTGTCCCTCGGCTATGCAGGAGAAAGAGGCTGCAGAAATATCAGTGGGCCCTTTAAGAGCTAAAGCTAGTATCCAGCAAGGGAAGCACCTCTGAAAGTTCTGGGCCTGCCAGCTTTCTTAAGGCCTCAGTTGCCTGCAGACCCTTGCTGAGCTCTCCCTATGAGGAAACACTCCAGTCATGATCCCCTGCATTATGCTGGCCAGGGTCCTGACAGCTCCTGACCTAGCTGTGACCCTGCTGTCCTGGACCTGACCGTACTTTACCAGATTTGACCCAGGTTTACCTCCTGACACAGCCATCTGTGAATGCATGTGCTTGCAGGCTCCTTCCCCTGGGCATCAAGCCAAGCCAGGAGAAATAGTGCATACCATTCAGACATGTTCATGGTGCTGTGATCCTTTTCATCAGGGCAGTGGAACAAAAATGCAGGAATTGTGTTTCTGAAGTGCCACTGTGCGAATAATATTCTATGTGGGCTCTGTGTTTTGTCTGACACACAAATACAGAACTAACCACATTTGTTTTCAGTAGCAGAAAAGGCAGAAATGTTCATATATCTCTATCAAGAAAGTAGGTGGAACTTAGGGTTCCTGTCCACGCATACATTTTAGGCAAAGATAATTAATTTGTTTATTCTCACTATTTGCCCAGTTTTCATACACACAGACACACACTAGCATCCCCGACACACATCTCTTAATGGTACAGAAAAGTACCTCCAAGTCAGGGATTGTCAAACCAACCCATCTGCTGCCTCTTTCCCATGAGAAGATGTGCCCTTGTGTATCCTGTATCTTCTCCTTGTCTGCTAAGCATTTCTGTCTCTTGGTGGAAAACAAGTAATCAGATGCATATTTCCTGTGCAGAAGGGCAAGGGCAGTCACATTGCTTCATGGACCAGCAGTAGGACTGGATCACATCATTACAGTTTGTTTCATACCATAGAAAGCCACTCTTTTCCTACTGCATTCTCAGCGTCTTTCAAAGACAGAATCCTTTCAGCCTGCTCCAGCCAAAACACATTCCTTTGAAACCTTGATTCCAGCACCCAAATGTCTGCAAAAATGTGGATACTACTTTTTTCATGTCCAGAATTTTCTTGCTGAAATTGTCATCATCATTGTAATAATAACAAAGTTCCCATCCTCTTCCAAGGGGTATGAAAAAGTATTTCCCCCTTAATCTGAGTATGCAATATGCACTCCTTTAAATCACCTTTGAAAAAAAAGCTAACCTGACCAGAAAATCGCTGTGAAAAGAATAAAATTGGCCAACTTCAGCAGCCTACAGGAGAGCTGTGTAAATGGGAAGTGGCTCTGAATGGAAAGCCAACTCCTTGCCATCATAAAAACTCCCTGCTTCTTCCCCATTACTTCGGTTTGGTTTTGGTTCTTGCAGGGCAATTTTTAATTATTTGCATGGAGAAATAGGGTTAAAAATTTACAGGGAACATCAACACCCATCTTTGATTCAGCTTTGAGAATAACCGCATGCTTTCTACCAACACACACACATACATCCACACAATTCATGTGATCCTTCTTCACAAGACAGTCAACATTCTCATCGCCCTCCTCATAGCCTTTTGAGCATTTACTCCATGTCTTGTTAGAATCAAACTCTGTAAAAGTTTAATTACCATGTAGCACGTGGTCTTTGCAGACACCCAAATCTTATCACACCAGCTTAGTTTAAACTCCTGGTATACTGCTCTTCCAGTCATCTTTCACTGATGTCTTCTCTTCTGGCCTAGACCTAGAAGAAAAATATTTTCAGACATGATTTTGTATGTGCAGGCAAAGGTGTGGGACAGGCTTTGGTGTAAAATCATCCATAAAATATCCAGATAACAATCAAACTAAATAAATTGAGCACATGGGAATGCTGTGTGAAGCATTTGCAATGTGGTACCTCCTTTGTTACTTGAAAAGCAGAAATTGGCAGTGATAGAAGTCAGCATGCAGACATGGCCTTAGCTGGAAACCATGGCATGATGGGACCTAGCCAACCTAGTAAAGAATTAACTGTGAGTTTGCTGTATTACCTGGGGAACAGGGGTCTAACATCAGCACCTGCCATCCTTGGGCACCTGCCAGAGCCCTGGCAGAGCACACTGCTGAGACTTGCCTTGGCCCCCCATTTAAAAAAAAAAAAAAAGATCCAGCATGACACTCTGAGCAGGCTGAGGCTAGCTGCCATATCAGTTTCAGTTTCCCACAATGCCCCTGACACAGCACCAGTGACATAACATTGTGGGAAATTACAGTAGTTGCTAGACCAGACACTGCAAGAAGTGCTGTTCAGAGTGCTGCTGCCTGCTGCTGCTGCTGCTGCTGCCGCTGCCTAAAGACGTCCACTGACAAAAAGGGGGACTTCCTAAGTTCACTTTGCCTGGGGTCCCCTCAAATCTGGTGCCAGACCTGAACTTTAATACAGTTTTTCTGCCAATGACAGCCATTTTTTGAATACATGGATTAGCTGAAGAGAAACAAAGTTGATTAAAGATAGATCAATATGTTTTGTTCTTGTTGACTTACGAAATCATGTCATGTGCTCCCAGCTGCCCCCCCAAAAGTTGTGAAATTTCCATAAAGCTATGGAGTTGTTTTGCTTGAAAATCATTGTGAAGAATTGGGAGCTTAGTGCCATGGCGTGTCTGAAGTGAAGCTTGCACAACAGGAGGGCAAGAGGCCAAACTGAACCCAGACAGACTTTGGACTGCTCTCTTCCCTCGCTCCCATGGCTCAGCCAATTTGGGTAACACAAGAACTGCACACAAGGCAGGGATTTCCCTTCTGCTGGAAATTGGAATAGCTGGCTTCATAGGCTCTTGTTTCACCCTTTGGCCTAGTGCTGAGTTCAACCACTGTGGTCTGGAAAATTAACATTCCAGCCAGTCAACCAAAACCTCTTTCCCAGGAGCGGAGGGTTTTTTATTGCAGGGTGATCACGGCTCTCTCATGAGAGTTCTTAACGATACATGACGGTGACAATTCTTTGTGATCAGGCATGGAATTGCCCGTCACCTAGAAAGAGGGAGCAGAGGTATGGTTTAAACAGCAAAAGGGGTGAGTGGGGGAGACATACTGAACCCTCCCCCACCTGCCACTTGATTCCTTACAGCCCTTCTCTCCCAGTGCCGTTTATGCAGCTGAAGTAACTTCTGGTAGCAGAACTTGGCTGAGCAGAAAACCATGTAGAGAGAAAAACTGTGGTGAGGTAAGCCACAGGCAGGGAGAGGTTTCTACATGCCTCATTCATGCACACCTTGCTATGTAATCAGGGCAGTTCTGTGTTTAAATGCAGAAAAAACTACAGCTAGCACATCTAGTAGTTTGACCCTTACATTACCAAACGTAGCTCTGCATTATGACTCACCCAAAGATGAGGTAGCAGCCATCCTTCCTGAGTCCCTGCTTCTATGAGTTTCTGATTCTCAGAACAGAATACACAACCTTGTGTGCCAATGTGAAATCTCCTGTGTAAGTTTGGGAGTTTATGTGGGTGTGGTGTGCCTAAATCACATTAAAACCAATGAGATTTAAAACACACATTTAAAAGTGCTTAGGCTTAGGCATGCCTAACTTTCTTTGGATTTCATTCCCTCTAATAACAAACTCAGGTGTTAAGTGCCAATAGGAAAAGGGGCCAAAATGGGACCACTGAGAAACAACAGGGAGGTATCAGTATGCTCGGGGTAAACCCATGGCTTGCAGAAGTACAATAATAATTTTTCCAAAATATGTAATGGGGCAATCTCAGTAGCCACAGAATGCTGAGAGTCAGCTGGAAAAGAAAAGTGGAAGACTCAGGTGTGGAGAAATGGAAGGCCCTGCCTAATTTCCTTACAGCTTATAGTATCCTTTAGGAGGGCATGGCTGATAGGCAGTGACCCTGAACAGGCACACTCCTGCTATGAGGTGAGAATACACTGCAATGTTTTGTTGCAGTTTGCTCTTGTAATCTATAATGGGGATGACCAATGTCTTCAACCCATGGCACCCGGGCACCCCTAGTCATAATGTAACCACCCATCTCATCTCCCCACACCTTGGTCAGGGGGGATCCAGCCCCATGGGCTGAATGATCTTCTCAGCATTAAAGGAAAAGACATACCAAAGGCCTCTGCGATAACCCCAAAGCCTCTGAAGTGTCCTTTCCTGCAGCACTGAGAAGAGTGCCAGACAGCTGGGAAAGGATCCTTGGAGTTGCCTTTGACTGAGCCAGCACCTCTCTCAGGCTTCCCTCCCAACTTGTCATACTTCACCTCCGCCTTCCCAGCAGAATTGATGCCAGGTCTGAAGGGCTCTGTGCAAGGTGCTTCCCAGTCCCACCCACAGGGCCATGCTGGTGAGCCCCCACAAAGTGGAATTACCAGGGGGTGGAGGGGGGGTGGCAGCAGGGAAAGATGGGAATGGGTGGCATGGTGGAGGCGGGGACTGTCAGGCAGCAGTGGTGCAGGTCCAGCTATCTAGTACTCCCGCATCCCAGCACTGAGAACAGAAGTGGTGAGTGAGGTAACTACAGCCACCACCATCTTCATTTTCCTGGAATGGGCCTGGACATAGTGTCCATTGGGGGCAGGGCCCAGAGGCATTGTGTGTAATGAAGATGGCAGCAGTTGTAGCTGCCTCCCAGACCCTAAGAGTTTTAAATTTTTTTTAAAAAAGTTGAATTTGGAATTTCCCCAGTGGGCTGCAAATATTTAGGGAATGGGCCACATACAGTGCATGGCCTGAGGATTTGTGCAGCTCCTTTATAATTTATCCAGATTAGTTTATTTTGTCCTATACTATTTTAGGGAAACATTTCCACAGTATCACCCTACTCATGGTCACATAACCCTATTTCTGTTTAATGGGTCCTTAATACAGACCATTACAGCCGAGTGGTACAGCACACTTTTGGCCCTCTCTGCCTAAATATCCTGTGCCTGCGTCCCTTGTCCACTGACCTCCCTCATCTGCCTGGCCAGTGCTTTATTCCCTCCTCTGACCTCCATTAGAAACATCTCTTCCCTGCCTTGCCCTGCCCTGCCCCAAACTTTCCCACACTTAATTTGATCGCTCAGTTAATTTTTATTTTACAACTCATCCTGAATCTGCCCTTGAAGGGAGTGCTGCACTGGGATTGTGTATCTTGTCCTGTGCTCCCACATTACTTACTCCAACGGAAATCAAAGGGTGTTTTTTGCCCAAGAAAGAAAAAACTTAATTAGAAAGCAATTAGTTGGGCTTGCTCATTAAATTACTTCAAAGCAGAGCTATCTCCCCCTACCCCTTCCTGCTCTCCCCGCACCTCTTAGCCAAAGCGTTCCTAAAATTCCACGGTGGCTGTGTGATCCCTGTTCTTTCTGGAATGCAAGGAGGACGCCAGTGCCAGCAGCAAAGAGTCAAACAAATGTTTCCAGCAGAGACATTTAAAAGTGTCCTATGGGAGAGAACTTGAAATTAAACTGGCCTTTTAAATCTTCTCCCATACAAGTCCTTAGTCCTGGAGGCTAAGGGCCTGGCCACTCTGGTAATCTCTCAACCTGACTAGTATTATACGCTGCATGTGGGCCTGGCCTTGAAAACAGTTTTTGGAAACGTAATTGGCCCCAAATGCAGCCGCTTAACCTTTATCTGGATCTGACTGCACAAGAACATAAGAACATACGCTGCTGGATCAGACCAAAGGCCTATGTAGTTCAGTGTTCTGTTACCACAGTAGTCAACCAAATGCTTTCGGGAAGTCCACAAGCACAACAGTACCCTCCCGTTCATGCCTCCCAGAAACTGGTATTAAAAGGCATACTGCCTCTGACACTGGAGATAATAATATATACGTAGCCATCATGACTAGTAGCTGTTGATAGCAGAGCCATATAGCACCAATTCTGTTTTATCTTCAGTAGTTGTCAATCTGTTCTTAAGCCAAATTCAAGGTGCTGGTTTTGGCCTTTAAAACCAGCTTTGATCTGGAATATCTTAGAGAGCACCTTCTCCCATATACAGGAAAGAGCACAGGGGGCTGCCTTATACAGAGTCAGGCCAATGGTCCATCTAGCTTGGTGATGGATGCACTAGCCTTCCCCAACCTGGTGCCCCCCCCAAGTATGTTGGACTTCAACTCCCATCATCCCCAGGCCAGCATGGGAATGGCTGGCTCTCCAGGGTTTCAGACAGGATTCTATTCCAATCCTACCTAGAAATGATAGCAACTGAACCTGGGACCTTTACCATGCAAAATATATGCTGGACCACTCAGCTATGGCCCTTGCCCTGTAAATTAAGACCAGCTGGCTGGAGAAAATGGGCCATACCTTGTTGAAGAACAGAATTGACTACTCAGTTAATTTAACTGGGTTGAGCTGTTGTCTCATTTCATAAACAGAATGAATCTTTAGTGCAGATGTTTGGGCTAGATGGGTTAGTATTTAAGGAAGTGGCCAGAGATGACCCAGAGACTGTCAAAAGTGCTGTAATATGAAGAAACCACATATGTCTGGTTCTGGGAGATTACAGGAGCCATTGATTTGGGTGGGGTGGGGTGGAGGTGGTAGAATATCTTTGACTGTGATCTGGGAGGTTGGAAAAAGTTAAGGAGCAAGTCCATGAAAAGGCTGATTGGGGCACAGTATCGAATCAATAATGGCCATTCTACTAGATTAGAGTGCTATCTTGCTACTTTCTAGCAGAGGCAAGTGAAGTGGTGTAAAGGTAGTATATATAGCCACCATCCCTGAGCAGTAACTGAGGTTCGGACATGCTGTTATTGACAGGAGTTTTGTGGCAGTTTTGGGGGGCATTGGAGGGATGGTATCATCATCTCTCCAAAATGGCAGCTATCAGTGGGATGGGAAACCATTTTGCCCCAAAATGACACTACAAATTGGGGCATGCTATAGAGCAGGGAATGTAGCCACCAAGTGGACTGTGGTCAGGGCCAGCCCTATCATGAGGCAAACTGAGGCACCCGCATCAGGTGGAGGAGTGGCGAATTGTGCTGCTCCCACCCCTGCTAGGAAAGCTCGCATCCTCCTCCAGCGGGTGCTCTGAAGAGCTCCACCATTTGCTCTTGCCCTGGCATTTGCTGCAGCAAGAGACTGGCTGGCGGGGCTCTCTGGAGCAGCTGCCCTCCTTTTCCCTCGTGTCATGCCCCCTTCCCTTTTAGCTTCCCTTTTCTGCCATCCACAGTTAAAGTAAGATAAAATAAATATGCCTGAACAATAAACAGTACCAATATAGTTCAGCTAGCAATAATTGGCATTTGTGCAGCCATGTGATTGGCAAAATTGGAAACACACTACCAGGACATAGACATCATTTTTAACACGCACAGCATATTAATGTTTCTGTAAACAATCACCCTTATCTCTACAAGCCCCAGTGGGAGGAACTGGGAGAGTGTCTTCCTTGCAAAATCTTTAAAGTGTGATACTTATACTTTTGAGCCACTAAGAAAGGTTGAGAAAGTTCACTAGGAATTATTTGGAACTGGCTAGAAAGACTGGAGTACATCTGGCCAAGTATCCAGAGAGATTTTGAATAATGCCATTATTCAAAGGCTCTGGAGAATGCAAATGAGGACCATCATTCTTCTGCATCTGAATTTAGATCTTTCCTAAAAGGACAGGCAAATCCTGTGACCCTCACTGCTCCAGGCAGCCTCTCCACAAGCACTGCATCAGCATAATATATTGTTACATGCACTCCTCTTCCCTAGGTACTGAGAATTTATAGAGACACAGCGCTTACCCAGGTTTGGTTTCCTTTTATGAAAAGATCACTGGAGGCTTATGATGTTTTGTAAGATCTTAATTTATTTACAAATGTACAGGTTGAGCATAGGTGGAGGCAGACAGCAAAATCTGCTGCTTCCACATCAAAACTTCACTCCAGAGAATGAGAGAGAGAGAGAGACACAATTAAAGGTGCTTTACAGAGCTCAAAACTAGCCCTCTGCCTCTTTCTCAGTCCCTCTCAAAACTGTGGACTCTCACAGACATAGATCTTGCTTACCCTTAGTTGGGAGTGTGGTGTAGGGAAGGTATGGTACGGTATGTCTTTTGCCAAGATAGCTCTCACCTTCCAGAGGTGTCTCCAGCTATCTCCTAGTAGTCATTGTGGGCCATTTACTAAGGTGTGCCTGGTAACTTTGCCACTTGCCAGCCACTGACTATTAAGGAAGTTCAAGCAGTCCTTCTAGCTCCATTAACCCTCACCTAGCCGGCCCTACAACAAAACTAAAACCAAAAGAATAGCAGTAGAAACAAAAGCTAACATAACAACACTGATAGCCACTCTGACTAGCTCTCTTTGGGCATTCTAAACAAACAGGTGACATGGTTTGTTGTTGGGTTAACTCTAGGTTGTTTAACCCCCATAGTCTCCAACTGTCCCAAAAATGTCGGGACCATCCCGAAAGCCATCACGGCTTCTCACTTTGTTATGCAGAGTCCCGAATTTCCCTGCCTCCCGCAAGCAACTTTAAGATGCTCTTAAAGGGGCCATGGGCAAAATTGGGCCTCTACTTGGCTTGCCGCCATTGCTCCACAGCCGGCAACCACGCGATGAACCAAAGACAAAGACAAAACCCACACTTTGGGAAATATACCTTTCCCCCCCCTACCCTCCTTTCTGTAGCTTTGCTGCTTCTAGCCAATCATGATGCACTTCACCTGGCCAGGCAGGGGAGGGAGACTCATGACTCATGACATTTGCATCTGAAAAGCCGTAGACTGGCGCCATGTCCCATCCAATACTTTATGCACATTTCGCCTCCTCCCAGCCCCCAACCGGCCTTACTTGGTTTACCCATGAGGGTGTGGGTGTGGGTGTGTGTGCATGTAGGAACCCCCAAAGGCTCTTTTCTTCACATAAATAAATGGCCTTTGACACTGATTCAGTTTGCTAACAAAGGATTATAAAAGACCCAAGTTTCTAGTCCCTATCATTCCAGAAAAAAAGTCTAAAAATGTGTACATTCTCATAAAGGATTAGCTATGGTCAGGTTTGGAGAGGATTCCACCAGTCAAGGGAGTCAGCACAGCTGCGAATCCCTCTCCAAGGCACAAAAACCCAGCTGTCCATTTCCCATTGCCTCTCCCCTCTATGTTCCATGAATCCTAGCTCTCCTTCCACCATTCTCAGTTTTCCCTGCCAACCCTTTCAAAAGCTGGAAAACAAAATCAAAATTGTGCAAAACCACCATGTTGCACACCAGAAGAAAAGGAAAAATAAGTCAGTAAATTTAGTAAGTTGGATAACATCTGCACATTATTGTGTATATGGTGCGTGCATGCTGTGCGTTATGATGACCAAATGAAAGGGATCTTCTGTTTAGTTCATTTATTTTATTGAAGATATTTATAAATCCCACCCTTCGCAGGCCAGCTCCAGGGAATGTTCAATTTGAAGCTCCTTCCCCCTGCCTCTCCCCTCCCCCAGGTCGTGTTCCATGTTGCTGGGCATTTCCCAATAAGAGACATTAAAAAAAAAGAAGAAAGCAAGAGTCAGCTGGCAGCTCTCAACATATTTGTCCACAATGGTGGCTGTTGCATGTTAAAGGTGCTGCGGTAGAGTGTTTCTTGTTGCTAGGGCTTCTTTTTCTTGGCCCCTTTAAATCAAATGAGCTCCTTGAATCCTTTGCTAGAGGAAAGGTCAGGCACACAGAGTGTTGCTAATGCTCTAATGAAGAGCTGAGGGGGTGGGGGTGGCAGTGAGACATCAAAGGAGCCAGTTGCCAGTACTGGAGAGGGTGTGCCAGTGTGTGTGCGCGCGCGCACGCACGCGCATAGACACAGAGGGTGATGCGTAGGAGCAGCAGCAACACAGCCCCAGTCAGCCCAGAGGCTTTGCTTTCTCTACTGCTAAGTGGATTTGCCCAGATCCTATTTGCTGGGGAAATGTGGCTGAGCAGATTTCAGCTTTTCTCCAGTGTTTAGGAGAGCTGCCTGTGAGCGCTGCTGGAATTTATTTATTTCATTGAAATGGCTTTGCTGAGTTTAATTACTACTCAGCATGGTGCAGACTTCAAACTGGGGGCAGGATGGCAGGGGTGGCAAGGCTGTTCTTGCCCCAGTCATGACACATTCCTACACTCAATGACTTTGGCTTAACAAAATTTTAACCTGCTGTATCTCTTCAGTGCTCACTTGAGAGAAGGGTTAATAATAAAGCAAGGAAGGAGCAAGAGAATTGGGTTTTTTTAAGATGAATAAGTACACCCTACTGCATCCACAAGAATGTTGCCAGAGTAGGGCCTCTTCCATCCTTTTCCAGAATGCCTCTGTCTTCTATCATTGCTTGCTAGTAAGCAGAATGGAGGAGAATTCCAGGGTACTGTACCCTCATGTCACGTGGGCCACCTTGTGGAGAATGTGCTTGGGTCCATGTGTGAATAGTGCTGAAGCAAAGCACACCCTCTTGAATAAGTTCTTTAGTAGTGGCTGATAATGTTAGTTTTTGTTCATATGAACTCACAAATTAAGATATGTGAGCAAGGGCCATGAATGGAAGGCCTCCAAAGCAATCCCTTTGCAATTTCTTTTATGGTTTCTTGTGGAGGGAATTCTCAACAGTGTGGGTTTCTCTCACACACAGAGAGGAGGAAATGCCTCTTTTAAAATTGTCCTTGCCATTTGCAGTTCTTATATGTACTTATATTAGAAGTAATTAATTTTTTTAATGTGCTGACTGATTCATTAAGGGTATCTGTTTAGTCAATTAAAAATATTTTAGTTGATTAATCTAACCAAATAATTGAGTGAACATAGCAGCCCTAGTTAAAATGCAGCCTTTGTTTTGCATGTACATTCTATGCACATGACATAAGCTGTGATGCAGGATGTATACACTTTCATCTATAAACCTGATCCTCAGGGCCAGCCCTACCATTAGGTGGCAGATGCTTAGAGCAGGGAGTGGTAGCATGGTGTTGGACAGAGCTGTGTGTGCAATGTGGCCTGCCATGCACCCTCCAAACTAGTCTGCTGCCATCAGGTACAGTGGAGGATGTTGTCCCATCACCAGTGTAGAAATAAAATTCAACTGCTAATGTGATTGGCTTTTGTACATGGAACAGGGAGAGGTACCATCTTGCATTTCACCCCAGGCAGCAAAATGTTGTGGGCCAGTCCTGTGGTTGTTATCTGCACTTGGTTTCTCTCAGGGTGCTTCCAGACAAGGCTTTTATGGCACCATCGCTCTGCCGCCTCATTCACAAATGTTTACAGGGAGTCTTCTACTCATGACCCTCCCATGCTTTGTTACTGCTTCTTCTACCTTTTTCCTTCATGCAGAAAATCTGTTAAGGAGAAAAGGATGGAATAGCAGCACAAAAGCCTCCTGATTGCTAATGCTAGGAGCCCTGTATCTGGAAGCACCCTCAGTCTCTGGCACTTTGGATCTGTGGATGCCTTCCTTCCTCTGAGCATCCTGTTCTAATCACTAAGGATCTTAGGTACATTACCAAGGATTGATGACAACTTTCATGCAAAAATCAACAAATCTCTAAATAGTCAAAGCTATGTTACGATAGACCTATTGAGAGCAATATTTCAATATTTTGGCACCAAAGTGGGCAGCCAATGGTGGAACAGTGGTCTCCTCAATCTGCATGCAAAAGGTCCTTGGTTCAATCCCCATCATATCCAGTTAAAGGATCAGGTAGCAGCTGACAGAAAGACTTTTGTATGAGATCTTGGAGAACTGTTGCACATCAGAGTAAACAATACTGGACTAGCTGGACTAATAGTCTGACTTGGTGTAGGGCAGCTATCTGTATATATTTCTATATGTAATCATGTGGTAACTTCTAAGATAGGAAGATGAGGAGAGATGGGCAGAATTTTAAATCCTTGGGGCCAGGCTTTCCTTTTAGTCTTCTCTAGGCATTTGTGGGATGCCTCCATTTCTTATATAGAACTGGAATATCTGTGTATCAGGACATTTAAGCACACAGGGAGGTGCAGTTCAAAACCATAGCCATATTAATTCAATAGAAAAACATATTTTTATTATTAGGAACTCAGGTCACTGAAAAATGTGAGAAAAATATAATAAAACAAGTTGTTTCTAAAATGCTCCCCCCCCCCCCGGGTAAAGTTGATAACTGCGTAAGTTACAAGTTCAAAGATCATTCCCTAAAGCCGAATTCCATGCCAAGTCTGTGTTATACTGAAGAAAGAATGAGGAACAGGAACTTTCTCCTTTGGAGTAGCAAAAAGGAAGCTAAACCCATCTGAAATCTGAATCTCACCAGGCACAAGTGTCTCATCCTTTAATACATAAAGGTCTTCACTAAGTTTGGGCAAAAGGGTATCTACTACAACCAACCAACCAACCCACTCCCCTCCTTGGACATTCAGCAATGAATATTTTACAAGACTGCAAGAGGCAGGGCTTGTGAGAAGCCAATCAGGGCAGAGCTTGTGAGAAGCCAATTGGAGCAGGGCAAGGCATGAATGACATCATGCACCCATGCTGTGGCAAGATGCTCCTGTGTGCTAACAAACTAATCCACATTTGAATCAATTTCCAGAGGGGTAGCTGCTGTGTTGGTCTGTTGCAGCAAAGACAACAAAGGGTCTTGTGACACCTTAAGGATTAACACATTTATTATGGCATACAGTTTTGTGAACTGATGATGAAGTGAAGTAGTCCATGAGAGTTTACCGTATGCCATAATCAATTTGTTACCCTGTAAGGTGCCACAAAACTGTGTTGCATTTGAATCAGAAATTCCAGAAAGGATAGAATCTCTACCTGACATCTATCTGGGTAGCCTGACAAAGAAATCTGGGGAATTCCCCATAGTAATTCAGGACACCGAATTCCCTCACCAAAGACTCCTGAGCAAATTTACCAGTCATGGAATAAGAGGAAAAGGCCTCTTATGGATCGGTAACTGGTTAAAGAGCAGAAAGCAGAGAGTAGGAATAAATGGTAAATTATCCCAATGGAGACGTTCAGTAGGGTGGGTCCCATAGGGATGTGTATTGGGACCAATGCTTTTCAACTTGTTCATAAATGATCTGGAATTAGGAGCAGTGAAATGGCCTAATTTGATGATGACACCAAATTATTTAGGGTGGTTAAAACAAAGGATTGCAAAGAGCTCTGAAAGGATCTCTCCAAACTGGGAGAATGGGCATCAAAATGGCAAATGTAGTTCAGTGTAAGCAAGTATAAAGTGATGCACGTTGGAGCCAAAAATCCCAACTTCAAATATAAGTGGATGGGATCTGGGCTAGCAGTGACTGACCAAGAAAAGAGATCTTGGGGTTGTGGTGGACAGAAAATGTTGACCCACTGTGTAGCTGTTGTGAAAAAGGCAAATTCCATTTTAGGCATAATTAGGAAAGGAATTGAAAATAAAACTACCAAGATCTCACTCCCCTTATACAAATCTATGGTGTGACCACACTTAGAATACTGTGTACAGTTCTGGTCAACACACCTAAAAAGGATATTGTAGAGCAGTGATGGCGAACCTTTTTGAGCCCGAGTGCCCAAACTGCAACACAAAACCAACTTATTTATTTCAAAGTGCCAACACTGCAATTAAACCTGAATACTGAGGTTTTAGTTTTAGAAAAACAACTTACAGTTGTCCAAACTAATTAACATGTTTTGTCTTAAAAGAAAAACACAATAACGGAGCTTTCAATTATACAAACAGTTTTTTGTTGAAAAAAAAAATCAACTCAAAAAATTATTATAGTACTACATTGTACACTTAGCTTGAAGGGAATTTATACAAACTTTTAAAATAATTAGGCACATGTGTTTTTGGATAAGGGATTCTCAACTTGTAATATGATTATATGCCAGACTGAAATTGTATGGGGCAAGCTTTACCCTAGGTTCTTTCCCTGCTTCTAAAGGTGTCGGATTAGTAAAAGTAAAAGTCAGCTAGGATGTACTAGGATGTGTACTAGGATGTGTACTAGGATGAGCAAGATAAACAAGAAAACTAAACGTGCTTAACACATTTTAAACACTTTATGTCTTGGACTGCAACCACTGCATTAGGTAAAAGTTTGCACTGGGCATGCTTTTGCACAATTAATGTGATTTTTGCTATTGCATGCATGCTGATAATTTGTCAAACCTTGGCTCATACTCCGTTAGTTTGAGAGCAACACATGCAGCACTCAGGTCAACTGTTAGGGCTTTACATCTAAGCCATGCTCTGTGCATCATTCTTCAAAATCTTTTAAATGTGATAGCAATGTAGAAAAGAATTCTGTAACAGGAATTCTAGAATAAAATCATTCTGTTCCACACTGTGAGAAAGAACAAGATCATTAGTGTGTTTTGCAGAAGGGGACAGTCTTTTCGCGATCTGGTGACCAATGGCTCGAGTGCCCACAGAGAGGTCCCTGTGTGCCAGCTGTGGCACCCGTGCCATAGGTTCGCCATCACTGTTGTAGAGTCTGAAAAAGTGCAGGAAAATGCAACTAAAATGATCAAGGGACTGGAGCAACTCCCGTGCAAGGAAAGGTTACAATATCTGGGATTGTTTAGCTTAGAAAAAAGGCGAGTAAGGGGAGACATGATAGAAGTATACAATATTATGCATGGTGTGGGGAAAATGGATAGGGATTTTACTCTATCTCTCATAATACCAGGGATGGGGACTCAGTCTCGAGGACTCGACTCGTGAGTCGGACTGAGTCCCCCCTCTGACTCGACTCGGACTCGAGTCCCAATATTTTTAATGGAACTCGAGACTCGACTCGGGACTCGAGACCAAGGACTCTTCAACATCCCTGGGCTGTGCCAGAAGGAGTGGAGAGGAGCATGATTGCTGGCGAAGAGCGCATGGAAGCGAGGTGTGCCGCTGCTCGGCCACTATGGACGGCTACCAGGAGTGCAGCCCCAACAGTGTGTCAAGATTTATTTTGATTGATGTGTTGCGTACTTGGGAGAGGCAGAAGAAGGACCTGAGATTTGTGTGGCTGCTCTGAGTGTGTTTCTGGTTCCAGCAAGTTCATCACCAGTGGAGCGGGTGTTCAGTGAGGGTGGAATTGTGATGAGATCTCACCGTTCCAGAATGGGGGCCAAACATTTAGAAAAAATCATGTTCCTCAAATGCAGTGTTTCTCAACCTTGGGTCCCCAGATGTTTTTGGCCTACAACTCCCAGCATGCCCCAGCATGCCCTGGCTGGGGCATGCTGGGAGTTGTAGGCCAAAAACATCTGGGGACCCAAGGTTGAGAAACACTGCTCAAATGCAACATGGATAAGTTTTAGGAAGTACAGCAAGTTTATTTTTTAAAATCATTTTTCTAAAATGCAACCTTTCAGACACTTTGGGTTTGGCTGCCTCTGCCTGCCTGCCTGGGGTTCCCAGCCTCCTCTGCCTGCCTGGTCTCTTCTTGACCAGTTCAACAGTTGAATTGCCCAAGACAAAGGCCTCTGCCTGCCTGCTTTGGGGTTCCCTGCCTCCTCTGCCTGCCTGGTTATTTTGGGTTTTTCTGCCTGGTCTGTTCTTGCCAAAATCAGTTGCAGAGTTTTGAAATAAAAAGGCACACTTGTGCCTAGAATTTATTTAAACCACACATCTGAAGTAGCCTTATTTTGTTGGGAAAACCCCCCATAGATTTTAATAGGGACTCGTGGAGTCGGCTTTGGGAGTGACTCTTGACTTGTGACTCGTGAGTCACCATTTGGACCAAGGACTCGGACTCGAGACTCGGGTCCAAAGACTCGTGACTCGACTCGTGACTCGAGACCAAGGACTCTTCAACATCCCTGCATAATACTAGGACCCAGGGTCATCCCATGAAGCTAGCTGATTGGTGGGAGATTCAGGATGGATAAAAGGAAGTACTTCTTCACACAGTGCATAGTTAAACTATGGAATTCACTTTCACAAGATGTCATGATGGCCACCAATTTGGATGATTTAAAATGGGAATGGACAAATTCATGGAGCTATCAATGGCTACTAGTCTTGTTGGCTATATGCTACCTCCAGTATCAGAAGCAATATGGGTACGTACACCAGTAGCTGGAGAACATAGGCGGGAGGGTGCTGTTGTGCTGATGTCCTGCTTGTGGGTTTCCCATGGGCAGCTGGTTGGCCACTGTGTGAACAGAATGCTGGACTAGATGTAACCTTGGTCTGATCCAACATGGCTCTTCTTACGTTCTTATGACACGTAACAGGGATTAGACAGCATAGCCCATGCCAAAGCTGTGACACTGAATTTTCATTTCGTAGTAATGCTAGGCCTTACAAAAGTTGTGGCAACCCATTTTCCTTCAATGGTGCCACCAGGCCATGAAGAATCAGATATTATTTGCATTCCTGTAGTAGTTATGTAAAATTTCTAGTGCTGTTTCCAACTAGGGGTTGGTCAATCTGCTACTGAGATTAGCTTTTCAAAAGCAGCTCATCTAAGTCTGTTCTTTTAGCTGAAACACCAGAGGCTCATATTTAGAGGTCTAGGAGCTCCTACTTTCCCTGCCAATGACACATTGAGTTAATTAATGGGTGCTTCCAGACAAGGCTTTTTGTTGTGCAACTGTACTGCCTCATTCACAGAATTTTACGGGGGCTTCAGACATTGCTGTCTTCAATTTGTAGCCCTTCCATATTTTCCACCACTACTCCTTTTTCTTACCAGAAAAAAATCTGTTAAGGAATAAGAGATGGGATAGCGGTGCAGTGCATTTTGATTGCTAGCTATAGGAACCTTCTGTCTGGAAGCACTCATTGTTATCACACCAGAAGCTAAAGGGCAATGACACATAGTACAACAGCTCTGTTTGTATCCACTAAATCAGTGTTCTCCAACCTTGGGTCCCCAGATGTTTTTGGCCTACAACTCCCAGCATGCCCCAGCCAGCGTAGCTGATCAGCATCAATTCAGAGGAAAAGGCTTTCGTTGCTTCTTGATGCTCTAACTAGCTGGCTGGGGCATGCTGGGAGGCATAGGCCAAAAACATCTGGGGACCCAAGGTTGAAGAACACTGCTCTATCTAGTTAGAGCATCAAGAAGCAACGAAAGCCTTTTCCTCTGAATTGATGCTGATCAGGGCTGGCCCTTTCACATATGGAGCACATACCAACATAAGGGAAAGCCAGGAGGCTGCCACCATTGCCCCCTCCAGACCACTGAGTACCTGCCACCTGAGGCAACTGCTTCACTCTGCCTAATGAAAGGGCCAGCCCTGATCAGCATCAATTCAGAGGAAAAGGCTTTTGTTGCTTCTTGATGCTCTAACTAGATAGAGCAGTGTTCTCCAACCTTAACCTTAGCAGCATAGCTGGCTGGGGCATGCTGGGAGTTGTAGGCCAAAAACATCTGGGGACCCAAGGTTGGAGAACACTGCACTAGAGGGTACATGTCTTTTTGCTGGCCTGACAGTATAACATACCTATATCTTGGCATACCATCACATGAACACTAGGAGGGATCTGTGCTTTAAAGAGAGAGAGGGTGCATAGCGAAGACGAAACTTATTACACTGAATAGTTTTGTACAAACAGTGCCAGTATGGAATTACTGGCTTAATAGAAATTTGTATGTCTGCATTTTAACCGAGTTCCCTCCCTTCCCCCACCCCCACCCATTATTAGAAGCTGATATGTGACATTAAAGAGGTAAAGATGTAGTAGCACCCAAGATTGGCTTTTGGTAGTGTTTTACCAGCAAAGATTGAAGCTGGTTGGGTGGCGGCGGCCAGGAAACCTCTGGTCCTTATCCCAACATGGTTTCAAGCCTTTATTTCATCATAACATTTTGCAAATACCCTTCATCCTCCCTCACAGGCATTTAGGGAACTATAATAACCCAGATTTTCTGAGGCTGGAGCCAATGCACTCCCCAGCCCCAAACCACATTCATCTTTGATTTGATACTCTCTTTGTCTGCCTGCTCTTAATTGCAGCTCTGTTTCCTGCAGTTCTGCGGCCGCCCACCCTCTCCCAACAGTCTTGTTTGATGGGCCCCTGGGTCAGAAGTCTTTCCCCACTGCCTCATTAACGATGCATAGCCCAGCCCATTTCACATCCCAGCAGCCTCGTTAACTGATCTGCAGTGCCATACCATCAAATCCGGCTTGCTAATTATTATCATCAGCCGTTCATGCTGCAGATGTGGTAGAGTCAGTGGTTGCTGAATAAACCTTATCAGGACAAGATTTTTTAAAGAACAGGTGCCAGTAGCCCAATGATAGTAGCCTTCCAGTTCAGAGGACTGGAAGACATCCAACTAAGACCCTTAAGAAGAGGACTCTATATACAAAGAAAGATTTCCCTTATCTCACAAAGGTTCCATTCTCAAGAACCATCCATGTTAGCAGTAAGATTACTGATGGAATCCAAAATAGGAAGGAAGTCCCCATTGAATTTAGAGGGACCTGTTTCTTTCTTTAGCATTAGGCTGATGTACACACAATAGGAAGTATCCTATACGACCTCTGTGCTCCCACTGTTTCTGTTGCACCAGCAGGGCCCACCACTAGCACTTCCTAAAGCAACCCCAGAAGCAAGCAAGAATGTTTTTTTCTGGAATGGGACATGTCAGCAAAGCTCCCTTCTAGGAGCTCCACTGCCCTGCCCCATTCCAGAAACAAGTGTTTCAGCCCATTTCTGTTTGCTTAAGGATCTGCTGGAATCCCATTGCGTTAGTCGTGGGCCCCACTAGCACAGGGGCAGTGTTGGATACTGCCCAGTGTGTCAAGTCCTGAGCAAATAAATTTCCCATAAAGAGCTCAAACCTACGACTTTAGGCCCATTTCTACTCTCTTAACACAAGCATGTTGCAATCATTAGTATGTTTTCTTACATACCCTGCAAGGCTGGAAGGACTAGAGGTAGAGCTTGTGACTTTTGCAGGGTTACACGTGGCTGAGCAGAGAGCTTATCCCCAACACTTTAAAGAAGGGGTGGCCACTTGGTAGTCCATGGGCTAGTCCCGGCCAGCAGCCCCAACACATTTTAGGCTGCAGTCCTGTACTCACGACATGGAAATAAACCCCATTGAATTGAATGGGGATTACTTCTGAGTAAACATTATAGAATTACACTGTTAATCAAGTTGTGATAAATATTTTGCCCATACTTTTGCTTTTAAGGAAAATACATTTATTTTTTAAAATAGTGAGGCAAAGATTTTTTGCACTTAAATATTGCATCTCTTTGGATTTTGTATATAATATTATCCTCATCATGCCAGCCTGAGCATATGTCCTGCTTCATAAGTGCAAAGTCCTTACTGCTAGCTGCTATGACATTTACTGTAGAGCATGACTACTAGTGGAAAGGGTCCTGCTGTGCAGCAAAATAGGCTTCCAGGGGCTTCCAGGACCTGGACCACTGCCTGGAGAATGGATTGATCCCCAAGGACCCCGATGGTGACCATCCTTTAGAGCCATATATCAACTAAATTTTGGGCATAACAAAAATATCCAGAACTGTGGGGTGACACAAGATCTAGCATAACTTTCATAATACCAAGAAGTAATAACTTCAGAATAAACTATTGATGTTTATAAGGGCAATTGCTCCCAAGCAAAAAGTATTTATTTATTTATTTATTTATTTATTATATTTATACCCCACCTTTTTTCCTGCAAGGAACCCAAGGCGGCTTACATAATCCTCCTCCTCCTTGCCATTTTATCCTCACAACAACCCTGTGAGGTAGGTTAGGCTGAGAGTCAGTGACTGGGCCGTTAACCTGATTTTACATATGAGGAGACTCAACTTGTCTTTCTGTTCATGTATCTACCACCCATCTTTCAGATACTTGCACCCTAACGCTTCAGTCCTGTACACACTAGTGGACTTTAGTCTACGAAAGCTTGTACCATAATAAACTTGTTAGTTTGTAATGTGCCGTAAGACTCTTGTTTTTACTTACCTGAAAGTAAGTCCCATTGAACTCACTAGGATTTACTTCCAAGTAGGCATGCATAGGATTGCACTGTAAACCTTGCGAAGTTTTTTTCAGAAATTCCCAGGGAAGACCTAAGAGGGAGTATCTGTTCCACTCCAGGGACAAACTTGATGTTTCCCGGTACTATTGTTCCCAGACTTTGTCCTGTCTGCAGATCCCAAGAGAAGAGGGTTCCCTTTGCTACTTTGTTTAGTAGGTTTGGCTGTTTCCATGACTGCAACAAGGCAACTTGAGGGAGGAGGCAGCCACTACTCCAGCAAGACAGGATAACCAGGATTTTATAACAAGAGCAAAATGGATGTGAGATAGTTAGATTATCTAGCTGAACTGTGTGGAAACCCACAGATGGCCATATCACAGGCTAAGCACTAACTTAATACAGTAGTGATAGCCATCTGCTCTTTGCTAATACATATACCAATAAAATAAACATTGATTAGCAAAATACATCAATCAATGGCCAGAATCTGTAATCTTCATAGTTGTGGAGATATAAGCCTGAAAAGATAATGGTAGCTGTATGTGCTAAATGTTCTGAAATCAGAGGGACAGCCTTAAAATGCAAATAGAAAGAATAAAATCAGCTTTTAATTTCTAAGGCCATTTCCTGATTTTGAGAGGTTGGCTTAGTTTGCTTTATTCTTTGTTTTTACCTTGGGTTGATAATTCTAGAAGGCAAATATCACAGATATGCAACACCAGCTGTGTTTCTTTGTGTTCAAAAATGAGAGAGAACTATTATTCATAGAGAGGAGGAGGAGCATTATGTAAGCCACCTTGGGTTCCTTGCAGGAAAAAGGTGTGATATCAATATAATAAATAAATAAATAAATGAGTAGGTGGTATAAAGCTCTAATTACGCTTAATAAAATTACTCATTTATATAACCAGCTGTACTAGAAGAGTAAAAAAGAAAACAGCAACTATTTTCATATGTGGTGATCATGTGAATTAGCAAAGAGATGTTGGGAAACTGTTATGCAAATTGAAAAGGTAACACATATTAAACATCCTTTAGATCCTTTAATTATTTTATTGACCTTCACTAAACATGTACCTCTGGCATACCAAGAGTTAACATCATACATAGGAGTTGCAGCAGGGATATATTACACAAGACAGTGGAAGTTGTCAACAATATGCACATTGTCTGCAGGGGAAAATCAGTTGTGTGAATGTATGACATTTTAAAAATATATTTATTAGTTGCCTTTCAGCCCAAATAGGGCCCTCAAGGTAACTTAAACAATTTAGGAGCCTCTGAACTTAGAGGCTTCTGGGATTCTGTGCCCTGCTGGGCTGAAGCCAGCAGGGCAGGAGGAGTGGTGGGCAGAGGCAATCTTTGCCTCCCTGCCCTCCGCTCTTTGAGTTTTTCACTAGACAGGCTTTTCACCCCATCTAGTGAGGGTGCTTCCAGGACCGGTGCAAGGCAGTTTGCTGCCCTAGGCAAGATCAGATATTTAGCGCCCCCCTTCCCACTTGCCAGCGCTGTATTTTTTTTTCAAGCCGTTTCTGGCACCCCCTTTAACCCTGCGCCCTAGGCGGCTGCCTAGTTGGCCTAATGGTAGCACCGGCCCTGGGTGCTTCGGAGGCGGAGATAAGGAGGCTGAAGGAGGCTCAGGATAAATTGTATCCTGGTCTCCTCCCCTCCCTGCCCACTGGCCTGCCCCCTTTTCCCCCTCTCCAAGGTTGATTTTCCAACCTCGAGAGAGACAGCTGGCAAGGTTCTTTTCATGCCAGCTGTGAGGAGTTGGGGGTCGGATCTCTGACCCCTCCTTCTGAGGTCAGAGCACTGTCTCTGACCTTGGAAGGGGTTTTTCTAGCCATCCTATGGTCCCTGGACTCACGCAGGGACCATAGGATTGCTCTCTTAAAAGCTTTTAAAAAATTAAACGTGTTAAAACAATTTGAAAACTTGTGTATGTTTGCATGTAAGACAGAAGGCAGATATAGAATAAGTTTGTTCAAAATTGGGTAACATTTATGGATTATTGGAAAAACAAACCAACCTCTTCAAACCATATGATTCATGCTTTTGAGAGATGTCAAAATTTTTGTATTCAGATAACTTGTATTAACTGATATGAAATAAACTCCATTATTAAACACACACACAGTAGAAATGAGCACATGTTAAAGGATTTCGGGACTGGCCTTGGCTTTCTGATGCCTGTTTCCATTGTGAACATGATAGATGTACATAAATGTCCCATAATCACATGCTACTAGGTTAAAACTGGATATAAAATCATTTGGTAGCCTTCACTCTAATTTTAAATATGCAAACTAACGGTGGCACTTTTGGGCAGATGTCAAGTGCCTGTCCACCCTGATATAAGCTAGCCAGGTGCTGTTGAGCCAAGATGGAGCATTCTGAAGGTTTCTTGAAAAGGAGGGCTGAGGAAGCAAAACCTATGTACAGTAGGGTGATAGGAACTGAGGGTTGAGATTCCAGTGTTACACATTATTCATCCAAGTTATTCAAAGTGGACACTGAAGTTGCTTGTCTTGAATATTTACCAGTACATAAAAACTCCCCCCCCCCATCTCTCCTGCAGAAACGCAGACCCTGGAGGAGTGTGGTCAACAAATAAAGATGATATTGGAATCTCCCTGCCTCCCTCAGTGGCACAGACTTCTGCTGCAACATCTGACCAGACATTTCTGTAAACTGTGCCAGAATGGCAGCAAGAATCACCTCACACCCAGGGGGCTTGGAGAGGCCTTTAGTGAAGTGCTTTTTAAACAATCCTCATCAAGGTAAGACTGCTGGAGCATGTGCTAGTCTTCACTATTTACCAAAAACATGGTTTGGGGTTTTCGTCTTCTTCTTCATGAGCAAACTGGAACTCCATTTTAAACAAGTGCTGATAAAAATAAGATTTTATTCCTGCACAATAGCAAAAAACTTTCAAACTGTATCTGCTTTTGAAAAATATCTTGAGTGAAAGCCATTTACATTTTAGATTGTGAAACCTATTTTTTTTTATCATTTGCTTGGCTCCAAGACTTTATGTCAGTGGTGGCAACCTTTTTGATCCTAAGGACTGCGTGCAGTGCTATGTCAGGAGATACACACACACACACACTGACCTGGTTTGCATGATCAAAACAGCCCACTGTGGGTTGTTTAAGCCACAGTGAGCTGCGGCACATGCTGGTGGAATTTGCATAACCCAACAAGAGACCATGGGTTGTTTAACCTTCCCATAACCCACGATCCCTGGATTCACACAACATGACAAACTGCAGCTGGGCATGGAATATTCAAAATGGCACCGGCCACAGCCTGCTGTGATTTAAATAAGCTATGGTGGGCTGTTCAATCCTGCAAACTGGTGCACTCTCTCTCTATTTCTCCCACCCACATCTCAGTGCACAGGGATGGAGCAGTTTGAACCTTCCCTCCCTGCCCGCTGAGATGGGATCGCTGGAGGTTAGGAGGTTAAAACCTCCCCTCACCCCAGCGACCTTGGCAGCACTGGGATCACTGGGAAATGGAAGATGGTTTAACCTCCCCACCCCCAGCTATCCCAACTAAGATTGCTGTTAGTGGTGGGGAAACAGTGATCTCAGCAGCACTGGGATCACTTGGGGGTGGGGAGATGAAGCCCTCTCCCACCCACCAGTGACACTGATTAGATTGCTGTTTCCCTGCTGCCATTAGTGGCAGGGAAACAGTGATCTGAGCTGCACTGGGATTGCTGGAGGGAAGGGTAAGCTAAAGCCTCTTCTCCTACCCCAGTGACCCCTATTGGGATTGCTCTCCTGAAGCTGCTAATAGCAGCACCAGAACAGCTGTCTTTTCCCGCAACCCAGCTAATGAACTAGGCCAGTGATGGTGAACCTATGGCACGGGTGCCACAGCACTCGAGCCATTGGTCACCAGATCGTGAAAAGACTGTCCCCTTCTGCAAAACACTAATGATTTTGTTCTTTCTCACTGTGTGGAACAGAATGATTTTATTCTAGAATTCCTGTTACAGAATTCTTTTCTACATTGTTATCACATTTAAAAGATTTTGAAGAATGATGCACAGAGCATGGCTTGGATGTAAAACCCTAACAGTTGACCTGAGTGCTGCATGTGTTGCTCTCAAACTAACGGAGTATGAGCCAAGGTTTGACAAATTATCAGCATGCATGCAATAGCAAAAATCACATTAATTGTGCAAAAGCATGCCCAATGCAAACTTTTACCTAATGCAGTGTTTGCAGTCCAAGACATAAAGTGTTTAAAATGTGTTAAGCACGTTTAGTTTTCTTGTTTATCTTGCTCATGTTCATCCTAGTACAGGTTGACTTTTACTTTTACTAATCCGACACCTGTAGAAGCAGGGAAAGGACCCGGGGTAAAGCTTGCCCCATTCAATTTCAGTCTGGCATATAATCATATTACAAATTGAGAATCCCTTATCCAAAAATACATGTGCCTAATTATTTAAAAAGTTTGTATAAATTCCCTTCAGGCTATGTGTACAATGTAGTACTATAATAATTTTTTGAGTTGATTTTTTTTTCAACAAAAAACTGTTTGTATCATTGAAAGCTCTGTTATTGTGTTTTTCTTTTAAGACAAAAGATGTTAATTAGTTCGGACAACTGTATGAGTTGTTTTTCTAAAACTAAAACCTCGGTATTCAGGTTTAATTGCAGTGTTGGCACTTTGAAATAAATAAATTGGTTTTGTGTTGCAGTTTGGGCACTCGGGCTCAAAAAGGTTCACCATCACTGAACTAGGCTGAAGGGGAAACTGAGTGGGGTTCCCTGGGGCTCAGCAGACCACACGAGAGAGCAGCAGAAAGCTGCATATGGCCCGTGGGCCATGGGTTAACCACCCCTGCCTTATGTGGTTTGGACAATGGGTTTCAGTGGGCCATCAAATAACTACTGCCCCAGCTTTGATATGTTATCTGAATTATGTGATTGCTTCTGTTATTTAGTTGCTTTCACACCAACAGTGGTAATTCCTCCTGGTCGTTATGTAACTTGGTTGGCTGCATTTGGACATGACGCTAAATCTTGTTTTAGCATTACAAGAATGAACCCAGCCTCCCCCTGGGTGTGCATGTGCCCCCCATCCCTCTCTGGCGTGGCTGGGAAGAAGAGATCAGAAGCTTCTTCTTCCAATTTAGATTAATTGCAGTTTAGCATGTCATCCAAATTCTAAACTATGGTTAATTCTAAACTATGGTTTGTTGAAACAAGCTAGCTTTATAACCCATAGTTATAACGCTTGTTTCAATTTGTCGGGTTCAGATAATACAACATGCCATCATGATAAGCCACCATGGATTATCATGATGTCTGAACACAGCTATTATGTAATAGTGTGAAAGAGTGTGTACCTTTTCTTTTCCCCACTTCTCTCCTGTTTCCATTTTCCTTTCAAACCATGTCACTTAGATAGTATGGGCATCATTATGAAATGTAAACAAGCTTGATTGCTTTGACAGAAAGACAGTAAATAAATGCAGTAAATGAATAGATATAAACAAGTAAATAACCACAACAGCAACCACACCGTTCAAGTAACTATTAAATCTTGTAAATGCTAAACCATGGTTAACATTACATTTGGGAACAGCACTTGATGGTTGATAAAGCTCTGTTGCCTGTGAAGCTCTTACAATACTGGGGCCCTCAGAAATATCCAACGTTCCACAGATTCTGGGGCTCGCTATGTCTTGGCATGTCCAATGTCTCAGTGTCACACACATTCCATCTGTTATCGGAGCCATACTGAATAAACAGAAAGCCTGACTAACGTTGCGCTATGTCCTTGTCTTCATAGTATGGAGGTGAATCCTGAGCATCACGTGAAGATCATTGAGGCTCTCATTGTAGCTGGTGGAGTGTCTGAGATCCAGGCAGCACCAGGTAGGATATCACTCAAAGAACTGGCATCCAAAACGCAATGGGATGAGGAGACTGGACTGACTGTGTTTGGGCTTTGTGATCGATACTATGGAGCAACTGAGCATTGGTCTTTGCCATGTGACTGTATGTAACATGCATTTGATTCACTGTACACCTAGGGGCTGTGCTTGGGACACATAAATTGGCCCTCAGCCTTTAAGAAATGGCAGGAAAGAAAGTGTGCAATGTGTATTCATTTTGGTGTGAGGCAGGCATTTCCTTGTGTTTCACTAGCTGCATGGACTGCATGTTCAGGTAGGTTTTGTTGGATTGCTTTCCCTTGAATTTGTACACATGGAATGCATGTGGCACAGCTAGTGATATTTGTAAGCAATACTATTATATCATTATATCATTATAGCAGGGAATGTTGGAAGAAATGAGCAGCTTTCCTTTTGTGAACGTAGGAGGAAAATAAAGAGTCGAGACAATTTGCTGGTGTTTAACTGGGCCACATTTATTTACATACAATGAACTGCAAAGGGATGGAGTGCGGATTATTCTATTCCAGCCTCCTGGGCCGATAACGTTGTACAATTGGGCGGAGCATCCAAAAACAGGAGGTGGCGATAATGCTGCCGCCGCCGCCGCCGCCGCCCCATTTTCCACTTACCAGTGTTGGGAGCCTTTGTTGGGTCGCCTCCTCTTGGAGTCTCAAGACAACAAGCTTGGCGAGAACAAAGGCATCATAGGCGTTCCTGACCCTCAGCTGTCCGAGCCTAATGACCCAGCAACATGAGGCCTCTAGGAATTGCCTGTCACCTGAATGGTGCCAGGGATGCTCACCGTACCCTATCAATACCCTAACCCGCCTATTTTTGCCAAATTTTTTGCCTGAGTCCCGGACACTAGAAGCAAGGAAGGAAAAGCCCCCAAAGGCTGGTTTTTAAGACTGTAGGGAACTGTACAGTCCCTGAACTAACAAACAGGCTATTCCATGTAACTGTAGACAGGGCTGGGAGTGGGCTACAGTGAGGAAGGTATCAGTCACCTGAGCTGGAGGGAGGACTACATTGGCTGGAGGGAGGGCTCAGTTGCTTCCCTGATCTTGGTTAGACAGGCTCAAGGAGTGCAAAATTCCTTTGCTCCCATTGACTGGGATCTTCCCTGAGCTATGCCCTGCGAGCTAGCTCAGGAACTTACATTATCTGGAGCCTTAAAAACCAGTCTTTGTGAGCTTTTTGCACAGCACTGTCTGGACTGTAATTTGTGTCCCAGACACGAAGGAAAAGCAGAAACATTGCTATTTGTGTTTCGATGAAAGGTTCTCCCTCATTGAACATGCCAATTGCAAAACCGCAATCGAAACTTACAAAAAAATGGGTTCAGCTATAATTGTAATGATGTAATGAACAGCAGCACACATCTGGCTGACTCTGTTGTATCTCTATCTGTTGTTGTCATAGACCCTCAATGGGTGGGAGGGAAGGGCTCATTTTTCATACTGGACCAGAGTGACCATCTGACCTGCATCTCCAGGTCAAGGTTAGATGAAGTCTCTTGAGGAAGCCCTGTTAGTTCACTATTATGTGGCTTTGCTAATGTACTTCCTCTCACAGGCACCTTTCTGATAATCACAGAGGAAGGGAGTATATGAACCCCAGGGAATTAAGCACCCAACTGTCAGTTTCCATGCTTGCTTTCATGACTCTGGTGCCCCCCCCCCCGCCCCCACTTTCTGGCAATCCAGAAGGTGATCACCCTGCCTGGGGCAGGAATGGAAGATCCAAGTTTACCTCTCCTTCTTGTCTTTGTCCATGGTCGTTAGCTTGATGGGCAGCACAGCTGGCAGCTGGGGATGGTTTAATTGCTCTTCAGGGAATCGCTGAGGTGATGTTACAGGAACGCCTTTGGTGAGGGTTGACTTTGGGAAGGGTTGACTTTGGGAAGGGTCCAGCACACGGAAGGGAAGGGGAAGGGGAAGGGAAGTTGTGTTGCTGTATTTTCCAGCTCACTGTTTGCTCACATGAGGTTTATTGGCAGAAGGGATGGCTCCTGATCCTGTTTGCATTTATCATCTGACCAGCACGGTTCAGCAGGGTTATGAAGAGGTAGTTCCTGAGGCAAATGACAGGACTCTGGCTTTTCCCCATGAGGATGCCATATCCTGAAGCCCTACTGATTCACTGCCTTGCTTGAGAAGAAGTTTACCAGTACACATGTATCTTTCAGATGTACCAAATAAACTTGCTTAACCTATGAATTTCTCATCAGAGGTTTTCCCGCACACAGACATTGCTTCCAGTTGCTTAAAGAAGTGAATTTAGCTAGACTAAACCATCCTGTTTGAAAACAATTAAGTAATACAGTAAGGAAACATTTCTGTGTCCAGCAGGAATTAATTACCAGCACTAGTGACTTTTGTGTAATCTCTATTTGCAAAAGCAGAAAATTGAGTGCATTGCATTAAAAAACAACAATAAAATAGCTAGTGGATATTATTCTCTTACCACTGGTGATATTTGGTTAATATATGATATCTATGAGGGGTTCATCCTTGTTCATTTGTGACTGTATTATTAACCTACTGTAACAGAAAAGAATGCAGTCAATATTTTTCCAGTTTATGCTGCAGTAGATTGCACTGTGGACAAACCCTCAGATCAACAGTAGGTGTAAATCTTTGCTCCTGGAAACTTTGTAAAATGAAGCCACAGGGGACAGGTGTAGAACGAGGCTGCCTCCTGAGATGGTACAATTCAAGGGGGCACAGCCAGGCTGAAACTGGAACATGAGGTTGGCTCTCAGAACTGTTGGCATGATTGTTTGTTCCCTAGGTGAACTGAAGAGTATTTAATTTCATTTATTTATTTCAAATGTTTATATGTAGCTTTTCCAGTAAAAACGGCCTCCAAAGTAGGCCTCATAATCCTCTGCAACATCATAAGTGCTAGGACACACTCTCAGTTTGTGCTTGGGCATTCTTACCTTGCACAATCCTACCTTGCTGAGGGTAGCTAAAATGATTGGCCCTAAATAATTCCTGACCCTGGCTAATTCCAGATGTTTTCTAGAGATTCTACAATGCAGCTGATTGACTCAGCATTGAGCCAGGATAAGTTCCTAATATAAGCAAGACTTGAATCAGCAGTTTTGGTCTAGTTTAATCAGTTCAGTTTAAGAAGTTATCTGCATGAGGTTATACAAGAGTTCATTAATGTTGGTGCGTGCATTTATTTGTGGGGTTTATTTTTTCAGGTTCAATATTCACTTATTTAAGAGTTCCCTGCAGCTTTGTAGCACCCGGTACACTGACATGTTTTACTTTGGCCTTGTACATCTTGATTAGAAGTATATTTTTAGCTATCTCTTCTTGCTATGGAAGAGAGAAAAACTTTGGATGTTGACTCTGTATTGCTAAAGATGCTTATATTAACCATAAACCCTTATACTTATATTAACCCTAAATGCACCCAGAAATAACCATGTAGGTCTTTTCTAAATCATTCAGGCAAAATCTCTGCTGCAATTCACTTCACTTCTGTTTGATGTGATGTTGGCTTGGATTGTGCATAATACATTTATTTCTGGCTATCTGCTCCTAGCATTCCTGTGTTAGGAGCACATTCTAGGTCCCTATTAGCAGCTTGAAGCCAAAGAATTGGCTGGTAGATTTATATCATGATGTGAAGCTCATCTCTGATTTTCCCCTCCCCTATTAGTTCCTCCTTGTCCCAGTGCCTGCATCCAAAAGCCAACTTCTCCTTCACCTACTCTTCCCTCAGATTCCTGTTTCTCACGTTCCTTGCCTACTCCACACCTTTCCTTCATCTACCTTTTTTCTGAGTACCCTGCTCCTTAGCCTCTCTGCTTCTTGGGATCTTTTTTCAGTCTTCATTCTGCCCGATACAGATACCTTCCATTGGGTTTGTGTGAGAATTTAATCTCAACACAACTTCTCTCACAGAAATGAGGACAGAGCTGTATGAGCCACGTAGCCTGTGTGGCAACCGCATAAGCTTGCCTGCTGACTTCTGGGGCAGGGAGGAGCCTGTCCTCCTGTCACCAGTGTTGAAGTAACATTCAACTGCCAGTTTAGTTGTCTTGTAAAGGTAGAATGGGGGGAGGCGGAGGGAGCTTCTTGTCCTTTGCTTCAGACAGCAAAATGTCTCTGGCTGGTCCTGATCCTCCCCTTCCCCTTCTATTATGTGGGGAAAGAATATAACTCCACTGATGCTGAATCTGTGATAGGGCAAGTATAGCACTAAAAGGAAAGTGCAGTTTGCTAATTGTTTTCAGAGGCCCAGAGATGTACTCTGTCTCTCACCTCTTAGTCATCCTATAGCCATGTAATATGCACATGTGTTTCTTCTGGTAAATCCTCATAAATCAACCCTGCCAGCCTCTAACTCACATTTATTGCTCTACTCAGAGCTCTCATCAATCCATTAAGCAATGTCAGTATGTGTCTTTTCTTTCCAGTTCACCCATGTGTTAGGAAATTACAGCTTCTCCCCCCCCCCCCCCCGTATACATGGTATATTATTGTGCCTGAAATAAGGTTGAGAGGCATCACCAGATTTTTTTAAAATATGAACCCCTTTAATACATTTGCTGGAAAACTTGTTCAGTACAGAAGTTAGGAAACAAGGAGAAAGAGTCAGAGTTTTATTTACAGTTGACTGAAGATGATGCCATAACAAGTGGAAAAAAAGAAGAGGAGAGAATACATTTCTTTCCTACCAAAGGTTATTTGCACAAAACATCAGTGGAAATGTTAATTGAAATGAAATTTCCTTACAAGTGAGACAGACATTTTTCTGAGAGCTCTGAGTGGGAGTCCACCTGGACAAGTCAATTTGTTTGTATTCACATTGGTGTGAATTTGCACAGCCCTCTTAGGAATCTGCCTTATACTGAGTCAGACTGTTGGTCCATCTAGCTCAGTATTGTCTTCACCAGGGCTTCTCAAACTTTCTACCCCCAGGTCTGCTTGAGAGAGCTGAAAATGACTGAGGCCCACCAGTCACAAAATAGTGACAGATGGAGGTGGAGTCTGGCATAATCAGCTTGCAATTGCTGACCATAATTTTATATTGATATCTAATCCCTCTTTGAAAATAGCTAAGTTCTTTGCCACAACTATTTCCATGTCGCAGGGAGTGCCATAATTCAGCTTCCCTCCAGTTGGCTCTGGAAGTATCATTATTCAGCCTCCCCATTTTGGGAAGAATTTGCTGATTCTAAGAGGCTCTAAGTCTGGGTTTCCAACATGGCGCCCACAGACACCTCTCTTGGCACCTACCAGAGTCCCTGCCTCTCCTGGTTTTAATTTTATTTCTTAAGATTACTATACATTTTTTAAAACTGGGAAGCTGCTATGCTGCAAAGAAAAGTGTTGCCCTTTATTTGGGTCCAAAATCTTGATTTGGGTTCAAAACAGTGGCTTTGTATTTTGGAGCTCAGACACACACACACCACACACCTACCTCTGGCTTGTTCTTAGGTCCTTGGGCTCATTACTTTTCTATTATCTTACCAGTTTACCTTCTGGGAAATGAGTGTTTTGTAGCTGGCAGCCATTTTATGAATGAGCAAGCCCCTCCCTGGCAGCCATTCTGTGAGAGTGCCCATGACACACTCTCAAAATTCCAAATGTGCCCACTGACCCAAAAAGGTTAGGGACTCCTGCTCCAGGTAGAGAAAACTGTTTATTTTATATTGGTTTTTCTCCTCCCATATGCCTCTCAAAGTCTTCTTACCCATTTCCTGTCATTTCTTCTCTCCCTTTTCTTTCATACTTAACTTGTGAAACTGCCAGCTACTTTCATCCCTCCCTTCCGCTTCTTTTACATTCACTTCCTCCTATAACAGCTTCCCTCTCTTATTCTCTTCTTTATTCCCAGTTTGTTGTTGCTGCTGTTATATGTAAATATTAGCCTTGCTCTCTAACCAACTTCCACTGCCACACCTGCCAATGCAATGTGCATGGTGCATGGCACAGAGCGGTCAAGCAAAGAGGCACTGGGCAGTCTGCAGCACTGAGGCCCACCTGAAGGTTGGCTGAGACCCACTTGTGGGTCCCAGCCCACCGTTTGAGAAACACTGGTCTACACTGACTGGCTCTCCCAAGGTTTCAGAGAGGAGTCTTTTCTGGCTCTACCTAGAAGTAGCAGCAGTGATTGCACCTGGGACCTTCTGAATGCAAAGCACCTGTTCTACCTCTTGAAGAATCCTATGATAGGGAAGCCATCTACATTTATGAAAGGTTAACACAGAGCAACTTGGACAAGCCTGTGCTCTTCACGTCTTTCATTTCTTTCTCCAGGTCTCAAGCTATCTCCCAGATCTGAGGAGCTTATCTTTAACTTTCAAGTTGGCAGATGTAGCATGCCTGAAAACTGCCAGATTGCTGACTGGGGGTAGGGGGGGTGACATGGTAGTGCCATGACTGAGGGACACACTTGGTGAGTGACAGGAACTCCTGTCTGCCTGTTAGTCAATATTCCCTGCTGGCCTGAGTGCCCAGGAGAATGATCTCCTTGGTGCTGTGAATGAACAATGTAACAGAACTGCTTGTGAGCCACACCACCAGTGAGCCCTGAGCCCAATGCTTACATTACAAAAAGAAAGCAGGCAACTCCACTCCAGTCACTAGCCTCACAGGACACCCATCTTCCCTCTAGTCACTATGCCGCTCCACGGCCCTGAGGCAAATAAACAAGGCACAGCAGCCAGTGACTCTCATTAAGTTCAGCCAGGGGGCAGGACTGGCTCTAGGATCTTCCAGTCCACATCCACTTTAAATGCCCATCCTCTTCACAGGCCGTGTGGAGGGGGAAGAGGCTTAGGAATCATCCACAGCATCTTTGGTGCCTGTTCAGCAAGAACAGGACTTACCTGGCTGCAGCAACCGCAGCTGCAGCAGGACTTCTCTCTTCCTCACTGGCCTTCACTTACCTTCATGGTGGACAGCCAGGATTGTTACTCCAAGCAGTAACAACTGCAGCTAGTGCTGGTGGCTTATGCTGGCTCAGCTTGTCTGAGTGTGGAAAGCTAAGCAGGGTCAAGCCTGGTTATTACTTGGATGGGAGATCCCTCCTCTAGTTTCCTGCCTTAAGCAGGGGGTTGGACTCGATAGCCTTGTAGGCTCCTTCCAACTCTATGATCTATGAAATCTATGAAAGGGACATGTATCTGCCTGTTACCTCTTCTTCTTTTCTTTCTCCCACAGCCCACACCCCACACCCCACCCCCAGTCTAGTGCTGCAACTGGCTCAAGGCTTTTTCTATTCCCTGGTATCGTAAAGCAAGCCTTGAATAAACGTAATCAGAGAACAGTCTCTGTACAGCAACTCCAGGCACTCCTTGATCATGGGGAAGGTGTTTCAAGGGGCCTGCCTGGCACATGTGAACTGATACAGACATCCCTATAATATGAAAAAATTGATCCTACTTCAGTTCCAGGCTCGAGTATTGGGAAATGTAAATTCACTGCAAAAAAAAAAGCAAAATAAAACAATCCCAAGTTTCTAGTTCCAGTTCTAGCATGTAAAGAGGGCAGAGACATGAGCTATCTAGACTTGAGGCAGGGGGAGGGTTGTTCCTGGCTTTGGTGCTGACTCACTGTATAACCTTGGCTTGCCCTTTTAACCTTCTGTATAAATTATGGGATACTATTCTTCTCATTTCCATCACACCTCAGTGGTGTGAGGCTTCATTCCATATTTGTAAAGTTCTTTGGAGAATGGATGGCTGTGGAGGTGCTATATATAAAGCTTGTGGTGTTAATATTAGTATGAGAAGTGGAGGCCCTAACCACTTGCCCATATCCTGTCCTATTCCCACATGCACCCTCGTCCCACATTAAGTCTTGCCTTGTAATTATACCTAAGTGAAATAGCTTTAAATACCTTGCAATAACACCAAGGCCTCTGCGCAAATACCATATAAATAGGAGTCAATAGTTGATAATAGGGGAACTGAGAACATGACCTTCCTTTGACACAAAAGTAAAACAATCTTCTTATACTGACTTTTGCATCTTTTTATGGAGGGCAGGAAAAGGAGCATTGTTTTGTATTTGTTAATGTTGACATTTCCGCAGGGTCCCCATCTGGCCCTCTGGGGTTCCCCAGAGGGCCATGCTCCCTTCCCCTGGCTCTACTATCCCCCCTCCAATTGTCAAACATTTAATAGTTTCCAAGCTTTTGTGCAGTTTTTCCAAATTCTAAAAGGTTGAAATGTCTCTCCTAAGGCTTAGTTACCGGCAGTAAAAACTTTAAACTAAAATATGCTGGTATTTTTGGTATTTTGGCCCCACCCCTTTTGCCTTCAGCACCACCCACCACCGGAATGTGGCCCCCGAGAGCCTCTCCGAAATGGAATTTGGTCCTTGTGCTGAAAGGGGTTCAACACACTTGATGTATGTAATGAATGGAGATTTTAACATATTCCCACTTTCAAGTCATTTATGGCTTCTTCACATCATCACACTGCTGTGCTGGCAATTTGAGTCCCACTGATCTATGGCAAATTCAGCATGAAGCAATTGTACAATTACTTTGCCACACGAATATTTCACAATTGAGCCCATGCTTACGGTGTCGCCAAGCAATTCATGACCAGCAGCCTTTGCAATAGGTTGAGCTGGCAAGCAGGGAGCACATGCTGGGGCAGTCACATGACTGCTTCACCACATGTTGAACTCTGCACAGAGATGCTTAGCCCATGTTGGGGGGGGGGGATTGTCCCCTGTAGGCTTAGTTTTATTAACTTTTTGTATTGTCATTTTAAACTGTGCTTTTAAATTTGGTTTTAATCTTTTTAACTATATTGTATGTTTTTATTGTTGATTTTATGTAGATTTTATTGTATAAATTGTTGTGAACCACCCAGAGAGCTTCGGCTGTGGGGCAGTATAGAAATGAAATAGATGATGATGATGATGATGATGATGATGATGATGATGACGAGGACCACCACCACCACCACCACCACCACCACCACATGCAAGTCAGGTCATGTGAATTTGATGTATGACCCCAAAAGGGGGTCAAGGGCCACACTCCAGATTAAAGTCGATTGCATATAAGGGTCAGCCTAGCTCCAGTTTGAACCATATCTAGCACGTGGGGCAGGGGGAGAAGGGAGTCTGTGTGGAAGAATGGATTGAAATACCAGCTTATGTAAATATGGGTGACATCATCCCTTCTCCTTTCTCCTGGTACTATTTATAGCTACTTTAATTTACTCCCCTTTGCTTTATTATCTTTCCACAAGCTCTTTATCCCCAGCATTTAGCATTTCAATTGGCAAGCTGCAGCCAGCTGCATGATATGACAGGAAGCTTTTTCTCCTGATGCTGCAAAGCCTTGCTTGGGTACAAACAGGGAGGAAGGTGAGGGAAGGAGGAAGAAAACATTGCATGTGTGAGGGTGGGGTTGGGAGTATGTTCTGTGGGATCCTGGTGTGTGGGGGGGTGGAGTTTGAGACCCTGTCATGGCTCCCAGGGCTGGTCAAGAGAGCAACTGCTAGGCACCAAGTAGGAGCTGGAAGTAAGGAGAGCAGTTCTGAATTAATATGCGTGAGGCATGGCTGCAAAATTTAGATACAATCCCATCTACCTATTGGTTTGTCCTGCTTTTGAACCCTGGTCAAAGGTCTGCCCTACATAGGTCGAAACATAACAGATACAAAATAGATAAGACAACGCATTTTGATTGGTCCAGAAAAAACATCACATCTCTGTTGTACAATTTGAAGAGTGAATGCAATGTGGCTTTAACCACCATAAGAATGATGAGCAGTTATTATACCCCACAACAGGTGTTGTGATTCCCCCCCCCTCCTTTTTCTTCTAGTTCCCACACAGGACCAGTCTCCTCCATGCTTTCTCCAGAACTTCCTTCCTGTTATTTCTCAAGATTTCTTCCCCCACCAACAACACAAAATCTTTCTTCCAGTCTCTGCTCAAAATGCACCTCTTCTCTGTCTCAAGATCATTCTTTCTATCCTTTGCTCAGATCCATCTCCTTTTCTAGGTGAAAGAAGGATTAAAATGATGAAGGTTACAAAGCAAAAGGTGCAAAAAAGAAAGAAAGAAAAGAAAAGAGGTCAGGTGTCAAGAAAAACCTGGTATAGATTGCAAGAAGGCCTGTAGTGGAAGAGAAACACAGGAAAAGGTGGTAGCTGGAATAGAAACCCTGGTTTGGAGAGACAAGGTTGCTTTGTATTTACCCTGTCCCTGCAATGATGTGGCCTATTAAAACAAAAAAATCTAGAGAAGAGAAGATGAGAGGAAAGGTGGTGTTTTTATAATCTATACCAGCCTTCCCCAACCTGGTTGCCCTCCAGATGTGTTGGACTACAACTCCCATTATCCATGCTGGCTGAGGATTGTGGGATTTGTCATCCAACATATCTGGAGGGCACCAGGCTGAGGAAGGCTGATCTATACCCATGCTACTTCTCTGCTTTCCCTGAGTGCAGATGAATAAAATTATTTTGTTTAAGCCATGAAAGCAGCAGAATGAATTGGTGGAACGGCTACTGTCTTCAGAGGGAAAGAAGGAATTGCCTGTGAATTTTGGATGCTCCTTTATGCCTTTAGTTGAAATGGAAGTTGAACAGCCCTATTTCCTAGGAAAAGCCAGCTGAACTGAAGAAGATGACCATCCTGGACGACCCCCACTGGCAGACACTTGTGAGATGCCAGCTGGCTGAATGGTGCCCACACAATGCATGCATGCATAGCACTTCCCAGAAGAGACCCTGTGAGGTCATGAGCACCAGCTTCCCGTTAGCTTCAAACATACTGCAGCTGCTGTTGCACATTAATTTTAATTCAGCAAAACCAGGAAGGGAAAGAGGCAGCGGGGTGGGGGACTGTGACTGATGTGGGTTCCTGCTCTCTGAACAGGCAGCTTTTGGTCATTATGGATTACACAACCCTCATCACAGCAGGAAAACCCCATGGGTTTTCCCACTGTAATGGTCTCCATTGCTTTCTGCCTGGATAAGCCCAAAGGAAGCTCTCTTTGATACAAATAGAGACCACATCTACAGGCATATTATTTAGTTGAGGATGTATGTCTCATTGAGATTACAGGAATACATTCACTAATGAATGAACATGCACTCCCACCATATCCTTCAAGTATACCTGTTTGAAACCTATTTTTTCTCACTGTGTGTACCAATTGTTGGAGGGTACCAGATGTTTACTTATTAATAAAGCATATCCTATAGCCTTTCAGGTACTAGCAGCTAGATTTAAGTGACACACTGAAAATGCAGAGGCACACCTAGAACATAGAAAGCTGCCCTGCACCGAGTCAGACCGCTTTTAGCTCAGTATTGTACTGACTAGCAGCAGTTCTCCAGGGTTTCAGACAGGAGCCTTTCCCAGTCCTGTCTGGAGATACCAGGGACTGAACCAGGGAGACCTTCTGCTATGAACTGATCCACACCTCCCAGACTACTGTGTAGTTCAGAACGCAATTATTCAGCAGTTTTCACACTTCCCAAGTGTTCCAACGCAGATCTTCCCTCAAAAAATGTATCAAAAACCTATGTAATCAAATTGGTATTTCGAGAGAAAATAGAATTAAAATACATATTTAAATGTGATTTTGTGTGCGCGTGCAGATTTTTAAAATTAATGCAGAAATGGGACAGAATGGATTTATAGGTGAACACATTGGAAAGTGAAACAGACTGGAAATAGATTGATTCACCCTTCCTTAAAGAGAGCTTCGGCCACTGGGCAGTCTAAAAATGTAATAAATAAATAATAAATTACAGCATGTGCTCTGCGACTGAGCTATAGTCTTTCCTATGGAATCCAAATCTAAAAGAATGTGTGTACTGTGTGATTAGTGTACATTTTGAATTTAAGGCATCCAAAACTATTAGTGGGTAAATGGGTTATGCTTATAGGTCCAGGTTGGCATGACCCGACAACTCACAGTGGCTAGTTGCCAATGATAGGCTGTCGTGTCATGCAAACCTTGGAAATATTCCGATTATAGTGCTTCCTAGCCACCCAACTGTGAGATGCTCAGATCCGAGAAAACAAGGATAGCTATGTTCATGTGGCAAATGTGAAGACCGTGAACCATTGTCAGGGCACAGTGATGGACTGCATGTGTGTGAATAAGCTGCAGCTTAATCCAGACAGGGCAGAAGCTGATCTGGGCAAGCTGATCTGGGCTTAGAGTTATGGCCTATGGAGGGGGTTGCACTCCCCTTGAAGGATCACATCTGCAGTTTGGAAATGCTCCTGGTCCCAGCCTTTCTCTGGGAGCAGAAAGGTGGCAGCTGTGGCCAGGAGTGCTTTTGTTCAGGCTTTGTTTCCCGGATCATGCAGATTTGGCCACTGTCACTCATACTTTGGTCACATCCAAATTGGACTACTGCAATACACTCTTATGTGGGGCTGCTGTTGAAGAGTGTTCAAAAACTCCAGCGGGTGCAAAATGCAGCAGTCTGGTGTGTGCTTCTCAGAACATATGACATAAGTTCTTTTTCTTTTGCACTGGCTTTCGGTAGGTTGTGAGCATAATTCAAAGCTGGTTATTACCTATACTGCCCTTGGAGCCAGGTTATCTGAAGGACCACCTCCTCCCACATGAACTGGTTAGTGCACTGTGTTCAGCATCTGATGCCATGCCTCATGTTCCACCACCTGTGCTTGGTGGTTCACAAGAGCATGCCTTCTTGGTAGTGGGAACTCCCTTCTGAAAGAGGTCTGGTTGGCCCCGTCTCTTGAGTTTTAGGAGGATGGCAAAGTCTTTTTTATTGCTCCTTACCTTTCAAATGTTTCAAACATCCTGCTGAGCCAATAATTTTATGACCCTCTCTTGCTGTTTTTTAAATGATTGAATTATTTGTTTTTACCTCATTTTTTTTAAAGCTGGAAGCCACTTTGAGGTCCTTTTGGCAGCTGAAAGGCAGGATAGAAATTTTCATAAATAAAAAAATAAATGTTGGAGGGCATGTGATTTCAGCTGTAAATAATATGTTTTGTAAAATGAAGACTTATGCCTGTGTTCATCAATATGAGGTTTACCAAGCCTTCTTCCCTTCCCATTGCCATTGGCCTTGTGCTTGCACCCCTCTGCTCTTAGTGGCTGCTAGGGCCAATCTCCAGCTACCATTTTTCCTTACGATATTCCTGTGTGTATATGCACCCACTGATGTGGGCATACACAGGGACTGGGTTTGCATGACACGACAGCCTATCATTGGCAACTAGCCACTGTGAGTTGTCGTGTCATGCGAACCTGGACCTCTTCTCACAGGGTGGCTTGTTTGTGGGCAACAAGCCACCCTGACAACCCATGGCTTGTTGTAGGGGTTGTTGGACCCACGCAGATTCACGGCTGCATATTTCCCTGTCAAAAAACAAATGCGGAGATTTCGCAGAGAGTTTTAAAGCCTTTCTTTTGACAGCTGTCAAAAGAAGTGTTCATGAAAAAGGGGCAGCCTCATGATCTTCACTTTCCCAAATAGTTGGAGACTCAGGAAAATGAGGAAAGGGGGGGTGCACTGGGAACTATGGGGGAACACTGAAAACCCTGAGGATCTTACTGCGAAGGGGGGAAAGTGGCCATCCCCTTTTGTGAGCAAAGATCCCTCACAGTTTTCCTTTCCCTTGACAGCTCTCCATTTCACAGCTGTCAAGTGAATGCAAAGTAACAAAATAACCGATTTGCAGGCTCTCTTGGTCAATGTCCATGGTTGGTGCCTCCTGCACTTCGACAGCAGGCGCTTACAAGGACATTGCCCAGGCAAGGCTTCCCATTTTTGCTATTTGGGGTTGTGCAGTTGCGCAACTCTGGAAAACCAGCGAACTTTTTTTTTAAATTAGGAAAATATTTGCGCACGTTCAGTTGTGTGGGAGGAAAGTGAGGGGGGCCGCAGCGAGTGCAAAAGGGCTTGCAATTGGAGTGGAGAGAGGGGACAAGGTGACTTCAGCTGCCAAGTCCCCTGGGATACCAGCGGGAGGGCTGAGGGGGAAGGGGGTGGGGGACAACCCACGGTGAGCCCCTCTGTCTGTCGGGTGCACAGTGGGTTGTTCCACAAACAACCCACACTGTGTAGCTTATATGCAGGGTGGGTTGCTGTGGTGTGCGTATTCATCCAGTACATCATGGAGGTTGGAGTTGGTCACTCCAACAACCCACACTGTGTAGCTTATATGCAGGGTGGGTTGCTGTGGTGTGCGTATTCATCCAGTACATCATGGAGGTTGGAGTTGGTCACTGGCAGCTGCAGGGAACTGCAGATATATGGGGTAGGTGATGGATGCTGCCCCAGGAATCTAGACTGGCCCACTCCACAGTTGAACTGAGTAATAAGGGCTTGCACACATATGCGTATGCGCACACGTTTGCCAGTTCCCCAAACACACAGGAAAATCAACATGACTAAAAGATCATAACTAATCATCATTTTGCCACACTAGATACGCAAATATTTGTGGTCAGCTGGTTAGTAATAAGCTTCCTGTGTGAAGTATGATGCAGAGCAAATTCTCCATCCTTTATTTAGCCTAATTTATTTTAACCAGACTCCCTTTGGTTTCTTGTGTGATAATTAGGGCTGGGGCTGGGCTGAAACGGTTCAGTTGGGGCCAGGTTTTTGGGGAGGATTAGTGAAGCACATTTTCTGGGTGGGGTGCGGGGGATGCAACTCACCATGCCTTTTTCATTTTCATGTCCAAGTGCATTCATGCTCTCTGCTGGTTGCGCTCTCTCTCTCTCTCTCTCTCTCTCTCTCTCTCTCTCTCTGAGGACTTGGACAGGGAAAAGGTAAGAGGTTCAGCCCAGCCCAAAATGTTTCACTGATTCCCCCAGCCCACTAAAATAGACAAAATGTCCCTCCCCATTTTTCCACTCCCAATAGGGTTGAGATGTGGAGAGGGCCATTTTGGCCCAGGCCAAAAGCTATTAAGGCCAAAGTGTTGATAAGATAAGCTTTGGCCTTTGTTTTGATACAGCCTAGAACGAGGGCAATTCATATATGCTCTTTTTTAGTCATGTTGCACTCCCCTGCATTCTATGAACTCTCATCTAGTCCTAGTACCAGGTCCATTCCCCAAAGGATGTCTCTTTCCCTGTCCAATCTCATGCTCAGGCCTGCTCAAGCTCTCTTGCCACCTGAAGCAGAACTTGCGCAACCGCCGCCATGCACCCCTCCCTCCCTGCTGCCACCGCCGCACCACCCTCCGTCCCTGCTGCTGCTAACCCCAGCCTGGAGAGCCCCTGCTGCCCTGCATGGCAGCAAAGGAAAGGCAGTGGGCTCTCCGGGCTGGTGCTGGCAGCAGCAGGGACGGAGGGTGGTGCGGTGGTGGCAGCAGGGAGCATTGAGATCTCGGTGGCTGTGGGCTCTTGTGAGATCTTTGCACATGGCTGAGATATCGTGAGGTGTCCGCCGTGTCAGCCGTGTGCTGAGATCTCACAAGAGCCCTGGAGCTCCACAGCAACAGAGGGCTGGCGGCTGCTCTGAACAGCCCCGTTGACCGCTTTCTCACTGCAGCAAATGCCACATTGAGAAAGCAGCTGGCGGGACTCTCTAGAGCACCTACTGGAGGTGGTGTTGGGCTCTCTGGGTTGCGTCTGGGTGGGGGAGTGGTGCAATCCGCCGCTCTTCCAGCTCTGCTGCCTCATGCGGGTGCCTCACCCTGCTTCTTGGGTGGGCCGGCCCTGCGCACCTATATACTTTCTTTACTCAGAACTGTAGATGAATATTCTGGCCAGTTGCTTTTAGGGTGGGTAGGTTGTGAGTCTAATGTTCTCTGCAGATTGTAACTGGTACTTCAAATTTGCCAGCAGAAAAATATACCTCTGGTATATACAGGCATACTGCCTCCAATACTGGAGGTAATATATAGCCATCATGACTAGTAGCCGTTAATAGCTTTAACTTTCACTTTTGCTCTCTATTTATAGCACACTTTAAATCAGGATCATGTATGTATGTTTGTATGATGAAGTACAAAGCTACCTGCCTCACTCACTGAAGGAGACCGGTGTAAAGAATTCCAGACCTAGTTTTATGGTTGGTTGATTTAACAAATGAATTATGAATTAAAGCACAATTAAACGAGTGTGATCTTTGAATGTGTCCAAAGTTCCATATTAAATGCTGTAGCAAGTTTTGGCAATCTATCTTGACACTCCCCCTGTTCTAGCTGTAAATTCATGCTGCATATGATTTATATCATTGTTGGGCAGCCTGTCCCATGGGACAGATGCCAAATTCTCCTTTTATTTTGGTTTACAAGGCCCGGATTCAAGTGTTTCCCTGCTGTACCCATTTCACCTCTTCAGGCCAGCTTGTAGTTTTAGCCCAACCTCTTTTGCTTCCAGACTGCCAGGCTCAGGGGAAGAAACAACCAAGTTCTACATTGAATGGGAGCAGTTTTTCTGGATCACAGTGCAGTCTGGCAGCAAAACTGTGCTGCCTGTTTCCTATAGGAGACAAATGGCTTCCCTTTCCTTGATGAGCCATGCAGACTATGGTATATTCTCACTGTTCTGCCAGCCTTCTTTTTCCTCCCCCTACTCTCAGGTGACCCTTCTGGTCAGTGTTTTACTATTTAGGGTCCATCATGTGAGTCTATTCTGCTCTTGCCTCCAACTATCAGGTCTGGCACTGGCACTCAAAGCCTCTGTATTTAGTTTTCCATGTCTCTGATTCAGTCCATTGTTGTGGGGTCTTGCTCTGGAGCCAGCTCTGACAGCGAAGATAAACTGGTGCAGGGAGAAAGGTGCCCAGCTGTGGCTGATTCCAGCCCCGGCCAGTCGACCTTGGACAGGCCTCCTTCCCCTCAGCAACAGGAGCAGGGAGAGCCGCTTGCTAATTCCCAGCTGCAGCCGCCGGCCTTGGCCTGTCAGGAGGACTCAGGGGAGGAGGGCCCTTCAGGGATGCTGCCCTCCCAAAGACGCCAGGAGAAATGCCTGGCTGCTAGGCATGTGAACCGAAGGAGGCGTAGCAAGCACCTCCTGGCTAGATACCCGTGCCAAGATCCGGGATCGGGATCTGACTGACAGTGAGGCTGGGTCAGGGTTTATATTCTTGCCTGGTCCTACGCTCCGTGTAGAAAGCAACTACTCTGTTTCCGGGCAAAGCTTCTGCACTCCTTGACTCCCTCAATCTGATCTCCTGGCGGCTATGACTTTGGACTGTGACTCTGGACTCTGGCACCTTACTCTCCTTCCCTACGAACCTTGGACCATCTTGACCTCGGCATACTTTCTGTACTGGTGGTTAGCTTGTGGACTTACTGATATGGATTTTGGCAATAAAGACCTACTTGCATCTAAGTTGTGTGGAGTGAACTAGTGGGACAGGACAATTGTTTACCAAAGATACAGTTCTAAGCAAACTCTGGGCCATTTGGCACATTATTTTATATCTATTTATTTAGAAGAGGGGTAGACAATCTGGTGCCCTGTGGATGTTTTGGACTACTCCCATAAGCCCTAACCAACATGGCCAACGGTCAAGGATTATAGTCTAAAACCTCTGGAGGGCACTAGCTTGCCTACCCTTGATTCAGAAGGCTAACTCCGCTCTTCAGCCCCACACCCACACCCCCAAAAGGCTCCCAGAGCAGCTTACAACACATTACAGCAAAAGACTGAGCTCTATGTTTCCATTCATGGGGTTGACTGTGTCTTTTCTGTAACATCTGAAGGGCATTCATCACCCTGACAACTCACAGTAAATGTGGGCTCAGGAGCCTTGATCAATTGTGCTTACTTTGGTTTTACAGACATGCAAATACCCATCAAATATAAATGCCCTCCAAATTAGCAGGGACAGCATCTTCTGCTATTACACATGAAGCAGGTAGCAGCCCTTATGTGAAGGTAAAGCAAATGTACTTCTCTCTCATCTACACATGCACGCATGCACACACACACACACTAAGCTAGTAGAGTTGCTAGTTTTTTATTTCAAACGTCCTGGCCTCTTGTGTAATACCAGGGGTGGAGCTAGAACAGATGGTATCAGGGCAGAACCTGGTTGGTTGAGTCAGGGATGATGTTGCACCCTCCCTGCTTCCCTAAGCACAGATAAATTCCTGGGGCAGAATTCCTTGTTGAGAATTCCTTGAGAGGAAACTCAGCGCCACGGTGCTCATCTTGGGTGTTTCTCAGGGCGGCCGCCTCAGCAGCCACCCTAACAATGGTCCCTCCCTATCTCGCCACACTGCCCCCCCGGCCCCCCTTGACTTACCTTATTCTCTGACGGCTCGGCAGTGGCTTATAAACCATCACGCAGTGTTCAGACAACATGCTAAGCCACTCTGCCTCTTAACATACTGAGGTTTAACATGTTGTGTGAACCCACTCAGTGACTGAGTTCGCTCAACATGGTAAACCTCAGTAGATTTACCATGCGAGTAAACCTACTGAGGTGTAAAGTGTCATGCGGACCCAGGAAGATTTAGATGACACGAACCAGGACGACACACTAACCCTGCCACAACCCAAAAATGGCATAGAGCCCCCTGCCTAGAGTCGCAAACAATGGCTGCTGCTCTGGGCACGGGGCTCTGGCCAATGACTGCTGGCCAATTGCCCAAGCGGCACTTAGCGTGGCTGTCATCGGCTTCCCCCCGTGTTGGGAGAGCAGGATTGCTCGTGAGCAATCCTGCTCTCCTGGCATCGGCTGCGGCACGGGGAATGCAGGTGCCCCGGCTGCACTTTCCCTCGAGCCCTTTCGGCTGAAAGGGCAGTGGTGGCGGCAGCGCAATCCAGCTGGCCAGGCCTCGCAAGACCTGGCTGGCTGGATCACACCCCTGCCTTCGACTCACCTCGGCCCCCCTGACCCCCCGACTGACCTTATTCTCCGGCAGCTCAGAGGTGGTGGCTCGACACCAAAAGTGGCAGCTCAGTGGAGGTGGCGGTGAGGCGTGGTGGCGGCTGCCACTGCTGCACACCTTTTCCTTGCCCAGCCCCCAGTGGGGCTGGGTGAGGAATAAGTGTGTGGCGGTAGCGGCAGGCTCTGCCAGGTAGCCCCACTCCCCAAGCGGGAGCAGGCTGCCCCCCTTGCCCCCCTGCTAGCACTGACTGTAAGCCAGCGATAGCAGGGGGGCAAGGCACTTAGGGTGGTTGGCAGCATGCACTGCCAATCAGCCTAAGCTCCACCCCCTGACATTGCCAACGTAATCTCAGTGCTCCTGCAGTGTATCCTGGGATACCTGCAGGAGGATCGATGAGGGAAGCAGGAGGGGGGGGGGAGATAGCCAGGGAACTCTGCTGTGCCCAATCATTAGTGGGGCAACCCACAGAGATTTCAGTACCTCTGTGGGTTTAAAGTGTTGTGCGAACCCAGCCATCGACTTTTCTCACCACAATTGGGCTGCTGAAATGAAGAAAGCTTGCTGTGTAACCAGGAGTGGACTTGTGTAAGCTCAGTTAAATTCTGGTACTGAAAACCAATTCCTAGGCTCAGAATATGCTCAGAGGCACCATGTGCTTTAACTCTTAAGTGTACGTATTTTGCACCTGGCCCTGATCTGGTGGATCTTCTAAGTAAAAACAACAACAACACAGTAGACCCAACAAGCCTGAAGAGAAGACTGCCTACCCCTGACCTAGGCTATTATAAACCAGCAATCCCTCAAACAAAGGAATAGTCAGCCAGTAGTCGCAACATCAGAGTCTGGCAACAAGTTGGGGCAGAGTGAATACAGAATCTGGCTGGTCAGGGATGGAGCCTTGGTGGGTTTGGGTTAGTTGCCTTTTCCATTGCTAATGCTGAGCATTAGACTAGAGAAACCTGAAGCTGAGCAAAGGCTTAGCAGGATGGGTTAGTGGTTAGGCTGGCTTATTTTCCTAAAGGTTATAGGATGGGAGTGGAGTAAGATTCATTTTTTTCTGAATATCCTTTCCTGGAAAGACTTGTGACATTGAATCTGAGCAACAGGCATAAATACTAAATCACCTATGAAAATTAAGAAACTGGTTCTTTTGCGATTGTTATAGAAAAGCTGTTATAGACAGGGTCGTTGACAAGGTGGTGGTACCACCATTATGGAACTCTCTGTCTGGGGAAATCCACCAGAACCCTGTTAATGTTTTAGATGGGCTTTGAAATCCTTTTTATTCCATCAGGTGTTTTATGATTGATTTTATAGTTATTTTTTACTGGTTCAGATTAGATCTTTGTGCTAATGCATTTTTAAACAGTTTGATACTATGCAATTTAAAATTATTGTTTTTGGTTTTTTGCTTTTCCTTTTTCGTGAAGTGCCCAGTTTGGTGGAATATTTTTAAGGGCAGGTTAAAAAAAAGGTTTACATTAAATAAATACCATGGCTGGTTTAGACCTAGCATATCCTGTGCTATGGAAAGGCATGCGGCATGCCATTAGATGACCTTTGATGCACCTCCTCCTCTGCAGTTCATTTTTCTTGGATGGCATTCATCTGGAACCTTTTTGACATCACCATCTCCCACTGACAACTTTCTCCATGGCGAAAACCCCTTCCCCATTTTCTCTGGTGCCTTTAATCTTTGTCACACATAATACTTGCTAAACCATTGTCCTCCTTTTGCAGTATAATCCCAGTGAATATTGGCTTTGTTCTTCCACTGCACAGTCAGAAATGTTTGTGTAGGATGGATTCTGCATCAGCATCCAATGCTGGTCTAGATCTGGGGTAGGCAGAAGATAGATCAGGCTCTCCAGGTACATATCCCAGTGATTTGCAGTAGAATGGAAGTCAGCAAGAGTTTCTGACTTCTATTCATTTAACAACAGTGACAACAAAAGCCTTTTTTCACTCCTAAGTTAGGATGCTGAAATCAAGAAAGCTTGGATTTGTGTGTGAAAGGGTTTGTGTGCAAGCTCCAGTTTTGGAACAAAAAACAAATTCCTGGACAGAGCATGTACTCAGAGTCACCTTGTTCCTTCGTTCTATGTCCGTCTTCCTGAAACACTATTTTGCGCGTGGCTCCAGTTGGTGGACCTTGGGGCTTCTAGTGAAAAGCACAGTAGATCCTGCAAGCCTAAAGTCTACCCACAGCTGTTCTAGTTCAGTTTTTTTCTGGCTAGTGTTCCAACTTGAAGAGAAACAAATAGTGGCTGTTTCTCATTTGTATGAGTTAAAATATATTACCTTTTAAATTTGGCCACTTATTTACCTTGATTCTGAGCCTTTAGAACAGGAGTGGGCAGAAGGTAGATCTCCAGATGTTTGGGACTTCAACTCCCAGAAGCTCCTGTCATTATGGCCAATGGTCAGGAATGCTGTGAGTTGGGGTCCAAAATAGCTGGAGATCTATTTCTGCCCATCCCTGATTTAAAATATCTGGCTGAATGAAAGAAAAATAAGGCAGTTTAGAAGTGGGCAAGTAGAGCAACCCTATTCATAGGTCTCTGATTCTATAATTCTTATTGAAGGGCTGTGATCCATATTTTCCTGCCCAGCTGCCCTGCCCCGCTTTTGGGGGAGCAGTGATGTTGCATAGTAAGGAGAGCAGTGCCCTGCCGTCTAGCTGGAAGGGCAACATTGTAGTGTGTGTGTGTGTGTGTGTGTGTGTGTGTGTGTGTGTGTGCGTGCATGTGTTTCCATGGATTCTTCCCATTCAAGAAGGCAGCCTGGTTAAAGGTTGCCTCTTTTTTCTTCTTCCTTTTTTCCTTTTTAGCAAAACTGTGGGACAGCAGATGTGGGGCGTAACAACATCAAACGGCTTTGATGCTTTCTTCCCTTCCCAGCTGCCATGCTCTTTATCAGGCAGTCCAACTCCCCTCTGTTGATCTCTTGGGGCAGTGGTCAAAACCTTGGCCTGAGATCATACGAGAAATATACACACACCTCACCCACTGTCCTGTCTCTGATCTCAGGAAGTGCTCAGTAGGCTTTGGGAAAGAGATGGAAATATAAACATGCTGTTACTCCCAAAGTACTGGAGTTGTGAATGCCTGAAACGTTTACCTTTTAATTCTCTAGAGGTGGAACCGAGGGAGAGAGAGAGTATGTTTGTACGTGTATGTGCTCTAAACCACTTGGAACACTTTCCTGAGGTACCAAAAACTCTTTGAATCAGATCTGAGAGAAGTCAGTGGCAAATGTGTGTGTTCATGTCTTAATTTTCTCCATCAAGTCACTACTTACTTTATTTCCATGCTTTGCTCTGGGTTGCAGTTGGTAGGAGCACTGCATAGAAGCATATGAGGCATGCAGAAGGAATCAGAAGCCATAGTCTTGAAAGGTGTGTATGATCAACACCTACTTGGTGAACGATGTGGGCTACTTCTAAAGTGGTGTACCTTTTCTTAATCTTTCTCTATTGTATTATACTGTATGTTACACTCTTGGAAATTAGCTTAATGTTGGTGAATGTTTATATACCACCCTGTTTAAAAAAATCAATGGTAACTACTCTTTGGGTAGAACTAGAGAACTATATTGAATCCTTAGAATTGCTGTATCCCACTACAGTATTCATTATTGCAGGGGATTTTAATGCACGTATGGGAGCCAATGATGTAAAGCTATATACTTATTACAATCAGATTTTGGAGCCAGATATCTATCCAGAGTGTGGTTCCCCTCGATACTCAAAAGACTCTAGACATAACTATTCAGGGTTTTCTTTAGCTCAATTTGCAAGTAGGAGGGATTTGTTAATACTAAATGGTACGGCAGATGGAGATCGACCTGGGGAGTATACCCATCTTACAAAATCTGGAGGTAGTGTGATTGATTATGTAGCAATCTCCCGCTTTGCATATAAACATGTCATTGGTTTTGAGGTAGGTTTCAATATAGAAAGCGACCACCTACCCCTGACCATGACATTTGCACATCGAGTATATAACAACTTCTGCCCACAAAATCAATATATCTCTAACACAGATTTAGGTGTAACTGGTAGTAGGAGAGTCAAGAAGAACTCTATCATCCTTTAGCTGGTTCGATAGAGAGTGCAAACAGACTAAAAGCCAGCTGAAGAGAGCTTATTGCAAATACAGGGACTCCAACTCAGGCCTTATGAATGAGGAATATATTGTCCTTAGGCAAAAGTATAAACTCCTGATAAAAGGGAAAAAACAGCAAGCTGAAAAACAAGCTTGGCAAATCTTAATAAAGGCCTCTCATGATAGGGACACCTGCCTCTTCTGGCGCACAATATCAGGCTTACTAGAAAATGCTTACACAGCCCCTGTGTGTACTATTGAACCCAATGAATGGATGCAATATTACCATTCATTATATTTTGATCATGATAAGAATGTCAAGCAAACAGTGAAAATTGTAGGAAAACTACCAGAGTGGCCACCAGTATCTCTAGCTGAGGTTAAGAATCTTATCCTTCAGTGGAAAAGTAACAAAGCATCTGGCATTGATTTTCTCCCGCCAGAATTTTTGAAATCCAATATTGATTGGTGGGCTTCCCTTTTGACGGTAATATTTTCAACCATCGATTTAACAGGACTGCTGCCTGAAGTTTGGGGTACAGCAGTAGTTGTCCCCTTATTCAAAAAAGGGCCCACATCTGATCCAGCAAATTATCGCCCAATTAGCTTGTTATGTGTAATTAGTAAATTATATGCTAAGCACCTTTATAACAAGCTAATTGACTGGATAATCGATGAAGCCATTCTGGCTGACGAGCAAGCAGGGTTCAGACAAGGTAGATCTACAATAGATCATTGCTTTGTACTAGCCCATCTAATCGACAAGTATGCCAAGAAACCAGGTGGTGTGTTATACGCAGGTTTCATTGATTTGAAGGCTGCATTTGACTCAATTTCTCGCACGAGACTTTGGGATAAACTAAACTCCGTCCTCACCTATAGATCAAAGACTCCTTTTTTTGATCAAATGTCTATATACCAATACCTGGCTGAAGGTGCGATGCTCTACAGATGGACAGCTTACTGGGTCTGTACCGGCCACAAAGGGAGTTAAGCAAGGCTGTATTTTGGCTCCTGTGTTGTTCAATCTATATATAAATGATATTGTTGAGAATTTGACATCACCAACGTTTCATGCCCCTAAATTGGCTACAAAACACATTTCCATTCTTTTGTACGCAGATGATGCTGTACTTCTCTCCCAAACGAAAGTGGGCCTAATTCTCTGAATACTGCCAAAAAGAACACCTTGCTGTGAACTATAACAAAACTAAGGTTATGGTGTTCTCTAAAAAACACAGGGTCCATAGATGGTATATAGATAAACAGCCAATTGAACAAGTCAAAGTTTTCAAATACCTCGGTGTGGTCTTTCAATCAACAGGGTCTTGGTTAGCCCACAAGAAATATGTGGTGGATAAGGCGTCCCAGAGTAGCAAAATTCTGACCCACTTTTTCTACACAAATGGGGGCAACCATATACCCTCAGCACTTGAGGTTTTTAGAGCTAAACCTCTAGCACAACTACTCTATGGGATCCAGATCTGGGTGGATACTTATTTCAGTTTTGTGGAAGCTGTTCAGTCTAAGTTCTTAAGACAATTTTTTTCCATTCTATGTTGTGTTCCAAACGCATCTTTGCATTTCGAAGCTAATCTCCCCTCAATTGTTCTACAGGCCTGGGGCAGGCAGGACATTTAATTATTGGCTCCAGTTGAATTTAACTTCTACTGGCTTACTCCCTTTGGTCTTGCAGGATTCCCATTTAAGTGTTTGGATGAAGAGCACTATCTGTAAGCTGCATTCTTTCGGCTTATCGTCACAGCACTTATTAACACTGGGATTTATTAAAGCAAAAGTCCTAACTAGACAGCGCCTACATGATATTGAGCAACAGAATAATTTGGCCACTACAAGAAAATTTTGCCCCTGGTATGATTATATTCCATCTAGGCTCTTTGACACATTGCCATCTTATTTGTAGAACTTAACAGTAGTAAAGTACAGACGAGCCTTCACTCAGGCAAGATTGAACATACTGCCATCAGCTGTACTGGAGGGCCGTTTTAAAAGAACTCCATTGCAGAATCACTTATGCCCATGCGGAGATGGCAGTATTGAAACAATAGATCATGTATTATTATTTTGTGCTTTCTATAAAGATCTAAGGAAAGAGGTGATTTCTCTGCTACTGTCATCTATTCCAGGGCGGTCAGTTACTGCTTCTGTGTCTTTTCTCCTCGCAGACCAAAACAAACAGGTCACAGTAAAACTGCCAAATTTTTAGCCGGGGCAATTAAAATAAGATCTACCAACTTATTAGAGACCTAATTATTCATAGCTTCTTGATTGAGCAGAAGTTCCTTTATTGATTCTATTTATTTGTTGTTTTATTGATTCTATTTATGTCTGAAGGACTATGTATTTATGTATTAATCATGGCATTTTTGTTCAGTGCAAATTTTAAGAACGCAACTAAGGTAATTTTAGTCAAATATAATTTTGTTTTCTATTTCTATATATTTTACTTCATGCTAAGGCCAGTGGATGATGCAAATAAAGAATTCATTCATTCATATGCTGTATGGCACCTTGGATGCCTGTGTCAGAAATGCAGGTTATAAATCCTGAAAATAAATAAACATAAATTCAATATGAAATAAAATATTTTATTCAGTTCTGCTTATTTTTAACAAATGAATGACATAATACAGTCTGGACCTAAAGACAGAATGTTGGTGGAACTTACTTCCATGTAGCATGTTGAGTATTGGACTATATAAGTTGTATGTATGTCATTTTAGTTGTTTTATATACTGTTTGAATTTAAAAAAAAAAATCATTGGTGGTGGCTGATATCTGGATGGTCCTCCTTTGAGGCATTGGTCTTGATGACTTTTTGGTCCTTCTAGTTCTATATGTGTGCAGATTCATTACCACCAAACATGAAATTTCACAATGGGTAGGTCAAAAAGGAACGGTTTGCACTATTTTGCACTAGTAATTACTATTTCAGATCCTTGGAATCTCCTAATTCAGCCTTCCCCAACCTGATGTCCCGTAGATGTTTTGGACTATAACTTCAGCATCCCTGACCTGTGGCTTATGCTGGCTCAGCTTGTCTGAATGTGGAAAGCTAAGCAGGGTCAGGCCTGGTTATTACTTGGATGGGAGACCGCTCCTCTAGTTTCCTGCATTGAGCAGGGGGTTGGACTCGATAGCCTTGTAGGCTCCTTCCAACTCTATCTATGAAATCTATGACCGTTGGCCATGCTAACTGGGGCTGATGGAAGTTGAAATCCAAAACATCTGGCGGGCACCAGTTTGAGGAAGGCTGTCTTAAATAATATGGCATCTCAGGTTTGTGCTTTGGACGTTCCTGAAAACTTGTTCTGGAAAAAAAATCTTGGCTGTTCACCCTCCCTATACTAAAAAATAATAATCATTTAACAGGAAAAATGTATGGACAGACTTGCTAAAAAATATCATATTCCACAGCATAAATTTAAACTACAGAAATATGGCAAGTCACGCTGTTGGAGTAGGCCACAGCAAGGTGTCTTGCTTATGCAGCCAGGTGAAAGTCTTCCAAACAGTCAAGAAAAGTGAGGCAGAAATATCAGACACATACTATGGAGCGGTGAAACTAGGTGCTTCTAGTTTTCATGTCAAACCTGAGATCTGGACTTCACCTTGTGTTGTGCAAACAGGTTGGCAAAAAGACCAATAAGACATGCAGTCAGCTGGCACCTCCTGTGTTTCTCTCTTTGTTTTATCTTTGCCAGTGATCTTTTATTTACATCTGGGCGTTAACTGCGGATTTTTTTCAAGCTAGTGAGCGCTCTAGCTCCAGGTGGATGCAGGCTTGAACAGTCACAGTTGATACATTCTACACAGCTCGGAAGGAGAGGAGGGGAATGCTGCCATGAAAGATCTCATTGCCTTGGCCATTGGACTGTGGAAAGCAAGCGGGGGGAAGTTCCTATTTGATACCTGTGAGGCAGCCCCTGAACAAGACAGACAGATACTTTTCCTTGCAAGAAACTGTTACAAAATAACTAGAAAATTGTTCTTTCTATTCCATATATTTAACCCAAATTAACTGATGAAAATACAGGCTTATGAGCTTGGCTTGAAGTCTGGTGTCTTGTAGCAATACTAATCCTGGAGGTGCAGGGAGTGTTATCGGGCGTGGGGGGTTTTTATGTGAGGACTCCAAAAAGCCCATAATGCAACTGATGAGATGTATTTAGGATTATTTTTGCCCAGTGGCATCATCTCGTAAATGAAAACACAGATTGAGGAATTTGGCCTGTTTCCAACAGTAATATTACCACCAATGCTGCATTTAAAAAAAAAAAACAGGGTTTGAATTTCATCCCACAAGCATAACAAGATTGGGCTAAAAATCACGAGCCTTTTCTTTCAATATAACCTTTTGGACCTTGGGTTCTGGTTACTCCTCAGGCACAACCCTGTAGCTCAGTTATGTCCTTTCATTAGCTATCTATATTTTCCGGCATCCCAACACATGAGTAACTGCCCCGTTTTTTTTAATGTACTTGTGCTTCTAGCATGCGGGGGACTTAGGAAAATGGTGTACTGGGGGAGGGGGATATTTCAAACTTAATCTACTTTTTAAAAACATTCAGTGCTTCATTTGGTTTTTTAAAAATGCATTCATTTGGTTTTTAATAAATAATACCCAGTGATTGCAGTGGGAAATAAGTCCAAGTAAATAGATTTTTAATGCATATTCAATGGGGCTTTCTCCCAGATAGGATCAAAGCCGTAATATTTTATATTTTATCTGCTGCTGCTGCTGTTTTTAAACTGGTTTTAACTGGACCACTGTTTAAATTTTAATTATCTTTTTTTAAAAACTGTGTCTGTCCCATATACTATTACATATTTTATAAGATTGTTTTATTTTGTATTTTATCTTATTTGTTGCTAGCCATCTTGGGCGCTCTTGTGTGGAAAGGCGGGATATAGGTAATGAATAAATATTGCCTAAATATTTCATAGATTTCATAGATCCCAATGCTGGCTTACACACCAATTAATATAGGCTAAATATACATCTCTACAGAGCTTGCCAAGACTTAGCCCTAGATCCTATTTGCAGTGTTAGCCCTGTAACAGGTGAAGTAATAATAAAGAAGAGTGCTTTTGAGTATGTACAGAGAGCCACTTTGCCTCTTAAGACTTGCTACCAAATAAGGGCTTGTAGGGCAAAGACAGCAACTTGCCAGCACCCTTGAACTGTAGCACCCCTCCTTTTAGAAATTAAGTGCTGTGCACCTCTGAGAACAAAATCCCTGCTGAACATTGCATACCTGACAAACTGGGGGGACGGGGGGACGGATGGACTGATAGATGGCTGAAGAACTACAGCTGAGCTCACAGCAAAATCCTTGTCCTGCTTGGGGCAGGTATATGAGCCCAATAAGATACGAGTCACTACTATTGTGAGCCCAATAAGATACGAGTCACTACTATTGTGAACAGCTATTGTGAGATTCAGTCTCAAGGAAGAGTTTACTTGGTAGGCTTTTTTTTTTTTTTAACCTTCTGCACATGGCTCTGTATAAGATTGGTCCCCACCCCCCACCCCCCACCCCCAATGCACACACTTAGCAGAGCCACATTCTCACCTGCTCTTTTTGTTGCATTGGAGTGCTACCCAAACTGGAACTACCCGATTGACCTGATGCCACTCAGATTAGAATTTTATCCTAGCCCGTCCCTGTTCCCAGGACCCATCAAAGCCACGGAATTGGCAGGCTTATGAGCTTGGCTTGAGATCTGGTGTCTTGTAGCAATGCCAGGTTTCAGTCCTCTGCCTCAATGTAGTAATTAATCAGTGGGACTAGGATGGGACTTGGAGCACTATGGGAGGACAAGCTACAAGGAAGGAGGGCTATGGGCAGTACAATGTCTTTGGAGAGAAACATGGGTTCCCCTAAAGGTTGAGTGATGGACAGAAATTGAGTTGCCAAGTCCTCACCTGGGGATGGTAAACACACATACTTTTAGTATAATTTTAAGTATTTATACATTTATACCCTGTATGTGACTCAACTGGAGCCTGCAGGGTGGTCCAGAACTTTAAATGCTCTGAGGGAGGCTACAGCCACTGTGCCTCCTGCTCTATTTTTCAAGTCCATCCTCCTCCTCCCCGTTCTTTTTTTTAAAAAAAAAATTTATTGAATTTTCCAAAACAACAAATTATATTTGGCTTCCGCCTGTTCTTTGAGAGGGTGAGAGGACCAATAAAGTAGGATTCAGTGGCTGCAGTCCCATTTGGTGCATTGGAGCATATAAAGACATAGTCACAAGCTCTGTGTAGGAACCTGGCAACCTAGACAGCAAAATCGAGTTGGGAACTGAAACAAAGAATGAAGATCAAACTTGTGATTGAGTGAAGATAAAGATAGTCAAATGAACAATAGGTTGAGCTGAGCCATGTGAACAAATGGCATGGCTACACAAAGAACCTCAAAGTACCCACAAATCACCAGGCCCATGCACAACCCTTCTGGATCCCCCACCTAGCCACATGGCAGATACTGGGGAATCCTGGGGCGATAAGACTCCTCAAGGGGGAAGGGGTGTGCAGTTGCTGTGTAAAACTGAGAGCTGCCAAATTCAATAGGAAACAGGCCTCCTGCGCTCTTAAGGGTGCTTCTAGGTGGAGGGTTTAATGACTAAACTCACAAACCAGCCATGTATGTGGGGGGGGGGGCATGCTGATTGCTGCTTGTCCAAACAGACTAGAAAGATCGCCATGGAAGGTACAATCTGTGACTCTAGAACAAGGTCCATGTGCTTAGAGCCATAGCAAACCATTTTTGCACCCAGGCCCAATCCTCAAATGTGGCACCCAAGTAGGTCCCACTGGGACTAGATCGCCCTTTTATACAGAGAGACCAAGAACACTTTAAAAATAAAAATAAAAGCCATTGACACGTGCACAGTAAAGATAAATGTATTTATTTCATTTGATTGATAAAGGTATGAGTTGCCTTTCGACCCAAATAAATGTTGAGACATGTACAGAAGGAAAATCTTTTCAAATTTGTCCCCATGTTTCTTTTCCCCCCTGGGGTGCATGTATATATATATAGATAGACAGACAGACAGACAGACAGATAAGAAAGAAATCACAAACAATAACAAACATTCAATGTAAAGCAACAGTTAAGCAATTGTTCTAAGTATTCCCCGCTCCCTTTCTGGTTTAGTGCTACAGTTGCTGCTGAAAGCAGCTGTCTGGACACAGCCTAAGAGTTGTGGAGGAAGGGGGGAGTTTCATCAGGCAGGCCGCCATTGCCTCCTCCACAGTGCAATGACAGGAAAAGCTCAAACAGATTTTAAAAAAACAAAAAAAACAATTCTCCCCTCCTACACAACTATTAAAGGCACAAAAGGCCTTTAATTGAGTCCTGCATTGACTCAGGCAGCCCTAGCAAAAAATCAAATCCAAGCTACACTTAATTGTCTTTTTCCCTCCCTGAAGCTACCCATCAGCAGTGAGCACCTGGACAGCAGACTGAGCAGGCACACTGGTCACCTGGTCACAGTCTTCCCTAGTATGATGAGATGTATTGTGTTTCTATTTAAATTATAGTAATTATTTTCAAATTTGCATCTCTACATACAAATTAGCATACACAAATGTTATTCAAACCTGTGTCCTCTTTCGTTCTCTTTTTTGGTGATGCGCTTCCTCCTTTTTGGCATTGTGTCAGTGGCCACTGTAATGGCAGTCTGTGCTGAGAGGCAGAAATCTGTATGCTTGAAACTGCTGAGGAAAGAGCAAGATGGTGACTGAATACTGAGCTCCAGCCCAAATAGAATAAAAGAGCTTCAGTGAGAGAGGTGGAAGAGCAGAGCATTCTCCCACATGGAGAAGCAGGAAGCTATGACTTGACTAGCACCTGAGCACCAGCTGACTTATCCTGTTGTGTGACCAGTTATCTTAATGCACTGGAGGTGGAAGGAAATGCAGTCCTGTGATAAGGGCCTGCAACACAATCCTAAGGATATTTACTTGGAAGTAATTTCCACGGAGTCCAATGAGGCTTACACTGAAGTAGCTGCAATTAGAATTACAGCCCAAGATTGGGTCAATTCATGAAGAGTGCATACAGAAGAGAGCCGAGCCTGCACTGGGTCCAGTGACTAAAGATAACTGGAGCGGGATGGAAGAAATTTGGGATGAAACAAGGCCTGGGAAATAAACCTACTGTGGGGCTGAGTGCCTCCTTTTGTAGCTTATCCTTGGTATGCATGTGAAACCTACGCAACCCAGTTTTGCACTTCAGGGCTTAAAAATTTATTCGTTTCTTCTGTTTCCAGGGCTGTTTTCCTGCTACTTGAGTTTGGGGAGGGGGAACATCCCCCCTTAGCAGTCACTAGGTCTGTACAAAGCAGTAAAGCCTGGGATAGTTGTGCACAGGAGCATATCTGGGATAGTTGGTCACAGGAGTGAAACTTGGTTGGATTCTTAACCTTTTACTCTCTAGCCTGCAGGCAATAGAACCATCCTGGACCTCTGTGAGCAGAAAGAGCATTATCCTAGGATGCACATGAGCAGACTGGGCTGACTGGTCATACTGAAACATTGTAGTGTTTTAGGACTTGCAGATATCAGAGCCTATAAAACCTATTCCCTCTGCCTTTCAATCGGGACAAGATATGTATAAATGATGCTGTCACATGTGGGTGTGGAATCTTCCTTTAAAGCTCTAAGGGGTAGGGGATTCTCCTTGATAATCTGAGAGGGCTCCATTCAACATAGAAACCCAGAAATGGGAGCACTAATAAGAGCATGGCATAAGATGACTGGCTGGCAGATTGCATAAGCTTTTCCTGACATTTTCTTGGATAAAGTACATGAAAATTAATTGGTGTATCCTGAAGCTACAGTATTATGGCGGCAGCAGGTAGGAGTGATTTTTACCACTTAGGCTGGTATGCCAGCTGCACCCTGTCTGGAAAAATGTAGACTTTACCTCAGTTATCCATGCACTAGTGATGTCCAAGCTGGACCACTGTAATGTGATGTACGTGGAGCTGCCCTTGAAGATGGTCCAGAAACTTCAGCTGGTGTGGAATGTGGATGCCTGAATGCTGCTGGGGGCATGGCAGTTGGACCATGTGACACCCATGCTGCACCAGCTGTGTTGGTTGCCAGTGCATTTCCAAACCCAACTTGAAGGACTGGTTTTAACCTTAAAAGCCTTGAATGTTTTAGGGCTGTATTAGCGGAAGGATTGCCTTCGTCCATACCAGTCTTCCTGCACTTTGAGGTCAACTGCCAAAGCACTGCTCACATGCAAACCAGTGAGGATAATCAGGATGGTGAGCGCTAGGGAGCGGGCTTTTTCAGCTGGGGAGTCGGGACCTACAGGTGTGGAATGTCCTGCGAACCGGCGTGCATCAGACCCCATCATTACAAGCCTTTAGAAGAGTTCTTAAGATGCATTTGTTTTCTCTTACCTTTTTTTAGAGATACCTAGGTTTTATTGAATTGGGGTGGTTTTAGCTAATGTTACTATTTATTGGAGTTTTGTATTTTACTGAACAGTATGTTTTAGTCTTTAGCTGGGTTTTTTTTTTATTAATGGCCGATTTTATATGTAAGTTCATTGTTTTATTATTGTGACTTGCATTTATATTAAGTTTTGGAAGCCACCTTGAGATGGTTTCCTGCTTAAAGTCAGCATACAAATATTTCAAATCATCATCATCATAGATGATGATGATGATGTTGTTGTTATTTATCATCATCATCAACAACAACAACAACAAAGTAGGAATTCAGTACTTTCACAAGACTTAACTATCCTACTTGGTAAGTAAAGCTATAGTACCTGAAATCTATTGTTATTGTCTTCTCCCTCTTAGGGCCACCAGTTTTCATAGTGGGGAGCGGAACAGGGGAAAACCAGTATTCATTAGCATAATGCTAATATATTAAAATATTTGTAAAAGTTAATTGCCCAACTGGAAAAAAAACAATACCCAGAATGTAATAAAACAGGAGCAAGTGGGCCACTATGACAGTCCAGCTCCTTCCCCTTCTTTCCCTTTATTTATCCTGCCTTTGCATCTGTTTGGTGGATCTGAAGAGAGTTTGGATAGTTTAAGAAAATGCATAATTAACCAATGCTAGCTATTTCCTGGGTATATACATGGCTTACCAAGGAGGACTTGCAGAAGAGTTGAGCAGGAACAGAAAAGGAAAGAGCAGCAACTGCCCTCAGCACTACCATTCCTGTAACCAAGCTTTCTTTTCACATGTCCTTCCTCCCTTGTTTGGTGAACATTCATGATAATTCTAGTTACCTCTTTGTCTTAACTCACCCTACTCAGCAGAGCTCAATTAGGAGCTTCTGTGCCATAGATGCTAGGATTACAGGCCCTCTGAGCCATCCTCTAAGCAGTGTTAATACCCATGAGTTTGCAAACATGGCTTATTTTCATGGAAAACCCTTTGAGCTGAGGGATAGCAGCTGTCAAGCTTGCCCAACAAGAAATCAGTGTGTGTTTTCTGAAGAGCTGGGCTGTGCGGCACACAAAAGGAGCAGTTGATTTGGGTTGTACTTCAATTTTCAGAATTCTGTCACATCTCACGGCCCTCTACTTTGCCACTGTATCCCATAGATGTTGCCTGACAAAGAACCCATCGTGTTATAACATGGGGGATATGTATGCATGTGTGCATGTGTGAACATTATTGTTATGTTACTGACCTCCTGCAGGCTTTGGTCATAGAAGGAATATCTTGCAAATATGTAAACAGGAGACAGAAAAGGACTTGAGGAGTAAGCCTCAAGTACAAGCCAGTGGATGAAATGAAATTAATTCTGCCAAGTATTCACTAAACTACCAAACACCTCATAAAGCAATAATGCTAGATGCAGCACACACAAAAACAATTCTGCCTCCCTCGTTTCACCAATGTTCCTCAGAACACTATATTGAATCTGTAACTGATAATTATTGCAAAGGATTAAACTATTAATGGTTGCATTCACATTTAACACTAAACCATGGTTTATGTTAACCATGATTTGTTGCTTTAGCCATGAATCATCTTGCAGATGAGCAAACAAACTGTAACTTGTTTTCCCTGTTTCTGGTTTGTTTCTCCCCTGCCCAGTTTAGCAGCCTTTAGAACAGTTTTGTTTTAAGGCTGCTCTTGCTGGGAGTCTCTGCTTCAGGGCAAACAGCAGCACAAACAAGCCAGAGATAAACCATGGTTCTGGGATCAGACATCATGACAAGAAATGGTTTAAACAAGGCAGACTTCATAAGCCAACAAAAACAACAACATATGGCTTCTATTTGTGGTTTGTAGCAGGTTAACATACCATGGTTTATTTGCAAGAATGGGTTCGGACACAACAACAAGCCAGATTTCAACAAACCACGCCATGGCTTATCGTTATGTGCTAACTATGCCAGTGTGTGCAAAATGTCTCAATATTAATTGTTTGAGTGAAGCCACGCAGGTACTTAGGGTGGTTACAGGCAGACAGATCCTAGTGCTACCAATTAAAAGATATTGTGCAGCTGTTCCATCTTTCCCTCATTAATGGATTTTGTGGTAAGAAAAAAGACAGAAGAAACAATGGGGAAACATGGTAGAGTTCCAAATGGAAGATGTAAAATTCTGTGAATAAGGCAGAGTGATTGCACATTAAAAACTTCAACTGAAAGCACACTTAGGGTGCAATCCTATGTGATTGCCACTCTTTAGATCAGGGCTCTCCAACCCTGGGTCCCCAGATGTTGCTAGCCTACAGCTCCCAGCATACCCAGCCAGCATGGCTAATGGCAAGGGATTCTAGGAGCTGTAGCCCAGCAACATCTGGAGACCCAAGGTTGGAGAGCCCTGCTTTAGATAGGGGGTTCTGAGATTAGAGCCCTCTGCCCATCCACAGCCCAGTCAGCAAGAGCAAGGCAGGGAAGGTAGAACAATGAAGGCAAAAACACCTCCCATTCCACCTTAAAGAACATTTACAGCTAGATGGACCCCTCGGCCCATCTAGCTGACTGACCTCTTTGTGGGTGGGACGGATGTGAAGAAGCACAGGGATCACGCAGATCCAGGTCTCTTCCCTCCCCGCCCACTAGCACACACCCTTTCTACCCTCCCTGTCCTCTGCTGAGGTCACTGTTGCAACCTTGGAAAGTGGAGCTGCTGTGGAGCTTTCTATGGCAGCTACAGGGGTTGGGGGAGAGATCCATGATCAGATTTCCTCCTCCTCCTCCTCTTCCTCCTCCTCCAACCAGGAATGGAAGAGGAGATCCACACAGCATCCTGTGGCACCCCAAACACTGTCTAGCGATCATAGGATTGTTTTGCCCATTAGTTATATAAGTTGTATCCCACTTTTCTCTTCTTGTTCAGGAGGCCCAAAGTGACTTACAAAGCATAAATATATGAAAAAGAATTGCATATAAAAAATTAAGGGCACAATCCTAGGCATGTTTAGGCAGAAAACATACCTAGGATTGCGCCCTAAATCCACTAAAACTGTCTCGGTTATATCAACAGTAGTTTAAGTAAAAAACAGCCCACAGAAAGTCTGGAATAAAGTTATTTCTATCTATCTATCTATCTATCTTTATTTATTTATTTATTTATTTAATACATTTTTATACCGCCCAATAGCCGAAGCTCTCTGGGCAGTTTACAACAGTTAAAACCATAAAATCTACTATATAAATGTGAATGTTTGTACGTGTGTATGTACGTACGTATGTTCGAACGGCTCGCGTGTGTCGCATTGGCTCCTACCTGGTTGGACGGATCCACCCCAAACTTGGCACACATACTCCCCATCACCCAAGGACAAAGACTGGTGGGTTCAAATCTCCGAAAAACCCTCACCGCGCCTGTACAGCCCAAAATAGATGAGAGCCAATGGCGTCACTTGGAATGCATGCAGGGGCCATTCAGGAGTGGTTATGCAAATAGTTCCAATGGCATTTAGAATGTTGGTATGGGGCCCAATCAGAGGTGGATATGCAAATCTCTCCTACATCCAAACAGAATGTTCATATGAACTCCAGCCGGGGCCTACACGTGGGTGGGGAGGGGGAATTTTGAACAAACAGTGCCTATAGGAAAATGACGACCCGGGCAATGCCATTGTGTAGTCCCGGGGGGGGGGCAGGGATTTCATTGTGTGGTCCCGGGGGTGGGGGGAGACAGGGATTTCATTGTGTGGTCCCGGGGACGACGACAGGGATTTCATTGTGTAGTACCGGGGGGGAAGCAGGGATTTCATTGTGTGGTCTGGGGGGGATGGACAGGGAAAGCATTGTTGCATAGTCCCGGGGGGAGGGAAGCAGAGATTTCATTGTGTAGTACCGGGGGGGGGGCGGGGGACGACACACAGGGAATTCTTCATTGTGTAGTCCCGGGGGAGCTGGGATTTCATTGTGCAGTCCCGGGGGAGCTGGTAGTCCCGGGGGAGCAGGGATTCCAAGGGATTCCAAACAGCAGACAGCTACCTTAAGGAATTTCGAACAAATAGTGCCTATAGGAAAATGACGACCCGGGCAACACCGGGTAAAAAAAGCTAGTACAATATAAAATAAATATAAAACTTTTTTTTCTTTAAAATGATTAGTGCCAAGCTCAGGAAAACTTTTAAAAAATATTTTTAAAGGATTTGCACAGCCGAAGTACCACAAGTAAAAAGGCCCTACACTAGTCTATATCCTCACTAGTTTAATTTTTCAGTTAGTTTACAGAACATTACAGATTACAGAGCATATCCAATGATCTAATTGGATGGTGGGGAAGTTCATAAGGCAAGATTGCAAGAGCTTTAAATAAATTCAGGTAGAAAAGTGTCATGTACATAGAAAGTACATTAACAGCAGCAAAATTGATAATTGTACAAAACTGGAAAAAACACAAAAATAAGGTCTTGCAGTTAGAACAATTCTTAAAAATCAGTGAGATAGTAAGATGGTAAACAGTAGAGTTCTTCTGTTGAATATTGGAGAATAAATTATGGTGTATTCATGTTTTACTTTTCCATAACTAAGTCTAATGAGTTTGGTGAGATTTTAACACATTAATTGTATATGAAGTGTAGACACACTGCATGCTTTGTGTTAGAATTTTACATTTCGTGATAGTATTTGATTACGTTATATATGCACTTTGTCCTCACTGTGGGAAGCTGTGTGGATCTAGAATTGGCCTCCACAGTCACTTACGGACCCATCGCTAGAGTCTACACAATCTTCTTTAGAATTTCCTCCTTTTATCCCGGAAGACAATCTTACTCGGTCACGAGTGATCGCCTGATGATGATGACATGCACTTTCTCCTCCTCATAACTTTTTGATTCCAGTACTTTGTATTGCGAATATTGCTTGCTTTTGTATTTTTTTCCATATGAAGAAAACGAGTGTGGATAAAGATTCCCTGCATAATTCTTTCACCTCTTGGTCCTTCTCCAACCGGAGAACTTATCCAAAATCTTTAATCAATTTGCCTGGTAGCAAAAACTAATAGCTATGTTAAATGTGAAAGCAAATGGCAGAAGGTTGATTCTGACTTATTTGACACTCATGCAATAACTTTTTAAAGCGATATTATGAATGCACAGTTGTGGAAAAGTTATGAGAGTCAAGGGGCATTGCTAGGCAGTGAAAAGATTCAGAACCCAATCTTTCCACTGGCATCAGTGGCAGGTTTCCCCCACCCAGGCTTATTTGTTATGCAGATGGGGGATTGGGGGTGCACAGTGGATAGGGAAGGGAGAATTAACCCTTTCTTCCCCAATGGTGATCCCCCTGGAAATTCGCCCCCCTGCCCCACATGGCAGGAAAGCTTAGGGGGGGAAATCTCCCATTGGCACCAATGAAAAGATTTCCCCCCTAAGATTAACTGCTATGCAGGGGGGTTGTGGGGGGTTGCACAACCCCACATGTAGAGAGGGGGTTAACCCTTCCCTCCCCAGCTGCAATCCCCCTTGAAAATTGCCTGCTGCATCGCAATTAAGCTGAGGTGAGAAAAAACTTCCATTGGCACCAATGGATAGTTGGGGCTCTAGGGAATAGATTTGGAACCTGGGGTCCGTGTGCCCAGGGCTCGCAACGTCCCGGAAGACAGTTGATCCTGAGATGATCATGTAAGTAGGTTCCTATATGGAATCTGCTTACAGTTTTCCCCTCCCCCAAATTACATGGATCACCGGTTCCATGCCCAGCTTACTTTCCCCACATTTCTGCACAGAAACACATCACACTGACATCCTGCAAGTGCCAAACACCAGAATAATCACTGAGCTTTTTTTTTCTTTTTTTTTTTTGGTCATTAGAAGTAGAACAGCTTGTGACCATTTTCTAGCTGAACAGTTGTAAAAAGAAAAAAAAAACCTGTTTAAAATGTATTAAAGGCTGAGATTGGGATAGTCTATTTGAAATAACTCTGTATTAGTATTTCTAGCTAACCTTGTTCAGTGGGTGGCAATAGAACCAGAATTGCTGCTCTATCAAAGCCTCTGCTGTGACTGATAGGCAGCCCTACCTTCACCTGGGAAAATACTGTGAGGGAGCCTCAGGAGGTTAAATTATTGGTTGTTAGTGATTAGCACACATATAGCAGCTTTCATCTCCAAAGCACTTTATGAGCACTCATGAATAAGAAAGAAAGAGAGAACTGGGTGTCACTCTGCCCAGGGTGTGGAAGGCCCTCTGGGGAAAAGGATAAGATTAGTATCAAGCAGTTTATATGAGTAGCTCTTTGTTTTCCTCTTAGAGTGTATAGGAGTCATTTGCACTAACCCCATTGGCTAGACAGCCAATTGTTTCCCCCAAGGGCTCAATAGAAAAGGGAGGTGGGATGAAGGAAGAAATTCCAGTGTTGGGTGGAGGGTGTATGCTATCAGTCTGACATGGATAGGGTAGGAGGCTCCATCCATACTCCTGAATTCTCAGTTATTGTAAAGGGGAAGATGGCAACAGAAATGTAAAGAGGCAGAGATCAGAAGTTATGAAGAGGCGTAAAGGTTATGATAGAGCAGTATCAAATTGCATGGCATGGATTAAGTGGATCAAGAGATGTTTTCCTCCCTCTCTCATAATTCTAGAATCTGGGGTCATCCAACCCCTATGCAGGCATTTGCCTGCATCGCACATAGGTCTAAAGTGGGGACGGGGCATCCATGAGAATTCACACCCCAACCCAAGCATCCCTGCATGCCCAGCTACCTCAGAGACCTTTGTGCATTGTGCGCAAAGGCCTGTATAAGGCTTGTAAGTGCATTCAGCCAAATGCGCTTACGCAGCTCCCACGATCAGGAACCCTGATAAGGCAAGGTTCAAGCGTGGGAGCTGCTCAATGCACAAAGGGCTCTGAGGTAGCTGGATGTACAGGGATGCTTGGGGGCAGGGCATGTGTACTCACACACATCCTGTCCCCAGTTTGATTGTAACCATGTTGCAGGCAAACACTTGTACAGCCCTCCAGTGAAGCTGAATGGTGGGAGATTCAAGACAGACAGAAGGAGGTACTTCTTCACACAGCACATAGTTAAACTGTGGAATTCACTACCACAGGATGTGGTAATGGCCACCAACTTAGATGGCTTTGAAAGGGGATTACACCAATAATTCATGGAGGATAAAAGATCTGCCACGGACGGCCTTCTCCTTATCCCATCAGCCAGAGCAGCCAGGCTGGTGGGGACTAGGAAGAGGGCCTTCTCTGTGGCGGCCCCCTAGTTATGGAACTCCCTCCCTAGTGACCTTTGCCATCCCCCTCCATGATGCGCTTCCGCCGCGCATTAAAAACATGGTATTTCAGGCGGGAATATGGGGTGGGTTTGGATTTTAAAAGAATTTTTTAAATACTGTTTTAATTGTCATGTTTTATTGCATTGTTTTAATTGTACATCGCCCAGGGTGGCTGGGTGACCGGCCAGATGGGCGATTAACAAATGTAATAAATAAATAAATAAATAAAAAGCTAACAATGGCTACTAGTCATGATGGGCATATACTACCTCCAGGACCAGAGGCAGTATGCCTCTGTATACCAGTTGCTGGGGAACACCAGCAAGAGGGTACTATTGCACTCCTGTCCTGCTTATGAGTTTTCCATATGCACCTGGTTGGCCACTATGGGAAACAGGACTAGGTAGGCCTTTTGTCTGATCCAGGAAGGCTCTTACGTTCTTAATGTGTTTCAGAGCCTGCTACACCTGTAAATTCCATGACTGCCTCCAATATGAAAGAAACACCCACTGCACCTAATCTGGCACCCTTTGACTATAGGAGCAAACCCTTTCTAATCTAATCAAGGGGATGGATCCATGGTTGAAAGATTAGTAAAACACAGTGCCTAAGAGACCTTGCTTCAGATATGAGTTGGTATTCAGAGCTGGAGAAAATTATGCTATTAATGCGCAAAGCTCCATGGTGATCCCTCAGTGTTCAAAGGAAATAGCACATTACACTGTGACTGTTTCTGGCTGGGTGGCTCCTACATGGCAAGTCCAAGACATTTTGCTGCCTGAGGTGAAGTACAAGACAGCACGTCCCCCTTCCCCACAATTCCACTTACAGGAAGCTGACTGGACTGGGAGTTGAATCCTGCTTCAATATTGGCAATAGAGCAGCAGCATCCACCATTAGGGAGCACAGGGCAGGCTGCACGGCACACACAGCCCTTGTCCTTCAGCACCTTGATACTGTATGCTCACTACTCTTCCTGGCACCTGCTGCAGCAGTGGTGGTGCCAGCATGTGTCATATGAGCAGAGCAACACATGTGTGATGTGTGCTGGAATGTGTGGCCTGGCCTGGCCTGGCTGCTTCTCTGCCTTCTCATGGGATCAGGGGCTTTTTTCAGGGGGATGGGAATGGCTTGGGAGAACTCAGTAAGAACCTAGGAGGGAGTGCCACCACAATGCCCCCAGCACCTGCTGCCTAAGGCAACCACCTCACACTGCCTAATGGTAAGGCCAGACCTGTTCCTAGCATGAATAAATCATTCCTTTTCCACTGTAAGCTACAAGTGGTATTGCGACTGGTTTTTCATGCTCTTGGGAATATTGCACTTTTCCTATATGTCAATCCTGCTATATGTTCCATCAATATTAGTGGACCTAATATAGCTGCTGTGGGTGGAGAAGGTCCAATTCACCCAAGTGGTCATTTGAAAAGCAAATACTGAATGATCATTTATATCTATATCTATAACTCTATATAGATATATCACAATGTGCTTATTCATTTAAGCATGATTGGAAATTAAATATAAAGTTTTAGGGTGCAATCCTATGCATGCTTAGACAGAAAAAAGCCCTACAACTCCCAGCATTCCCCAGCCAGCATGTTTATTTTGGATTGGAAGTGATTTATTAGGGGAAGAAGGGAAACATGTTGCTAAAATGGTGATGACCAGAAAGGTTTTTTTTTCTTTATTTTTAAAATTAGAGTTAACGTGTTATAGCACTATAACATTCTTCCATTTATGCAGTATTTCTCTTATATTTAAAAAATAGATTAGAAGTGTAGATTTCAAGTGTTTAAATAGGGACAAAAAACATTGCGAAAATGGCGATGACTGGAAAGGTTCCCCCCCCCCCTTTATTTCTTAAGAAATAAGCATTAGAGTGCTAATATTGTTTCCCTAAGATTTTAATATATATATATATATATATATATATATATATATATATATAAAAGCATTTTAGTGCTAATTAAAGGATTGATTTTAAGTGATAGGTTCACCACCTGCCCAATCCCACATCAAAACTACAGCTCTTAAAACTAATGGAAGAATAGTGCTAAGGGTATCTGCACCTGTGGAGATTTTTATTTTATTTATTTATTTATTACATTTATACCCCACCTTTTTTCCTACAAGGAACTCAAGGCGGCTTACATAATCCTCCTCCTCTCCATTTTGCACTACTCTTCTGTTCTTCTCAAAAAAGTCAGACTTTCTGCAGGATGGAAATTCCAATTTAAAACACAAAACTGTTTCCTGGACACATGTACCAAATTTCATTCCAAGATCTCAGTGTTCCTTGGAGTTATTGCATCACAGAAGCGGGGGCGGGGGTTCAGATGCCTCCCTACAGACGTTCAAAACTGAGTGAGGGTGGCCACAGAATCATGCAGGCTAACTCTGCCTCCTGCCACTGCCTCCAAGGTCAACTACATGCATGCAGCTTCTCCATTGGGGGGGGGGGGGTCATGGCACATCAGTATGCACGTAAAGCCCCTTCCTGCATGCGCCAAATGTGCAGATGGTGAGGGGGTACCTGCTGCCAAGTGTGTCCATAGTGGGGGATGGAGCTATGCACTGCTCTGCGTCCCTCCCCCCCCCCACCATTCACAACCAATAAACAAACAGAAACAAATAAAAGGCTGAAAACAGTAAATAAAATCAAGGGCCTCACTTTGCTCAGCCAGTGAATGAAAGAGTGCCTCTTTTCTTGTCTTAGGGCATTTTCACAAAACATTAAATGAGCCTCCCACACACCAATTGCATGTGTGTCTGAATGTTAATTGGGGGAGGGACAGGAAATGGGAGAGAGCCCACTTTTAATCATTTGTACATTCTAGGCAACATAGGGTTTCCATTCATATTGTGAGAAATGCAGCAAGCTTTCTAGTCTTATGTGTGAAAACCCCATTGATTGCTATCCTCGGGTGTGCCCATATCAGTTAATCTCTATTGCAATCCTTAATAGCTTTCCCCCCTAAGGCATTGTTGCTATTTGGCCTGTGCAATGTGCTTTGTGAGTTTTGCATGTTATGACTTGCTTACAATACATGCACCCTCCTCTTATAATAATTAGTCAGTTCTGAACTTTGGGGGGAGGGGAGTTTAGTTTTGTTTGTTTTAAATCTATCAGATTTGGACACAGCCTGCTTCGTGCCTCTAAGAAACACTGCTAATTTACTGGGTAAAGGAAAATCTTATCTGTGGTATTTCAAAAGTGTTTGGTGTGTGCAAAATCTTAAATACATAAAATGCACCACACTGTGCACAGTCTGCCATTTCACACACCGCAGCTTGGGAGGTATAACCTATTGTAGGACAATTATGCTTTTCTAGGCGTTTGCAGAGCACATAAGGTGGAGCACACCCTTCAACAATGTGGAATAGCTGGGACCAGCTCCAGCTTTGAGTGGGACCCAAATCTAAACCACAGTTTTCCCAAGGATTTAGAACCTTATCACTCATAGACTTGAAAAAAGACTTTGTGTAGTCGAAATGGAATTCTGCTAGTACTCCATCAAGTACATTGATATATCTGTTTGCAATTAATTGTGCATTGTTACTCAGTATATGGAGATTATATACTGGGGAGTATATGGAGAGTATATATGTTTGTAAATGTGTATTTTAAAACAGAGTAAATTCTATTGTGTATGTATATGGGGTTTTGCCTGTGTGGTATTGTACTTGAGTGGGCCACAGACAAGGTGTCGTCTATGTGACCCTCTGAAGGAACTACCTCCCCGTCCCCACAAGCTCACCAGGAGCAGGAGTAGGGTCCATAGTCATCAGAGAGGTGGATTCAAAAGCACCTTTAGCTGCTTGGCCCAGCATTTCTCTACAGTGCTGGGTAATAGAGAGAGGGAGGGAGAGATTGGCATCAGTCCCAGTGGGCCCATGAGAGCCCATGGGCCCTGGCATTTGTACGACTGTGCCTGTGTAATAAGCATGTGTATATTGAGGATATGTCTCATCAGGTAGTGGTCCTTGGTATAAGAATGGGTGTTTTAGAAGTGTGCTTATGTTCACTGTTGAAATGTTGGAGGGTATGACAAACCCACCATGTATGGTTTGTGGGACTATTTTGGAATAAGAGACAACTGTCTAAAAATAGACCCTTATAATAAAGGACATCTGGATGCCTTCACATGTAGTTACCTGCTTTTGAATATGCATAGCTCTCTTCTTGTATATATTCACTTCTATAACGTGCAGTTTTGCACATGTACTTACAGTATTTTTCCATGTATAAGACTATACTTTTTCCTAAAATGGTTAGACTGAAAATTGAGGGTCGTCTTATACACGGAAGTAAGCCGAGGAGAGAACCGTGCGGTTGCGAAACTGCCCAGTGGGGGGCATCTTATACATGGGGGCGTCTTATACACGGAAAAATACGGTATTTTCTGGGGGCGCCTTATACATGGGGGCGTCTTATACTGCCCAGTGGGGGGCGTCTTATACACGGAAAGGTGTAAGGTATACTGCAGTTTAAGGTATACTGCCTTAAACTGCCCAGTGGGGGGCGTCTTATACACGGAAAAATACGGTATATTCCATGCAATATGTGTTTAGTGTATCTTTCATACTCAGTAGTCTTCCATGAGTGTTCCAGTGAAATCCAAGTTGCCTAAAGTGGCTTTGACCACATGGATTTCCTGTTTCGTGACATTCTTCCCACTAAACCCAGAGAAGTGTATTGCTGCTACACCCACAGCCTAATTTTAGCAGCAGCCATCTCAGACCCTGGCTCTTCATCACTTTCTTGGCACACAGAAGAGACTATGTTTTGGGTCATCGTGTGCGAGGTGTGCTCATTGACACTGCAACATGCTGAAAACTTAGCTCACATGATATATAAAATAGCAGTTCAATAAGTGTTCAGGTTGTTGTTAAGGGCTCTGCAATACCTTGTTTCCATGCTGAAAGACAACCCTGTCTCTTTAAGGAGAAAGTATCCAACCCAGAGGATTTAAATTGTTTTCTTAGCACTTTACTTGGCATGCATTTTAATGGTGGGATTATGCCACATAAAAGGAATTGTTGAGATCATAAATAGGATCAGCCGCAAGAAGATCCCAACAGCATCTTTCCATGCTGCACCACAAGAGAATCAGAATATCGACCTCTGATAGTGGAACAGTAACTGCCTTGGTCACCCTGTGGGATGATCTTTGCAGAGAGAGGGATGGGGGAGTGTGACCCCATTGGTTCTGTTGGACCTCTCAGTAGCTTTGGGTACCATAAACCATGGTATCCTTCTGGATAGGCTATCTGGACTGGGTATTGGAGATACCATGTTGCAGTGGTTCCGCTCCTACTTGATGGCTGATTCCAGAAGGTGGTGCTTGAGGATTATTGCTCTGTGTGTTGGCAGTTTTGCTATGGGGTTCCACAGGGCTCTATTCTATCTCCTATGCTGTTCAACGTGTGGACTGAGGTGTCACCAATATGTGGATGACACCCAGCTCTATTATTATTATTGTTGTTGTTGCTGCTGCTGCTGCTACTACTACTACTAGTACTATACCAAAATCCCTAAGCAGCTCACATTAAAAATACAATACAACATTATTACAACAAAATAACTATAAAGCAGGGCAGTAACTTAATCCTGTACAGGTCAGGGAAAGCCTGTGTGAAAAATAAGTTTTCAAGAGGCGTTTGAAACCTGCCATCCCCTAGACTTAAGCCATCTTTACAAGATTCTCATCCAGGACCATTTCACACTTCCAGAAATTAGTAGGTAGGTATCTATGGTGTTCCCATAATATATGAGAGTAATGACTTCATGTGTATCCATATTGGCAAGAACCAGAGCCATCTGCAGCTCAGAAAAGTAAATATATGCAAGAAACATGTGATTAAAAATGGATATGTCTCACACACCCTTTGGGGAACAGTGCAGATACATGCAATATATAGTCAGGTGCCCACACTATGTTATCTTATATAACAACCTCTGTAGAAGGTAGTTCTTAACTTTCTGAACACTGGGGGGAGGGGGAAACTAGTTTGAGCATGTGCAATATACTGGCTTTACCAAGAATGGGACAGACCTTGGTTGGGATTGCTAAGAGCTGTTCTTTCTAATATAGTATTACCCCTGGATCTAAAACTCAAGTATCCAGAAACTCCTGATTTAACTCAATAGGTTGTATCCAATGTTAATCTAACAAGTCCCATTCATTTCAGTGGGTCTACTCTAAATATGACTAACATTGGATACAACCCACTGCTTCATATGTAACAGTCTGTCATCATCAGTCTGTGTAAATCACACTCCTTTGTCTGGGAATGCTGATTATCAGAAGGTATGGGTGTTGTTCGTAGCATACCCCAAGCCATTAAAGTACATTGACTTTAAATTACCGTATACATGCAATTCCTGCATGACATTCAAGATACAGTAAGCTTTTTATCAGTGAAGTAAATATTGGGCAACCTATGAGTGACCTCACAGTTCTTTTCTTGCTGGTTGATAAGCAGAGCTACTATTTTCCTCACTGGTTGCTTCATTGCCATAAGGACAGACTCAGAACAGGACCAGAGGGATAATCTCTTATAGAAGCTTCATGAAATCAACTCCTAAAATGATGGGTGAATGTCCAAGTGCTGGTTTGCCTTTCTATGGTGGTACCCATGAGCACAACCAATGCCTATAATGTACATTGAGTACCTGTAGGGTTCAAGGGTACTAAATTTGTCCATGGAGTACCTGTAGGGTTTACGTATTTGTCCATGGAGGAAATCAGGGCAGTTTTTATAGGGATGGGAGAACCAGTGATTTTCAAGCTCACCTATATGCTCCAAAAATAACTTTGAGGCTCATTTCAGCTCACTCCCGTGTTCATTTTCTATCTGTGGCTTGTTTGTTTTTTGCTTGTTCGAACTGGAAAAGTGCACATTTCTGTGCATATTTTTCAAAAGTGTGCACTTTCCCCATTGTCTGAAGTGTGAGAACGCAGTTTTTTAGTAATGCACATTTCAAAGTGCATTTAAAACAACAACAACAACCACATTCTTTGAGTGCAATTACAAATTTGGGAATTTGCAAACATTTCACAAAGAAAAAAAGCTCCTGCTCATATTTATGTTCTGGATTGCGAATGGGACTTGTTCGCATGATTTGCAAACAGAAATGAAATTCTTGCACATCACTACCAGGGGATGGAAAGTTTGACAAGCTCAGGCATACTTTTGAGATGTTTCCATCAGGATGTCATGCCTTGTCACACCAGAGCAAATGCAGCCCTTGCCATTTTGTACACCTACTTCCCCAACCTTTGCCACCGCTGGCAGTCTGCCTCTCGCCAGACTCTGTGGATATTGCCTTTCCATGCTGCTATTGAGAAGATGAGTGAAGGATATGCAAGGGGACTTCCTGAATCACTGCTGCTGAAGAGCCTTTAAGGCCACTCAGGGAAGATTGTGTACCAACTCTGAATGCCAGAGGTCATAAGATCATAAGTTTGCAGAGCACCAGCTAAATCCCTCTAAAAATAGTAGACCTAGTGAGGAGGGTGGGAAGAGAGACAGATAGAAAAGCCTACCCCTCCCGTAACATTCACTGTGAAGGTCACCATTCTTTCTAATATATACAACAGAGCAGAACATTATTTAGATATTTTGCTCCCTTCTCATTGGAAGAAAGGCAGTGTCTGTTAATGGAAGGCCAGTTCTGTTCACACAACCATACTGAGAGAGGGAAACCAACATTTTGCAGGATATTTATTTATTTAGCTGGGTTACCGGCTAGATGGACAATCTAGAAAGACAATAAATAAATAAAATTATTGTATATATTATTCATCCCATAACCAAGGTTCTCCACACAATGAGCATCAGGTTTTGTTCTCAACATACTGAAGCATCAAGACAACTGGTCAGCAAATTGATTAATGGCAACTGCAGTGGCTTCAGTTCATAGTATCAAAATAGATATGGTACTGAGACCATATGTGGGGACAGAAGTAGGTGGTGGGCAGGCCCAGCTCAAGACATTTTTGCAACTCAAGTGGTTGTAGTACTTGATCTCCAAGGTCTACACAAGCATGCATAAAACATTTCAGAGGATGCTGAGATGCATCTCTCTGGTTGCTTACTGCTCTCTGATCTGAGCATGACATATGATTGAGAGGTGAGCACATCACAAGTGGTACTGAGGCACATCTTACAGACAATGCACTGCATCTGCTTCTGAAAGCAACATCATAGAGGATATTGAAAGATGCCTCTAACATAATGTGCTACTTTCAGCATAGGCTATGTGAGCAATGGGGGTGTGCCCCACCATTTCCTGTGATGTTGTAGTGTAGACTTTTTACAGTATAGAGGATGTTGTTGCACTATTCTTGGATTGCATGTCATAGACGTAAGAAATAGCATACATATATGTGCTGCACATTTTCATTCACCTCCAAGGGATAATATGTAGTTATAAACCTTCTTCTTTATTTTTCCAGCATGCAGAGTGACTTGTGTGTGCTTGCTCTGACCTAAAATTTATATATCTGAAGAATTTACTTCCTGGAAGTTTTTGAGGAGGGTGGAGGCATATCTTTGGAGTATTAGGTCTAGGAAATTCTGCTAATATGATCAAACTCATCAATGGACTTGATGAGTCTGATCATGTACATGCTCAAAAACCCTTTCAGTCTGATCTGTAAGCATGTCTTAAAATTACCTTTCATGACTAGAGATGTGCGACACTGGAAACTCATTCTGTTTGAGCTTCATGGACTTTTGACACATTTCTGACCTAACCACCAAAAGTGTGCCAAGTTGGGGGTCTTTTTTTCAGCTTCTGCGAAATTGCTTAAAATATTTGCGTGAATTTGGACCTGGGAACTGCATATCTCTAACACAATATGCGCAAATCTCAATTTGCACAAATTGGGGCCAACTTGTTAGATTCAAGTTGTTGTTGTTGTTGTTATTCTTGTTGTAGCATTTAACATGAGAAGTATGGGAGTGTCCTCTCACTGCATATGCACACAGTCCATCTTGGCCACCTTGAATTTTCTGACAGTTAATTTCAGATTTGTGCAAAACGTGGGCCTATGCTCCACAATTTACACAAATCTACGCAATTTGTGCAAAGTTACACAAATCACAGAGCAGAGGCTGGAATTTTGCACAAATTTACGGACAGGGCTTAAAAAAAATATTACGCACATCATGGCCCATTTTAAAAATGGAAGTCTACATTCTGGCTTGACTCATGTCAAATTGAGTCGGTGCCAGCGCAGGGTTGACGGAACAGAATCTGCAGAACTGAGTTGAGAAAATCTGTTGGATTTTCAACACACACCCCCCTTTCTGGATTCTTCACACATTCCTATTCATGGCTGCTGAATATGGGAGAAAGCTACATATAAGCTCAAACTTGAAAAATGAATGAAATCACCTACAACAAAACTAACAACACGAGAAGCCTTTCTTGGACTAGTTAGTATCTCTTGGTGGAAGCATGTAGGAGTTCAAGGCAGCTGAAAAGGAGTTCTGTGTGAACAGCTCATGGATAATATTGTGCATTTTCACCAATAACAGATATTGTTATTTGTGTGTGTGTGTGTGTGTGTGAGAGAGAGAGAGAGAGAGAGAGAGAGAGAGAGAGGGACAGACAGACAGACTTTCTGAAATCAAGAATGGGGGGGAGCAACTAAGAATTCAAATGTGTGAATTATATCCTATCACAGCTGCTAGTTCTAACACTACTCATTTACACCTCCTCTTCCTCCTTCTCTTTCTCCTCCTCCTCCTTCCTCCAAACTCTGCCAGGAACTATGGTACATTAGTAGTTGCTGGTCCTTTTAAAGTCAGCTACTCAAGAGCGTTTCTCACATTCCCCAATAACTTAAACAGCATCTAGTGTGCTGTGTGACTGGGTAAAGTCTACTGATTTCCTGAGTTTACTTCCTGGAGATTTTGCAGCATTCCTTGACTATTTGATTTGTTAAGAAGGAAGGAACTGCTCCAAGTTCCCAGTGGCTGTAGAGAAGTTATGCTGGAAAAGACTAGGAGTGATAAGTTTAAACCACATAGAGGTGTGTCTAATTAACTGCGGAACTCTACTTGCCCACCCAAAATCAAAGAAGAGGCTGAATTTGTCATACATGATATTGTTAGTCCTGCATTATGGAGCCCAGCTAGTTACATGATCTGGACACTCATGGGTTAATGTATCTAGGCTTCCCAATTACCATACACAAAACAGGGCTCATATTACTTTATTTTTATTGTATCTATTTCTGTTTGACTCCAGGCATTATGGGGCTGGAGTTATTTTCATCACACCAATGATGACATGCATCTAATCCCAGGGGCTGCCAGACAGGATGAATGAGTCCTTCTTTAACCAAGAGCGTCTCTTTGCTTCTGTTCCCATGCAGAATGAGGGCTGCTCTGAGAAGAAGAAGCTAATTCCATTAGCTGGCATATTTGCCAGCCAGATCTAGGTATTCCCTAAGTAGCATCTAACAGCACTCTGGTTTGGAGAAGCAATGGTTGCATACGCTTCTACCACTGTTGCCACTGACTCTGCTAATTCTATAAAGCTTGTGCACTGGTGGCATGTCCAGAAGTAACAGAGTAGTGTGCACACATGTAATAAGCCATGGTGCCTGCCTTCCCTGGATGAGTTAGCATGCATGTGCATACAGTCTCATTGCTTCTAAGGAAGAAGCAGTGTGCACTAGGGGTGATGTCCATAGGTGTTGCCCTGCAAAAGAAGAGGCATAGTGCCTGCAGTGGAGAAGAAGCAGAGGAAGACAAGGAAGAGTAATTCCCACCCTCATCCTTACCTGTTTTCGCTTGGGCCTCTGTGCAATAGTGGAAAAAGAGGGCTCTATCGCTGAAGAATTTGGGGTGGGTGGGCGTATCATAAGCATCTCCCCTGATTTAATTTGTATCTAGCACAGATTTATAAAACAGTTCATGGCTAGTGAAAACCCTGGATTTTCAGCATGAATGGTACAAAATTCTTCAGCAGCCATGGGACAAATTGCTCAAGATAAAGTTGCTCATTACAATTATTGCTGGAGAAACTTTCTTTACATAGGCCTTTGTCAAGGGACCATTAGGTGTTCCCACACACTCTTGCTACAGTGGTGCTTTGGTGCTTCACATTAAACCAGATGAGCTGGATATACCCTTTGAAAAAGTCATGTCTTTTCTTCAATGAAATACCCCAACTGACATGCTGCTGCACCTGATCTGGCAGATTGCACTGCCTTAGAGCTGAAATGGCATTTCAAAATGTTGAAATTTGGCAATATTTCAAAATTCAAAATTAGGATTTCTATCTTGACATGCAGCAATCAAATTTCTGAACTGAAAATGTAGGTCAAGTTTGGAATTATCATATGCTCTGGTTGGCTAACTGAATGAAGCTATTATAAAGTTCACAAGATTCTGTGGCAAGACAGCTGTCATATACTGTAAAAAGTTGACATCAGCTGCATGTTAGCTGTCAAACAATGTTGAATACTGACTGCTCCATGTCAGATCCTGTCAAGTTCTTAAACATCTCTGCCCTTATGATCATATATGTTCTTAAATTCGGAGTGCTATTGCATGTCAGATACTATCAAATGTTGACTGTCATGACATGAAACCTGTCAGATGTTGGCGATTCATATATGGATATTGAGACCCATCCTCCCCTTTCAGGTCTGTGTGCCTGAGTTTGATGCCTCTCCTACACTATTTGATCAATAATCTGGCTGGCTGCACCTAGCATTTTCTGGGTTCTGTTTTCCAGTTTCATTCTTCAAAGTGGGATTCCCATTGCTGTCATGTGAGCTCCTGTTTGAACTTTTTCTTTAGCAAACTAGCTGCTTTAGCGTAACTGGGCTTGGGAGGATAGATCTGCATCTGAGTCTTCATGTCATGTCCCATCTCATCCATACTGTGAATGTATTAGGTGGCCCTAGGCAAGCCATTGCCTCTCAGCCCGGATTCATTCATTTTGTACAAATGGAAATAAGAATGGCCCATCTTATAGGAGTGTTGTCAGGATGAAACATCTACAAATTGTAGAGCATTTTGTATACCTAAAGAACCATATAAATTATTATTATTATTAATGATAATTGCTGCATATTACACAGGGAATGTTATTTAGCTGTTAGCATGGCATTCATATAGGAATATGTCTTCTGTTAATTGCTAGGGCTACTATTAATAAAATCCCAGGTCATACATGCACTCTGGGGCAGTGCTACAGTAGATTCAGTATTCACAAACAAATAAGGTGAACTTTTAAATCATATCTTTTCACACTTTCTGTTCCTCCCAGATAGTAACTCCATAGAATGGTCCCAGGGTATGGTCTGAAGACATGTGAGGCAGCCAGCATGCTGAAACTAAGCAGGTCTGGGTCTGATCAGTGCTTGGAGGGGAGACCACCTGGGAACCATATGTAGCCAACTTGAGTTCCATGGTGGAAGAAAGGTGGGATATAAATGTAATAAAGAAATAAATAAAGAATTTATCCTAATGAGGTGTAAATATCTATTTCCATTTCTCACATCGTTGTTGAGGTATCCGAGAGCCAGTATGGCATAGTGGTGAGAGTGTTGGACTGGGACTCGGGAGATCCGGGTTCTAGTCCCTGCTCAGCCATGAAACTCACTGGGTGACTTTGGGCCAGTCACTGACTCTCAGCCTAACCTACCTCACAGGGTTGTTGTGAGGATAAAATGGAGAGGAGGAGGAGGATTATGTAAGCCATCTTGGGTTCCTTGCAGGAAAAAAGGCGGGGTATAAATGTAATAAATAAATAATATCCTCTCAATTTTGCTTTATAGTTCCTTTTACCATCTCACATAAAAGCTACTCTACTGACCACTGAGAGTATGAATTGCGCAGTTTTGCATTTTTCATACTTTTTGGTGTTTAAATGCCTCTTCACAATCTCTCCTAAGGGATCCATTTTTTATTATTTTAGTTTGTATGACTTTAAATTGTAAGTTTTTAAAATGGAAACATTGTATTTTATGAATGCTGTGATCCACTTTGGAGAATCCAGTCAAAAAGCAGTGTACAACACTAATAAATACAATGTTCCTTAAGCTTCAACTCATGGAGGCTAAGTAAGGCTGTCAGTGGCTACTAGTCATGATGGCTTTATGTTACCTCTAGACTCAGAGGCAGTATGCTGGGAACCATGGGTGGAAGGGTGCTATTGCACTCATGCCTTACTTGTGGGCCTCCTGGTTGGCCACTGCATGAACAGAATGCTGGACTAGATAAGCCTTTGGTCTGATCCAGCAGGGCTCTCCTTATGTTAACTCTGCACTTCACAGAGTGTTTCACTACTGAATCTCTTTGTGGGCCAGTCTATACATTATTGCAGCAGTGTAGGAACTGCTTCCCCGTGTTTTTTCCCCCTCCTCTTGGCCGTTCTTGTAAGGTTTGATTGCAGAAACCACATGGGTGGGGCTTTCCCATACTTGCACAAAGCACTTTGGGTGGCAATTTCATTGTTTCAATAATACTTTGATCAACACGTAGGGCAGGAGTGGGTAACCTTTTGCAGCCTGAGGGATGGATTCCATTTATTTATTTATTTATTATATTTATTAACCGCCCATCTGGCCGGTCACCCGGCCACCCGGGTCATTTATGAGAAGCCCTCGGTGGCCACATTCCAGTGGTGGACGGGACCATAGGTAAAGTAGGCAAGGCTGAAAAAAGCCTCGCCCACAACTCCATTGTTACCAATTTATAATAGGAAGCATGTCAACTCAGTAGTAAGCAGGACAAGGCTCAGAAGAATGCAGGACTGTATCACTCTGCAGTTTCCTGCCCTGGCCCTGCCCTCTCTGCTCTGCTCTGCAAGGAAAAGCTCTTATCTCCGATCAGCAGCTGACTGGTGATAAATTCTTTCCTCTGTTAAGCGCTGAGAAACTGAGTCTTTTTCAGTGCTAAGCAGGGAAAAGAGCCTATCTCTCATCAGCTGCTGATCAGAGATAAGAGCCTTTCTTTGCAGGGCAGAGGGGGCAGGGCCATGGGAAGAAGCTGGGTCAGATGGAGAACCCCCTCCCCCGTGAGCCTTATCAGGCCCATGGGCCAGAAATTCCCCATGCCTGCCTTAGGCATTCCTCTTAAAACGGGGGTCCCCAGCCTTTTTGGACCTGTTGGCACACTTGGGAATATGAGAACTTGTTGTGGGCACCAACACAAAATGGCTTGCATGGAGGATGTGGCTGCCATTGGGGCCTGGCTAGACACAAGACAGGGAATTCACTCAAGAAACTGAATACCAGCAGAAGAAGAGTCTTAACTCCAAAGCTAATCCACATATTTGACCCCACAGAAGCCAATCCACATATTTAGCCCTATTTACGTTTGCTTACATGAAACTCAGTGGGAATTTCTTCTGACTAGGCCTACATAGTATTACTGTGCTCATCTTATCCATGTACACACACCTTTCCCAGTCCCAAAGGGAAAGAAAAAGTTTTCCCTACCTTGACCCCAGGCTCAGACACTCTTTTCCACTCCTGGCACTCCTGCCTTCTCCTCTGCCCTCAGAGCCCCTGCCCTGGAAGGTGCTCTGTGTGTGTGTATGTGTGTAGAAAGAGAGAGAGGGCTGGGAAGGGAGAGAAGAAGAGCAAGGTGGGGCTGGGAAGAGGAGGAAATACCGAGAGAGAGGGGTGAGAGAGAGCGAAAGAGCAAGACTAGGGACTGAGAGGGAGGGGGAATGTTCTGTCCCCCTCTCTCTCTCCTACTCCCCTCTCTCCAGCCGGAACGTCAATCACAGCTCACAGATTCCTTTGTAAAGTTTTATTAAGTAAAAGCAGAGCAACTCAGATGGTTGCAGAAAAGTGTTACACAAAAGTAAAAAAAGTGATTCAAGACCCGTTATCCCCTCAATGGGAGGTCAGGAATGTTAAACAGTTGATTCTGCACTGAAGTGTTTCGTGCGTCTTCACCCTCAGACTAGAGAACCGACTCCGCCCCTAAGGCGGGTCAAAAATCTTGTTAGCCAGCCGAACTGAGCACCGAGGAGACGTCAGCTGTTCTTGCCTACATAATTTACACCTCTCTCGAGCATCAGTTACAGAGGCTGGCTTTCCCCCCCTTCCCCCACCTATGCCTCCCCTGTTCCCAGAGATTCTTCTCCCCCTGCTTCCCCGGCGCAGCTGGGTCCTGGTTATCTTCAGCGAGAGGCCCCACTGCTGCCTCCTCTTCCCCCTCCCCCTCCCCTTCAGTTTCAGAGTCCATTCCCACGGAATCTGACCAGTGTTGTTTTGGATTTAGGGAATCAGAACTGGAGGGGCTAGGAGAGCGAGCCCAGACAGGGAAGTAGTGTGAGAAAGAGCAAGGCTAGTGGGGAGAAATGGCGAGGTAAGGAGCGGGAGAAATAGCAAGACTAGAGGCTGCGATGGAGGAGGAAATGGCAAGGCAAAGGGGTGAGTGGGAGAGAGCAAGGTTAGCGGCTAGGAAGGGAGAAAAATAGCTAGGAAAGGGGTTGGGGTGAGAGAAAACGTTAGGCTAGAGGCTGCTAGTGGAGAGAGAGAACAAAGGGGAAATGTCTGGGTAGGCAGAAGAAGATTGGGCAGGGCCAGGAAGCAACTCTTTCCTCCTGCCTGCCTACCTGCCATACAACTGATCAATGGCAGGTTCAGGAACAGGAAGGAGAACCTGGTGCCCTAGCATTTTTCAAGGTTTTTATTAAAAATATATTTTTTGAAGGGGGCAAGGACTGGAGAACTTCATGCGTGCCATTGGAGGTTCCTGCTGGACGCCATGTTGGAGACATGTGGCTTAGGATACCTTCCTCCGTCCTGCATCTATATCCAGCTCACAGTGACAGTGCACAATCCCCCTCCTAATTGCTTGGAATGCTGGTGCCTTAAGAAATCAACCTTTCACAATATAAGGCGAGAGGGCATATATGCAAGATACACAAGTGAAATTTAAAATTGGTACTGTGGAGAAAAAGCGTCAGAGTTTCCTGCACCACACACACACAAACACACACACACACACCTCCTGATGTGTAAACAAGTATAATTCCAGCTGGGGGCTGGGAAATGCTAAATGTACATAGTTTCTCTGATGGGAGACTCTGCGGCGTCAGGAGCCATGTCTGTGATGGCTGGTGCCACAGCTATTTGCATGCAAATACGGCAAAGAGCCACCCCTCCCCTGCCTGGCTCAGATGAAGTTCATCCTGATTGGCTAAAGACCAGGGCTTTTTTTCTGGTGGAACTCACCGGAACTGAGTTCCAGCACCTTTTCTTCTATTAATTGCATTACAATTTAATCGCCATCTACTCCCGAGGAAATGTAATCCAAGAGTTCTGGTATCCTTTTCTCCAGAAAAAAAGCACTGCTAAAGACACCTGGGCTACTGAAAGGAGGGGTGGGGGGAAGAATCTATACTGCTGCTGTAGCTTTTGGGTTTTGTTGTCTGCACGCTTTCGCGGGAGTAGGGTTTTGCTAGGGCAAACTCTGAGAAGACCAACCCCCAGGTAAAGGAGTAAGGGCCTGGGTATTTATATAGTAAAGGAATTAGCTTTTGTTATTTTATAGCTCTACTGTATGTACCAAAGTGTCTCCCCACCTTTCTCCCTCTTCCCTCATTCCCCACCTTTTATTGTAATCTGTTTACCTTAAATAAACTTTCCTGGTTTTACCCCACACGGTGTGTGTGGTTCCTCTGTGGTTCAGTGCTAAATCCAGTGTATAGACCAAGGCAAGGCCCTGAGAGAATCAAGTCAAGACAGCAGAGCTAAGGCTGGCAGTTTTGCACCTTTGATCTCTGGTCTTGAGAAAAGGACCGGTTGGCAGTCCTTCACATAGAATCATAGAATCACAGAAAAGTAGAGTTGGAAGGGGCCTACAAGGCCATCGAGTCCAACCCCCTGCTCAATGCAGGAATCCAGGTCAAAGCATCCCTGAAAGATGGCTGTCCAGCTGCACCTTGAATGCCTCCAGATTGGGAGAGCCCACCACCTCCCTAGGTAGTTGGTTCCATTGTCTTATTGCTCTGACAGTCAGGAAATTTTTCCTGTTGTTTAGGTGGAATCTAGGTTCCTGTAACTTGAGCCCATTATTCCGTGTCCTGCAAACTGGGATGATAGAGAAGAGATCCTGGCCCTCCTCTGTGTGACAACCCTTCAAGTACTGGAAGAGTGTGATCATATCTCCCCTCAGTCTCCTCTTCTGAAGGCTAAACATACCCAGTTCTTTCAGTCTCTCCTCATAGGGCCTTGTTTCCAGTCTCTTTATCATCCTTGTTGCCCTCCTCTGAACCCTCTCCAGTTTGCCTACGTCGTTCTTGAAGTGTGGTGCCCAGAACTGGACGCAGTACTCAAGATGAGGCCTAACCAGTGCCGAGTAAAGGGGAATTATCATGGTGGCAGAATGGTTGGATCCAACACTGAACCGCAGAGTGGGTGCACGTGGGCAAATAGGGAAGATTTGGGGAGACTTTGGTATGTTGAGTAGAGGTTTGTTGTTTTTTAGAGATAGGGTGAGATGGAGCCTCAGGGAAAACGCTCAGACAGCTTGGAAGGGGCTGCCCAGGTAGGCGGCCGGTGGGTCCTGGCGGGGGGTGGGGGGGTCCGGCGGCGGCGGGGGGTTTCTCCGGCGGCAGCTCGATTGGTGCGAGCGGCGCGGACAATGCTCCGCGCCGCTCTGAAAAGCGGGATCGGGCCACCGCCGCTCACGGAGGGCCGAGCCCGGAGTGAGCCTCCAGCCGACTCCAGGCTCAGCCCCACCACTAGCCTGCAGAAAGTGCCAGAATAGTTAGGTCGTGGTAGAGAAGCAAAGATCTCGTGTCTGTAGACTGGTGGAAAGAAGCTGCCATGCTGGACAACTGGATGGGGTTGTACCGGCGGAAAAAGGCAGGGCAAGCCCCCTTTCCCAGTCGTGGGGAAGCCAAGGGGGCAAGCAAAAGACCGCTGGCAAGGAGCAAAGAAGGCGAGCGCCCAGAAAGGGGGGCATGGAAGCCCCAGGGTGCCTCTACTTCGGCTAACAGTGGGTGCTACCATTGTAAGGAGCCAGGACACCTCAAGAGGAATTGTCCCAAACTCCTGAGCAGGTACCGTGAGCAGCGGCTGCAAGTGAGTAAGCTGGAGCAAATCTTAGCATCCCCATCGAGTGCAAGAGCGGAGAGCAACACAGAGGATCGAGGGCTGTGGCTGTGTGAAAGCAACCTGCATCCCTGTGTGCCCCAGCAAGCGAGCAGATGGCGGCAAGTGTGTGGTTCAAAAGAACTGGAGCTGGAAGAACCCTTGGCAAGGAGAGGAGGGCTAGAAGCAAGAGATGGGCTGCATGCACGTGTTTCCAGAGGCAGGAGCAGAAGACCCAAGAAAGCCTCTCTTAAGAGACTTGTGCACAAAGAGCTGAATTGGTGGAGCCAACAGCAGTTCGGTGAGTCTGATTGTATTAACAATGTGCCCCAAATATGTTATCGAGACTCAGGGGGGAGGGCGCATCCTGCCCTGCATCTCTCCCACTGGAGAGGGACTCAGATTTTGAACTTGGACTATCCAGTTGCTAAGAGGAGGGCCATAATGAGTGGCCAAGCTAAGCAGCAGCAGGCAGAATTTGGGCAAGCAGGGGGGCCAGGCGTAGTTTCAGGCATTGAAAGAGACTGCTCCCCTGCCCCCACATCAGAAAACTGTTCCTTCCTGGGAAGGAGAGACTTTGTTCCCTGCTGTGTCGCCCAAAGATTCAAGTCTACTGGTGAGGGAGAGCGAAGACCACCAGATGCACAGAAAAAGAAGTTTCCCCTCAAGGCGTCTGGTGCTGCAAAGCTAGAAGAGAGAAGGGGTACTTTCCTTCACCAAAGACTGTCAGAGGCAAAGCAGATCGGAGCAAGAGATTGGGTGCTGATATTAAAGTAAAAAAGGACTGGTAAATTATCGCTAGAGTGGGAGGGGCCTGGGGACTGAGATCCAATGCGTGAGCAAAGTATACTATTTGGTGTCTTCCCAAATGCAAACTGTACCCTGCCAATTTGTATGTAAACAAGTGCATGCAAAAAACCTGCATGTCATGTTGTCAAGGTGCCTCAAGAGAAGATTTGCCAGAGAGAAATCTGTTAGATGCGTAAAAACAAAGCAGGGGGCAAGAAGAAATTTTAGAGCTGTCTCCTTTCCTGACCCAGGCTCAGCGAGCCAAGTCTGGGAGGTTGGAAGATTGCTGGGCTGTATTTTCTGGCATTGGGTGGAGAGCAGAGACAGTCATCCCGTTCAAGCCTGGGTGGTGGGGCCACAAGCTCAGGCAATTGGTAAAAAAGGTGGTGTATTTATGTACAGTAATACCTTGGATTGCAAGTAACTTGGTTTGAGAGCGTTTTGCAAGACAAGCAAATTTTTAAATATTTATTTATTTACTTGATATACAAGCAACGTCTTGCAATACAAGTACTGTAGTATGGCTTAAATTAAAAATCTCTGTACAATTTTTTTGGGGGGGATTTCGTTTTGATATAAGAGTGTTTTGGATTACAAGCACGTTTCCGGAACGAATTATGCTCTCAATCCAAGGCATGACTGTAATTGGGCAGAGGGTGGCAGAACCAAGCCTTTAGAAGCTAAAATAAAGGCAATTTGAAAAGTTGTTCCACATTTCAGTCAGCTATCTGCCCCCCAACAGACTTGTGTAAAAAGCAGCAACCCTATAAAGCTTGTTGGACAAAGAGTGCCTGTCAGGCAGCCGAAGGGTTAAAGCTCCCATTTGAATTTCATAGTTTTCATAGATCATAGAGTTGGAAGGAGCCTACAAGGCTATCGAGTCTGCTCAGTGCAGGAAACTAGAGGAGGGGTCTCCCATCCAAGTAATAACCAGGCTTGACCCTGCTTAGCTTTCCACACTCAGACAAGCTGAGCCAGCATAAGCCATTGTACCTGTCTCTTGTGTATGCAAACCGATGTAGCATTGCGGGCTTTTGATTTTTGTTGTTTTTGTGAGTGTGAGAAGGTGTGCTGGTGGTGGGGGGGGGCTGTCAAAGGCTTTTTCTTCTGAGTTAGTGTAGATGAAATGGGGAGGATCCAGACTAAATCCAGTGTATAGACCAAGGGCAAGGTCCTGAGAGAATCAAGTCAAGATAGCAGAGCTAAGGCTGGCAGTTTTGTACCTTTGATCTCTGGTCTTGAGAAAAGGACCGGTTGGCAGTCCTTCACAGGTACTCTACAAAGAAGTTGGTCTCACACTGACTACAGTAATACCTCAGATTGTGAGTAACCCGGTTTGCGAGCTTCTCATAAGACAAGGAAATTTTTAGCATAAATTTAAATTTGAAAGACGAGCACGAGGCAGGAGCCTCCTGGGCGGCCACAAGCAAAACACGCCTTTCCCTCCCTCCTTCACACACTCTCTCTCTCTAGCCCGGCGCTGGGAGGCTCATGGTGCTGCTGCCGCTGCTGCTTTCTCTTCACTTCCTTTGCTAGTGGTTGGCTCCACTACCCATCTGGTGATTCAAGAGAATCAGCAGCGACGGCAGCATCCCAAACCTCTTCCTCTGAGGCGAGGCGGAACGAATCGTTTGAGTTGCCATTATTTCTTATGGGGAAATTTGCTTTGATATACGATTGTTTTGGATTACAAGCATGGTTCCGGATCGAATTATGCTCGCAATCCAAGGTATTACTGTATCTACTTTCTAGCTCTCAGCCATCTACAGTTTGAACTGTAGGTTAGTCTAAAAAGCAGTAGGAACATGGAGTTTTCAGAAATGAACCCAATCAGCTACCACAGTTGAATCATAAAACATGTTTGCTGTCCAGTCTCTCTGTTAGACCAACGTCAGGGAACCTAGAAGGCTGCATGCTTACAACTTCATGAGCTGATTGCTAATGGCTTGGATTATTATCATCGCTGAGTATATCAAAAGTGACTTCCTAAACAGTTCCTGACATTGAGTCAGTGCTGATAACAGAGGGGGAAAATATTTCCCGAGAGGATCCCTCCTGATTAAGCTGTGTGGGTGCAGGGAATCCCCCTCACCGGAAACCTACCACCACCACCTTGGAAAAGGAAAGTGTGTGTATCGGAGTTCAAGGCCAAGCACACAAGGCTGCATGGGAGCCAGGCATAAAGTAAGGGGCCTTATCTCACTGGGGTGCATTCCATAGGGAAATCAGAAGTATTTACAGATGATAAAAGAATGTAGTGCTGCCAGGAAAGAACAGTTTAAAAGCAGAATTGCCTGCCTGTAAATCCTCACCTTTACTGCAAGCAAATGGGAACAGCAGCGAGATCCTAGCAAGCCTGTAAAGGCGGCTACACACCAAGGGAAGGGAGCTCCCACGCTGCGGGATGTTTCTATATTTGTCTTTTGAAACTGAACATTCTAAATAGGAAGTGATTTTAGCACAAGCCAAGAGCGCCTTGGCCTTGCTGCCTGCTCAGGCTCCCACTCTTGCATTAAGGGATTTGAATACATGAGATCTGTGCATTGCAAAGAGACAGCCTGATCATAGTCTCCAGAATTCGACACTAACTGCCACTCATTCTGTACCCATAAATTGGATTAAATTATGTATAAATCTATGTCATTTGCATAGGATGCTGGAGGATTTCTTTTTTTTAAAGATATTTTGCTTTTTAGAACAACTTGGAACATTGGTGGGTAAATTCTTGTTCAAAGGCAGGGTCGTATGGAAGGATACAGAAGCATGTGAAGAAAGGAGACACTAGCCACTACAAAACTACAGAAAAATATCTGATCTCACAGTCTTCTGACTTCATGGTTTTTGCAGCAGTAAGGAGGGTTTTAGAAACTAGGTTTGTTTTAATTTTGTGGGGTGTAAAAGGTAGAAGCTAGATTCTGTAAGCCATAGTTGGTGTGCAGCCTGCAGATCCATTTTAACTGTAGCGGTTTGGGTCCAGCTCCGTGGGCAAATCAGTGCCACAATCTAGGAAGGAAAGTTACTGCTATATTCTTTACTTTTCTCTAATGGAGGTCTAACTCATGGGCTCTGCTGTACTCTTCCCAAAATACTTTATTATGAGTTATATTTATATTCTCCACTTGACTCAATAAGTCCTCTAGGCATCTCAGATATGTGACAGAACCAAGCAACACATTTGATAGAGAAGTATGTCAGAAATTGATGGTTCATTCTCTTTGTAGAGTATTAGTAGTTCCTGGTGACATTTGAAAACAGGTTTCCAATCCAGCTAAAGCACCTATAAAGTTACAGACAAGAATTTGGAATTCTTTGGAGAATGTGCATTCTAAATGTTCTGTTTCATAAGCAAATGGGCTTGACTTGGGTTCTATATTTTCCTTCCTGGCGCTTCAAAATAATAGAAAAACCTCCCTTCAGCTCACACAGTCTTGTCTTCCTGACAGCACTGTTAGCTTCCTTTATCAGAGGGAACAAGTTGCATTAAAGGCTGGAACAAAAGTGATGGGTGCTCTTCGACAATGCAGACATCTACCCCGCCTTAATACTTGCACAGTCATCCACAGATGGGATGCCTCAAATCATTCTCTTCTAATCCGCCATGGGTTTTTTTCCCCCTGTCAACAGCACAGCTCAGCACAGGTTAGTAACTCAGCACGGGTTACTAGCTGAGGACAGGCTGACAGTGTGCCTGCATAATGTATTTCTCCCTGTCAAAAACCCCTTTTAAAGGGACCTAGAGTTTTGACAGCAAGCTATCAAAACTCCTTTTCCCCAGAAAAAAGGGAGGTGCATTTATTATTATTTTTTTTGCTTTCCTGAGCACCCAGAGTCTCGGGAAGAAGTGCAAAATGTGCATTACCCCGAGGACTATCAGAGCAAAAAGAAAAAAGAGGACCTTGCCACAAAAGGGGCATAAATCCCTCCACCTTCTTTTCTCAAGCAAAGATCACTCACACCTTTGGTTTGGTTGGACAGTTTACCTTTTGACAACTACCAGACCAAAAAAAAATGGGGGGGGGAAGCCTCTTTGGACCCTTTTGGGGTCAGTGTCCAGGGTTGGTACCTGCTGCACTTTAGCAGCAGGTCCCCCCCCAAAAAAAATTGCCCAACCAAGGCTCCCAATTTCCCCACTTGCACAACTGCGCTTGAGCACAGTTGTGCAAATGTGGCTATATATATATTTTTTAAAAATCACTAATATTTTTTGAAAAGGGGGGGTTTAAAAAAATGTTTGCCAGTCATGGACTGCCCTGCCGAGGTGCCACCGGGCACTCTGAAGGGGAAGTCAGTGGCTATCAAGCCACCTTTCACAATCTCCAAAAAAGGAAAAGTTTAAAGTGCACAAATCCACAGGGAGCTGAAAACGGCTCTTGATTGTGGCAGAGAGGGCAGCGAGCCAGTGCCAGCCACCCCCAAGTGCTGCTTGGGCACTTGTGGAGCGGCTGACACTGGTGATGGCCAGGGCAAGCTTGGGAAGAGCGGCAAGGGTTTTTTGCCACTCTTGCCAAGCGAGTCGCTGGCCACTGGACATTACCCATGGTGGGATCGGTCATCTGGGTTTGGATGACACAACAACCCACCATGGGTAAAATAACCACTAGAACAGCCTATGGGTTCTCAGGGAGCCTTGTTTGAAGAAAAAAACACAGGCCACCATGGGTAACCCAGGCTGGGTTCGGATGACACAACAACCTATCGTAGGTAATTATCCATGAAGGGTTGTCATGTTGTCTGAACCAGGTCACTGAATCAACTGTCCTCTCCATGTGCCATGTACAGTAATACCTTGGATTGCAAGCATAATTTGTTCCGGAACCGTGCTTGTAATCCAAAACACTCTTATATCAAAGCGAGTCTCTGGTGGGCATGAGCGGGGCCAATTTCAGCCCGCTACGCCCGCTCGAAGCGAACGGTTACATCTCTACACTACTTGTCTTGCAAGGCCTTGCTTGTTTATCAAGTCAAAAAATTGTTTAAAAATTTGCTTGTCTTGCAAACGCTCCCAGACCAAGTTACTTGCAATCCAAGGTATTACTGTACACACAGGTAGGGGAATCAGTGTGGCGTAGTGGTGAGAGTGTTGGCCTGGGACTCGGGAGATCCGGGTTCTAGTCCCCGCTCAGCCATGAAACCCACTAGGTGACTTTGGGCCAGTCACTGACTCTCAGCCTAACCTACCTCACAGGGTTGTTGTGAGGATCAAATGGAGAGGAGGAGGAGGATTATGTAAGCCGCTTTGGGTTCCTTGCAGGAAAAAAGGCGGGGTATAAATATAATAAATAAAAATAAATAATAAATGACTCATGGCAGTGTAGCTTGCAGTGATTGCATGTGTTGACTAAGCATATAGATTTCATAGATTTCATAGATCATAGAGTTGGAAGGAGCCTACAAGGCTATCGAGTCCAACCCCCTGCTCAATGCAGGAAACTAGAGGAGGGGTCTCCCATCCAAGTAATAACCAGGCCTGAGCCATTCTCCTGGGCTGCTCTCTCCCCCCCCCACCAGCCCTCCTTTAAGTGCAAGGAGGCGATTACTTTTTATGCAATCTCTTCATAACAAAATCACACTAATCCCTCCACTAATCCTTAATGCTCCCTAGAGAACTCTGCAGAATAAAGGAAGCACAGTTGCTGTTGCAGAAGAACCCAAGAACTTTCAGGAAGCATAGTATCTCAAAGATGCACAGCCATGCTTTTAATAGAGGGTTGGATAGTTTTCCTGCCTGCTAATTAAATGACTTTGGGTGATTACAATCCAGCCTTGTAATTTAGCTGTTTAGAGAGGCAGATGTTGGCACATCAAAGCAGTACAGCCATATTCTTGTAGAATGTTTTGCTTAGCAAGCTTTACTGGGGCAGAAACTGAGATGAGTACTACAGCAGGGGAACAGGAACCATAGATGTACTCACATCAGGACTATTCATACTCTGAAAATTTTAAATGTGAGAAATGGCAAGTAAAAAAAAAAGTGATATATTGGAGAAAGCTCTGCTGGCTTCAGAATATTCCATCTTTTGAGTTATACAGGACAGCCTGTAGATTCCTCTTTTACTACTATGTTTAGCTTTAGTGCATTATTGGAACTCACAAGATATATTCATTGTGGATGTATATTTATATGCATGGGGCTGAACACCACACATACAAGTATAGTAGCTGCTACATGATAAGTGTACATGCAGAGCTGCCTAAGGTCACACAATGAAGATGTGAATGCTTGAGTGTGTGCATGATTGAGAGTGTGTGAATGGGTGGCTTTGAGGACTCCTGTACTTTATATAGAGGAGCGGGATGGGGTAGTTGTTTGATTTCCTCAATAAGAACAATAACAGTTGTGAAACTATTTTATTTTTTAAAACATTTAATTTTAAAAAACCCTTCATTTTCAGCTGGAGAGAGCACAAGGTCTTTTATAGAGATGTGCATCGTCTTTGGATAAATCCCAAATCCTCAGCAGAATCGGGCCTCTTTGGTCTAGTTTTGTTGCTTCCCAAGGTGAAGTGGGCTTTCCTCTGAAGCCAACAGAACTGAACCCACTCCAGAACAAGGTTTTGAGTTTCAGAGATGCAGAGACTTTATTCTCCTGAAAATAGCGACTTTTGATTTCATTTCTCTAAACATTGATTATAAGCAGGGAGAGAGAGTGCAGCAGTTGAGTGACTGACAGGTATACTTTCTAATCCTAGGGCATGTCTTACCAGGGGCTCCAGTCACTGTGCTTTGGGTGAGAACAAGGATGGCACTGTAAGATGGCCATTCTTCCAATGCCACCAGGTTTCACTATGAACAAAGCCTTAAACTGGCTTTCGGTTATCATAACCTTCTAGCCCATGAATCTTTGCAGGTTTCTTACCTGTCGACACCTCTGTGAATTGTTCCATTTTCATACAAATTGCCCCCAAAAGCAGGGGAATGGAGAACTGAGAGAGGGAACAGGAATCGGATCATTCCCCCACCCACCAAGACATTTGAGGGCTCTCCTTTTACATGAACCACTGTACCTATCTTCCTGGTCTCTCAACTATCTGCACTTTTCATCCAGTTCAGCCAAGAAAATAAAAAGTTATTGGCAGTTCCCTTTTAGAAAATTCAAACTATAAAGGTGCATAGCACAATGGCCCCTACACCTATTTTTTTTGATATTTGGCAGGTATAATCCCCTCTTAAGGGGCTACTATGCCTGCAACTATCATCCAGTTCTGACCAAGAGCAAAAATGTTATAGCCATATTTTTTTTTAAATTTCCCATGATAGTCAACAGGAAGCATGAAACCTCAGATTTCCGAACCTTGACTCAGGTTTAGTACTGAGTTGAAGTGGACAAATTCCAGATCAGTCCAAGCCTAACTGGGCAGTTTTCCAAAGTGCCACATTGGGGTCTGAGTTGAAGCTGGGGGTCAGTGCACACCTCTAGAAGTAATTGTTATTGCAGCTCAGACAGCTAACATAAACTTCTGTTTAAGATTGGAAAGCCATAGGAATTGTGTAAGATTGTAGCCCATCCCTGCCCTTTTTCTTAAGCTGGCTTTGTTTGGGTAGGATTGTGGAATGGCTCATCCAAGCTCCTTCATTCCACAAGTGTTAGGTGAGATACACAAGATATGCATGAAGAAAGAAGTAATTCTTCATCTGTACAGACCGCATACCCCACAAACCTTCTTCCTAATGCTGTTCGTTCATTAGAAAGCCAACTCCTCCTCCTTTACTCCTCTAATGAATTGCAAGTGTATATCTCTGATTCTTGTTAGCCTTAAGATATTTTTAGAAGCAGAATGTCAAAACCACACATACCCACTCACCCCTACTCTAGACTTAAGCTCATTTTGAAATGACATGCAAAGGTGCAAGTTGGGGGCATGAAAATGGTGTCAACTCTGGAATCTGCTGCCTTAAGTGACTGAGGCCAAAAGGTTGCTTCATGGAAAGGCTGTCTTTGAGATGTAGAAAAGTCAACTTCTGTGCAGGGTAACATAAAATGAAATGACAGTCCGATCCTATGCATTCCTACTTCAGGTTTCCTCCTCTCCAGTTAGTGTTCTTAGGATTGCAGCCTCCATTTTGCCAAGAGCTGAATTGTCCAGTGAAACCAAAATGATGTGCAAAGAGCTCTGCTCCCATGGAAGTTAAAATAACCAAGACAGACTAAACAGAACTTAAAAATAGATCTCTCAACAAGAGGCTTAAACCAACTGAAGACCCAATCCCTGAAAATATAACCTTAAGGTGATGCCTACTAGAAACGTATGCATACTCTTCATTCCTAAACTCTAGAAATAAGTGTTAGCACTTTTACTGATAATATACACTTAATAATGCCATGTGGCGGTGGTTTGTGTGTGTAAATACTGCTTGTGTTTTAATCATGGCCCAAGGATTGTAGGGTTCTGAATCAGGAGGCAGAACCTCTTTTAGTTTTTCAGATAGAATTGATAGGCAGAAGGTGAACATCTCAAACTTTTCTTGGATGAAGTAATGGGGAAGTGTCACTCATTGAATAGCAGGGTGTTTTGCATCATCTAAAGGCACCGGAGTCCTGCATCCCAAAAAGGTGATGAGCCTGTTTTCAAACATTGCCTATCATGGTAGTTGTGATGCAGCTTGGCCCTGAGTGACTAGCATTCAACCCACAGCCCATTGATGCCAACAGCAACCCTAATTAATAACTGTATATATTGGACTTAATTTGAATGGCACTTGCTGACTGCACAAGCAAAATTCTTCAGGGAAGAGGCAACAACTTCCTGCAAAATTTCTGCCTCCAAATACATGAGCCACCAGAGCAGGTGGAATAGTCAATCCGTAAAATAATAAATGAAAGTAATAGACTGATTCTTCAGGGGGAGACCCAGGCTTCCAAAGCTTAGAAGAAGATGTGATGGGGGGGTGAGTGGAGGAGCAGTGTTTGACTCTTTCCCCTCTGCTACTAATTTGACCTCAAGCAAATTTATTAATTTCCCAATTGCTAGGCACTCTACTCCGCTCCCAGCTGTCTGAGCGCTATTTAGAACATTTGCTACGTGACCAGCTCAGCTGATTAGAATTATGGGTCCCGTCCCCCCCCCCGCTTCTCTATCTAGAACTAGGGAAGTGGAGTCCGGCTTGTTGTAAGTAAGGTAAATGCAAGTTTGAAAAAGGAGCTTAATTCCTGGGAGAGTTGGATCACATGCTGGCACTATGCCTAATGCCTGTGGGGGAGTCAAAGTAGGACACTGGGCAAGGCCAGAGCTGCAAATGCCAGGCTCTCCTCATAATAATTTCAAGTTGGATGAGCAGATGGAAAGAAGGGAAGGGCTCTTGCACCTTTAATAGTTATGTAGAAGCAGGAATTTTAGCAGGCGCAGCTGAAATCCTTTTTGTACAGCTATTAAAGGTACATAAAACTTGTCTTCCTTTACTTTCCCCGATTCATGCGGCATCAGTCTCTTAAGAATATTTTTGGTGGGTGTGATTTTTATTTATTGCAAATGCATAGCTAGATAACAACTATCAACAATTACCCATAACAAAGAAAAACTCTACTTAACATTGACCTAATTTAATTTAACACCTAAATTATATCTCTGTTCCATAACACTGACAAAAGGAGACCGTTTCATACCAAAAAAATATCTCTGCCATCCTTCAGTCAAATATGTTCTCTTAATTTTGACATTTCAGACACTTTCCAAACTTTCATTAACCATTCTTTCAAAGGAGATTAATCATGCCAGTTCGTGGTGACTAAAATCCTTGCTGTAGTCCAGACTAATTCATGCTATTCCTTCTGAGCTGTTGCCATCCAAATAACCAGGTAAAAACAGCAGTTAGCACAAGGGGAGATCTATAATTAATCCTGTTACGTGGGAGAGTTTACTGCACAAAGTCCTCACATTTGGGCAGTTTCACCAGACATATAACTAAAGGTGTAACTAAAGGTAGGACAAAGAATTTTGAAGAACAGCTATATCATGTGGCATAAAACTATCAGGAATAAAAGAGGCTTCTAATAATTAAATTATGTCTCTACTGTTAACACCCTTTGGCCTTTGTGGAGTTATAGAAAATCGATTACTTGTTTTCAATGAAATAAGTAGGAAGATAATGCCAAGGTAAGCAAGGATAAAAGAGAAACAAGAGATTGGGAAGATGGTAAGGGAAAATACGTTTTTGTGTGTCAGCTGGGCAAGGAGTCAGATTATCAGATCATTGCTGGTTTAGGGCAATGTTATTGTAGTCAAAGCACTCCAGAAGGGCATCCCATATGTTATTAAATCTGGTAACATATTCCCTTGTATGTACGTCACTCACTCTTGAGATGCCAATTCTAGGAGCTGATTCAGATATGCTTGCTCATCACTTAGAGACTGTAACATTGTCATGGCTTGCATGTATGAAACAGTCATCACAGATCAACCACCACTGAACTCTGATACCACCTCAAATACAAAAAGCCTGTTGGGCCTAGCCCCAGCACCACTGTGGGCCCTATGGCTTTGGAGCCAGAATCTGATTCACACTTGGAGCAGGATGATTGGGAACCCACTTCAGTAGTGAGAGATTAGGGGCCTGGGAGCTTAGCTCTGCCTAGCTTCCCATCTGACTGCAGGCCAAAAGAGGATGAGATACTTCCTATCAGCCACAGCTGTGAGAGTCAACCTTGAATGCAGCTTCTGATTTACAGTCTGAGATTGTGAGAACTGAGCAGGAGGAAGATTCTGCAGGGAAGGGGGCTCAAGGGTGTCACCCAAGTTAAGTCATCAACTTCAGGCCTGTGGCTCACGCTGGCTCAGCTTGTCTGAGCGTGGAAAGCTAAGCAGGGTCCGGCCTGGTTGTTACTTGGATGGGAGACCCCTCCTCTAGTTTCCTGCACTGAGCAGGGGGTTGGACTCGATGGCCTTATAGGCCCCTTCCAACTCTACATTTATGAAGAGAGCAGAACACAGGTGCCCTCTCTGATGTAGTACTTGCTTAAGGGTCAGATTCCCCTGTCAGAATAGATGGTGAGAAGGGGGGGGGGACTTTTGCAGCCCCTCTCCTGTATTTAAGCCGGTGCTCAGGCTAAAGAGCCTTTGATGAGAACAATGTCTTCATTACTTGGAAAACATCCTTGCCTGGACTGATCCTGAATCCTAATTCTTGTCTGCCTTGAATCCTGTGCCTTTGGGGGCTCTGGCTTGGGATATATATTGCTTGACCTGGAACTCTGTTTTTGACTCTGTGAGGACTATTTGCCTTGGAACTTGCTTAAGGACTATTTTATTTATTTATTTATTTATTATATTATATTTATACCCCGCCTTTTTTCCTGCAAGGAACCCAAGGCAGTTTACATAATCTTCCTCCTCCTCTCCATTTTATCCTCACAACAACCCTGTGAGGTAGGTTAGGCTGAGAGTCAGTGACTGGCCCAAAATCACCCAGTCAGTTTCATGGCCGAGCGGGGACTAGAACCCAGATCTCCCGAGTCCCAGTCCAACACTCTCACCACTACTTCACACTGGCTCTTTTTATTGGGATTGGGATTTTTATTGGAATTTGCCAATAAAATTCCAATAATTTGGATTTTATTGGAACAGCAATGATCTGGCTGTGTAGCTGCCTTGCTGCAATAAACTGGAGTTAGTTGTTTATTTAAGCCTGTCTTGATGGGGGGGGGGGGGTTGCAAGGAGTTGAGCCTGACAAAGCCATTCACACATTCAGCTATAGGTTACCAGGTGATCTGTCCTCTAGTGATACACATACAGTGATACACCTTGGATTACGAGCATAATTCATTCCGGAACCATGCTCGTAATCCAAAATACTCGTACATCAAAGCGAGTTTCCCCATTAGAAATAATGGGAACTCCGCTGATTCGTTCCACAACCATTTAATCATTGCTTTGCCCCATGGAGCCCCATGGAGGGAGCCGGCAAAGCAGTGATTAAATGGAACGAATCAGCGGAGTTCCCATTATTTCTAATGGGGAAACTCGCTGATGTGCCGGCTCCCGGCCGCGCCGCGCCTCACCTCCACTCGCTCTGCCAGGAGTGGACAGGAGGCGGGGGCTTCCCGCAAGGCGAAGCGCAGCCGGGCTTGGCCGCCGCCTCGCGCTGCCGCTGGCTGGCCGAGTGACCAGGAGGCGGGAGCTTCCTGCGAGGCGCAGCCGGGCTCGGCCACCGCCTCGTGCTGTTGCTCCGGCCGGCCGCGTAGCCAGGAGGTGGGGGCTTCCGTGGAGGCGAAGCGCCTCGCGTGCTGCCATGCCTGCTCCCGGGCAGGCTCCCGGGCTCCCGCTGCTTCATACCTTTGAAAGCGGCAGCTCGCCTCTCTGAGGCAAGCCGCCGCGCTGGCGGCGGTCCCGTCGTGTCACATCCGGCCCTGTCACTGACAGGCATGGCAGCGCGCGAGGCGCTTCGCCTCCATGGAAGCCCCCGCCTCCTGGCCACTCAGCCGGCCGGCACAGCAGCGCGAGGCGGTGGCTGCACCCGGCCGCACCTCGCGGGAAGTCCCCGCCTCCTGGCCACTCGGCCAGCCGGAGCAGCAGCGCGAGGCGGCCGCTGCGCCCGGCCACACCTCGCGGGAAGCCCCCACCTCCTGGCTACTCAGCCGGCCAGAGCAGCAGCGCGAAGCAGCGGCCGTACCCAGCCGCGCCTTGCCTCCAGGGATGCCCCCGCCTCCTGGCCACTCGCTTGGCCGGCTGGCGCAGCAGCACGAGGAGGTGGCCGCTCGCTCAGCCGGCGCCTCGCGTTGCTAGCATAAATTTAAATTTGAAAGACATCTCGCAACAGGAGCCACATGCAGCGGCAGCGGCTCGTGTTGCGAGACTTGCTCGCCTTTGAAATGTAAATTTATGCCAATTTTTTCCTTGTCTTACGAGAAACTCGCAAACCGGGTTACTCGTAATCCGAGGTATTACTGTACATGTAAAACAGATGTGAGCTCATACCTCTGAGATGTACAACTCTGTCCTTCTGAGCCAAAGGTTCTGATGGCCAGTAAACCTTGTTAAGGATTCCTTTACTTTTGGCTGCAGAATTTAAAAATGTGACACTTGTCAAGAGCAGCAATGTAAATGAAGCATCCATTCAGTTTAAAATTTGAAACTGAAAATCATATTGCTTGAAAGGGCCAGAACCTTGACTCAAGCTTTCCTCTGAGACCTGGGCTCCTTGATTTCACAGAGTTCCTGTATCTAATAGCTGAGCAAACAAATTAAAAATGATAGTAATGTTTACAGTTTATACAGCACTTTTCTTACATTCTCCACAAATTTCACATATACTATCTCAGACAGGTCCGTACATGTAGACCAGGAAGTTTGGTGATAATATGATTGTACACCTGAAGCCTCTTTAAACAAAACACAAAAAAATCCTCCCCCTTAAGTTGTCATTCATGTGGTATCACTTTTGCAAGACCATTTTTGTTATGTGAATATTAAAAAGGAAAAGTCACCTTATGGCAGCTCTTCCACTGTAGGAAAATTTGGTTGTGTGACTTGACCAACACAAAGCCTTTCTTAAAATAATGCAGCTCAGGGTTGTTGTTTTTTTTAAAAAAATCTAAAATGGGCAGGTGTGTATGTATCTAATATGCATCAATGTTATTTGTACCAGTTCCCCTTGACCATCAAGAGGACATCATTCTGTATTAGCAAGCAATGATCTGTGTGAACATACTGGTCTGAATTTTGTTTGAAGATGCTTTGGGCCTTTACAAGAGGGAATAAAGTCACAGCTTTTTTAACTCTATCAAATTAAGAGTGATAATTCTAAAGATGTATCAGAGGCTTATTAAAACCAGAGTCAAGATAAAATAGATTCAGTCAGGGACTGCCTAGAAATGGAAAATACAAGGTTGGGTGACTGATCAGCTTGCAGTGAGGTGATGGAGTGATGTCATCATGAGGTACTATTCTGTGATTCGCTGGGATTAAATTTTTGCTGAGATCCTCCTAGCATGTTGCCTCATTAACCCTCCCAGATTCCTGTTGTCATATAGAATTGAGTTGATTCAGGGGGGAAGAAAAAAGTAATGGACCAGCCAACACATTAAAGACTTGAGGTTTTTGCCATGGTATTAACTGAAAGTTAACCCTTTAACAGGACGAAAATTCTGCTTGGCCTAATACTATGATGGCAGCTCTTGCTGGCCTATCTGTGGAATATACTGCAAGGGTGTTTATCTTGAAGTATTTTCTTGCATTCAAATGGAGGGCAAATTCAGAATACTTGAGTGGAAAAAAGGGTGGTTATGAGTTCCAACAGAGTTCTGAGGGAAATACAGAAGTAAAACAGTCATTTGTTTAGCCTTCTGTTCAGTCACTTACGAGTTCGATAACACACCTTTTCTTGTAACTAGGGTGGGCGGATGCAAAAGAGGACAGGGCTCCTGAACATTTAATAGTTGTGTAGAAGAGGGAATTTTGGCAGGTGCAGGAGCCAAGTCCTATTTGTATCTGGCTACCATATTTGCATAAACAGATGAGTAGTGAGTATTGATATAGTTTATATGAAAGCTTCTACAATTTTATGATTACATGCATTTTCATGGAGTTTAGCACTTGTGGCAGAATGTTTCCAGGACAAAAGGACTGTTTCACTAGATCTGCATGTGTTAAACCAGGCTTGGCAATGGTTCAACATAACGTCCAGATTCTGTCCCAGCTAATGCATCTGGTCAGCCCCCTTTTCAAAGGGTTTTTTTTTTCTGGGCAAGCCCTAAGCCATGGAATATTTGATGCAAGCTACTGTTAAACACTTGTATTTGAACCTGATTCAGAGATGGTTCCATGGGCAGGCAGCTTGTGTATTGCACTTTGCAAGGTGCAGCAAGCACTGCTTTTTGAAAAGTGTTTTACAAACCACCATTGAAAAGTATGAAATTTGAGGTGTCCTGAAAGTTCTGTGGTGGTTGAGCTATGATGGCTGCTTCGTACACGCAGGGCATGACTTGATATTACAGTCACCGAGTGATGAGCATGCATGTCTAAAGGAACTCACATCTAATTTAAATAATGGACATCATTATTGTAGTTACAGAATTTAGATTTTCTCTTCAAAGAATTTATGGGGGAGCTTCATATAGAATTCTGAAAATTAACTGCATTCAGATGGGCAGGCCTGAATTATGGGTATGTTTGGATACAATTCCAAGTGGGATTTGTGATCAATTTCTGCAGAAGGAAGCTTTTATTTTCATACTGACACACACTCCCCAGTCATCCTCAATGATGTTTCCATAGATGGGGCTGCAAATATTTGGAAAATAATGAGGTTTGGGTTTTTTCATTTCCTCTGAGAGGTAGAAAGAAATGGTTGACTTTTAATCAGGGAAGGGATGGGAAATCACAGCCCATTCCAATTTCCTAACTCTCAGAAAAGAACATCTTTTGTTTTTTCCATGATTACAGTTCCTTTTGGCATAATATATTTGTCTGGTTGGTTTTCTAATTTTTGTTGTTGTTTTTTGAATCCAGGGCTTTGCCATGATATTCCAGGTTACACCTTTTTTACCCTGTGACTCCACCATATGTATTTATTATGAGTCCCATTTATTATATTTGGCAGCCCAGACGCACACACGCGCGCACACACACACACACACACACACACACCATCATTAACTAGAATTAGTAGGCTCTGGCACTCATCTTCTGCAGTTAACAATGCACCTGCAGCCATAGGAATTACTTATCCAACCATAGGTAAAATAAGCATACTTCCAAATGTTCTGGGAAGATAACTGACTTTAATGCAAGACTCCCCACTCCATCCCTTCTCTCTCCAGGTTCAAGCTCCTCCTCACCTCTCTTGCCTTTCTTTCTTGACAGTGTAGAGTGCTGCCCCATTTTCTGTGCATGCTTCTAGCATTACATAAACTTAGAGGACCTCTTTGTATCGAACAGCCTGAAGTCAATAAGCAAAGTGACCTTATAATGATGGTGTCTGAGAACATATCCCCATAGACTTACTCCTGGATTTAGAGAAGGTTTGTGGCTTTGGGCTCAGAACTAAATCATTTGGAAGGTTACATATTAAAAAGCTGCTGCTCTTCATTTATGGGAATGTTGTAAAGAATCTAATGTGATCAAAGCAAAAAACAACAACCCTCTTTGCATGAAGCTTTGGCCTTTGGGAGATTGTGAGATCTAATGGCTGGAAGGGGTGGGGGAGAAATTTCTTGGGTTTGCATTTAAATGCAAACTTACCTAATTTGTACTTCCCAAACCACTATGTAAACCAAAACACAGTTATACTTAAATATTTGCCATGAAGTTCTCCAATCAACAAATGTGCACAAAAACACATATATCGGGGAAAAGTGAGTCCCGAAATATGTATATTAGTGAAAATAACATAGAAAATCACATTATATTAAAGGAAACAGCTTGCAAAAATGCATATGTTTGGGAAGTGTGCAGACATGCATATATTAGGGGAAATGAGCACAAAATTGCATATGAATTTCCATTCAGACTTTCTAAAAAATTGCAAACTGATTCAGAAATGGGACAAGATAAACATTAAGATTGGAAAAATGAGAAACTGAACAAAACCAAAATTGGCGGATTTGTCCCTCCCTAATGGCTAGCCTAGCACAAATGTCTACAGATCAGGAGGTTCTGAATTATCCATCTGACCCTTCCCTTGATCATGGGAAAAGATCTAAAATACTCCAACAGGTTTGGTGCAGGTCTGTTTAATACATAATCCAAAGGCAGCCCCCGGTTGGGTGATGCAGTGTACAACTAGCAGTGTAGGAAGAGAGTAATGTTTTCTTTCAGCACACCACTGCACCTATTCTGGGAGAAGCTGACTGTACTCTCTGCACAGTGGGGTCTGCAAGCAGTGTGAATCAATAGGCTGAAACACCCTGCATGGTGGACCCAATGCACCCAGTCCCCCAAATTAATACTACCTGGACATGCCTTCATAGAGGAGCTTTTGAGGAACATTCTGTGTCTGGACTCTCCTGAATGGATGCCAATTTCTATTCATGATTTTATTATTGACTAGAAAGGGGCAACAACTTGTTATGAATGAACATCCTCCGGCATGGACATAAATCCAGTAGCTTGGGGAAGTGAATTTTCCCAGCAACAATATATTGTCCCCTGTTGTAATGCAAAGTGTTTTGGAGTGGCCTGGTCTTGTATGGACAATGAAAACCCTTAGCTTTACAAAAGACCTGCCCCTGGTGGAGATGAAAACTGCTAGAATTGGTTTGTTGATATGAATCAACGCAGCTGCCTGAATTTTTGGACTCTCATTGGGGGCGTGGCTCTGGGGACTGTCATGATGTGCACCTGCACTTCAAATTTTACTACTACACCACTGGTATAACTCAGTTTGCTACTTCTCCAACTACATAACTTTATCGGGAGCTGCAGAGGATTAAATATGAATTGAATAATATCCTTTCACAGCAGGTGGAATTTGCTTTAACCTGTTTACAACAGGCATACTGGGAAAATGGTGAACATCCTAGTAAGCTTTTGGCACATCGTCTTAAACAGAAAAAGCATCAAGGTGTTATTTCTGCTGTTGAAGATGACAGCAATATGATATACACTTCCCCTAAAGATACAAATTCGCAATTTTTAAAATTTTATTCCGATTTGTATAGTACAGGTAATGAAATATCAGAGCAAGATATGGAAGTTTTCTTTTCTCAGCTTAAACTTCCAAGGATAGATTCCTCACAACAACAGTTCCTTATGGCTCCCCTGCGTATTGAGGAAATAATGAAAATAATTTTGAATATGAATGTTGGGAAAGCACCTGGTCCAGATGGGTTTCCAATTGAGTGTTACAAAACATTTTCTAGCCTTTTGATCCCAAAGCTTCATTGTCTTTATACTATATTTTTGAATCTGGTTCTCTTTCGGCATCATTAAATGATGCTTGTATCACTGTGATTCTTAAGCCTGGAAAAGATCATATGTATTGCGCTAACTATTGACCTATTTTGTTAATTAATGTTGACATTAAAATATTAATAGTAATTTTGGTTGATAGATTGCAAGAAATTATTACAAACACTTGTTCAATCTGATCAGGTGGGATTCATTAGAAATCGACAGGGAGCCGATAATCTTAGATTAGTAGTTGATCTGATTGCTTTAAATACAAATAGAACAGACTCAGCTGCTATAATTTCTTTGGCTGCTGAAAAGGCCTTTGACAAAATTCATTGGAAATTTATTTTTGCTACGTTGAGAAACTTTGGCTTTCCCATGGAATTTTTAAATTGGGTTAAAATTTTATATTCAACCCCAAGAGCAAGAGTTAAGACCAATGGTTTTTTCTCAGACTATTTTATACTTGGGAGAGGTACAAGACAGGGATGTCCACTTTCTCCATTGATATTTGACTTATATTTGGAACCCCTGGCATGTGCTATTAGACAGAATAGTAGTGTTCATAGATTTTTTCATGATTGATTAGAATTTAAAATTATTCTCTATGCTGATGATCTTTTATTGTTTATTTCGAAACTCCAGTCATCAGTTCCTGCTTTGATGAAGGTGATTAAGAACTTTGGTGATTTGTCTGACTATTTAATTTATTGGTCAAAGTCAGAATTGATGCCGATTTATTTATTTATTTCTTATATTTATTAATCGCCCATCTGGCCGGTCACCCGGCCACCCTCCATTATATTGGAGATAATATATCTCAGAGTGTATTAACTCTGTGGCAATTTCGATGGTGCCCAGATTTTATGACTTACTTGGGAATACTTATCCTTAGAGACATATCCCAAATGATTAAACTTAATTTGAGTAAGTTGATTAATGAGATCTCACAGGATGTAGACAGATGGGCATCTCTTGTTGAGTTTATAGGGTAAGGTTAATACACTTAAAATATTATAACTAGGATTGTATATGTTTTATGTGGGATTCCTCTATTTATACCTGGCAAGTATTTTCTAAAACTTAATGCTTTGTTTTGCAAATTTTTCTCGGGTTCCTCGCCTCCACAAATCTCTTTGAAAAGGATGCAGCTTTCAACTAAAGAAGTTGGGTTTGGCTTTCCAGATCTTGCCTTATACCGCAGGACATATTTATTGACTAGTTCTAAATTCTGGTCTTTTCCACTTAGATTAGATTATCCACCTTGGTCAGTTTTGGAATCCTTATGTCTGGATCCTCTCTCCAAATGGATGGCATTAGGGTCTCGCTACACTAAGATAAGGTGCCTCCTACAATTTTAGCAGTTAGAGGTGTGGCGTATTATATCTCGTCAATTACAGTTTGATCAATTTTCTCATGCTAAACTGACTTTATGGGATAATCTGGATTTTAAAATTAGTAAGAAAATGTTCCTGTGGAGGGCTTGGGCAGACAGGTTGATTTTTACTTTGGAACAATTAGTGAGTGTAGATGAGTTTTTGTCATTTTCGGCTTTGCGTACGAAATATAACTTGCCTGCCTCAGCTGAATGGCAATACTTGCAATTGCAACATTTGTTAGAATCTAGGTTTGGTCTGGCTGCTTTTACAGCTTCAGAGCCTCTTTTGCTATTGGATGCATTGATTGAGGCTGAACAGTTATATCGACCTACGATTCATGTTTATAAATACTTATTATCGGCGAAGACAGAGTCTTAAAGATGAATGGCATACAGAATTAGATGGTCTTGTGTTGCCTAATCAATGGAACATTGTTTTTGTGTCTGTGTCAGAAGGGTCTATGGATCTTAGGTTACGTCTTATACAGCAAAAACGTTTGTTTCGTGTTTATTGGACACCACAATGTCTTTTTAATAAGGGTTTGTCTAAGTCAGCTAACTGTTGGAGGTGTAATACTGTGAATGCTTCGTTTACCCATATGTTTTGGCAATGCCCAGTGGTTGCTTCTTTTTGGGTAGAGGTCATAGTACGGAAAAATCTAGTATTAGAATACTCTAATATTTACCAATGCACACGGTCTTTTAAATTATATACCTGCTGTATGGAATTTATCACAAGGACAACACATGTGGATTTTCTGCGCCCTCTTTATAGCCAAAAGACTAATATTACAATACTGGAAAGATAAACACTCACCTCCTATCACAATAGATTAAGGAACTAATAACGCTTTCAACATTTGAGCAGGTGGTATTTAGATGCCACCTGCGGATGGATAAATACATGGATATTTGGTCTGCTTTTTCTGAAGTTTATGCATAACAATTTTTATGGATAATTTCATAGATTTTCATAGATCATAGAGTTGGAAGGAGCCTACAAGGCTATCGAGTCCAACCCCCTGCTCAATGCAGGAAATTAGAGGAGGGGTCTCCCATCCAAGTAATAACCAGGCCTGATCCTGCTTAGCTTTCCACCCTCAGACAAGCTGAGCCAGCATGAGTCACAGGCCTGTAATTGTATTACTACATACATTTTGATACTTATGGATATATATTTCATACATATCTACTATAAGTGATCCATTTAAAATACTGTAAGAAAATTGTAAAAAACAACAACAACAACAACAACACCAAAAAACCCCACAACAAAACAAACTACTACACCACTGGGCAGAACTCTTGTGTTTTTAAAGTTCTCCTTGTTGTGCCAAGTCCAAATTTAGGGGCTGATAATGTATGTTTCATGCTAATAAATGGAAGTCCCTAGATCCCTTAAAGACTTATCTCCTCCTTTCTGTTCTTTATAAACAACCTCTAACATCAAACAATATCCTCTTGATGGTAAAAACAACTAAGAGTCTTGGCAGTACCACTCTTTTACCAAATGTGCACATGGAAGGTACATAGAGAAGCTTTCCTGATTCCTACTCCACCATTATGGAATTCTCACCAAAATCCAAACCTGAGCATCTTTCAGACATGCTGTAAATACACGGCCTGCATTTCAGAGGCTGGGAATTAAGCCAGTAAGAGGTACTTTTAATCTCATAATAGGTTTCATGTGAGTGGATACTAGGATGGAGCAGGTTTGAAAAAATTCTAAATACAATTGATCAAATAAACCTTATGATGGTTGCTATAATACTTTCCCAAATAACTAAGTGCTTTCCCTGTGGATCTCAAGTTCCCCCTTTATCACAAATACATATTGCTCAAGAGGCCCTGTCATCCATCTCTTGCCACTTTGAAAGCTTCTGTCTCTGGAATGAGGCTGTCTGTTCTGTTGTAAATGCCTTAATGAGCAAGCTGCATAATCCTAGGGCCACCATTGTGACCCAGCCTCCCACCTCATTGCCTGCTTTTCATTCAAGCACATAATAATGAAGACTCCAGAGAAGCCATGGAAAGGGAGAGGGGAACACATTGCCCTCAGAACAGCGCAGCCACTTAGACCGCAAATGAATCCAGATAATGTAGTAAGTTTAAAACAGCATCCCTTACGTTTGGGGCATAATCTTACTGATGGGTATGAAGAAGCAGGAGAAAGTACAGCAAGCAATGCAAGGAATTGTGTGGACGGGGAGGCACTAATAATTATTACCTTTATCATTATAATTATTACATTTGCTTTTGCGTCCTCTCTTTCAGAGTTCCAAATCATCCTTTTTCCAAAATGCTCTGCACTAATCAGTGCCGCCATTGTTGCAGAAAGTAAACTTCTGCTTCCTGTCCATTTTGTTTCTTATTGTCCCTATGCAGCATTTTCCATTTATGCCATGGGTGGCAAGCTTTTTTTTTTTCCTGTTGGGGGCCACGTTTCCTCGGGGTAATCTGTCGGCAGCTATATGCCAGCAGTGGTTGGAGCCAACCCTTTTCTCTTTCTCTGTTTCTGCCATCCTCTTTTCTTCCCTACCCCACCTCTTCTTTACCACTCAGCAGGCTGCTGGAAGAGGGACCGATTGCTCTGGCTAGTGGTCTGAACTGAGTGCTTACAGAGGGCTTTTGAAAGGAGGCCCAGGGGCACATGAAATTAGGCTGAGGGCCACAGGTGGCCCACCCTTGATTTAGACCACATATATATGATCCTCCTCTCATGTTTAGGGGGTTATTCTTTAAATTTCTAGAAAGGAGTTACGGCTGAGGTTATTTCTTGTAAATAACACCAGATTTTCACATTATCAGTCATGTATCCCTCACTGAAAAGGCACATTTTTGCTAGATACATACGTAAATTGTGCTGGGGTGTCGGACTCGGTGAGAGTATCTACAAATTGGATTTTGGAACAGCCAGTAATTTTGCCAAACAGATGAAAAAAGTGGAAACAATGAGTGGATGAATAGGTGGATGTGTGCATAATCAGATTCAAATAAACTTTTTAAAAGGTAGGCAGTAATAAAAGAGATGGAGAAATAGGATATTTGGCCAGAATGAAGAGTGTTGCTAGACAATTATTGCCCGCATTAAGAAACAGCTGACAGAATTCCTCCTTTATCTGAGGCAGTAATGACCAGTGCTGTTATAAAGGAAATAAATTCTCTGTATTATTCACATATTTAAGGTTAGCAGTGCCCACATCTGTGTTTTACAGTACAATCCTATACATAACTACTCGGAATTAAGCTCCACTTAGCTCAGTGGGACTTACATGGGGGTAAGTGTGTAAATGATCTTAAATGTGTAAATGATCTTAAAGCATAACAATCCATATTGTGATATCTGCCAAAACTAATATCTGCCATGTATTGCTAGCAATGTCCCTTCTTTACACATTCAGCTCTGTAGTCTTGTGGGCTTTGTCAACCCTGGTTATTCAGGGCCACACAGTGAGACTGTCTTCATATTCATAATCTCAAAGCTACAGCGGTTGGAGTGTACCCACAATGAAACATTCCCAAGGTTCATAAGGAAGAAGCTCTGTCAATAATAGGTCCTCCTACACACCCTCACTATCCACCCAAAGCAGATTAAACCTTAGCATTTGTCAACGGGAAACAAAAAACGTTCTGTAGCCTTCTGATGACACATCCTCCTTGCAGGAGAACTTACTGAGTCAAAACTCAGTTCAGTTTGGCAGGGTGGGCAAATTATCAGTGGGCAAATGGCACCTCTCCAGCCATTTGCCTGATTAGTCAGCCCGCTAATATCCCTTAGAACACCTCTCAGATGAACTTGCCTGAATTGTGATTCAAGGCACAGGAGGTAAAAATTAGTCCTCACCTCAGCACTGGCTAGCTGGAAAATGGCCAGTTTAGGTCAGCATATTTTAAGAATGCAAGCAAACTGGAGAGGATTCAGTAGGGAGCAACTAATATGATACAGAATTAGCAATAAACATACAAACGGAAAGGCTGACGCAACTAGGTATGTTTAGCCCTCAGAATGCATCTTAAACCTTAAGAGATACACAGTAAGTAAAATGTTATGGTATATATAGGTTGGTGTAAGTTGAGCAAGCTGTAAAGTTTTATCAGACAGAAAGGTTATGTGAAAGTCAAAGCAAGATGGGACACATCTCACCAATCTTCTACAATATGGGATCCTTTTTTAATGTTTTACAGTAAGAGTCTATCTTTCGCCTCTTCTTTTTTTACTCCTTCTTTCTATCTATCTGTCTTTTTTTTCTTTTTTTTAAGGGAAAAAGTGAAACAAGGAGAAAAGAAGGCTAGGGTACAATCTAATTCTGGGTCCGACCCTCATACTGAGGACAAATACAGTTGAGGGCCAATACGATAGAAGAGAAGAGATAGTCTCTTAAAGATAATCTTGTAAAGTCTCCTGGCCTTTGAGACCAACATAGCATCCACCATCTACTGAAACCTTATCACAGTGAGCCTCCTTTAGGTACGGAAAAAAGACAGTTAAATAGACCTGGGTCAAATAGCAGTTACTTTCTGATAAGCAAGTAAATACTGGACTGGCAGTCAGCTGCAGCAACAGAGCTTCCCAAAGGAGGGAGCCCCAGGCCAGAAACAGCATTGTGACATATTTGTGCATGCACTGTCTGCTGTCATCACCTTTACGCTGCAGGAAGACAGACCCCTCAGCCACACTGCTCCTTATTCAGACCCAGGAGTGTCCTGTGAGATAAATGGTTTTCTAAAAAGCATACCTGTAAAAAGTGAAATGATACCTCTGTCATTTACTAAAATGCATTCACACAAACATTCCTTCCACTTTAAGAAGCCCTTTCAGAGTCACACCAGGGCCACATGGATCCTTGTGAATACTCTAACTTACATTTGGATTCTGGGTGAATACAACTTCAACAGGCCCATAAAAAGTTTATGGACTGCATAAACTTTTTATCAGGTGGATGTCCACCATGAACTAAAAGAAACCAAAGGATGTCAAGATGGACATTGGGTTTTACGCTTTTTAGGTTCTTACTAGATATGATGGGGGTAGACCTGTATATAAGAATAAAGGTCACTGCCAAAGAGATATTGGCAATTTCATGTGGAGTAAGTGTGCATGGGTGTGTGGAGATATTGAGTCCTTCCCTGCCCCTACCCCCCTCCTGAAAAAAACTCCCACCCTCCTCTCCAGTGGTAGGTACTTTTCTCCTAGGCAGGCTCCATGATCAGATGTAAGCCCTGCCAGAAGAAAGGCAGCTTGTGGGGAGGCAGTTCTGGGGGTAGGAAAGCACAGGAAAGGTAAGTTTCCCCCTCTTCCCACCCACTTCTTCTCCTCTATTAAACCACAAATTCAGCTTGTCTGGTTTTTCACAAGACTCCACATTTTCTAAATGACCTTTTATTTCTATAACTTGTCTTTTTAGCGATGTGCAGTGCAGCTTTATAAGTAAAAATGTTCTCCCCTCCAGAATTATTTTCATTTTCTCACCTTTTCCAGTTGTTTCTGCTTTTTAGCAATTCAAGGAATTGGCAACAAAATTGGGTGCAAAACCTATCTGCCCCCGAACTTTTCTATTCACTTTCCAAAACATCCAAGAGGGGGGGAAATATTTCCATTTCTCATGATTTGAAACAGAACCATTCCTCACATTATTAACGTCAGTATCTGAAACAGAGTGAAAAACAGTTTTGCCAGCTCTCCTTTTTCATGGATTCCCAGCTGGCAGGCAATCGGCCCTGCCCAGCCTAGCCCAGTTGTGTCCTGTTCTCACTTTGTTCCTACTGCAAGAGTTTTGGAAGCATTCAACACAGCAGAGCATTGGGAATTGAGAACATGTTGCATTCCTGTAACACGGTTGACTCTGCTAAAGAGAATCTGCTGGTTATAATTCCCTTAGTAATTTCTTAATGTAGAAACTGCTTTTTTAAATACAGTCATGCCTTGGATTGAGAGCATAATTCGTTCCGGAAATGTGCTTGTAATCCAAAACACTCTTATATCAAACGAAATCCCCCCAAAAAAATTTGTAGAGATTTTTAATTTAAGCCATACTACAGTACTTGTATTGCAAGACGTCGCTTGTATATCAAGTAAAAAAAATTAAATAAATATTTAAAAATTTGCTTGTCTTGCAAAACACTGGCAGTGGTAGCAGCACTGCAAAGGTGGCTGGGAGCTGCCATTTTAATTTCTCACAATGCCCCGGAGCACTTGACAGTGTCACTCCAGGACATTGCGGGAAATTAAAATGGAGGATTGCTGACCCAGCTACCTGATGTGGGAGAGCCAGAGGCCTAATGCTAGTGGGCTCTGCTTGGGTACTGGGGAGCCAGTGGCTGTTGTAGGATGCCAGGTGCTGGTCCAGGCCTGGGAAAAACCTGCTTCTTGATTGTACCACTCCAGACTTCAGGGTAGGGCTCAAAGGATTGAATGTTCCTCCATACAATTATTATTAATATGGTTTTTGTTATTATCGTCTGCACATTAAAAACTAGCATGTCAGGAAGGACATGCTGTACTGTAACATGCTAGTTTTCTATTAAGGAACATTCACTTAGGAGCCCCCACATGCAGACTGATGTGGTGTGCCCAGAAACAGGTTGGCCACCTCATCTGAGAACTAGGAGTTAGATTAGTGGGTACTGTACTCCATCTCTGTTGCTAGAAGCCAAAGTGGCCATGGCAGCTCGGAATATCTTAGGAACATAGGAAGCTGCCTGCCTTATACAGACCATTGGTCCATCTATCCTAGTATCGTTGACACTGACTGGCAGCGGCTCTCCGGGGTTTCAGGTAGGATTCTTTCCTAGCGGTACCTGGATGTGCCAGGAATTGAACCTGGGATTTTCTGCATGCAAAGGATGTGCTTTAGCACTGAGCTAGAGCCCCTTCCATTCCCCCTTCTACCAGTTTCATCTAATATGCCTGCTACAGCCTCCCCCAGGCAGGGATAGCTTGGCCAGAGTAGTACAGGCATTAGTAATCGCCAGACTAGATTACTGCAGTGCATTCTATGTGAGGCTGCCCTTAAGGTTGGTCTGGAAGCCTCAGCTAGTACAAATAGCAGCAGCTCAGCTGTTGTCACTGCTGCCCCTTTTCAGCATGTAACTCCTTGGTTGAGGGAATTGCATTGTCTGCCTATTTGCTACTGGGCCAAGTGTAAGGTTTTGTGATTGGTCTATAAAGCCCTAAACAACTTGGGACCAGGATATTTGAGACAGTTCTTTCTCCCTTACCAGCCTGCCTGGTCATTGGGGTCATAGGATGAGGCACTCCTGGTGGTTCTGCATGGACCTGCGATCCATTTGGAGTCCACTCAGAGTACAGCCTTCAATGCAGTAGCTCCCTCTCTGTGGAACTCCCTGCCTCTTGATGTCAGGCAGGCACCAACATTTTGTTTTTAGCACTTGCTGAATACATTTTTCTTTAAGCAGACCTTCCCTGACGGACATGTCACAGTTTTAGATAACATAATCTGATTTTAAATATTTAATTCTGTATTTTGATTCCCCCCCCCTTTCTTTTATGTTCACTGCTCAGGAATCTTGTCAGATATAGGTAGGTGATCACTCGTGACCGAGTAAGATTGTCTTCCAGGATAAAACTTCAAAAAGAAAATTGTAAAAGAGGAAATTCTAAAAAATTGTGTAGACTTTAGTGATGGGTCCGTAAGTGACTGTGGAGGCCAATTCTAGATCCACACAGCTTCCCACAGTGAGGACACAGGTTACCAGATGGAAGATGGTCCTGTAAAGGATTCGTTTGACATGCTTTTCGCTTAGCACGTTTCTCCCTTTCACCTTGCACTCGGGCTTCTTCAAAGTCCATGGAACCTTTGTGAAAGGCCAACCTCCATTTAGATCGTTCATGGGCCAGAGCTTCCCAGTTTTCAATGTTTATATTGCATTTTTTTAGATTAGTCTTAAGAACATCTTTAAACCTCTTATACTGACCACCGATATTCTGCTTTCCATGCTTGAGTTGGGAATAAAGTAACTGCTTTGGGAGACGGCAGTCAGACATTCGAACAACATGACCGGTCCATTGAAGTTGGTGTTGAAGGATCATTTTTTCAACACTAGTAGTCTTTGCTTCTTTCAGTACACTGACATTTGTTCACCTATCTTCCCAAGTAATTCGCAGGATTTTCTGGAGGCAACGTTGATGAAATCTTTCAAGGAGGTGGAAATGACGTTTATAGATAGTCCATGTTTCGCAGGCATACAATAAAGTTGGTAATACAATGGCTTCATAAACCAGCGTTTTGGTCTCCTTACAGACATCCCGATCCTCGAACACTCTATGTTTCATTTGAGAAAATGCGGCACTTGTGGAGCTCAAACGATGCTGGATTTCACTGTCAATGTTAGCTGTAACAGAAAGATAGCTGCCAAGATAGAGAAAATGATCAACATTTTCCAGTATTGCCCCGCCAAGCTGGATAGATGGCATCACCAAAGGGTTAACTAGCACTTGCACTTACTTAAAACCTGTAAGTAAGTAAGTAAGTAAGTAAGTAAATAAATACTACTGAATATATTCTACATTCTAGCCTTTTGTTTGTGTGTCTATAGTTCTGTTACAAGACTGCCACCAGCAAACACATGACAGCTTTTACAGGCTTTCATTCCCTCCAGGACATCCCAAAGTCCTTTCCAACTGGCAGTACAATTACACATATTTGCATTTGTGTGTGTATGTGGGCGTGGGGGAGAGAGTAAAAATGGGATCTGTCTTCAGGGCAGTCTCCATACTACGCCTTTAACCGTACCTTGTAAGATTCATCATGTGAAACTCGTGCTTTATATTAAGTGAGGGCCACTTCAGACATTATTGCAAAAGATGTCTCTGCATTTCCATCATGAACCATGTGTGTGTACATTGCTCTGGGCATTTGCATTTCTGAAAGGTAAAAAAACACACCAAAAAACCCCACCCCTGCAGTAAACACAATACTGTACCTGAGCCTCTCTGAGAGTAAGGTCCTCATGGCTGCATATTTATTCATATAGCTGGGTTTATTGCCCCATACAGGCAGGGCAGAATCAGATTAAGGCATTTTCACACAGGATGCTAATCTAAAAGCATTGCTTGCATTTCATAGGCCTGCAAGATGAATGTAGGAACACAGGAAGCTGCCTTATTCTGAGACAGATTATTTATCCATCCAGTCCAGTATTGTCTAGTCTGACTAGACTGGCAGCGGCTCTCCAGGGCCTCTCATATAAAAACTATATTGGCTATAATGACCATTCAGATTAAAAAAATGTTTGTCTTCTGTTCGCTGTCCTAGATTAACAACATTCTCACACATGTGCAAATAGCGTAAGAAAGGCTTGAGTCAAAAGCATTTTTAGAATCATGTACAGTATGTAGGAATGTTCCTCATGCTGGGAAAAAGATGTTTCCTGACCCCCAAGGACTTCCAATCCAAGAAAGTAAGGTGGAAAAACAAGCACAATTAAAAAGCCAGTTCCAGGCATTCTGATGATTGGCACTCCCCACTAAACAACCTTGGGTGCTTCCAGGCAGAGGGCCCCTAGCTCTGCCAATCAGAAGGCAGCATGCAGCTATTCAGAAGTGGTGGGAAAACAAGGAAGGGTTACGAGTGGAAGCCATTGTCGTTTGGACACCACCCCCAACCCCCGCTGAAAGAACAAAGATCTGTGCTGGTTTGGAGCACTCTTGTATGGGGTGTCGGCTAACAAGCTTGCCAAAACTTCCAGTTCTCCAGCCAGGAGTGGTGAAATTGCTAGCAGGAGTCACACCAGAGCAGGCTCCAGCTTCCTCCTAGTCAGAAGCACCACCACCCCATAAAATTCCATGAAGGGTGATGGCGCGATAAACGCCTCATCTGGAAGCACCCTTAGGGCGCAATCCTATGCACGTTTACAGAAAAAAGGCTTACAACTCCCAGCATTCCCCAGCCAGCCTTAGACTTTCTTCTGTTTAAATATGCATGGTATTGTGCCCTTAGAGAACCTATATTTAGATCACAAATAAGCATATTTTTAGACTTAGTTGTCATAAATGTATGTTATTTTCCTGTGTGCCACACAAACAACTCCAACCTTTTCCATACTGAAAAGCTCAGAATATACTAGCAAATGTTTAGGTGTATGTATGTCCACATGGTGGGATTTTTCAGGGCTTTGATGTGCTGATTCTTTACTTTCAGGCTGCAATCCTACACAAACTCAGTGAGGAGTAAGCCCCATTGAACTCAGTGGGGCTTACTTCTGAATAGACATGTATTGCATTGTCGGTTTCCATAAGCCTTGTTCTGTTCCCACTTTGTCCCTGAGTAATCATGCAGTAGCCAGTGCAGGCAAATTGAAGAAATTACTGGGAAGGCACAGATGACACAGCGGACAAAGGGAAGAGTGCACAAAATCACTCAAAAACATGATGGCCTACTTTTCCCCACATATTTGTTTATGTGTACTAAGATATTGGAGTGAAAGTATGGCAGGCTTCCATGTAGGATGTGCTTGGTTTGGGATGATCCGGTGTTACCACACATTAGACATATTCTAGTCACTGATCCATACAGTAAAGAATATAGGCACAGTTACCTATGAAATAAGGCAGGAACACTGAGGTTTGATGGGAGTCTACCAGGAGCAGGGCCATTTTGATGGTGACATCAACATTGTGGCATTGTGACCTCTCTAGAGAAGCCGGCCCAGCTCTAACACTGTATGCTTTCTGATGGCAGGCAAAAACCTGACTTTTCTGGGTGGTATTTAGTACAATCTGAGGCCATGTCTGGGGGTTTATTTTGGTTGGTGATTGCTGGTTATTGTTAATTTAATTGTCTCACTGCTGCAATATTGTTTTTAGCCTTGTATTGTTTCCTTATTTTTGATGTTGTAAGGTGATGCTATGTCTGGTTGGTTGCAAATCACTTTTTGAGTTTATTTTATAAAGAAAGGTGGGATACATACATTTTAATAAATAAATAGACAATCAAAATTATGTGCCAAACAATCTGAATTTTGCAACCCATCAATGAGTAAAATGATGCAGATTTTAAAATGTAAATTTGCTTGCCCTTTTTTTTTTTTAAGTTACCTCTGCTTGTCTCAGAGAGGGTTATGGAACTATGCAAAGTCCTGAAACCTTGTCCAGTGGAAATCCTTCTCAGAACCCAACCCCAATTTCTGATATTTCACCAGTTATTATCCACATACTTTCATACCTATATTTACAGTCCTGAGGGCTAGAAACATGGGTTTGTTTTTTTAATGAATACTAAAAATCTCAGTATGCAGGATTTTACACCCAATATCAAATTCCATATTTGCACTGCATGATCACATAGGGCCTGTAGAGAAAATGTACAGAAGCAGAGGAGAAGGCAAGCCACTACTGATTGACTGCTGTGTATGACCAAATGAAGGTTTTATCTTTAAAGGTGAATGTTTGTACGTGTATACGTACGTACGTATGTCCGAACGGCTCACGTGTGTCGCATTGGCTCCTACCCGGTTGGATGGATCCACCCCAAACTTGGCACACATACTCCCCATCACCCAAGGACAAAGACTGGTAGGTTCAAATCTCCGAAAAACCCTCGCTGCGCCTGTATGGCCCAAAATAGATGAGAGCCAATGGCGTCACTTGGAATGCTCTCAGGGGCCATTCAGGAGCGGTTATGCAGATAGCTCCAATGGCATTTAGAATGTTGGTATGCACTGGCACAGGGGCCCAATCAGAGGCAGATATGCAAATCTCTCCTACGTCCAAACAGAATGTTCATATGAACTGCAGCCGGGTTGGGGGGGGGGATTTTGAACAAACGGTGCCTATAGGAAAATGATGACCCAGGCAATGCCATTGTGTAGTCCCGGGGATGACGACAGGGATTTCATTGTGTGGTCCTGGGGGGGCAGCAGGGAACTCATTGTTGTGTGGTCCCGGGGGTGGGGAGCTGGGATTTCATTGTGTGGTCCCGGGGGAGGGGAACAGGGATTTCATTGTGCAGTCCCGGGGGTGTGTGGCGGAACTGGGATTTCATTGTGTAGTCCCGGGGGGGGGGGGGGACACACAGGGATTTCATTGTGTGGTCTCGGATGGGGGAAGCAGGGATTTTATTGTGTAGTTCTGGGGGTAGCAGGTAGTCCCGGGGGAGCTGGGATTCAAAGGGATTCCAAACAGCGGACAGCTACCTTAAGGAATTTCTAACAAATTTCTAACATACAGGAAAATGACGACCCATGCAACGCCGGGTAAAAAAAGCTAGTTTTAAATAACATAAAAATAAATAAAGGATTTTATTTTGATAGGCTTCCTATTTAGGAAGGAAGGCCTGATGTGTACTGAGCACAAGATCTATAAAAGGATATATGACAGATCTTCAGCTTGATTTTCATTAGGCTACCATCCTTCCCTCTAGGAAATGAAACTCAGTTTCAGGACCAGAAACCAAACATTTACCAGAGCCTGGAATTCCAGGGGCCCCATTACCCTGAAGGGAAAAATTAAGGCTAAATTGTAGATCATGTTGAGAATATTATGGAGCCATATTTCCCTGTATCTATGTACCCCATTTTCTAGATCTTGTGAGATTTGTTGGAACCAATCAGCAGCAGTGATGGAGCAGAACAAGCAACATGCTGATCAGTGAGCTGCTGACCTTTTTAGAGAGTTTGCCTGAGCAGTTAAACTGGGACTTGTAGTTTGAGAGAGAGAGATCTGTGCTTCCCTATGACACAGGCTCTCTCAAGAACTATCAGTCACAGAATTCCTGTGTGCGTAGCCCTGGCACAAGTTCTCCTGCCACCTGAGATGAGAGCACACACCCCACCCCCATGTCACAACCCCCTAATCCCCTTCCCTTTACTGTGATGTGCCCCCCTTCTCCTCCCTGCCGCCGCATCACTCCACCCACCTTCCTTTTACCACATCATGCTCCTCCAACCCCCTTCCTGCGTCACATCACCACTTCTCCTTCCCTTTGCTATGTTGCGCCCCCTTACCACATCACACCTTTATCACTTACCTTTTCCTCTGAGCTGTACTGTGGGCAATCTCCTGCAACACCCTTCCTATGCCTGGCTCTGAGGAAGGACCCCCCTCAGAGCCAGGTACTTTGGCCTGGCAGGCTCTCTGAAAAACCACGTCAGCTGCTTCCTTGGCCGATGTGGCTCTTCAGAGGGCAGTTGCTCTGAAGAGCCCCACCACTTACTTTCTTGCGGCAGCAAATACCACAGCTGAAGTGGCTGGCAGCGCTCTCTGGAGCACCCACTGGAGGTGGCAGCAGGCCCCCTGGCAGGGGCCGGGGGTGCAGTGCAATTTGCTGCTCTGCCACCTAAGGCGGGAGCTTCATCCTTCTTCATGGGCGGGCGAGTCCTACATGTGCATAGGCAGGAGGGAGGGACTGCTAGTAGGAGGGACAAACCACAATTTCCAAAGAGTTTTGGTCCACATGGATGCCAAGATTCTGGAGTATGGGCTAAAATAGGCCAGAGAGAATCAGCTAGACGGACATGTTGTCCTAAAAAGAATGGGTAATTTCATGGCTGATCTCAGTCAACCAGTTCCTATGTAATCTATGTGTTGAGTAAATAGTCTTAATACCAAAGGATCAGTGAAAAATCCACCTGTCCTTGCACACTTCCTGTTGGTTCTGCATGCTCTGTGGAGAACAATACATCTTTAAACTGCCATCTCTCTTAATTACTGCTGTGGCAAAGCACTAATAGAGACATCTCAGCTCATCAACAGGGCTGTATGCTGCCCCAGCACCATGCTTTACTATAGTATCAAGAGGAGTTTAAAACCTACCCCCAATATGCCAGCAGGACAGGTAAGAGGGGAACTCTTAGAGGCTCTTTGAGTCATGAGTAGAGAATATAAACAACTGCCTTGCTATGAAATAAGTATCCACAATGCTTTCTCTTAAGCTGGGATGTGAAGACAGCCCTCTGAAATGTGCCAGTGCTTTCCTTCAATCCAAAACAGCTCTTTCTCAACCAGATCCAAACTGTTCTCCTTCAGTTCTGCTTCTGGACACTGGTTTTGAGCTCCACCCTTCCAGGTGGGTGTGACACACACGTCCAGTCATCACTATCCCATTATTGTCCATTGCCTTTGTCAATAATTAGGGAACATCAAGCATAATCTAGTTTATGGGCTACATGCTACCTATCCAACAGGTTTTCCCCTTACTTATATTGGTGGCTGGAGTCTGTGCCCACCATATGATGCACTAAGTTGGGACTAACTTTCTGTGCAAGCTGATTGTAGGCCTGCTGTGAAATCATGCCTCCGAGCATGTGTAGAGTGCCTCTACCTCTTCACTGAGTTATTACAGCTAGTTCCCACACATCTGAAATAAGGGTCCAGGGATTAAGCCGTGGTAGTGTAAAAACTGTCTGATAAACTGCAGCACAAAGTAATCAGTTGCTGAACTAAGTGATCAATTTTTTCTACCTGCTCACTAATCAGTCTCCCTGGGACCAATATGCCAGATAATTATGCTTCTTCCTTCAGTGGCTGCTTGTTTATTTTTCTTTTTTAATCTTTGCCATTTGTCAGGGATGTTGAAGAGTCCTTGGTCTCGAGTCACGAGTCGAGTCACGAGTCTTTGGACCCAAGTCTCGAGTCCGAGTCCTTGGTCCAAAATGGTGAGTCACGAGTCACAAGTCACTCCCAAAGCTGACTCCACGAGTCCCTATTAAAATCAATGGGGGGTTTTCCCAACAAAATAAGGCTACTTCAGATGTGTGGTTTAAATAAATTCTAGGCACAAGTGTGCCTTTTTAATTCAAAACTCTGCAACTGAATTTGGCAAGAACAGACCAGGCAGAAAAACCCAAAATAACCAGGCAGGCAGAGGAGGCTGGGAACCCCAGACAGGCAGGCAGAGGCAGCCAAACCCAAAATGTCTGAAAGGTTGCATTTTAGAAAAATGATTTTAAAAAATAAACTTGCTGTACTTCCTAAAACTTATCCATGTTGCATTTGAGGAACATGATTTTTCTAAATGTTTGGCCCCCATTCTGGAACGGTGAGATCTCATCACAATTCCACCCTCACTGAACACCCGCTCCACTGGTGATGAACTTGCTGGAACTAGAAACACACTCAGAGCAGCCACACAGAGTAATCTCAGGTCCTTCTTCTGCCTCTCCCAAGTACGCAACACATCAATCAAAATACCGTAAATCTTGACACACTGTTGGGGCTGCACTCCTGGTAGCCGTCCATAGTGGCCGAGCAGTGGCACACCTCGCTTCCATGCGCTCTTCGCCGGCAATCACGCTCCTCTCCACTCCTTCTGGCACAGCCCAGGGATGTTGAAGAGTCCTTGGTCTCGAGTCCCAAGTTGAGTCTCGAGTCCCATTAAAAATATTGGGACTCGAGTCCGAGTCGAGTCAGAGGGGGGACTCAGTCCGACTCACGAGTCGAGTCCTTGAGTCCGAGTCCTCCATCCCTGCCATTTGTAAGAGAAATTACTCTTTCTTTTTCCTTTAGAAGTGGGTGGTCACTGCCACCCTCAAAATCATGATAACCCGTAGCATAGGCCAACCCTGAAAAGAATCAGTCAGCAACAACTAATATGGTTCTACTTCAGCCACAGTATCCTACAGATCAACCACATATAATGGCAGGATTCACAGAGTCCTGCCAAAGGTAAAATCTCACTTCCCTTTGCAACAGATGCTGCTACACTGCTGTGTAGACCAGGGGTCTCCAACCTTTTTGAGTCAGCATGCACAGTTTGATTTTTGAGAGAATGTTGTGGGTGCTCTCACAAAATTGTTGCCGTGGGGAGGGGTTGCCCATTCATAAAATGGCTGCCAGTGCCATCGTGGGCATGATTGGTCACAAAACATTCATTTTTCAGAAGGCAAACAGGTGAGACTAAAAGAAAGTAACTTGCTCAAGTGCCTAAGTACAAACAGAGGTGGGGCCTGAGCCCCCAAATACAAACCCACTGTTTTGAAACCAAATAATTATGGCATGGGAGGGCAGCTCTTTGCTTTGTAGTATGCCAGTCTCCTAGTTAAAAAAAATAAATCTTAAGAAATAAAATAAAAATCAGGTGGGGCAGGGAGCCTGGCAGACACCAAGACACACTGGTGTCCACAGAAACCACATTGGAGACCCCAGATGTACATATTATTATTTTTTATCTAGTCTCCATCCTGAATACTAAATTTTGAATTCAGCATTTCTTGTCACTCCCTTGGGGTGGATTCTGAGGAACAGCCAAGGGGACAATGACTAGGGATTGGTGAACATACAATGTTCGAGCTCATGGAGGTTCTCTGATCTCTTCCTCAAAGCTTACCTTGTTTGCATTGCTGAATGTAATCATCTCCCCCCCCCCCAATTGGGAAAAATACGCATTTTTGATCAGGAAAAATGTGAATTTTAAAAGTATGTATTTTTCCCAATTGAGAAAAAAATGCATTTTTTAAAATGCCAATTTTTCCTGGTTGAAAATGCGCATTTCCCCCCATAGGCTGAAGTGTGAAATGTGGATTGGGAGGGATTTGTGCAAGTGCACACATGTGCATTTGCGCATGTGTGCATTTTCAGAAGTGTGGACTTGTGTAGCGTGCACTTTCAAACATGAACAGAAGTTTAGGAAATTGCAAAAATTTCCTGAGAATTGCATTCCTGCTCGTGTTCGCCATCAGGGTTGCGAATGGGATATGTTTGCATGATTTGAAAACAGGAATGCAATTCTCATACATTCTAACAATGACAGAGGTGAAACCAAGTGGTAACCTTCACTAGCATGCTCTGTCATATCATAGCCAGTGAATGACAACACAACACTCCCTCCTGGCTCACCAGACTTTTCAAAGGCATTCCAGAAGCTGGTGAGCTGCTTGGCAGTGTCATGCCAGAATTTTAATATGAATGATGCCTACACTCAGCAGCTTCATCACTCACCTCTGTTATTTGTCTGAATCCTTCCTTAGGAGTCCTATAAAGAGTTTGCTGCCTTTGCACCATGACACACACATTCCTTACTGCTACCTTTTTGGTATCACAGAACGGCCACCGTGTTCCCTTGTGTCCAGTCCTTTCAACCTGCTCTTTTCATACATCATGCACGTTCTATTCAATGCTTTTCAGCTGTGGCCCACTGTAATAAATGTTGTGATGCCATTACACTCTCCTCTGTACATGTACACTAATCCACACTGCTAGGTGCTATATAGATTTTTATCAATGGTTCATGTTCGGGTTGACCTGCACAGCTTTCTCTTATCTTGACTCTCAGAGGTGATGTATATGCCAAGCCAGCATTCATTCATATGATGAAAAAAATGTATGCTATGCTTGGCAGAATTTGCCTAGATATGCATCTGAAACTCAGCTTCTGCTGTCATTAAATAATGATTGTCTGCTCCCTCTAATTTCCTGCTCTCGTGAAAATGTAAGTTCCAAAAAATGAAAATAATCTAAACATTGACAGTATCTGTCAGATTTATTTATTTTCATGTATATTTCTAATCAGAGTTCTGTGCATCTGCAGAATCATGGAGCTAAATTTTATTTCAGGGTGATCCTATGGTCTCACTACATCAGGGCTAACTCCAGCATGACATAGTTGCAATCCTATACAATGTCAGTTGCAAATTCAATGTGACAACAATAGCTGTAGAAACAAAAACTAGCATAATGGCATCAAAAACACTCCATGGTGGCCAGTGGTGGCCAGCGGTGGCGGCAACCCATTGGCAGCACCATCCCAAGGGCCCATCAGAGTTTGGTGCCTGCCCCACTTATAGACTCCATGAACCCAGACTTGTGAAAGGGAGAACCTTTTCCTCTCCTGCCCCATGCAGGGTACTGGGGAAACACAGCCATATAGACCGGAACCAAGGGTCTCTGGTCCTTGTAGCCCAATGGAACAGCACAATACATAGGACATATTAGGTTCAGTTTCTGACTATGGCCTCATAATGGAAAAGGCTTGGAAGGCACAGACACACACTTAAGTCAAGGCAGTAATAGATTTTTTTAGATTATGAGCCTGCAGGCAGGAACTGTCCAGTTTACTTGATTATATGTAAGCTGTTCTGGGAGCCTTTTTGGCTGAGGAGTGGCATAAAAATACTTCAGATAGATAAATAAACAAAAAAGCAAGCCAATCAGGGGCAGTTGTATAATGAGCAATGACCTCATTTAGATAACAGCCTGACCCAATCATACTACAGGATGCCTTTCATTATACCCAACCCTCGTCATGCTATCCACCTCCAGCTCCACCATTTTCTTGGTTTGATCACCAGTTTTTCATAGCAAGCCTTAATATCAATTCCATCCCACCCCCTCCCAAAAAACACAGACAGCAGCAACACTTCTTGGAACCATCGCATTATTAGCAACTGGGGATGGCAACATGAGGATTGCAAACTGTGAGACCTCCCCTTTCCTCTTATTCAGGCTCTAATTGGCTTGTCAATTGAGCCATCTTCCACACTTAGTTCTCCCGCCAAGCTTTCTACTACTAGTCCTTGCAATAACAACAAACAGTGCAAATTCTTTTGAAAACGTAGATCCTAGTAGCTGAATCAATTATGCAAAATAAATATGGGTCAGTGTTCTATAATACATTGTGAGAATATAATGTGTCTTTCTTTCTTCTTTTTGCTGCAAAGTTAACTTTTTTGTTTCAGGGGGTTGCAGCAACTGGTTTCAGCCTTGCTTTTAGAGAGAGAGAGGGTGTGATTTCCAGCACTGAGGCTGTGAGTTCCTTGCTTATGTAGCCAAAATGGCACCATCAGCATGCAAAAGAGAGATATCAACAGGCTTGGGGAACCCTATATTTGCAGAAGTACAAAAAATTTTGAAATAATAAAACCCTAAGGGTGTAGGTGCATGCATAATGTATTGTTCAGTTCTGTGCATCCCAATTCTGAGATTTAAGGGGTTCCGTTCCAGTCTTTACTCAAGGTTTGGTTTCCTTGGAATGAGGTTACTGGAGAATGACTGGTGTCTTGTGATATTTGCATTTATTTACAAGTATATAAGTTGAGCATAAGGTGAAGGTTCACAGCATTAACCACTCCAACAAATGTCCCAAACCTTTCTGCTCCTCTGTCAGATTTCTATGGGGACATTCACCCATAAAGATGCTTCCCAAGCTCAGTTCTGACTCCAGCTGCAACTGCTTCAGAACTCAACTAGCAGCTTTTTCACAAAAGACTTGATGATGTCATCTCCCGCAGTGAGGCGAGGCGAGCTATGCCCTGATTCCCAAAAGGCTCTCTTTCCAGAAGAGTCCAGCTATACAGAGAAATCTCTAACCAAAGGAAAGATATTTGACCAATATTTTACCTAATAAAGCCAGAGCTGTCTGGCAGGTTTGACCACTTAAAGCAGTACTTTTATTGTCCAGACCCCAATCTTACTACCATAGAATGACAGGACTGTAAGGAATCATGAGAACATCCAGGCTAACCCCCCTAGACGTACAACAAATATTAGATACAATGTGCAATTATATAGCTGGTTCTTGCCAGAAGAGCAGATTGGGCGGATGCACGACCCAGGCTGCGGGCGGGGGAGGCACCACAGGGCGAT